>OY856411.1:528174680-529434680 GCA_963693085.1 Alisma plantago-aquatica
ACGTATATATATATGTATATATATATATGTATATATAAAATATACATATATATATTGTATATATATTTATATATAAATATACGTATATATATATATGTATATATAAATATACGTATATATATATATATATATATATATATATATATATATATACGTATATATATATATATATATATATATATATATATATATATATATATATAATATATATATATATATATATATATATATATATATATATATATTATATATAATATATACGTATATATATATATATATATATATATATATATATATATAATATATATATATATATATATATATAGATATATATATATATATATATATATATATATTATCTATATATACATATATATATATATATATATATATATATATATATATATATATATATATATATATATATACGTATATATACGTATATATACGTATATATATATATATATATATATATACGTAATATACGTATATATATATATATATATATATATATATATATATATATATATATATATATATATATATATATATATATATTACGTATATATATATATATATATATATATATATATATATATATATATATACGTATATATATGTATATTATATATATATATATAAATACATATATATATATATGTATATTATATTATATATAAATATACATATATATGTATATGTATATATATATACGTATATATATATATATATATATATATATATATATATGTATATATATACATATATATATGTATATATATATACATATATATATCTATATATATATATGTATATATATATATATATATATATATATATATATATATATATATATATATATAGATATATATATATATTACATGTTTTTAAAAAATCATAACCATATCTCATATAGATCATGAGATATATCAATATATCATCCAACGATTTCTGCAATTTTACAACTTACCGTTGATTCGATAACACACAAATTCTTTGATTGGATGATCTATCGATATCAAATTTTAGTGATTTTTGATACACATCTTATCTAAGTGGTATACATCACATCCATAAGGTTGGATACTTCAATTTGATTATATATATATGTATATATGTATATATATATATATATATGTATATATATGTGTGTGTGTGTGTGTGAGTTTGTGTGTGTGTGTGTGTGTGTGTGTGTGAGTTTGTGTGTGTGTGTGGCGCTCATCTGTAAAATCTTTTAGATTTGCAATCCTCTCCTTCTCCTCCTGAGTCATTGATGCTTTAAGTTTTCAGGTGTATTCAGACTCTTTGATTGCTTGGTTCCTATTTTAGTTTCCTACAATCTTTTACTTTGTAGATACTTAAGTATGTCCAACAAGGTTATTAGACAAATAAGGATAGGGTTTTAGTAAAATGATGATCAACAAGGACTAACATTCATTGGTTTTACAATGTTGTGAAACAAAGTTATAGTTAGGATTCCCAGCCGATAGTTTTAAACCATAAAGTCAACAACTGGTGGTTTTGAGTAGTCGGGTACCAATCGATGGTCGACACTAGGATGCGACAACCGATGGTTATCTAGAGTATGGAACAATGGTCCAACAACCGAGGGCTCGAGGTTTAGATCACAATTGATGGTTGGACATGCTCGTGACAACCGATAACCAAGTAGAAGTTTGTGATCTGATGGTTTGGGATTTGATGTTTGTGCGAAGGAGGGGCAACAACCAATGGAGCGAGTAGTAAAAACTTAGATAGTGTCGAAGGAAAGGATCGATGGTTAGGGAAGAAAACAAAACTGATTGTTAAGCACAATCGGTGGTTGAGTGACAACCAATAGTTCTAATAGAAGAAGCATCAACTAAAGGATCAGAGGGAGAAGAGTTTGTTGAAAACTAATGGACAGTGGAGATTCATGGTCATCGCGAGTAAATGGATCGTGGGTGATAAATATCATCAAAACTTGGAAAATGAGAGTAAGAAAGAGCTATTACCGGTCATCAGTGTCGTTATCGAGCTTTCTCTTCCCGTTGCCACTACTCCTTGCTATGTCATGGGGTTGGAGAGGATAGGAGGTGTGGGCTTGGGTTTTGGTCCACTGTGCAGTTTAGGGACACCTACCAATGAATCCCTTGATCATTGAAGAACTCGTTCAAGTTTCTTGGTGACTGGTAGTGGTTGGAGCTTGAAGGATGCGTCTTTTTATGGTTCTACTCTTTCTCGGGGGTTTTGATCTCCTTTGACTCATGCATTTAGGATTTTATGAAAGTGGATTTGAAATTCCCTAATGAAAGTTCATTTATCAACTTCTCCTCTTGAACTTCTATTAGGGAAGAGTTTATGATCATAGTAGTTCATTCATTGTTATCTAGAAACTCATATTTTAGTCCGTTAGGGAGTTGCTTCAGCTCAGGCTTAGGATTAGGTGCCTCTTTTTCTTCTGGTGTTTGTTTCACATATGCATATCTTGTAGTTTCAATCGTCTCTTCCTCATCATCACTACATTCCTATTCTGGATGGTTTATATAATCAAGAATCTCAACAACTTCTGGGTCTTCCAGACAAGGGTATGTGTTGTTCAGGGCTCTCATTAGTGGATCAACAATAGCTTGTTCCTCCTGTAGCACTTTACAGAATTGATAGTAGCTATCCATGAAGTAAACTGACTCGAAGAGGGATGATCCCCTCATCGAGTCTTGCATGTGGAAGTCAATGTGATAAGTCCCTACTTTTAGGGTAACGATTCCTTCTTTGACATTAATTAACACTTTCCAGTCGAGAGGAATGGCCTTCCAAAGATCATCAAGCATGTCAGCTGTTCCACTGTATCGGTCACACCAATATCACATGGGATAAAGAACCAAACCACATGGATCGGGACATCTTCCATGATTCCTACTGGCTTTGTGTGTGTGTGGTCTTCCAGTTGAATCCTCATTCCAGTCTTTACCATGTCAGCTAATCCCAACCTCTGAGCTAGAGTAAGAGGAATGATATTGATTCTTGCGCCCAAGTCTACAAGTCCTTGTTTTACTTCATTGTCACCAACATTGAAAAGAATAGTTAAATCTCCAAAATCTTTCTTCTTTGGGGGCATTTTTGCTTGTACAAAATGTTGGACATTTTGTCTAGTTGCACCCTCTCCACATGGTTTCCTCTTCTACTTTTAGTGATTAGATCCTTTAAGAACTTAGCATAGGTGGGCATTTCCTCAATGGCATCCAAGAATGGAACATCTAGTTACAACTTGTTGACAACTTTCATGGACTTCTCATACCTTTTCTTCAAGTGAGCCTTGATTATTTTTAGGGGAAGTGAACTCTTAGAAAATATAGATCTTTATTTGCAAAAGCTTCCTGGACGTGGTCAGACTTCCTTGCTTTTGCATTTTTCGTTCCCTTTCCCTTTTCTTTAGCTTTATCCTTCTTCGTAGACTATTCCTCATAAGACACTTCCTCAATTATGATCAGTTTAGGTTTTGGATCAACATTTGTTCTTTCTTTAGGGATATTCTTATCATTTCAATTTTCTAATGTTTTTTCGGAACAAAGAGAAGCCATTTTTGCACTATCAAGGTTAGATGGATCTTTCCTTGCATATTTTTGATGAGCTCTGACAGCTATGCTAGTTGTTGATCGATTTGATTCCATGGATTTACATGTCTGTCATCAAAGTTTTTAGATTCCCCATTTGGGTTTGCATGGTGTTAAGAATCCCCATTTTGGTTATGGCACTTTGAGTTAATTGCTATCATAGTATCTTGTATTTTAACAAATTCAAAAAGTTATGACACCATGTCTATCTGGCCATACGTTTGTTTTGATTATGATCTACGATAGGTCCATTGGAGTTTATATTCTGATTTTGGCTTTGCCTTTGGCCTAGATAATTGTTTCTATTTTTCTGGTATTTTGTACTGCGGGTGTACACTGTCTATCCTGTACCTCTTTAGAATCCAAATGGTCCTTTAGACGAGCTGTATAGATGATGGTCATTCTCAGCAGCGTCTTTGTTTCCATAGTTGAAACCAAGATGATGTGGTCTTTTGAAGTTAGCATAGGAGACATTTTCAGTATCTTCTTCTTTACTTTCTTCTTCAGACTGAGTGTAGATGCATTTCTCATTTCCATGGCCTCCTTCATCACATGTAACACACTTCATGACTCTTCCTATAGGTTTTTTACCCTTACTTCTGAAATCTTTTAGTTGCTTAGTGTATGCGGCAATCTTCTGCATCTAGGTAGTTATAGTTTCTAAATCCTTTGATTCTGGAAATCTACCTTCAGGTGTTGCCTTTTTTCCATGTCCTCTTTCATATTCTCTTCCTATTTGAGTACATCCATATTGTTGATTATGACCATAGTCTTTCTCAAGTTTATGCCCACGAAATCGGTAACGTCCCATGATTTGAGGCCTCAGATGAAATGATCATAAAAGGAATGATTGGACTACCCATATCACCAAGGTGCACCTCCTTTTTTGGGAGCCCATCACTAAAGAATTCCATAGTTAAGTGTTCTCAGCTTGGAATACTACTAGGATGGGTGACTAGTAGGGAAGTTGACACTGGCTTGCATGTGAGTCAGGAAAAAGCATGCAGTTAAGGCTTGTGGTGGTTTGTGGGGCCAGTCATCATTCTTGAAACTCTACTAGAGCCTAGGGCAGTGGGTTTAGACATTACAAATGGTATCAAAGCCAATTCCCCTCCAGTAAGTGGGGCCCACATGGGCATGTGGCATGCTAGTCTTAAGTTGTGCTTTACAGGCAAGTTGGAAAGGGCTATCCGCTGAGACGAGATGGAGCTGCCTTTGCGCTGGTAGCCATGGATGGGAGCTGGGTTTCCATGGGCCATTCTAGGTCTGCACTGAAATGCGGAAGAGATAATGAGGCAGTATATTGAGCCTTAACGAGGACGTCAAGAGTCTAAGTGAGGGAGATTGTATCGTCCCATGATTTGAGGCCTCGAATAAAATGATTACACTACACATATCACCAAGGTGAACCTCCTTTTTTGGGAGCCCATCAATAAAGAATTCCATAGTTAACCATGCTCAGCTTGGAATAGTACTAGGATGGGTGACCAGTCGGGAAGTTGACCTCGGCTTACGCGTGAGTGAGGCAAAAGTATGCAGTTAAGGCTAGTGGTGGTCTGTGGGGCCAGTCGTCATTCCTGAAACTCTACTAGAGCCTAGGGAAGTCGGCCCAGACATTACAAAATCACTTCTTGTTGTTGCATTTAATGAAGTTCTGTCAACAGGGGTCAGACCGTTGTCAAAATTTATGACCAAAAATCCTTTGTCAAAATTGTGGTGAGTGCAATCTCTCTGGTATTCTTGGAACCATTCCTATGCCTTGTTCATGTTCTTTTCAGGCTTTTGCATGAGTCCAGTTATTTGTGCCTATTTTTGAGGGTCTTGTCCATCAGGTAGAACTTGCTGTCAAATGTTTCAGCCAAGGGTTCCCATCCATTAATTTTCTTGTCTGTTAAAGCAAGGTACCATGACAATGCCTTGTCTCTCAAAGAGAAGTTAAACCCCTTGAAGTATATTACCTCTTGCGGTACCCCCCTCATCTATACAATGTCGCGGATGTTTTTATAGGTGTGTAGATGGTGGTAAGGGTTCTCATCTCTAGAATTTTCTCTCAAAGGCTTGTTTTAAATCATGTCAATCACTGTATGTTTGAGTTCAAAGTTCAGTGCATCAAATATTGGGATGATGACGGGGAACCATGACTTTTTAGCCCTGGTAGCGGCCAACTCACACAAACAAGGGCCTCCCTCATCATAATCATATCCATCATTGTTGTTATTGTCTTAGTTCTCGTAGTTGTACCTCTTATTCCTTCTTGCTCGGGGAAAAAGACCCTCATCCCAACTTCTCTCCTCACGCTCCTCATCATGGGGTGGTATTGGTATTTCGTGAGGTATGTTTTCATGTTCTACTTTATCACAAATGTGCTCCTCATGTTTGGATTCAGTCTCTGGTGGAGTTTGAGCTTGATCAACTCTTAATTCTCAATCACTTCCAACATGTCCAACCCTACGACACGGCATGTTGATGCAAGTCGAAGATGGTGGTTGCTATACACTTCTTTTCAAGCTACCTAAATAGTTCACACAGTCAAGTGAGATAATTGGACATGTGAAATGAAGTATTCAAGACAATTAGATATCGTTGATAAAAGGTAGTGTAGTCAAGTTGATTGCTAAACTTGAGGCACAAGTGTATGGTCAGTATGTTTGGGTTCGTAATAGTACCAGTTTCCTTGTCCCTAGAAATAGAACGAAGAAATTGATCATCCTAAATAACACGTCTAAATGGAGTGGATATAAAGTAGTCAGACTCTTAAATTTATATCCTGAGACTTTGGCCCCCACAACTATTATACATGGTCTGATGTAGTAAATCGCCATCGATCTACAGGGACAAGGAGTGGTAAGTTCTAAGAATGTAGAACCTTGTCTTAGTTACACCAACCAAGAGAGTAGATTAACTTTGGCATTCCTTATAGAATGATGATACTCCAACCAATTAATAAAGAAAAAGAGGTAAAACAAAATAGGAAATAAAAGAAGAGAACAAGTAGAAAAAAGGAATGATAAAACAAGTATGGAATGGAACTTGGATCAGGTTTCACCAACTAAGATCTCTCACCAACATATAATACTCACATCCATTATATACCCTTAGCAAGTTTACAAGAAATCATCACATATGTCCATTTCGTCCTCTCTCGAGCTTAGGATAGATCTAGGTTATAAGGTTGTCTCTCTCTCCAGATGGAAAACAAACAATCACAAATATAACCATATGGTCATTAGCTTAAGCATTCCAACATTCTCCTACATTCGTGCAACTCTATCACACTTAGATAAGGTTAGCACTACTATTTCGATGCATTAAAAATCAAACATCACAAGATTGTAGCTAATCATGGAAGTGAATAAATAAGAACATGTGTGTGGAGATAACCATTGCTAGGGGAATATATATTCAAATGGATGTAAGTATATACATGTTGGGATATTCTTAGTGTCTACTCTTAACCCAAGTTATATGTTTAGCCACTCATGGTAATGAGCAACATTACAAATTTACACATATTAATGGGAATGTAGCATCGTTGTGAATGGAACAAAATGAAGGGGAACAAGTATGGATATGTTTGAAGAAGAGGAGTAGAAAGATACACCGACAACGACCAAGGAATGGCCACAATCGATGGTCAGGTCCTTCTTGCTTAATCTTGTGCGATGATAATGACGACATGGTGTGCATCCTCCTTCCTTCGAGGGAGAACTTTGAACAGGGTGTGAGTGGAATGGAATAGTAGTAAACTCATCAAACTCTTATTCTTTGTGTCATAACTAATGGCACACGGGGGATGGTCGATGGTGCACAATGGATCTAGCACCCTTGTCTCCTTCCTCATAATCGTGACCTCCCATTACATTTATGGGGTTCTTGTATTTATTGACCTTGGTCTAGTGCTTGAAGTAGATAGAGGGATCCTTTACTTGTGCTCCTAGTACTTAGAATATCCACCTTGGTCACGTGCCTAACGGTCTAGAATGATCAATCATCTAGTTTTTCCATTGGTTCTTGGGTCACCGAGTTGCAACTGTCAAGTCCTTGTGACCATCAGTTAATGCCATTGGGAGGTCAGTTCTGATATGTGGGAGTGCCATCAATTGGTGGGCCTCTATGACCATCAGATGAGCTATGAAATTGACTACCGATGGCCACACTGATTTACCATCGAGTGTGAAATGATGGCAACACAAATTGTCCTTTGGTTATGACTCGATGGTCATGTTGATGACTGCTTTATTACATATGTTGGTTGTGAGACCAATGGAGGTCCTTCTCCTTGGTGAAACGTCCTGGTGACTTTCAAGTAGAGGTAGAAGAATTATTTATGTGATAAATAATGGGAAGTGAGTATGAATTCACACGATGTGAGGAAATAAAAGGTATATTTATGCATAGAATATCCACAAAATTCAATGTTATCAGCGGTTTGGGAACCCAAACCATGTCAATTGCACCTTTCTTCTGATATACTCATGAGAAAGAGTAATGACAAAAACGTTGTCAATAATGACATGAGATAAAAGATATTTCATTTCTCTTTTTAACATTTTGAGAATTTGCAACTTTAGTCTTAGGTACATATGTAGTTCTAGTCTTTTTGTTCTTTGGCACATTTCCTAGACCTCTCCTTCATGTTTGTTTAGAAGCATTGTCTAGGATGTTATCAATATTTTTGTTTCCTTGCATGAATCTAGACATTTTTTTTTGTGATTTAACAGTTTCAGAAAGCTTTTTAGTTATATCCAAATTTACTTGAGCATGATCCAAAAGTAAAGTCTCTTTCTTTTACCAAAACATCATAATATGACTATGTGCATAAGATAGGTTGAGTTTGATAATCATTTCATTTAGCAAGCATATTAAAATTTTATTAAGGGAGAAGATCATTGTTATTTTGAAGAACAAGTGATTTAGCCTTATAACTCTCAATAGATCCTTTTTAATGCATTGTTTGAAAATTTTAAAGACTCATTTTCATAACTAAGATCCGTTAGATTAAAATTTAGTTCATCAATAGTTTTGGCAAGTTTCTTCTTTTGTTTCTTGAAATCAATATATTTGTCATGAAATTATTCAAGACTACTAATTAATTCTTATTTAAATAAATAAAAAATACTTACCTCATTAGTTTCTTCTTCATCCTCTATTACCATGATACATTCTACCTCCTAGTTTTTGTTGCTTTCACTATCGTCACTTGATTGACACCATGCAACTATATAAGCTTTGTCGTTCTTCTTGAATGAGGACCTCTTACCTTTCTTGATTTTTTGGCATTTAGAAACCAAGTGGCTTTTCTTTCCAAATTCAAAGTACCTAGAAGAAGAGGAAGGAGCACTATGCATTTTGTTAGAGAGAAATCTCTTATATTTCTTACCATCTACGATCAAGGCACTTTCGTCATCTTCATAAAGTGTGTCACTTCTTTCTTAGATGATGTTTCTTGATGATGCTTTGGTGGCAACTTTGAAAACAAGATCTTTCCTTCTCTCCTTTTCTTTTTTGGCTTCCACTTTTTCTTCTATCTCAAGGGTGACTTCATGCATATCTAGGTTCCCAGTGAGCTTCTTCATCTTTAGTTTTGTAAGATTATTAGTTTCCTGGATTGCAGTAACCTTTGACTTGTATCAAGGAGGAAAAGATCTAGGTATCTTCGATAATGGTCTTACTCTCTTATGTTCGTCCCCAAAACACTTAGGTTGTTTACAATGTTAGAAAATCTAGCATACATTTCTACAATTCTTTCGTTTGGTTTCACACGAAATAATTAAAACTTGTGTTTTAACATACTAATTTTAGTATTATTAACTTGGGTAGTACCTTCAGTGTTACAGATAATTTGGCCAAATTATGTGTGCGGTTTAACATGAGTATATGTAATTAAATTCTCTAATAGTTAAAGAACAATAATGAAAACTTACTGCATTTGCATTGAGTGTGGCTTGCTTTACCATATTAGGGTTTCATTGTTTTAACATAGCGGTAGGAAGTATGTATGGATGACTATCATCTTCCATACTTTGAAATTGATTCCATGGAAGTAGAACTGCATCCTCCTTTTCCAATATGTATAGTTTGATCCATCGATCACTGGTGGCCCACTCACATGCGTTACTTCCAAGTTGAAGTTGCCTAGAACGTTGTACCCCATCCTTCAAGACCTGTTATGGCTCCTTGAAGACATACTCTGGTACCAATTGAAAGACTCTAGAGTGGGTGAATAAAGATTTATAATTATTTTAACCAAATGATGTTACTTGTCACAAATATGTAGAAATATAAAGAAAAGGAGGAAACTACAAGAGACGTGGATTTAGTGTGGTTCCATCAAATGATGTTAGTACACTGCCTACTTGTTTCCAACCAAGCTTTCAAAACCATGTATTTTGTTCCTTTTATATACCAATACACAATACACAATATTTACCACTATCTTTTGTGAGTCAAGAAAAACCCTCCTTTAGCTCAAGGAGAACTACCACCTTCTTTGATGGGTCGTTATAAGGTCGCCCTCTTCACCTCTTCTATAATGAATGTGGAAGAGAACCATTGCACACCTCTTCTTTAACTACCAATGGAAGAGAACCAAGTTGAGTAGACTCCTTTTTGTAGGTTCTGGGACAACTTTCACTCCAAGAAGTAGTCCAAAAGAAATACACTGATGTAGAAACATTGGAGGAAGGAGATTACAAAGTTCTTCACAATATGTACAATTTTAGCACTCATGGACAAGTGATGATGATCCACTCCATGAAAGGTTTAGGAAAGGTTATATTTGGTGGAGAGGACACTAAAATTGAGCTGAGGCTTAGGCTAGAAAGATGGCAACTTGAAGTGTAGTATCTAAGCACTATGAGTACATTGCAACTAGTAGTAAGCTCAAGTACATTTCAATTGATATAGAAAAGTTATGTATAATGTTGATATCTAGGTGTCCTAATACCACTCGTATTTGTAAGAAATGTCTACAAGTGGTTATGGAACATGTTGGGAGTGTCTAGAGTGTTCATAGTGGTCAACTAGCCATTAGGACAAAATTGGTTAGGCTGCAATGGCTCATTTTGTCTTTTTCCTATAGAACATTCTTAGTTGAGAAATACTTTGACCAAGAATGATCTCTATTGTACTCATTGTCGAATGAATAGTGTTGTGTGTTGCAAATAAGTCTAATGGTAAAGTGTTCATCTATTTCATTGGTCCAATTGGTTTAATGACTCTTTATTTGTCAAAATTTTCTTCGACTGTCATTCTCAGTCAAGAATTTCTTTGACCGAGAATGACCAATGACTCAATGTAAGTAAAAGCTAATTCACAATCCATAGGGTCTTTGACAGATTGTATTCTGTTTGACAAAGATTTTGACTGAGATAGACAATATCAAAGAATATGCAAATATGGGAAAAATTTATCTAATGACTTTTTGATAAAAATCTATCAACCCTAATGGCTTCATATGGGTGTGAGTTAGGATTTTGGGTAGGTTTTGGAAGATCATCTCTTGTCCTTACATCTTATCTATCAAGTTGTATAAGAACACACATGTACAATCATATACATGGTACAACTAGTCCTGCAAGCATCCAAACATATATAAAATTGCATAATCATTGTAATTGGATCTTGACCTAGTTCCTTGGTCACCTGAAAGACTTAATATACATGTTAGTGACATCATTTGGGAAATATTTGCATAATAAAAATATTAGTATGGAACAACCAAAAAGCCAACAGACAGATTGGTTGATACTTGTATTAGGCTAATTAGATTGATTTGTAAGACAAACATACGCTACCAAATGTTCGCCGCTGCTAGAGATTAAAACTTCTCATTGGTATACATAAGAACTTGTTGCTGGAAGACCCAAGAAAGAGTGGACAAAGAGTAGAATTCTTTTCCTCTCTGTTTTTCCCAGAATTCAAAAATCAAGCCCTATATATACCATGTGTACATATAGGGATTTTTTATGGTTAAACTATGGTTAATTTTGGCATGTTTTCATCTCCATGGAAAAGTATGGTGAATTGATGGTGAAAAAAGTTCTTTCAAAAAAGTTATGTCTTAATTAATATATGGACATATTTGCAGATAAAAAGTCACTATATCTTCCTTCTCTAGGCAATATGTTTCCCTCTAAGATTTTGCTACCAACAAATTTTAGTTTCTCACCAAAAATTATTTTCTTATAAATATTGTTTATGTATCTTATTTCTTTGAGTAAAAATTTTCTCCCGCTAGTTTTTTATTTTATTTTGTTAATGAACCCATTACCAACTATTTTTTTTTCACATTATAAGTTTCCCTTCTAAGAACATATTTCACTTTAATTAGAATTTTGTAAAATAAATGTTTTCTCCCCATGGATGTCATTGCCTCCAAGTAAAGAATGCCCTTCCAAATAAATTTCTTTCCAAAATTTTGATTTGTATCTAAACTTTTTTTAATGTACCCATCACCAACAAAAATAATATCTTTGTCATTAGAAATATCCCTTGTAAGTATATATTTCACTTTAACTAGAATTTTTATAAAATAGAATTTTTCTATCCAGTGATGTCCTTCCCTTCAAGTAAAGAACCTCCTTCCAAATAAATTTCTTTCCAAAAGTTTGATTTCTTACTAAAATTTTGTTCATGTACCCATTACCAACTAAAATTATTAATTTCTCATTAGAAAGCTCCCTTCCAAGAATATATTTCACTTTTAATTAAAGATTTTTTAAAATAACTTTTTTCTCTCAATGTTGTCATTCCCCCCAAGTAAATAGCCTTGTTCCCAATAAATTTATTTCCGAAAGTTTGACTTCTATCTAAGATTTTGTTAATGAACCCATTACCAAAAAAATATTTCTTTCTCATTACATCTCTCTTCTAAGAATATATTTCACTTTACTTAAAAATTTGAAAAACAAAATGCTTTCTCTACACTATGATTGGTATGGTGTAAGTGGTACACTATTAGGAACTCATTTTCTGGGAAGTCTAGTTCAATTTCTGGAACTTAATTTCCATTCACTTCCATGTGATTGGTTTGTTGTAAGTGTAAATATGGAAATCATTGAAAATTGTTATTGATTTTCACTATGACATATATAATAAATAAGGACTGCAAATACATAAAGAAAGAATCAGATCTATGAATTACTATAGTAAATTTTATCCATAATAACCTCAACAAGTGGTCATAGTGTGGATGCTACTCCTTTAAAAAAAATAGAATGGTATAATTATAATTTTAATAAAAATATTATGAATCAAATAACATCAATATTTTATTTCTTTTTATATGTACACAATATTGTAATAATATCTACATTTCATGTATTTGTAAATATAAATTTTGATTCATCATTGTTTAACACAACGTACAATATTACCATTTTGTATATTCTTCATGCACATATATAGTTAATTATCATTTTTATATCATATTATTTAAACGTGAAGAATGAGAATATGTTAGATAAATCACATTTTTTGTCACATGGCGCAATGCGATTATTTTTTCATAATATTCATATATTTTATATTTCATAATTTGCATTGATAATGGTGAGTATTGTGTAGTATTTTTTCATATTATGTTATTATTTTGGAAATAAACCATATCCACACTACTACATTTCTAGTCATAAAAATGTTAATTGTGTCATTTTTAAAGAATAAAGAATATAATTTTATAGGAGGTGTTGTTAGTCATTGTGAAACTCATTTTCTGCTTTTTTAAAGAGGGAACCAAAAACTAGGTTTTGTGTTTAAGTTTGTAACTCATTGGAAGTCATGAAATTCAATTGCAATACTTACTTTAAACTAATATGAAAAAATTCTCAAGGAATGTCTTTTCCTCCAAGTAATGAAACTCATTTTCAACTAGATTTTTTGTAAACTAAATTTTATCTCTCTTTCGATATCATTCCCTCCAAGTGTTTATACAACATGCTAAGTCTATGGTGTAATTACAATTTATAATAATAGGAGTGAGTCTATTGTCCGATCTTGGTATATAACAATGATTACAACATATTGTGTGACTGTGTAATGTTACAACATGTAACTATTACAACAGGTGAACACATGTTGTGCAATTATGATATATTACAATGGGTTAATGTATGTTGTGTAATTATGTACTATTACAACAAGTTAGCATATCTGACTATTACAACAAGCCAAAGCATGTTGTTTAATTAGAGTCTTGTACAAGGAGTTTGTTATGTTGTGATATTATAGTCTATTACAACAATTTATACCTATTGTTGTAACATGTATACTACAACGAGTTTTTCTCATTGTATAAAACTTGTATTGTATAAAATATATAATATCCACTGCACAAATAGTCTTGTTGTAATAAATATGTTAACTACAACACAATCGAAAGAGATATTGTGTTTTTCCCATTGTAAAAACCATTTTTTTAGTAGTGCATAGAAGAACTCAAGGTGATCCAATCTTTTAAAGTTGACATAGAAAACATTTTGAGTATAATCTTCTTGATCCTCCTCCTTTAGAGGAGAATAGATGTAGTTGTCCACTGCTTGACCTCCTTCTCCACATGTAACACATTTCATTACTTTATAATCTTTGTTCTTTCCTTTATCACCATAATCCTTCAACTTTTGAATGTATGAAGCGATCTTCTAAATCTGAGAGGTCATAGTCATTAGAGACTTAAATTCATCTATTGTCCGTTCAGCGAGTACCTTGTTAGTTGTTCCCCTATCATATTCCGAATTAGCTTGCAGGGTATCCGTATTTTCAATTATCTTCATGGTCCTCTTTGGATTTTTACCCAGGAAATCGCTACCTACATCTGCATTCAGTGAGATCCTTTTAGTAGAGGTAAGGCCATTATAGAAGATTATTACCAAGAATCCTTTGTCATAGTTATTGTGAGGGAAGTCCCTCTATTATTCATGGAATCTCTCGCATGCGTCATACAAGTTCTCATTAGGATTTTGCATGAAGATAGTGATCCTGTTCCTATTTCTAAGAGTCTTCTCCACTATATAGACCTTGGTGACAAAGGTGTCAGCTAAAGGATCCCATTTGTTGATGCTTTTATCTGGTAAAGCAAGGTACCAAGATAGAGCCATATATATTAGAGAAAATTTGAATCCCTTGAAATAGATGACCTCCTACAACACCATGTTCATGTTGATGGTGTCACAGATGTTCTTAAAATCATCCTGGTGGTGATAAGGATTTTCATATAAGGAGTTTCCTTTAAATGTCTTTTTCTAGGTCACACTAATAACTACTAGTATAAGTTCAAAGTTCTGAGTGTTGAATTGAGGGATGATGACTGGACATCTGGATTCATTTTCCTTTTTGGCAGACAACTCTCAAAGAGAAAGGCCTCCATCCTATTTGTTATCTTTGTTGTTTTCATTCTTGTCTTTGTTTCTTCTGGCTCCACCAAGTAGTCCTCTTCCAATCCTTCCTAATGGTGATATGCATTGCGTTCTTTGTGGTTCTATTCTTCCCTCATGATGGGGATGGCTAGGAACATATGAGGATGCTTAATACTTGCAGTTGGTAGTGATTAGTCTAGTTCACTCAAACATCCTACAATAAGTCAAACTGTAGAGTTCGGTACTAGACATGAAACATGAAATATACAAGGGAGTAAAAGCTATCAGATCTGATATGTTTGGTCAAGTCTATTGCTTCACTTGAGGGACATGTGTATGATAAGTAGACTGTTATAAATTGGTTTTTCAAGTAAACTTACATATTTGAAATGAAAATATTTGATTGGTAAGAATGTATTAGAAAACTTGTTATGTCTTGTTTTAAAAGTATGGATTTAATTTGCAAATTATCCTTTGCTATAGTTTTCGTGGTTTTACTATTTTCAATAATTCATTTGTAGATATTGGATAAAGGAAAAGAGAGAAATACAATAATAAATGAATTTTTAATAAGATTGGGCAATTGATATCCTAAATATAGAGTAGTGTAGAGTTTTGTAGAAAAGAATAGGATGATGGAAACTAACAAATTGGTTTCGATTCAATATTGCACATAATGAGAAAAGATATCAATATAAGGAATCTTTCCAAGTTTGAAAAAGAAAAGGGATTATTTGATGCTTTAAACAAAATAAATAAAGGGAAACTTGGAGGTAGAAAAAGTAATATTAACTTTTGTATTTAAGTCTCAAATATTTCCCATAGCTAGATGTAAGTGATTAAGACTTTCCTTTAAAATTCAAGGATTAAAAGTATAAAAGGAGAGAGAGAAATGAATTAATTAGTCTTCCACTAAAGTGATGGGTTAAAGGTAATAAGAATTAAATATAAAAATTTAAATCAGTTTTTGGAAAATTAGGGACCTGATCACTTTAATATGTGTGTGTATTTTGGACCGTGGGTCAGGGATTTGACGACTCACATGTCGCCTCCCACCTTTGTCCAGAAAAGGAAACATGGATAGGTAGTTCCTTTTTCTTTAATCATTTTCCTCTCTCTTTGATTTACGAGAAATTCTTGAAATCTCTCCAACAAGTTTAGGAGATCATTACGAACAAGGGAAACCCTGATTTCATCGACTTTGGTAAACAATTAACACTTTCCCCATTTCTCAGATCCCTCAGTGCCAATTCAACATATACTAGGCTATATAAGGGTGTGTTCACCCTCTGTAAGACCCCAACCTATTTCATGAAAATCTGGGTGACCCAACACATCCGTCCCTATCTCAATTCTAGTACTAGTCTCATCCTTCACCTCTCGCCCTCTCTAAACCTCACTAGAGTTTCCTCTTCATTGTCCTATCAACCTCAATTACCTCCAGGGAAATTGAAGCCCTCGGTAAGTTCAGCGAGATGAGATGATGGCATCCATACCTCTGCCATCACCCAGACGATTGGGAGGTTAGCATCAATTTCCTCATTGACTCGCCAGATCTTGCTTGTGAGAAAGCAAGGAAGAATACAATTGAGGATGAAAAGTCCTCATTGCATTGCACCACTTTCAAAAAGGTAAGGAGTAAACCACCTTTTTGCCTTCCTTTTCATTTTTCTTAGCCTAGACACACAAGCACAGGCCCCTGACTTGGCGTGAACCTATTGGCTCGGTCGTGGCCCTACGCTGTGCTGGCATTACATAGTTAGTCGCAGAGGTGATGACATGTGATTGGCCCACAAATGCATTATCTTATACAATTGTAGAAAATCATTGGATCATCCAATTATGGATAATTATATATGAAAGTTGATCAAAAGAATATGAGGAATTAATAAAAAGGTTTCATGCCTTAGTTGTTTCTCAAATTCTAAAAGTACAATAAGTTTCTAACTTTAATATATTAAACGCATGAAAAGCCTAATCTATTAGTTTTAATGATCATAACTTTCTTAAATGACTTTACTGGATAAAGTTTAATCTTTTTAGATAAATGGACATCTTGGACTTAATTTGCAATTAAGAATTCATATGATATAAAAATTAGAGTTTGTAAGTTAAAAAGTAATAAATGTGATGATTAGGGTTTGGGAAGCCAAAGAAATTAATGAAACCCTAATTTGACCCCAAAACCCTAACTTGGAAACTAATTCAATCTTAATGTTACTTTATGAACAAAGTAGTAGCACCTGGATGTTATGAATTAATTTTAGGGTGACATCTTGCTTGATTTAAACTACTCTTTTAGTAGGACTTTGATCATCTCTAAAAAAGGCATGTGGTTACACCTATGACTACTCGTCTTAAATGACTTCCATGGTTTTCTGAGATTTTCCAAATGGATTGGATTAGAACCACTTGATTTTTTATTTACTTCATACAATATATAAGGCCCTTATGAGTATCACATTATATAGGTATAACTTTCTCAAATATACAATCTTTTGTGTATTTAAGTGATACATGTGGGATGTATGAAATGTCATTGTGATGATGGTGACCAAGTCAGAATAGGAAGATCACCAATAGACCAATCTGATATAGGATGGTCATTATTAGGCCAAGTCGGGAAAAGAAGGCCATAACAAACCAAGCCCAGGAATGGGAAGGTTGTGAGAGGTCCACTATAGGGAAACAAACCCTAGAGAATGGGTACCACACAGAGAGTACTCCATGGAGGGAGTGTGCCATAGAAATAGAGTGATTTAAAAAGAAAATACTATTAAATTTTTATAGTCATAATTGTTGTTATGGCTGATTATGTTGATTACACCTACATGTGTATATTTTTATTCCCCCATACACCAATATATTTAGATATACTGAGTGAATTTTGGTTTCATGCCATCTTAGATTAAATTGCAAGTATTGAAGAAAGATGGCTATCCATAGAAAAAGACACCAAAAGAAAAGATCTACAGTTATTGTATATGATTTAGAAAGATAGTGTTTTCCTAGTGTGAAAAATAGATTCCCTTTTCTTGTAACTCCTTTGTGGAGATTATATCTTTATTTTATTGTCAAACTCTTTTCCATTCAATGAAATTTATAATTATTTATGGTTAATTGTTAAACATCGATCATGTAAATATGATAATGGACCTTGTCCTCTCAGTCCACCTAAATAGGGGATAACAGAGGGAGCATGTTGTTCGATTTGGTATCAGAGCATCGTTTACCATCAAACCTTGAATAATTATTAAATCTTAAGAGTTATGTAAAGCCCAAGGGAATTATTAGGGTATTTTCTAAAGACGATGGTGTCTAGAAGGGACCATGTCCCAGGGGATGAAAAAGCTTTCCTCAGAACCTCTAGTCGGCTTATGAGGACTCCCAGGCCCATGTATCATTCCTGACCAAAGTTGGAAGGTTTTTTCCAATATAAAATACCTCTAGGTTTTCTTATCATCTAACTTCATCCATGTCTACCTCATTGAATCCTTCAGAGAACCCTAGGGACCTGACAACTTCTTCCTTTACTCTTCTAAGAATTAGGGTTATGGACATTAGGGAATAAGGCATCCTCCACCAAATAATAAAAAGAATGTAACAAGATGTCTAGGACATAATTTTTATGATGCTTTAAATGTCCTAAATATGAAATTGACATTAATAATGTATTTATGTGCAACAACATAGCCCACACCAAGACCACTTCCATCCTTGACAAAAAAACCTGGGACGACCCAAAAGGAATGCCCTCCCGCAGAAGAAGGAGGTCCTTAGAGAAGAAGAGGTATGTGGTGGAGGAGTCCTCCAGGAAGCAAAAGAGGCCAGAGGAGGCCTTCATTGAGGAAGATTTCTAGCCCAAGCCTATCCCTATTTGAATCTCAAACCATGAATATGGTCCTGACCCTAAAAGTGAGCCCATGATGGAAGATGATCCCAAGAATGATCCCGACCATGCTTCTAGATCTGGAATAATAGTCGGGAAAGTGGTAGTTCACACCACTGATGTGCTCTGGCTAGAACAATAGTAGAAGCTCACTGAGGCCATTAGTGTTGTAGGTCTCAAGGATGTTTCCAGATATAAGAATGTTGAACCCCTACCTTTTCATCCTTGTCTCAGAGCCACCATCCTTGACTTCATCAAGCTGAATATAGAGAAGTTCTAGGGTGAAGAAAAACTTGAGGTCATTGACATGGAGGATGCCTGGCTCCTTGTTGTAGAAAATGGTTTCTAAATTCTGAAGATGCAACCAAAAAAAATAGTTCTCTTCACCGCTCACCTTATTGAAGGAGAAGAAAAGTTATGGTGGGAAAATTATATCATGGGCTAAGACCTAAATGAGGAATTGATGGCCTGGGTGGTTTTTCACACCATCTTCTCTGCCAAATTCATTCCTAGATCTATCAATAAAAAGAAGGAGAAGAAATTCATGCTTCTTTATCAACGCAACATGACGTCGATGGATTATGCTTAAAAATTCTACTTCCTAGTGCATTTTGCCTATATGTTGATGGAGAAAAGGAGAGTGGAGCACTTTGTTGATCATCTACATCCTCTTATGAAGCCTCGTGCAATGTTTAGTAAAACCCCAAACATCATTGAAGCCCTCAACTTCACCTTAGACATGGAGAAGACCATCATGCCTACTCAGAACCCACCTAAACGATATCTAGGGTTCATTAAAGGCAAATCTTCTCCAAGGAATGATAATAGAAAGGGCCAAGGTCATAACAATGGAAAGGTTAGTAATGGTGGAATAGAAAAGCCTCATCATGAGGACCGCAACCGCATATGTCACACTTGTGGGGAGAAGCACCCTGGAAAGTGTTCCTTTGAGAAGCGGGTGTGCTTTCATTATTAGCAGGAGGGACATTTCATAGACAATTGTCTACTCCCTAACGCTCAAGGTCTGGGCTTAGTGGTGGCCCAGCTAGTGGCTGCAACAACCCAAGAAGAAGCCCCACCTACAAGAGAGTGGATATAGGCTTGATTCTTCGCCATTGATTACAAAGAAGCTCAAGCTAATGTCAACAAACTCATAGAAGGTAACCATCCCTATAACTCCTTCTTTTATCCTTTACCATGATGTTCATAGTTAGACTGTCATAAATACATTGTAGGCATGCTTGAGATAAAGGGTCATAATGTTCAAGATTTATTTAAATCTAGTTCTACCAATACTTTTTTCTAAGAAATATCACAACTATATTTTGTTTTGACTTCAAGGACTTAGGATATGTCATAGAAGTCACTACCCCTAGTGGTTGTATCTTCTCATCCTCCTTAAGATACTAGTCATCCGAGTTAAATATATTAATAATGAACTCCCTAATGAATTTATCCTTCTTAATATGAATGATTTTGATATCATTATATGAATGTATTGGCTTTATACCTATAATTCAAAGATAGACTATAGGGAAAAGAAAATAAGGATAGAGAAGCCAGGTCATTCACCCTTTACCATTAGAGGTAGGAATGATTACCACCAGCATGTATGTGTCATTAATGAATGCAAAACATATGGTAGCTAAAGTTTTTCTAGAATTTCTAGCTGTAGTAATCAAGCCCGAGCAGAAGATGCCTCACTTAAAGGAATTAGAGGTAGTCATAGACTATGCTGATGTGTTTCTAGATGATTTTCCAAGCATACCTCCTGAGAGAGTAGTTACTTCTCAATAGAGCTAGCTCTTGGGACAAACCTGATTTCCAGGACACCTTACAAAATGTCTCCCGCCAAATTTCTGGAGTTAAAGAAGCAATTGCAAGAACTACGAGACAAGGGCTTAATCCGACTTAACACATTCCCATGTGGAACACCGGTCCTCTTTGTATAGAAGAAGGATGGATAGATTCACATGTGCATAGCTATATAATGTTAAATCACGCTACCATTAAGAGGAAGTATCCTCTACCCCACATAGATGACGTCTTTGTCCATCGAAAATCTACTTCAGTTTTCTTGAATATTCACCTAAGATCCAGATACCACCATTTGCAAGTCAGGAGTGAAGATATCCAAAAAATAGCTTTTTGAACTTTCTATGGACACTATGAGTTTTTTTAATGCCTTTTTTGGGTTGTCCAATGATCCAAGTGTGTCCAAGAACCTTATGAATAGCATGTTCCAGCCCTTCCTTGAAACCTTTTTCATAGTGTTCATGGATCACATCTTAGTCCACTCTTATGACCTAGAATAACACTATGAACACCTAGCTATGGTCCTTGATATCTAGAGAAAGTAGATGTTCTATGGGAAATTCTCAAAGTGTGAGATTTGGATAGAGTGAATTATGTTCCTCGAGCACATTATATCTGGAGGAACAATTTGGGTGGACATTTCCAAAGGAGCAACCAATTAAAAATGGCCATCCCCAAAGAATGCATATGAGATTTGTAGTTTCTTGGGATTGGTTGAGTCTTACCAGGGATTCATCAAGGATTTTCCAAAGACTGCTTTTCCCTTTACCAAGATCACTTAGAAGGATGAGAAGTTTGTTTTTCCTAACTTATGTGAAGTATGATTCCAGTAGTTGAAGGAAAATCTTACCTCGACCCCCATCTTGATCATACCCTCGAGTAATGCAGGATTTTTCATCATCATTGATGCATCATAGATGGGCTTAGGATGTGTGCTGGAGTAGAAAAAGCATGTGGCAACCTTTGTTTCCAGACAACTCAAGTCCAATGAGTTGAACTACCCAACCCATGATCAGGAACCTATCAATTGTCTATGCCTTGAATATTTGGTGACATCATCTATATGTGAATACCTTTGAAATCCTCACCCACCATAAGAGCATGAAATACTTGTTGACTCAAAAGGACTCAAACTTGCGACATAGATGTTGGATGGAATATCTGAAGGATTTTGATTTCACCATATTCTACCATCCCTGAAAGGCCAATATGGTTATTGATGCCCTTAGTAGAAAACATCTCTGATGTGGAGCTAGGTCGGTTAACTAGTGGAAGAAACTAGAAGACTTTTCTCGATGGGCTCCACAACCTTTGCAAGATAGGATTCATCTTGCAAATATCTAGATGAAGCCTAACTTCTTGACCGATCTTATAGCAACCCAGTTTTCCAGTTAAGAGTTAGAAAAGATGAAGGTTTAGATGGTGAAGTTTCAAACACACCTTTCGATAGGTGTGAACAGAGGAATCTGATACAAAAGTTGTATTTGGATTCTTGAGGATTCCCCTTTGAAGACTCATATATTGCAAGAGGCTCATGGATCAAAGCACATTATACACCCAAACACTACTAAGATGTTCAATGACCTGTAATAGTACTTTTTGTGGTTAGGAATGATGAGAGGCATAGCCTCATATGCGGCTAGTTGTCTCACGTGCCAGACGGTAAAGTTGAGTACTTTACTATAGGTGATCACGTGTTTCTAAAAATTCAACCCCTCTAAGATATAGCTAAGAACAGAGAAAAGCTAAGTCCCTAATGTGTGGGTTCATTTGAGATTTTTGGATGGACTGGAGAGGCCACTTATCGTCTAGCTTTACCGCCACAACATAGCATGATGCATGATGTGTTCCATGTCTCTAATTTGAAGCACTATGTGAAGGATTATGCTCATGTGTTAAACATTGAACTGATAGAACTCCAAGGGAGGTTGACATACCCTAAGTCACCTGTGAGGATATTTGATACCAAGGTGAAAGTGATCAGGAATAAAGAGATGATAAAGGTTCTTTGGAAGCACCATGGTGAGGACAAAGCCACATGGGAGCTAAAGACGGAAATGAAAAAGTCTCATCCTGAACATTGTATATTACTAGTTGAATTTTGAGAAAAAAAATCCTCTAAGAGGGAAAGGATGATATGACATGGTTTTTCACATGTATATATGTATTTGGAATGTGAATATTCAATTATTAAGGTTGTATTACACAATTTGGTATGCCTTGTTTTAGAAGTATGGATTTATTTTGCAAAAGTTTCATTTTCAATGGTTTTTGTGGTTTTACTATTTTCAATATTTCATTAGTCTAAAGTAAAAGAAAGAAATTCAATAGTAAATGAATTATTAAAAAGAATTTATAATTTATATCCTGATTATAGAGATGTCTGGATTTTTCTAGAAAACAATAGGATGAAGGCAACTAATGAATTGGTTTTAGTTTAATATTAGACTTAATGAGAAAAGATATTAATATGACGAATCATGCTAGGTTTGGAAAAGAAAAGGATTTATATTATGCTTTAAATAAATAAAATAAAGGGAGACTTGAAAATAAAGAAAACTAATATAAAATTTTTTATTTTGGTCTCCAATCCCACCCACAACTTGATATAAGTTATTAAGAATTTCCTTTAAAATTTGGGATTAAAATCATAAAATGAGAGAGAAATGAATAATTAGTTTTCCCCTAAAGTGATGCTTTAAAGGAAATAAGAATTAAATGTAACAATTTTAATAATTTTTGGAAAATATGTGATCTACCCCATTAATATGTGTGTGTACTTTGAACCATGGATCACTTATATGATGACTCAAATGTCGTATCCCACTTTCGGCCAGAAAATGAAACAAGAATAGACAATTCCTATTTCTTTACTTGTTTTTCTCTTTCTTTGATTCGTAAGCAATTCTAGAAATCTCTCCAATGAATTTGAAAGATCAATATGAACAAGGGAAACCCTATTTTCACTAACTTGGTTAACCAATTAACACTTTCCTCAATTCTAAGATCCCTCTATGGCCAAGTCACCATAGCCTAGGCTATAAAAGGGAGTATCCACCCTTTGTAAGACCCCCACCTCTTGTGTGATACTATGGGTGACCCAACACAACCATCCTACCTCTAGTTTGAGAGACATCCTCATCCTTCACTTGTCGCCCTCTCTAAACTATGTAGGAGTTTCCTCTTGATCTCCCTATCAACCTCAACCACCTCGACGACAATTGAAGCCATCATCATGTTCAGTAAGACGAGACAAAGGTGTTTTTTTCTCTGCCTATTGCCCAGAGGAATTGGGGCTCATAGTCAACGTCCTCGTTGACTCACTAGAGCTTGCAAGGAAGAAGATGACCGACGATGAAAGGTCCTCTTTTCCCCGCACCACCTTCAGAAAGGTAATGGGTAAAACTACCTTTTCATTTTCCTTTTTCACATTTATTAGCTTAGAAACAAGGGCGCATGCCCCTAACTTGGTGCAAGCCCATTGTCTCGCCCATGGCCCCATGCCACACTAGTTTTATACAATCAACCGCTGAGGTGGCAGGCTGTAATTGGCCCAGAATGGATTATCTTATACAAATTGTAGAAAATCATAGGATTATCCAATGATGGCGAGTTACATATGAAAGTTTATCAGAAAAACATGAGAAAATTGATAAAAGACGTTTCATGACTTAATTTTGTATTCAATTCTAAGAGTTCATAAATTTGCTAACTTTTATGTATTAAAAGCATGAATACCCTAATTTATTAGTTTTAATGATCATAACTTGCTTAAATGACTTTAATGGAGAAAATTCAATCTTTTTGCATAAAAGGACATCATGCACTTAATTTGAGACTAAGAATTCATATGATATAAATATTAGGGTTTGCAAGTTCAAAATCATTAAATGCGATGATTAGGGTTTGGGAAGGCAAAAACCCTAATGAAACCCTAATTTGACCCCAAAACCCTAACTTGGAAGCCAAGTCAGTCCTACTATTAGTTTATGAACAAAATAGTAATAGTGGGTGTTATGAATTAATTTCAAGGTGATTTCTTTATTGATTTAAACTGCTCATTTTTACTTGGATTTTTTATGATCTCTTAGAAAGGTATGTGGTTACGCGTATGACTACTCACCTTAAATGACTTTCATAGTTTTCTGAGATTTCCTGAATAGATTGCAATGAAACTACTTGATTGTTTATTTACTTCCTACAATCTATTAGGCCCTTATGAGTATCACATTATATAAGTATAATTTTCTCAACTATACTATCTCTGGTGATTTAAGTGATATGTGTAGGATGTATGAAATGTCATTGTGATGATGGGTGATAAATCTTGGATACGAAGATCACCAATAGACAAAGATGGGATAGGATGGTCATTATTAGGCCAAGGTAGGAAAGGAAGTGTTGGTATATGTATGCCCATAGAGAAAATCATATGATGATTATAATGGCATAATTATAAATGATTTGATTAATAATAAAGGAAAACTTCCAATTTGTTTGTTTCATTCAATTATGAGATAATGAAGTAACTTAATAAATGTCTAGAGCATGGTATTACTCAATGACATATGTATTCAAGTAAGTGACTTGAACAATTGGATCATACGGATGTTAAAAGTACATACGTTCTTGTTATGTCCCTAATCGGATGTCATTGTGGAAGGCTGATAAATAAAAATGGTACATAAGACTAGAATGTGTGTTGGTTGATGATAGAATATCATTAGTCATGATATGTGATATCAAACCAAACACATAAATACTTGTGAGAGAACAGAGTATTAGATAGACCCACCATAAGAGTGATACATGGAGACCATACATTGGTATTCATAATCATCTCTCATAGTGTTGGTGGTGATTATGGTTCTTAGAACTGAAGTCACTACACTCATCACATAATGTTCGATATGCTTTGACATCATCCATTGTGATCCTAAATAATGGTTTCCAAAAAGATGTTGATTGGGTGCAATGTGACACATGGGTATGAGTGTGAGTGATGTACATGGGATTTGTCCCTCCTATAGGAGTATGACATTCTAGGCCTCCTGATTAGTGAGACTGAGAAATGCATGACCATGAACATGTGAGTCAATGTGTGACATTGAGCTTACATATATCTTAGACAGTCTGCTTTGGTTCAAGGAACCAGATTGAATGTTGAAGAGGATGACTAATCCATACCTCAAGTTCAATCTAGATATCAATGACACAGGAACTATACAAACACTGAAACACTATACACATATTGTAGGTTGAAGTTGTTCTCCAACTTTCCATTTACTTTGGTAGCATTAATGTGTAACTTGGCACCACTCTTTTCTTGTGATTTCATAATTGGTTATGAACATTCACTACCAACGTGATATGGGACCTATAGGGTTGAACACATAGGAACTCACCTGGAATAGGAGTTTATCCATGAATGATGTTTAAGTTGATTACTAAAGATGTTTGGGTATTCAATTAAATAATCATTTAGCTGACTGGACTCAGAACCATCAAGTTCAAGTGTTGAAACCAACTGGTTAGAGTGTCAGGTTGATTGGAAATTGAATTGGATAATTTCTTCATGAGTCAGGGCACCAAACAATTGGCTCATGGGGTGAACCGATCGACTCAGGTTGGTGAGACAACGACTCACCTAGTGGACCAATCGGCTCAGTTATACCAATCGAAGCTTTTGGTAATTTTTTTTATTCATGAGAATAGTTGTTCTTTTAACTTTGTTCAATTTTATTAGAATAAGGATGAATGTTGGGTATTAATGGAAACAAATTGTGAAGTCAATTTCAATTAGAGAAACATGTGAAATAATCGGTTCACTGTGTGATCATATATGCTCACACTACCAACTGATCAGTTTGGCTATCGCAAGTTGTGAAATTAATGGAAATTCTAGACCCTTCTACTCCCACATAGACTGGAAACCCAGACCCTAGCCCCTCTGATAAATAGAGGGGTACTAGAGGCTTCCCAACGCACACAATTGAGAATTCATTGATCTAACAATTGTTGTCCTCTCTAGTGGTGGTAACCAAGAGAGCCCAAGCAAGTCCTACCCTCCTAGGGAGGGATAGAGAGGAAGAGAACAACTAAGAATAGTTGTGGGAGAGCAAGTTGGTTACTAGTACACCAATAGAAGGGGACAACTTCTTCTTGGTTGTTCTAATTAGAAAAATAGGTGTACTAGGTGTTCTTTGTGGACTTCTCTACAAGCGTGGATACTTTTCCCACTAGGAGATTAATTTCACCGTGTAGTCTGTAGAGGAGTTGGTGTAGACGTTGTTTGAGTTTGTTGTCTATGGTGGATACCAAGAGGCACAACATACAAGTACCAGTGCAACTAGTAGACATGTGCATCTACAACGACTAGGAGATGTCATTGGATTTACTCCAGGACCAGGTATGTTCTCAAAACCATCCTTTCCATTATATATTTATTGACACTATCTATTGGTTTATAGGGAATATGGAAGTAAAAAAATTGTTCTTGTTGCCTATTACGTCGCCATATTTCCCAACATGAAGGCCATAACAAATCAAGCCCAAGAACGAGAGGGCTATGAGAGGTCCACTGTAAGGACAATACCCTAGTGAAAGGGTACTCCACAAAGAGTACTCCATGGAGGGCGTGTACCATAGAGATTGAGAGATTGTGAGTTGAGTAGTTAGAAAGAAAATGTATGTTTAATTTTTGTAATGATAATTGTTTCTATGGTTGATTATGTTGATTACACCTACATGAATATATTTTGTTTCCCACACATACAAATATATTTAGATATGTTGACCGCATTTTCATTTCAACCATTTTAGGTTAAATTGCAAGTATTGAAGAAAGACGGCTATCCAGAGAAGAATACACCAAAAGAAAAGATTTAAAGTTATTCTAGAGGATTTAGATAGATAGTTTTTTTCCTATTACAAACATTATATTCCATTTTCTTGAACTCCATAGTGGAGATTCTATCTTTATTTTGTGATCAAACTCTTTCCATTCAATCAAATTTATAATTATTTATGGTTCATTGCTAAACCCCATTCTAGTAAATATGATAATGGGAATTTCCCTCTCAGTCCTCTTGAACAAGAGATAATTGGGGGAGGGAGTCATTACATAGACTCAGGTTCTTAAAAGTACCTATTCCCTTATCCCAGACAATGACGCCAAAAAGTTGACCGACCCAAATCACACGTCGAAAAAGAAGTGGATCTAAAGTAATCATACTTCTAACTTTATAACATGACACTCTGGCCCCCGAAACGATAATGGACAAGGGTGGTGAGTGCCAATAATTGAAAATATTGGCTTATTTACACCAATCAAGGGGTGAGATAAGGTTTGTGTTCCTTATGGATGAGTGGTATTCCAAAAAGCAATAAACAAATAAGCAAATCAAATGAAAGATAAGATAAAAGAGAAAGAATGTTAAAGGATAAGAGAAAAAGTATGGAAGGAAAATTGGATTGGGTTTCACCATCTAAGATCTCTCACCAACAAGTAATGCTCACACTCATTGTATACCCTTAGCAAGTTTACACGCAATTACCATAAGTGTCTATTCCATCCTCTCTTGATCTTATGATAGATCTAGATTATAGGGTTATCTCTCTCTCGAGATGTCAAACAAACAATCAAAAAGCAATCATATGATCATTAGCTTAAGAATTCCAACATTCTGATGCATTCATGCAACTCCATAACTCTTAGAAATATGTTAATATTACTCTTTTGAGGTATTAACAACCAAACAACACAATATGGTAGCTAATCATGCTTGTAAAACATTAAGAAGAAGAGTATGGAGATAAACATTTCTATGAACATATCTTTAATGGATATAAGTATCTACATGTTGGGAGGCTCTTAGTGGCTACTCCCAACCCAATTTTAATGACTACCCATTCATGGTGGTGAGTGGCATGTTCAAATTACAAGTAGGAGAAAGCATGAACATGGAGAAAGGATGAATAGATTTAGAGAAAGAGGGAGAGATACACCAACAACAACCCCAACCAAATCAGGGTCAATGGAAACCTTCTACTCTTTAAATCCAACAATGGTGGTGAATATGGCTGCTCAGTCTTCCTCCTTCTATTGAAGAAGCATCATGGAATTCCTCAATGATGATGGAGGTCTTGACCCTTGTAATCTCATCCTCAGGGTGCATGAACCAATGGGTGGGAGTGAAGGTTGATGGTACTAAGCATGGTTGCACCACTCTGGCGTCAATTTGTTATGTGCAACTCCCCCACGAAGTGACCAAATTGCTTTCAATACAAGGGGATCTTCTATTTATAATATGTAGTGTGATGCTCGAGGTGCTCATTATTGAACTTTACTTGCACCCCAAGCTTCCTATGACATGCCTTGTGCACACGCCTAACGGTTTTGATGATTTATGTGCATAATGCCACCACCAGTAGGCAATATTGTAGTCAAGGCATTAGATGAGGTACCTTATCTACTTGGCCTTTGGTAGGTGTCAAAGGCACACCATTAATAGATGGATCTCTAACAAGCCATTGGAAGGGTCATCTATTCTTCTTGGTCATCATTTGCCATTAACAGACTTGCCATCAATAGGTGGCTTCATGGATCCTTCGGGAGGCAGAATAGGTGGACACCTTCGGTAGACAATCTTCCATTGGGTCCATCATAAGGCCATCTAGGCAGGTCTTTGGAAGGATTGAGTTTTTGGGATGTGGCTCATAATCCTACCACTAGAAGGGCATGTAGGATGCCTTAGGTTGCAGGAACTGGTGGATGTCTTCCCACTACCTTCTGATGGTGAGGCAATGTAGTGGTCTTCTGATGGCTGATCAACTGGGTGTCCCCCAGAGCCATCATTCTAGAGAACTGAAGGAAGCTCAGGCTTGATGGACTCATCACTTGGTGGTCTATCTAGGTTTCTAGAGGTGGGTGATAGGTAGCCATCAGTTGTGGGAATTGGTGGGGACCCTACCCAAGGCTATAACCTTCACTTAATGAACTCCGTATAAGGAAATGCATAGTTAGTCACAGATCAAAATATAAATAGTAATCATGAGAAAAATGTAAGGAAGTTAAACAAAAATTGTATAATGGGAGGAAATTAAGGGAAAAATTAGGTAAGGTATATCCACAAAATTGGATTTGTACTCATGCATTATGTGAAATATTGATGGTCAAGTACATTGTGTAAGTATAATATTAACATTCATCACAATGGTTAGTGTTGTATGTATGGTAGGGAATAGGTGAGTTTTAGTCATGCACTTCCTACTCCATGTTATTGCCTCGCCAAGTAAATATATGGAAATTAGACACTTGAACATGAGTAGATGAGGGTATGGAGAATCCAAACATATAAACATGTGGGGTACATTTCAAATTGGACCCTTGGGACTTGTGATTTGGGTTAGTGTATCCTATTGAGAATGACTTGTATGTAAATAATTTTGAACCACATATTTACCTATATCTAGAAAAAAAATATGAATGACATATGAACCAATTACATTGTGCCTTATGTGTCATACAATCACTTGTTTTTGGTAATCAATATAATGCATATAATTTTATAGGTACCTGACATGATCAAGTGTGACATCCCCAGATTTTCTAAAACTTAATCTAATGTGTGACATCAAAGTTGAATCCCTCACCTCAGCAAGAATCCCAATTCAAACACAACACACTAGGCTAATGAAGAAGAAATCCAAAGGAAGTTAGAAGGAAACAATAGTAACACATACAAATGAACAATAAACAACAAACTACCACAAGATCACCATTCAATATAGAATTACAAAATGAATTATCATTACAAATTGATATTCCACATTGAACAGTAAAATTTTACATATGCATGTACCACTAAACAATAGGATCTTTAGACAATAGGTCCACCTGTACATCAGCTCGCCACACAACTCTCAACTATCCATGTCTTTAAGAGCATATGCCCACATCACCTAAACAAAATATTACATGTAGTTCACGTCAGCACAATATTCAAGAATATTGTATTGAGGACACCTACAAGTCTTTTTATATACCTTTCATAACTAAGACTTGGCAATAAGATAAAACTAATACTTGGCAATATTAAACAAATATAACAAAATGCACACACTTGAACCAAGATGTTTATTAACAAAAGAGATCACATATCTTTTAGGCATATTTTCCATTATATCATCCATGCATTTACTACCTGAGAGTTGAATGCATCAAGGCCTTTATGATCTACTACCAAAGAGTTGGATCATTTGACAATGTGGTCTACTACCAAAGAGTTGGATCACTATCAAGTACTTTACCAACAAAGAGTTGATGTACTTACTTTCTAGCACTTTACTACCAAAGCATTTAAGTGCGTAGATATAATGGAACAAATATATTATGTTTCATGCTTTCATAGCCATAAGAATGAAAAATCAAGCAAGATACTATACAAGAATAATAACTTCATCCAATATCATATGCCAAGTATTTGTACACACATAATACAACCATACTAAGTAGTAGGCCAAGTAAGAGGTAAGGGCATACATTGACCAAGATAATGTAATCATCACATGCTCCTCAAGATCAAATATGACCAGGTCAACCCCTGATTAAGACAAGATCACATGTACCATCATCAAATTCTCATCATCATTAACCCTAGTTATGTCAATTATTTATTTTAGGGTTTTGATGATATCATTATGATATATCCCATCATTATATGTTTTATAGTTATCTTACTAATCTTGCTGACCAATTATGTTCCAAGTGTTATTTCTTATCTTTTATCTTAAATTACATTTTTGTTTTTATATTTCATTATTCATCACATGCAACATTAACCCTAATATTTTCACACACTTTAACTTAGGGTTTCTTACCATGAATAATGAGTCATGACATATAACATGAAGTTTGTGCATCATCATGATCTCACAATTAAATATAAGGTTCCATGTACTAATATGAGCTTATAATGAATATTCCAACATTTATTGAGCATATATGTGTTTTCAACATTTTATTTAGGGTTATCAACTCTAATTAACCACATGAAGTATATTACATGGATTCATGCAATAAAATTATTATCTTAGACTTGATATGAGTTATATATCACATTTTGGAGTTACTCATACGTTATCATAATTTTAGGCCATTGTTTGATATTTATTATCCATGAACCAAGGGTAATGTATCATACATTATATCACTAAGATATAAACATCAAAAGGCCTACATTATGGTTTTATTTTGTTTTAGTCATTTCTATGACCATTTTGATACCTTGTTTGTATTTTTTGGATGCACATGTTAATTACTATGCATTTTCTAATACCTATGTGTTTTTTGGAATATTCTTAACTTTTCTCCAATTGGTTGTTTCCATGTGGACAGAAAGGGGGCGCCACTTGGCTCTACTCAGTTCTGGTTCAATGACCCATTCATCTGATTCAATGCTATAGACCAGGTTCAGCCACTCTCCTTCACGGACGCTCGTGTGGCACACTCTACGTTTCTGTGCGTGAGCGCCGCCATGGAGGTTGAACTCCGGCGAGCAACTAGATGTGATCGAAACCTCCTCCCACACCTCTAATACTTCCAGAAGACTCATCTGGCCTTTCTCCTTACTCCCATCCTCATATGAGTCACTATTGTTACCTCTCTCTATGGCCTGCATAGCTCACCCTCTTGGCTGCCGCCATGACGGTGGGTAAGGGAAACCATCACTAGTCATGGAAGATGTCAGGAAAACCTTCCCAAAGCACCACAAGATCTAAACGAAGTTGCCAACATCCTATGATCGTAGTGAAGATGCCGCGGGATCCTCTTCCAAACTCTACCTAGATCTTCAGGTAGTTGAGGTGTGTCAACCATGGAAAAGACCATGGATGTCCATGTAATAGAGCACAAACAACATCTTTAGCCTCGACCTCACTGTCCCCAACCTGATCTCCCTCTGATCCACTCTCTAGATCCATCTTCATGTTCCCGACTCACCTACAGAAGGTAGTGGAGAGGTGGGGAGGAGCGAAACATGAAACTCACTGTCCTGGTAGTGGTTTGCTAGAGGTAAGGGGTCATACGATTCATTATCCCAAGGAGAGGATATTGTCTCAGTTCAAACTATCTTCCAACCCACGATCTACCATGAAATGAGAAATCAAAGTTATCTTTCCAGTCACCCATGAACTTTCATCAAACTAATCTTGATGACAAGGTGACGGTCGTTAATCCGACCCATCCGAGGGCAACTGGGACCCCACGTCTCTATCTGTGTCCACTAGGTTCAACTAAACTGTCTGGGCACGTGACACACAAGACTCTAAACTTCAGGCTAAAAACATAGAGATTTGGTTCAATATTTCACATTATTTTACATTATTTCACTAAAATCAAACCTAATTATCTCTCTCTAGAAACCATTGATGTTCCTAAAAATTTGACAAGAACTTTATCTTTATCGTAACAACATTCATTTAAATTTTGGTACCCATTATCACTTGTTTGACTAGTCAATCATTTAATCCAATATGACAAATACTTAGGAGTATTAATCATGATATTAAGATCAATTAACATCCATACTTAGTCACAAAAATTTAAACTCTTAATATGAATTCATCTTGTTAATTCACTTATGTCATTAGACATTTGAAGGATCCAAAAGTCTACTCCATCATATCAAGTCTGATAATGATGTCTGATTAGTTTGGATAAGTATCTAGCTCTCCATGAAACTCATATTCAGTATATTACAAGGTCAAATAAGTACATTTAATAATATTTGACTCTTTTGGAGTCTGAGTACATCAAGTAGTAGATCAAATTAATTCAATTCTTATTCATTATATAGTTGGTGAAAATGTGTGACACAATGCACTGTAACTGTTTGATTAGTTTGGATAAGTATCTAGTTGTCCATGAAACTCATATTCAGTATATTACAAGGTCAAATAAGTACATTTAATAAGATTTCACTCTTTTGGAGTCTGAGTACATCAAGTAGTAGATAAAATTAATTCAATTCTTATTCATTGTACAGTTGGTGAAAATGTGTGACACAATGCACTCTAACTCTCATATTTAAACTAATAACCACAATAATTGAGTGGGTACAATTGTTTATGCTTCTGTTGGAAGATGGACCTTCGATAGATTCATTATATTTTTTACAATGACATTCTCACCTTTTTGGCTACTATTAATTCTAGATTACATATTCAATCACGTTTATTGATCTCAACACAATTACATTTATTTTTATGAAGAGTATTTTCTCTATCCTCCCAATGTTACATACTCACTCATAAGATGCTCAATTACACTCAATTTTTTCTCTCTCCATCTTGCACCACAAATTTCCTAAGTATCAACTTGTGTCTGGGGAAATACCAATTTGACCCCAATAGTACAATGTTGAATGCATATAATATACTTTGAATGAATTTAAATTTTTGAGACCCTTCAAAATAATCATCTTAATAACAATCTTTTAGGAAAACATTTGTGAACTGATAGTAAAAAGTTCATTTCAATTGGAGATATAGCTTGTGAGATATGATTTTTTCAAGTTAATGCCCTTTTTAGCCCTTTTAATTTCATCTCAACAGGACACACGGTTCAGAGACATTCTAATTACTAACAATAGATTCCTTTTTATTTCCAACATGCTATGTTCCCTTTAGTCTATGATGTATACCTTGAGTACCATGATAACAAAAATTGATGTCTTTGTCATGAAATGTTGCTAGAATGTTGTTTATGGATGAATGAACACACTTGTGGATTAAATAAGAATTAATATCCTAGCTTTTAAATTATTAGATCCATTATATTTAATATCCAAATATTTACTCTTGAATTTGATTAGTTTAAACATGGACTTTTGACTTTTTATCTTCACATCTACTCGAAACCTATGATTCACCTATTTGGATCTTGAGATCACCCTCAACACATATGATTGATGACTTGCATATCTACTATCATGAAACTAAGAATGATTATTATGTTTTCATCTTAATTTAATTAGGGATAAGCTCGTATGTGAACTAGGTGTGAACCAACCATTGATCTTGTTATGAAAACATTATGTAAAAATATGATTATGAACCCAAGTATTATGAAACACAAACTATCAGTCATGATTGTGAAACTACATATAGGGAAAATGCAAAAGCTTAAGACCCTAAATGTTGGGCTTGAAAGTCAGACTTACTCTTGAATAAACCAGCTATGGTTTTGTGACCTATCTAATGATCTCACCATTTGTGATCTATGAATAATCAATGTAGCTGCATTTTAAGATTGATGTTGGATTTCATTTTATCTTGAAATGTTGATATTGGAGTAAGATGGTACATGTTCAGTACCAAGATGGTTATGTTATGGAATATGGACTCCCAATATATTTTGAGGATTTTTATAAATTTTGGGGACGAAATCTCTTTTAAGATGTGAAGGATATGATGAATTAGATTTTCTCTCTCCTCTGTATATGCAATTCCACATTCATAAGATGCTTAATTACACTTACTGATGTCTTTCTACATCTCTTGGATGATTTTAGATCATATGGTTCTCAAGTATAGATTTGTGGTTGAGGAATTTTCAATTTGACCCCAATTGTACAATTTTGAATGCATATAGTACACAATGAATGCATTTGAACTTTTAAGACCCTTTAACATCATCATCTTGATCCCAATACTTTTCAGTAATCATTGAAGAAAATTTGTGAACCAATGGAAAAAATTTCATCTCTAGTGACTTACGATTTAGGTGGTATGAGATAATTTTCAGTTTAATACCATTTTTACTCTTTTTTATTTTCATTCCTATCTCTTTGTCAGTGTTCCACTCACACCCTCTCTAGGTTAATGAGAATCCATAGTTTAAAGGGAGTAGGTCTCCCCTTGATCTGGAGGCCACGCGGCTGTCCTACACCTCATACACCATGATTTTAGAATGGAATCATGCTACATGATAGTCATATGTTGTGCCTTTCCATGGGCTACCATGTACCCATTTCACCCCTCCTTTGTCTTCCTCTTGATATCTCCTTTCATTTCTTCCCTTTTTCCACTACCAACCTGTAACATACTAGACCTCAGTCCCTATCCTAGAAGTTTACATTTTAGACTTAGCCAAACAAGGTTGAAAGTTAGACCTAGATATATGTTTAGTATAAGCCCAATGAGCTAATGCATGTATAGATCACCTTAATCTAACCTAATGTTCTAACATTAATCTTAGGTTTATTATGGATACATAAAATGTGCCACATAACTCATTTTGGTTGTAATATGAAGATAAGAAACATAATTGGATGAATAATTTAGAAAATGGTCTATGAATGGGCCATATGACATATCTCATAAAAAGAAGTCTCAAAAGTGGAAAAAACTTCAAATTCGAAATCTACATATCAAAATTATCCTACATGTCAAATTTCATCTAATTTAGACAAGCTTGAAGTATTAAGACAAGTTTAGGAGAGAGAAAATAATATTATATAACTTTAAAATAAGGAAATAATGGAAAATTCATATTTAACACATCAAAGATAACTCGTGGATGAAGTTTGGTCCAATTTGGATGTTGTTTGTGCAAGTTATGAAATTTTAAGTACATTTTGGACTTTTATGTTATTTACCCAATTGGGAGGTTTTCTTTGCAAATTGTCACATGCATTATCATCTTTAGATATTCCCTTACCATTCTGAAAATTTTAAACCATGGGGAACCTAGTTACACCTTGGTTTGAAGGTGTTACTTTCCAAGGGCATTATAGGGATTACCCTCTTTATAAATGAGATTACCTTTAGAAGCTATCAACCAATGGGGTTATTTATATGATTGGATGACGGTTGGGATGGCCTATAAGTGTCCATAAACTGACATTTGATATTCAAGAAGCCTCTGTGAGTTCTCCTCTTACATGGCCATGAAATCCCTAGGCTTAGGACACATGGAAAGCTGCATGGACACCTCATGCTTGACTTCTTCCTTATCCATAAAGGTTTGCATGTCCATAGGCACCCTTAGCATTGGACACATGGAAAGTAACTTGACATCTTGTGCTTGACTTCTTCCTTATCCAAAACGGTTGGCATGTCCATGGACACCCTTATACATGACACATGGAAAGTCTCATAGACACCTCATACTTGACCTCTTTCTTTATATAGCCATATCTACCCCTTCACGACTCCCAATTCAAAAAATCTTGCTCTCATTTATTTCCTCTAGCTTAGATCATCATTCCTACTCTCGTTTTTCATGAAGGTGCTATCCCAAGGCAAAAGAAGGTTCCTACCTTGGTGAAAAAGGCTCCTAGGGTTCCAAATTTCTCTATTTAGGATTTCTTAAGCTCCTCCTTGGAGGTTTTGTCCAAAACTAGTAAGTATCATCCTTCCCTTCCCTATTTTCATGTTGTTGGTCTTACTTCCACCTTCCTCCAGGTCAAAACCATGGCCTTCCATGGTGAAACCCCACCTAGAACCCATAAACACCTCATATCCATGTTCTTTTGTTAGGGTTTTTCACCTCTAAAGTGGAGAAGGTGCTTCTTACTCGAGATAGGAGCTTTGTTGGAGAAACCAGCCTCTCTAAAATTGGGAACCTTACTTATTGGACGTGTACACCTTCCCTAGAGGTTCTTTGGAGGCCTAGTCTTGACTTGGACTGGTTAGACTCTGAAGTTGAGGTATGATGTATCCTCTATTCTTCTATGATTGAGCAATTCACCTATGATTATTCATTCTCTTTGTCCTATGGACATTATCCCATACATAATGTATTTTCTATTGAAAATCATGGTCCATGTGAAATACCTTTTTTGATATTGATCATGTGATCATGGATATTCTTTTGAACTCTTATCTTATGCTTTGTTCACGATGGAACACTAAAAGATAACATGTGATGTCTTTTGCCCACTTATGAGGTGGATGTATATGTTGGTCACTTACGTGGTGACTACTTTATATATTTTGACTATACTTTCTAATTCCCTCTACATTTAACATTCAATGTGATTCAGTAGCACTAGAGTAGTGTAATTGCATTGGTTTTTATGGAAGATGTGTTATTTCCTACCGATCAGATGTGATATTTCTTGTTGTCTTGGGATGGAAATGAACCTCATACCTAGGGCAAGATGTGTCATTCTTGGCCCATGTTTTATATATTTGGGAGATTCGTAGTATTTCTTTCTCTATCTGGTTTCAAGTTTATGAGACTTGACCGCCTTTGTGTTTATATTGTTCTGTGGCTATGTTTATCTCACATGCATGTAGGTTGATGATATGGGGTGTGTGCCCTAATTCTTTACATGTGCTTGTGTGGCACAATCTTTATGTTTTATTAATGACAAGTATTCTTTTGTTATCATATGATTTCAAATCCTTTTCTCTTGATACCCATTTGGGTGGCCCTTATCCTTTCTATGGGAAGCCTTTTATATTTTATGACCTTTATTCCATATATTGCTCAATTTCCTATTTAATATGCACATACCAGCCTTTGCTGATGTCATCTATTTTCTCTTCTTGCTGGGGTATGCTTCCAACCCTAGGTGAAGGACTTGGATGATAAGGAATGAAGTTTTAGACTAGCTTAAGGATTTAAAGCTTGGAGACAAAGTTGTTATGGTTTATATTCCCTCTACTTAGATCCTTATGTTGTATCATACATGTAAACCCTTATGGGATATTATGATGTACTTTTGTAATCTTTTGTGAAAATTGAATATAGTCATTATTTTTATTCTACTGCTACACCATTGGTCTTTTGCATATCATTATACTAAATTTGTAAAATTTATACCTATTCCAACATAACTTTGAGTGTGTTTGGAATGGATGTTAATTCTTCAAAAAAAAATTAGTAAGCGGGTTATCCTGCACTCTTTACAGCATGGTATCGGAGCCCATAGTAGTTAGAATCTGACTATTTCAATTTTATCTCCCTAGTTAGAATCCTTGCCTTACCTTTAAGTGGCATGTTTTCCCTAGAGTTGATCAATAGATGATGAAGTGTTGATTTAGGATCATATAGTTTCACATTAGAATAATGATGAATAGATCCTTAAGATACTTACAAGTAAAAGATGCATAAGTAACCATAATAACTTGAGGTTGTTTAGATTGGACTTTAGGTAGCTACTAGGACATAAAGTTGAAAGCAAGGGTGCCTAGAAAGGATCAGGGTTTGGGGGATAGTAATATTTTCCTCCGCACCACTAGATTGGTTTACTAGGACTCCCGAATCCATATGATACTGGCCTGACCTGAGCTGATATGAATTGTTCAAAATAGCATGCTTTTAGGCAATAATATCCTTAGACATCTATATGATTTATCTTTTGTGACCCTAATATGTTGAACTAGTCTCCTAGGTGTAAAGAATTGTTTGAGGATAGATAAGAGAAATTTAACCCATAGTTCATAGTTAGTCTTTACAAGTTATGTTTCTTTTTTTTGCATAATGCTTATGTAGTTGGATGTATGGAAGTGTAGTTGAACCTTTTGTACCTAAAGAATAATTTTTACATAATAACATAAATCCTTTAATTGGTGGTGAATAATTTGATTTCTTATATGTGTATGTTTACATTTCAAGGATGAAATCCCTTTAAGAGGTGGTGTGTTGTAACATACTAGATCTCAGACCCTACTCTGGAAGTTGACATTTTGCAATTAGCTAAACAAGGTCGAAGGTTAGACCTAAATAGATGTTTAGTATAACCCCAATGAGATAATGCATTTATAGATCACCTTAATTTAACCTAATGTTCTAACATTAATCTTAGGTTTATAATGGATATATAAAATATCCCACATAACTCATTTTGGTGGTAATATAAAGGTAAGAAACTTAATTGGATAAATAATTTAGATAATGGGTCGTTAATGGGACATATGAGATATCTCATAAAAAGAAGTCTTAAAAGTGGAAACAAACTTCAAAATTGAAATCTACATATCAAAATTAGCCTACATGTCAAATTTCATCTAATTTGGACAACCTTGAAATATTAGGATAAGTTTAGGAGAGAGAAAATGAGTAAAAGGCATAAGTAATTAGTAATGTGATTATATAAATTCAAATATGGAAATAATGGCAAATTCATATTCAAAACATCAAAGATAACTTTTGGATGAAGGTTGATCCATTTTGGATGTTGTTTGTACAAGTTATGCAATTTTTGGTACGTTCTGGAGTTTTCTGCAATTTACCCAATTGGGAGGTTTTCTTAGAAAATTGTCACATAAATTACAATCTTTTGATATTCCCTTACCATTCTATAGTTTTTGAACCATGGGGAACCTAGTTGCACGTTGGTTTGAAGGTGTTACTTTCCAAGGGCATTCTAGGGATTCCTCTTTATAAATGAGCTTATCTTTAGAAGATATCAACCAATGGGGTTATGTATTTGATTGGAGGTCGGTTGGGATAGCATATAAGTGTCCATAAACCAATATTTGATATTTAATAAGCCTCTATGATCTGTCCTCTTGCATGGCCATGAAATCCCCAGGCTAAGGACACATGCAAAGCTCCATGGACACCTCATGCTTGACTTCTTCCTTATCCATAAAGGTTTGCATGTCAATAGGCACCCCTAGAATTGGACAAATGGAAAGTAACTTGACACCTAATGCTTGACTTCTTCCTTATCCAAAAAGGCTTACATGTCCATAGACACCCTTATACATGACACATGGAAAGTCTCATAGACACCTCATACTTGACATCTTTCTTTATATAGCCATATCTACCCCTTCCCAACTCCCAATTCGAGAACTCTTACTCTCCTTTATTTCCTCTAGCTTAGAGAATCATTCCTACTCTATTTTTTCACGAAGGTGCTATCCCAAGGTAAAATGAGGTGCCTACCTTGGTGAAGAAGGCTCCTAGGGTTCCAAATTTCTCTATTTAGGATTTCTTAAGCTCCTCCTTGGTATTTTAACCAAAACTAGTAAGTATCATCCTTTCCTTCCCTATTTACATGTTGTTAGTCTTCCTTACACCTTCCTACAGGTTTGAACCATGGCCTTCCATGGTGAAACCCCACCTAGAACCCATAAACACCTCATCTCCATGTTCTTTTGTTATGGTTTTTCACCTCTAAAGTGGAGAAGGTGCTTCTTGCTCGAGATAGGAGCTTTGTTGGAGAAACCAACCTCTCTAAGCTTGGTAACCTTACTTATTGGACCTGTCCACCTTCCGTAGAGGTTATTTGGAGGCCTACTCTTGACTTGGACTATTTAGACTATGAAGTTGAGGTGTGGTGTATCCCTATTCTTCTATGATTGAGCAATTCGCATGTGCTTATTCATTCTCTTTGTGCTATGGACATTAGCCTATGCACAATGTCTTTTCTTTTGAAAATCATGGTTCATGTGAACTACCTTATTTGATATTGATCATGTGATCATGGATATTCTTTTGAACTCTTATCTTATGCTTTGTTCAAGATGGAACTCTAAAAGATGACATGTGATGTCTTTTGCCCACTTATGAGGTGGATGTATATGTTGGTCACTTAAGTGGTGACTAGTTTATATATTCTGACTATATTTTCTACTTGCCTCTACATTTAACATGCTATGTGATTTAATATCACTAGATTAGTGTAATTGCATTGGTTTTTATGAAAGATGTGTTATTTCCTGCCGAGAAAAAGTGATATTTCCTGCTCTTTTGTGATGGAAAGGAACCTCATACCCTGGGTAAGATGTGTGATTCTTGGCCCATGTTTCATATATTTGGGAGATTGGAAGTATTCCTTTCTCTATCAGGTTTCAAGTTTATGAGACTTGGCCACCTTTGAGTTTCTATTGTTCTATGGCTATTCTTATCTCACATACATGCAGGTTGACGATATGGGGTGTGTGCCCTAATTCTTTACATGTGCTTGTGTGGCACAATCTTTATGTTTTATTCATGGAAAGTATTCGTTTGCTATCATATGATTTCAGTTCCTTTTCTCTTGATACCCATTTGGGTGGTCCTTATCCTCTCTTTGGGAAGCCTTTTATATTTTATGTCCTTTATTCAATATATTGCTCAATTTCCTATTTAGTATGCACATACCAGCCTTTGTTGATGTCATCTATTTTCTCTTCTTGCTGGGGTATGCTTCCAACCCTAGGTGTAGGATTTGGATGATCAGGCATGAATTTTTGGACTAGCTTAAGGAGTTAAAACTTGAAGACAAAGTTGTTATGGTTTATATTTCCCTCTACATAGATCCTTATGTTGTATCATACATGTAAACCCTTATGGGATATTATGATGTACTTTTGTAATATTTTGTGAAAATTGAATATAGTCATTATTTATATTCCTCTGCAATACTTTGGTATTTTGCATACCATTATAATAAATTTGGACAATTGATACCCATTCTAACATACCTTTGAGTGTATTTGAAATGGATGTTAATTCTTCAAAACAAATTTAGTAAGGGGGTGATCCCACACTCCTTACAACATGGTATCAGAGCCCATAGTGGTCAAAATATGACTATTTCAATTTTGTCTCCCTAGTTAAAATCCTTGCCTTACCTTGAAGTGATATGTTTTCCCTAGAGTTGATCAATAGATGATGAAGGGTTGGTTTAGGATCATATAATTTCACATTAGAATAATGATGAATAGATCCTTAAAATACTTATAAGTAAAAGATGCATAAGTAACCATAGTAACTTGAGGTTGTTTATCTTGGCCTTCACGTACCTACTAGGACATGAAGTTGAAAGAAAAGGTGCCTAGAAAGGATCAAGGTTTGGGGGTTGGCAAGATTTTCCTCTACACCACTATTTTGGTTTACATGGACTCCCAAATCCATATGATACTGACCTGACCTAAGCTGATATGAATTGTTCAAAATACCATGCTTTTAGGCAATAATAGCCTTAGACATCTATATGATTTACCTTTTGGGACCCTAATATGTTGAACTAGTCTCCAAGGTGTAAACAATTATTTGAGGATAGACAAGAGCAAGTTAAGCCATAGTTCATAGTTAGTCTTTACAAGTTATGTTTCTTTTTTTTGCATGATGCTTATGTAGTTGGATGTAAGGAAGTGTAGTTGAACCTTTTGAAATTAAAGAATAGTTTGTAATTAATAACATTAATCCTTTAAGGTGTAGTGAATAAGTTGTCTTCTTATATGTGGATGTTTTGATTTTGAGGACGAAATCCCTTGAAGGGGTGATGTGTTGTAACATACTAGATCTCGGACCCTACCCTGGAAGTTGGCATCTTGGACTTAGCCAAACAAGGTTGAAGGTTAGACCTAAATAGATGTTTATTATAACCCCAATGAGCTAATGCATGTATAGATCACCTTAATGAAACTTAATGTTCAAACATTAATCTTAAGATTATAATGGATACATAAAATATCCCACAAAACTCATTTTGGTGGTAATATGAAGATAAGAAACTTAATTGGATGAATAATTTAGATAATGGGCCTTATGACATATCTCATAAAAAGAAGTCTCAAAATTGGAAGCAAACTTTAAATTCGAAATCTACATATCAAAATTAGCCTACATGTCAAATTTCATCTAATTTGGACAACCTTGAAATATTAGGATAAGTTTAGGAGAGAGAAAATGAGTAAAAGGCATAAGTAATGAATAATGTGATTATATAACTTCAAAATATGGAAATAATGGTAAATGCATATTCAAAACATCAAATATAACTTGTGGATGAAGTTTGGTCCAATATGGATGTTGTTTGTGCAAGTTATGCAATTTTAGGTACATTCTGGACTTTTCTACAATTTACCCAATTGGGAGGTTTTCATTGAAAATTGTCACATGAATTATAATCTTTAGATATTCCCTTACCATTCTAAAGTTTTTGAACCATGGGGCACCTTGTTTCACCTTGGTTTGAAGGTGTTACTTTCCAAGGGCATCATAGGGATTACCCTCTTTATAAATGAGCTTATCTTTAGAAGCTATCAACTAATGGGGTTATTTATTTGATTGGAGGTCGGTTGGGATAGCCTATAAGTGTCCATAAACCAATATTTTATATTTAATAAGCCTCTATGAGCTGTCCACTTGCATGGCCATGAAATCCCCATGCTAAGGACACATGGAAAGCTCCATGGACACCTCATGCTTGACTTCTTCCTTATCCATAAAGGTTTGCATTTCCATAGGCACCCCTAGCATTGGAAAAATGGAAAGTAACTTGATACCTCATGCTTGACTTCTTCCTTATACAAAAAGGCTTACATGTCCATAGAAGCCCTTATACATGACACATGGAAAGTCTCATAGACACCTCATACTTGACCTCTTTCTTTATATAGCCATATCTACCCCTTCCCAACTCCCAATTCGAGAACTCTTACTCTCCTTTATTTCCTCTAGCTTAGAGAATCATTCCTACTCTATTTTTCCATGAAGGTCCTATCCCAAGGTAAAATGAGGTGCCTACCTTGGTGAAGAAGGCTCCTAGGGTTCCAAATTTCTCTATTTAGGATTTCTTAAGATCCTCCTTGGTGATTTTGACCAAAACTAGTAAGTATCCTCCTTTCCTTCCCTATTTTCATGTTGTTAGTCTTCCTTACACCTTCCTACAGGTTTGAACCATGGCCTTCCATGGTGAAACCCCACCTAGAACCCATAAACACTTCATCTCCATGTTCTTTTGTTAGGGTTTTTCACCTCTAAAGTGGAGAAGGTGCTTCTTGCTCGAGATAGGAGCTTTGTTGGAGAAACCAACCACTCTAAGCTTGGTAACCTTACTTATTGGACCTTTCCACCTTCCTTAGAGGTTCTTTGGAGGCCTAGGCTTGACTTGGACTATTTAGACTATGAATTTGAGGTGTGGTGTATCCCTATTCTTCTATGATTGAGCAATTCACATGTGCTTATTCATTCTCTTTGTCCTATGGAAATTAGCCTATGCACAATGTCTTTTCTTTTGAAAATCATGGTTCATGTGAATTACCTTATTTGATATTGATCATGTGATCATGGATATTCTTTTGAACTCTTATCTTATGCTTTGTTCAAGATGGAACTCTAAAAGATGACATGTGATGTCTTTTGCCCACTTATGAGGTGGATGTATATGTTGGTCACTTAAGTGGTGACTAGTTTATATATTCAAACTAAATTTTCTACTTGCCTCTACATTTAACATGCTATGTGATTTAATAGCACTAGAGTAGTGTAATTGCATTGGTTTTTATGGAAGATGTGTTATTTCCTGCCGAGCAGAAGTGATTTTCCTGCTCTTTTGGGATGGAAAGGAACCTCATACCCTGGGTAAGATGGGTGATTCTTGGCCCATGTTTTATATATTTGGGAGATTGGAAGTATTCCTTTCTCTATCAGGTTTCAAGTTTATGAGACTTGGCCGCCTTTGAGTTTCTATTGTTCTATTGCTATCCTTATCTCACATACATGCAGGTTGACGATATGGGGTGTGTGCCCTAATTCTTTACATGTGCTTGTGTGGCACAATCTTTATGTTTTATTAATGGCAAGTATTCTTTTGCTATCATATGATTTCAGTTCCTTTTCTCTTGATACCCATTTGGGTGGTCCTTATCCTCTCTTTGGGAAGCCTTTTATATTTTATGTCCTTTATTCCATATATTGCTCAATTTCCTATTTAGTATGCACATACCAGCCTTTGCTGATGTCATCTATTTTCTCTTCTTGCTGGGGTATGCTTCCAACCCTAGGTGTAGGACTTGGATGATCAGGCATGCAATTTTGGACTAGCTTAAGGAGTTAAAACTTGGAGACAAAGTTGTTATGGTTTATATTTCCCTCTACATAGATCATTATGTTGTATCATACATGTAAACCCTTATGGGATATTATGATGTACTTTTGTAATATTTTGTGAAAATTGAATATAGTCATTATTTTTATTCCTCTACAATACTTTGGTATTTTGCACACCATTATAATAAATTTGGACAATTTATACCCATTCTAACATACCTTTGAGTGTATTTGAAATGGATGTTAATTGTTCAAAACAAAATTAGTAAGGGGGTGATCCCACTCTCCTTACAACATGGTATCAGAGCCCATAGTAGTCGAAATATGACTATTTCAATTTGAAAACTCTTTCTCTCCTTTATTGCCTCAACATTTAACATGCTATGTGATTCTGTAGCACTAGAGTAGTGTAATTGCATTGTTTTCTATGGCAGATGTGTTATTTCTTGCCGAGCAGATGTGATATTTCCTGCTCTTTTGGGATGGAAAGGAACCTCATACCCAGGGCAAGATGTGTGATTCTTAGCCCATGTTTTATATATTTGGGAGATTGGCAGTATTCCTTTCTCTATCGGGTTTCAAGTTTATGAGACTTGACCTTCTTTGTGTTTATATTGTTCTAGGGCTATGTTTATCTCACATGCATGCATGTTGATGATATGGGGTGTGTACCCTAATTATTTACATGTGCTTGTGTGGAACAATCTTTATGTTTTATTAATGGCAATTATTCTTTTTTTATCATATTATTTCAATTCCTTTTCTCTTGATACACATTTGGGTGGCCCTTATCCTTTCTATGGGAAGCCTTTTATATTTGATGTCCTTTATTCCATATATAGCTCAATTTCCTATTTAGTATGCACATACCAGCCTTTGTTGATGTCATCTATTTTCTCTTCTTGTTGGGGTATGATTCCAACCCTAGGTGAAGGACTTGGGTGATAAGGCATGAAGTTTTGGACTATCTTAAGCAGTTAAAGCTTGGAGACAAATTTGTTATGGTTTAGATTTCCCTCTACTTAGATCCTTATGTTGTATCATACATGTAAACCCTTATGGAATATTATGATGTACTTTTGTAATCTTTTGTGAAAATTGAATATAGTCATTATTTTTATTCTGTTGCTATACTTTGGTCTTTTTCATACCATTATAATAAATTTGTAAATTTTATACCTATTCCAACATACCTTTGAGTGTGTTTGGAATGGATGTTAATTCTTCAAAATAAATTTAGTAAGGGGGTGATCCCGCACTCCTTACACAACCGCTCCCCAAAACCCCCATCTTCCTCCTCACCTTCTCCCTTTTTAGTTGAAGTGCCACCAATAAGTCCATTTGGGCTTTTTATCCTTTAAGCCATGCCAGCCTCACCTAAGCCTGTCATCAACCATGTAATGACCAGCCAAGTTCAAATAAATTCTTCCTATGTATTGATATTCTTCCTAACTATTTGTCCTCCTCTATCCATCATGAACTGCCACCGCATATGCCGCCTTTTCTCACAGACTGAAGGCAACAAAGGAGATGACCAACAATCATAGGATCTAGAGTGAATCAGAGGTAGATTATCATTCAATGACACATATCTTTATCCCCTCTCCCTCTCTCCCCCACTTCTTTGTTAGTGGTTATAATGCACCACAACCATTGATACACAACCGGATCCATGATGGGCCTTCGTCCAATGGTTGGTTGTTTTCCTCCATTGGTTACTTCTTGATCTCTCTATCCAATTTTCAAATATATGTTCTTTCCCTCACTTCTTTGTTAGTGGTTATGATGTACTAAAACCATTTATACGCAATCAGATCCACGATGGGCCTTCATCTAATGGTTGGTTGTTTTCCTCCTTTGGTTACTTCTTGATCTCTCTATCAAATTTTCAATATATGTTTAGATCTTGCAAAAATGATAGAAATGGTTACCTTGACCATGTCTTACATGTAAATAGTCATTTTTTATCAAAAAATATAATAAATTCATTCAAGATGGCTCAAAGAAACATATATGTATTAAATTCTATAGATTTTTCTTGAAATGCATACATGAAATATTTTTCAAGATAATAAATGTATTTAGATGATAATATCGACCTAATCATGACTCAATGTTGTAATGCAACCATGATCAGTAACTTTTTATGCTTTATCAACCAATATTGGACCTTGATCACTCTTGTCAACTTTTAATTCCTTTGTGATATGAAATTGTACTTCATATGGAATTTTTGATGCTTCATCATTATACTCTACAATCCTCGATAGGATGATGCCTTGTGACACAAAATTTGGACATGATCACTTTTGAACACTATTAGTAAATATATGAGATGATATATGACTTATGTGGATATGATAATGATTAGATACATAATCTTATCTAATCTTATGGTTTCCCTATTAAAATCAAGGAAACCTAATCTTGAAATCTCTAATCATGTTTACAATGTTTCATCTTAAGTCAATAATTATTTATGACATTACATGAAACATGTTGAGGATGAACAACCATCCTATTAAGATGTGAAAATAAAAATTTGAAAGAAAGTGATTGTTTAACTAGGGGAAATATCAAACTCTCATCAAAATGATCATATAACTAGATTATCACCAACTTTAATAAAATCATTTTCTTTGAAACAACAAGATCACTTTGATGAACACTTTTCAAAGATCAATTAGTTCGTAAATATAGTTCTCTTTTTGTAAGATATGCTTTAAAATTATAATTTTAGTGTCATTTTATGCTCTAATTGGAACACCAGTTAAGGTTTTTGTCTCTAATTCCAATTAGAATTCAATCATCAATAATGTTTCTATGTGCACTAATGGCCTTATTTATTTTAATTTTTCCACATATTGTGAAGCTAATTAGTGTTGACAAGTATCTAGGTCATGACCACTTCAATGGAATGTTTTACAAAGATTTTACCAAAAATGATTTCATTAATCTTGTTATCAAACCTTTAGTACATGTTGACTTTTGAATGAGGGGAATAAGACCTTTACTACTGTCATTCCTAAGTCTAATGAAACCCACTTCATTAAAAGTTGTAGACATATTTCCCTTTATGACATTGTTTATAATATTATCTCAAAAACCATTACTAACAAACTTCAAGGTGCTCTTCTTTCAATAATCACAAGCAATAAATGTGTATTCAACAAAGAAAGAAGTACACAAGAATATATTCTTCTTTTCAATAAGATATTTTATGATTTTAATAACAAGGCTGGTAAGCATAAGATGTGTGTAGAATTAGACCTCACTAAAGCATATGACATTGTTGATTGGAATGCTTTATTCACAATTTTGGATTTAATAAACTTTCATAAGTGTTGGATTGTATGGCTTGAACATATTTTCTATACCACTTCAATTGAAGTTCTATTTAACAGAGAGCCGATTGATCTATTAAAACCTTCTAATGGGTTTCTAAAGGAGATCACTTGGATCCGTACTATTTTGTGATCGTTATCCAAAAAATTGCATAGATTATGGGAAGAAAGACTGGAGATTCTAATTGATGCCCTATGACTGCCTCTAAATATATGAATATCTCTCATTTGGTGTTTGTTGATGACTTAATGATTTTTACATAAGAAATTGTTGGATATCCTACATGTTGTAAGGGTATCTACCATTCTTTTAATGCCCTTATAGATCTTAAAGTGAACATATAGAAAAGTGCACTAATTCTTAGTGATGGGGCTGAGAAAGATGTTATTCTGAATTCATGGGAATCCAGGAAGGTCTTACCATGTTATTCTGAATTCATGGGAATCCATGAAGGTCTTACCTCATTGAAATTTTTGTAGTAAAGCTTTATAAGAAGTATTGCGTGTCTATTATTGATAAGCTTAAAAGGAAGTTGGATTTTTGAAAGGCTAATCAATTTTCCTCTACATCTAGCATAGAAATTATTTAATCTATTATGTCGTTCATTCATTTGTATTGGAGATCCAAAATTTTCCCATTCCTCTCTCTTTTATGTAAGAAATAAAAAAAAATTGAGATTTTCTACAGGACCGGAGTGAGGGGAAAAATAATTTACAACTAGTGGAGTGGGAGAAGGTTGCTAAACCTAAAATTAAGGGAGGGCTTATAAAAAAGGACAAATACATATGTAAGGCAAAAGACAATTATAAACATTTTGAAAATTTCCACCAATAAGGACTCTTTGTTGGTTAAATCAATTCATCGAATATATTTAAATAAATATTTGATTTGTGTTTTGAAAAATCTAGATGTTCTTCAAGGTACATCAATCAAATTGTGACATATACTAATGAATTTAGATGGCTGGCCAAATTTTCCACTGGGATGGTTGAATACCTTTTTGTGAACCTTGGACTCCTAACACTAGATTAATGGGAGATTTTTTGGGAAAGAGTCCATTAGCATAACTAGTTTGTCTATGAGGAGTAAAAATAGTTCTATTATCAAGTAAAATCAATAGTTTGAGACACCAAGAAAACTTGTTAGATCCTTTATAAGTTCCCTATTCTGAATGGGGGAATTGACTAAAGCCTCTTCAATGTTGTTGTTAACGTCAAGTTGAAGGCTGTTTGGGAAAAATTTAGATTTGAATATTCATTAGATGAATTTTTGTTGGTATGTATATCCAGTGAGCCAATTATTGATGGTTGGAATGTGGCATTCGATACCTAATTTCATAATAATAAAGGTAATTATGTCTATAATGTTTGTCTCAGCCATGAGATGATGACACATAATAAAGTAGATGTATAAAGAATGATGTTACTCGATGATGTATGTCTTCAAGTACATGACTTGAATGATGTGAACATATGGATGCTAAGAGTATATACATTCTTGTCATGTCCCTGGTTGGATATTACTGTGGAAGAAAAATAGACAACAATAATACATAAGACTAGAGTGTGTGTTGATTGATGACAGAATCTCATTAGCCATGATATGTTACATCAAGCCAAGCAGACATGTACTTGTTAGAGTACAATGTATCAGAGAAACCCACCATGGGAGTGATACATGGAGACCATGGAAGGGAAGTTAGAATCAACTCTCATAGTGATAGTGGTGATTGTGGTTGTTAGACTTGAAGTCACTAAATTCATCACATGTCATTCGGTATACTTTGACATCATCCAACATAACCCTGAATAAGGATTGGCATAATGGTGATGATTGGGTAGCCGAAACACATGGGGATTGAGTGTGACTAATGTAGATGGGATTTGTCCCTCTTATAGGAGATTTATATCCAGGGCCTCTTGATAAGCGAGAATGAGAAATGTACAGTCATACTCATGTGATTCAATATGTGATATGTGAACTCGCATGCATCTTAGACAATCTTGTCTAATTCAAGGAACATGGATTGAATGTTGAGAGGACGACGATTCCATGCCTTGAGTTCAATCCATAAATTTGCAGAGAACCAGTGCTTGAGGATAGAAGTCGTTGAGATAGATGATGACAGTACCTACCACACATTATGGGGCACAACTAGCGTCCCCTGGAGGTTGCTCTGTGTTGTCAAGGAGTTGAGGAGCATCATGGAGGAGGAAGGCATTGTGGGATCGCTGGTTCATAGGGCTCTTAATTCAATTCCCAGGGAGATTGGTAAGTGGGGTATCAATATTTATGAGCCGATGGTGATATCTGATATAAGAAGAACACCTCCTAGGATCCGTGGAATGGTTGATCTAGAGAAGAAGCAAACTCCGTATGTGGTGATGCAGTTCAAACACCCCTGACGGGTGTCAATCATGAGAAGGGTGTGGTGAGTTGCTTCAGGAGTTGTTTTGATGGTTTTTGTGTGTGTGTTTGGGTGTTGATCGACTTGTGTTTGTGAATGTGTGTTGTCTTGGTTCTTGGTGTTGGGTATACCTGCGATTTTCAGTAAGAGATGTATTTGATTATTTTGTGCTCACATGAGGAGGGTGAGGTGAATAGAAAACCTCCTAGCTTAATTAAAAAATAAATATTAGTGCTAAAGGAACTATCCGATCACATTAACACTAATCATAGATTGTAGGTTCAAATTGTTCTCCAAATTTCCAAATTACTTGGATAGCAATGATGTGTGACTAGGCACCATCTTTGCTTGTGATGTCATAATTGGTTATGTACATTCACTGCCAACAAAATTTTGGACCTATAGGGTCACACACATAGGATACACTTGGATTAAAGGATTATATTCATGAATAATGTTTAATTCTATTACTAAAGGTGTTTAGGTATTCAATTAAACAACTGAGTTTTAAAATTGACTGACTGGACTCTGAACTGACTGGTTCAAGTGTTGAACTGAGCAGTTGAAGTGTATGTCAATTGGAATCAATATCAGTTGAACTTTGCCTAAACTGGAAAAGTGAAACAACCATTTCACTCGTGAAATGACCGTCTCACAATGTGAAACAATCGTTTTACTATGTGATACGACTGGTTCACCCTCTGGGTTACCCGCTTTAGTTTCCAATTTGATTGGAATGATTGATGTTGATGTCATGTTTAGCATTAATCGGGCATTGAATACCGATGTGATTCAGAGAAGAAAACTACTCAAATAACAGAGAATAGTTAAAGGGAGGGATAGAGAGGGAGATAACAACAGAGAACAATTATGGGAGAGAATGTCAGTGACTAGTACACTGACAGAAGGGGACAACTCCTTCCTTTTGGCTCTGGTAGAGCAACATGGAGTTCCCTATGTTCTAGACTACACTTGAGCTAGGAGTTAATTGGCTGCTCCTAGGAGGACATCGTCAACCGCTACCGCAGTGTTCTACTAGGAGGCATGTGTAGGCGAATTTTAGAGTGTTGTTGATGTTGAAGGAGTGTGTTGCTGTCTGAAGAAGAAGAAGCATGATGCTACTACAAGGGTAATGTCCCTGGACTTGCTCCAGGACCAGGTACAACCTTGCAAACCTTTCCTTCCTAGATACATTGTTCTTGAATCGATTTTGATGTTTTGGGAAATGGGTATTTAAATTTTTAGTTTCCACTGCCTATATATGCGATCGATTTACCTATATTCATATCAGAGCTACACCAATTTATGGTGTATCTGGGATTTAAATAATTGGATTTAGTTTTCATTCTTTTATTTCATATTATGGGAATATTAAAATGATCAATGTGCATATCCTATTAAATTCCACATATGCTCCACAAACTTATATATATATATATATATATATATATATATATATAAATATATATATATATATATATATATATATATATATATATATATATATATATATAAATATATATATATATATATATATATATATATATATATATATATATATATATATATGCAATTCACATATACTGCCCTAAAATCGGTTTGATGGTGGATGTGAAGCATGGTTATGGCCAAAAACCCTAGATCTGTGTGTTCACAGTTGTGGTTGTTTATTAACGTTGTTACCCGGTCTGCGTACCGAGCCTCTCTCTCCTTTTCAAATGTAAATTAATGCTTCTTCCTATTTCCCCTTGAATGTAACTTGAGGTTTCCCTTTTACAATGTGATAAGAAATAGGATATTTTTAATATACATTTTGACGTGAGATGATGATCTGCAAAAAGGCAAAGTGACCGACTCATGAGATGACCCGATCGATTGGAGGACTGAAGAGGCCAGACGATAGGAGGATGAACCGATGATTGGTGGCTCACCGATCAGTCGGAGGTGTCCAGATGCCACTTGGACCTAAGAACTAGATGACCATTTTGAGAACCTAACTGAGCAATCAAGAGGCGAACCGGCCGGTTCAAGAGTTGAATCGATCAACCCAGATTGGTTCGAGCATAGATATTCATGAATAATATGTTGCATATGATGTGGACCTTAGGTGGTAGTAGTTCGTTGTGGCTGCAAGAAATTAAAATTGTATGGCCATAACCAACGCTTGTTTGTTTATTATTTTATGTTCTCATTTGTGGTTATAGTATTTATATGATTTGCACTATAAGTATTTGGTGATTGGATATGTATATGTATTTATATATAAAATCCCTTAATGAAATTAAGTCTTAGATGCTTTCCATTAGTAACACACATGAAAATCTTGATCGACTAAGTGTGGGCACCCCACTGGAGTGCGTCGTCTATCTCATGGAAGTGTGATGGTAACAATACGGGTCTGTCAAGAGGAATGCATTATTATCATGTTGGTATTTGGGTTAGGCTTGACTGTGTGTTCTTAATGAGATTAAGAACTAGAGGCATTCATATGACTATGGAAAAAGTTACCTGCCTTAATAATTGGTTATGGACGCTGGCGTTGGTTGAGTAATAATTCAGTTGTTTTGGATCTTGACTCAATAGAAGATTGTATGTTGCAAATCTTCTGAATTGATACATGAGGGTTATCAATTTGAACAAAATAGTGGGAGCAATAATTAATTAAAGGTAAAATTAATATCAGTAGCTTATCAAATCAAACAAATAAAAAATGGTTTGAAAAGTTGCAATACAAACACAAACACATTATAATTGCGATCAGTTCTTAATGAGATAATCTTCCACAATCTGGTTTAGCACTATGAGAAGTGTTCTCAATGAGAGAAAGCTCTATGTTCTTGAAAGACCACAGCCAGAGGAACGTATTCCAAATGTTCTTAGGGATAAAATGGATGATTACTGGAAGCATGAAAATGATGCCATAGACATTGGAGTACCTTATGCTATGTTGTCTAAACTATGATTCACATGAGCAACATGAAAACATGGACATTCTCAAGATTATAACATATCTTAAGAATCATGTAAAGCAAGAAAGTTATAATGTCTTCAAAGCATTGTTTGAGTGCAAACTGATAGAGGGAGATCAATTAGAGCCCCATCTGCTCAATATGATTGGGCATGTAGAGTGACTAGGGTTTCTTTTAGGTCAGGAGTTGGCCACATATACGATTCTACAATCATTTCCTAAATTGTATAGTTAGTTTATCAAATTCTTGGTATGTTGCTTAATGCCAAAGCACGGAAGAAGAAAGGACAAATATGTGATGATGATTAGTGGAAGTGAGTGTGAGGGCAAAGACAAGGCCAAGAAGTGTTCTGAGGCTAAGCTTAAGTGCAAGTCTTCTACACTCAAGTTATGGAGAAGGATAAGTGCAAAGGATTTTGTCCTTTTCACTTAAAGGAACAAAGGAAGAAGAAAGAGATTGAGATCTCTACTTCATAACCCAATAAGAAATAAGATAGAACTATAAGAGCAAGAGTTGTTGTCACTACAATTGGAATCTATCATTTATTGGAATATAGTAGAATTAATGAATTTCTACTATGTATCTTCCATTGATGATAACATCATGTATCTTGTATGGACAAGAATAAATTTACGTTTCATTTTAAAAGATGAGATCTTATATTTCTATGCCCTATGTCTTATAAACTATACATGATAGTTGTAGAGACAAATGTGTATGACACATATATTGAATAACTTGATGATTCAAATGATGAATACCTATATCATTGTCATCTCGAGAGAATAAATGAGAAATGCATTTCTAGAATCCGTATGATGGTTATCTAGACTATTTTGGTTATTGAACTGATAGAGACATGCATATATTATTTGTTGTGCAATATGATAAAGGAATCTTCATTAGATGTAGTGGGAGAGTGACTATTCTATTAGAGTTCATTTGATACTTCATTATATTTACTGATGCTATCAGTAAATATGATATTTTTATTTAATGAAATACAGGTATGCATCTCTAGAAGTGTTCAAGGAGATTGTAAATGAAGTACTTAACTAACTTGGTAAAAGTATTAAGATACTTCAATGTGATTGATGTTATAATACTTTTAACCAAGAGTTTGAGGACCTTCTGGAGAGACCGTGATAGTGTATCACAATGAACTCCATCTGAAACATAATAATGTGTTAGAAAGAAGGTATCATACCCTGTTAAGTCATGATGTGATTATAAATTAAAATCTAACATATCTTATAATTTCTTTTGGGAACATGCTTTACACTAAAATAATGTACCATGGAAAATGGTTCAAAAGACACCATATGAGATATGGCATGGGAGGTGTCCCAATATGTATTTTATAGTGATTATAGATGAAATCTTATGAAATAAAATTGTTTCTTGAGAAGCTTTGTCCATAATCACATAAATGTTATTTTGTTAAAATACTAATCTTATCCCAATCTGACAACATATTGTTAGTTGATCAGGATGGCTGTATTCCTTAAAGGGAACTTAGTTCAAAAGGAATCAGCGGGAGTAAAGTAGAACTCGAAATGTTTGAAACAAACAAGAAAACATTGGTCGTAAAGAGGTACAGTAGGAACATAGAGAATCACAAGATTTTATGGAATCTCAAGTTCCTTATGTAACAGAAAACCTTATAGTTGTAGTAGAACATGCCTTGAGTTTTAAAGATTATGATATCTTATAACTAAAAAAGGCGCTAAGTTGATCATAGATGATGAGTCAACAAACTACCTAGAAGATATTGAGGAACCAGAAAATGAGAAATGGCTATAGGGCCATAAGATGAAAGATGGACTCCATGTAAACCAACAAGGTATGACCTTGTTGGATCCACCTAAAGGAGTAAAACATGTATGATGCATTTGGGTGTTTGAAAGGAGACTAATATGTAAAAGTAGTTTGGTTGTAAAGATTTTCAAACAAAGTTCAAGGTGTTGAACATGATGAAGTCTTTCACCAGTTACAATGGTTAAATCCATTGAGATCATGCTTGCTGTTGCAACTTGTTATGACTGTGATATTTGTCATATGCATGTTAAAACCACATTCCTTAACTTAAATAATTATGAGTATGTTTACTTGACACACCCTAACGGTTTTACAATTCCAATAATGCAAATAAAGTATATAAGCCGCAAAGGTCAATCTATGGATTGAAGAAAGCATCTCAGAGCTAGAATCTTCTATTTCACAAGAAAGTCAAAGGGTTTTACTTGAGTCAGAATGAAGTTGAAATCTGTGATTGCAATAGATTAGTGGGAGCATATTTATATTCCACACCATGATGGGGAATTACGTTTTTATCTTGCAAATGTTTAAACTTGGCTAGAAACACCTTCTCTATGAAGGGTTTAAGCAAGACATCCTATGTGATAGGGATCAAGATCTATAGAGAGAGATCTGGAAAGCTTCTTGACCTAAGAAAGAACAAATGCATCAGCAAAATGCTGAATGGTTCAACATCCAAGACTCAATGAGAGAAAACTTGTCCATGTTCCATGGAGTTAGTCTCTCAGGAGCTTAGTATTCTAGTTCTTGTAAAGAACAATAACTCATGGATAGATGCCATATGCAATAACAATTTGATCTATCATGTGTGCAATGTTATGTACTTATTCCTTTATATGTATGTATTGACAAGACAAGAGGATATCCAGTTATCTCATATGTATTGGACATGACAAGAGGGTATATGTGAGATTCCAGTAAGAGTCATTGACTACCATAAACAACATCCTTAGGTGCTTGTGAAGCACTAAAAGGATTTGTTCCTTGAGTATGGTAACTAGGAAGAGTTAGGTGTGAAAGGTTACATTGATGCAAGCTTTTGAAATGACAAGTAAAATTAATGATCGCAATCTATATTTATGTTTGACCTTAAATGAAAATTGTGAGATGTAAAGGGTTTCGAGCTAATGATAATTTCTTATATTTATAGAAGAAGCCGAGTTCTCTATGTTATGAGAACAACAAAGGATATTGTATGCATCAAGAAGTTCATATGGGTGAACTTTTGGTAGGTTCCAACCATTGATGACGTAGTAGAAATATTGTGACAATAATGGAGCTACGAGTTTGCAAAGGAATCTCAGATAGCTTACTTCGACATTTCCATCTCTAACAATATGTCGTACAGTGAAGAAAATTGAAACTTCCAAAATACCGACTTCAAGCAAACATTCATAACCCTCTATAAAAGTTCTTGCACAATAGAAACATGATGGGTATATTAAGATCACTAGAATATGATTCGTGGATGATTGCCTCTAAGTGATAGTGGGAGTCTTTTGGTATGTATGCCCTGGGAGACAATCATATGATGATTGGAATGTGGCATTAGATACCTAATTTGATAATAATAAAGGTAATTTTGTCAATTATGTTTGTCTTAGTCATGATATGATGACAAAGACATAAATAGATGTTTAAATAATGATGTTATTCAATGACATATGTCATCAAGTACGTGAATTGAACAATGAGATAATGTAGATTCTAAGAGTACATACATTCTTGTTATGTACCTAGTTAGATATTACAATGGAAGAAAAATAGATAACAATAATAATAAGACTAGAGTGTGTGTTGATTGATGATAGAATCTCATTAGTCATTATATGTGATATCAAGTCAAGCACGCGAGTACATGTTAGAGAATAGTGTATCAGACAGACCCACCATGCGAGTGATACATGGAGACCATGGAATGGTAGTCAGAATCAACTCTCATAGAGATAGTGGTGATTGGGGTTCTTAGATCTAAAGTCACTACATTCATCACATGTCGTTCGGTATACTTCGACATCATCCAGTGTAAGACTAAATAAGGATTTCCATAATTGTGATGATTCGGTAGTTGTGACACATGGGGACTGAGTGTGAGTGATGTAGATTGGATTTGTCCCTCCTACAGGAGATTGATATTCAGGGCCTCTTGATAAGTGAGACTGAGAAATGTACAGTTTTACTCCTGTGATTCAATATGTGATATGTGACCTCACATGCATCTTAGACAGTCTACTATAGTTCAAAGAACATGGATTGAATGTTGAGAGGATGACAATTCCATGCCTCAAGTTCAATCCAGATATTATAGACAAAGAAACTATATGAACATGGTAACACTATTCATCGGTTGTAGGTTGAAGTTGTTCTCCAACTTTTTGAATTACTTGGGTCACAATGATGTATGACTATGCACCACTCTTTGCTTCTGAATTCATAATAGGTTATGGAAATTCATTGTCGAGGTAATTCTAGACTATAGTGTCACATGCATACTATGGAGAAGCATTCAAAACATACATCATTAACTAAGCGAAAGCAATTAGTAACAGTGGATTACTGAAAATCACTAAAAACTAAAACCTTTTTCAAAGAGATCCATTCATAGGAAAACTCTTTCAACAAGAACCAATGTATTACATTTACATCCTGGTTCATAAGTACATAAATTGTACCATCCCTTCTCGAGGATTACAACATCCACTGTCTTGTTAAAAGCTAAACACAGAAAACATAAGAACCTTGAGGCATTAAGCCAGAAACTCAGATTTATTTATTAAAAACACTAGTTACTAACTCCGAGGACCTGAGAGTACAGAGACGACACATAGGACTTCTATCTACAAGACACGAAAGATAGTACACTCAACCTGAGTTGTCACTACTGTCCCTACTGTTGTTGATGTTCTTCCTCTGCAAGATATTCTCAGTATCCTCCGTGCTTGTACACCTAAAAATGTTGGATCCCATGGGGGTGAGACAATTGTAATTTCCCCAGCGAGAGATATAAATCTCCGCCAAAAACATTATCATTGTAGTTTAAAGATATAAAACTAGGCAGAGGATAAGCAGTTTAAAGCATTCTTATCTTTTAAAGCATTGAAACTATTTATGATAGAACAATACATCATCTATTCTCTTAATAAGGAATAGGAAGAACATCTATATCATTTATCTATTATATTAACTCAACATTCCATGCTTTTCTCATGCTACTCATTACTCTGATAAGTCACACATGAATCTTTCTTGTTTCTATCGGTTAGCCTTAGCCAATCTGCTAAACAGATTTTGGATTATGCTGGACATGAGAATGTACATCATCATGTCTTGTTTAGGCATTGGTTTATACCAATCCTATATAAATATTCCAGGAATTGGATTATACCAATCATGTGCAACTAGTACAAGCATTAGACTTATATCATTCCTGTGTATCCATTCCAAGTATTGGATTATGCCAATCATGTATAACTATCCCAGGTATTGAACTATGTCAACCATGTGCAACTATTCCAGGTATTGAACTATGTCAAACCTGTGCTATTCCATGTATTGAACTATGTCAAACCTGTGCAACTATTCCAGGTATTGAACTATGTCAAACCTATGCAACTATTCCAGGTATTGAACTATGTCAAACCTGTGCAACTATTCCAGGTAGTGGACTTTGCCAAACCTGTGCATACATTCCAGGTAGTGGGTTGTTACCAATCCTGAGCAGTTATTCTAGGTATTGGATTGTTACCAATCCTGTGATATTATTCCAGGTATTGGATTGTTACCAGTCTTGTGATATTATTCTAGGTATTGGGATTTAACCAATCATGTGTTATTATTCCAGGTATTGGGATTTAACTAATCTTGTGTTATTATTCTAGGTATTGGGATTTAACAAATCATGTGTTATTATTCTAGGTATTGGGATTTAACCAATCCTGTGTTTTATTCAAGGTAATGGGATTTAACCAATCCTATGTTATTATTTTAGGCATTGGACTATGCCAATCCTTTGCATCTATTCCAAGTATTGAACCATGTCAATCCTGTGACATTATTCTAGGTATTGAACTATTCCAATCCTGAGCATCTATTCCAGGTATTGAACCATTTCAATCCTGTTACATTATTCCAGATATTGAACTATGTCAATCATGTGATTACGTCCCATGTCAAGTTTCCATTCCTTGGTTTATAATGAACCTTATCATCCCTTACAAGAGACTTTTATAATCATCATGATACCTTTCACTAGGTATCAACTTACTCATGTGATTCTCAAGGCCCATTAAAACATCTTGTCACCTCTCACTAAGCAACAACCATTCTTATGGCTCATAAGGCCCATAAAACACCTTGTCACCTCTCACTAGGCAACATCTAACCATATGGCTCACAAGGCCATTACCCATCTTTAGTATTCAATCATGTTTATTACTCTTGACATTTATCATTAAATGATTATCATTACAAGGTATGAGTTCATTCCTCATCCTTATCATGGTATGATTACATCATACTCATTAGTTTGGCTTAACCTTATTCTCAAGGTATATAAGCATATTCTTATCAAGGTATATCAAACTCATTACATTTCATTGTAACAATCTACATAACACCCTTCATGTGTTTCTTGTCCAAGTATATTGGATTTGAGGTGCATCAAGGTATATCAATCCTGGAATTCTAAAAGTGATATCTTTCATATCTTGATGTATCACTTTCCTCATCACTTCCAACTTTCTTGAGTTATCAGCTTATCTTGGATTAAGGTATTTCCCATCTTAATCCTTTCATCCACTAACTTGTCATTCTTACCATGAAGTGCATAGGTCACACATAAGAATGGTCCAACTATCTTTAATGATATGGACTCATCTCAAGTTAATGCATTGCTTTCTATAAGGTTATCTACAACCAATCACTTTAGGTATTTCCCCCATCAAAGTATTAGTTACCATTCCATTATTAGGATTAGGGTCTCCCATACCATCACTCTTTATTAGGGTTTAGGGTTTCTCATACTATCATACTTCATTAGGGTTAGGATTGCATATAACATCACCCTTCATTAGGCTTTCACATCACATTGCCTATACTTAGGGTTTACTATTCATCCCAACTAGGGTTTCTCATGGCATCACCCTCAATTAGGGTTTCTCATGGAATCAACCCCAATTGGGGTTTCACATGGAATCAACCTCAATTAGGGTTTCACATGGAATCACCCTCAATTAGGGTTTCTCATGGAATCAACCTCAATTAGGGTTTCACATGGAATCAACCTCAATTAGGGTTTCACATGGAATCACCCTCAATTAGAGTTTCTCATTTCATATAAATGGGAGATACTCATCCCAATTAGGGTTTCACTCTCCATTCCCATAATTGGGGTTTTACATTATGTTACCCTGAATTAGGGTTAGGGTTCAGTAACCTTCTGGATTAGGGTTTCATGATCTCTTTACCAAGGATCATTACATAATCACCACATGATCAATACTCATGTATGAATTCCTTTCTACCATCCTTTCAACTTGATTAGGTTACATCAACCCTCCAATCAAGTACATACATCTATGATTGACATAGTGTAAAGGGTTATTACTTACTTAAGCTTCAAGGGTTAACTCATCTAAGGATTATCAATCACTTAGTATCTTAAAGGCAAAACCCTAGTGATTATCTTTGAGTTAAATCAGTAATAACCATAGGTTCATTTTATCTTTCATAACCTTAGATTTCCAATTGACTTAATCATATTGAAACATCCAAACGTTCTTGACCATTGATGCTCCAAACGGTTTTGAAACTGTTTAAGCAAAACAATAAAGAAACTGTATGGACAGTTCACACTTGAAACCACTTGGGTCTCCAAACGGTTTGTCTCAAATGGTCTTGAGACCATTTGGATTCAAACGGTCTTAAGACTGTTTGGTCCAAACTCTCTAAAAACTGAATGGACCAAAAAGGTCTACCATCACTTAATCAATTCAGTGTTTCAATCATTGAACCATCTATCAACTGAACCACTGATTTATTATTCAATTGAACCATTGAATCACCCTTCAATTGGACCTTCAATTAGGGTTTTGAACCCAATTAAACTAGGTTTTATAATCAAGAAACCATCAATTAGGGTTTGGAAATTGAGGAACCATCAATTGTTGACATAGCGGAACTAGTCCAATTTGAAATCATTGGATCATTATCAAACCGTAACATGACCTGACCTCAAACGGTCTTGAGGTCGTTTGGATGACCTCCAAACGGTATTAAAACCATTTTCCCCATCCATCATTAAAATTTGTGAAATCCAATTAGGGTTTAGGTCATTGGATTGATCATCACATTAGCTATTGATTGCATTTCGATTTGATATATCTAACTCTTCAATTACTCAACCATACTCAACCCTAGACCTCCAAACGGTCTTGGTTGACCTCCAAACGGTATTTATACCATTTGGGTGACCTCCAAACGTTCTTGAGATTGTTTGGGTTTAGTCAACCCAAACATTAAGTCAATTAATTGAAATTTCAGTACTTAACCCGGTTAGGGTTTCCAATTGCAGGATTGTCCATAAATTGAATTAATCAATTGGATCCATTAGATCATCATCCCACATGATCTAGGGTCCTGACCTCAAACGGTCAACCCATCCAAACAGTCAACCCTTCTAAACAGTTTGGGGTCCAAACATCCAAACGGTTTGCAAACCGTTTGGTCTCCAAATGGTTTGGTGAAACCGTTTGGACCATGATGTTGAAACTGTTTGCAATAGATATTTGGGGAGATGTGTACTTATGATGATATCATCATCGTCAGTCTCTAATCCCAAGAAACTTTTTGTGATTTTCTTGGTGATTGCATCAATCAACCAAATAAAATTTCAAGAATGAAGAAGGGATCAACAATTGATAAGGAATTGAATGCAAGAACAATATTAAGGGTTCAAGTTATAAAACCCGCCTCCAATTGAGCTTCCAAGCTCCAAGATCCAAGTCTTTAATGATGTAAGAAGATTTCTCAACTATCCCAAGCTTGTCCTCAAGCTTTTGAGTGAAAAGAAATGGCTAGGATAGAAGATTGCATGGCGAAAAGAAGAAATCCATCATTTATTTTCGATTTCCACCATGCAATCATGGTGAAAGAAGGTCAAGAAGCTTACCAACAGGTTGGGGGTCATACTCCTATTGCTCCAAGATCCCTTGGTCGTTTTTGCAAGCAAGAAGTGAAAGTGGATTCGAAATTCCCTTTCAACTCATGGATAAAGGAGCATATATATGAATTTTATTAAAAATTCATTTAAGGAGAGAGAAAGTACAGATTATCTCCTCCATTTCCTTGCCATTTGACCCCTTCCCTTCCTTGGTTATGAGGATACATTCCTTGCCTCTTATTCCTCTCAATTATCCATGTTTTAAAGAAAAGCAAATTAAGCACCTTAACCCTTATAATATTAATATCCTAAAGTGAGTGGATAATTCTTTTTCTTTTAATAATGTGAGTGAGTTATCCACTTCCTTTAGATATCTTCGTACCTTTGCAAGGCACATGGTATTCCACATATATGTATTTCAACCAACACAATTTTGGTTGAAGAGAACTTCAATTAATATATTTATTTTTGCATTAAATTGAAGTAAACTTCCAATTATGCTTAGATCTTGATTATTTTAATATCAAGATTCTCTCTCCTCCAAAGTGATTCAAATGAGACGCCCCTCTCATTTTATTTACTCTACATGATTCCAAGAAACATTAGGGATTATTTTGAAGTGGTAATTTGCATATTGAACCCTGGGTTTTGGGTAAATTGCACATTACACCAAAACTAGGTTTTAATGCACAAACATTGCTTTATCAACTCTTTCTTGGTACTCAGGCTTTCACAAGCCATACCCCTACATAATATTCATTCTCATGATGCTTCAAAACTTGAGGAACATCTTATCATGCAACATTTGCAAGTTAACCCCTCAACTTGGGTAATTTGCACTTTAGTCAAGAACAAGCAAAACAATGTTTCAACATTATTCAAAAAGGACTAAAATGGAAACATAAGTTCCTCTTGAACCTTAATTACTTTTCAAGAAGTAAGAGCAAGAATATAATTAACTTTATTAAGAAAAACACCTAGGGTTAAGGCATAACCCAGGTCAGGGATGTTACAAATTGTAAACACCTAACAAGGATTTTGTCCCCGAAATCCCAGATAAAAGGAGACATATATTATTAATTCATTATATAATGAAGTCTCCACATAACATCTCATTGTTATGGAGACACCATAGAACTTTGATCAATACAAGGTTCTTTCACATAAAATTCTCATAGAATCAAATACATAGAACACATACTCCACTATCCTTTCGTTATTGACTGTGGAGTTAATTTTGTGTCAGGTAACACTTTTCTTATTTAGATAGAGGTTATTTGTTAATTTAACTTGATAAACTTTTATTGTAATGATTTTACAATTATTCCTTCAAATAGATCATTCTCATCAATGTTATGTTTATGCAAAGCATAAACCCCTAACATATGATGTCCATACTACATTAGGTAATTGGATTGATTCCACAGTTAACCATTCCATGTAACTATCATAAGATAGCCTAATGTTTCTCAGATATCAGAATCCCTTACCTTGGTATCTAACACATGTGTTAACAACACATCACATCTTCATCTTCCTTTTTGTTTATAAGTTGATTTATAATTAAATCAAATACCTTCGTATATCAATTAGAATGTGGTAGAAATATCCATGCCACATCTCCTTCTTGATTAGGTTTCTTTAGATTGTTTCAGAATGATTACTTGATCAGAGTAATCAGAAAGATAACAATCTAGGTATGTCATACTTACATTGCCTTCAATAAATGAATACCTGGTCAAGGTATTCAAGAACAGAAATTAGGTAGTATGCATTTATTTTATTTTATGTTTTCATCTCTTTAAATTTGATATACTTAATATCTCATATTTTATCTGAGTTCCTTTTTCATCTCTTCCCTTCCTTAAAGAAGAAAGAGAAATTTCAAAACATATAAAATAATATTTAAAGTGAACACAAGTTTTCATCCTACTTATCTCTTCCTCATATCCTTAAAGGATCATACAGATGAACTAAACAACAACTACTTTTCTTATAGTAGAGAGTAGAAGATAACTCGAAATAGAAAGTTCCATCTTAACATGTCTACCTCTTACAAGTTATCTAGTATCTTATCTGACCCAAAACATGGAGTCAGTTGTTATCTGTTATTACCTTTGTCCTCTACTACCAGAAGTAGATGGACCAAACTGTGACACTGGTCTTCATCCTCTACCATCTGCTCCACTGGACTAAGGTCCTTGTGGGTTTTTTAGGTTGTACCCTGACTGTTGGGTCACCTCATTATTTCTTCTTGGACATTGTTGTCTAAAATGTCCTATCTATCCACATTTATGACAAGCTCGACCTTGACTTGATGACCGCTGCATTAGTGTACTATATTGAGGTTGAACTAGTGAAGATTTTGGTTGTTTAGTATCACTAATCATTGGTCCTTGTGACTTTGTAGACTTTCTTTTGAGAGTTGTCTCCTATTTCTTTGTCACAGACCTTTTTATCCTCCGAATTGATTCCACAAATGTGGAAAACCTATCTCTACTTTCTAGGGCAGATGCCGGAATGGACATCTCAGCATTCAATCCCTTCTCAAAACGTCAGATTTTCTACTCCTCAGTAGTAGCCATCTGAGGACAAAATCATAAAAGTGCCATGAACTTAACCTCATATTCACTTATTGACATGGCTCCCTGTCGTATCTTCTCAAACTATGAGTTCTTTTCATCTAAATAAGTCCTTGGAAAATACTTATTTACGAATTCTCGACGGAATTCCTCCCATCCAACCTCTTCGTCATTCCTTTTTATTTCTTCTATAGCCCACCAATGTCCAACACTACCCTTCAAAAGGTACACAACATGTTTAACTTTGTCAGCATCCGGGATACTAAGGATCTTAAAATCCTTTTCTAACTCAGTGAGCCAGAGATCAGCATCTGCTGGGTCAGATGTCCCAGTATAATCTATGGCTCCTACACGACGTAGTCATTCAAATTTCTTACCAGACCCATATCCCTCATTGGGATCTGGTGCCCTAGATGGTGGTACCAGCATCCGATCTGTTATATGTGCTAATGCAGTCATGAATTTCCCAAAAAGTGTAGAAAAATTGGGTTTCTCATCATGACCTCATCAACAGGGGGATTCCCAGGCACTGTTTCTTCTCTTGCATGATCCCTGGCACCATCTACTAGTGCAGCAACATTGCTCTTAGCAACATGTTCCTCGTGTTCTCCAGACATCTTGGAGTTATACATTTTCTTCTACATCAGCAGATGGTACTATAAGATACACTGAGGTACACTTAGAACAGACTCGATACCTTACTCATATGTCTTTGTAGACTCAGTGAACCTAGAGCTTTGATACCACTAAATTGTGGCGAAGCATTCAAAACATACATCATTAACTAAGTAGAAGCAATCACTAACATCGGATTACTGAAAATCACTAAAAATTAAAACCTTATTCAAAGAGATCCATTCATAGGAAAACTCTTTCAACAAGAACCAATGTATTACATTTACATCTTGGTTCATAAGTACATAACTTGTACCATCCCTTCTTGAGGATTACAACATCCACTGCCTTGTGAAAAGCTAAACACAGACAACATAAGAACCTCGAGGCATTAAGACAAAAACTCAGATTGGTTTATTAAAAACACTAGTTACTAACTCCGAGGACCTGAGAGTACAGAGACGACACATAGGACTTCTATCTACATGACACGACAGACAGTACACTCAACCTGAGTTGTCACTATTGTCCCTGCTGCTGTTGATGTTCTTCCTCTGCAAGATATTCTCAGTCTCCTCCGTGCGTGTATACCAAAAAATGGTGGATCCCACGGGGGTGAGACAATTGTAATTGCCCCAGCAAGAGATATAACTCTCCGCCAAAAACATTATCATTGTAGTTTAAAGATATAAAACTGGGCAGAGGATAAGTAGTTTAAAGGATTCTTATCTTTTAAAGCATTGAAACTGTTTATGATAGAACAATAGATCATCTATGATCTTAATAAGGAATAGGAAGAACATCTATATCATTTATCTATTATATTAACTCAACATCCCATGCTTTTCTCATGATACTCATTACTCTGATAAGTCACCCATGAATCTTTCTTGTTTCTATCGGTTGGCCATAGCCAATCTGATAAACAAATTTTGGATTATGCTGGACATGAGAATGTACATCAACATGTCTTGTTGAGGCATTGGTTTATACCAATCCTATATAAATATTCCAGGCATTGGATTATGCCAATCATGTGCAACTAGTACAAGAATTAGACTTATATCATTCCTGTGTATCCATTCCAAGTATTGGATTATGCCAATCCTGTATAACTATCCCAGGTATTGAACTATGTCGACCCTGTGCAACTATTCCAAGTATTGAACTATGTCAAACATGTGCAACTATTCCAGGTAATGAACTATGTCAAACATGTGCAACTATTCCAGGTATTGAACTATGTCAAACCTCTGCAATTATTCCAGGTATTGAACTATGTCAAACCTGTGCAACTATTCCAGGTAGTGGACTTTGCCAAACCTGTGCATACATTGCAGGTAGTGGGTTGTTACCAATCCTGAGAAGTTATTCTAGGTATTGGATTGTTACCAATCCTGTGATATTATTCCAGGTATTGGATTGTTACAATTCCTGTGATATTATTCCAGGTATTGGGATTTAACCAATCATATGTTATTATTCCAGGTATTGGGATTTAACCAATCCTGTGTTATTATTCCAGGTATTGGGATTTAACCAATCCTGTGTTATTATTCCAGGTATTGGACTATGCCAATCTTGTGCATCTATTCCAGGTATTGAACAATGTCAATCCTATGACATTATTCCATGTATTGAACTATGCCAATCCAGTGTATCTATTCTAGGTATTGAACCATGTCAATCCTGTGACATTATTCCAGGTATTGAACTATGTTAATCTTGTGATTACGTCCCATGTCAAGATTCCATTCCTTGGTTTATTATGAACCTTATCATCCCTTACAAGAGACTTTTATAATCATTTTGATACCTTTCACTAGGTATCAACTAACTCATGTGATTCTCAAGGCCCATTAAAACATCTTGTCACCTCTCACTACGCAACAACCATTCTTATGGCTCATAAGGCCCATAAAACACCTTGTCACCTCTCACTAGGCAACATCTAACCATATGGCTCACAAGGCAATTACCCATCTTTAGTATTCAATCATGTTTATTACTCTTGACATTTATCATTAAATGATTATCAGTACAAGGTATGAGTTCATTCCTCATCCTTATCATGGTATGATTACATTATACTCATTAGTTTGGCTTAACCTTATTCTCAAGGTATATAAGCCTATGCTTATCAAGGTATATCAAACTCATTACATTTCATTCTTACAATTTACATAACACCCTTCATGTGTTTCTTGTCCAAGTATATTGGATTTGAGGTGCATCAAGGTATATCAATCTTGGAATGCTAAAAGTGATATCTTTCATATCTTGATGTATCACTCTCCTCATCACTTCCAACTTTCTTGAGTTATCAGCTTATCTTGGATTAAGGTATTTCCCATCTTAATCCTTTCATCCACTAACCTGTCATTCTTACCATGAAGTGCATAGGTCACACATAAGAATGGTCCAACTATCTTTAATGATATGGACTCATCTCAGGTTAATGCATTGCTTGCTATAAGGTTATCTACAATCAATCACTTTAGGTATTCTCCCATCAAAGTATTAGTTACCATTCCATTATTAGGATTAGGGTCTCCCATACCATCACTCTTTATTAGGGTTTAGGGTTTCTCATACTATCATACTTCATTAGGGTTAGGATTGCATATAGCATCACCCTTCATTAGGCTTTCACATCACATTGCCTATACTTAGGGTTTACTATTCATCCCAACTAGGGTTTCTCATGGCATCACCCTCAATTAGGGTTTCTCATGGAATCAACCCCAATTAGGGTTTCACATGGAATCAACCTCAATTAGGGTTTCACATGGAATCACCCTCAATTAGGGTTTCTCATATAATCAACCTCAATTAGGGTTTCACATGGAATCAACCTCAATTAGAGTTTCACATGGAATCACCCTCAATTAGAGTTTCTCATTTCATATCAATGGGAGATACTCATCCCAATTAGGGTTTCACTCTCCATTCCCATAATTGGGGTTTTACATTATGTTACCTTGAATTAGGGTTAGGGTTCATTAACCTTCTGGATTAGGGTTTCATGATCTCTTTACTAAGGATCATGACCTAATCACCATGTGATCAATACTCATGTATGAATTCCTTTCTACCATCCTTTCAAATTTATTAGGTTACATCAACCCTCGAATCAAGTACATACATATATGATTAACATAGTGTACAGGGTTATTACTTACTTAAGCTTCAAGGGTTAACTCATCTAAGGATTATTAATCACTTAGTATCTTAAAGGAACAACCCTACTGATTATCTTTGAGTTAAATCAGTAACAACCATAGGGTCATTTTACCTTTCATCGCCTTAGGTTTCCAATTGACTTAATAATATTGAAACATCCAAACGTTCTTGACCATTGATGCTCCAAACGGTTTTGAAACCATTTAAGCAAAACAATAAAGAAACCATATGGACAGTTCACACTTGAAACCACTTGGGTCTCCAAACGGTTTGAGACCATTTGGTCTCCAAACGGTTTGAGACCATTTGGTCTCAAACGGTCTTGAGACTGTTTGATCGCAAATGGTCTTGAGACCATTTGAACTCAAATGGTCTTAAGACCATTTGGTCCAAACTCTCTCTAAACTGAATGGACCAAAAAGGTCTTCCATCACTTAATCAATTCAGGGTTTCAATCATTGAACCATCTATCAATTGAACCACTGATTTATTATTCAATTGAACCATTGAATCACCCTTCAATGGGACCTTCAATTAGGGTTTTGAACCCAATTGAACTAGTGTTTATAATCAATAAACCATCAATTAGGGTTTGGAAATCGAGGAACCATCAATGGTTGACATTGTGGAACTAGTCCAATTTGAAGTCATTGGATCATTATCAAACCATAACATGACCTAACCTCAAATGGTCTTGAGGTCATTTCGATTACCTCCAAACGGTCTTGAGACCATTTTCCCCATCCATCACTAAAATTTGTGAAATCCAATTAGGGTTTAAGTCATAGGATTGATCATCACATTAGCTATTGATTGCATTTCGATTTGATATCTCTATCTCTTCAATTACTCAACCATACTCAACCCTAGACCTCCAAACAGTCTTGGTTGACCTCCAAACGGTCTTGAGACCATTTGGGTGACCTCCAAATGGTCTTGAGACCGTTTGGGTTTAGTCAACCCAAAAATTAAGTCTATCGATTGAAATTTCAGTACATAACCCGATTAGGGTTTCGAATTGAAGGATTGTCCATAAATTGAATTAATCAATTGGATCCATTAGATCATCATACAACATGAAATAGGGTACATAACTCAAATGGTCAACCCTTCTCGGTTTGGGGTCCAAACCTCCAAACGGTTTGGTGAAACCGTTTGGACCATGATGTTGAAACCGTTTGCAATAGATATTTGGGGAGGTGTGTTCTTATGCTGATGTCATCATCATAAAGATCTAAACCCATGAAACTTTCTGTGATTTTCATGGTGATTGCATCAATCAACGAAATAAAATTTCAAGAATGAAGAAGGGATCAACAATTGATAAGGAATTGAATGCAATAACAATATTAAGGGTTCAAGTTATAAAACCCACCTCCAATTGAGATTCAAATCTCCAAGCTCCACGTATTTAATGATGGAAGAAGCTTTCTCAACTATCCCAAGCTCGTCCTCAAGCTTTTGAGTGAAAAGAAATGGCTAAGATAGAAGATTGCATGGAGAAAAGAAGAAATCCATCATTTATTTTCGATTTCCACCATGAAATCATGGTGAAATAAGGTCAAGAAGCTTACCAACAGGTTGGGGGTCGTCCTCCTGTTGCTCCAAGCTCCCTTGGTCGTTTTTGCAAGCAAGAAGTGAAAGTGGATTCGAAATTCCCTTTCAACTCATGGATAAAGGAGCATATATATGAATTTTATTGAAAATCCATTTAAGGAGAGAGAAACTAGGGATTTTCTCCTCCATTTCCTTGCCATTTTCCCCCTTCCCTTCCTTGGTTACGAGGCTACCTTCCTGGCCTCTTATTCCTCTCAATTATCCATGTTTTAAAGAAAAGAAAATTCAGCACCTTAACCCTTATAATATTAATATCCTAAAGTGAGTGGATAATTCTTTTTCTTTTAATAATGTGAGTGAGTTATCCACTTCCTTAAGATATTTTCGTGCCTTTGCAAGGCACATGGTCGTCCACATATATGAATTTCAACCAACACAATTTGGGTTGAAGAGCACTTCAATTAATATATTTATTTTTGCATTAAATTGAAGTAAAGTTCCAATTATGCTTAAATCTTGATTATTTTAATATCAAGATTCTCTCTCCTCCAAAGTGATTCAAATGAGACGCCCCTCTCATTTTCTTTTCTATAAATGATTCCAAGAAACATTAGGGATTATTTTGAACTGGTAATTTGCATATTGAACCCTGGGTTTTGGGTAAATTGCACATTACACCAAAACTAGGTTTTAATGAACAAACATTGATTTATCAGCTCTTTCTTGGTACTCAGGCTTTCACAAGCCAAACCCATGCATCATCTTCATTGTCATGATGCCTCAACACTTGAGGAACATGTTATCATGCAACATTTGCAAGTTAACCCCTCAACTTGGGTAATTTGCACTTTAGTCCAGAACAAGCAAAACAATGTTTCAACATTATTCGAAAAGGACTAAAATGGAAACATAAGTTCCTCTTGAACCTTAATTGCTTTTCAAGAAGTAAGAGAAAGCATATAATTAAATTTATTAAGAAAAACACCTAGGGTTAAGGCATAACCCAGGTCAGGGATGTTACACATACGATACACTTGGATTAAAGGAGTATATTCATGGATGATGATAAATTTGATTACTAAATGGGTTAGGTATTCAATCAAACAACTGAGGTTCAAAATTGACTAGCTAGACTCTGAGCAGACCAGTTCAAGTGTTGAACTGATCGGTTGGAGTTTTAGGTCAATTGGAATCAATATTGGTTGAACTTTGCCTGAACTAGAAAAGTGAAATGACCATTTCACTTGTAAAATGATCGTCCACAATGTGAAATGACTGTTTCACTATGTGAGACGACCAATTTTATCTCTAGGACACCTAGTTCAGTTTCCAATTTGAATGGAACAAGTATTGATGTTGATATCATGTTTAGTATTAATCGGGCATTGGATACTAATGCGATTCAGAATAGGAAACTGCTTGAACTTAATAGTTCACCATTTGGGCCACTCGATTCAGTTGCCAATTAGATTGGAACAAGGATTGATGTTGATGTCATGTTTAGCATTAATCAAGTATTAAATATCAATGTAAATCAGAACATGAAACTACTTGAACCAACATGTTCACTTAATGAACTAATCAGCTCATGCACCAGCTGACCGATTGGGTGTGTGAACCAACCAGTTTTCCATTCATAGGTTCCATAAAATTCACAATTCCAAACCCTTGTACTCCCACACAATTTGGGAACCCTGACCCTGATCTCTACTATATATAGAGGGGTACTGGGGGCTGCCCAACACACATAATTGAGAATTAGTTGCTCTAAAAATTGGTGTCCTCTCTGCTTGTGGTAACTAATAGAGAGTCGAGCAAGTCCTACCCGTTAAAGGGACGGATAGCGATGGAGAGAACAACTGAGAATAGTTGTGGGAAAGCATATTGGTGACTAGTAAGCCGATAGAAGGGGATAAATCATCCCCGTTGGCTCTGGTAGCGCAATGTGGAGTTCCCAGTATTCTGCATAGACTACTCTAGAGGTAGGAGTTTGTTGGGTATTTCTAGGAGGACATCGTCAACCGGTGTCTATGGTGTTGTATCAGGAGGCTGGTGGAGATGATTGTTCGAGTGTTGTTGTTGCTGAAGGAGTGTACTGCTGCCTAAAGAAGAAGAAGCACGATGCTACTGCAAGGGTAATGTCGCTAGACTTGCTCAAGTACTAGGTATAACCTTGCCAACCTTCCTTTCCTAGATACATTGTTGTTGATGCGATCTTACTATTTTGGGAAATATGTATTTAAGTTCTTTTATTTTCATTGTCTATATTTGCGCCTATTTTCCCTATAGTTTTCAAATTAATATGGAAGTTTAGAGGTCCTAGGAGATTCCAAACTAATGGGTGGAATTTTGTGCACAATACATCACCTAATAGTAATTATTGGAGAAGGGGTTTTTCTATGTATTACTGCTTTCTTTACAAAAATTATATTGTGATGTCCAACATATCATGTATGACTATTCCTTATCTAAATATTTATGAAAAAAAGATTATGAATCTCAAAGCATTGCTATTATGCTTTTAAATAAAATGGATCTATCTAAGTAATCCAACGTGAGAGATCATCTTGTTGGTCTAGCAATTATTATGGTATATGAAGACCAAATTTATATAGTCAATGAGGGCATGCAGATGATTCATAATGTTCTTTGGAATCATAACAGTTCTAATATTTCTCATTCTTTGTAATATTCCTTGGTTTTTTTTGGTAGTTTGAAATGTTCGATCGAGTTGGGATTCTTCTTCTCAAAGATGGTGAAGTTGTTTGGCTGATGTACACCATTGCATTTCAGGTAGGCATGGATTGTTTTCCAGCAATGTTAGTTACCCTATCTCCCTAATTTTTTTTTGTACATGACAAGTGACGTGAGTCAATTCAAGATTAGTAGTTAGCTCGTTATAGTATTCCTCTTTTACTCATCTTCTTGATGATACTTTTTTTGTTTCTTACTTGGTTAGAGTGGATCTACAAAGGTGTACATATACCCATTGTAAAAAAATTATAGAGAAATATAAAAGAAAGGAGAGCTTGAGTTGTTGAAGAAAGGTACACTTTACCTCTTCTTGATATCATGTGTACGAGTCTTTATACTTGACTATATGTATTTCTTGAGCTACTTGTTTTCTATGAATACTATGTTTCAACTTGTTTATAAGATGTTGACAAAACTACAAACATAGTCATTTATGTCAATTATACAATCCTTTTTGTACCTATTGTATTCTCAGGGTTAACCTGCAAGGCGTTGTGTATCTACTTATTTTGTTCAAGCAAGGGCACAATCGTTAAAATGGGATTAGCTCTTGATATCTGTTCCTTGAGGTCACTCACAAACTTAAAACAAGGCCAATTCTTGTCTTTCAGACATGTGATACCTCATATACCCTTCCTTTGAGAAGCTGGTCACAGCGCTTATAATGATATTGTATGGTATAATGAAAATACACTTAAAATATATTTTGTGTGAATAAGAAAGTATTTGAAGTTATTGTTTGGTTTTACATATTGTCTTTATATATATTTTATACAAGAAAATATGTTACCTTAAACCTATAAGTTTATATCTTTCTTATAGCGTATGAATACTTTGATTTGATTGCACCTGATTATATGATTTAACTGTAACAAGTACAACCTAATATCCATCCAAGTTAGAGCTTTTCTATCCTAATAAAATATATGTTAAATAGTAACACCAAACATAAGTCAATGGGTTTATGAACAATTCAAAGGATGTAGATATTGTATCTTCATCTATTAGTTTCTTTTTGGATATGTCCCTTTTTTATGACCTATAGACTATGTTGTAAAGTTTATGATTTATGAAATAAACAATAATAAGTTTATTCATGAGGTTTATGCTTCCTCTCTCTCTAGGGCTTTCTCTACCATCTCTCTAGAATCCTCCCTGGCGCTCATCAACTCCGGTTCGGTTTCTGGTAGGCGGACATATCCTAGAGGCGCCGTCCCTAGGCATTTCGAAGTGGATCTCTGGTGGTTGGAGTCGGTCGTCGTCTGAAGATGTCTCGGTGGTTCGAGGTGAGAAGGCGAGGTGTTTCACGAGCGACAATCAGATCGGTGCTGGGTTCAGATACCTCGACTCTGTCGACACCATCCCGCTCAAGCATGGTGGATGGTGAGACATTGTCCGCTCTAGATCCTAAGATCATTGTTGATCACTTCACTGCCTATCTTCCCCACTCTGAGTGCTGCTGTGCTGGCGGTGTGCTGCTCCTAGGCGTTGGCGCTTCCTGCTCTCTAGCGACAACGATCAGATCTGGGCGTGGTGGTCCGCGCATAATACATGGTTAGCCAGGGTGATGCGACCCCCGGCTGTGGTTGGACGATGCCAAGCCCCTCCGGTGGAGGCTCCGCGCTGGGTGGATGGGTTCTCCTTGATGCGCTTGGGTCGATTTTGTGGAGGCGTGATGGGTCTCCCTATTGGGAGGCTTGACTCTGCGTCCTCGGCTTGTTCTGCTTCACCTTCGAGTCTGTCTTGTTCCGTCAAGGCAACTTCTGGCTTGGTCTCTCGAAGTCCAAGCTTGAGGGAGCCCCTATCTAGGTAGCTGCTGTGGGTCTTCTCCAACCGATTGACCCCAGGAACTTCGAACATCAGGTGTGGATGGCCCTCTGTTGCTGCAAGGTAGAGCACCCTCTAGGTGTTCGACACAATAGAGGGACGTCATCCGTCTTCTAGCTGGTGATTCACCACTGGATGATGGGTGCAGGTTTTGCTGAGGCGCTCCTGGCGTTTGCTGGCTACCTCCTGCTGTTGTGAAGATGTGAATATGGAACACCTTCGAGGTGTTCGTTGGAATGCCTCTATGCATATAGGGGCATAGGGTCCTGGTCAGGTTTCCTCGTCCAGTGTTTTGGCCTCGGGCCATTTGATGACAGGAAACACCCTTGGGTGTTGTGTTTGCTGCTATGTACCAGCGCTTACCGATAGATCAAGATCCAGTGCTGATGAGCAGGTATGGTGTTTGGGGGTTGTCAACTCGAAGGATCTCCCTTATTCTGGCATAGTACCACAATTTGTGGGTACCCTTATTAGATAGCTGGTGTTGTGCTACGTATGAAGGAGTGATTTGGATCTAACTTGTTCGTCCAAATCTTTGTTGTTTATTTGCGTTGGCTCTTGTCTCTTTTGTGTTTTATTTCAGCTTCATGCTGACCTGTTGCTAGGAGTCTTCTTTTTGGGTTTTGCCCTTTATGTTTCCTGGAGTTGGGATGCTGAGAAGGCCAGAATCTTCATGTCTAGCTACAGGCTGGTTTTCTTGTGGTTGGTCTATGTCAAGTCGCTATTACTCTTTGTGGGTTCGCTGACTGTATGTAATATTGGCTTGTTGTAGCCTTCTTCTTGTTGGTCTGCCTAGACCTTGCCAGATGTCTAGGTTGTTTGGTTTTCTTAGTGTTTCTTTGCCTAGATAGTTTGTTTGTCCCCCTGCGTGGGGATTTTGAACCTTATCGAGCTTTTTATCTCTCTGTTGATGTAATGGGGTACTTAGTGCCCAAAGTTTTGGTATTAATAGTAACACGTTCTTTGACCGACCAAAAAATAAATAAACAATGATGATTTTGTTATTGTACTCATATATATGTTGTGTGATTCGAGTCACTTTAGGGACGGATGAGCCACAAACTTTCTAATAATGAGAGTTGAGATTTGTGTCATAAATGGCTCCGTGACACTGATCCTCCAGATAAGTTTCACACCAATAAGTTAAAACCGTATCAAACCCCATCCAATAAGAGTTATATAAATTCAAACCAAACTAAGCTCTGACCTGCATCGACATGACCCAAACTTGAATAAACAGACATTACCGTAACATGATTAAAATTAATCTTTTATATAAACAACAAAAATAAATATATTGTAAGTATGCGTAGACTTAAAAAAAATAGGTTCCTCTCGCTTGCAGGAAGAACCACACTTACTAAATCTGTCCTTCTCTCTCAGTCATGTTATACAATGCAGATGGTTCAACTACCTTGCTCAGTCATTGATCGTATTGACCAGCTGACGAGAAACTTCTTATGGATGGGCTCCACCAAGTCAACAAGCTCACACCTGGTTGCTTGGAAGCATGTCACAAAACCCCTATCCCATGGAGGCCTGGGGATCAAGAAAGCCAGAGACTTCAACCTTTCTCTCGTCATGAAATTAGCCTGGGATTTTGTGAAGCATAGACAGGTCCCTTGGGTACAACTGATGGAGGCAAAATACCGACGCCCTCAAGGGAGGAAAGCGTCTGGCTGGAGATGCATTAGCGCTGCTTTGCCTTTCATTCAGTCTAACTCTCGAATGGCCCTTTCCTCCGAGCTTCAAACCTCTGTCTGGTCCGATGCTTGGGTTGGTGAGGGTTTCACTCCTTCCCTAAATCCGGGGCTCCACGTCCTTGAAGAGATCCGAGATTTGCAGGTCACTAGCCTGGTGATGGATGATGGCTCCTATGACGAAGACTTCTTGAATGCTTGGTTTACTTTTGAATCCGTTCAGGATATCGTTAGCATGCCCACACCTCGACCAGACTATGGTGATGATGGCAGAGTCTGGTTGCACTCCACGAATGGTGACTACACCTCCAGTTCTGTCTACGACTGCATCTCAAACCAACCTGTTGGCGATCAATCTAAAGTCCTTACTAAGTTATGGAACATGAAAATCCAGCAGCACATGAAACTTAATCTTTGGCTTGTCTTCCATGAACGGCTCTTCACCAACACTATGCGCTTCAAACGCCAGCTTACCGACGACCCAAGATGCTCCCGATGTCCCTTGGAGGAGGAGACCATTCTGCATTCCTTGCGTGATTGTCCAGAAGCAACGCAAGCTTGGCTACGCATCATCCCCACTACCGCCACCGCTTTCTTTCTTCACAGCTGCACCAAGGACTGGTTGAATCCAACACACGGACAAGCTTGGCCACTGCTAACATTGCGTTCAGCAAGCCGATTAATATCCATAACAGGAGTCCCATACCTTCTCTTTCGGCCCTGCCATCTCACACCTCCTCTGTTATCTTGCACGTCGACACGGCTGTCAACGCTTCCAAAAACCTTAAAGCTACCGGGATGGTTCTCCGGGACACCACCGGGCGGTGGATTGAGGGTCGTACTTGTAAACATTCAGGAAAGGATCCAATGGATGGGGAATTGAGGGCCATTCTCAATGGCCTGCGAGTTGCTGCTGAGCGAAACTTATCTCATGTTATGCTGCTTAGTGATTCCAGCAATGCTGTGGAGTGGATTACCAGAAAGAGCCCAACCCCTGTCAAATATCGGCTCCAGGTGTTGACCATCCAACGATTACTCAACCAGGACTCCTCGGATATTAGCTATCTGCATCGTGATCAAAACAAGCTTGCTGATCTGCTGGCGAAGCGACATCTTAAACAGCCAGAACGGGAAGAACAGTGGGACAACTGCCCGGATTTTCTAGAGCGAGAGCAAGTTAGGGTTTGAGGAGGCGATCCCGAGGTGGCAGAGCCGCCGCTTTCCAAACCCCCGGTGTGGCACTCTGCCCCCGGGGTCTACCATGTTTTCGTGATGAGGCTTAGATGAGCGTGGAGTTTTTTGGGAGTGGGAGCCAAGGCGATCGTGGGAGGTGCAGAGCCCGAGAGGTTGTCGCTGATAGGAGAGCGTCCTTGGTGGCACAAGTAGTGCAGGTGGAGGAGGTTCTTCCTGACATTAGGTTCTTGGTTCAACCGGATTTGAGGGCCTAGGAGGTTGGCGGCATGGCGGAGCACGAGGGAGATACGTCTACCAGAGGAGAAGCACAGGTTGTACCGTTACTGATGGGAAACCGGGAAGCGCATCATCAACATATGACTCCACAATCGGCGATAGAGGAGCATCTTGAGAATCATATGGTTCAACATCACAAATTGGCATTGATCGTCCGCGTTCCACGCGAGGACGAGGAGCGGTACCCTTATGGAAGGGGCAACAATGCAGTGGTTAACATAAGTGCGACAGATAACCCTAATCGTCGGCTTGATGAAGATCGGCCGAGCCTGAGACAGGATCGCAATGGTAATAGAAGAACACCGATTTTTGGTGTTCCATGGGATACGTGCTATAGATGCTTGGAGAAGGGGCACTGGCAATCACAGTGCAATTTGGAGAAGGTGTGCTACAAGTGCCGTAGGCCGGGACACCTTGCTAGAAGATGCAATGTCAATATGAACAACCATCGTCCCACAGCTCCGGATATTATGTCGAGGACTACTTTTCCACCCCTGAACATTGGTATCCCTGCCCGAGGAGCGCCTCAGCATGTTCCTAAAAGAACAGTTGTTGACCTAGGGCCATACGATGAGGAACGTAAGAGAAAAGCTAAAGCTCTTTGTAGGGTGGTGGAGGTGCACTGGCCACCCCAAGTCTCTTGGTCGGAGTTATGCCCTATCCTGAAGAATGTATGGACGCATGCCACAGACTTATATCGGTTCTCTAAGCGCAAGGCCATTGTCTTCTTTGGCAGCGAGAAGGAAGCACAGGTCGTTGCCTATGCTAAGGTGATGGGGTTCAAAGGTTTTGACGTTAGCCTGCATGGCATGGAGGAAGGTGAAAGATGTGCTAGAAAGGAGGCGATATGGTTTTGGATTGAACAACTACCAATTATATGTAGGGATGACAGGGCGATAGACAACATTGTGAATAGTTTTGGAAGGTTGATTGTGGCTTCTGGATGGATGAGAGGGCCCGATGACATTGTAGGCATTCTGGTGCTCATTGAAGCATTCAATGAAGATATACCTCAATATGTTACTCTGACATATGGGGATAGAAGGTCAAACGTGCACCTTCAGATGGTGGCCCGTGGAGAACCTGGATCCGACCTCTTCTCTTTGACGGAGATTGGTCGTGATCTTGACATACCGATGAATGCTCTGTCTATCAATAGAAATGGATGTGAATCAAAAACTATTAGCAACGGTGGACAGATGGTGGAGAATCATGATGTAGGCACCGGTGAGAAGGAGCAGCAGATGATACCACAGATAGAATCAAATGTAGATGAAGTTTTCATTCCAGCACAGCCAATAGTTCCACATAGGATAGTCTTTGATGAAGATGGTACGAGGAAGATACTACATAACAGAAGTCTGCGTGATTATATACACCTGGGTCATGTGGAAGAGGGAGACGGATACAGAAGGAAGAGTGATAGATCGACCGTGTTGTCTATTCGTGGGGACTCTATTTGTGGGGAGTCTTCGGATCATCATGTACGTCAGGGTATACATCACAGAGCAATTCATAGAAGAAGGCTATCTGAAGGTGAGCTTCCTTTCGTTTATGATGATTGGGATGATAGAGAGAGAAGGGTTTTTATGGAGAGAGATGATGTTTGGGTTTGAACCTACGCTCTATACATGGACTCTAAATACCTTTTTTGGAATATAAGGGGGGCGGCAAACAATAAGACTAGGAAGGTCTTGGGTCGGTTATGCAGGAGGCATAAACCCAGGATTGTGTGTATCTTCGAACCTTTTTTACATGCTCGATTTGCTGAAGAGCTTCTGGACATTGTAAATTTGGATTGGGCGACTAATAACTCAGCTGAAGGGGGAAAAATATGGTGTTATGCGGACAATACTCTCAAGCCGGAGGTTGTTAGGTGTCATGGACAACATGTGACGATGCAGTGTACTGATGATAGCGGCAGTTTGTTCTTTGTTACTGCGGTCTACGCGAGCTGTAATTACATTTGCAGACGTTTTCTCTGGGATGACGTACACGAGATGTCAGGCATCATTGGAGATAGCAGTTGGCTTCTAGAAGGTGATTTCAATATCATTAGAATCGATAAGGAGAAGAGAGGGGGCAATAACATGAGCTTTCAGGAGATAGTGGATTTCAATTCTTTCATCCAGAACGGCTGTCTAAAGGAGACGCAGTTTGAGGGCAGAAGATTTACGTGGGTCAATAAACAGTATAATACGCCTACTATATGGGAGAGACTTGATAGAATCATGTTGAATGATACTTGGGCGGCTCTCAGACCGGATTCCACAACGATTCACCTTACTCGTTATAGAGTTTCAGATCATTGCCCGATCTTGTACAAGTCTGGGAATATGGTTATTGCTAGAAAGAAGAGTTTCTTTGCTTTTATGCAGACGTGGCTTCAACATGAGGAGTGCTTAAAGATTATAGTTGATAATTGGGATGATTCCAGGGATGGGCACCCGTCGAATGTCTTCTATTATAAGATCAGGAAGGTGAGAGAGGCTTTGAAGACTTGGAGCAGGAAGACCTTTGGGGACGTGACCCAAAAGATTTTAGATATGGAGGATATTGTTCACGTTACCCAAAATACCTTTGATGAACTCCCATGAATGGACAATGAGACTGCCCTGAGAATCGCGGAGTTTGAGCTGCAAGAGGCTTTAGATTTTGAGGAGAAAGTGTGGAAGGAGAAGTCTAGGATTTAGTGGTTAAAGGACGGAGAGCGCAACTCGAAGTTTTACCATGCTGTTGTGAAGTCTCGGAGAAAGAATAGAAGAGTAAGATGCCTTACTTTACCATCCGGGGACAGGGTGACTGACCCGCATGAGATTGCTTCGTGTGTTGCTGAGTTTTTTAGGAATGCATACAGCGAGATGGTACATCATGATGAGGATGTTCTGGAGGATTTCCTAGCTGGTATACCGGAGATTGTAACTATGGATGATAATGCGTCTCTCACTGCTGTTCCTAGTGCAGCCGAGGTGTTTGATATTATGCGTCAAATGGACAAGTTTTCTGCTCCCGGTCCTGATGGTTTTACTATCCCTTTTTACTTTGCTTCTTGGGAATACATCAGAGATGACTTTATGAAGCTCACAGAGGCCTTCTTCCTTAGATAGAATTGTCACCGTAGCTTGTTTTGTTGCCGTATTGTTCTTATTCCAAAGAATGATGATCCGACCTTTTTGGAGAAGGATTTCTGCCCGATATCTGTAGAGAATGTAGCTTTGAGAATCCTTACTAGAATTATCAGTAATAGGTTGGTATGCTTAATGCCGGCGCTGATATCCATTGAGCAAGCGACATTCATTAGAGGAAGGGAGATTACTCACCATGTCAGGTTGGTGAAGGAATTGATGCATGACATATACCATGGGGGCGAGAGGCCGAACATCATGATTAAGCTTGATATGTCTAAGGCTTACGACCGGATCAAGTAGGACGTCCTGGATCAGATCATGGCAAGGTTCAGTTTCACCAAGGAGTTCATTGAGCTGTGTATTAGTTTCTTCTCAAATTCTTGGGCGACAGTCACAATAGGGGATGAGTCTGTAGGTTTCTTCCCTTTGCTCAGAAGGTTGAAACAAGGTAATGCGATATCTCCTTTTCTTTTCATTCTGTTTGAAGAGATTCTATTAAGGCGGATTACGCATATGGGGGAATTGCGAAGGCTGGCAAGGTTTCGAACTAGGAGAAACATGACTCCTCCTTTGTTTCTTTGTTATGCTGATGATATTATGGTATGTTTGAATGCTACTCCTAACACGATGGATGAGATCCAGAACTTACTTTCTATGTATGAGAGAGCGTCGGCCCAGCGGATTAACAGGTTGAAGTCCTCATGTATCGTTGGCAGCAAAGACCCGGTTACTAAGATGGATATAGGGGCAACTATTCAGATGGATAATGTGGTCGACAATTTTGCCTATTTGGGAGTGCCGATTAGAGTTGGAAGGAATTTATTACCTGATTTTGAGTTTCTAATTCAGAAGATTTCTCACAAGATTGCCTCGTGGAAGTCCAGGCTGTTATCTTTTGCGGACAGGAAGCTTTTGATCGCACATGTTCTTGATTCTACTATGGTGTACACAGTGACTGCCGTCGGCATTCCGGATGGTATTTCTAAACGTGTTGATGCTATGTTATCAAAGTTCCTATGGGCGGATTGGGCGAATTGTCACAGGAAAGCGTGGGTTAGTTGGGACAGAGTGGCTGTGTCGGTGGAACAAGGTGGTTTAGGTTTGTCGAATACTCACCACATTAATGACGCCTTTGTGGCTAAGGCATGTTGGGAGCTGATTGTTGGTGACACCTTATGGGCCAAGTTTTGCAGCGATAAGTATGCTAGTAGAGCGTATAGTCGTTCAGCTCTATATCCCAATCATCTGAAGTATAGACCGAATGCATCTCCTTACTGGAAGCGGATTTGGAATATGTTTCTGAGTATATACCCTCACTGTCGCTGGATTGTTGGGAGGGGTAACATTCCTTTATGGGATTTTTTGTGGTGTGATGAGAGGTTATTTGATTACGCACGTTATAACAGTGATCGTAACCATCCGTTTTTGGTACATGATTTCTGGATTCATGATACTGGGTGGGATTGGTCTTCTCTACATCAGGTACTTGACCAGCATGGTGTGGAGCTTGTTAGGAAGGCAGGTCAACAGATCTCAGATACAGTTGATTATCCCATTTGGGTCCCGGATACGAGGGGACAATTCTCGATCTGCTCGGTAAAGACGATCTTGGGGAGTACGAGATATGATGGACCACAGGGGCTTCACCGAGTATGGCATATTTAGTCGCCTAAGGCGAGTTCGTTCATTTGGAAGATGATGAAGAATGCTATTCCAACTGATGAAAATGTTGCCAGCTGTTGTATTGCTTTAGCGTCCCATTGTGATTGTTGTGATGAGCCAAGTATGGAAAGTATAGACCATCTTTTCTTTCATTGTCAGCTTGCTACTTCCTTCTGGACTAGATTCACTGAGGTTACTGATTATCCTGCCCCCACGGATCGGATTACCTTACTTGGTACGTGCTCTTTTGTTAGATCTGATGATTTGCAGTTGTGGCTTGTGGCCTGCATGGCCACTATTATTCCTTATTGCATATGGCGTATGAGATGTGCGGCTAGGTACGACAACAAAAGAATTCTCTGGAACAGGGAGGTGGATTGGTTGATGTATCTGATTAATGCTATGATGAAACAGAAGAGTTTTACCCGCATAGCTGATACTACATTTCATAACAGATTAAAAGCATATGGTGTGGAGGATCCTAAGTACGTTCTGAAGGAGATAAGTCTGGAGAGGTGGATGAATCCTGACATTTATAATCTGAAGTTGAACATTGCCATTGGGCAGAACCGTGATCCTCATGGGCATAGAAGATGGTGGATGGCTGGCATTGTTAGGAACCATCATGCTGCAGTATGTCAGATTACCAGAGCTTGGTTGACGGCTGATAGCTACCAGATGGCGCTCATCCAAGCTTGCGCAGTTGGCGTTAAGTTCGCGGATGACCAGTTTCTACGCGTTTCTATTGTGGAGATTGATGATAGATCGGTGTATGGTATGCTGTGGGGAGTGGATATCGCCCCCTGGAAGATCGGTAACCTGATCAAGGAGGTGAAGGAGGTCTTTGTGGAGAAGGACATTGATGGTTCGTTGGTGCATAGAGCTATCAATTCGATTCCAAAGGAGATAGGGAGATGGGGAGTGAACTTCAATGAACCGCTCGTTGTTTCTGACCTTAGGGATGTCCCAGATATGATTAGGGGCATGGTGTTCCTTGAGAAACACAAGATGCCTTATATAGTGTTGCGGCAGGGTAAGAGGTGATTTGGGTGGCTTGTGTGGTTTAGTGTCCATGTTGTGGGTTCTGTGGGGATATTACCTGCTATTTAGCAGGAGATGTATGCTCTTTTTCTTGTTGTGCCCACACGAGGGGAGTGGGGTGAATAGATGGTCCCCTGGCTTAATTAAAAAAAAAAAAAAAAAAAAAAACCTCCAGGAACTAGAGTCCTGCTCCTTTCCTTTTATTCGTACTCACCCCATGTAATCCTTTTTTCCAGTAGTGCCCTTACAAAAAAAAAAACCCAGCTGAGATCGAAGGGATACCATTCGACATGAACAGACCTGGATTGACCCATATAAAATATGGCCCAACGCCCCGTCCGAGCACTTGTACAACCTATGAAATTTTATGTATATTTTTTGGTTATCCAGTTTGGGTCTCTTCATCGTGGATACTCACTTGGTTTATGATCCAGTAATCTACAGAGGCATGGTCCGAATCGTTAAGATTGTGGACTGGGTTTCAAAAGTATGAATGGATGTTTAATTCTGGAAAAAGGTCTAGGCAAGTGCAAATTCTGGTAGAAGGTGCAATGTTTTCAGGCTGTTGTTTGTTTTTCAGACATGCTACTCCTTATGCATGTTCACTCCCATCACTGCACCAATTTGGATTCTAACATCATTCGTCCTCAATGAAGGAAAAGGAAAAAATGTAAGGACAAAACCAAAGATCTCAGCCATAGGCTTATTTGTAACTAAAACATCTGGAAGAAGCTAGCTTGCTGCTATTTAGATGAACAGGTATGCTGAGCACCAGCTTGTCACAATAGCTAGATGGGGCTTAGTTGTTACGTACAGACGGCCTATTGCCGCGGCGAACTATCGCCAGCTAATTCTACCACAGACAAAACTAACGGCATCTTACTGCTCCGGCGCGCTGTGCTTTTCATGAATCCTGTGGATGAACTCCGCAGCCTTGACGTCGACATCTGGCAGTCCGACCCAGTGGCGGCGATCCTCATCGCTAGCAAAGACCCTTGCCGCCGATCGGTAAGGGCTCCGTGGCTCCTGTGCAAACGGGTCCTCCGCCTCACCGCGGAAGCAGCAGAGGAGCATGGAGGAGGACGTGGAGGAGGGCTGCTTGTAAGACGATGAGGATGAGGATGGTCTGCTGGGCTTACTTCCCATCTTGTCTTTGGTTTTCTTGTGCTTATCGACGAAGCAGGCCGTCCATCTGAGGGTATATATAAGGACAGGGAGAGCTTTGGCGCGTAGGGTCGTAGTGTCGAATACTGAGGTAACGTTCTAGTGGACGGATTATTGATTCGTCACGGGGGATCATTCGCATGAATGCACGACGACGGATGCTATTGCTAAGTATAGCAGTTGTACGCTCGCGGGAGAAGGTATACGGTGGGGCAAGAGTTTGGCAGGTACGCTAAGGACTTTAAGCCGGACTGTAACATCAGTTTTTCTGAAATTGTATAATGCCTCCAATTATCGAGACGATATCAGCTAGTCGATCCTGTGCTGTTTACTCATCGAGCATTCTCCGTCGTTGAGAGAAAAGTAAAAATCCAAATCACTGCACTTCTTATTGATGGTCGTATAATAATCTACAAGAGAATCAATTCGCGGTCAGAAATAACTGGTTGGAAACCCTGCGGGGTTTCTACCCACATCTCTGTATATGATGATTGAGGGGAAGCAGGAACCGTAATATTTCATTAGACCTCCAAAATCAACCGCTGTACCATATCGAATCCTGCTACACTTGATGATTCGGGGAAAATGATATTAGTGTCTTTCCTCTTCCTGCATATCTTTCGCAAAGACCTTCGTTTATTCAACGCTTGTTTGATTTGTAGCAGTACATCCGCAACTGGATTAGACCGATGGTTTGGTCGAGATAGATTACTGAACCGCTTATTTACTGGTCAGAATTGTATAAAACCAGTCAGACTTGTCTTTACAATTGGACCAACGGAAACTGCCATAAGACCAGATCACTCAATGGAACGTGACTTGACCGACCCATCACACCACTTACATAGTTACACCCCTCTCAAAGATACATGTACAATTTTGAATTAAAAGATTTGAACTTGATCACCACATACTATCATCACCATTTAACCTACCAGCCATCTCATAGTTCACCAATATATCATCTATTAAAATACACGCTTCTGGTTTCCCTCTCTAGAGTGCTTTGACTTCTCTCTAGACTGAGGGCGATCTATGGCGTGCGCCGCCCAGGGCGGGGTGGGTTCCTCCACCTCGTCCTCCACCTTGGCTGCCTCCGGGAGGTGGGGTGACCCGCTCACGGATGTCACCGTCGGTCGGGGTTGGTCTTCCGCGGTGTCCAGGTCGTTGGTGGTCCGACACAAACTCGCTCCTGTTACGGCGATGGGAGACCCCATTCGACCTAGCTTTAGGGCGGAGGACGGATGACCTTGGATGAAGATATCGGAGCCGGTTGTCGCTGAGATGGACGAATTTCACAAGTTCTCAATTATTGTCCAAGTGATGGGTAGTAAATGCATTATCAACCACCTCTACGGTTGGATGATCTGCAGTTGGCGACCGAAGGGGGAGTTGCAGTGCTCACCTCTGGTCGGCGGTCTCTTCCTATCCCGGTTTGCGTGTGAGGAGGATCTGAGGGTTGCCTTGGACAAGGGCCCTTGGTTCTTCGATCGTAAACTGGTGATCACGAGGCACTGGACTTCGGAGGCGGACATCAGGCGTGCTTCCCTTTCTTCAGCGCCGGTGTGGATCACCCTGTTGGGGGTCGGACATCACTGGTCAAGGAGAGCCATTACCATCATCGCCAGCAAAGTGGGGGTGCCCAAGGTTATCGACTTTAACACTGAAGGGAGATACGAAGGCGATGCTCATGTCTGTGTTGAGGTCACGGCCGATCGGAAGCCCGATGAGGTGGTGATGGTTGAGATGCCTGATGGGAAGGAGCTTGAATTCAAGGTGATCTTCGACGCGCCGCCACAACATTGTTGCGACTGCAAGGTGTTCGACCATTTTACCGGTGACAGTCCTGGTGAAAGGGCGGCACATCCTTGCCCCCCCCCCCTTTGCTTTGGGGCGTGACAGGAGTAGCAGACCCACCCAACACAGAAGAGGGAGATCGAGAAGGACATTGCAGAGGATCCAGGCAACCAACGTCATAGCAACATCATCAACAACAACAACAGCGAGGACTGTTGAAGAACCTATTTGTGATGATGATCAGGCTGGGGTTGATGTTGTGGAGATAGAGGGTGGAGGATAGGGGCTTGAGACGACTCAGGAAGGGGTCGCCACTCAGGCTGCTATTGTTGCCATGGTTGTGGCAACAGAGAAAGAGGACAATATGGAAACCGACCAGACGTATGAGGAAGGGGGGGGGGTGTTGGAAGACTTTGTAAATCCGTTTCAGGTGATGGAAGACCAAGAAACTGAGGAAGTGGTTTTACAAAATACTAGAAGAGTAAGCACGAGAAGCGGTGGTGGGGCTGAGAAGATGCATAGAGGAAGAGGTAGAGGTAGAGGCAAAGCAGGTGGATGAGGTTGCTTCCTTGGGAGAGGGGAGGTGGTTGAGGGTGCCTAATGACCTTGCTGATATGGAATGTGAAAGGTTCCTCACGTCCTGGGAAGCAAGCAACCCTCAGACATATCATACAGGACAAAAAGGCATTGATGGTGGTTTGCTTGGAGATGAGAATTCGAACAGAAGTGGAAGAAAGAGTAAAGGGTCTGTTCCCTGGTGGTTGGGACTATTGCACGAACTTGAATAGCATTGAAGGAGGAAAGATTGTGATTGGGTGGAATCCAGTGATATGGGATGTGCAGCCAATTTTTTAGAGTGACCAGCTGGTCATTGTAAGTTGTATTAATACGGGGGGGGGGGGGGCTTTCACTGTGTCCTTTCAACAGTTTATGGGTCTAATTCTGAGGTGGACAGGAGAAGACTATGGGATGGTTTAGTTCAATCTACGCAACATGATCTTCCCCAATTGGTTGTGGGTGACTTTAACCAAGTAAGGAAGGCTAGGGAGAAATGGGGGGGGGACTTCTAGTTCTAGAAACCATCCTGAACAGATTCAATGATGCAATCGATGCTGCAAATCTTTTTGAATTAAACATGAGAGGCAGGCTGATCAATTGGCAAAATAAAGGGAACCCCATTAGACGGATATCTAGCAATCTTGATCGGGGGTTAGTGAATGAGGCTTGGTTAGACATTTTCCCATAAACTTCCCTTAAGTTGGGGGGTCATCCTAACAGTGACTATTCGTGGATGGAGGTCAAACTTTCTAAATAGCAGAAAGTTAATAGGTCGTTCAGATTCTTGAATCACTGGCTTATGTGCCCCTCCTTCGAAGGGGTTGTAAAAAATAGCTAGAATGAATGGGTGGAGGGGAATCCTCTCTTTGTGGTGGCGGAGACGCTGAAAAAAGTTAAAATTAACCTCAAGACCTGGTCCAATAAATTAGTGGATTTACCCAATCTAATCAAACAAGCTAAAGAACAGTATGAGGGTGATGCGGCTGAGCTTAGGATGCATCCTAATGATCTTGGGTGTATGGAAGCTGAGGACAAGTCTGACAAGAGACTCACTCAACTCTACAAAGCTCATGAAATATCTGGATGGCAGAGAAGTAGGCTGAAGTGGCTTAAAGATGGTGATTGTAATTCTAAAATCTACCATGTTGTAGTTAAAAGAAATAATATGAAGGACTATATTGACAATTTGATTGATGTAAATGGAGAGATTTTGGATGAAGTGACCAAGGTGGAGGAGTTGGTGGTTGGGTATTTCACCAATTTATATAATAGAGGTGGGAATGATACTAGCAGTAGGTTATCACTGTTGAATAAGAGGGTAACCGATGAGATGAACAGAGATCTTATCAAGTTGGCGTCGGATGAGGAAATCAAGGAAGCTGCTTTCTCCATAGGCGCTTCTAAAGCCCCGGGACCAGATGTGTTCAATGTAAAGTTTTTTCAAAATTGGTGGCATATTATTTGCAGGGATGTTTGCAATGCTGTGAGGTGGTTCTTGGTCAGTGGGAGAATGGTGTGACAAGTTAATCATGCCTTCATCAGGTTGATACCAAAGAAGACGAGAGCTGCTGAGATGAATGATTTTTGTGCTATTGCCTGTTGTTCTGTGATCTATAAAATCATATCCAAGTTGCTAGCGAGATGTTTGAAGAACATCTTGCCGGTCATCATATCTCCTAACCAGGATGCTTTTGTGAAGGGTCGTGCTCTACATGTCTCCTTGCTGCGCAGTATCTTCGGGACTTTCATGTGAAAGGCAGCAACAAGCAGGCGTGCATCAAATTAGATATAACAAAGTCTTATGACCACATATCTTGGAAGGGACTGTGGAGCACTACGGAGGCGATGGGGTTTTCTAACATGTTCATAAATATCATCATGCAGTGCGTACAGACAACCACTTTCTCTGTGCTTATCAATGGGATTCCCAAAGGCCTATCTAGATCTTCTAATCATCTCAGGCAGGGGGTCCACTCTCACCCCTATTGTTCACGATGGTTATGGAGAATCTCTCCTTTCTTGTCTAGAAAGACGAAGACAAAGGGGACATTAAACCGTATAAGGTGCATGGTATTAAGGTGCTAAACCATATGATCTTCACTGATGATCTGATGTTTTTTGTTGTTGCTCATGCTAAAATCTTTAGAGGGGTTAGATTTGTGTTGGGGAGATTTGTGGACATGTCTTGCCTTTACATCAGTGACTTCAAGTCACATGTTTTCCTATCCAAATCTTGTGATGCAAGGAGAGGACGTCTGAAGGTTGCTATTCATTTGGAGATGGGTTCCTTTCCTACCAGATACTTAGGTATCCCCATCTCGGGAGGTGCTGGGAGAGGTTCTAACTTCAACATGTGCTTGGATAATCTAAGGCTCAAGGTTGATAAATGGGTTGGTCTTAATATGTCCATGGCAGGTAGAGCGGTGCTAATTAAAAATGTCCTACAGAGCATGGTTGGTTTTTGGTGTAGACTGGCTGATATCCCGTAGTTTATTTTGGGTAGATTTAGATCTACTATGGCAAGTTTTTTGTGGAGAGGAGGGCAACACGTTGTTGCTTGGGCTGCTGTTGTGCAACTGAGGCATGGGGGGCCTGGGTTTGAAAGATCCTTCTGATATCATGTGGGAAGCCACGACTAAAAGAATATACCAATTTTTGATGGAACCAGACAACATTTGGAGTGGTTGGATGATAACCCAGTATGGTTCTTCTCTTAACTGTGGAGCTGAAGATTTGGTGGGATGCTCGAGGATTTGGCACAACATCTGCATGATTTGGGATAATTGCAAACAACATTATGAAGAAGAGGAGGGGAACTGGAAGCTGGTTGCGGGGAGTAAACCTTGGCAGATCTTGCACATCCAACCTCAAGTTCCTTGGCACCAGTTGATATGGTACAAGATAAATTGTCCCAAGTGGAGTTTCTGCACTTACCGTGCTCTTTTGGGTAGACTTCCCACTAAAGATAGGTTGAGCAGATGGGGGGTTGTTGTGGAACCTGTCTGTCTTCTCTGCTGATAGGAACCTGAATCACACACGCATATCTACTATGACTGTACGTATACAAAATATCTATGGACCCGCTACTCTCTCAAGCTCTTGTGGGGCGGCACCCCACCCCTCAACCTTCAAGATTACATGCTCTGGATTTTGAATAGAACTAAAGGTGATAGACATATGAAAAGGTTTGTGGGACTTGTTTGGTCCAGTCTGATATACCTGGTGTGGCAGGAGAGAAATGGTAGTGTAATGACCCCACCTCCCAGTAACCCCCAATTAAGGGAGACCAAGAGATCAGAGCCATTATCCCAATTAACATGATCAAAGGTTTGACATATAATCAATAATAATTATCAAATTTTACCAACTAAACACTGGTATAAAATAAAACCTTACATACCCTTTTAAAACTTTGGTAATCTACTCCATCCACAACCTGGATTCATTTTATCTAATCCTCCTTGCACTTTATTTCTTATTTCCACAATGTGTCACTTTACTATTTGTTCTTTCAATTGTTGTACCTAAAACGCCGACAAACAAAATATCGGTCAGCATATAGGAATATGCTAATATGTGGGAACAACCAAAATTTCACAAATATGGCTAACAGTTTAACTATCACAATTAGGGTAATTAGCAAACCAATTTACATTTTCAATGTGTCATTCTCCACCACTTTTTCCCTAACCCTGGAATACCCCTCTAGTGTTTCTCTCTTGCCATTGATTTAACGCCACCTTCTCAATAACGAGCTGGGGGCATGGGGGTCACCTCTCATGGTGCCCCATAGTCATGCAACATAGACCACCTTCTCATTCACGAGCTTGGTGTCTGGGGTCACCTCTCATGGTGCCCATTGGTATACCCTCTTGGGCCTGACCTTTACGACATCTTCCATCAGGGTGGCATGTAGGTGCGAGAATACACATGTATTTATATTTGTGATAACCATAGTGACTTTATAATTGTAGTATGAACATCCAAACTATTTAGTTTCAATCAATGCGATTAACCATCAGAGAAACCTTTGGGAAAATAATGCGATTACTCATAATTAACCACATACCTATTAGGCTAAATTGAGATAGAATAGTCCAATCAATCAAGATATCCCATCAAGCAAGTACAAGAGTCCTAAAATTACATCCAATTCCTTTTTATCAAAAACTATTCAAACGATCTTGCTACTTAAGGTTTCTATTCCTTTTTAGGATTTCTACCTCTTTTAGGGTTTACTTTGCAATTAGGGTTTTTACTTCATTTTACTCCTTTAAACCCTAATTTCTCATCTATCCTTCCTTAAGGTTACCTTTTAACAACATATAACCTTTATTTCAAAAACAGCACAATTAATTTTCAATTAAGTCCATTAAGCCTCTTTTACATTAAAGCTATCATTTTTATCCCTTTTATTCCATGACAAAGTCATTACGCTCATTTATCATCAATACGTAGTTCATTATGGTCTAATTCACATATGAACGTTATTTATCATTAATCCTACCTTTATCCATTAGAAAACCCTAATTATCATATTAAGGATATTTATCCAAAATTAAGAACTTCTATACTCAAAATAGCTTAAAATCATCATCTCTTAACTTTAGTCATGATTTTGAATAATTAAAGCCATTAAGAGTCGCATTTACCAAAGGCCCATTTAAAGTATATTCATGCACATGAAATTCCAACTTAAACCAATTACGTGCAATGTTCACCCTTTTGGTTCGTAATGTTCTTTTTCATCATTAACAGATTAATACCAACTTTAATCATCCATTAAACCCTATTAAATATATTAATCATCTCAAAATGGGGTTGCTTAATCTTTAAAGTATTAAAGTAGATAACTTCCATTACTTTTCGAATTGCAATTACAATGAGGCTGAATTATATTTTTAATGGATTCCACTCATTTTTCTGATCAACTTTCATATTTTATGCATGCTAATCCGAGCTACGAATAATTAACTACGAATTTTACAAAATCCACTTACTTTGGCCAATAGGGAGGCTCCGCGTAGCCTTTATGATGCAACCTTGCTTGACTTGATCAGAAACATTTTAAAATGTCCGTTCTGCCCTCCCTTAAGTTGCTCAGTGCTTCATACCCCGGGGGGTATATCCGTCCAATCGGCCAACAAGTTGTCTTCAACCTCTTGTTGCTCCTACTTCCATCGAGTGCAGCCGAAGGCGCGACCTGGGCTGCTGTTTCTCTCTCCCTCGGACCCCGATAGCTGCCGCCACCCCTCGTCCTAGCCTCACCGCCATCATCTGCACCTGGGGCGCCGCCCAGGGCGTGGCCTACGTGGCTAGGTCAGGAGCAACAGACATGCGTCTTGCATCCCTTGATGCCGACAACCAGCTGTTGTTGCACCTTCATCGGGGCACGGCTTCGATGTCGAAGCTAGTGCCTACCATTACGAAGCATCAGACTTCCCTCGCACTCCATCTTGCCGCCTCATGGCTTCCGGTTCACGTCGTTCTTGTTAGTTACGGTTTATATGCCAAAAATAAGAACAAGAAGAAGAAGAAAGGAGGGTACGTGGGATATCTCTCCTGGACTCTGCCCAAGGCTCTCTCTCGTTTTGTAGATGAGGGTAACACCGCCCTATGATGCTTGCTCACGAAGAAACAAGGTCCTTTCCTACTAGGAATCTGATTCCTCCATGAGAAAGCAAGCTTCTCTTTCTTAATAACCCTTTTGATATTCTTTATTATTTAAATATTTAGGAATTCGAAATTCCTCTCACCTATTCTCTTTATTCTTGCTTTTTAATCCATTATCATGAATTTCTATTTTCTTTTAATAGAAATTACTTCCTTTTAAACAATACTACAAAAATCATTCATTTTGCATCATATTATTCCCTTATTTTCTATTTTTGGTATTTTCTCTTTCTTTTTCTCCATTGGGGCTCCTTGGACCCCAAGAAACTCAAATATTTCGAAATTCCTCATTAAGGATACTTATTATCCTTCTAGATGCATCTATATTCATTATTTCACATTATCTTGTTTATTTCTTATTAAAATATCTCTTTTTGAGGATTTCTCTTTATCTTTCTTTTTATTTTCCTCATTGGAATTCCTTTTTATATTATAAACCTCATGGATACAAAAATCCACCAAGGATAACTCAATTATGCATCTTCCCACTTATTTTCCACATTTTATCATTGTTTTCAATTTCTTTCTCAATAAAGAAATATCTAATTGATCTTTTCTTTTCTTATTGCTTTATCTTTGTAATATTTGACTCCTTGGGACTAAAGGAGCCCAAGAGGCATGAAATCCACCTTTGGATTACACTCTATTGCCTTCTAGAGGTTTCTACATTTTTCTTTTCTTCATTTCTGATTAATAATGGAGTTTCTTTTGCCTTTCCCTTGTTATTGGGCCCAATAGCCAATAAAGCCCACAAATAAATCAACAAGGCTATTTTAAATGAAACTCATTTATTCCAAAAAAATTATATCATTATTTGTTCAAATATCTTTAATATGAGAAATTACATTTCTCACCAAATGAACCCAAAAATTGGGGTTGTAACATCCTTCCCCTCTTATAAGAATTTTGTCCTTAAAATTCCATCAAGCAAACAAACAATTTGGGATATGCCTTTCTTATGTCCATCAGGGCTCCCATGTGGCTTCACCCTTTCCATGGTGCTTCCCAAGAACCTTCATCATCTCATATTCTTCCATCTGAGTTCTTTCTTACCTTGGTATATCGTTCCCTCATAGGTGACTCAGGACATTTCAGCCTCCCAAAAGTTGAATAGGTTCAGGGCTCAGCACATGGCTTGGGTACCTCACATAGTTCTCTATATCAGACTCATGGAACACATTATACGTCATGTTATCCTGAGGGGTAAGGCTAAACACAACCATCTCCAGCAATCCATCTCAAATGGACCCATATATTAGGGACTCAGCTTTCTCAGTTGTAACTTAGAGGGGTCGGATTTTCACATCACATACTCTCTCACAGTGAACTGTGTGTCAGTCTTCTTTGCATCAGCTCATGACTCATGTTGCCTCTGGGCTCTCTCTCTCAGCCATTGTACGATCAAAGTGACTTCATTTGCACACACTGTGGTTCTTTTCTGACCTTCACAAGGCCTCCATCACCAACATCATCGTAATGAAGTGGTGACCGACACAACCTCCTTATAGAACTTCTTGCATCCCGATAAACGCTATGGTGGTTAACATCACATCTTAAGAACTGTCTCTATGTATCACCCTGAATGGGCACACATGCTCTCATCAGACCCTCTAGTCTGGATCATACTGACCATTAGTATGGGGTGATAAACTATACTGACATCGAGTTCTTCATGTATCGACTTCCACCTTATGGAAGTGAGCCTTTAGGTTATACTCACAAACTTTTGAGCTTGCGTCATGGTGTAGTTGAACCATCTCTCTCTCTTATAACTAGTTCAACCTGATCTGTCCCTAGACCTTCCTTGGTCTAGGGGAAACTTACCACAACATTCATAGTAATGAGCTCCCATTCCCTCTCAGGGATTCTTTATCCTTTATATCAATGCACTGGGTTACTCATGTTTGTCCTTCACCTCTTGGCTTGCATGGCCACATACCACATGCAACTTCATCTTAAGCATCCAAAGTACAACTGTCACTTACTATCTTTGTAGTATCATGGTGTATGGTGATCTTAAAACCATGATCTCATGTATGTCATGATTCCTCAAGATCGATTCCTCAGAATTCCTAAACCACTTTCATCAGGGTTTTATTACCTTGCTATCCAAAGAAGTGTTTCTGAGGTTCTACAACCATCCTTTTATGGCTTTAAGGACTAGCATGGCTAACCAAACAACCATCAACTTAATCAACTGATATTGTTACATCAGAGGGTTAGTGAAACTTATCTCTTTTCCAACTGAGCGTTAACCTAATAACCTCTTCTAGCCTCTAGCCAATCTAGGTGGCTATATCTCCACCAGAGCATCCATTACCACTTCACATCTGTAGGTATTAGGTAATGTTGAAGACATACACTTCCATGTATTCCACTTATCATCTCATCTCAAACTCTAAGTCTATCTTCATCAGAACACTCTGAGCTCATCCTCTTGGTTATCACACTTGTATCACTTGCAAATTCCACATAGCTCATGATAAAACATTCTCAGAAGATGATTACCTTAATACTCTTATCGTTTGTACCTATCCTTCACTTTGCAAGGGTATTCTATCATCTCTCTCCTCATACCTCATAGCAACGTTCCAACTCACATCATCTTTATCCTTGGTGTAAGGCATGCATATTGTCCTATCTCTCACTCCCATAACAAGAGGAAATAAGCATTTGGCGGCCGTCCAAATACAAAGTTCTTCCTATTCCAAGAGTAGAGATGGTACATCCCATTTTGCCAGTACACCTTCAAATCTAAGTTAAAATGTGCAACTTATGTCTCTTCATCACAAACATCATGATATCAAAGTTACTTCCATGGAAAACTAGTTTCGAACCTACTTAGGTCCACACACATTCCTTAGTCATCTCCTCTTGGTCTATAGGATGCCGACACTTTAGGGGTCATCCCTCTTCCCTTATGCATCCAGAGAGTGCCCTACTCATCTGTCCTTTGGGTCCCATGAGTTCACGAAGGTGATTAATCTCCTAACCCATGGCCCTTAGACAATGATAGTCGTTACCTCCCAACCCTATGGTCATGTGCAACTAGGGAATTAGGCAACTCCTACTTCCATTGGTCTAATCCCTACCTGACCCTAGGATAGACTTAGGATTCTAGCATAGTACATGTTCAACTTAAAACCTTACCCAAGCCTTCATCATCTCTCTCTCTACATTTATGGCTGACTCCCATCCTTTCATAGGGGTCATGGCAACCTGCCTACCCTGGTCGGGCCCCATATACCGGTTACCTCCATGGTAACTCATCCACATGCACTAAGAGATGGTTAACTATGGCTGTACAGGTTCATTCTATTACCATGTACTCTTCACTTAGCTTCTCAAGATCCTATGAAACCTCTTTAGGTTACCTCAAAACTAGCAAAACTGGTATACACCCTACAAAAGGGTCCCTCTCCTAGGATGGGAGGAAACTACACCTTGATAACAAAGTTCACAAGAGTCCTTATGTTTAGGGTCTGCATCCACATGAGCATACTTAGCCCTAGCAAGATACTAAGGCACAAGCAGACACCTACAAAACCATGCTAGGTCATCCTTGTTCTCATCCTCAACATTAGACCAACTTAGTTGTGAGGGGTTCATCAAACATACCTTTAACTTAAGGGGTTCCCTTTTCCTCTACACATGAGGAGTACCATGCTTGAAACTATAGAGACTCAAATCTCATCATGAGTATCAGGTACACTACTTCCCCTCTTTGGTCTAGGAACCCTAGGTTCACCTTTGGGTGTCCAACTGAATGCTCAATCTCTTAACCACAAATCAAGCATGTCCAAGGTATGTCATGTACTCCCATGATCCTTTTATATGAGCAACACCTCAGAGTTGAGTCCTCCTTAAGGACAACCAACTAGGTATAAAGCCTCACAACTGGTTACTTAAACCTCCTCAGGGTCTAAGGCACTCTTTGTCTCATCTCAGTAGGTAAACACTTATACCATAGGCACATAGGTACCAGAAGCATCATCCTCTCTCTAGGGTTTGGTTCCTCTAAAGGCCACCAAGATATCATCAGCCTCCAGGGGTCAAGCATGAGACAACCACTATCATCCACTTAGGCGCATCATCCTCAACCCTCCACTGTTCCTCATGTCTTAGAATCTAAACTTCCAAACTTCTTTCTTGGGTCCCGCTTTCTCTCTCTCGAGCTAACTCCACATCTAACCTTACTACTAGAGGTCCTCTCTCCATGAAGGATCAAGCTCATAAGCATACCTCTACGTGGGTGAAGCCTATGTTCAAACTTATGTTTGCTTGAGGTTATTCATAGCTCTTTATGTTTATCTCATAAGCTATTCATCATACTTACTGTCCAGGGTTTCAACCTACTTCCGTACCACTGATGTACTCTGGGTGCATGTTATCTCCTACTTGCATAAGCCCATAGGTTGTTTATAGGTTCTTCACTAACCTCATCAATGAAGGAGCTATCCTTCACTCTAATATGCACGATCCTTTCTAGGGTTGGGTCACCAAAGGTACTAGGTTATCTAACCTCTCATGGCTCGTATGGCATCTCAAGGCGTGTCCATCCCAAACACTCAGTCAACCATGACATCTAACTCCTCATGTCATCTCTCTCTATAACCTTCACTTAGGGTTAGGGTTAACATCATCCTCAGAGGATGTGTCAGGTCTCTACTTTTAATGGAGATCTCTTCCTCCAAGACTAACTCTCTCTTACTTATCCTCCTGTCAAGAAGGTCTAACCTCAGGTCCCTCCTAAGGGCATGACAACTTATGTCATACGACCTAAGCATGTATTTATTCCTTTACGCTTAATCTATTAAGCTTATGTCCATGACATCTTATTTACATACTTTTTATTAATTTGGTGGAGGATTCCTTAAACCCTATCAACCTTACCCATACCTCAAGAGGGTGAGGGAAAAGAGAGAAAACCCTAATCCTTATAATCCTTAACAACATTTGAGGTGAGAAGGGATGAATATGATGAGAGAGTCCTACAAGTGTCTTATTTCGAGTCAAATCCTAAGACATTGGCCAGGCAGTCACATAATCTAGGAGTCCTCGTATTCTGACTAGCGGTGCGAAGGAAAATCTTGCCAGCCCCTGGACGTGATCCTTTTCTAGACACCACAGTCTTTTGGAAAATCCTCTAATAACTCCCTTGGGTTCTATGAAATTTGTAAAATTTAATAATTATTAAAGATTAAATGAGGAACCTATGCTCTGATACCAAATGTAACGACCCCACCTCCCGGTAACCCCCAATTAAGGGAGACCAAGAGATCCGAGCCATATCCCAATTAACATGATCAAAGGTTCGACATATAATCAATAACAATTATCAAATTTTACCAACTAAACTGAAAACTAGTATAAAATAAAACCTTGTATACCATTTTAAAACTTTGGTAAGCTACTCTATCCACAACTTGGATTCATTCTATCTAATCCTCCTTGCACTTTATTTCTTATTTCCACAATGTGTCACTTTACTGTTTGTTCTTTCAATTGTTGTACCTAAAACGCCGACAAACAAAATGTCGGTCAGCATATAGGAATATGTTGGTATGTGGGAACAACCAAAATTTCACAAATATGACTAACAATTTAACTATCACAATTAGGGTAATTAGCAAACCAATTTACATTTTCAATGTGTCATTCTCCACCGCTTTTTCCCTAACCCTGGAATACCCCTCTAGGGTTTCTCTCTTGCCATTGACTTAAGGCCACCTTCTCAATCTTGAGCTTGGTGCCTGGGGGTCACCTCTCATGGTGCCCCATAGTCATGCAACATAGACCACCTTCTCATTCTCGAGCTTGGTGTCTGGGGTCACCTCTCATGGTGCCCATTGGTCTACCCTCTTGGGCCTGACCTTTATGGAATCTTCCATTAGGGTGGCATGTAGGTGCGAGAATACACATGTATTTATATTTGTGATAACCATAATGACTTTATAATTACATTATGAACATCCAAACTGTTTAGTTTCAATCAATGTGATTAACCATCCTGGAAACCTTCAGAAAAACTAATGTGATTACTCATAATTAACCACATACCTGTTAGGCTGAATTGAGATAGAATAGTCCAATCAATCAAGATATCCCATCAAGCAAGTACAAGAGTCCTGAAATTACATCCAATTCCTTTTTATCAAAAACTATTCAAGCCATCTTGCTACTTAAGGTTTCTATTCCTTTTTAGGATTTCTACCTCTTTTAGGGTTTACTTTGTAATTAGGGTTTTTAATTCATTTTACTCCTTTAAACCCTAATTTCTCATCTATCCTTCCTTATGGTTACCTTTTAACAACATATAACCTTCATTTCATAAACAACACAATTAATCATCAATCAAGTCCATTAAGCCTCTTTTACATTAAAGCTATCATTTTTATCCCTTTTATTCCATGACAAAGTCATTGCGCTCATTTATCATCAATACGTAGTTCATTATGGTCTAATTCACATATGAACGTTATTTATCATCAATCCTACCTTTATCCATTAGAAAACCCTAATTATCATATTAAGGATATTTATCCACAATTAAGAACTTCTATACTGAAAATAGCTTAAAATCATCATCTCTTAACTTTATTCATGATTTTGAATAATTAAAGCCATTAAGAGTCGCATTTACCAAAGGCCCATTTAAAGTATATTCATGCACATGAAATTCCAACTTAAACCAATTACGTGCAAAGTTCATCCTTTTTGTTCCTAATGTTCTTTTTAATCATTATAAGGTTAATACCAATTTTAATCAACCATTAAACCCTATTAAATATATTAATCATCTCAAAATAGGATTTCTTAATCTTTAAAGTATTAAAGTTGATAACTTCCATTACTTTTCAAATTGCAATTAGAATCAGGCTTCAATTATATTTTTAATGGATTCCCTTCATTTTTATGACCAACTTTCATATTTTATGTGTGCTAATCTGTGCTACGAATAATTAAAAACGAATTTTACAAAATCCACTTACTTTGGCCAATAGGGAGGCGCCACGTAGCCTTTATCATTCAACGTTTCTTGACATGATCAGAAACATTTTGAAATGTCCGTTCCGCCCTCCCTAAAGTTGGTCGGCGCTTCATACCCTGGGGGTATATCCGTCCAATCGGCCGACATGTTGTCTTCAACCTCTTGTTGCTCCTGCATCCGTCGAGTGCAGCCCTAGGCGCGACCTGGGCGGCTGTTTCTCTCTCCCTCAGACCCCGACAACTGCCGCGACCCCTCTCCCTAGCCTCTCCGCCATCATCTGCACCTGGGGTGCTGCCTAGTGCGTGGACTACGTGGCTAGGTCAGGAGCAACAAACGTGCATCTTACAGCCCTTGCTGCCGCCAACCAGCCGTTGTTGCACCTTCATCAGGGCACGACTTCAATGGTGAAGCTACTGCCTTCCATCATGAAGCATCAGGCTTCCCTCACACTCCATCTTGTCGCCTCATGGCTTCTGATTCACGTTGTTCTTGTTAGTTAGGGTTTATATGCCAAAAACAAGAAGAAGAAGAAGAAGAAGAAAGGAGGGTATGTGGGATCTCTCTCCTGGACTCGGCCTATGGCTCTCTCTCCTTTAATAGATGAAGGTATCACTGCCCTATGATGCTTGCTCATGAAGAAACAAGGTCCTTTCCTACTAGGAATCTGATTCCTCCATGAAAAAGCAAGCTTCTCTCTCTTAATAATCCTTTTGATATTCTTTATTATTTTGAATATTTAGGAATTCGAAATTCCTCTCACCTATTCTCTTTATTATTGCTTTTTAATCCATTGGCACGAATTTCTATTTTCTTTTAATAGAAATTACTTCCTTTTAAACAATACTACAAAAATCATTCATTATGCATCATATTATTCTCTTATTTTCTATTTTTGGTATTTTCTCTTTCTTTTTCTCCATTGGGGCTCCTTGGACCCCAAGAAACTCAAATATTTCGAAATTCCTCATTTAGGATACTTATTATCCTTCTAGATGCATCTATATTCATTATTTCACATTATCTTGTTTATTTCTTATTAAAATATCTCTTTTTGAGGATATCTCTTTATCTTTCTTTTTATTTTCCTCATTGGCATTCCTTTTAATATTAGAAACCTCATGGATGCGAAAATCCACCAAGGATAACTCAATTATGCCTCTTCCCACTTATTTTCCACATTTTATCATTGTTTTCAATTTCTTTCTCAATAAAGAAATATCTAATTGATCTTTTCTTTTCTTATTGCTTTATCTTTGCAATTTTTGACTCCTTGGGACCAAAGGAACCTAAGAATCATGAAATCCACCTTTGTATTACACTCTATTGCCTTCTAGAGGTTTCTACATTTTTCTTTTCTCCATTTCTTATTAATAATGGAGTTTCTTTTTCCTTTTCCTTGTTATTGGGCCCAATAGCCAATAAATCCCACAAATAAATCAACAAGGCTATTTTAAATGAAACTCATTTATTCCAAACAAATTATATCATTATTTGTTCAAATATATTTAATATGAGAAATTACATTTCTCACCAAATGAACCCAAAAATTGGGGTTGTAACAAGTAGGCTGCATGGGAAAAAGGATAGGGACAAGTTTCAACTTTTTGATGGTATTGTATATAGTCTAGTCTGGTTTTGTAAGGATAACTCGGGGATCTTGTTTAGGACAAACCCGAGGTTTTGTTGATGTGGGGTCTGATGTGACCTTGTAAAGTATACGGAGTGGGTTATACTCCTATACATTTTTGTAGATTTGATGGTTTAGTAATATTTTACCTTATCCAAAAACAAATATCATCTATTTATTGTAGAGTGAAACTAGGATTGTGCATGTTATTGGTGGTATATTCATTATTTGTTCTTCTATAAATTTAGCTCGCGTATCTGGTAGAAAAAAAGGGTTCGGTATGTTTGTTGGTGTGAAGTGCATATTCAATTAAATCTTTCTCTACTCCCTCTCTCGCATATATGAATTTAGGTTTTATTTTTGGCAATATTCTTCAATTAATTTATAGTTTTTAACCTTCAATTATAATCCTCAATACAAGTAATACCTTGGATTGTATAAATTATTAATTAATTAAAGAGATGCATTCTATTAATCAATGTGATACTTGGGAATCAAATTGATTCCTCCATTTTTCTATAGTTGAGCAACATTGGAATCGAGATATGGCCCCCATTTCAATTTATTTGGACAATCAATAAAAGGGTAAATAATTTTGGGAAGAAATTACCCTTACTATATTTGAAACTGGAAATCTAATTAGATATTTCCTTACCTAGAAACATATCTAGGCATGGGTAGAACTACACACGGAGAGCTCATCTCCATTGCCAAGTTTTCACAACTACCCAAATGAAGCTTGTACATTTCAAATGAATTTATCTTCCTCCTATCTCATCCTCGGGTGTCAAAAAACATGCAACAACACTGATACAATCTCATCTATCTAAGAAACTGCGACAACGTTTATTTTGACAATGATTTCAAAAACACATAATCATCTAGATATATTCATAATGAATACTTGAATCAAATGTCGCTTGAACCCTCCTCACTCCTATCTAACCATTAACTGACCTTTGTTGATCCTCATAATGCCAACTCATCATCCAAAGGAACAAAAACCACTTCCATCACCTCTAGAAACAAAAACTTTAATCACCTTCTTCACATTCTTCGTATTAGAACTCCACTCATTATAGCATTTTTCCCTAGTAGGATTAAGAGCGAGCTTTAACGAAGCATGAATTAAATTTATGTGGTTCTATCTGTTAGTATGGACTTCCCTACATCTCACCCTACACATAGTTGTTACCCTAAAATCATGTTGAAGCATTAGGACTTGGTGAGATTAGAATAGTGGCTTAGAAAAATCAGCATCCTCCAACAGAGCTAACCTGATCCTTATTTCTCATAAATTTAGAATAATTCTAAGTTTGCGATATCAAATTGTTACCATCTTTGCATAGACACCATTTTTCATAATTAGCATTTCTTTTGAGCTAGTAATGGCTTGTTAGCCTTGAGAAGAAACCACAAAATCACTTGTCCCCTTTTCTAAATTATTATCTAGGTTTCATCTCTCAAACGTTCACATGTATCATTGAACCATGGTTGTTGCTTTGAGCAATATTCAAGAAAAAATAGAATATTAGCAAGCCTGAATTCTGTGAGTTGATTTTCTTTTATAAAAGGGTCCATATATTTGCGAATATATCCATCTACAAGCTAAGGAAGTACAAGGTGATGACTCTAGAATGACACTAGGTGTGTGTTCATGTAACGCCCCTCCAAGCACACATATATGACAATAGATGTAAACCCTATGTTGTCCATAACATGGGTCACTCGACTTGGAGGAACATTACAAAACATGATATACCATAGCAACAAGATAAATAAACACCTTGCATTAATTGGAAAATAGATTCGTACATAGTTCTTGAAAGGGAAATCTAATAACATAAACTATCGTGTGAACTATCTCATCTTTGAACTATATTCTAATACGTGAAAGGTAAACCAAATCTAAGGCATAAATATTCTTTGGAAACTTGGCACTCGATCTTCTAAGGTGTAGATGGCACCCCACCAAGATAAGTCATGGGATCTTCTACATCAAAGCATTCACTTCAAATACCTTAAATCCTTGATCTAGGGACATCTCGTCCCACAGCCATGCACAAACAAAGACACACATTAGTAAGCAACATACATTTATAAGAACTAAAAATAAGCATGTATACTTAACTTGAAAGAAAACCTTGACATGAATTTGACTTGATCAATCTTGATTACATGATTCTTATAACTTGAAGAATTGAATAGTAATATATGCCTCTCTCTATGACGCCCACTTAGGAGCACATGATTGCAAGGAAAGCCCATAATGCTAGGAAAGCCCATAACGACATGAATGTCAATGATTTGGCTATAAAAGTCAGTAATTGGCATGAATGCCCATAACGACCCCTTGAGGTCCATGATTTGAGAAGCATTTAAAAACTAATTCAATTCCAATTATTTTAACATTCACATTACCATGAACATGAATTTAATCTTGAACTTTAATCTTTAACATGATGGGATTTCTCCATCTTGAAACTTAAACTTTAAATCAATTAATCATTGATCATTAATCATAATCTATAATCTTAATGAACATGATAACCATAAGACATAGGATATAGAAATCATCAAGCAATTTATATGAAGAACATGATTTAAGCATTGAAACTTGAAATTGAAAACATAATCCATAAACCTTACATAACAACCAATTCAACCAATGTACATATGTATAGTGTCATGACCCGCTTACCTAGAACAAATCAAAATCTAACTTGGTCTCTCTGATCTTGAGTCAAATCTAAGTCAACCTTCTCTTGTCTTGTTTAGGCTCTAAGCACCCGTCCATAGTTATTAAACATCATAAATAAATACCTTGTATTGATCCTAGGTTGAATTAGGATTTGAGTGCATTAGGTTTAGGATTACTGATTAATGTCAATATATTAGGAAAACATGGTTGAATTAGATCACATTAATTACATATAATGCCTAATTAGGGTTTCATGGGTTAAAACTAGGGTTTATAATAAAACATCAAATCATGAAGGAAAATCATAGCTTGAAAACTCTAAAATCAGATTCTACTCAAAAAATCCTTTCCAACAACTATATATACATATTTTATCTGATGAGTGATAAATTTATTTTGAATATCTGAAAACCCGACCAATCATAATTTGAAAAAAAAGCCATGTGTGGATTATTATCCAAATCTTGGGAGGAAAGCCCAACTGGTCCAATTGTGTGCCACCATGCTAGAAAGGGACTCTAGTCTGGGCCACATGTGCTGGTAAACATAACAAAATTGAAACCCCAACTTTGCCCATGGGGCCCATGAAATTTGAGGAAATACATCGACGGTAAAATAGGGAAAACACCTTCTGGCCCCATCTTCCCCGATTCGCAATTCCAACCAATGGACCTACGATGAAAACAATGAGAACTCCAAATTTCAAAAGTTGATTCCAGTTTTCTTTGCTGGAAACTGAGGTGCTAAACACCTCTCGCACCTCAGGATGCAACCCACAGGTCTAGTTTACTCCTCCATGGTGGTCAGGATCTCGTAAACACCCTACCACACCAGAGGAATAGAGGTGACCTATCAGGGTTGTGCACAACACTAGAAAAATAAGAAACTAAACATTCCTGGCTTCCTACTCGACCCTCGAATTTGAACAGGGTAGATCACGCATAAAATGACGCCATTGTCATTGAGCAGAGATCCTGAGATCATTGTAATAGTAAGAAAGAAATAAAAGGGGAACTGGTTTACCTACCTTCGTGGATGAAGAATAGGGGAAAACCCTCTTCCATGGTTAAATTTGTGGTGGAGGGCCACACCAAAGCATCGAGAAGATGTCCTGGTGTCTCAGGGTTGATTCCCATGGCTCTCATTGATGTTACAAGTTGCCTAAGGCAAACCATGGCAGATGGAGCAAGGAACCCATATAATCTAGGATCTCTTTTAGTGGAACGATGTGAAGAGATCAAAGGCGATGTAAAAAAACTAGTTTTATCAGTGGAGACAAGAGATTGCACTGGAGGGAGGAAACCAGAAGGGAAGGGAGTCTTGCACACACTTGTGTCCCTTTGACCCTAGAATACAGGAAAAACAGATGACCCCATTCACAGATAGTCGAGAGTCCCAGCGTAGAAGAACTCTATGTGTGGTGAAAAAAAAATGAAATCGATTCAATTAAGTAAACATTAGAGTCCCAAACTATGTAAAATCTTTCCAAAAGTCATTGGAGTGTCAAGTTAGGTCAAAACAACTTCAATTTTTGATCATATGCTTATTTTAGGGTCTAGAACAATCTCATGTTATTATTTTCTTGAATTTGATGACCAAAATTTAAATAGGTACCATGTAAGTCATTAAATTTGATTTTAATGCATTAATTGTTTAGGTAAGTGGAAAATACTTTCTTTTGTGAGCCTTTGAGCCCAAATTTGAGATAAACATTAATTTTCTCCTAAAATTCATATCACATTAATTTTATGCCTTTTTGAAAAACTTTCATGGAGGAGAGAGAAAAAGAGAATATATATATATATATATATATATATATATTCCTCTTACATTGAAAGCCATAAATGAAAAAGGGAAAACTTGTTGTCCAAGGTTTCTACCCCACATTTATTATTTTCAAATTCGCTTTCATTTGTCTTTCTCGTTTATTTCATTTAAACCTTCTCAAGAATAGGAGAGAGAAAACTGTTCGTTATATATATATATATATATATATATATATATATATATATATATATATATATATATATATATATATATATATATATTCCTCTTACATTGAAAGCCATAAATGAAAAAGGGAAAACTTGTTGTCCATGGTTTCTACCCCATATTTATTATTTTCAAATTCCATTTCATTTGTCTTTCTCTTTTATTTCATTTAAACCTTCTCAAGAATAGGAGAGAGAAAAGTGTTGGTTTTCCTTTTATGTATATTGGACTCGTTTAATCATAAATAAAATAAAGAAAACATATTTCATTTTCTTTTTATGCCAAACTTCATATAAAAGATTCAATATTTGGGGTAACTTGCATTAAAGTCCATCTGAAAGTCTCATTCTCATGATAAAATGCTATCTAGACCTCATTATTAAACCAACATGTGGGTAATTCATTTCACATCATCATTGACATGACAAAGGACCTCTCTGTGATAAAGTGGATTTTTGCATTATAATGAAATAATTACACTTTTGCCCTCTTTATACTCACTCATGATCCTCAATCTTTTTCCTCAGCTTAATAATAAATTTTAGGACTCAAATCCAAGATATGGTGACCAATGTGGATTTTATACACATTATAACACTTCAAATTGGATTTTTTCATCACTTTGTCCAAAGAATCAAATTGATCTATCAAACTTCATCTTTTGGTCCTCAAACTTTTTATAAAGGTTCTCCACGTTTTTATGAGGCTTTGGTACAAATTTGAGGTTATTTGGATATTCCTATGTTTTTCTATGAATTTTGGAAGTTATCTTCTCAAAATCCTTTTATTTGCCTTTTCTTGGGCTTTTCCAAGTCAGCAATCCGGGGCAAAGGGTCTGGGGCGAGCCACAGCCCTTGGATCTGCTGCTCGCGGATCCAGGCCTGATCAAGCGGCCAAAACTTTATCTTCAACCTCCCGCAATCAGCGGGGAGGTGATTAGGAAACAGCAGTGATCGATCTCCCGCCCTTGACCACGTTTTGGAAAATGAAGCGAGCAAAAATACTCCCCTCACGATTTCATACGAAACCAACCCTACTTTGACCAGCAGTCGTGCCTGATAACGCCGCGCAAATGATCCTCTCGCTCTCCCCTCTCACTCCGGCGGCTAGGCTACATATAGATCTCGGTCTACCCTAAAATCCTAGCCCTAGTACTATAAAAAGGTCTTCCGAGGTCCGCAGCAAGTGCTCCTACAACCTTGCCTTGTGATCGCACCCTCCAGAAGCTCCTTCAGCCCCCTTTTCTCCTGCTCATCTCTCTAACTGCCATTACGGCACTTCCGCCCAGCCTTGATGGGCGTTGATCCATCACGCCACCGCTCCTCATCTCACCACCGCCATCACACTCGCGGAAGAACGACGAAAATGGACGTCATCTCGACAGCCTCCCTCAGCCTCTCCTGTACCCAAACACCCCCTCTCCAGCGAGCTCCTCTGCCTCCTGTCTGGCTCGCAGGGAAGACAGAGCAGATGAGGAAGATCCCCCGAACCACTGGTCCAAAGGATCGATGCGGTTCAATATGGATTCAAAGAACCCAGCTAAACCAGTGATTGAACCGACCAATCAAAGGCCTGAACCGGGCTCCCAAACAGTGAGCCGCCTAGCTCACATGGTTTGATCTGGATGATTCATTTCACATCCAACGGCCCCCCATTTTCACAAGTAAGGTATTTATATCCATGTCTACTCGAAATTCCAATTAATACTCAGATCTTGATTAAATCATAGAAATTGCATCGTAACTCCAAAAATGATGAACAAATAGTCCATTTTGATCAGAAAAATCTAGTGAATACATTAAAAATACTTTTGAAACCTGATTCCAAACAATGCTCACTGATATGATTAAATCTTGATATCTTGCTTATTTAATGACTCTATTTGTGGTTAATCATGACTAAAAGCTGAAAATCCTAGATTTGGACTATAATGATTATCTTGTAACCTAGATCTGGTCTATTTGAATCATCTACTCTTGAAAATGAATAATTCGTCATCTAGATCTATTTTTTTTGATTCAATCTTAATTATAATGGATAATGAGTAAATCTTGATATTGATCTTAATCCTGCAAAACCCTTGATATAGTTTTGACCCATCAACCTGATCTTGAATACAAATGATGTTAGAACATGATGATGCTCTAAAGATTTGATGATGATAATGACCATAAATTAGGGTTAACACATATGATCCTAGAAACCTAGGAAAGTCATTCACACTTGAAAATACTTGATATTTGAAATAATGATGGACAAATTGAAATATTGGTTGATCATAAGTGGATGACCTAACCCTAAGGTTGACCTAGGAAAGTGTAACCCTAATATCGAATATTGAAACCTGATATTCTGAACATCATGATCTTGACCAGTGATCCAATCTTGATGATTTAGGATCTGACTCGAAGGATTGACCTATGATCGGATATTGATTATACTCGAAATCTCGGTGAAAGGTACGCTATTTATATAAATCCTCCTTGATTGTATTGAAGATACTTTTATGTATCTCTTGATCGTATACTTGGCTATTTATTTGGATGAGCTATTGTTCCCTATGATTAGTCTTCTGTTTTTCTATATTATACTTTGAAAAACATGAAAACATAAATTGCATGCCCATTATGACTGCCCGTATATTGATAATGATGATGATATTGATAATGTTGATAATGTTGATATTAAGTACAATTATCCCTCTTTTGGAAGTGGGACTTGTATATTTGGCTTCCTATGTTCCTATGGTGAAAAGGGGCCCAGTGACCTTCCCCATCGCGTTGGGGTAATAGTGTCGCACAAAATATATAAGCATGCTTCTTGAATTACAGCATAATGGGAACTCGTAATAAAAGTCGAATGCTTGAAAAACTTGTCGAATAAATGTTGGTTTCGCAAAATTTGTTTATTATTCTTTTGAATATAAGTCCTGCCAAGTATACATATCTTTCTTATAAACTGTTTTCCTTGATTTTGATAGCGTACCGTGCAATTGCATGATTGTGTCTCGATTTTCTTGATTTTAGGCAATATAATTGGAACACTGATCGCTTCCGCACTCTACATACACTCTGATGACAAAGATATATTGGTGAAATCTCCATATTGGGTTAGTTTGTTCTTTAATTATCCAGTTTTTGAGTTATTTATTTTTATTGTATATGCCAGTGTGTTAGATCCTAACGGGCCACTCAGGGACGGGCGCTTCAATCCTTTTTCTACTGTCTAGGCAGTAGGATTGGGATTGGGGTAAGAACGGTTCCGTGACAGTTGGTATCAGAGCTTACACACTCTCATATACTTTAAGTAAATAATTTCTCAAGTCTCCTACACCCAAGAAACCCTAAAGCCCATAATGGTGAAAATTGAGGTGTCTAGGCTCGGGGTCCTGACATAATTTCTCCTATCCGTTTTCACGGTGGCTGAGATCCCCCGCTCTACCTGGCCTTAATTGATCCAGAACTGGTCCTAAAGGTTCTCTTGTGAAACCTTAGAGAGTCTTCTAGCATCTCATCTCTTCCTTAAGGACAATCCTAAGCCACCCATGTAGATGAAGATTAGGTAGTCTTCTCATCTCCTCATGTGGTCCTTCCTTGTGACCTTATACCACATGATGTCTCGATTATGGGTAGCTTAAGCATGAATATTGCTAAATCTTGAAACTTAATACCATGATCTGACCTTAGTATGAAAACTCAATTTTGATCAATGAAAACTTTGAAATGAAATACTCATGCTTGACCCTTCATGAAAAACCCGATTTAATCAAAATTAGACTACATGCTACCTATGTTTGAGGTAAACTGTAAAAAAAAAATGATTTGGTGAAATAAGGATGACTAGTACTTTATACCTTGTTGTTGATAAGGTCCCTATTTGATTAAAACCATGTTGCCCTATTATTGATTAAGCCTCATACATAGTTAAGCAAACTTCTACCCTATTTGATACATATCATGACTAAGCCGTCAAGCGACTAAGCTTAGGACTCACAAAATTGTGATATAAGAAAATGATGCAAAAAGAAGTTTTCATATTGACTATTTGCAATCTCGATTTTTATATGATTCCTTGCCAAATTCAAATCCTCGATTTCCAAGTGTTATCACTACCATGATCATGAAAGGAAAGAATTGCAAATCTTAACATTTTGCTCTATTGTCTTGAATTTTGATGTTATGACCTTATAAAACATGTTTTGATCATTAGTACTCTCCCTATTTGAATATGCTCGATTGATAATGACTAATGTCGATAATGTGCTAGATTAGGGTGGTAGTTGACTCATGACTCCCCTAACCTAGGTCACATCCATATTATGACTGCCTCTAAATTTTCATATGGTTGATTATTTAGAGTTTGGAAAGGTATTCCCTTCCACCCTATTTGGATTGATTGACCTAAACCTAATGGGTTAAACCCATGGTTGATACTCGATCTTGAAAATTGATTCGATAATGACCTTGACATATGGCAATATTAACTATATCTTGAGGTTGACATCCTAGATAGACCTAAGTCTAGATCATTCATCAACCTTGGAAACCATGATAATGAAATTTTGACATGTTGATTAAATATTACTTGAATACTGTTGCTAGAAATTGAATATAGATGAGTGATCTCCCTAAGGTCTAAATAGGAATATAAACCCTACCTTTGGATATATGTATACATATGATCTAATTTTGTATCTATGACTTTTGGTGTCTAAAATCTCGACTCTTGATATTGATTATAGAATTGTGACCCACGATTATCAAATCTCAATAATGATACAAATCCTGTGATCACACTATTTGGACATTGATATATATGACTAATGACTTCAAAATCCCAAATCTTGAAAATTTTGAAATGATGACTAATTTGAATCTTTCGATTTGTCTTAGGGTTTAGCTCTCATTAGGACTAGGGTGGGACCTTCCCATTGATTTTGAGCTCGAAATAATGATATTGAAAATATGATGTTGTCTAGATATGTTGAAATATGAAATCTCAAATCATGGATATGTAACCCCACCTAGGCCAATGTAGAGGCTACGACCCTGATATTTTGGGACTGAAAGCTAAGTCACCTTGTATACTTGATCCAAGGACTCTTTTTGTTTGACCCAAAAGATAATATGTCCAAATTTGTGATCAATAGGATGACTTCCATATAAGTGACTCATATAATGACTTTGGACAATATGTGCTGATTTTGATACTCAATTGCTTGATGATGAAATGGTGTTAGTACCAAGTTGATTATGATTTGGAACATGGAATCCCAATTATGATTATTGGATTACTTGAAATTTGAGGACATGATTTTGATTTTATACTTGAGGATACCCCCTGCATTTGAGGAAAAGACTTAGGTTGAATAATCTCGATTTTTGAGGATTTTTTTTTTGAATTTTGAGGACAAAATTCCTTTTAAGGAGGGAAGGATGTGATAAAGTGGATTTTTGCATTATAATGAAATAATTACACTTTTGCCCTCTTTATACTCACTCATGATCCTCAATCTTTTTCCTCAGCTTAATAATAAATTTTAGGACTCAAATCCAAGATATGGTGACCAATGTGGATTTTATACACATTATAACACTTCAAATTGGATTCTTTCATCACTTTGTCCAAAGAATCAAATTGATCTATCAAACTTCATCTTTTGGTCCTCAAACTTTTTATAAAGGTTCTCCACGTTTTTGTGAGGCTTTGGTACAAATTTGAGGTTATTTGGATATTCCTATGTTTTTCTATGAATTTTGGAAGTTATCTTCTCAAAATCCTTTTATTTGCCTTTTCTTGGGCTTTTCCAAGTCAGCAATTCGGGGCAAAGGGTCTGGGGCGAGCCACAACCCTTGGATCTGCTGCTCGCAGATCCAGGCCTGATCAAGTGGCCAAAACTTTATCTTCAACCTCCCGCAATCAGCGGGGAGGTGATTAGGAAACAGCAGTGATCGATCTCCCGCCCTTGACCACGTTTTGGAAAATGAAGCGAGCAAAAATACTCCCCTCACGATTTCATACGAAACCAACCCTACTTTGACCAGCAGTCGTGCCTGATAACACCGCGCAAATGATCCTCTCGCTCTCCCCTCTCACTCCGGCGGCTAGGCTACATCTAGATCTCGGTCTACCCTAAAATCCTAGCCCTAGTACTATAAAAAGGTCTTCCGAGGTCCGCAGCAAGTGCTCCTACAACCTTGACTTGTGATCACACCCTCCAGAAGCTCCTTCATCCCCCTTTTCTCCTGCTCATCTCTCTAACTGCCATTACGGCACCGCCGCCCAGCCTTGATGGGCGTTGATCCATCACGCCACCGCTCCTCATCTCACCACCGCCATCACACTCGCGGAAGAACGATGAAAATGGACGGCATCTCGACAACCTCCCTCAGCCTCTCCTGTACCCAAACACCCCCTCTCCAGCGAGCTCCTCTGCCTCCTGTCTGGCTCGTAGGGAAGACAGAGCAGATGAGGAAGATCCCCCGAACCACTGGTCCAAAGGATCGATGCGGTTCAATATGGATTCAAAGAACCCAGCTAAACCAGTGATTGAACCGGCCAATCAAAGGCCTGAACGGGGCTCCCAAACAGTGAGCCGCCTAGCTCACATGGTTTGATCTAGATGATTCATTTCACATCCAACGGCCCCCCATTTTCACAAGTAAGGTATTTATATCCATGTCTACTCGAAATTCCAATTAATACTCAGATCTTGATTAAATCATAGAAATTGCATCGTAACTCCAAAAATGATGAACAAATAGTCCATTTTGATCAGAAAAATCTAGTGAATACATTAAAAATACTTTTGAAACCTGATTCCAAACAATGCTCACTGATATGATTAAATCTTTATATCTTGCTTATTTAATGACTCTATTTGTGGTTAATCATGACTAAAAGCTGAAAATCCTAGATTTGGACTATAATGATTATCTTGTAACCTAGATCTGGTCTATTTGAATCATCTACTCTTGAAAATGAATAATTAGTCATCTAGATCTATTTTTTTTTATTCAATCTTAATTATAATGGATAATGAGTAAATCTTGATATTGATCTTAATCCTGCAAAACCCTTGATATAGTTTTGACCCATCAACCTGATCTTGAATACAAATGATGTTAGAACATGATGATGCTCTAAAGATTTGATGATGATAATGACCATAAATTAGGGTTAACACATATGATCCTAGAAACCTAGGAAAGTCATTCACACTTGAAAATACTTGATATTTGAAATAATGATGGACAAATTGAAATATTGGTTGATCATAAGTGGATGACCTAACCCTAAGGTTGACCTAGGAAAGTGTAACCCTAATCTTGAATATTGAAACCTGATATTCTGAACATCATGATCTTGACCAGTGATCCAATCTTGATGATTTAGGATCTGACTCGAAGGGTTGACCTATGATCAGATATTGATTATACTCGAAATCTCAGTGAAAGGTACGCTATTTATATAAATCCTCCTTGATTGTATTGAAGATACTTTTATGTATCTCTTGATCGTATACTTGGCTATTTTTTTGGATGAGCTATTGTTCCCTATGATTAGTCTTCTGTTTTTCTATATTATACTTTGAAAAACATGAAAACATAAATTGCATGCCCATTATGACTGCCCGTATATTGATAATGATGATGATATTGATAATGTTGATAATGTTGATATTAAGTACAATTATCCCTCTTTTGGAAGTGGGACTTGTATATTTGGCTTCCTATGTTCCTATGGTGAAAAGGGGCCCAGTGACCTTCCCCATCGCGTTGGGGTAATAGTGTCGCACAAAATATATAAGCATGCTTCTTGAATTATAGCATAATGGGAACTCGTAATAAAAGTCGAATGCTTGAAAAACTTGTCGAATAAATGTTGGTTTCACAAAATTTGTTTATTATTCTTTTGAATATAAGTCCTGCCAAGTATACATATCTTTCTTATAAACTGTTTTCCTTGATTTTGATAGTGTACCGTGAAATTGCATGATTGTGTCTCGATTTTCTTGATTTTAGGCAATATAATTGGAACACTGATCGCTTCCGCACTCTACATACACTCTGATGACAAAGATATATTGGTGAAATCTCCATATTGGGTTAGTTTGTTCTTTAATTATCCAGCTTTTGAGTTATTTATTTCTTATTGTATATGCCAGTGTGTTAGATCCTAACGGGCCACTCAGGGACGGGCGCTTCAATCCTTTTTCTACTGTCTAGGCAGTAGGATTGGGATTGGGGTAAGAACGGTTCCGTGACACTCTCTTACCTCTTCTCTAGAGGTTCTACTTCTACCATGGATCTATGTCAAAAATATACTCTTTGTATGCTTGATTGGTCTTTATATTTGTCTAATTAGGTTTAGGAGACTATATATCTCAAACTCTTAATGAAACTCCCATTTTATTTGCCGCCTTTGGATACATTCGGGCACTCATATATGCAAAGGTGACATGATTTATCACACTTATCTTAGTACCTTCTTCATGCACATGTTCCATACCACATGCACTTGAAAGGACAAGACAAGTATGATTATGCATATACATTCTCTCTACAAAACCCCATGAGCATGTGTTCCATACCACAAATACATAGTAAAAAGAGAGAGCATGCTATATACAATTCTAGAGTAACATAAAAGTTCAAAAATTCTAGTCACATAACCCTGATCCTCATAGAAACTCATGTCTCGTGTCTAGACCACTACTTCAGTTTCTAATATCTTTCACCTACTTCTTCTATATCTTGGGGTTAGAGCATATGAAACATTGGCTTAGTGGCCATCTACTTGTTGCTCTGATATCATATTATAACGCCCCTCCAAGCACACACATATGTCAGCGGAAGCAAACCCTATGTTGTCCATAACCTGAATCACTCAACTTGGTGGAACATAACAAAACACGATATACAATAGCAACAAGATAAATAAACACCTTGCATTAATTGGAAAATAGATTCATACATAGTTCATGAAAGGGAAATATTATAACATCAACTATCATGTGAACTATCTCATATATGAACTATAATCTAATATATGAAAGTTAAACCAAATCTAAGGCATAAATCTTCTTAGGAAACTTGGCACTAGATCTTCTAGGGTGTAGATGGCACCCCACCATGCTAAGTCATGGGATCTTATACATTGAAGCACTCACTTCAAATACCTTTACTCCTTGATCTAGGGACATCTCATCACATGGACATGCACAAACAAAGACACACATTTGTAAGAGGAACTATCCATTTATAAGAGCTAAAAATAAGCATGTATACATGACTTGAAAGAAAACTTTGACATGAATTTGATTTGAGCATTCTTGATTACAATATTCTTATAACATGAAGAATTGAATAGTAGTATATGCCTCTCTCTATGACGTCCACTTAGGAGCACATGATTGCTAGGAAATCCCATAACAGAACACATGCCCATGATTTGGCTATAAAAGCCCATAATTGGCATGAATGCCCATAATGAACCCTCGACGTCCATGATTTGAGAAGCATATAAAAACTAATTTAATTCCAATTATTTTAACATTAACATTACCATGAACATGAATTTAATCTTGAACTTTAAACTTTAACATGATGGGATTTGTCCCTCTTGAAACTTGAACTTTAAGTCAATTAATCATTGATCATTAACCATAATCTCTAATCTTAAGTAACATGATAACCATAAGACATAGGATATAGATATCATCAAGAAATTTTATGAAGAACATGGTTTGAGCGATGGAACTTGAAATTGAAAACATAATCCATAAACCTTACATAACATCCAATTCAACCAATGTACATATGTATAGTGGCATGACCCACTTACCTAGAGCAAATCAAATCCCAACTTGGTCTCTCTGACCTTGTGTCAAATCTAAGTCAACCTTCTCTTGTCTTGATTAGGCTCTAAGCACCTGTGCATAGTTATTAAATATCATATATCAATACCTTGTATTGATCCTAGGTTGAATTAGGATGTGAGTACATTAAGGTTAGGTTTACTGATCAATTTCATTATATTAGGTAAACTTGGTTGGATTAGATCACATTAATTACATATAATGCTTAATTAGGGTTTCATGGGTCAAACTAGGGTTTATAATAAAACATCAGATCACGAAGCAAAATCATAGCTTGAAAACTCTAAAAATAGATTCTACTGAAAAAATCTTTTCCAAAGACTATTTATTCATATTTTTCTGATGACTGATAAATTTATTATGAAAATCTGAAAAACCCAACCAATCATAATTCAAAGAAAATCCATGTGTGGATTATTATCCAAATCTTCAGAGTAAAGCCCAAGCGGCCCAATTGTGTGTCGCCATGCTGGCAAGGGACCACAGTCTGGGCCACACACGATGGTCAACATAACAAAATCAAAATCCCAACTTTGCCCATGGGGCCCGTGAAATTTGATGAATACATCGATGGTAAAATAGGGAAAACACCTTCTGGCCCCATCTTCCCTGATTCGCAACTCCAACCAATGGCCCTACGATGAAAATAGCGAGAACTCTAGATTTCAAAACTTGATTCCAGTTTGCTTTGATGGAAAATAAGGTGCTAAATACCTCTCGCGCCTTAGGCCACAACCCACATACCTAGTTTCCTCCTCCATGGTGGTCAGGAGCTTGGAAACACCCTACCGCTCTAGAGGAATAGAGGTGACCTATCGGGGTAGTGCACAACATCGAAAAAACAAGAAAATAGACCTTCCTAGCCTCCTACTTGACCCTCTAATTCGAACATGGTAGATCACACATAAAACGACGCCATTGTCATTGATCAGAGATCTTGAGATCATCATAACAGTAAGCAAGAAATAAAAGAGGAACTGGTGTACCTGCCTTTGTGAATGAAGAACAGGGAAAAAACCACTTACATGGTTAAATTGGTGGTGTGAGGGCCACACCAAAGCATCGAGAAGATGTCCTGGTATCTCAGGGTTGATTCCCATGGCTCTCACTACTGTTACAAGTCAAAAATGGTAGACCAGGGTGGATGGAGCAAGGAACCCATAGAATTTGGGCTCTATTGAAGTGAAACAATGTGAAGAGATCAAAGGCGATGAAAAAAACTAATTTTATAGGTGGAGACAAGAGATTGATGGATGGAGTAAACCATAAGGGAAGGGAGTCTTGTGCACACTGGTGTCCCTCTGACCCTAGAACATGGGTGAAAGGGATGACCCCTTTTTCAGATAGATGAGGGTCCGAGAGTCCCAGCGTAGCAGAACTCCATGTGTGGAAAAAAGGAAATCGATTCAATTAAATAAACATTAGAGTCCCAAACTATATAAAATCTTTCCAAAAGTCATTCAAGTGTAAAGTTAGGTCAAATCTACTTCAATTTTTGACCATATGCTTATTTTAGGGTCTAGAAAAATCTTAGGTGATTATTTTCCTAAATTTGATGACAAAAAATTAAATAGGAACCATATAAGTCATTAAATTTGATTTTGATGCATTAATTGATTAGGTCAGTGGAAAATACTTTCTATTGTGAGCCTTTGAGCCCAAATTCGAGATAAACATTAATTATCTCCTAAAATTCATATCACATTTATTTTATGCCTTTTTGAAAAAATTTCATGGAGGAGAGATAAAAAAAGAATATATATATTCCACTTACATTGAAAGCCATAAATGAAAAAGGGAAAACTTGTTGTCCAAGGTTTCTACCCTACATTTATTATTTTCAAATTCCATTTCCTTTGTCTTTCTCTTTTATTTCTTTTAAAACTTTTCAAGAATAGGAGAGAGAAAAGTGTTGGTTTTCCTTTTATGTATATTGGACTCGTTTAATCATAAATAAAATAAAGCAAACATATTTCATTTTATTTTTATGCCAAACTTCATATATAAGATTCAATATTTGGGGTAACTTGCATTAACGTCCAAGTTTTAAATTTTATAGTTGGAAATTTGTAGTTAAGACCCTAAAGTTATTTTATTTTAAAAAAAATTGGGATGTTACAGTTCATGAGTATCTGTAAAAGGTTGGTAAAAATAAAGGATAACAATGTTGATGAATAGAAAATGGTTGTAATAGTCCTAGGGGAAACACCCCTTAATAGTAAGCCTCAACAATTCAATGTCTAGAAGATATTCATGTAACACTGGAAAATACTAGTAGATGAAATATAAAAATCCAATGTCATCAACCATAATTTCCTCCAGTGTGAAGCATCTACCCTTGCCGCTGTTGTCCCCAAAGCATCTGTATTTACTAGTTGCATATTCCTTGGAATGTTGAACATGAATTGCTCCAACTTCCTAAAAACTACCCATATATAGCTTTTTTCTTAAAAAATTCAATGAATGATTTTCTAAATAGTATATTTTGGGATAAAGAGAGGCATTATCTCCCCCTCTCCCATGCCCGCGACAGAGGGTGAATGTCTGGGAGGGTGGTAAACCAAGGCGGCAGCTGGGATTCGATCCCGGGTCCCTTTGTGAGGAGACACTGAGCTTGACCACTTGATGTATATTTTCAATGACTATATGTATGTATGTATGTATTTATGTATGTATGTATGTATGTATGTATGTATGTATGTATGTATGTATGTATGTATGCATATATATGTGTGTGTATACATGTATATATATGTATATATATGTATACATATATAAATTAATGAGCGGGTTGGGGTTTTTAGCTTGACCTCTAACCTTGATGAAATATTGTTAATGATCTATATGACTCGTATAGTTTTGCTAACATACTCTCATCAAATTATGTTAATTGATTATGTTGTTTTCCAATATTAGTTATAAATGTTCAATATCATCGTGTGATTTATTGAATTTGGGGTTCTTTTGGTTCCTAATTGAAAGTGTGGGTTCATATTTTTGACTTTGGAAAATTATTTAGTTTTATTTGAATATATTGTTGTCATGATGTCAATATAATGTGCTTATGGAATGATTGGGGCATGCAGGTTCCCTTCATTATCAAGGCATTCCTCAACTGGCTTGATAACATACCTGATAGACATGGCAAGAGGGACATTGTCGATGGCCTCTTCCTTGCGTGTGTCTATTTCAACATATGGAGAGAGTGGAACAGAAGAATCCACGACTGTGGCTCGATGGATGAAAGAGGTCTTCTGAAGATGATTTCGACTGATCTGGTTTGGGCTTTTGCTTCTAAGGTCGAACTGACTGCTAATTTAAGCACTAATACAATGCTTTTTTGGGGTCTTTGTAGATAACACCGCCACATAGCTGCTAGGCCTTGCACCTTTTTGTTGATTTGGGCCTGGTGCCTTTGTAGTTGTATAGCTTGCTATACAGTTTTTGGCAATACTATTTTCCTATTTCCAAAAAATGTTCTTATGGAGTGAATATCAAAGTTACAGGCTTTTATGAATTATAATGATCAAAATTATTTTGGAAGTTATTTTTGATCATGTGATGGATTTTCAAATAGATTGGAATTTTTTGAAAGTCATTTGATGATAATATTATGTTTCGCCTCTCTAATTTTGTCCCGTTTTGTAATAATGAGTTCAACGATCAAATATTGGTTTCTTGAATCCAAACATTAATGGAATACAAACAAAGTTACTATCATACTATGGTCTATGTTTTAGGATATTTAGATGTTCATAGAGGAGTTACTTAGTTCTTAAGATGACTAAATAATTGATACATGTGGTTAACCAAAGACCAAGGTCAATATGTTAGATATCACATGCATCATATAATCTTAGTGAGGCTACATATTGACTATATGGAGGCTAGATCCATCCATTAACAAAACAATCTAAATAACTGGAACTCATATCCCAACACTTAATGACCTAGAGTTGTGGAGGATGAGGACAAGCTTGTCAGCTCTACACCAACTCCACATTGAGTTTTTTGAATGCTTATCTATTATTTGTTTAATATTTAGCTTCTTGATTAAAATTATAAAATTAAATTTGTTTACCTTCAATCTAGATTTATCATAAATATAGTTTTCTTTCTATTCTTTGTCCCTGGATCCTATTCCCAATTAGGATCCTGAAGGGGGATTGCAATCAAACCATCAATCTCAAATCATATGAAAAAACTCTTTGACCACTTGTATAAGGGAGGAGCAGTGACATTTCAGATAATGACTCAGTGTCTTTCATCACCTCTCCAGTATGAGTTGCATGACAAATATTAAGGTTGAATAGAAGTGTGGAAGGTTTTTTAATGAGTTAAGGGGGAACACTACGAACGTCTTTCAACTTTTTGTACATAATAAATTGTAACCTTTGTTTGAATATTCTAAAAATATTTTTGTAACTCCATGTACATGTGTAGAACTCATATGAGAACCTAAATAAAAATGTTGATTCATTAAATCTTGTAATTTTGTTTTGGTATTTAGCTAGGGCTATTTACCATATGCATAATATGACCAATATATTAATAGAAATATATTATGAAATTTACATATCACAGTCAACAAAGCATAGTTGTAAATCTCAGATCAATAACTAACTTGCAATCCATAATAACATTATGATGATCCCCATAATGATGAGAAAACCCCCAACTTGAGCAGTGCATTAGTATATTGGTTAGCACACAAAATACAATGTATAATGGAATTTTTATATATTATTTAAGTCATTCAATTTAATTTGGTCTATGACATTAGTAACTCATTTTAGTGATTAAACACAAGTAATTGTTGGAATATCGTAGTGAACTATGCTAAATCGTAAAATAGACATGACCTATGTTCAGATGAGAATTTAATGTATGTAAAATTATCATGTTTTTATTGGGGCTTGATAAGGTTTGTATCTAACCTCATGTATTAGAACATGGATTTATCTTAATTTAGGAATGGAAATTTTGAGTATTCTTAATGTAATATTGTTTTATCATGTTGGAAAAATAGTTATAACTTAATTCATGTATTTAACTTTAAGCACTTGGAAGCCAAATGGTTAATCCAATAGTTCTTTATCTGAATTGATAACGAATAATAATTTTATTTGATGAAATATTGTTATTTAAATATGTACTAACATTTAAGGAAACCCAAATTAGTTCATATCCTTGATAATTTAATGATAATTTTAAACAAAATTCATTTAAAGATAAAGTTATAGAAAATTAGCATTCCTAGTTTGGATCTAAAATTAGCTTATGATGACAAAAAAGGAAATATATGATCAATCCAAAAAATTATGGCTTTGAGAGTGTCATGCTAACATATATAATTCTTTAGCTTTTGGGGGGTTCTAAAAAAAGAAGAAAAGAAGTAATATAGATGTACCTTGGTGAATTTATCATGCAATTTAGAATGATATAAATCTTAGCATTGTAATTACTTTTTGAATGTCTATTTGATGAAGGTATGAAATAGAAGATATTATTATGAAAGTTATTTGTAAGAGACTAAAGGGTATCAATATTGGATGCATTCTTTAATATATGTCATGTTGGTAGAAATAGCCTTCCCCTACTCCTTCCTTGACAACTTGTACAATGGAGAGAAGCATGCAAACTATTAGTTTATGCTTGTTATCTTCTTCTTTGTCAACCCAATGACAAAAAAAGGAGATGATGAAACACCAACTAGGAAGTAGGGAACTCTTGGTTTATCTCATGTACTGGAAGATGAGAAGAGTGGATCAAAGGTTGTGGCTTCATCTTGGGACTACAAACATGAAAGCCTATGAATCCTGCAAAATAATATGAGGGTTTTTACGGAAAAGCTCACTCCTAACCATATTGACAAATCCACTCAAACCCTAGAATTTTTTTTTGAAGAAAGATGTATTAAAAAATACATACACCTAAACATTCATAAGAAAAAAGGAATAACAAATTTGAACATGAGGGTCCAATACCAACACTATGTATGATTCCCATGTGTGGAAATATATGAACATAGGGTGGAATGAAGTGATTACTATGTACAACCATTCTAGTGATGGGATCTGGACCCTGGTGGATCCCAAGGCTTTCCCATGGAAACTAAAAGATGGTAACCACATTCCTTGGGCCTCTCTACTATGGGGAAGGTGCTTTATTCTGAAATGGAGTACCCTTACCTATAGAGATATCCTTGGGAAGCTACCCACTAGAGATAGTATGACATGATGGGGGGTGAATACTGAGATCCTCTGCCCGTTATGTAGTGAGGAGGAGGAGTCTCACAACCATCTCTTTCTTGAGTGAAAAGTAGCTTGTTACCTCTGGAGTCACATATTCTTGAAGAACGAATGGGGATACTCTCCACCATTCCAAATACAAGATGTTATCATGTGGACTAAGGACAAAACCCCTACATGGTTTGCAGGCATCTTCCTCACAGGTCTATGCTACTTAATTTGGAGCAAAAGGAACAAAAGGATCAATGGGCACCAACACATGGATGAGTTACAACGTTTTGATAGTTTACGCATGGAGATTGGTCTCATTGTTAGAACCAAGACTCCCGTAGAAACTAGTCTGACCTCACATATTAAGTGTTGTAGGGATTTTGTAGACTAATCCACTGTATAGGGTCGGGCTGATACCTTGACATTCCTCTTAAGGAGTATACTTTTTTTAATTTCTTTTGGAGTTAATATTTTACCATAATCCAAAAAAATAAATTGAACCAGATGTTGATTAATTATTCAATTTGATTAGCATATCATGCAATACGGGTTCACCGAGTAGATATTGTGACTATCTTTTTTATGAAATCAAAATATATTCTATCACAATTTTGTATATATTTTTAAACTATATTTTGTATTTCTTATATATCAAAATTTTCTACTTTTCCCCACATGCATACATAATAACATATTGACACATGTTTTCATCATTTGAGGATAAACTAAGAAAATTGAGGCATCACAATGAAAGATGAAAAATTTATGAAATATAATTCATTACCAAAGGAAGGTTGGCTATTTCACCAAAACAACCATAGTGGCTTTTCTTTCTATAGAAGACCATCGAATGACCTAGTTGATTTTATCAACTTGGATTCCTGCAATGGTAGTAATACTACCAACTTTCATTACACATTACATAACATAGATTGTACTAGTTATGTTGACGTTGCTTGCATGAGAGGGGTGAGGTGCATAAAGGCCCTCTGACTTCCCTTGAAAAAAGGAAGTTTGGCTATTTCTTTGTATTCTAGTTCTCAAACACTTTAGATTCATTCACCTCAACTCTATCCATTCATTCCTATAACAATCCATGCTTCTTCTATTAGGATGTTGCTTAAGTGATTGTCCTCATTAAGTTGTAGTTAATACTACCACATATTTCATAAGGCGTGGTAGTAGTGTTAAAATTCCAAGGAACAAGGAACGATTATTGGAATCTTTTCACAATACACACCTGGTGTTCGCACAAAATTTTTGTAATTGATATGTGTGATATTCAACAAAAAGTAACTAAATTGGGCTATCAACCCTTCAAGTGACAAACTATCTATGTGGATTGACGATATACATTTTTCATATCAGAGTTTGTTATCAAAATTCATACAACTATTTTTTAGCAAATTAATTAACAAAATATTTATGACGCAAAATTTCAAACTATTTGGTAAGTAAGATAAAATCATCAACACTCTCAAGTTGTCAACGCATGGATGGTATAGACCTGTTTGATATGTGTTTTATGCTTTTATTAGTCATTTTTATGGTTAATATTGCATAATTCATCCATTTTGGTCTTTGCCACTATTTTATGTCAAATCCCCTTTATTTCATCATTTTGAGCATTAATTGTCAAATTATTATTATTTGTGTGAATTGATGTGATATTGTCTTTGAATTTCAGGACAAACGAGTATTTGCTTCCGTCGATACCATCAACGGAAGTCGATACCATCGACATGGTTACAGGTTGCCAGCCGAAAGAAGCAGGAAAAAGTCGATACTATCGACTTTGATGTCGATGGTATCGAGATACCATCAGCTTGTTGACGCAGAAGCAGTCGATAGTATCGACACCAAGTCGATACCATCGACACATGGAGGCTACAGCGTCGCAAAACGACAAAACCGACGCCTAAAGGAAGTCGATACCATCGACTCGAGTCGATGGTATCGAGATGATGTTGGGCACGACAAAGGAAGGGTTTGCAACCAGCCGCTACTGTAGCGGGTTGATACCATCGACTCCCGTCGATGGTATCAACGCCGTAGGATATGAGTTGGCTTTCTGATTATCTCAATCAGACGGCTACGGTTAATTAGTGACCTAATGACCGAGATATACCTAATGACGGCTGCCCGGACGAAAGGAGGATCTGATTAGCCATTGCACAAGTACCGAGGAGCAGTGGAGAGGAGAACGGAGGCTAGAAGCTCATACCAGTCGATCCGGACGCCGCAGAAGACGGATTTCACCACCGAAAGGCGGGAGAGCACGTGTTCCATGCAAAGGATCAACCAGTTCTTCTCTGTTCAGGGATTTTCTCTTTCATTTCACATTTTTCACTTGATTTCCCCTATCTCTACCTTGTACTTGTTTGAGATGAACATGCGGGGCTAATCCCCTTCATCTTTAGGATCGGGAGTAGCCCGGGGATTCATTGTATGACAGTTTTATAATAGTAATTCATATTTTCTCTCTTAAATCCGTGGTATAGTTTCGTTTTCTCCATATATTGTTATGCTTGATCACCATAATAATAACCTAATGCCCTTAATCACTTTGAAAGAAGGATTAACGGTTGAACATAGATGAAATCTACGTTAATCGATAAATCCCTTGACCAAGGTGGTGTAAAATTAATGGTGGATACTGAGAGATCGTTCGTAATGCACTCACTTTAGGGGATAGGTTACTACGACGGTGGAACCGACCTAAACCTAAGTAGTGAATTGCACCACGACAGTGGACAATTCTGTTTTCAGGCCATTACCCGGATAGAAAGAGAAGATTGAGGCATTATATAAAACCTAATACAATGAAAACCCGCGGTGAAACCGCAATCCGAAAGATATCCTTTTGAATTGATTAAATTAACCTTTAATCGATTGTTTGCTTTGTTTTATTTTTATTTTTTTTATTTTTGTTCAACAACCCCAATTTGTTATTCGGCTTAGCTGATCGCAAATAGTTATTAGGAGTCTCCAACATTTCCGAGTATCCCTATGTTCGACTCGGGCCTCACAAGGCCTATACTACTCGACGCGTACACTTGCGTTTTTAGCGCGTAGTAAAATACACATTAAATTTTTGGCACCGTTGCCAGGGATACGACAAATTGTTGGCACTTTGAGTGCTACGAGTGGCCACTCTAGGACATATTTTTTTATTTTGAGACAACTTCAAATATTTTTAAATTGATCTATAAATTTTTAATAATTGTTTAAGCACTGTACTAAATTTGATTTTTCTATTTTCAGGTACTGTGCATGGTGCAGACGCGTACCACTGACTACGCGCAGCACGCACCAAAGGTTCCACTGGCGGGCTCGGAAGACGAAGGTGACCATAATAAAGATCATCAAGAGGAACTGTTATCTGAATCCGAACACGAAGAGATGGCCGACGAACCAACGATTTGGGCGAAGATCAATGCTTCTTCCGCATCTGCTTCTAAAGGGCCGATAAAGAAGCAAGCAATCAATATACCGACGTATAATATTGATCCGTCTCTAATCAATTTGGTGAAGTCTAACGCTTTCCATGGTTTAAAGAATGAGGATCCTGTCGCGCACCTGAGTCAATTCGTGGAGAACTGCGATATGGTGAAAATTGACAGATTTCTGCAGACTGCGCTCTACTTGAAGCTCTTCCCGAGTTCACTAGCGGGAGTTGCATGAGAATGGCTACACAACCTAGATGACGAATTTGTGGAGTCTTAGGACCATATGGTGGAGGTCTTCTTTGAGAGGTTCTTCCCTCCTGAGAAGACCAACGACATGATCAGAAAGATTCACAACTTTACTCAACAGGCCGGTGAAACATATTCGGAGACCTGGGAGAGATTTCAAGTCATGCTGAGGAGGTGCCCACATCACGGGCTGGAGAAAGAGACACAGGTGAAGATCTTCTATTTTGCTCTCTCCGAGCACGATAGGAGTAACCTTGATTCAGCTGGGTCAGGATTCTTTTTGAATAATACGGATACCAGATGTTGGGAGATATTAAAGAACATGGCTAGGAAACAGTCATGGGGTGACAGAGGCATTGTGGAGCAAGTCAGAGATGCAGGTGAATCCAAAGTAATTAAGGAGCTGAACGACAAGTTAGATATTCTAGCCAAGAATTTGCTAGCTAAGGAAGATGCATCTGAGGATGAGGAAGCCCAAGTTAAATTCATGCAACAATAGGGCTATAGAAACAATGACTATGCATGGAGAAAGGACAAAAAGTTCTCATGGAAGGATCCAAATAATTTTCTGCAAGATCCGGATGCCAAGCCACAACCTAGAGCGGAGGACAAGAACACTGAATTACTTAGTCAAATGGTGCAGCAAAATCAGGAGATGATGGCTATGTTTGGTAAACAACTACAATCTCAAGGTGATATTCTAACCAAATTTGGGCAGACGCTACAAAGCCATGGAGCACAAATGCGGGCATTAGAAACCACTGTGGCACAGATTTCCAGTGAAGTGGCGGCCATCAAGCACACCAATCAACAGAAACCGGCCGAGAACACAAACGTGGCCCAAGTACACCATCAGGTCAAGTACATATCTGTGGTAAGCAATGAGGAGGAATCCCAGGTGCCAGAGACAAAAGATCAAAGCAAATTGAATTTTAGTACAGAGGCGACACCGGAAATACCGTACCCTCGCACCTATTATGGACTAGCAGGCGGAAGCACTTTCTTCAGGAAATCTCAGCCAGTTATGAATATTGCATCTCCATTTAGTCAAGAAGAACAATTGAAGGTTGTTTGTGCACGTGTGGAAACATCTAATGCGAGAGAGGAACCACAACAAGCTATTGCTGTTGATGATGTCTCGCCAAAGCCCATGTCAGAGGGAGTGATTGAAGTAAGCTTAGGGGAGTTGGCCCCGAAAAGCTCATATGTGCCACCTTACAGGCGTGTGAGTGCAGCAGTTGTGTCAAGTCCAGGAAATCCAGGGCCAAAGAAAGAGCATCGTCATTTTAGGAAATTCTTAGAAATATTCTGAAAACTCCACATCAATATTCCATTAGTGGAGATGATTGAGAAGGTTCCCGCCTATGGGAGGTTCATCAAAGAAATCATCAATAAGAAGAGGCAGATAAAAGACGATGATATTTGTCGGATGAATGAGACGGTGAGTTCTATGATTCACGGGAGTTTGCCAAAGAAGAGAAAAGACCCAGGAGGTTTCTATATTCCATGCTCGATAGGTGATCAACATTTTCCTAAAGCGCAATGTGATTTAGGCACCAACATAAATCTCATGCCTCTGGCGACATTTCAGAAACTTGGGTTAAAAGAAATCAAGAAGTCGGCCGCGACAATTGAATTGGCGGATGGGTCTTTAGTGAGACCATATGGAGTATGTGAAGATGTTCTCGTCAAAGTGGATCGATTTATATTCCCAGTGGATTTTGTTGTCATGGATATGCCACCGCTCCAAAGCTGTGAAATTCTTCTAGGAAGACCTTTTCAAGCAACGGCGGATGTCGTGACTGCCTTAGGGAGAGGTACATTGTCCTTGGGAATTGGAGGAGATCGAGTTGAATTCAAATTACCGCACGATCCTCTAAGCACATGCCCCAAAGTGCCAAGATGATGAGCTTCAAGTCATCTAGCCTAAGACGTTAAATAAGGGCGCTTGTTGGGAGGCAACCCAACCATCGGTACAGTAGGATAGTTGGTTTACATTCGTAGTTTAATTTGTTTTTACTTAGTTTTTAGTATAAAAAAGATACCGTGATCGGTTTGTTTGATGTGCAGGCTGAGGCAGAGTCGATACCATCTACCGGGTTACAGGTTGACGACTGCAGATTTTGCTCTGCGTCGATACCATCAACGGCCTCGTCGATGGTATCGACCTACCTACAGGCAGGTCGCGAAGAAAAAGTCGATGATATCGACACGGGCGTCGATACCATCGAGATCTCTAGAGATTTACAGACAAAAATCGACTCAGGAAAGTCGATACCATCGACGTCCATGTCGATGGTATCAACACAACTACAGGTTGAGATGCAAAGCGGCAGTGTTGCAACAAAGACAAGTTGATACCATTGACCCGAGTCGATGGTATCAACACTCCACGTCATCGATCCACGCAAATGAATCAACGGCGATCGCGGCTTCCACGTCATCGATCCGGGTGCAGTGTCGATACCATCGACCCATGTCGATGGTATCGACACGTCAGCGATCCGGGTTTCAAGATCCAGCCATCGACGACAGTCGATACTCGCAAGGGAGGCGGATAGCATCGACAGGTGTCGATACCATCGACTCGCGTCGATGGTATCGACAGACCAACAGTGGCGCCGGCCAAGTCTATATAAGGACATTCATGACATCATTTAACGTCACACCTTCATAGCTCTCTTATTCCTTTGCGCCGAGCACTCCCCCGAGCCATCCAAGCCCGAAGAACAGCAACACCGAGCGACGATCTTCACCGAGCGGAGATTCAATTCTCCATCTTCACCGAGCTCTTCTTCTAATCTTTTTCTCGTCGCAACAATGGTGCATACAACCGGAGCTTCTTCCTCGCGCGCTCATATGATTGACATCCCCGAGTTCATGCCACCACTGCCATCATCAGTCGCACGTCCTCGACTTGTCCACCCATCCGCGGATGTGAAGAAGGTTTACGAAGAAATCCTGAAGCGCAAGTTCGAGCCCACCCGTTATGTGGATCCGGAGATGATCAATGATCTTGGCTTCAAGGCAAATCTGGATTACGTACTGAAGGGGCAGGCCCACCAAACGGGCCGTGGACACGATGAGCTTGAGTACCATGAAGACGGCCAGCCATTTTTCGGCGATTGGCCAATGTACAAAGAGCTGGTGGCGGAATTCATGGCGTCATTGGACGTCTGTGTTGTGCCCAATGAGATATCAGCAAGCGACCGCGAGTGGGAAAAGGGCAGGGTGTCTTTTTGGCTGTACAACCGCAACTACACCATCACCCTCGAGCAGTTAAACGACATCTTCAACTGGAATCCCTCGCGGTACAACTACAGGCGGCCGGATAACCGCACCAACTACGACGCTCTTTTCTCCGAGTTGGTGACGGTGCCACAAGGGAAGTCAGTTAGCTACCACAACGCCGCGGTAGCCGACTTCGAGCACCCGTTTGTTCGGGTATTGCACCGGATGTTGAGCTCCACCTTGTTTGCTCGGGGCGACCTAGCCCTTAGCAAGTTTCAGGAGCCTGACCTTTTCTTTCTCTACAAGCTCCTGATGCAACAAGAGTGCAACTGGGGTGCCTTCTTTCTGCAACGAGTTTTGGCGGTGAAACGGAGTACGAGGAAAGCGCTGATTCACTTCGGCGGGCTAATCACTAAGCTGGCTTCATACCTCGGCTTGAATTTCTAGACCCTCACTCCTCTATCTACTAAGAGCAAGGTGAACTTGCAACATTTACACCGGTCCAATCTCATTCTTCTCTGAGATGGCATGGCGTTCGCACACTGCCACGTAAATCAAGCATATCAGGAGTGTTCTCTACCTGACCCCGTCTTCAACATCGACGGCGCGCAGCATTTCCAGTGGCCAATCATAGCCATCGATTCCGATGAAGAAGACGGCGACAACAACGGTGGCGACAACGACGAGGCGGCGGAAGAGGAGGAAGAGGCGTTCACACCTCTTCGATTACGAGTGGCACCCCGGAAGCGCCCTAGGATGCATCCGGGTGCATCTTCATCTTCTCCGCATCGGCCTCCACCACCACAGCCCTCGCAACTGAGCGAGGATGTCTATTCTATGCAAGGGATGTACACAATGCTTCAAGACATCTAGCAGACGCAACATAGCCACACAGCTGCCTATGTTGGTATTCAAGACACCACCAACCGGCTCTATGTCAACCAGCAGGCGATCTTCGAGAATGAGCGCCTTCTTTTCGCCAATCAAGAGAACATCCACGATCGGCTGCACAGGATGGAGCAGCAGCAGTAGCCGTTTTATGATCATTACTGGAGCTAGAATTACTTTGGGGGGTACCCACAACCTCCTCCACTGCCCCAGTATGATCTGACCTTTCAGGGGCAATACCCATCTTGGGACCCCACGACGCCGCAATACCCGCCTCCACCACCACAAGAATGATCTGGTATCACTGTTCCAATCTTTAAGTTTGTTTTTGACTATGAGGCCATAGTCGAATTCAAGCTTAGGGGGGTAGTTGGAACATCTTTATCTTTTATTGTGTTTTGTTTTTAGCATTATTGCTTTTGTTTCTTGCAATTTTAGTTTTTGTAGGATCCACATGCTATTTAGTGTAATCGTGAATGTCATAAAGTTGTGTCATCTCATTTTGTGCATGGGAAAATTTAAAATTTTTTTTGTGTGTTTGGAAAGCTTGTCTTGTTTTGCCTTGGGCACATATCCTATGAAAATGATTGGTTTTGTCAACTTTAAAACAAAATTTCACAACTGTATCCCTAATGATTCATGAAAGAGGACGGAAATGGTTATTTGAGCCTAAACTGACCAAATGGTAATGACACTCTAATTGGATGTAAGAGAGAAACCCCTAAACTACTACATAGGTCAGTTAGGAGGGACACATAATATCTTTCTAAGGTTCAGTCATCTAGTCTTGTGATCGTTCCACTTCATTGTTTCCATAATCCACCCAAGAATTGGAAGTAGAGTACAATTTTAACTCTTTTTGCTTGCATAGTATCTAGATAGGACTTGCATTGCAATTGTCTATACGATTCTGCATAAAAAGAAAGAAGAAAAAAATTAGAATAGTGATACATGCACATTACCCTTAGGTGCATGCCATGTAGTTGCATTCATAATTTTCATGCATAAAGTATATCATGTATCTCGATTTTTCTCCAATGGTGAATTAAATTGTTCCATACCTTCTAATTAGTGCAAATTTCGGAGTATGAAGAAAAATTAGCCCAATGTAATTATCTTTAAGAAATTATGGATATAAGGGATGGAAAAGAAGAAAGAAAAAGAAAACAAAATCTGAAAAATCTGCACAATGAAAAAAAGAGTTATTTAGAAGAAAGTAGAATAAGAAGGAGAAAGGAACGTAATATCACCTGCATTTCAGGATAATTGAGTACATGATGTAACTTAACTCGATATCCATCTCATTTTGAGACGGATGGTTAGTGCATGCATCATTCCACCTAATCTTAGACATTAGGGCATTTCTCATGTGCATTTGCATCATTTAGGGAATTTTTGTTTTATGCATGTTGAAACAGTACAATACTTCCACTTTCTTCCATGAGCCACCCATTTCATCCACCCATTGCTCGGATTGGTAGGCCACCGTGAATTTCTCCTCATTAATGTATATCAGGAGAACTTCTTCCATGTAGATGGTATTTAGGGCGAGCAACATAGTTTAGGAGATCACAAGATGCACCAAGTCTGAACCGGCGATTTTTATTATGTTAACTGCCTTATGTGATAATGTTCATCAGTTTGAGGTCAATTTCTCTTATGGATGATTATTGTCGCCTGTAGGGTAATTACCATTCTGTGGTTAGAGAGGGCCGTTATGTGAATGTCCGGTGGGAGTCATATGGGATGTTGATTGTGATGTGTTGTTCTTCAGTTGACATTGGCAATTCTATTCTAAGGATTAGTTGCTCGAGGGCGAGCAACGTTCAAGCTTAGGGGAGTTTGATGCGATGATTTTGAGTCGCATTTATAGACATGTTTGATATGTGTTTTATGCTTTTATTAGTCATTTTTATGGTTAATATTGCATAATTCATCCATTTTGGTCTTTGCCACTATTTTATGTCAAATCCCCTTTATTTCATCATTTTGAGCATTAATTGTCAAATTATTATTATTTGTGTAAATTGATGTGATCTTGTCTTTGAATTTCAGGACAAACGAGTATTTGCTTCCGTCGATACCATCGACGGAAGTCGATACCATCGACATGGTTACAGGTTGCCAGCCGAAAGAAGCAGGAAAAAGTCGATACTATCGACTTTGATGTCGATGGTATCGAGATACCATCAGCTTGTTGACGCAGAAGCAGTCGATAGTATCGACACCAAGTCAATACCATCGACACATGGAGGCTACAGCGTCACAAAACGACAAAACCGATGCATAAAGGAAGTCGATACCATCGACCCCAGTCGACGAGATGATGTCGGGCGCGACAAAGGAAGGGTTTGCAGCCAGCCGCTACTGTAGCGGGTCAATACCATCGACTCGCGTCGATGGTATCGACGCTGTAGGATACGAGTTGGCTTTCTGATGATCTCAATCAGACGGCTACGGTTAATTAGTGACCTAATGACCGAGATATACCTAATGACGGCCGCCCGGACAAAAGGAGGATCTGATTAGCCATTGCACAAGTACCGAGGAGTAGTGGAGAGGAGAACAGAGGCCAGAAGCTCCTACCAGTCGATCCGGACGCCGCCAAAGACGGATTTCACCACCGAAAGGCGGGAGAGCATGTGTTCCACGCAAAGGATCAACTGGTTCTTCTCCGTTCAGGGGTTTTCTCTTTCATTTCACGTTTTTCACATGATTTCCCCTATCTCTACCTTGTACTTGTTTGAGATGAACATGCGAGGCTAATCCCCTTCATCTTTAGGACCGGGAGTAGCCCGGGGATTCATTGTATGACAGTTTTATAATAGTAATTCATATTTTCTCTCTTAAATCCATGGTATAGTTTCGTTTTCTCCATATATTGTTATGCTTGATCACCATAATAATAACCTAATGCCCTTAATCACTTTGAAAGAAGGATTAACGGTTGAAAAGAGATGAAATCTATGTTAATTGATAAATCCCTTGACCAAGGTGGTGTAAAATTAATGGTGGATACTGAGAGATCGTTCGTAATGCACTGAGTTTAGGGGATAGGTTACTACGACGGTGGAACCGACCTAAACCTAAGTAGTGAATTGCACCACGACAGTGGGCAATTCTGTTTTCAGGCCATTACCTGGATAGAAAGAGAAGATTGAGGCATTATATAAAACCTAATACAATGAAAACCCGCGGTGAAACCGCAATCCTAAAGATATCCTTTTGAATTGATTATATTAACCTTTAATCGATTGTTTGCTTTGTTTTTTTTTATTTTTGTTCAACAACCCCAATTTGTTATTCGGCTTAGCTGATCGCAAGTAGTTAGTAGGAGTCTCCAATATTTCCGAGTATCCCTGTGTTCGACTCGGGCCTCACAACGCCTATACTACTCGACGCATACACTTGCGTTTTTAGCGCGTAGTAAAATACACGTTAATTAACAAAATATTTATGACGCAAAATTTCAAACTATTTGGTAAGTAAGATAAAATCATCAACACTCTCAAGTTGTCAACGCATGGATGGTATAATGGAAATGCATGTTAAAATATATGTTCTATTTTGTATATAAAATTGTTTAGTTGATTGATTTTCTTGCTATATATATACTAACAAATCATACTTTTTGAAGTTTACTTGATGCGTACATAGCACAATTATGCTAAAATTTACCACTTTTAATGATTTTCAGGTGATGTATACTTATGACCATGTTGATGCTTGATAGGTGGGTGTTGTGTTTATAGAAGATGCACATGTGAAGCCCTTGTCTAGAGATCTTGTATACATATGGAGTATGCACATATGTAAAAATTAGTCGTTCAATATGTAACCTCAAATGTCATAATAATTCATTTTGTAATTATACATTGAGTGGTGGGGTTGTATTATGCTGATTTGTTATTGTTCATGTGCACGTACCACTTATCTTTCTTATGTGTATATTTGTGATATTGTTTCCTAATAAATTAACATAATATTCTTCTACTTATTTTTTAATAAGTATAGGAGGTATTTTTATTTATCCTACCCTCATTGTGTAGGAAAAATTGATCAGAGATTTACATTTGACTGTCACCCAACATCATAAACATAATCAAACACAACCCTACATCTACTAGATGCCTAACACAAAAAATAGAGAAAGCCTCTCCTTGGAGAAAATCTATCATCCGCAAAAGGAAAAGTATACTAAGAACCTCTCTAGTGGGTATATATGTATGGTGTTCCCTTTCTATAAAAAATAACCAATCCTCTAATTCTTATAGGGAAAAAAGGGGATTTGTATATCAAACTAAGTTTTTCTTTAGCACCCCATCCTTCAATCGATATCACCACTGTATTAGCCAATGGAGTGATTTTGTGACCAACAATTGCTTACGATTTAACCTCTCTGACCAAGTATTCTATTCTCAATGGATGGGTGGTCCTACCCCAAGCTAAGGAGTATAGTATGGGAACATATGTCTCCTTTGTAGCCACATTAAGATTATGGTCCTTGATGGTATTTAGTGCAACAAAAATGGCTTGAGAACATGTTTCTTAAAAAGAAGTGGTTGCCATCCATTTCCTAAAGGCCAACACTAGATATCCCCGTCTATCACGAACCACCCTGACAATCCACCTATGTAGAACACCAATGTAACATGATCCTATCATCAAGTTAATCTTAAGTCTCGTGGCCTCGAGCCAATGGCATCTACCTATGTTGATGAATCTCAGATGTAGTGTGGGAGGGGAACAACAAATCTCATTTAGACATCTAAAAAGGTATGGTTTTCTTTCATCTTTTAAGGACTTGTGATTAAGGTCTTGCTTCATGAGAGTTAATATCTTTGCTTAATAAATGCACTGATAATCAACACACCATCATACATGACCTTGCATCTATGCCTCCAAATTGATCAATAGAGCATTGGGTGGAGGTTGGAGTATTTCCATCCAATCAGGCTATTTGATGAGGCTTTGGACCAAAATTGTGGAACAATTATTTGATCAGTGTCTCCTACCATTCATCATGCAACAAGGAGAACATTTTCTACAATAGAATGGATGTCATATTACTCGACGCAAATAGATGTTGTGCAGATTCAATTTACGATGACTAATAGAAAGCACATTGACATACCATGTGAACCTAGAACCTTTGGACGTCATCATCCTTAGGTATGGTTTTTTTAATGATTTTTTGAATGACTACATTTTCTTTAGGAAGTTGATTGTTCTTCCATATTCACCTGCTGATCAGTAAGCACTCTTATCCTTACAAATGACACATTTAACTGAGGCACCAAAGAATTTCCCCCAAGGTGTTGGTACCTAATTGGGTCAATTCTCCTCTATCAAAATTGAGAAAAAAGAATTTATCACTAAGGTGACACCTTCCACAATAGCAATCTCATCAAAGATTCAATATCCCATCCATGATCCTCCAACCACATATCAAAAACAATAAAATACACCATGGTATTCTCCTATTGTTTGGAATAAGGGATGAGAGAGAGGCCACACCATATGTCATTCTAGAAACAAAGGTTTGCCTCTTTCTACAATCCACATGCATCAGGATAGATGTTGTGGAACACATGTCTAAATCTTCTTCCAGTATGGGGATGCAAAGCTTCTCAACATGAGATGGTTAGGTAACAAACTGCCTTGAGGTTTGCATTTGGTCTTGTATTTGTCAATATAAAATTGGGACCATATGGATCTGTCCAAAAGGATCTCCCAACAAGCCTTGAACCAAAATTCCTTAGATGTGACTATGATTGAAGGAATATCAATACTACTAGCTTCCAAATCCATGGCAACGAAAACTGTTACAACCCCAACTTTTGGGTTCATTTGGTGGGAAATGTGATTTCTCATATTAAAGATATTTGAACAAATAAAGATATAATTTGTTTTGAATAAATGGATTTCTTTTACAATATCCTTGATGATTGTTTTGTGGGCTTTATTGGCTATTGAGCCCAATAATAAGGAAGAGACAAAAGGAACTCCATTATAAATAAGAAATGGAGAAAAGAAAAATGTAGAAACCTCTAGAAGGCAAAAGTACATAATACAAAGGTGGATTTCGTGCATCTTGGGTTCCAAGGAGTCCAAAGTTGCAAAGATAATGCAAAAAGAAAAGAAGAGATCCATTAAATATTTCTTTATTAAGAAAGAAATTGAAAACAATGATAAAATGTGGAAAATAAGTGAAAAGAGGTATAATTGAGTTACCCTTGATGGATTTTCATATCCAAATGATTCCTAATATTAAAAGGAATACCAATGAGGAAAATAAAAAGAAATATAAAGAGAAATCCTCAAAAAGAGATATTTTAATAAGAAATAAACATGAGAATGAGAAATAATGAATATAGATGCATCTAGAAGGATAATAAGTATCCTTAAAAAGGAATTTCAAAATATTAGAGTTTTTTGGGGTCCAAGGAGCCCAATGGAAAATAAAGACAGAGAAAACACCAATAATGCAAAATAAGAGGATAATGTGATACATTATTAATGAATTTTGTGGCATTGTTAAAGAGGTGGTATTTTCTACTAAAGGAAAACATAATTTCATGCCAATGGATTAAAAGTCAAGCATAAAAGAGGATAAGTGAGAGGATTTTCGAATTCTTAAATATCCAAATAATAAAGGATATCAAAAAAAGATGTTTAGGAGAGAGATAATCTTGCTTCTCAATAAGGGAATTGGATTCCTATTGGGAAAGAGCTATTTTGCTTCGTGAGCAAGCATCTTAGGGCATCGATACCCTCCCTTATATAAGGGGTAGGGCTTTTGGCTCGAGTTTAAGAGATCCCACACATCTCACTCTCTTCTCCTCCTTTGTTCAAAGCCTAACCAAAGGGTATAGAACTAACCCTCAGGTAGTGATGAACCTTGGAGTCATCACAATGGATGGGGGATGTCACACTTTATCAGAAGGAAGCACAACCATCACCATTAGACTCCAACGCATGGACGACGTCTGTTGCATGGCTGCAATGTCGGTCGTGGGTTGCAGACCAGACCAACCTGAACCAGTAGTGCTTCCCACGATTGGAGGGCACCCTTGGATGTGTGGGATTGCAGCAGAGGTAGGGCAATGAGTTCCGAGGAGATTCATGCCTTGGAGAGGTTGGAGAAGATCCCGCAATCAACTGCAGCACGACTGCATCATAGCTGTGAGCTGTGGATCTTCTGCGCTTGCTCATGGTCATATTAGCCATGTCTTGGAGGTGCGTTGCGTACACTAGGGTACGACAGGGGCAATATCACCCTCCCTGGTGGCCATCGAGGCTAAGAGAGGCAAGGAGGAGCCGTGCCCTTGGCGGCTAGGACAATGGAAAATGTATGGCGTGAGGAAGAAGAAAGGCAAGTGGCGTTGGATGATCTTGCCCCTCCAGGCTTTGCAAGACCAAGGAGCCATGCGGGGGTAAAATCGATATTTAGTTATGTTTTTAAACTAGCAAAGTTACGCAGCAAGCGCAGTGCATGGGACCGCTGACGTGTCAGCGTCCCATTGGTCCAAGTAAGCAAGTTTTGTAAAATTCGTATCTATTTATTAGTAACTGAGAATATAGTGAAACTATATGTCAAATTTCTCAGAAAAACGAGAGGAAGCCAATAAATATAGTTTTAGAGGCTAATTCCTCATGCTATTCGAAAATTAATGGAATTGATCAACTTTAATGCTTTAATGATTAAGAAACCCTATTTTTGAAATGATTAATGTGTTTAGTAGGGTTTAATGGATGATTAAAGTTGATATTAACCTATTAATTGTAAAAAGGTACCTTAAGAATAAAAAGGATGAACTTTGCATGCAATTAGTTTAATTTAGAGTTTCGTGTGCATAAATATGCTTTAATGGGCCTTGAAACCCTAATATTAGAAAATGTGACTCTTAATGGCTTTAATGATTTGATTTTATGATTAAAGATGAGGTATGATAATTCTAAGCTATTTTGAGTATAAAAGTTTCTAGTTGTGGATAAATACCCTTAATGTAGTAATTAGGATTTTCTAATGGATAAAGGTAGAATTAATGACAAATAGAGTTCATATGTGAATTAGACCATAATGAACTATGAATTGATGATAAATGAGCATAATGATCTTGTCATGAATTAAAAGGATAAAAATGGAAGCTTTAATGTAAAAGAGGCTTAATGGACTTAATTGACGGTTAATTATGCTTTTTTTGATATCAGGGTTATATGTTGTTAAAAGATAACCTTAGTATCTTTTGTGAAGAATAGATGAGATAATTAGGGTTTATGAGTAATTAGGGTTTAAAATAGTAAAAGATGAAGGGAAACCCTAATTTCAATAGAAACCCTAAAATTGGACTAGAAAACCTAGGAAGCGAGCTAGGTTTAATCGATCTTGATGGCATGATCAATAATAGGAAATTGTAAGATTATTGCAGGATCTTGTTACGTGTGCTTGCTTGATTGGATTTCTTACTTGCATGGATTATTCTGTCTCAAATCAGCCTGACAGGTGTGTGGTTATGGTTATGAATAATCTCATTAGTTTCATAGTGATTCCCGAACGATTTTATCAGTTTCTTGAAAATAACTGTTGGATGCCTTTTATTACATGCAACTATAGAGTGACTATGACTTTCACTATAAATACTTATATAACTGGCTTAGATCCGGGTCCTCCTATGTGGCTTTGCAAAGGCTAAAAACTGTAACCTAGAGCAAGGTCTAGGCTATCATGAGTCAAAAACTGGGCTACTTACGCGTAGTTCCATGAGACTCTTAGCATACCATGAGTTAAGGAGTGGACTACCTACAGCTAGTGCCATAAGACTCAACCCTAGAAACTAATTCACTTATTAGGTGGGATCATGAGGGGTTTAATGGGGATCTACCATAAGGAAGGTAGCATCCAGGTCCACTACAGGGACAACGCAGAGGATAGGGTACACATGGATCACATAGTTATATTGAAAATGTGAAGTTTCTTGTTAAACTGTAATTGACTGCAATACGTTGTTATGGATAATTATATGATTATTGTTTCCCCCATATACCAACTTTATGCTGGCCGACATTTTTTTTGTCGGTGTTTTAGGTACAAAGAGAAAAGGACAAATAGTAAATTATCATATTGTGAAATACATGAATTAAAGTTCAAAGGAGGATTAGTTACAATAGACTCCATGTGGATAGTAGTAGATATCCAAGTTTTTAAAAAAGGTATGAAAATTTTAATTTTATTACATTCTTTCAGTTTAGTTTAGTAGAATTTGATAAATATATAGATTATTTGTCGAACCTTTGATCTGGAAATTGGGTTAACGGCTCTGACCTCTTGGTCTCCCGTAATTGGGGGTTACTGGGAGGCATGGTCGTTAGATTTGGTATCAGAGCATAGGTTCCTCATTTAATCTTAATGATTAAATTTTACAAACTCAGTAGAACCCAAGGGAGTTATTAGAGGAATTTCTGAAAGATAGAGGTGTCTAGAAAAGGATCATGTTTGGGGGCTGGAACGATTTTCCTCCGCACCGCTAGTCGGAATACGAGGACTCCCAGATTAGTGTGATTGCTTGGCCAATGTCTCAGGATTTGACTCGAAATAAGATACCTTTAGGACTCTCTCATCTTGTTCATCTCTTCTCAACTCAAATGCTATTAAGGATTATAAGGATTAGGGTTTTCTCTCTTTTCCTCGCCCTCTTGAGGTATGGGTAAGGTTGATAAGGTCTAAGGAATCCTCCACTAAATAAATAAAAAGTATGTAAATAAGATTTCATGGACATAAGCTTAATAGATTAATCGTAAAGGAATAGATACATGCTTAGGTTGTATGACATAAGTTGTCATGCCCTCAGGAGAGACCTGAGGCTATACCTTCTTGTCAGGAGGATAAGTAAAGAGAGTTAGTCTTGGAGGTAGAGATCTCCATTACAAGTAGAGACCTATCACATCCTTTGAGGATGATGCTAACCCTAACCCTAAGTGGTGAGATGACATGATGAGTTAGATGTCATGGTAGACCAGGTGAGTCGACATGCTTTTGGATGACCATGACGTTATGAGCCATGTGAGGTTGGATGACCTAGTCCCTTTGCCGACCCAACCCTGGGAAGGGTCATGCATGTTAGAGTGAAGGATAGCTCCTTCATTGATGAGGTTAGAGAAGAACCTATGGAAACCCCATGAGCTTATATGAACATGGCATAGTAGAATATGTCAAGGATCGTATGATGGATAGCTTATGAGATAAGCATAAAGATAATCCTAAGAGAACATAAGTTTGAACATAGACTTCACCATGTAGAGGTATGCTTGTGAGCTTGATCCATCTTCATGAAGAGAGGACCTCTAGTAGTTAGGTTGTTTGTAGGGTTAGCTCTAGAGAGACAGAGCAGGACCCCAAGCAAGAAGATTGGAAGCCTAGACTCCGAGATATGAGGAATAGTAGGGAGTTGAGAATGATGTGACCTAAGTGGATGATAGTGGTTTCCTCATGCTTGATCCCTGGAGGCTGATGATATCTTTGTTGCCATTAGAGGAACCAAACCCTAGAGAGAAGATGAGGCTTCTGGAACCTATGTGCCTATGGTATAGGTGTTTACCTTATGAGATAGGAAGAAGGGTTCCATAGACCTTGAAGAGGTTTAGTAACAGGTTGTGAGGCCTTATACCTGTTTATGATAGGAAGTGCATGTCACACCTTGTACATGTTTGGTTTGGGGTTAAGAGATTGAGAAGACAATTGGAAATCAAAGAAATGAACCTAGGGTTCCTAGGCCTATAAGAGGGGAAGTGGTGTACCTGATGCTCATGATGAGATTTGAGTTTCTATAGATCCGAACATGGTACTGCTCATGGTTAGAGGAGAGGGAACCCCTTAAGTTTAAGGTATGTTTGATGAACCCCTCACCGCTAAGTGATGACATGGGAGGGTATGATCTTGATCCAATGTTGAGGATGAGAACAAGTATGCCCTAGCATGGTTTAGTAGGTGGTCTGCTTGTGCCTTAGTGGTTGCTGGGTTAAGCATACTCATGTGAATATAAACCCTAAGGATGTTTGTGACCTTATTGTCAAGAGTTGTAGTTTCCTCCCATCCTGGGAGAGGGACCCTTTGGTAGGGTGTATACCGGTTTTGTGGGTTTTGTGGAAACATAAAGAGGTCTCATAGGATCGTGAGAAGCTAAGTGAAAAGAACATGGTATGAGAATGAACATGTAGACCCATAGATAACCATCTCTAATGTGCATATGGATGTGTTATCATGGAGGTAACTGGTATGGGGCCTGACCAAGATAGGCAGGTTGCCATGACCCCTATGAAAGGATGAAGATCAGCCCATGAATGCAGAGAAAGAGATGATGAAGGCTTGGTAAGGTTCTAAGTTGGACATGTACTATAATATAATCCTAAGTCTATCCTAGAGTCAGGTAGGGATAAGACCGATGGAAGTAGGAGTTGCCTAATTCCCTAGTTGCACATGACCATAGGGTCGGGAGGTAACAACTGTTATTGTCTGAGGGCCATGGGTTAGGAGATTGATCACCTTTGTGAACTCATGGGACCCAAAAGGCAGATGAGTAGGGCACTCTCTGGATGCATAAGGGAAGAGGGATGAACCCATAAGTACCAGCACCCTATAGAACTAGAGGAGATGACCAAGGAATGTGTGTGGACCCAAGTAAGTTCGAGACCAATTTTCCATGCAAGTAACTTTGATATCAAGATGGTTTTGATATAGAGGTATAAGTTGCACGTTTCAACTTAGATTTAAAGGTGTACTGGCAAGGTGGTTTGTACCATCTCTACTCTTTGAACAAGAAGAACTCTTTATTTGGACTGCAACCAAATGCTTATTTCCTCTTGTTATGGGAGTGAGAGATAGGACAGTACGCATGCCATACACCAAGGATAAAGGTGATGTGAGTTGGAACAAGATATGAGGACAGAGATGATAACATACCCTGGTGGAGTGAATGATACATGGATGGTTTACAAACATTAAGAGAAACAAGGTAGTCATCTTATGAGGATGTTGTTGTCATGAGCTATGAGTTATACAAGGTTGAGTTTGAAAAACCAAGAGAATAAGCTCAGAGTTTTCTTGAGGAAAATATACTTAGAGCTGAGAAGAGGTAATAAGTGAAACACATGGAAGTGAATGTCTTCAACGTTACCTAACACCTAAGGATGCGAAGTGGTAATGGATGCTCTGGATGAGATACAACTGCCTAGTTTAGATGGAGGCTAGAAGAGGTTGTAGGATAACCCCTAGTTGGAAAAAGAGATAAGTTTGGCTAACACTCAGAGGTGACAAGATCTATCTAACAAGTTAATGGTTGTTTGGTTAGCCAGCCTAGGGCTTATCATGATAAAAGGATGGTTGTAGAACCTCAGATGCACTTCTTTGGAAGGTGATGAAACCCCGATTAGAGTGGTTTAGGGTTTTTGAGGAATCGATCTTAAGGAATCATGACAATACAGGAGATCATGATTTAAGATCACTATATACCATGGTACTACCAAGATAATAAGTGATAGTAGTACTTTGGATGCCTAAGATGAAGTTGTATGTGGTTTGTTACCATGCATGATAAGAGGTAAAGGACGAACACCCATAACCCAGTGATAACCTCCAATTTTGTGATGTTATCTTAGTAATATTCTTCAGTTTTACACACTCTTTCTCAGATAAAGTAGGCAAAATCTCTAACTATCCTCTTTTTATTGCAAACATACTGTTAGATTAACTTTTATCATTTTACTTACAGAAAAAGACACAAAAAAATCACAAAAGACTTAAACGGTCTCAAGACCGCATGGAGTCAAACAGTCTCAAGACCGTATGAAGCCAACCGGTCTCAAGACCGCATGAAGCCAACCGGTCTCAAGACCGCATGAAGCCAACCGGTCTCAAGACCGCATGAAGCCAACCGGTCTCAAGACCTCACGGAGTCATACGATCTCAAGACCGCATGGAGTCATACAAGCTCAAGACCGCATGGAGTCCAAACAGTCTCGGGGTCCAAACGGTCTCAGAATCCAAACACTCTCGGAGTCCAAATGGTCTCAGGGTCCAAACGGTTTCCAAGACCATTTGGACCCAAAATTACCAAATCGTTTGGACTTCACTTAAGGCCTATAAATAAGACCCAAGGGGTCCTCCCAAATACATCAAGTTTCAGATGCCCAGAGGTCGCCTCTAACACTGCAGAGCTAATCCAACTTCCATCCTCGGCCCAAAGGCTGCCAGTCTGAGATCCACACTCCGTTCCAAAGCTAATTTCTCTCTCATCGTCAAAGAAGGTGGGAAGAGGAGTCCTCATCATCGAGCAACCTGCAAAGTGTGAAGATCGTCCTTCTCTCTCTCACAAAAGGGGTTGACTTTCCTCTCTCCTTCATGGGGATGACGTTCTCTCTCTCTCTCTTCTCGCCTCCTTCTTTGTCCTTATCATGGGCGAGTAGTCTCATTTCACTAGGGTGCGGGGAGTATCCCCGCTACCCATGTTTCATATCATGCAATGTAATCCATAGTTTGCAATATAGAGATTCTTTCCTTGCAGTTCAACATCAATCGTTTAATGAATGCTTGTTGCTTGATCACCAACTTGTGTTATCTTTTATCTTTTAGTATGAATTGTCTATGTTTGTACTATTAGATTTGAAACTCGATTGAATGTTGGTTCTTGATGCATGTATCCACCATGCATCTGTTTCGGTATCTAGGAGTGTCTTTCAAGGAGTGGAGTAAACTCACTTCCACTGTTGTACTTTCATACTATGAAATGGAATCAGTTGACGTATGAAAGTGCAATCTTGATAAGTCGAGGAACACACTTTGTGAAGGGAATGATGCAAAGTAGTTGACCATTCGTTCGGGGATGGCTAACTTTGCAACATTCCCACACTTCTCGTAGTTAGTTCTCCGAAAGGAAACTAAGTCTACAAAGATATTAACTGTTTTTACTCTTGTTGCAGGTTATGTTTTATGTTGCATGTTTTGATCCATGTGTAGTGGCGGTGAAAACCGATCACACCCTAGTGGTTCCTTATCATTAATTAACATCCTTAAATTTACTTGCTTGCTTTACTTTACTTGATCTTAGTCTAAAAACAACCAAACCAACCTTTTGATTTAAGTACCAACTATTAAGAGTTTAAGTGAAGTTCTAACATTTTTCATCTTGTTGTTCCCAACAAGACCGTTGTCCCATGGATTTGACCCTTAACTATACTACGATAAGACCTCCACGTATCTTAGCATACGTGGGTGGAGTTCTCGATCTAGTATAAGCAAGGATAAACTTAAATACTTACCATCTTTAGGATTTTTAGTGGTACACGCAATTCCACGTAAGTGGGAGATCCATCAAAAAATTGGCGTCGTTGCCGGGGACAATGAAACGTTTTAATCTCATTTATCATCTTGCTAGTTGGTTAGGGGTTCACACTTCCTTTTCATCATTAGTTCATATTTTCTTAAGTTCATCATATCTCTGACATCATCTAAAAAGTGTGTTCTTTTCTCTACTCAGGTAGAAGACGTGTATGCAATCATTGCATAACCTCAGATTCTCCCCTGATCCAGAGTACGACTCTGAGGTAGAGAGAAGCTTCCACCGCCGCATCAGACTCAACCGCCAAAATGCCAGGCAAATGGCTGAAGATCAACGCCAAGCTGCGCTGGTATTGGAGAGGGTCAACGCCACCATCGCCGCTCAAAGAGCACAACTCATCGCTGACACCCATGCTCTGATTCAGGAAGAGATTCGAGCGGAAGAACAAGCCCGCATCCGAGCCAAAAACGAAGCAGCTAACCAAGATGCTCAGCTAGAACTAAGAAACAAGCAGTTAAGGGATTATGTTGTCCCTAAGAATTACGAAGACAATCACCCTGTTCGGCCTCCGACCATTAACATACCCAATTTTGAGATCCGGACACAATGGATTCAGATCATGCAGGGCATCTCATTCTCAGGAGGTTCTGGAGATGACTCTATGGATCACTTGAAGAGGTTCAAGGCACTTTGCCGACTCGTCCCGCAAGTTGGAGTTGCTTTCGACGCAATAATGCTACATCTTTTCCACTTCACTCTTTCAGGAAGAGCTTTGAGCTGGTATAATTCGCTGGATAGGGAGCCAGTCATCACCACATGGGCTCCCTTAGAAGAAAAGTTCCTGGAGAAGTTTTTCCCTCCATCGTTGACCTACGAAATTAGGGGACAAATTAACCACTTCGCCAAACTTCCCAGAGAAACGCTCGCGGAAGCATGGGAAAGATTTAAGGAGCTTTTAAGAAAGTGCCCCCATCATGGTATCTCCCATAATCAATTGATAGAAACATTCTATAGAGGGGTGAATGATGACATCAAACAATTTCTGGACTCCTCATCTGGACGAAATTTTATGAGGAAAAACTATGAAGATGCTTGGAAGATTATCACTCTTGGAGCTGAGAACCAATCCAATTGGGGACGATCATCTGGTAAAGGAGTCCTCAAGGTTTATAAAGCTGAAGAATCAATGGAGATGAAGGCTATCGCTGAAGCTTTAAAGACTATTGCTCACAAGCAGCAGGCACTTGAAGCTTCATTTGGGGAATATGATAAGAAGAAAAAACCCCCAAATCCAACAAGTTAAAGCCGCTACGGGAACCTGTGAAGCTTTCCACACATCTGATCACCCCACACTATCGTGTGGGTTGCTTTACAATGTAATGATGGATATGCAACCACCGCAGCAGCAATATGAACCAATCATCGAACAACCTGAAGAACAGATACCTGAGCAAGTAAACTCCATTCATTCCATACCGGGACAAGTTTACTATAACCCTAGCGAACCGAGAAACCACCCCGGGTTCTAATATGGAAATCCTACGGGGACTTCCAATCCACAACACCAAACACAAGGGGGATCTTCTAATAGACTGCCACCAGGATTTCAAAGCAACTTTAACCAGAATCAAGGGAACCTTAGAAATAACCTACCAAGATCCAACTACCAAAGGAATCCCTTTACTTACTACCAATACACCCATCCTCCTCTGCACCCACAACTACCCCCTCAGCTGCAGCAATCGCAACAGCCTCAACTAGCACCACAACATCCACTTCAAGGGAAACAACAATTTCAATAGAAAAATATCCCTTATCAGCCCACTGATGAGATAACCATCCTTCTCCACTTGTGCCGTGCGTCTTTGTGAGCAATCGGAGCCCGGCCACGAGCATCCAAGGAGCAAGTTCTTCATCGAGCAGAGATACTCTTCTCTGACCTTCCCCGAGCTCCGTCTCTATCCTTTCTTCTTCGACAATGGTCCATACTGACGGTGCTTCTTCTTCACGCGTGACACTGATGGAGATACCGGTGTTCGTTCCTCCACCGACTGCATCCATTCCACGTCCGCAGATTGTCCATCCTTCCGCAGAAGTCAAGAAGGTCTACGAGGAACTGATGAATCGCAAGATTGAGCCGACCCGCTATGTCGACCGGGAGATGATCCGAAATTTGGGGTTCGAGGCTAATCTTATCTACATGCTAAAGAGGCAAGCGAGACATACGGGCAGGAGGCCCAATGAGATGGAATTCCACGCCAATGGCCAGCCATTCTTCGGAGAATGGCCGACATACAAGGAGCTTGTCGCAGAATTCATGGCGTCTGTAGACATATGTGTCGTGCCTAACGAAATCATCACCACGGATCGTGAATGGATCAAGGGTCGTGTTTCTTTCCGGATGTTCAACAACGATTATAATCTCACCCTCTGGAAGTTCAACTCTATCTATAACTGGAACCATGGGCAAGATCAGTACCGAAGGCCAGACAATCAGACTGATTATGATGCTATCTTCGCCGAGCTAGTGACTGTGCCGCCAGGTAAATTTGTGAGCTACCACAACGTGGCGGTAGTGGATTTTGAGCATCCATTCGTGCAGATTCTTCACCGCATGTTGTGCACCACTCTCTTTGCTCGTGGTGATTTATATCTTAGCAAGTTCCAGGAGACAGACCTATTTTTCCTGCACAAGTTACTGAAGCGGGAAGAGTGTAACTGGGGAGCATTTTTCTTGCAGCGTGTGTTGGCTGTAAAGAGGAGTACGCGGAAGACTCCAATTCACTTTGGCGGGCTCATCACATCGCTGGCCCACTATCTTGGGTTGAATTTCTCCCAGTTGACTCCTCTCTCCAACAGAAGCAAGGTCAATTTGCAGCATCTTCACCGCTCCAACTTCATCCTGCTGCGTGATGGATTGGAGTATGCACACTGCCACGTTAATCACGCTTATCAGGAATGTTCTCTCCCCGACCCCGTCTTCCACATTGAGGACGCTCAGCATTTTCGATGGCCTGTCATTTCCATCGAGAGTTCAGATGAAGACGGCGGCAACAACGACAACAACAATGATGGTGATGAGGCTGAAGAGGAACATGATGCCTACACTCCTCTTCATGCACGAGTGGCATCTAGGAAGCATCCTCGCATGCATCCGGGTGCATCTTCATCTTCGCAGCCTCTACCACCACCGCAGCCCTCGCAGCAAAGCGAGGATGTCTACTCAATGCAAGGAATGTATGCAATGTTGCAGGATATCCATCAGACACAGCAGCAGTAGCATACAGTGACATACGCCGGTATTCATGATACAACGAACCGGATGCTTGACAATCAAAGGTCTATCTTTGAAAATGAGCGACTCCTCCTCGACAACCAACAACATATTCACGACAGGTTGCATAGGATGGAGATGCAATAGCAGCCCTTCTATGATCATTACTGGAGCCAGAATTACTTTGGGGGGTATCCACAACCTCCACCAATGCCCCAATATGATTCGAGCTTTCAAGGGAAGTACCCGTCTTGGGACCCCACGACCCCGCAGTACCCACCTCCATCGGAAGAATGATCGGTATCTCTGTTCCACCTTTTAAGGTTGTTTTTGACTATGAGGCCATAGTCGAATTCAAGCTTAGGGGGGGAGTTGGAACAACTCTATCCTTTAGTTTTCTTCATTTTTAGTTTTATTATTTTGTCTTTTGTCATTTGTTGTTTTTCTTAGTTCTTAGTTTGTTTGTAGGATCCACATTCTATCTAGTGTAATTGTGGATGTCTTAAGTCATGTGTCATCTCATTTGCTTGTACATGGGAATCAAGGGAAAATTTAAAAAAAAATTAGTGTTTGCAAGCTTGTGTTGTTCAACTTTGAGCACATAACTTAAGAAAATGATTGGGTTTGTCAACTTTAAAATAGAAAATCACAACTGTACATTCCTAAGGATTCATGAAAAGTGGACAGAATTGGTTGTTTGAGCCTAAACTGACCAAATGATAATGAGACCTTAATTTTATGTAAGAGAGAGGAACCTCTTAATTACTACACAAGTCAGTAAGGAGGGACACATAATAATTTACAAAGGTTCAGTCAATTGGTGTTGTGATCTAGCCACTTCATTATTTTTCATATTCCACCATAAGAATTGGAAGTACTTTATGGTTTTAATCTCCTTGACTGCATTTCATGTAGATAGGACTTGCATTGCAACTATTTTCACATATTTTGCATGAGAATAAATAAATAAAAGAATGTCATTTAGATGCATGACTATCATTTTGTAGCTGCATTCATATTTTTATGCATATAGATCACATCATGTATCTTATTTCTTCTGAAACACTAAGGTGATAAACTTGTTCCATACCTTCTGAATACTTCAAGTATACAGTTATGCAACAAGAAGTGAGCTCGAAAAATAATTCATTGTCATTATTGGATATAAAGGGCCTTAAAAAGAAAAAAAAAGAGAAGAAAAATATGAAAATGAAAAAAAGAGAGAATTGAGAAGTAAATAGGAATGAGAGGGAGAAAGGAACATGTTTTTCACTGCATATTAAGAATAATAATCACATGGTGTAGCTTTTGTAGATATTCCATCTCACCTTGAGACGGAATGATAGTGCATGCATCATTCCACTTAAAATGTAGGCATTAGGACATCTTCACTTGCATATGTATCATTTAGGTCATTTTTGTTTTGTGCATGTTGAAACCGTATAATGCTTCCATTTCCTCCATGAGCCACCCATTCCATCCACCCGTTGCTCGAATTGGTAGGCTACCGTGATTTTCTCCTCACTTGTGAATATCAGGAGAGCTGCTTCCATGTAGATGGTAGTTAGGGCGAGCAATGTAGAATAGGAGATCACAAGACGCACCGAGTCTGAACCGGCAAATTTTATTATGCTAACTGCCTTATATGATAGTGTTCATCAATTTTGAGGAAGATATCTTTTATGGATGATTATTGTTGCCTTTAGGGTAATTATCATTCTGTGGTTAGTAAGGGCCGGTTTGTGAATGTCTGGTGGGGATCATGTGGTGATGTTTGTTGTGATGATCTGTTCTTTAGCTGACCCTCGCAATTCTATTCTAAAGTTTAGTTGCTCGAGGGCGAGTAATGTTCAAGCTTAGGGGAGTTTGATGCGATGATTTTGAGTCACATTTATAGACATATTTTACTCGTGTTTTATGCATTTATTGGTCATTTTGGTGGTTAATATTGCATGATTCATTTACTTTGGTCTATAATCCTTCTCTATGTCAAATATTCCTTATTTGAGTGTTTTGAGCATAAATGAGTACAATAATATGTTTTATTTCGTCTTATGTGGTTTTGTGTTGCAATTTTAGGAAAAACGAATATCTACTGCTGTTGATACCATCGACACAACCACAGGTTGTCATCCACAAGGAGCATCACAGAGTCGATACTATCGACACAGAAGTCGATGGTATCAAGATACCATCAGGTTGCTGGCGAGAAGACAGTCGATACTATCGACCCTAAAGTCGATACTATCGACATGAGGAGCTTCAGCGATAGAAAAAGACAAAATAGATGCCTAAGAGAGTCGATACCATCGACTTGCGTCGATGGTATCGACACCTTCAGATACAAGTTTGCTTCAGATCGATCTAAATCCGACAGCTGTGATTATTTGGCGACCTAACTCGGTGATTATACCTAATGACGGTGGACAAGAGCAATCTATCACGTCATTAGCCGATGCACACGTCCCGAGAAGGTGTGGAGAGAAGAACAGAGCCCAGAAGCATGCCCCAACCATTCCGGACGCCGAAGAAGACATTTTCCACCGCCGAAAGGCTGCAAATCGCGCACTCTACGCCGAGGAATGATTGGATCTCCTCTGTTCAAGGGGTTTCATTACTTATTCACAATTTTCTCCATGTTTCCCCTTTTCTCTACCATGTTTTTCTCTGAGATGAACATGTAGGGCTAATCCCCTTTATCTTTAGGACCGGGAGTAGCCCGGGGAAGCATTGTATGACATTTTTATCATAGTAATTCATCATTTATCTCTTAAATCCGTGGTATAATTTCGTTTTCTCAACTATATTGTTATGCTTGATCACCATAATGATAATCTAATGCCCTTAATTACTTTGAAAGAAGAATTAATAGTTGAAAAGAGAAGAAATTCACATTAATTGACAAATCCCTTGAACAAGGTGATGTAAGGTTAATGGTGGAAACCCAGAGGTCGTTTCTAATGCACCTAGTTTAGGGTATAGGTTACTACGACATTGGAACTGACCTAGACATAGGTAGTTAATTGTACCACGACAGTGGCCAATTCTGACTACAGGCCACTGCCTCGAAAGAGAGATAAATCTGAGTTACTATATAGAAATTCATACAATGATAACCTGTGGTGAAACCGCAATCCTAAAGATCTCCACTTGAATTGATTAAATTAAACCTTTAATCAATTGTTTTATTTTGTCTTCTTTTCTTTTAATTTTACAACAACTCTCAAATCATTTTAACCGGTCTAGCTGATTGCGAGTAGTTAGTAGTAGTCTCCGATAATTCAGTGTCCATGAGTTCGACTCAGGCCTCACAAAGGCCTTTACTACATTGATGCGTACACTTGCGTTCGACGCACGTAAAAAGCGTGTCAGCGCTCATTGACGTTGAAGCTGGTATGATCATTTTAAGACTGGGAAAAGAAGCAATTCCATTCTGAGTCCTCAACAGCATGAAAGGACCCATCATTCAAGAGGAGGTTTTTCTCCTAGATGCAATTCACCAAATGTCCCAACTAGAAATATCTGAGCCATCTGATGAGTTGGAGAATGTTTTAACTAATCCATAAGTCGAATTCTCGGCTAATGAATTGGTTCAACAATGCTTGCAACACCTAGAAAAAGCCGAAGAAGCACCAACAGCCACCGTTGAGGAGCTCAAATCTGTCACCATTTTAGAAGCAACAGAAACACCCAAGGCTCCCTAAATGAAGACTCTACCAATGAGACTTAAACACGTCTTCTTGTATGAAGCAAAATTATGTCCAGTTATCATCAGTTCCACCCTGATGGAAACCAGGAAGAAAGGCTTCTTGATAAGCTGAAGAAACACAAGAAAGTCATTGGGTACAAAATAACTGACCTGACGGGTATAAACCCAGCCTTATGCATGCATAGACTGCCCATGGTTGAAGAATTTAAGCCATCAAGAGAACACCAGAGGAAGCTAAACCCTAATCTTAAAGAAGTGGTTCGCCTTGAAGTCCTCAAATTGCTGAAAGCCGACATAATTTACCCAATTTCAGACTCCCAATGGGTCAGCCCCGTCCAAGTGGTCCCTAAGAAGGGAGGAACCACTGTCGTGCTAAATGACAAGAACAAGTTAGTACCAACAAGAACTGTGACGGGGTGGAGGATGTGTATCGACTACAGGAAACTAAACAAATCAATGCGGAAAGATCACTACCCTCTGCCCTTTCTCGACGAAGTCTTAGAATGCTTAGCCCATCAGAAATACTTCTGCTATCTAGATTGTTATTTCGGGTTCTACCAAATCCCTATACACTCGGAAGACCAAGAGAAAACTACCTTTACGTGCCCCTTTGGAACCTATGCTTTCAAAAGAATGTCATTCAGGCTGTGCAACACACCTGCTACATTCCAAAGGTGTATGTCTGCCATTTTTGCAGGATTAACAGAATCTATAATGGAGGTATTCATGGACGAATTTTCATTTTACGGAGATTCTTTCGACAACTGTCTACTCAACCTTGGACAAGTTTTACAACGATGTGAGGAAACAAACCTCATCCTGAATTGGGAAAAATGTCATTTTATGGTAACTGAAGGTGTCGTCCTCGGACATAGAGTGAGTGATAGAGGGATTGAGGTAGATAAGGCAAAGATAGATGTTATCTCGAAATTGTCACCACCAAAAGATATAAAAGGAGTTCGGGCATTCTTAGGTCATGATGGATTTTACAGAAGATTTATCAAAGATTTCTCAAAAATAACAAAACCCATGACCCAACTTCTAACTAAAGATACAGAGTTCAATTTTAATCAAGAATGCTTACAAAGTTTCTCAACTCTGAAAAATGCTTTAGTCTCTGCACCTATACTAAGAGATCCGGATTGGTCACAACCTTTTGAAATAATGTGTGACGCCAGCGATTACGCCATAGGGGCCATTTTAGGACAGAGAATCGACAAGAAACCTTATGTAATATACTATGCATATAAAACGCTTGATGAAGCACATAAGAACTACACTACTATAGAAAAGGAGTTCTTGGTTGTCATCTATGCGTTTGAAAAATTCTGCTCCTACTTGATTGGAGCCAAGGTCATCGTCTATACCGACCAATCTGCCATTCGATATCTAATGCAGAAGCAAGATGCAAAACCCAGACTTATCTGCTGGGTGTTGATGCTTCAAGAATTCGATTTGGAAATTAAATACAAAAGCGGAGTGGAAAACATCGTAGCCGACCACCTCAGTCGTATTGAAGTCGAGGACAACGATAAAGTTCCTATCTGAGACTCCCTTCCGGATGACCAAGTAATGAAGGTTACCCATGGATTCCCTTGGTATGCTGACATTGTCAACTATCTAGCTACAGGAATCATTCACCCCTCCACTTCCTATCACGACAAAAGGAAATTCCTCCACGATATAAAGCAATATTATTGGGATGAACCCTACCTTTTTCGCCTATGCGCAGACAAACTTTTCCGTCGCTGCTTACCGGAAGAAGAAATTACCCCCGTCTTAGAGCATTGCCATTCCGGCCCCACGGGGGGGCACATGAGTGCAAAGAAAACCGCTATAAAAGTTCTGTAATCAGGTTTCTTCTGGCCAACCATAGCAAAGGAATCCTATGATTTTGTGAAATCTTGCAACAAATGTCAATTTTCTGGTAGCATATCAAAAAGGGATGAAATGCCCCTCACCATGTGGCAAGAGATTGAACTCTTCGACGGATGGGGGATAGACTATATGGGCCCCTTTCCTTCTTCCTATGGTTTCTCCTACATCCTGGTTGCAGTAGACTATGTCTCAAAATGGGTCGAAGCTATACCCACAGTGTCCAGTGATTCCAAACATGTTATTAAAATGTTTAAAGATATCATTTTTCCCAGATTTGGAGTCCCCCGAACTGTCATATCCGACGGAGGGACCCATTTTCTGGAACGAAGCTTTGAAGCCCTCTTAAAAAAATATGGAGTTAACCATAAAACGGCCACGCCTTACCATCCGCAAACCAGTGGTCAGGTTGAAGTCTCAAATAGACAACTGAAGGCAATCCTAGAAAAAACTGTCAACAGACACCACACTGACTGGTCTACCAAGCTTTCCGATGCCCTTTGGGCTTACCGAACAGCTTATAAAACACCAATCGGGACAACCTCGTTCCGTTTGGTATATGGGAAATCATGTCATCTTCCAGTGGAACTGGAACACAAAGCTTGGTGGGCCATCAAACAATTAAATTTCGATCTTCAAAGTGTTGGAGAAAACAAATAACTCCAACTACAGGAGCTAGAGGAGCTCCTAATGACCGCCTATCAAAGTGCCAGGATTTATAAGGAACAAACCAAGATGTGGCACGATGATCATCTTAGAAGGAATGACATTTCCATGGGTGACAAAGTCCTCCTTTTCAATTCCAAGCTCAAACTGTTCCCTGGAAAACTCCGCACGAAGTGATCCGGGCCTTTCACAATCAAACATATATACCCAACTGGAGCAATCATAATTGTTGACGATAATGGAGGAGAAAGGATAGTAAATGGCCATCGTTTGAAAAAATACTACACTCCAGCTGATAAAATGCCGAGACAAACTATTGAGATCAGGGACGCCACAACATCATCATAATAACATTAAAACCTCATCGAGCCAGCGACGTAAAACCCAGGCGCTTCTTGGGAGGCAAACCAAGATCTGAGCTTCTTCTTTTATTTTCTATTCCTTTAAGTTACCTTAGGTTTATCTTCTGAAAATATAAAAATTTACATAACCAAAACGAATATAAAAATCAAAATAACCTTAACCCTCCCAAACGGTCTTGAAACCGTTTGGAGCCAAACGGTCCTGAAACCGTTTGGAGTCCAAACGGTCGCTAAACTGTTTCACCTAAGGGTTTTGCAAGGTCAACCCCCCCCCCCCCGAATCCTATAAATATAACCCCCCTCCTTCGTCTTTCTTTTGACTCTCAAAGCCTTCTAAAACCCTCAGTTTATTGTTCCTTCTCTCCTTCTGTTTCCCGCGCAACCTGTAGAACCAGTTCCTTTCGCCGTCCGTCCTTCCCAGTTCCGTGTACCCTTACTACGATTGCACCCCCCGTTTCCGACGCTCTCGCCGTCGTTTTCCCTACCCTCAGCAGCAAGGTAAGCGCATCACCATCGCTGACGCCGGCAACGCCGCTGCGAGTACCTGTTCTATCACCATCACCTACGCACCGCCGCCATCCTTGCTATCACCACCGTCTACGGCACTGCCGCGATCCCCTTTTCTATCGCCATCGACGACCTTATCGCCGCCATCTTTTCTTTCGCCGTCGGTTCTGCCTCTCTTCCATCTGCTGCACTCCCGACATTTCAGCTTCCAACCGGTCTTGAAACCGTTTGGAGCCAAATGGTCTTGAAACCGTTTGGAGCCAAACGGTCTTGAAACCATTTGGAGCCAAACCGTTTGGAGCCAAACGATCCTGCAACCATTTGGCCTCTCACAATCGCTTAAGTTTTGTTAAAACATAAAACCACATAAACACAATTAAAATCCAAATCTTTCTCTAATACTAAGCATATTGTTCTTACTCATGATCTTCCATTTTCAGAAATGGCATCACCAGCTAAGGAAGCCACATGAACTACCGACGCTCCATTCTGGACAAAGGAGCAATTACTGGAAGACCGAGATAAACTCCAAAAGATCATAGATAACTACAACACAACTTGACAGGCCCCACCAAAGGTCAAAATCATAGATATCCTGTGTGAAATTGTTCACCTCAACAAATGCCTAGCTGAGGAGCCTGAAGAAGAAGTGCAAGAAATCTCCTCTAGTGATGAAGGCTCTGAATACGAGCCAAACCCCGAGGAAGAATCCCCACCTAAAAAAACCAAGGGGAAACGAAAGGTCCAGGAAACTGCAACTTGACAACCCTCAATGAAACGCGCACGAAAACAGGTCCACCCCACCTCTGCTAGGGGACAAACCCTGGCAGCACCTGCCACCACCACTCCTACTGCCACCCCCATCTTCTCAATTCTCACCACCACCGCGCCCCCACCAGAAAACCTCTACATCCACACCATCCCATCCATCGACAAAATACTAAAACCAACAAAGTATGTTTGCTCAAGCGTACTACTCAAGATGGGGATCTATGACAGAATCCTCACAATGCTCGACAACGCCAATTTATCCAGACTCTGTTTCGTCCCTAAAATCTCATATGTCGAACCCACCACAGAATTTTTTACCCAAATTACCAAAGAGACGGTGGACATTGCGCATAGAGAAAGGGATGGGGGTGACTGCCGGCTGGTCACCAAGCTTTTTGGCAATGACATCGTGATCACAGAAAATCTTCTGAACGAAATCTTCATCGACAATCCTGATCAGCTCAAAAAAGTTGCAGCTGCAGGAACGGAGATCTACCCGTTCAATAAACATAACTTCTGGAAATCACTAACAGGGATCCCCAGTTATGAGGCAAAGACATGCAAAGCCTCCAATATTCAATCAGGGTTCGTGCGCACGCTTCACAAAATCATTACCAGTGCGTTGTTCCCCAGATCAGAGGGAGGAAACGTTATTGCGGCCGACCTCTGAATCCTATGGTCTATATTGCATAAAAATCCGGTCAACATCAGACGTCATTTGATACAAAAATTCTCCACCTACGCCATAGGAAAAGAAATCTGTATGGGAGGACACATAACCTCCATTATTAAATACCTCAAAATGGACATATTACTCCCTCGCTGCACGAAGATCAAGGGCAACATCCTAACAAACGAACAAACCTTGAAGAACTCCTACATTATCAAGGAGAAGGATGCAAAACTACATTACATCTTCTTCCCAACAGTCCGATCTTCCAGAATCTTGTTACCGCTTTCGGAGCTAGCAGACTACGACAAAGAAAAATTTCTCTTCACTGATGAAGAGATTACCAAACTCTTAGCTCCGATCAAAGCACAAACTAAGCCAACCCAAGCGGGACAGACAGAACTCAGCATCACTGCCCCGACAGCTAGGTTGATAAAATTTCCTGTGAAATGACCCTCCACAAGACTTTCGCAGAAACAACATCTCTCGGGAACACCAACATCTAAACCACATCCAGAAACAAAACCCCCCTCCCCGATGAACAATTCACCACCTCATCTCTAGACTCCTTCATTATGAGTCTAACCGTTGAGCCTACCACCACCACTTCACCACCCTCCACCTTTCCACAATCCACCACTCTTCCATCTTTCTCCACCCCTACACCCGACTTCACCACCTTCACCTCCATCCCCGTAGTCTTTCCCCCACCACTATCAATCCCACCATTTTCACCAGCAACATCACCACCTTTTGCCATCCACCACCACCCCAACACCGCTGGTGACACCATCTATCGTCACCATGCAGTTCACCACACCGTCAACAGTATCTCTTCCACAGGATACTACATCCTTCCCATCCAGACCCCAACCATCCCACCCTTCCATAACTGGGGTCCCCTTAACAAATGTCGGTGAGGAATTCAGACGTCAATTTGACACCATCCGAAACCTCCTCACTGACCCCTCTAACATTTTGAATTCCATTTTTTATTGTGTGCAGGGACTATCTAAACAAGTAGCCAAGATCGAATAGAAGAACCGTGCCTTGCCAAGCATACTCCAAGGTTTTCAGCAATGACAAGATATAGTACCCAGGCAAGTTGATCACATCGACAGCCACTACAACAACTTGCCCGAGCTGATCCTTGGAGTAAAAGGCCAGCAAGAAGCAATGGCCAAGCAAGTTGATGAGATCTCTACGCAGACTCAGCCTCTGCCTGAGACTCTCCGTGAGCTCAAACAACAACAAACATATCTTAGCACGCACTTGGATAACATCAGCAACACTCTCACACAATTCCGCAATAGCCAAGAGGAGTCGACAAACAATGAAATCCAACAATTACGAGGTACAGTAACAGATCTAACAGCGTGACTCCTCTCTGTCGAAGACAGATACAAAGATCTCAAGGAAATACACGACGCACTGCTTGAAACACACGAGCATGTGCAAGTGGCATTTGAAGAATTACAAACCATCCATCGGCAGTGCAAAAAGACAGCACATAAGAAGCTCACAGACAAAGAAGCAGCTGACAAAGACGGTGATGATGAAGACAAAGATGACTCTGACTCCTCTGCAGATTCTAACAACGATACAACCTCCTCAGATGACAAATCCGATGCCCCATACAATGTTGGGCAGGGCCCAAGCCAAAGAGCAGCACCTTCTCAGAAAAGATATGTCAAAGACCACCAGGAAGTTGCACATCATCCCAAGTCCCCCACCCACAACGAAAATGTAAACATATCATATGGGGACCAATTCCTCGATTACTCTGCCTTGGGATCTATAGGGGAGTCTGCGAAAGATGCGGTCTCTGCTGAGTTCCACCAATGTATTTTAGGAACCAGCACAAACCCACCAGCAGCAGCCACTCACCTTTTTTCCGCACCTGACCAGTCCGTACCCTTTCCGCCATAACAGGAAGAATCAGAACGAGTCCATTTAGATACAGACGAAGAACTCGATTCTGCTTCTGATTCAGATGAAGATCTGCAAGGCTATATAGATGATTTGGAACAAACTTCTTCACCCCCTCCGTAGGAGCTTCCCCCGCCACCACCTCTACCGCATAAGATGCACGATTTAGATATGGCGGCCATCTCTACACTAGATGCTCAGGACATATTTATCCTGAACACTATTATTGACAATGCCAAAGAGGGGGAAGACATCATCTACCACAATACAAAGACTAAGCACAAGTTGACACGCAAAGATTTCCGCAACATCCTACGACCACGGTCAACGATGTCAATGACAATCTTCCGCGTCCTACTTGCCAACTGCGTAGAAGTTTACAGAAGCTCTAAGAGGCAGCAGCCAGTCTTTAATGCCTCACCTGCTCTGTCTATAGGCTTGCTATACAAGGACATACGAGCAAAGTCAATAGAGCGGTTGCGCGCTGGTTTAGCACGGAAGGCACGTTATCTTACCGTGCCATTTCAAGTTTCCGATCACTGGTTATTTATGATTGTGGACACCGAGGCTCGGGACGCCAAGGTGTACAATTTTTGCGCCACTGAGCTACCTACTGGAACAATAAACTTTGTTGGAGAAGAAGCAGGAGAGGCACGATGTATACCTTTCCGGCTTCTTAAGCTAATTTGGGCTGCACGCCCGTCCCTACGTCAGGACTGGAGCCAACCATGGTTCCAAATAATAAACCCACAAGTCCAAACAACTGAGGGATTTTAGGATTGCACTTTTTGCACTATCCGTCACATTCAAGCGCTAAACCAAGAAATCCCCTTTACAGAGCTGATCGTCGAAGATTTTCACTCCCTGCGAGGGCGTTACGCCATGGAGCTTATTTGTGATATAAGGTTCTTCCAGGACCCGACAATGGCACAAGATGACGTCCCCCGCTACCTCTTTTCAGCAATCCAACTTCCACAACGGCAACCTTTCAGACAAACCTTAAAAGAATTGGACAAAAACAAACAACCAGCCATAGTTCCCGAGCAAAGAAAATGGGACCCTTCCCAATTTGATCTTGCACAGGATAAAGGGGAAACAAATCTTTTATCAGGGGCAATCATTAGGAGATCACCATCACAAATGGTGCCCCTATCTGCCATAGAACCAACTTTCCTAGATTTCGACCTCAGTACTTGTAAAATTCTCTCCGACAATGAACTACGTCTCATCATGTCACGACTCTATGCCGAGAAAGATGATCTCATTTTCATGTCCGGTGACATTTTAGTAATGGCAGACACTTTACGAGAAACTGTACGGTTCAAAGGGTCTCTATCTGTGAGCTTGATGGCTGCCTATAAATTTCTTATAGGACGGAATCACCCTACAACCTATATGGCATCCGCATACATGAAGGAAGACCTCTTAATGCTAAAGAACTTCTGAACAACTGAAGCACTAATCTCCTTCCTACAACACACAACACCGAAGTTTATCATGCTACCATTCCTTCACCATGAGCACTGGCTGCTTCTGGCAACAAACCTACCCAAAGGAACAACTACTATCTATAATAGTTCCAACAACCAGTTCAATCCACGACAGAAGAAATACGTAGTGACACCAAAGACTCCCACAGAGGAAGTGGCGAAGGAATGTGCAGACAAATTAATTGATGATGTAAGTCAGCACACAAGGGCATATGGCAAAGAACACTTTCATCGCCCATCTTTTAACCACAAATGCCCCCAACAAATTCGGGAATCAAATGACTACGGCTTCCACATCCTCTACTGGATGTACACAATCATGGTCCTTCAAAAACCAGTAGAGGATACGATAGACGTAGATTACCACGCCTTATGTGGAAAGTTTGCTGCTAATCTCCTTCGCACACATGGCGCAAATAAAGGACTAATGGACGCCTGATGCCCTTGTCCTTGTACCTCTCAGCCTATTCCCTTTGACACTCTGAGGACATAGTGAGTGATAAGTTAAGGGGGGAGTACACTGGACAAGGGCGAGGTATCAATTCTAAATCCTTCCCTTTCTATCTTCTTCCTCAATTCCGTATAATTTCCTTTCTTAGTTTTCATCGCACATATTTAGTCTTTGTTGTTAATAAAACCTACTTGGAACAAAGTCATCCCCAACTAACTTTAGAATCCAGTAGCCCTCAAGAGAAATAACAAGAATAGCACATAGACATGTAATGGCGAATTAATAAATCATCTTCACTCAATTTCCATGCTTTTGTTCCATTTCTACATCTGACCCTCCATAGGACAACATCAGGGCCGCTATAAGACAAAACAATCTCAAGGACGAGAGGGACATCAGGTGACATCCAAATCATGAAGCCTTGCAAGTGGACCACTAGTAGAAACCAAATAAGTGCATGTCGAACAACTCTAAGAATAGTTTTCTTCTCTCCAAATAAAAGAGGCTTGGTCGCCCAAATCAATGTCCCTAAATATCCAAATCCCATGCCTATGAGTTTATGAATAAAACCCAGAGTGTTGAATAAAACCATGAGAGTTGTGCCATAAATAAGGATCTATATGAAGAACCAACAAAGGTCTCTCCCGGCCAGTACATTCAGCTGCCCTCAAGAAGGCAGATGTGTCGTGCCCGGTAGTGAAACCCTAAGGTATCTAAATATATGAAAGGCTGATAAAGGACTCGTCCGGCTGGTACATTCAGCTGCCCTCAAGAAGGCAGATGTATCGTGCCCGGTAGTGAGATCCTAAAAGCATAGACAACCCCTCTCCCACTTGAAGGGGGAGTTACACACTAAGCCTTTAGCCAACCCGCATACCCACTCTAGTTTTCGGTATGATTCTCAAAGGAGTATAAAACTGATTAGAGTCAACGACATGCACCGAATAAAAAGTGGTCCCAATGCGGGCTAAGATATGGAAGAAACCTGAGATCCAAGAAACTCTCAATACATGAAAGAGTTAAGGCAAAAAGCTCTGATACAACCTTAGGAGATCTCAGGTGTAGAATTGAAGCAGGAGTATGGATATCTTAACTGAATAAAATCGCCTCGCCATTGCATGCCTCAGCTCTATCTAACTTGAGGACAAGCTAGACTCTAAGTTAGGGGGGGTGATAACCTCCAATTTTGTGATGTTATCTAAGTAATATTTTTCAGTTTTCCACACTCTTTCTCAGATAAAGTAGATAAAATCTCTAACTATCCTCTTTTTATTGCAAACATACTGTTAGATTAACTTTTCTCCTTTTACTTATAGAAAAAGACACAAAAAAATCACAAAAGAGTTAAACGGTCTCAAGACCGCATGGAGTCAAACGGTCTCAAGACCGCATGAAGCCAACCGGTCTCAAGACCGCATGAAGCCAACCGATCTCAAGACCGCATGAAGCCAACCGGTCTCAAGACCACACAGAGTCATACGATCTCAAGACCGCATGGAGTCATACGAGCTTAAGACCGCATGGAGTCCAAACGGTCTTGGGGTCCAAACGATCTCAGAATCCAAACGGTCTCAGAGTCCAAACGGTCTCGGAGTCCAAACGGTCTCGGGGTCCAAACGGTTTCCAAGACCGTTTGGACCCAAAATTACCAAACCGTTTGGACTTCACTTAAGGCCTATAAATAAGACCCAAGGGGTCCTCCCAAAGACATCAAGTTTCAGAGGCCCAGAGGCCGACTCTATCACTGCAAAGCTAATCCAACTTCCATCCTCCACCCAAAGGCTTCCGGTCTGAGATCCACACTCCGTTCCAAAGCTGCTTTCTCTCTCATCGCCAAAGAAGGTGGGAAGAGGAGTCCTCATCATCGAGCAACCTGCAAAGTGTGAAGATCGTCCTTCACTCTCTCACAAAAGGGGTTGACTTTCCTCTCTCCTTCGTGGGGATGACGTTCTCTCTCTCTCTTCTCGCCTCCGTCTTTGTCCTTGTCATGGGCGAGTAGTCTCATTTCACTAGGGTGCGAGGAGTAGCCCCGCTACCCATGTTTCATATCATGCAATGTAATCCATAGTTTGCAATATAGAGGTTCTTTCCTTGCAGTTCAACATCAATCGTTTAATGAATGCTTGTTGCTTGATCACCAACTTGTGTTATCTTTTATCTTTTAGTATGAATTGTCTATGTTTGTACTATTAGATTTGAAACTCGATTGAATGGAATCAGTTGACGTATGAAATGGAGTAAACTCACTTCCACTATTGTACTTTCATACTATGAAATGGAATCAGTTGACGTACGAAAGTGCAATCTTGATAAGTCGAGGAACACACTTTGTGAAGGGAATGATGCAAAGTAGTTGACCATTCGTTCGGGGATGGCTAACTTTGCAACATTCCTGCACTTCTCGTATCTAGTTATCCGAAAGGAAACTAAGTCTATAAAGATACTAACTGTTTTGACTCTTGTTGCAGGTTATGTTTTATGTTGCATGTTTTGATCCATGTGTAGTGGCGGTGAAAACCGATCACACCCTAGTGGTTCCTTATCATTAATTAACATCCTTAAATTTACTTGCTTGCTTTACTTTACTTGATCTTAGTCTAAAAACAACCAAACCAACCTTTTGATTTAAGTACCAACTATTAAGAGTTTAAGTGAAGTTCTAACGTTTTTCATCTTGTTATTCCCAACAAGGCCATTGTCCCGTGGATTCGACCCTTAACTATACTACGATAAGATTTCCACGTATCTTAGTATACGTGGGTGGAGTTCTCGATCTAGTATAAGCAAGGCTAAACTTAAATACTTACCATCTTTAAGATTTTTAGTGGTGCACGCAATTCCACGTAAGTGGGAGATCCATCACCCAGTATAAGGATATAGAAGTTAAGAATCCCTGAGAAGGAATGGGAGTTCATCACTATGGATGTTGTAAGTCTCCCCTAGACCAAGGAAGGTCAAGAAGCAATATGGGTTATGGTAGATCGCCTTACCAAGATGACAAGAGAAAGAAAGAGTACTGTCAAGGGACTGATTTGGTTGAACCACATATGAGAGAGATGGTTCAACTACACCATGCGAGTTTAAAAGTTCTTGAGTATAACCTAAAAATACCCTTCCATAAGGTGGAAGTAGATACATGATGAACTCGATGTTAGTACAGTTTATCACCCCTAACTAATGGTTTGTACGATCCAGACTAGGGGGTCTGATGAGAGCATGTGTGCTTGTTCAGGGTGATACATAGAGACAGTTCTTGTTCTATGAAGGATGTGATGTTTACCACCATAGTTGGTATCGGGATGTAAAGGAGCTCTGTAAAGGAGGTTGTGTCAGTCACCACTTCATTAAGATGATGTTGGTAAAGAGACCTCGTGAAGGTCAGAAAAGGACCACAATGTGTGCAGATGAAGTTGCTTTGATCATGCAATGGCTGAAAGGAGCCCAGAGACGACTTGAGTCATGAGCTGATGCAGAGCAGATTGATAGGAAGTTCATTGTGGGGGAATGAGTGACATGAAAATTTGACCCCTCTGAGCTATGGTAAAGAAAGCTAAGTCCCTGATACATGGGTCCATTTGAGATGGATTGGTGGAGAAGGTTATGGTTGACCTTACCCCTCAGGATAATGTGATGTGTGATGAGTTCCATGTATCCAATTTAGAGCACTATGTGAGGTACTCAAACCATGTGCGGAATAATGAACCTAGTGAGCTCCAAGGGAGGCTGAAATGACCTGAGTCACCTGTGAGGTCTATAGATGCCAAGGTGAAAGGACATAGAGAAAAGAATATGTGATGATAAAGGTTATTTGGTAGCGCCATGGATAAGGTAAAGCCACATACGGGCCAATGATGGACATGAGAAAGACTTATCCTGAATTGTTTGTTTGATTGATGGAATTTTGAGGACAAAATTCCTATAAGAGGGGAAGGATGTTACAACCCCAACTTTTGGGTTCATTTGGTGGGAAATGTGATTTCTCATATTAAAGATATTTGAACAAATAAAGATATAATTTGTTTTCAATAAATGGATTTCATTTAAATAGCCTTGATGATTGTTTTGTGGGCTTTATTGTCTATTGGGCCCAATAACAAGGAAGAGACAAAAGGAACTCCATTATAAATAAGAAATGGAGAAAAGAAAAATGTAGAAACCTCTAGAAGGCAAAAGTAAGTAATCCAAAGGTGGATTTCGTGCATCTTGGGTTCCTTGGGTTCCAAGGAGTCTAAAGTTGCAAAGATAATGCAAAAAGAAAAGAACATATCCATTAATTATTTCTTTATTAAGAAAGAAATTGAAAACAATGATAAAATGTGGAAAATAAGTGAAAAGAGGTATAATCACTACTACAGAAATAGCATTCAATGTCACTTTTCTGGGCGTCGGTTATTAAGAAAAACCGACGCCTTATATGTTAGGCATCGGTTTTTTACGCAAACCGACGTCTATATTCAAAGACCAGCCAGACACGGGTACCGCTTTGTATTCAGCGTCGGTGGTTTATAACAAACTGATGCTGAAAGTCGGCCGCGAAATCCAAATTTAGATCAAAAAAAAATAGTGTCATTGTCAGCGTCGGTCATGTAGGTATACACCGACGCCTATGTGCGATGAAAATTTGCGCAAAAAGTGTCACTTTCAGCGTCGGTTATCCTTGTATAACCGACGCGGAAGGTTGTTCCCGCCAAACAATTTCATGAAAATATCGTCCAATTGGACGTCGGTTGTTGCAAACAACCGACGCTAAAGATGTTTAGGCGTCGGTGGATGCAAACAACCGACGCTATATGGGAACTAATACTCCGCGATCGCCCGACTCTTCCCCTTTCTTCTGTTTCATTGCGAGCAATTACCCTATTTCTCTGCTGCCGGCGATTTCTCTCCGGCGATTTCTTCTCCAGTGCCATTTCTCCGACTATTTCTTCTCCGGCGCCCCCTTCTCCGGCGCCCCCTTCTCCACCACCACTCCTCCTTCTCCGCGCCCCCTTCTCCGCCGCCCCTACTGCCCGCCCCTGCTGCCTGCCCCTGCTGCTCCAAGCGCCTGAGGCCGCCGCCACGCCTGACTCTTCGGCGCCGCCTGGTGCTTTTCCACGGTCGTCGCGCCGCCGCAACCACCGCCAGAGCCACCGGAGCTGCTAGCTGCTCCTCCACCGCCGTCGCTGCTAGCTACTTCTCCAGCCAGAGCCACCGGAGCCTCTGCCTTCTTCCCTCTGACAAGGTTGGTCTTCCCGCTGCTAGCTGCTCTGCTTTTTTATGCATCGATCAAATTGTTGTGATAAAAATGCATGTAATGTATTTGATTAGAGTTAATCTAATCTGGATGTTCATAATAATGGTATGTTAAATATGATGATTAGGGATAAATATAATGTCTAGTACACAAATATTAGATGATATTCAAGAAAACCCTAGTTTGATGAGCATGTTGTTAATCATGTTAATTATGATTCTTCTATATATTCTGATGTCATTATATAATTATGTGATCCCAACATATTAAATTGAATTAGAATGATTTCATGAATTATAGGGTTTTAAAGTTGATAAACATGTACATGCAGAAATAGGGTTATTAAACCAATGGTTATAACATAGTATGATCTTAATCTGATCTGGATGTTCATAATAATGTAGTATGTTAAATATGATGATTACGGATACATATAATGTCTAGTAAAGATTCCTAGACCTTTTGTTTGAAACTATTGATTTCTTGATTTATTATTTAATAATGCTCTATTGATTAGGATTAACCATGTTGCCTGTACTTTATAGACATTTATTATATATAAGAATGACAACACATGTATTTGTTGGCCTAGAAACCCGTCCAAGATTGGCTCATTAGGAGTAAATCTTGGATAGTCCCCGGTTTGGGACTGTTCTTGAACACCTAATCTCACTTAGGATGTAAGTGTATAATGTGTATTGGGTTTTCGAGAAAATTTCAGTAGCATTTCCCCGTTTGTTCTCTAAGTACATATGTACTTAGAGAACAGCGGGGAAATGCTGCCGAAATTTTCTTGAAAACCCAATACACATTATACACTTACTAGTGAGATTAGGTGTTCAAGGATGGGATAGGTGGTACACATTTATTATATATAAGAATGACATGAAATGTGTTTGTTGGCCTAGAATGTGAACAATCATTGTTTTTTATATTACTTGTACATTGATATAAATTAGAATGACCAATCACTAAATTATATACTGTTTGTATGGAGTCCGGCTTCATTGTAGATATCTATTATTGTGTTTGTTGGCCTAGAAACCCGTCCAAAATTTACTCATTAGGAGTAAATCTTGGATAGTCCCCGGTTTGGGACTGTTCTTGAACACCTAATCTCACTTAGGATGTAAGTGTATAATGTGTATTGGGTTTTCGAGAAAATTTTGGTAGCATTTCCCCGTTTGTTCTCTAAGTACATATGTACTTAGAGAACAGCGGGGAAATGCTGCCGAAATTTTCTTGAAAACCCAATACACATTATACACTTACTAGTGAGATTAGGTGTTCAAGGATGGGATAGGTGGTACACATTTATTATATATAAGAATGACATGAAATGTGTTTGTTGGCCTAGAATGTGAACAATCATTGTTTTTTATATTACTTGTACATTGAAGGATTGCTAATTGATAAAAGATCACAATTTTAGAGACATGTATGTTTATACAAATGCTAAATGTTTTCCTTATTCTAGTTGATACAAATGCTAAATGTTTTCCTTTTTAATGAAATTTTCAGATGGCTCACCATGATGAGAATGATGTCCATGATGAGCATGAAGTCCATGATGAGCATGCTGTCCATGACGAGCATGACGAGGATACCAACGTAAGTTCTAAAAACATATCCCGTATTTCTATAAAATTCATTATCTTCTAGTTATGTCATATATCCTGTATTTCTATATTGGCTTAATTCGGTGTGTTTATTTTTGTCAAATTTTAGGTTGATGATGCACAGCTACCCACTGAAGCAATTGAGAAACTTGATGCGCAGCAACAAAAACTTAACAAGAAAAGGGGTATCACTCTGTTGAAAAAGTTACTTGCGCTGAGTGGCAGTGGATCCAAATTGGTTGTGGAGTTTGATAATGGAGGGAATGCAATTGGAGTGAACCGCAATAATTTTATAAACTATCTTGGGGTTGTCACTCGAAGCCATTGTGGTGTTAAATATGATAATTGGCATAAAGTTCCTCAGGCGAAGAAAGACTTGATATGGAAAGATTTATGCGTGAGTTATTATTATTTGCAATTCTATTTTGTAGATTACAAATTCTATTATTTGTAATTATATTTTTGGTACTAGTTAATAACATTTCTATTTTACAGAATCTGTTTGCATTGGATGAGATGTTGCATCGTAAAAGTGTGATGCAACGCGCTGGAAAGATGCTTAGGAATTACAGGACAAATCTGAACAGAGAATACATAAGACAGGGTGATAAGAAGAAGAAGTCAGCCCTTGAACAATGGAACTTCTTGGACAAAGAAGATTGGGACAATTTTGTTGCTTCAAGAAAATCTGAAGAATTCAAGGTATTAGGCGTCACTCCCATTTTAATTAATATACATTGTATTCACCTATTCAAGATTAAGATTTAGTGCTACTAACGTAATTATAAATGTGCATACTAACTAGGCCCTCAGTGACGCACAAAAAGCAAGGCGTGCACTGAATGTACATGACCATACTATGGGTCCAAAAGGCTATGCAAGCGTTCGCCAAAGACTACAGGCGGAGTCTGTGGCTACTCAGGAGTCTGCGACTACTCAGGAGTCTGCAGCCACACCCTTCCCTCGCCATGATATCTGGATAGCTGGCAGGAAAAACAAGAAGGGTGAAATAAAGAAGCCCGAAACTGCTGAGGCGGCTGCAAAAATGGTAAAATACAACTCTTAGAGCAATCATTTGAATATTGATTATTTGTGGTGTTAACTTACCAATTTTTGTTTATGGTGATTAGCGGGAGCTGCACGAGCAGAGAAAACAAGGCACGTTCATCCCTCAGGGCACAAGGGATGAATTGACAGTTGTTCTGGGTAACCCAGAGCATCCTGGACGTGTTAGAGGTGCCGGCGCTGGTGTGGGCATCAAAGCATTCTTTGGGCCATCCCAGCGCAAACCCAGAGCGGGACTTTCTCAAGAAGAGGTAACATATATATTCTATTTTTATAATGTTACTGCAAAAGGAAATTCATTAATAAAAAGCTAATATTTGTTTTATCCATGTATAGGAGAATAAGAGAGTCGAGGATATAGTTGCTAAGAAGCTCAACGATGTGGTTGCTGAGAAGGTTGATAGTGATGATGAATGATACTTTGTAAATGAATGTTTCTGAATGTTAAAACATGTATTTGAATGATTCTATATGTGTGAACGTGACAATTGAGTTGATGTCTGAATGTATCTACTTGTGTGAATCTTTTTATGTTAATTTTGCAGGTTTGTGGCCTGTTTGTAGGCTGATATCAATGGATGTCATAAACCTGCAGTTCAGAAAACTGAACTGCAGGTTCTCATCCTGCTGACCAGCCACAGCAGGCCTGCAAACAGATTTATAAAAAAAAAATAGATATAGGCGTCGGTTATTTACCGATAACCGTCAGCACAGACTTACAGCGTCGGTGTTTTATAAAACACCGACGCCAAAAGTGTTCGCGCTACAGGAAATGGGAGTCATCTAGGACACTTTTCTGCGTCGGTTGTTTAGTATATAACCGACGCAGAAAGCGTCCTAGATGACGCCGTTTTCTGTGGCGGGAACCCTTTTGGCGTCGGTGTTTTATAAAACACCGACGCCTTTATATTAAATAGGCGTCGGTTTTTAACCGACGCTGAAGTATCCACCCTTTTAGCGGCGCCCACATAGGCGTCGTTCAGAAACCGACGCCAAAGGGGGTTAAACAACCGACACTAAAAGGCACTTCTGTAGTAGTGAATTGAGTTATCCTTGAAGGATTTTCGTATCTAAAGGATTCCTAATATTAAAAGGAAAATCAATGAGGAAAATAAAAAGAAAGATAAAGAGAAATCCTCAAAGAGAGATATTTTAATAAGAAATAAACATGAGAATAAGAAATAATGAATATAGATGCATCTAGAAGGATAATAAGTATCCTTAAAAAGGAATTTCGAAATATTAGAGTTTCTTGGGGTCCAAGGAGCCCCAATGGAAAAGAAAGAAAGACAAAACACCAATAATGCAAAATAAGAGGATAATGTGATACATTATTAATGAATTTTGTGGCATTGTTAAAGAGGTGGTATTTTCTACTAAAGGAAAACATAATTTCATGCCAATGGATTAAAAGTCAAGCATAAAAGCGGATAAGTGAGAGGATTTTCGAATTCTTAAATATCTAAATAATAAAGGATATCAAAAAAATGTTTAGGAGAGAGAGAACCTTGGTTCTCAATAAGGGAATTGGATTCCTATTGGGAAAGAGCTCTGTTGCTTCGTGGGAAAGCATCTTAGGGTATCGATACCCTCCCCTATATAAGGGGTAGGGCTTTTGTCTTGAGTTTATGAGATCCCACACGTCTCACTCTCTTCTACTCCTTCTTGTTTGTTCGAACCCTAACCAAAGGGTATACCACTAACCATGGGGCAGTGAGGAACCTTGGAGTCATCACAATGGACGGGGGATGACACACTTTGTCAAAAGGAAGCACGACCATCACCCTTAGACTCCAACGCATGCACGACGGTTGTTGCACGGCTGCAATACCAGCCGCGGGTTGCAGACCCAACCAACCTGAACCAGCAATGTTGGCTATGACTGGAGGGCACCCTTGGATGTGTGGGGTTGCAGCGGAGGTAGGGCAATGAGTTCCTAGGAGATTCATGCCTTGGAGAGGTGGGAGAAGATCCTGAAATCAACTGCAACACGACTGCATCGTAGCTGTGAGCTGCAGATCTTTTGGGCTTGCTCACGGCCGTATTGGCCACAACTTGGAGGCACATTGCATACGCCAGGGTATGACAGGGGTAATATCACCCTCCCTGGTGGCCATCGAGGCCAAGAGAGGCAAGGAGGAGCCGCGCCCTTAGTGGCTAGGGCAACGACAAACGGATGGCGTGAGGAAGAAGAAAGGCAGGTGGCATTGGACGATCTTGCCCCTCTGAGCTTCGCAAGTCCAAGGAGCCATGTGAGGGTAAAATCGGTATTTGGTTATGTTTTTAAACCAACCATGTTACGCATCAAGCGCAGTGCATGGGACCGCTGACGTGTCAGTGTCCCATTGGTCCAAGTAAGCAAATTTTATAAATTTGTATCTCTTTATTAGTAACTCGGAATATAGAGAAACTATATATCAAATTGCTCAGAAAAATGAGAGGAATCCAATAAATATAGTTTTAGAGGCTAATTCCTATTTCTATTCGAAAAGTAATGGAAGTTATCAACTTTAATGCTTTAATGATTAAGAAACCCTATTTTTGAAATGATTAATGTGTTTAGTAGGGTTTAATGGATGATTAAAGTTGATATCAACTTTTTAATTGTAAAAAGGTACCTTAAGAATAAAAAGGATGAACTTTGCATGTAATTAGTTTAATTTAGAGTTTCATGCGCATAAATATGCCTTAATGGGCCTTGAAACCCTAATATTAGAAAATGTGACTCTTAATGGCTTTAATGGTTCGATTTCATGATTAAAGATGAGGTATGATAATTCTAAGCTATTTTGAGTATAAAAGTTCCTAGTTGTGGATAAATACCCTTAATGTAGTAATTAGGGTTTTCTAACGGATAAAGGTAGAATTAGTGACAAATAGAGTTCATATGTGAATTAGACCATAATGACCTATGAATTGATGATAAATGAGCATAATGATCTTGTCATGAATTAAAAGGATAAAACTGGAAGCTTTAATGTAAAAGAGGCTTAATGGACTTAATTGATGGTTAATTATTCTTTTTCTGATATTAGGGTTATATGTTGTTAAAAGATAACCTTAATATCTTTTGTGAAGAATGGACGAGATAATTAGGGTTTATGAGTAATTGGGTTTTAAAATAGTAAAATATGAAGGGAAAACCTAATTGAAATAGAAACCCTAAAAGTGGACTAGAAACCCTAGGACGCGAGCTAGGTTCAATCGATCTTGATGGCATGATCAATAATAGGAAATTGTATGATTATTGCAGGATCTTGTTATGCGTGCTTGCTTGCTTGGATTTCTTACATGCATGGATTATTCTGTCTCAAATCATCCTGACAGGTGTGTGGTTACGCTTATGAATAACCACTTTAGTTTCATGGAAATTCCTGAATGATTTTATTGGTTGCTTGAAAATAACTGTTGGATGCCTTTTATTACATGCAACTGTAGAGTGACTATGACTATCACTATAAATACATATATAACTAGCTTAGATTCAGGTTCTCCTATGTGGCTTTGCAAAGGCTAAAAAGGGTAACCTAGAGCAAGGTCTACGCTATCATGAGTTAGAAATTGGGCTACCTACGTGTAGTGCTTTGAGACTCTTAGCATACCATGAGTTAAGGAGTGGACTGCCTATGGGTAGTGACATGAGACTCAACCCTAGAAACTGATTCACCTGTTAGGTGGGGTCATGAGGGGTTTAATGGGGATCTACCATAAGGAAGGTAGCATCCAGGTCCACTGTAGGGACAGCGCATAGGATAGGGTACGCATGGATCGCACATTTATACTTAAAATGTAAAGTTGCTTGTTAAACTATAATTGACTACAATACGTTGTTATGGATAATTGCATGATTATTGTTTCCCCCACATACCAGCTTTATGCTGACTGACGTTTTGTTTGTCGGCATTTTAGGTACAAAGAGAAAAGGACAAACATCAAATCGTCATATTGTGAAATACATGAATTAAAGTTCAAAAGAATATTAGTTAGAATAGACTCCATGTGGATAGAAGTAGATATCTAAGTTTTTGAAAAAGTTATGAAAATTTTAATTTTATTACAGTCTTTCAGTTTAGTTTAGTAGAATTTGATAATTATTATAGATTATTTATCGAACCTTTGATCTAGAAATTGGGTTAACAGCTCTGACCTCTTGGTCTCCCTTAATTGGGGGTTACTGGGAGGCGGGGTCGTTACAAAAACCCACACAAACCACACCTTTCACATACTACTATCTCTTCTCGATAATAGGAAGGGCAACACCATCATGTTAATATTCTTAAAAATGCTCAAGGGAACGTTTGTGGGAGTAATTGTATGTATATCAATTGATGAAATATAGTGCTTAATAAGGACCATTGTTGTCATGAAGGAAGGAATCATGCTTTTCTAAAAGCTACATGGGTTTTAATCTTTACATTAGGTGCTTAAAGTGCACAATTGTCATCCTACCTTTGGCGATAGGAACACCTAATTATATAAATAAGTCATGCATCTTCAAGATCTCAAGGGTCTATTCGATGTTTACATGGGTGACAAGATCATTAGCCTCACAAATGAATCAAGATTTCATCTTGTTTACATCTTAGACAATTTCTATCTCATAAAACTTGAAGAAAAATTCTATAATAACCAATGGGGTAGGAAAGCATAAAGTATTAACAATGATGTCATATTCATACAACAAAATTGTTGGAGTTGTGCCTTTGTGTCTAGCATAAAATCTACTAATATGACCATGTACCATGTTAGCTTTAAGTCTTCTGAATAGAACTTCCTCAATGAGAATAAAAAGAGATGGAGATGAGGGATGACCTTGCTTTGTTCCCCTAAACATATGAAAAAATTGGCATATGAGTTGTTTAGGGAAATAGACAACCACAACTCATCAAATAATTATAACATATAGTTTGTGATTTTCGACATCATCCCATGTCTTTCAAACATAAGTTTAAGAAAAATCAATCAACTCGGTCATACACTAAAAGCCTTGTTGATATCATACATCAGTTCCCTAGTTAACTTGATATTATGTACAAAGTCACGTCCTCGATAGAACACCCTTTGTTTCTTAGAAATGATACTAGGGAGAATAGAGGAAATTTTATTGTTAAGAAGTTGATCTAAGATCCGTAGTGAGACATTATTGAACAAATAGGGCAGAATGTTGTCATAATCCTTCTCTCCCCATCAAATTTTGGTATCAAGACTAGGTGATTTTTCATCAGGCTCCTATGAGAGCTTCCACCTTGAAAAATAAATAAGATAGCACCATAAAGTCCTGACCTATGACAGACATTGTGACTCTATAAAATCGTAGTAAAAATCAGATGATTTAACGATCAAAGTCATGTCTGTGTCCCTTATGGTATTGAGCACTTCTTCCTTAGATGGGGTTTCCAATAGCGTGAGCTTGTATTTAGAAGCAAAACATATCTAAACCAAAGAGAGGAAAGACTCCACGGATTTAGAAAAATAGATGGTGGAGGGGAGTAAAAATCATAAAAATAATTCATCATCACAGCTTATATGGAATCAAAATCATTGAGGAGAGTACCATCCTCATTCTGAAGGAATCTTACTAACTTACATTATGGTATGAACTTCATTACCAAGTGATATAATATGATATTTTTCCCATCTATCTTATATTTTTCCTTCCGGATCAGCTCTTCATAATGCACAATAATTTTAAGTTCTTCCTCGGCTTCAATAAGTAACATCTCATTAATCAAGCTTGAATGAGAACCAAATCCTACTATAAAACTAAAATCATATCCTCCAGATCTTGCTTCTTATAATATAAGATCATGAAAACCTTCCTTCTGCACTTGTTAAAATAACCACTCTGGGCCTAGGGTTTGTACTACGCTACCCTGTGCGATTACCTAGGAGGTAACCCTCCCAGATCAATGGAGGGGGAGACTCTTTCCCTCTCTCAACCACTAATAGAAGATGGCTACTTTTGAGATTTGTAATGGTACCTATGATCACCAATAAGATATGGAATGAAGTCCTAGGTGGTGCGTAGATCTTCAAACAACATGACATCATGCCAGTGGAGAAGATTGATGGTAAGCAGTTTGTCTCCATTGATTATCTGACATATGAGGTGATGAAGAAATGTTGGGAACATACATCCATACTATATGTGATGGGTAAGATACCATAATACTACCATATACTGGCCTGGATCAGAAGAGTTTGGAAGCTAAAAGGTGGCTTTAACCTTTTCTCAAAACCTGACAAGTTCTTCTACTACATTTCAACTATGCTGAAGACAAATTGAATATTATCAATGGTGGTTTACGCTAGTTTGATAGTAGACTGGAGGTGATCAAAGACTACAAGATGGAAGATGACCTTTAGAAAGATTTCATCAGCATGATCCATGTATGGATCAGTATGCCTAACATGGGTAGGAATGGGTCACCTAGAGAAGTGGGAGTCATGGCCAGTGGAGTGGTTAAGCTACTGAGAGTTGACTACAAATCCATTATTCAATAATATTTTGGTGAAGCTCACACACTTGTGGAGATTTATGTTGATGAAGATCCACCTAGTGAGATATAGGTAAATATTCCCCTCTATGATGGATATCAACTATGTCTATGTTCCCATTAGGTGTCTTGATTTCAAATTTTTAAGTCATGATGGCCATGATTGTCCCCTAAAATTTTTTGAGGAGGTTCCTAACAAGAAGCAACATGAAAACCAAGTAGGGAAGAAGGTTGGATAAAGGAAAACTCAAGACAAGATCGAGCAAGTGGTGAGCATCCTTGTCAACAACATGTTTGAGAATCTCAGTGATGATGAACATTCTAAGTTAGAAAACCCAGATGATCCAAAGAACAATGATGAAACAACACAAGATGAAGTAGTTCCAGAGGGGGGCTCATCTGAGTCTTACTCAAATGTTGTCTCTCAACCTAATGACAATCACTATAATGTGACTAGCCCAAGTCAAACCACAAACAAAAAGATAATGTTGAGGAAGGACCAAGATCTAGGAAAGAGATCGTGTAGAGGTTCCAACAAGACACCCAAGACTTCCAAGGTGGATAGGTAACAAAAGACCCTGTCATCCAACATAGATCACGAATGACTTATGTTATGACCAATATATGTTGTGTTAGGAAAACACATAAGAAAAGGGAAGTAAGGAAGATGATTATGGATGCTAAATACTCTATTGACATTCTAGATGAAACAAAAATCAAGTTGTACATGATTCACAGTTTAGAAAAACTTTTTTTTAGTGGTTGAAATGGTTATCAAATCACTCTAAAGATTATAATGGCACATCTATGTGGGTTGGAATCCCAAATGTTGGGATGTTATTTCCTATGGTATGTATGATGAAAACGTCACCATGAAGTTCTTGGACAATGGTGGTCTCTAATGAGGTCACCTTTATTTGAACATTTTTTATCCTTAATTGATAATAAATTGTTGGCTATTTGATTGTTTATGCATTAATTATCTTAGTTTATCTCTTCTTGCTTAAATCAGAGGTTTTACTTGATTTTCATGGTTTTGTGATAAAATATTCACATTACTTCAAGGACCCAAAAGACCCAAGAATCGAAGGATTCATATTCCAATTCCAGTCTCCCAGCCAACTGTTTCATCTTCCCAACCTGTCCCATCAATAGCACACAAAAATGCCTTCCCAAAAATCCAACCAATCGACTCATTCCACAATTCAATCGATTCACTCACCCAAAGAGCCCCATTCCAGAACTCAATCATCCATTTCATAGCAACAATCCACAAACTCAACCTTCTAAGTCAGTTTCTGAACTGAGTCATTCATTCAACAAAATGGTTGGCTCAAAAGCTGAAGCAGGCGTTTCAAGTTCAAAACAACTGATTCGTTCATTAATGACCAAAGGTTTGGTCAAATTGCACCATCACATCTTCTCTATGATTTTGACCTGATTCCCTTGGATTGACCCCACATAGATCCAAATTGAAAAGTTCTGATAGGGAACCGATCTATTCACCATCAGCAAGAAGCCCACTTTAGTAGACGCCAACCAAAATTCTTCCCATCCTTAGGGTTTTTTCCCCTCCTTTATCCCTATAAAAGGAGGGGGACTCCAAAGAAAAGGGGCATCTCTTATTATCTAGTTTTTTCTTCTGTTCTTTACATTATGTATGAGTAGTTTCCCTACTGGGGCATGGGGGCTAGCCACATAACCTGTTATTATTATATGTAATTGACTCCTTGTTTCAATAAAAGAATGATTTCCCTTCCTTTTATGCTTTGATGATTGGATGAAGTGATATATTTTTGTGGGTTGATATGATCATGGATCCCCACAAGAAAGAACCCATAATCCCTTAATTGATATTGTTCTCTTTTTATCTTTTGATCTTGTACTTGCTTTTCTAATAGAATGATTATATTCTTTTGGGGGTACCAAGATATCGGGTCCTTACTGAAACAAACCCATAATCTTTTGACGCAATCACCTAATCTAGATCATGATCTATTCTATGTATTTGAATTGTTTGTTATAGCCCATGATGATGACATCTCATGATCATGGGTACAAACATCAGATAGGAATCACATATATCTTGATGAAATATCTTACAATTATGTGTTGGATGGTTGGATGAGATCTGCAATTGCCAAAATCAAAAAGTTGTGGGATGTCAGGCTCTTATGTGATTGTGCTATGAAAGGACACAACCCACATGGTCATAATTTGATTATTGAGACCTATGAGTTGTTTAGTTGAGTAAAAACATAGCCATTGGTGGTTATTCCTCGAATGCCTACATCATTTTATCATTTGATCTTGATTATTTATGCACCTTTATTCTATTCTTAGCATTTAATCAAACTCTTGACAATTAAGATTTCCTTTCTTATTTTAGCAATTGGTTTTGGGATTTTAACCCCTTTGTTTCCATCATCCCTTGGACCGATATCATGCTATACTTAAGTTGACTTAGAGCTTGCATTAAGTTGACAAGCTGGTTAGAAGGTTAAACTCTAAGACTTTCCCTAGTGATTGGTTCACAAGGACACCCATCAATTTGGTGTTGTTTCCAGAGATGACACACGTTGTTTTTTGAATCAATTTCTTAGTTAGGATTCTTCTTTAGTTTGTTTTATAATTTTTAGTTTTTGCATAATTTTAATCTTGTTACATAATTTCTTAACTTGATTCATAATTTTTAGACCTCTTCTATAATTTGTTTTTCTTTCTAGATCAATTTTTAATGTACTTTTTAGTTCTGTTATAACTCTTTATTTAGCTTACTTCCATATATTAGTCTTGTTTCATAATTTCCTTCTTAGATTTTCATAATTTCTTTTTGCCTACTAAGACCTATTCTGGTAGTGTATCTCCTCCTTCTGCCAAGTTTCTATTATGAAAATACCACTTTTTTAGTTTATCATTGTATTTTTTTCTTGAAATATTTATTCCTCTTATTCTTCTAACCCTTCTCCTTAGCAATCAAACGATGTATGCAATGCTCTCTAGGAATTACCAACACCCCTTTACCTTATGATCTTGATATTTGAAGGACCTTCCACCACCTTAATCCATCCCATCGATCCAGGATGGATCAAGAAGAGGAGATCTAAAGGTAGATAGAACAAGCTCTAGCCATAGAGAGAGTGGCTATAGACATCCCATTGTTCCTCCTAGGAGAACCTAAGGTCTTTTTAGTTTCTAGGAGAACTGACTGACATCCCATTGTTCCTCCTAAAATCACTAATCTATAATTTGATATCCGTACGTAATGGATCAATCTCCTCCAAGGAAACCCATTTGCGGGAAGAGTGGGAGAAAATAGTCATGATCAGCTCTGATGATTCCTTAATTTATGCACCTTGCATAAGATACCCAGGCATTATTGATGACACATCTAGACTTTGATAGTTCAAATACTCTCTCACCGACCAAGCCATGAGTTGGTACAATTATCAAGAAGGAAGCCCTATCACCACATGGGAATATCTTCAGACAAAATTTCTTAAAAAGTACTACCCCCATCCCTAACTTATACAATCAGGGGACAAATCACTAGATTCACCATGGTTCTAGGTTAAAACTTGAGAGAATCTTGGGACCAATTCAAGGAACTACTTCATCTTTCTCCACACCACAATATACCCAAGGATCAATTGATTCAGATCTTCTATCAAGGTGTAGATGGGGAAACTAAAAAAAAATTAAACACATCCTCTGGGAAACTTTATGTTCCAAAATATCAAAAATACTTGGGAAGTTTTCCAGAGAAGTGACGAAACCCAAGATAAATCTAACAGAAGAGGAGTCCTCAAGATAGAAAAAGACAAAGACAACCCAAACTAAAGTCTAGTCTAGAGAGTCTCAAAATGATCACCATGAAACAAGATGATTTGTGTATTTTATATCATCTTTTGGACCACTTTTGGTTGCATTTCCAAATCATTTTCACCCAATAATAACTCTTAAACATGCTAGATTTTCCACTTTGTTGTTATCTTTACTTTTTGTATGGTTTAGTTTGTAGGTACAAAAATTTAGCATCAAAATGGGGAGAAAACACCAATATAACATCCATCAATACATTCTCCAACCATCTAGACATATAGAAAATCAATGTTTCTGAAACTGTAACAGACACCCCGTGTCCAGAAAATGACACATTGTATCTTAATAAAGACACGACTTGTCATATTAAAGACACCTTGTGTCACAGTCTAGAAATTGAACCTAGAACTCCCAAATTTGCTACAACACACCATGTCTTAATAAATACATGTCGTGTCTTATTAAAGAAATGTCATGTAACTTTCCAGAGCTCGATCCAGACTTTAGTTATTGCATAAGTCATGTCGTGTCTTATAAAAGACATGCTGTGTGACCTGCAGATTTCTATCAAATGTGAATTTAACTAACTCACGCATATATATGACCCCAAGATGTCTTGGCACAGTTATCATGACATATTTTATACCTTTTGGAGGGGGACTCAAGCAAGGGAGAGATAGGAGGAGTTAGAGGCATTCTAAGGGAGAAAACTTGCTTTCTTAAGAAGGAAACTTCTTCTTCCTTCTTCTCCCACAATTGTAGTAAGGATCTTCTCCGTTCTCTTCTCTCCACCTCAAAGTGAATCATTCTGGAGAGTTTTCTACATCAAGGATGGATTTGTGATTCCTTGAAGAGAGTTCCAAGTCTATCTTCCTTCTTCTATGGACATCCAAGTTTATTTCCTTCTACTACAATGTCTAGTACTACTTCATACTTCTTGTATCTACTTTCTAAAACCATGGACAAGTAGATCTCTTGTTCTTGGGCATGGGGGAGTAACTTCCATGTCATAACATTGTTGAACATGAATTTCATATATAATGCTAGTTGTTTTGTTGTTCTAAGATTCATTAGTGTTTAACTCTTCTTAGATACATTGTTGGCCACTTTGTATGTTTCATTTTTGCTGTTTGCATAATCTAGGAAGGTATGCATAAGACTAAGGAGATGTTCTTGAGTTACACTACCTTGACCACAGGAGTGGCTGGGATGTGTAGGGAAGCAAAGGTTTGTAGTCTAAAATTAGCATATCCACAGGAGTGGTATACAAAGATGGGATTGTCCTACACTACCAGGATGTGGGTGAAGGATACAAAACCTCCCTTGTGTCATTTCTAGCATTAACAATCATTATTGTTCTTCATGTTATGATATGGATGTAAAACCTTATTCTCAAGAATCCCCAATCCTAATTGATCCCGAATACAAGTGATTTCTAATCAAATTCATTTCCTTCTGTTTGCTTAGTTAACTAAACAAAATATCTCTTGTTAAAAAGATCTAGATTCTTCAAGTTTAATACTCTTTCGCCTAATAATACCTTACTCATTGGATGACCTCGATAATACTACACACACCTGTATACTTGCGGGGTAGTGTTCAAGTTTATAAATATTAAAACTTGCACACACATCTAAGAAATTTTTGGCATCGTTGTCAGGGATCATTGGTATTTTTTTTAGTGTAAGAAGCATTGAATTGTAAATGAGACTAGATCACCCCACCACATATCATATCCATCATCATTCTTTCCATCTTAATCAACATCATTATCCTATTTTTGTATCTTCCATTTTCTTGCTTGTACTTCACTCACCTTCTTTACTTACAAGACTATATGAGGCAATCCAAAAGGGGTCTTGAACCTTCCACATTTTTGGACCCCAAACTTTAGCACAATGTTTGCAGCCTTCAAAAGGCAAGGACAAGTGAAACTCAAACGGATCCATAGGACTCAAAAATATCATGACCAACATCTTCACCACTATCTTCACCCAAGAATCCATCTCAACAAGAAAGACCAATCATGGAAGATGACCATCCCCTTTAATACTTCAATGTTCCAGTTGCTTTGAAAATCAATGGGGATATCAATATCCCACCCATCAATGAAAATGACTTTACTATCAGCCCCACAATTATACAGATGATAAAGCAAAACCAATTTGGAGGGACTCCAATGGGGAATCCAAACCTCCACATAGCTGAATTTCTGCAATATCTTAGCACTTTCAAGATAGATGGTGTTCCTACTGATGTAGTTTGTCTTTTTCTTTTCCCCTTCTCTATGAGGGACAGAGCCAAGGAGTGGTTCTATTCTTTGCTAAGAAACTGCATCAACAGCTAGGACGAACTCCTCAAAGTTTTCTTAGCCAAACACTTTACACCAAGAAAGACTGCACAATTGATGATTCAAGTCATCAATTTTTCTGAAAAGCATGGAGAGACATTGTATGACACATGGGAAAGGTTCAAAGACCTTCAACATCTTTTTCCACACCATGGTTTAAGCAACTGGATTCTATTGCAAAGTTTCTATAATGGCTTATTCTACAACACAAGGATATCTATTGATGTTGCTGCAAATGGTGATTTAATGAACAAATCATATAAGGACACCTATGCCTTTATTGAAGACATGGCAATTAATCATTACCAATGGAGTCCTGAGTGGAGCACCCAACATTCTTCTTTAAGCTCTACTTTTGGAAAGAAAGTCACTGAAGTAATTTGTGATGCATGTGGAGCAATAGGACACACTCCTTCATGTTTTGTCACGCCGTCACAATTTGAAGAGACACAAATCTCTACAACAATGCCAACCACAATTTCATTCAGCACTAACAATATTTACATCCCAAGCCAAGTTTGAAGTCCATGCTACAGACCTTTATGTCAACTAAAAAGTCAGCAAAATGATGATCTTTATTAAAAAATGGAGCTACGAAAGGATGCCATTTCACAACTTTCTTCTGAGGTGGATGGAATTGCCACTGACAATAGGATGTTGGAGAATCAAATTGCTGAACTATCTCTTGCCAATCAAAAATCACCTTTCAATTCCTTTCCTAACCAACCAAAGATGAGTTTAAGGGAGACATTCATGTTAGTTATCTTGAGAAGTGAAGTTTTTATAGGATAATCTTTGTCACCATCAAAGACAATATCATATGAAGTTGTTGACTCCAACATAAGAAATGATAATGTAGCACAAAAGAAGAAATCTGCACATGTTCCATGGGATGATTCTTCAAAGAAGACAAGTGCCCCCTCACAAAACGTCTTTGATACAATGCTTGGTAATGAAAAAATTCTATTTGAGTCGGATGTTGATTATTTTGAAGAAGAGAATGAAGGGACATACAACATTGGAAACTAGAAGACTATTCCTATTCCAAATCGCAAGCATCGATCTTTGGGCCAAATAAAAGATATATTGACAAAGAGGCGTAGATGCTTAGCACAACAATTTTTAGCCTCAAATCAAAGTAATAGACCTCCATCTTCATCATTCACCATGACAAGTATCCGACTGTGAGTCTTTTATATGTAGTGAGGACACTACAAGTTTCAATCTTAGGGGTTGAGCAACCGACCAGTAGTGTAGTGTAGTTTTATTTCACTTTTAGCATCATTTTCTTAGTTGTTGTTTTTAGTTTTTATTCTTCTTGTGGCAAATCTAGTTTTATTTCAGGCCCATCTTTTGTATGTGGATTGAACTCCTATGCTTAACTCATTGTCCTCTTTTGGTTAAAAATATCATTTGTAGAAATTGTAAAAGGCATGCATCAATCAAATGAAACCTTTTGTCCATCAACATGTATTAGCTTTGGTTTAAGATTCTAGCTTGAACATTCATCTTTCACATCCCTGGTTGCTTAAAACATATAATGGTTTCAATTTTTCTAACGAAATACACTTTACAACATCATTTCGAATACGGGATGCCTTTGCCAAGCTCTTAGTGCATTTTTGACCACTCTTTTAGTGAAAATTTTTCAAAACAAAATAATGAAATCTAGCTAATGTTGCAATTTAGTTGACTGTCCTATGTTGTAGAAAATTTTAAATTTTTGTTTGGCTTATTTAACCCTCATACTGCATAAAAGATGTCTAAACTGCTCACATAACATGCTATCCTAGTGTGAGTCTGATATGGCCACGATGTTTAGATGGTATGTCTGAAAAAAGGGTAGAATACCCCAACCGACACTCCACATATGCATAAACCTACATTAGCAGCCGAGTGATGGAACCTATAATCCATTATCACATCATTTATGGGAAAGAAGGAGAGTACAACTAAAATTGTTAATTTTAACTAAGATTCATCATTTGTATCCTTAATAGTTGAGAGTTTGAGTTGTACATCCACTAATTGTTTGGCTTGGTCATCCAAATTCTACATATGTTGTTTAATTGATTGATTCAATTAATTGTGACCACCCTCGTTGAACTAAAAAACTCTTTCTTGGGTGTTTAAGTTGAATTGATGGCTATGAGTATAAACATGTTGATCATGGTTGGTTTGGTCTTATACACATCTTTCACTACATTTGATCTATGCATGAACTTGACAATTCCTTCATTGTGTTTCTATGCCCTTTTTGCTTGAAGACAAGAAATGATTTAAGCTTGGGGGGATTTGATGTGTGCATTTTATATCATCTTTTGGACCACTTTTGGTTGCATTTTCAAATCATTTTCACCCAATAATCACTCTTAATCATGCTAGATTTTCCACTTTATTCTTACCTTTACTTTGTCTATTGTTTGGCTTGTAGGTACAACAATTTGGCATTAAAATGGGGAGATAATGCCATCATAACATCCAACAACACATTCCCCAATCATCTAGACATTCTGAAAATCGATGCTGCTAAAAATGTAAAAGACACCCGTGTCCTGAAAAAGACACCCCATCTCTTAATAAAGACACAAAATGTCTTATTATAGACACCTCATGTTCCAATCCATAAACTAAACCCCAATCTCCTAGATTTGTAGAAACATGATGTGTCTTAATAAAGACATGTCGTGTCTTATTAAATACATGTCATGTAACTTTCAAACCTCGATCTAGACTTTTATTATCACATAAGACACACCATTTCTTATAAAAGACACACCATGTGGCCAATAGATTTCAATCAAACACGAATTTAACTACATCACGCTTATATATATGACCCCAAGCCATCTTAGGACAATTATTATGAGATATTTTAGACCTTTTAGAGGGGGAATCAAGAAAGGGAGACTAGGAGGAGTTGGAGGCATTCGAAAGGAGAAAAGTTGGCTTCTCGGGAGGAAACTTCTTCTTCTTCCTTCTTCTCCAATAATTCCTTAAGGATCTTCTCCGTTCTCTTCTCTCCACTTTGAAGTGAATCTTTCTAGAGAGTTTCCATTAGCAAGGATGGATTTGTGACTCCTTGACTGGAGATCCAAGTATATCTTCCTTCTTCCACGGACATCCAAGTTTATTTCATTCTATTATGATGTCTAGCACTACTTTCTACTGCTTGTATCCACTTTCTACCGCCATGGATGGGTAGATCCCTTGTTCTTGGGCATGGGGGAGTAACTCCCATGTCATAACATTGTTGAACACGAATTTCATATATAATGCTAGTTGATTCACTATTTTAAGGTTCATCGATGTTTAATTCTTCTTACATACTTTGTTGGCCACTTTGTATCTTTGATTTCTGCTCTTTGTATAATCTAGGAAGATATGCATAAGAGTAAGGGGATGTTCTGTAGCTGCACTACCTTGACCACGGGAGTGGCTGGGATGTGTAGGGGAGCAATGGTTTGAAGTTTGAAATTAGTATATCTATGGAAGTGGTCTACAAAGTTAGGATTGTTCTACACTATGCAGAGGTGAGTGTAGGATACAAACCTCCCTTGTGTCATTTCTAGGTTTATCGATCATCATTGTTCTTCATGTTATGATATGGATGTGAAACCTTATTCTCAAGAATCCCAAATCCAATTTGATCCTTAATACAAGTGATTTCTATTCTAGTTCGTTTCCTTTTGATTTCTTAGTTAACTAAATAAAACCTATCTTATTAAAAATATCTAGATTTTTAAAGTTAAATACTCTTACGCCTAACACTATCTTGCTCCTTGGACTTGATGATACTACATGCATCCATATACTTGTGGGGTAGTGTTCGATTTTATAAATATTAAAACTTATGCACACAACTAACACAAGACCAGTTGGAATCCTCTTATAAGGCATATGAAAGAGGACTACCTAAGAAATAATTTGAGGATGTGAATGCTATCTACATCATCCCCCTAACCAAGTCAACAATCCATAGGCTAGAAGCCACCCAATCTATCAACAGAACTACATAGATTAAGGCAACTATAGGGAGAAACAATACTAGAATCTTCATCAAGATCCCCCGCCTTCTAATAATGAAAGCATTTCTACCATAGAAAGAAGCATTCAGCTATGATAGCCAGTCAGCAAGAAAAGTGCGACAACTAGATATGATGTTCAAAAACCAGCAAGCTCAATAAAAATCACTCAACTCTCATATGGCTCTATTGACCGTAGTTTTATGTCCTCTCATAGGAGTTCTCACTGGGCAACCCAAACCAAATCTCAAGCATATAGAACAACTCAAGGTTGCAATCACTCAATCTGGCCTTACTACTGCGGAAAGGGCAAGTACTCCTCCCATAATTTGTACCAAGAGGATGATGATGAAGTCATTTTCCCAGATGAACTTGTATCATCCACCCTGCAAGATGACATTCCTATTTATAAGATTTGCATACCCTTTGTTGGACAACTAAAGAAGAACCAACTAGATTTTAGCTTCAACAAGTTTAAAGAAACTATGAGTAAGCTATGTGTCAATATTCCACTCTTAGACACCATGAAAAAAATCCTTGAGTGGACAAAATGCTTCAAGGATATGTTGAACCACAAGTACATCACAAAAGAATCTAAAATAGAGAAATTGGCAAGAACCACATCAGACAACATCCAAAGTAATATGCCGCACAAAAGCACAAACCTAAGATCCTTTGGGATCACATGCACTATCAGTGATTCTACCAGCCGATTGGAGTTAGCCTATCTCGAAGGAAGAATATCTATTATTCCTTTGAGCATGTGCAGGTGACTTAGCCTCACCGATGCATGACCCACCCATATGAGCATTCAACTGGTAGATTCTTCTATGACCAAGCCACTTGGCATTATTGATAATGTGCCAGTTAAAGTAAAAAAAGTATACATCCCATGTGACTTTGTAGTACTAGATATAAAGGAAGATCGTCACTACCCCCTTATCTTTGGAAGACCATTCCTTGCCACTACTAGGGCGTTGATCGAAATTGAGGTAGGACTTCTCACCCTATGAGTGGGAACCAAATTTATCAATTTCCATCTCTCTGGAGGTAGCATGAAGTACACTAGAGAAGAAGAAGTCTACTTCATTGACTGCATTGACCAATTCAATCAGATGTAGCAACACTTCCTCAACTCTGAGACCCCACTGATAACTGATTATCGAATCTCTCTAGAGGATAACCAAGATGTAAAGAAAATCAGAGCTATACTATCTAGTGCCATGATGATGGAGATCCCATTCCTCCCATCCCAACTCCTATAACACTCAATATCACTGTTCGAGAGCTACCCCTCCCACCACCTCTCGCTTCCCTCATGCCACACCTAAATATACCCCTATTGATCTTCCCCATCCCCTCTTGAATTGTTAGTCAATGATATCCACTAGGTCCCTTATGAGATATCAATGCCAATTGCAACCCAAGAAGAACTGGTAAAAGTCAATGATGAAGTCTCCATATATCATCCCTTCGATCCAGTCCCCATTTACAATAGTGACCAATATGGTGGGATGACTAGGAATCCACACTTGCATCAAACTATGCACCTTCTAATAAATAACTTTATACAAATGCAACACCCTATAACTATTCCTTGTTACATATCCAACCATGGGAACCAATCCTTTCTGATCCCAATTATTTCCCTTGGTACACAGATGTGTGTCAAGTCATCTAGGTTACATTCCAAGGAGCTCAATCAAAGATGGTGGAGTGTCTTCAAGGAAAGCAGTCAATCCCATATAGCACTCTGAATCTTGCCCCCCTAGAGATACCACTATCGTCAGACCTTTGATGATAAACATGGGACTTGTTGGGGGCAACCCAATGATTTTGTTCCCTCTGCTTAAGATTTAAGTTTTGGTCAGGATTCATAAAATTTTAAGTTTGGGGTGGAGATGGGTGGTAGTACTCTTTCCACCCACTCTATCTAAATTTATTGAAATCTCTATTATTTTATGTAGTTTAGCCTTCAATTTTCCAAAATCTTTCCTTTAGTTTTTCCCATGTCTATTCGGCCAGGCCTTTATCTAGTTTTCCATGATGATATGCATGTTTATCAAACATACCCCCTCAAATGATGTAACTTCTTTTGTAAAATAATTTATAAGCCTTCCATTGACATCAATTTTCATTCACCTAGGATCTTTACTAACATCATTCCTTGGAAAAGATGGTAAGTGTAGAGGAGTGATAGGATTAAAAAAGAATGTTCCATTACCGAAAGTTATAGATTGAATTGAAAAAATTTTCTTGATTTTTCATAAATCAAAAATTAATTTATCCAATGTATGATACTCCCAATGTGCTTAAATTCACAAAAATTAGTTGCAAAATGAACAATCTTTTTTATACACTTCTTCCATCACCTAGTTATCTCTCCATTTGTAAAAAAGGCCAATGTGCCAATCTTCAAGTTCGGGGTGGCACGCCCCCCTTTTTCCTTTCTCTTTCACTTCTTACATACCCCTTGTAAATTAAAAAGGGGTGTACCATCAAGAAAAGATGCCAAAAAGAGCACCCCAAAACAGACGGTCAATGTAACTACAAACAAAGAAATAAAAGGCTTCAAGTCGAATAGAGGAGAGGCCACTTCCTTCCACACCTCCTTCACTCCATTTTTATGCCTGGGGGAATCCACATGACCCCATCAAATTCATGAGCCCAGTTTTTGTGCAAAAACTCTCAACAATGTGTCGGAGTACCAAATGCAAAGGAAATATGAAATTAGTTTTATTATAAGTCATGAAATGGAACTAAGTTACAAAATAATCTTGACGTAGGGGAAATGAAAATTGTTTTTCATTAATCCAGGAAGTTAAGGTTGATTGGTATAAAATGTTGGAAGGAGTTAAGTGGTGTTATGTGAGTGAGGATGACAAGTCAAAAGTATTATGCGGCAATTTTTTAATTCAATATTGAATGAGGACAATCAAAACATTAAGTTCGGGGTATTTTGATGAGTGCAAACTCTTCGCCTTTATTTGTACATTTTTTAATCCTTATTTGACAATAAATTGTTGGCTAGTTGATAGTTTCAACATAAATTATCTTAGTTTAGCTCTTCTTGTCTATATTGAACTTTATATTTTGTTTTTATGGGTTTTGTAGGAAACTATTCACATTACTTCAAGGGTCCAAAAGACCCAAGAATCAGAGGCTTCATATTCTAATTCCATCCACCCACTCTACCATTTCATCTTCCCAACTAGTTGACTTAGTAGCATAAGAAAATGCCTCCCCAAAACTCTAATTGATCGGCTCATTCCATGAGTTGATCGATTCAATCACCCAAGAAGCCTCATTCCAGATGTCAATCGACTGTTTCTATAACAACCTCACTTTTTCAACATCCCCAAATTAAGTAAAGACCCAAAACATGAGATCCACTACCTAAAATTCCCAAGGATCCATATTAAAACCACTGTTTGGGAAATCGGTTCGCACAGCCGCATATACTCCCGCATATACCTATTCAGTCACCCTACCGCACCGCATGTTACTAATCGGTCCACTAAGCGGTCATGGGCCGCATATACTCCCGCTTGACCGAGTAAGCGTCCGATTAAACTCTGCTTTTCGAAAAGCCCACAACTAATGTTCATGCATTTCGTACATACATGCATATATATACACACATTTCATTATATATTTAAAATTATATATATATTCTTTGAAGTATATGTATACATTGTAATACATAAAAAATTTCCACATGCATTTGTGCATTTATTCAAATACCTTTTGATATATTAACATGTACATATACATATACAATATACCTAAATATACAATCACATATTTGTGCATGTATATATACATTTTGATTTATTCACATTTATACACATTATACATATATATGTACATTGATTTACCTACATTTTAGCATTTGTACATATATTATAAACACATTCTATATATTTACATATATACATATATAAGCATATCATACATTATACATGCATATTAATATGTTTATAAGTAAATAGATGTATGTGCCTACTCTATATATTTTAATTTATGATCTTGCTATATTATTTTATATATAATTAGTTTATTGAAATAAAAAAATCCGAAACCACATATACTCCCATAAATACTCCCGCATACCGCATATACTCTATGCAGTACCCACTTCACCCGTACACCGCATACCGCTTTCCTGAACCATGATTAAAACAAATAAAAATAATGGTAAATAATTTCCATTAATTCAAATATTGTTTACAAGATTCCCCTCAAAAAAGTTACATGAATTTAATACATAAGAACTATAAATATATGAAGAAGTATCTAGCTAATCCTCCTTTACTTATCTTTAATCCCTTCAGGTGGATTTCCTATGATTCATCTAATTTCAAACTCTTCATGTATAGCATGTACCTAAAATGTCGTGAAACAAAACATGGCTCAATATATTGCTATATTGTGTACGTGAGGTTCATGCAAAAGTGTGCATATATTATAAGAATGTATGATCAATCAAATACTTGCAAATAAGAATTGTCATTTTCTTCACACATTCTCATCTTTATGTGATGTTCATAGTGGCATTATAATTGAGCATAATGTAAATAACCATTTAACATTTTAGTTGTTCAACCTTCAAGAAAACCTCAGCAAACAATGAAAAATTATATTGTGGGTAATCATAATTGTAACCACATATATTTTGTGGAACCATGCATATCGTAAAAATATACTTCAAATATATTCAATCAATCCAATCACCAAATCTAGGAATTCAACATTTTAATTTGCATGTAAGTAAATCCTAAGTGTCACCATCACAATAATTATATTGAATCCTACTCAGATCCTAATCTAGGGTCTAGGTTTCTTAGTTCTTGAGTTATCATTAGAGTCATGTTTTAAAACCCTAATGACTAGATCTATCGTATTCTTTCATTATGATCACATATATTCAAATATGCTCATTAACAACATAGCTAGATATGACCTTTAACCCTAATTATTCTTATGCATGATTATTCACTTTTGAAACCCTAATTATCACCATTATGAGCATGATCATGTTATATTAGAATTATAATAAAAAATAACAAATAACATCTAAAAATAATCGGATTCACTACGTTAAGCATGATAATGATTAAAATTAGGGTTTTTATACCTTTATCACTTAGTAATCATGCATTCATCCTACTTTTTGAACTAGAATTAGACTTAGGTATTCATTATATTTTATTTGCATTACACACATTTTCCTGATCAGTTTGACATAAGACTCATCTCAATTCATTTTACCAATTGTTTTCTACAATATTCTCAAGTTAATCATTTTATTGGCCAATTAGCAACTACCACGGCAGTAATTAGATTATATTTTGCTTCAACAGTGGGTTGAGGTCCAGCCAATGGTCTTGCACCTTATCAACAACATGTCCATGCATGTTGGACACCGTGAGGGAGGATAAAAGACCTTGTTGCCCATGGTACAGTGAACCTGATTCAATATGTGTGCAGGGGCATGCCAGTAGCTGGACATCTACCCCCTTCCTCATCCTCACAACAAGGATCAGGTTCCACCATGGGTGAGTCAACCCAGGCATTGACTTCTCCAATTACTTCTCCTGAAGATGAACTAAAGGTTCCAACACCTCCTCTCTCCCTCACCAGATTTGGACAATCGAGTTCTAGGCCTGAGGTGGTTGGGGTAGGAGAACCCATGTCTCTGTGAGGGGGTTCAAGCAACCAGAATACAAAGAAGAAAATATAAGGGGAAGAAATAGAATGAGATTTTCTCTAGACATTGAGATGGGTTGAATCCAACTCATTAACTCTCCTGACATCACCTTTCAAATCTTGGGTTAGCTAGTACCCCACCCCTACTCCTTGTGCACATAGTTGATCCGAGAGGTGAAAGAACTAGCAACAGACCATAGAGGAGTTATGAAGGAACTAGAGATCCAATTTTTATCATGAACTCACAAAATAGGTTACTGGCTTCGATGACATAACTAATGGCTTATATAGACGGGGATTAACAGAGGGGTGTCAGCTGCTAGAGTTCAACAAAACTGGGAAATTGGAGAGCAACATAATGCTTAATAGCAAGGACATATATTTGGGATTATTAGGTTTGGCTTACCTTCCCAAATTCAATGGGAAAGGTTTTAAAAGGGGTGATAACCTAGAGAGAGAGAGAGAGAGAGAGAGAGAGAGAGAGAGATCAATGGTGAAGGAGAGTAACTCACTATTTGCATTGTTTCCATTTTGATTGAAATTCTGAGACAAAGGAAGCATTGGTTCATTGATATGATTGTCTACTTTGTGTGATGTATTACAGGGAGCATATTTATCCATATCTAAGGTTTAGGAAACTGATAATTGATTTAAAAAAAGAAAGATGTAATAATTGTAATAATGCACCTCTTTCTTCATGGATTTCTCTATGTCACTAGGAAACTCCTTTTTCAATGAAACTTTAAGGGAAAATCATTAATAACTTTCCCAACTTAAATATAATTTGTGTGATTCATTGGAATAAGATCAATACTACAAACTTTCTTCTTTATTATATTCTTAAATTAGTTACTCACACCATATAAAAAGTCTTTTTTTTCTCCAATTCTGGAATTTTCTTCTTTTTGTTATTATCTTCAATTACACACAAATTTAGTACGAAATATTCTTGTTTGACTACCCAAGTCTTGTGTTGCTTTTCTTGGTTAGATAATTACTCTTTCAATTATCTAAAAAACTTTATAACATATTGTCTTTTGAAAACTTGCATATTATCCCATATTTCTTTTACTCAACAATTCAAAGTGATTTCTATTTATTTATGCACAAAATCCATTATTTCATTGTCCTATGCACACATTTCCCCAAAATTAAAACCTAGTAAGCTTAAGGTGAATGACAACTCATCTTCATTTCAAACCTTAGGGTTAGAAACCCTACTTAGTTATCATTTATTGATATGAAAATTCCCCATATTATTACTAAGATTGGCAGCTGACTTCAATTAAGGGTATATCCACATCCTTGGTATTTACATGATATCATCCCTTGGTGATTACATCTTCATTAGTGATTCTGATTTCACTTGGTGATTACCTTTTCATCTAGGTTTCCATCCTATTATTCATTTATTATCTCATAAGGGTGATGTAACACCTAAAACCCTAGATTATTTGATTTAAAAACACTTAGGGTATTAATTTTCATATGTCAATTTTTAATATTAAATGTGTGTACCCAATCTCTCTCACTCATAATAAGATGAGATAAGAATTTTAATGCAACCCAAATTCAAAGATCACCCCATTCTATGAGCAGAGATGGTGTATCCACACCTTATCTCAATATATCACATCTTTATGTTGAATCATTCTCATCTATAACTAAATTACTTTTAATACCAAAATATTCTTATATTTCATGAAATCAAATGCCTTTTTCATTGTTGAGTTTGTTCACAACTCCTATTAAGATTTCATTATTACATGACTTCTTGTATCTTTTATATTTACACCTCATGTCTCATTAGCCTTAGTTATTTCATCAAGGTCTCTAAGGGACATGTACTTTTGAAGTGATCTCATCCTTATACATATAGGGAGTGCCTCTCACAATCACCCCTTGGGCCTCATGAACTTATGAAGGTGTCCAATCTCCTACTTCATGGGCCTTAGGCAAACATGGTTGTTACCTTCTGACCCTACGGTCTTATGCATTCAGGGCATAATCACCTCCTAACATCATCGATCTTGTGTACCTTTAATCCTCCCTACTTGATCATAGGATTAACTTAGGTCTCTACCATACCTAGGGTTTATAGAGGTATTACTACTTTAACCATTTTCAAGCACATTATTTTCTTATGAAATTATTTAACCCATATTTCCTTCAACTCCTAAAGTACACACTTTTGACTATATGTCCCTTCATTATGCAAATGGTGACCTTCCCTTCCTGGGCTTGGTCTCCATAGAGGTCTTCCTTTCCTAGTTTTGACATATTAGTGACCTCCCTTTCCTAGATTGGCCACTAGTCATTGCAATGTTTTCCTGTCATATTGGCCTTCATATCCCAGCTTGGTCTATTGGTGACCTTCCTATCCCAGTTTGATCACTAGTAATTGCAATGGCTTCCTCTTGTATCAGCCTTTCTTTCCTAGTTTGTCCTATTGGTGATCTTCCTATTTCATCTTGGTCTTCCTATCCCAGGTTGATATCTAGGTGTGGTAATAACTCTCTTATATTGGCCTTCATATCTAGACTAGGCCTATTAGCGATCTTCCTATCCCAACTTGATCACTAGTCATTACACTGACTTTCCTTTTAATATAGGCCTTCATATCCCCTCTTGTCCAATTAGTGACCTTCCTATCTCGGCTTGGTCACATACTTTCAACCACTTCCTTAGTGTCTTTCCTTGTGTCCCCCAGAGATGGCATACTTAGGTTAAAATAATGTATGTACTTTCATCTTTTGTATACATAATTCTTCAAATTTTAGGTGACATACGAGTTACATCAACTCTTACAACTGATTTTTGAACTCATCCTTCTATGAGAGGTCCTAACCTATGGTGTCTTCTTGACTCACAAAAGTGGATTAGGCTCTCTAGCCACAACTTGACTCTATGAGTTTTAGGGTTTTGCCTCCTCCTCGGGTCCTTTTCCCACTATTGGTTTGACCCACCCTAGGTCAAGACATCCATCCTAAAAGTGAATTAAGGATTTCTTATTTTCATTTCTGTGCGACCTAATTATTCATTTCTTATTATAATGTCTCAACCCTTGTTTACACAATCTCTAGGAACCAATCATGGGATTCATTCCACATCACCTTCCCAATCATGGGCTTGACCCTTTGTTCACCTTCCTTATGTAGAGCTTGGTCATCTACACTATGGACTCAGGCCACCTCCCCAATTTGGGTCTTCGTGCAAGTCAATCTTTCAATTCATAAGATTGACCCTCCTTGACCTTCCCCAAAAGGGGCTTTTTTTGTAACCTTCCCCTCAAGGGGTTTGATCATATTCATATCAATGACTTTCTTTCTATATCCAAACTTACACAGATAACATGACAAGTTTGAGCATGTTATATTATGTTATGCTTTAATCTTAGGTTTCTTATGTTTCTTAAAACCATCTACATTTGTCTTGCTCCACATTCACGCATGCATAGGTGACTAACCTCATTTTTTTTTCGTTCCTATTCCTTTTCACCCTAATTAGGGTCCTCAACTAGGTAGGGTTACTATATCATCCACACAACTCACATCTCCCAGGACTAGGGTTTGGCATGGGGGTTAGGGGCTACACCCAACCCCCTTAGGGTTTCCATTTCCATTGACCCACTAGGGTTTTCCCAAACCAACCCTATCTACATCTAGGGTTACCCTCATAAGGAAAAACTCATAAAACATTTTTGTTTTCTTTATCATTATTTCCACATTACATGTACATCAATTAGTGGAGGATGCCTAAATCCTACTTCTTCTCAAAAACCCTAACTTGAGATTAGGAGGGAGTATCTTTTAGGGTATATTAAGAAAGAGGATAAGAAGTGGATGAAATTAGAGATGACAAGACTTAGAGGAAACATTACCTCAGGAAAACCCTAGGTTCCGACCAGGAAGGTATCACTGTGGCTAAGTGAGTCCTTGTAAACCAACTTAATGGTGCGGAGGAATACCTCTAGCCCCCAAAGACATGACCCTGACTAAACACCATTATCATCAGGTCATGCCTAAATAAGTTTTCTAATATTTGTATATATTACTTGAAATCATAAACTATTAAATATTATTTGAAAATTTTGGGACTCTAATACCAAATGTAACGACCTCACTTTTCAGCACTTTCCAACTAAGGAAAGTCCCAAAAAGTTTAGAGCCATTACCTAGAATTTCCAAGGATCTAGATATAACCAAATAACAAATACTAGTAAGCAATTTCCATTAATTCAAATATTGTCTACAAGTTTCCCTTTAGAAAATTTACATGAATTTCTTACATAAGAATTGTACATATGAGAAAAAGTATCTAACTAATCCTCATTTACTTATCTTTAATGACTTCGGGTGGATTTCATGTGATTCATCATCTTCAAAACTTTCATATTTAGCATGTACCTAAAACATCGTGAAACAAAACGTGGCTCAATATATTGATATAATGTGTATGTGGGATACATGCAAAAGTGTGCATATATGATAACAACATATGATTAATCAAATACTTGCAAATAAAAACTGACATTTTCTTCACATAGTCTCATCTTTATGTGATACACATATTGGCATTATAATTGAATAGAATGTAAATAAACATTAAACAATTTAGTTTTTCAATCATCGAGAAAACCCTGGCAACATCGACAAACTGTATTGCAGGTAGTAATAATTGTAACAACATACCTTTTGTGGAGCCATGGATAATATGTAATTATACTATATTCAATCAATCTAATTCAAAGGTCTACAAACTAAACATTTTTAATCAGCATGTAAGTAAATCCTAAAGTGTCACCATCAATATAATTTGATTAAACCTTACTTGGGTCCTAATATAGGGTTTAGGACTCCTTGTTATTGAATTATCATTAAATTCATGTTTAGAAACTCTAATTACTAGAACCATCTTATCCTTTGATTATTATCACCTAGATTCAAATATGTTCATTAACAACATAGCAAGATATGACCTTTAACCCTATTTACTCTTATACATGATTACTTAGTTTTAAAACTCTAATTATCACCATTATGATTATGATTGTTTCAGATTAGCATTATATTTAAAAATAGTATATAATATCTCGAACTAAATAGATTCACTATGTTAAGCATCATTATTACCAAAACTAGGTTTTTTTATACCTTAATCACTTAATAATCATGTATTGATCCCAGATTTAGAACTAGGATTAGAATTAGGTCTTCATTATATTTTATTTGAATTCCTTGCATTTTGCTTAATCAATTTTCATATAATACTTGTCTCAATCCAAGTTAACAAGTGTTTTCTACAATATTTTCAAGTTAATCCTTTTATTGGCCAATTAGCAACTGCCACATCAGTAATTAGATTATTTTCATTCAAACGACAATACTAAGTCCTAAAAATGGGCTCGTGCCTCATTTGTAACCTGTAAATGTAGGTTGGACGCATTAAGGGAGGATAAAAGACCTCACTGCCCACAGTACACAGTACAATAGGCTTGATTCAATATGTGCATAGGGGCATTCTAGTAAATTAACATATACCCCCTTCCTCATCCTCACAATGAGGATTGGGTTTCTCCATGGGTGAGTCAAACTAGAAATTGACTTCTCCAATTATTTCTCTTGAAGTTGAACTAAAGGTCCAAACACCTCCTCTCTGCCTCACTAGATTTGGATAGCTGATTTCCAGGGCCTGAGGTTCAGGTGGGAGAACCAAGGTCTTGGTTAGGGGGTTGGAGCAACTAGAATATGAAGAAGAAAATAGAAGGGAAAAACCTAACTGAGATTTGCTTTGGAGATCAATATAGGTTGGATCCTTCTCAGCGAGTCTCCCTACATCACCTTCCATATCCTAGGTTATCCAGTACCCCACGCCCACATCTTCTCGTGCACAAATTTGGTCAGAGAGGTGAAAGAACTAGCAATAGCCTACAAAGGAGTTATGAAGGAAATAGAAATCCAATCTCGAGCACAGCCTTGTTAGAGAAATTTTTGGCTTTCATGCTGAAAACAAGGGCTTATATACAAAGGGATTAACAGAGGGGTGTCATCCGCCATTGTTCAACATAACTGGGAAATTTGGAAAAGACTTAATGCTTCATGAAATGGATAGATATTGGGGTTGATCGGATTTGTCTTACCTTCCTTATTTTAATGGGAAAGGTTCCAAAAGGGGTTGTTAACCACAAAGAGAGAGAGAGAGAGAGAGAGAGAGAGAGAGAGAGAGATCTTCGGAGAAGGATCGTAACTCAGTGTTTGACCTGTTCCCATTTTGATCAGAGCTAGGAGACAAAGGAAGCATAGTTTGATCATAAAATCCGATGTCCAACTTCATGTGATGTATTACAAAGGGTGAGGTTATCCAGTTCTAAGATTTAAGAAATAGTTAATCAATTCTCATAAACGAAACATGTAATTATTGCAATAATGTCCCTATTTATTCAAGGATTTCTCTAGGCCACTAAAAAATCCTTTTTCCATGAAACATCAAGGGAAACTTATTAACGACTTTCCCAACTTAAATCTAATTTCTGGGATAATTGGAATAAGTTTAATAGATGAAACTTGCTTCTTTAATATATTCTTAGTTAATCATACCAAATAGAAAGTTCTTTTTTTTCTCAAATTCTAGAATTCTTCTTTTTGTTATTATCAGCAAGTATACAAAAAGTCAGATCGAGATACTTTTGTTTTATTCCTTAAAACTTGTATTGACATTCTTGATTAGATAATTATTCTTTTGATTATCTAAAATACTATATATCATATTTTCTTTTAGAAAGTTGTAGATTATCACATATTTGTTTTACTCAACAATTCATAAAGTCATTGATATTTATTTATGCAAAAAATCTCTTATTTATTTTTGTTGTTCACCCATGCCAAAAAGTGCAAAAATTATTATTCTATTAATATTGCCATAGCGGGATTACTTATCAATTCATTTATATAATTCAATTTTACTAAAATTGAGGATAAAACAATTTCATAGCACCGATCCACAAACTCAACCTTCAAATTTAGTGTCCAAATGGAGCGGTTCATTTAGAAAACCATTTGGCTCAGAAATTGAAGCAAGCATTTCAAGTTTGAAAGAGATGATTCAATTCATTAATGATCAAAGACTTGGTCAAACAACACCGCCACCCATCTCTAGTTTTTTACCTTCTTCTCTTTACTCGCTCCCACATAGATCTGAATCGAGTAGTTTACATAGTGAATCGATCGATTGACCATCCATGAGCATTCCACTTCTGCTGCTGCCAGCCATAGTTCTTCCTATCATTAGGGTTCTTGCCCCTCCTTTCTCCCTATAAAAAGAGGGGGGACTCTAAAGCAAAGGGGCATCTCTTGTTGTCTATTTTTTGCTTCTATTCTTTACATTATGTCTGAGTAGTTCCCCTACTGTGACATGGGGGCTTGCCCCATAGCCTATTATTATTTGATGTAATCGACTCCTTATTTCAATAAAAGCATGATTTCCTTATGTTTCTTCTTTGTTCATTGGATGAATTGATATACTTTTGCAGGATGATATGATCGTGGATCCCTACATGAATTAACCCATAATCCCTTAATTGTGATAGTTATCTTTTTATCTCTTGATTATGTACTTTTTTTCTAATAGAATGATTATATTATTTTGGGGGTGCTGAGATCTCAGGCCCTTAAAAGAACAAATCCATGGTTTTTTGAATGTGATCACCTGATTTAGATGATGATCTATTCTACCCATTTGAAATGTTTGTTATAGCCCATGGTGATGGGATCACCTGATCCATGGGTTCGACCATTGTATAGAAATCAAATATATATTGATGAGATCTCAGACTGTTATGTGTTGTACGATTAGACGAGGATCAACAAACACTAGTAATTTAAACGCATCTGAGCTTAATTGGTAAACTAGGGATTACCTTCATGATTACATGCTTAATTAGATTGTTACTCGCTTAAACCTAATTAATAATGATCGCTCAATTCTATTTTTCAAACTTAATAAGGAACTATAATCATGATTTTACATTGAAGGATTAAGGTTTAAGAAATGAACCCTAATTGCCAAAATTAGGTTTTTGATAGTATATAAATACAAATTTTGATAGGCATAGCAGTATGGTAAATGACTTTTCATATCTTCTATGTAATTTGGATTTACATGAAATTTGGATATGATATGAATAACTCAATCATGTGTGTTAGTGCAAAATGTCAGAATATTTGAATGTTCTTTGAATATGGTTGTCGGTCAAACTACACTTTAACCAACTATGTTGCAGACTATTGTTTAGAAGTGTAGTATTTGATTTTTAGTTATTTATTGCTAGCTCATAATGATCCAAAATTTTTACTAGAGCTTAATTTTCAATGTTAAATAGCGTGCTATTTTTTTATAATTTTTGGAGGAAGTTAGACCAATGAAGTAATTGAATTACAATAACATTTTAATGACATAAAATTATGCCGAAATAAAAGAAACCTATAAGTAGGATCAATTTACAATTTACCCAAGCAACTTGATTGCTCTATATGATCAACCTAGCACACTATGGGTTCTCATATTTGATGATGTGTTCCAGATGAATGAAATCTTAGAGAAAGAGGGAGAGTTAGATTTTGGATGGAGAAAGTGGTGAAGATGGTGAACTAGGGTTGTCTCTCCCTAGATTTGATGAAGTCAAGTAAGTTTGTCATCTCCTTTTAGCTTTTCTTGGTGATTCTTCTCTTACATGTCAAGATTCTACACCTACTCTAGTTTTATTCAAAATGATATTAGATCTCTTCCGTTTCTCACTCTTCCTTCATAATTCTCCATTCCTATGGTTTCTGAGTTGAAATGATGGAGGAAATGGTGATTTGCTATGGTTTTAATATGAATTTGAGAATTTAAGATATGGGACTATGTTTTTAAGGTGTTTTCACACGTTAGGTGAGTGGATACTTTCTTTAAACAGCATATTGCATAAAATTGAATAAAATCTTCAATAATTTTCAGTTCCTTTGTATGTGACTACAAACCCTAAATCTTTTTTTCAATTTAAGCTTATGAAAGATGATCTGGAAATGGATTGTTTTCCTTTTGCGATGAATTTTAGATGATAAAATCATATAAAAATGGATATAAATCATCATAAATAAAGTTTTTAAAGTTATTGAAGAAGTTATAAGAATATACCGAAATTTGGGATTTTCAGTTATATCTAAAATTGTTGTATAATTGAATAAACAACTTTTCCTATTTAAATATCCTTGTTTATGAATGCTTTTTTTATCTGATTTCATAGTACATATATGTCAGATACAATCTTGGATTTCATGTGTTGTTATTAACATTTCATTGATATCTCAATAAAGAGGGTGAAACCCTGGATGAATAGAAAGTTGGAAGTTTACAAATCGACATCATGAAATTCAACTAATGTCATTATTTTATGGTTATAAATTCATTTATTCAAAGTTATTCTTGATGCATGATATTTCAGTGAATGGCATGGAAACCCTAGTTTAGTTCATATCAGTGTCCCATGTATTTGTTTGGTTATGTGTGAGTTTTTGAAAGCTACCTTTATTCAGTGAAAGTTTATAATGCATTAAATCTTTATGTGAGTCATGTGATATGTGAATGAGGAAAATGAAACCCTAAGGACAGGGAATTATGTGAATAGAGTACTTTCAATATCATTGTTTATTAGTGTGAAATGTGGTGATGATCAACACTTCAATTTGTGGTTCATATTATAGATGATCTATCATATGAATTGTTACAAAGCTAAGCTATGAAATTTTGATGTGATGATTGAACCATGAATCTGAAGAGTTAATTAGACATTTAGATGCCCTTAACACTATAGAATCATCACAAAAGGCTTGTTCTCCGAGGAGGAAACATGCTTCTCAATTAGACGTTTCATCTAGGTCGAGGTAAGCCAGAGTGCACTAGTTGGGTGTCCGGGGTCTAGGCTAGTGAGGTCATACTCCTTAGATGATGGGTATCCAACACCAACTTTGGATGTCAGCAGTACCTAAGATATGAGTTGTGGAGATCAATGGACATCTCCAGTAGGTCCACTGGTGCACAACAAGCCTAAGGACTTATACTCCCCACTTGAGTACCCATGTTGAGATGAGGAGTCGAGATATTCAGCCGCTCCCATTAGCGTCTGAGAATCATATGTAGTGATCCCAGCTATAGACATGGTATTGAGACTACAAACTTCGGATCTCGAGCATGCTTATAAGTCTTGTACAGTGAGATTGTAGCTTGTTGTGATACTTTCACATGTTTTGGTACACCTCATGTCGGTTCTGGGAGATTAATCATGTGCGTGTGCGGCTATTCTTCTAGTTCTTTATATGTTTCTGAATTACCAATTCCTTTTGTGATTAATCAAGTATCTTTAGATACTAAATTATTCTTTGTAGATACCTAGAGTGTCCCTCCATATATATGTCTGTCAATGATTAGTTCTTATATAGTTCATTACTATTCTAGTTTAATTCAATTGATCAATAATAATATATGTTTTGACAATTAAAGTGCTTTTAATTGTTTCTTTGAAGTACTCATTCATTTAGTGAGTTCTCTCACCTCTCTATTCACAAAGATTTAGGTAAACCATGTGAATATTAAGAATTTTAATGTCAGAGTAGATCTACCACAAGAGCTATGTATCATATTAGTTAGGTCCAGTCAGACCCTGTCACTCTAAGACATCTGAGTAGAAGTGATATAGTTGTAAATGATGATGTCTAACTTTGTTTCCTTAATAATAAAGAATGTATCTGATTATCATGTCATTTGTACATGGAAGTGTGAGAAACATAATTAATGTCTAGATATGTATCTTTATTGTTGAGATTAAATTATAGCAGTGAAGTTTTAATTTTCCATGGAACATTGTTTATATGATTGAATGTGAGTAAACAAAGAGTTTGAAATGTCAGAATAATAAAATTAATTTGATCTTTGTATTATGTTTAATTCTCAACTTCTACCTGAATCTCATGATAATTGGTAATCGTGGGATGTGGGTGTAACACCATGGTATCAGAGCTTAAGTTGAGTTGTTAAGGACCATTATGATAGAAAGTCAGAGTTATAAGTGTGGTAGTTAGGATATGATGCATCAACATCTTTGGGAAGTCTAAGTATTTGGATACCCTTGCCTAATGTCTGAATACTTAGGTTGACCAGTATTAAGGTACTCTATCTATTCTTCTCTAGATGACCTAGCCAGGTATGTAGAGGAAGCATGGTCTAGAGAGAAACCCTAGAAATATTAGGGTTAGAAGACCAGAAAGTAATGAAGAAATGCGTACACAAAGATAGAAGGAGTTGCCACTTTTATTGTACATTGTTATTTTAATCGAAGATGAATAGAAATCATTTTATATATTTGAATTTAGATATTCAATTTTCAAAAATATATCATCTTTAATATTGTTTTTTGGTATGGGGTTACTTCAGTTATTGTCTATATTCTTTGCATCAAGTAGATCAAAATTAATCTTTAAATGAGTTTTCCCTAAATGAATATTCTTTCAACATGTTTGAGATAAATAGGAGTCTATTAATCCTAAGTAGCTCTTGGCTTTAGGACTGCATGTTTAGCTCGGTTCGGCTAGGATGACGAGTTATTGAGATCTAATGACTTCTATTAACAATATGTTAAGAGTAGACTCTAGATTAATAAGACCCATAGTGTATTAAGAATGTGCATACACTAAGATATTGATATATAAGGGAAAGACTAGAATAGCTAAGAATCTGGTGGAACCAATATCTATGATCCAACTTTGGGTCCTTAGATAAGAAACTCTGATGTGGGAATAAAGGAAGAAGGAATATAGATACAAGACATGAATTATTATGTAACATATAAAATGAAGAAGAATGAATGCATAAAGAAACTTGAATCATATAACAAGTTGAGTCACTTTATTCCATTTGAAATCAAGGAAATATAATAGAAAACTACAAAAGAAGCGAAGATGGAAAGAATCAGTTCTGATGAATGGATCATATAATAAAGTAAAATGCATTTATGTACTCCAAAACAAAGGGAAAATAGGATAAAATAGTTATCTATACAATAAGTACATAGAGGTGAAGAGTCTTCAGAAGAATTCAAGTGAAGAGAACTAGATGAACATGTAATTTTTAAGACTAGGATCAGAAACTCAAATGAAACAAAATGGAAGTGATTGAAATGATGAGTTTGATTATGGAGGGTTACATGATATAATTGACAGCGTGGAATGTGTACTTCTCTTATGAAGTTTCATGCATTCATCCTTACTACCTTTTGATTCAAAGTATCAATAGAGTGACAACCTAGATTCCATCCAATGTATTCAATAGGTTCCTAGTGATGAAATGGAACTCGTTCTCAAAAGAATAAAAAAGGTGCTAGATAAATAACTAAGCAAGTCATATAAAAGTAAATTATATTTAGGATGGGAAATCTTGATTGAAAGAGAAACTACATTTGACCTATGCATGAGTAGTTTGATTTGAAAGAAAGGATATGTAACAGATTAAACGTAAGATGAAACTAGTAGGGAGAATATTGACTTAGAATTTGAACTTCACATTAGTAAAAGGATAAAAAGAAATCTATGTGGCATCAAATACATAGTCATACACATGAATGAGCAACAAGATCATAGGTGATAAGTATAAGTTAAAGATGATTTGTGGAAGAGAAGCATACAATATAAGGATAATGGAAATGAAAGAGGGGTTTGAAACATGATGGAGTAATATAGATTATAAAAGATAGGGATCATGAGATGTGAGAAAATCCTAAATTGTCTAGTCTACTTGATGATGACTAAATAAACCAAGATATGATAAATGTGTTAAATGAATACTTGAAGATTAGAATTCTATATCTTCAAACCATCTTCTCTTTTATATCTTCCTTAGTGAGAGAAATGTGGGAATGAAGTGATAAGAAAATGAATTCTACACGATGAATAACCCTTCATGGTAGAGAGATTTATTGAATGTATTAATGACAAATATGATGATGAAATCCTAGTAGTGTAAATAAAGAATGTAACCTATCATAAATGTCAAGTAAGAAAAAATGAAGTTATAGTGGTAATGATAAGGAAGACTTTAGTAAAACTCAAAAGAGCTAAGTTTAGATACCAAATAAGGGAGTAAAAACATGCGACAATAACATCATGTTATTGATAAGGATCAAACCCTAGAAAGTTTAGGGTACTAGTGACTTGAAGGGATGTCACTAGTGATTTGACCTTGAGAACTGATAATATCATAAAACAAGATCATACGATTAGCAATATGAGATGTAACTTAGAAATGATAGTAACCCAAGGTGAATGGATTGTAGATGAGAAAGATAGATAACAATATGGAAATGAAAAAGAAAGGAGGATAAGAAATATATTTGAGATTTAAGAAGTATGATTTGAAGAAAAGGAGAAGTGCAACATTATCAAAGTGTGATCTGAAATAAATTGTTACAATGATTGAAAGAATGATGAGTAATCCATTTGTATCTAAAATATTTTAATGATTAGAGATGATTAATCTAAATGATCAAAATGAGAAAGATAAGTCAGAAGAGGTATAATCTATTTTCAGAAGATAATCTTTTGAAGATATATAAGGGATGTAAGTAAGTTACACATGTGATTTTAATTGTATATCTACACACAATATATTAAATTGAAAAGGGTGTGATACTTATAGTCATTCATACCAATAATCCCACTCAGTATTGTATATCGTTGTTGAATCTAGTCTGGAATCACATAAGTGTTTTTCTCTGTGAGTTGAAAATTATAAACTTAAAAATAGTAGAGTGAACTCCCTTTAGTAACTCAGATGTAATACAAACAATAGTACAATGAACTATATAAGTTGAGACAGTTAGATTAGATTTCCATTACTTAGATTACACCTCAAGAGAGTATGATAGAATTGAAAATGGTTGTTTATCTTTCTATTTCCTATTATCAATTGTTATATAGAATATTCATTTATTGTCATTGAGAAGCCTTGCTTTAAAATTTGTGTGATTAGAATAGAAATAAAGGACTTAATGTTGAAAACCACATTCAAATATGAAATACAAGAATATAGTGGGATATAAGATTTTAGAAGTTTGGAATAAACCTTGAATTTACTTGGCATGCATATTTATGTTTTGGGGATGAAACCTTTTTACGGGGGGGAACAATTATTATGACCACATCTAAGCTTAATTAGTAAAGTAGGATTTACCTAGATGATTACATGCTTAATTAGATTCATCATCACCTAAACTTGATTAAAAATGATATCTCAATTCTGATGTTCAAAGTTAGTAAGAAATACTAATCATGATTTTACATAGAAGGATTAGGGTTTGAGAAGTGTAATCATAATCACCAAAATTAGGGTTTTGGTAGTATATAAATACAATTTTTGATAGCTATAGAAGTATGGTAAATGAGTTTTCATATTTTCTATGTAATTTGGATTTACTTTAAATTTGGATATGATGTGAATATATGAATCATCCGTGCTAGTGAAAATTTTTAGAATATTTGTAATTTTTTGAATGTGGTTCTCGATCAAACTACACTCCGACCGACCATGTTGTGGACTATTGTTCAATAGTGTAGTATTTGATATTTGATTATTTATTGATAGTTCAGAATGATCTAAAATATTTACTATCATTGAAGTTCAATGATAAAAAAACTTGCCAATTTTTAATATTTTTTTAGGAGGATAGACCTATGAAGTAAACTATTTATAGTAAATTTAACTAAAATTTTACAAAAAATTCTACTAAAATAAAAGAAAAGTGTAAGTGCGGTCAATTTACAATTAACCCACATAGCTTAATTTCTCTATATGATCAACCTAACACACTAGGGTCTCTCACACTTTGTGATTCATTCCAGAGAAATGAAATCCTAGAGAGAGAGGGAGAATTAGTGTTTGGATGGAGAAAGTGGTGAAGATGGTGATCTAGGGTTATTTCTCCCTAGAGTTGATGAAATCAAGTAAGTTTTTCATCTCCATATAGCTTTTCATGGTGATTCTACTCTCACATATAAAGATTCTACCACTCCTTGGATTTGATTTAAAATGATATCAAATCTCTCCCTTTTCTTACTCTTTCTCTATAACTCTCGATTCCTTGGGTTTCTGAGTAGAAATGAAGAAGAAAGTGGTGATCTGCTAGGGTCTTGATATGAATAATAGAATTTCAAATGTGGGACTATGTTTTTAAGGTGTTTTCACACCTTAGGTGAGTGGGTACTTCCTTCAAACAATTGATTGCAAGAAATTGAATTAAATCCTCAATTATCTTCAGTTCCTTTGTATGTGACTACAAACCCTAAAATTGTGTTTTAGTTTAAGCTTATGAAAGATGATCTAGAAATGGATTGTTTTCCTATTGTTATGAATTTTAGATTATTAAATCATATCACACATTGATACAAATCATCTAAAATATAATTCCTAAAGTTATTGGAGAAGTTATATGAATATACAATAATCTAGGGTTTTTGGTTATGCATAAAATTGTTGTATAATTGAATAAAGAACTTTGTCTGTTTGAATCTCCTTGTTTATAAATGATTGTTTTATCTGAATGCATAGTACATATATGTCAGATACTATCTTGGATTTCATGTGTTGTTATAAGTGTTTTCTTGATATCTCAGTAAAGAGGGTGAAACCCTAGATGAATGGGAAGTTAGAAGTTTGCTACTAGACATCATAAAATTCAATCGATGTGATTCTTTTATTGTTATAAATTTGTTTATTCAAGGTTATTATTGATGCTTGATATTTCAATGAATGGTGTGAAAAACCCTATTTCTATTCATACCAAGATTTCATAATATATATATATATATATATATATATATATATATATATATATATATATATATATATATATATATGTGTGTGTGTGTGTGTGTGTGTGTGTGTGTATGTCTGTGTGTGTTTGATTATATGTGAATTGTTGAAAGCAATAACTATTCAGTGAAAGTTTATGATGCATTAAATATTTGTATGTGCCATGTGATATGTGAATAAGGTAAATGAAACCCTAAGGAGAGGGAATTTAATGAATTGAGTACTTCTGATATCAGTGTTTCTCAGTGTGTGATATGGTGATGCTCAATGTTACAACCCCAATTTTGGGTTCATATGATGAGAAATGTAAACTCTCATATTGAACAAATAATGATGTAATTTCATTTACAATAGCCTTGATCATTGCATTATGGGCTTTATTGGCTATTGGGCCCAATAACAGGGAAATTTAATTAATTAAGAATTCGAGAAAAGAAAGTTGTGGAAACCTCTAGAAGGCAAAAGAATGTAATCCAAGGATGGATTTCGTACCTTTAGGTTCCTTGGGTTCCAAGGAATCCAAGATTGCGAAGAGAAGGCAATAATACAAGAAAAGATCAAATAATTATTTCTTTATTAAGTAAGAAATTGAAAGCAATGTAAAAATGTAGAAAAATAAGTGAAAAGAGGTACAATTGAGTTATCCTTGGTGGATTTTCATATCCAAAGGGTTTCTACTATTAAAAGGAAAATAAAAAGAGAGATAAAAAGATAAATCCTCAAAAAGAGATATATTAATAAAAAGATAAGGAAAATAGGTGAAATAGACATAAATAAAAGGATAAAGGCAAATAGATGTTCCCCAATATGGGAATCCGTGCCTTTAGGATTTATTGAGGTCCAAGGGACCCAAAATAACAAGATAATGACAAAGGAAAAAGGAATATCAATTAATTTGGACTAATTAATGAGAAACTTGGGAGAGATGGAAGCCTTCCCATCCATTTCTTTTTTTCCCCAAATTTCGTACAAAGCTAGGCAATATTAAAAGGAACTTTCCCTTAAAATTTGAGAAAGAAAGGAGTTATGGTTTGGGAGGAATCAATTTTTCAAGTTATATTCGATTTGGGAATTAATTCTGAATTAATGGAATAAAGCTTTCCTTTTCTTTGAATGCAAGCGATATGGTCTGTTGGATCTTCATCCAATGATGGACACACAGTGTCTATGTCCCGATAGGACTGGGATTCTATTGGATACAGGGAGGATTTCCCACCCTAAATTCTCAAGAATCCAGAGCATAAGCAAGCCTGGTGATCGTTCCTTTAGATCCAGGGGTTGAAACCGAAGGGAAAGGTCCCTCGTTTGTCTAGGTTAGGTCGCGGTTTTGGAAAATGCCCAATCTAGCAGGGACTGCCTCGACCCTATATATAGGGGAGGTTGGATGGAGACACCAGCATCCTTTTTGGCTACTCCAACCTCTACGGAAGACCGCATGGAGTGTTTTTGCGCTTTCAATTGTGCCAGCAACCCTAGACTGGACCCTCGTCGACGCAACAGACCTCGCCAGATTTCGACGAGTAGAGGAGGCAACTTGGCGAGGCTCGAGTGATCAATAGAGGTCGTCTTCAGCTTTGGCCGAGGGAGACAAAGCTCCTTGTACAATCTGCTCACTCGCAAGAGGTCTGGAGCCCAAAGTCAACCCTGAGGTTGACCATCGGATCGCAACAGGAGATGACGCGAGGTTGAAGAAGGCCTCCCGTGAAATTACTACCTTACCCCTCACTCCCTTCAGTCACGCCAAGGTTAGAACGGACAATTTGATCTTTTGTTTACAAAGAGAGGACGCGCGCTATCTGGGACGCTGGATCCTGAGTGGACCAGCGGACCACAGATCCGACGTCTCTCATTTTTCTAGAATATATCCAATAAATCAATTAAAGGGTTTTTCCTATAAAAATTGTATCTTTTAATAGGAAACTCGGATGAAGAAAATTTATACATGAAAAATGATCAAAAAAATATGAGGAATATGTTAAAAATGGTTTGAAGGCCTAAATCTATCTCTTTTTGCAAAAGTGCATATTTTGGTTAGAAACGATTTTACATTTGTGGTTAGAAACCCTAATTGTTGATAAAAGATATACTTAGTCTTGCAATTAGGTTAATTCGAGCATGTTTAACTTGATTAATGATTAAGATGGTTTTTAACCCATTTTTATGATAGAATTGCATGTTTAGGGTTTTTAATTCAATATGTTGATTAATATGTTGAAGAACCCTAAATTAGAGAAAAAGAAAAGAAAAGATAGAGTAATCCGAAAATTAGGGTTTTTCTGGACCAAACCTGATCTTAAGAATCTTAATGGAAAATAAGATAAGAAAATTAGGGTTTGATGTATATTTTGATAAAAGTGAAATAAAATTGGGAAAAAGGTAATGAAACCCTAATTTTCAAGAAACCCTAAAATTGGAATAGCAATCCTAAGGAATAAAAATGAAATTGGATAAATATTGATAAAAGGAAGTTGGAATGTTTATTTCAGGAGTTCTGTGCACCTTGCTTGCTTGATTGGACTTTTTATCTCTCTACATAAATTTTGTCTCCAAACCTGCAATACATGTATGTCGTTATGCTTATGAATATCTCGAGATAGATTTCTGAGGTTTTCTGATATTTTCACCGATGACTTGAATAAACTGTTGGATGAATTTAGTTCATGCAAACTATAATGTGAATATGACTATCACATAATATATGTGCCTACTAGCTCCGATCCTAGTCCCCTATGTGTCTTAATGGCTGACCTAGTATATGGCTACCTAGAGGGTAGGTCCATCAGGTCGTGGAATGACTTAGTATATGGCTACCCTAGAGGGTAGGTCCATCAAGTCACAATGAGTTAGATATTGGGCTACCTTTGGGTGGTGCCATGCAACTCTACCTTTATAGAGGTATTATATAAGTCCTTACAGGGACAAAACATAGTTGTGGATAGGTATGGATTGAGTAGTTTGGCTTAAAATGTAATCTTGGTTGTTAAATGATTAATTGAATGATTACGTTGTTAACATAATTGCATGATTATTGTTTCCCCCACATACCTGCTTCTTGCTGACCGACGTTTTGTTTGTTGGCATTTTAGGTACAAATGAAACGAACAAACAGTAAAGTGGCATATGTGGAACTAAATGAGAAATAATGTACACAAGGGGATTAGTTAGACTGGTATCTTCATGGATAGAAGTTTAGAAATCCCAACTTTTAAAAGGTAAGTTAAATTTTTATTTTATACCAGTTTTCAGTTTAGTAGTAGAATTTCATAATTATTAATGATTATTTGTCGAACCTTTGATCCTGTTAATTGAATGGCGGCTCTGACCTTCGGGTCTCCCTTAATTGGGGGTTACCAGGAGGCGGGGTCGTTACAATTGGTATCAGAGCATAGGTTCCTCAATTAATCTTTAATAATTATTAAATTTTACAAATTCTGTAGAACCCAAGGGAGTTATTAGAGGATTATCCGAAAGACAGAGGTGTCTAGAAAAGGATCACGACCGGGGGCTGGAAATATTTTCCTCCGCACCGCTAGTCGGAATACGAGGACTCCCGGATCTGTGTGACTGCCTGGCCAAAGTCTTAGGGTATAAATCGAAATAAGATACCTTTAGGACTCTCTCCTCTTGTTCATCCCTTCGCAACTCAAATTCTGATAAGGACCTTAAGGATTAGGGTTTCCTCTCTTCTCCTCACCCTCTTGAGGTATGGGTAAGGTTGATAAGGATTAAGGAATCCTCCACCAAATTAATAAAAAGCATGTAAATAAGATGTCATGGACATAAGGTTAATAGAGTAAGCGTAAAAGGATAGATACATGCTTAGGTCGTATGACATAAGTTGTCATTGCCCTCAGGAAAGACCTGAGGCTAGACCTTCTTGTTAGGAGAATGAGTAGAGAAAGTTAGTCTTGGAGGTAAAGATCTCCATCCATGTAGAGACCTAGCACATCCTCTGAGGATGACGTTTAACCCTAACCCTAAGTGGAGGTTTGAGAGAGAGATGACATGATGAGTTAGATGTCATGGTGGACCAGGTGTTCAGATAGACATGCCTTGGATGCCATATGAACCATCAGAAGCTGATGACCGAGTACCTTTGGCAACCCAACCCTGGGAAGGGTCGTACATGTTAGAGTAAAGGGTAGCTCCTTCATTAATGAAGTTAGAGAAGAACCTATAGAACCCTATGGGCTTATGCAGGTAGGGTATAGCTTGCACCTAGAGCACATCAGTGGACGGTAGTAGGTTGAAACCCTGGCTAGTATGCATGATGGATGGCTTATGGGATGAGCATAAAGGGCCAGGTATAATCTTGAGCCAAACATGAGTTGAGCATAGGCTTCACCCACATAGGGGTATGCTTGTGAGCTTGAGCCTTCATAGAGAAGGGACCTCTAGTGGTATGGTTGGAGGTGGAATTAGCTCTAGAGAGAGGAAACGGGACCCCAACAAGGAGGTTGGAAGCCTAAAACCCCAAAACTTGAGGATTAGTGGGGAGTAGAGGACGATGCTTCTAGTACCTATGGTATAAGTGATTACCTGGTGGATGAGATAAAGAGTGCTTTAGACCTTGAGGAGGTTTAAGCAACCAGTTGTGAGGCTTTATACCTAGTTGGTTGTCCTGGAAGAGGACTCAACTCTGAAGTTTTTCTCGAGTAGAAGGATCATGGAAGTACATGACTTACCTTGGACATGCTTGATTTGTGGTTAAGAGATTGAGCATGCAATTGGACACCCGAAGGTAAACCTAGGGCTCCTAGGCCTAAGAGGGGAAGTAGTGTATCCGATGATCATAATGAGATTTTAGTCTTTATAGTTTCGAGCATGATACTCCTCATGTGTAGAGGAAAAGGAAATCCCTTAAGATGAGGGTATGTTTGATGAACCCCTCACAACTAAGTTGATCTTGTATTGAGGAAAGAGAACAAGTACGACCTAGCATGGTTTAATAAGTGATCAACTTGTGCTTTAGTAGCTGTTGGGTTAGACATGCTCATGCGAAGGTAAACCTAAGGACAGTTGTGACCTTGTCGTCAAGAGTTGTAGTTTGCTCCCATCCTAGGAGAGGGACCCTTTGGTAGGGTGTATACCAGTTTTGTTGGTTTTGAGGTAACCTAAAGAGGTTTCATAGGATCTTGAGAAGCTAAGTGAAAAGTACATGGTATGAGATTGAACCTGTAAACACATAGATAACCATATCTAAGTGCATATGGATGTGTTACCATGGAAGTGACCGGTATGGGGCCTGACCAAGGTAGGTAGGTTGTCATAACCCCTATGAAGGGATGAAAGTCAATCGTGAATGCAGAGAGAGATGATGAAGGATCAGGTAAAGTTCTAAGTGGACATGTACTATTATAGAATCCTAAGTCTATCCTAGGGTTGGGTAGGGATAAGACCGATGGAAGAAGGAGTTGCCTAATTCCCTAGTTGCACATGACCATAGGGTCGGGAGGTAACAACTATCATTGTCTGAGGGCCATGGGTTAGGAGATTGATCACCTTCATGGACTCATGGGACCCAAAGGGCAGATGAGTAGGGCACTCTCTGGATGCATAAGGGAAAATTGATGACCCCAAAAGTGTCGGTACCCTATAGACCTAGAGGAGATGACTGAGGATTGTGTGGTGACCCAAGTAGGTTCGAGACCAGTTTTCCATGGAACTAATTTTGATGTTTGTGATGTAGAGACATAAGTTGCATGTTTCAACTTAGAATTGAAGGTGTACTGGCGATGTGGGATGTATCATCTCTGCTCTTGGAACAGGAAGAACTTTGTGTTTGGACGGCCACCAAATGCTTATTTCCTCTTGTTATGGGAGGGAGAGATGGGGCAGTACGCATGCCATACACAAGGGGTAAAAGATGATGCGAGTTGGAATGTTGCTATGAGGTATGAGGACATAGATGGTAACATACCTTGGGGGAGTGAATGATACATGGATGATTTACAAACACTAAGAGTAACAAGGAAATCATCTTGCAAGGATGTTTTATCATGAGCTATGTGGAATTTGCAAGTTATGCAAAGTTGAGTTTGATCACCATGAGGATGAGCTCAGAGTTTCTTGTTGAAGACAAACCTAGAGTTTGAGATGAGATGATGGTGGAATACCCAGAGGTGTATGTCTTCAACATTACCTAACACATAAGGATAAGAAGTGGTAATAAATACTCTGGTTGAGATATAGCTGCCTAGTTTAGCTGGAAGCTAGAAGAAGTTGAGGTTGCTAAGCTAACCTTAAGTTGGGAAAATAGATAAGTTTGTCTAACACTCAGATATAACGATGTCTGTTGAACAGGTTATTGGTTGTTTGGTTAGCCAGTTTAGTCCTTGATGTAGCGAAAGAATGGTGATAGAACCTCAGATACACTTCATTGAAAAGGAAGGTGTTGAAACCCTAATTAGAGTAGTTTAGGGTTTCGGAGGTACCAAGCTTGAAGAATCGTGACATATAGAAGATCATGGTTTTAAGATCACCAAACATCGTGATACTACAAAGATAGTAAGCGATAGTAGTACTTGGATGCTTAAGATGAAATTGCATGTGGCCATGCAAGTCAGGAGGTAAAGGACGAACGCCAGTGAGCCAGTGCATGGATATAAAGTGTAAAGAGTTCCCAAGAGAGAATGGGAGTTCATCACTATGGATGTTGTGAGTCTCCCCTAGACCAAGGAAGGTCAAGATCCAATATGGGCTATGGTAGATCGCCTTACCTAGATGACATGAGAAAGAAAGAGTATTGTCACGCGACAGATTCGGTTGAACTGCTTAAGAGAGAAAGATGTTTCAACAACACCATGATGAGAGTTCAAAAGTTCTTGGGTATGACAAAGGTTTACTTCCATGAGATGGAAGTAGATACATGAAGAACTCGATGATAGTACAGTTTATCACCCCATACTAATGGAAAGTATGATCCAGACTAGAGGGTCTGATGAGAGCAGGTATGCTCAATCAGGGTGATGCATAGAGATAGTTCTTAAGATGTGATGTTAACCACCATAACCTTTATCGGGATGCAAGAAGTCTTATAGAGAGGTTGTGTCGGTCACCACTTCATTAAGATGATGTTGGTGAAGGAGGCCTCGTAAAGGTCAGAAAAGAACCATAGTGTGTGTAGATGAAGTTGTTTTGATCGTGCAATGGCCGAGAGAGAGCCCAATGGTGACATGGGTCATGAGCTAATGCAAAGCAGACTGACATGGAGTTCACTATGGGAGAATATGTGATGTGAAAATCTGACCCCTCTAAGCTACAGCTGAGAAAGCTGAGTCCCTAATATATGGGTCCATTTGAGATGGATTGGTGGATATAGTTGTGTTTAGCCTTGCCTCTCAGGATAACATGATGAATAATGTGTTCCATGAGTCCAATCTAGAGAACTATGTGAGGTACCCAAGCCATGTGCTGAGCCTTGAACCTATTCAACTTTTAAGAGGCTGAAATGTCCTGAGTCACCTATGAGGGCATGCTATACCAAGGTAAGAAAGAACTCAGATGGAAGAATATGATATGATAAAGGTTCTTAGGAAGTACCATGGAAAGGGTAAGGCCACATGGGAGCCATGATGGACATATGAAAGGTTTATCCTGAATTGTTTGTTTGCTTGGTGGAATTTTGAGGGCAAAGTTCCCATAAGAGGGGAAGGATGTTACAACCCCAATTTTGGGTTCATATGATGAGAAATGTAAACTCTCATATTGAACAAATAATGATGTAATTTCATTTACAATAGCCTTGATGATTGCATTGTGGGCTTTATTGGCTATTGGGCCCAATAACAGGGAAATTTAATTAATTAAGAATTCGAGAAAAGAAAGATGTGGAAACCTCTAGAAGGAAAAAGAATGTAATCCAAGGATGGATTTCGTACCTTTAGGTTCCTTGGGTGCCAAGGAATCCAAGATTGCGAAGAAAAGGCAATAATACAAGAAAAGATCAAATAATTATTTCTTTATTAAGAAAGAAATTGAAAGTAATGTTAAAATGTGGAAAATAAGTGAAAAGAGGTACAATTGAGTTATCCTTGGTGGATTTTCATATCCAAAGGGTTTCTACTATTAAAAGGAAAATAAAAAGAGAGATAAAAAGATAAATCCTCAAAAAGAGATATTTTAATAAAAAGATAAGGAAAATAGGTGAAATAGACATAAATAAAAGGATAACGGCAAATAGATGTTCCCCAATATGGGAATCCGTGCCTTTAGGATTTCTTGAGGTCCAAGGCACCCAAAATAACAAGATAATGACAAAGGAAAAAGGAATATCAATTAATTTGGACTAATTAATGAGCAACTTGGGAGAGAAGGAAGCCTTCCCATCCATTGCTTTTTGTTTCCCAAATTTCGTACAAAGCTAGGCAATATTAAAAGGAACCTTCCCTTAAACTTTGAGAAAGAAAGGAGTTATGGTTTGGGAGGAATCAATTTTTCAAGTTATATTCGATTTGGGAGTTAATTCTGAATTAATGGAATAAAGCTCTCCTTTGCTTTGAACGCAAGCGATATGGTCTGTTGGATCTTCATCCAATGATGGACGTGCAGTGTCTAAGTCCCGATAGGACTGGGATTCTGTTGGATACAGGGAGGATTTCCCACCCTAAATTCTCGAGAATCCAGAGCATAAGCAAGCCTGGCGATCGTTCCTGTAGATCCAGGGGTTGAAACCGAAGGGAAAGGTCCCTCGTTTGACTAGATTTGGTCACGATTTTGGAAAACACCCAATCTAGTAGGGACTGCCTCGACCCTATATATAGGGGAGGTTGGACGGAGACACCGACATCCTTTTTGGCTACTCCAACCTCTGTGGAAGATCGCGTGGAGCATTTTTGCACTTTCAATTGCACCAACAACCCTAACTTGGACCCTCGTCGACGCAACAGACCTCGCCGGATTCCGGCGAGTAGGGGAGGCGGCTTGGCGAGGCTCGGGTGATCAATAGAGGTCATCTTCAGCTTCGGCCGAGGGAGACGAAGCTCCCTGTACAATCCGCTCGCTCGCATGAGGTCTGGAGCCCAAAGTCAACCCTGAGGTTGACCATCGGATCGCAACAGGAGACGACGCGAGGTTGAAGAAGGCCTCCCATGAAATTACTGCCTTACCCCTCACTCCCTTCAGTCGCGCCAAGGTTAGAACGGACAATTTGATCTTTTGTTTATAAAGAGAGGGCGCGCGCGATCCGGGACGCTGGATCCTGAGTGGACCATCGGATCACGGATCCGACGTGTCTCATTTTTCCAGAATATATCCAATAAATCAATTAAAGGGTTTTTCCTATAAAAATTGTATCTTTTAATAGGAAACTCGGATGAAGAAAATTTATAAATGAAAAATGATCAAAAAAAATATGAGGAATATGTTAAAAATGGTTTGAAGGCCTAAATCTATCTCTTTTTGCAAAAGTGCATATTTTGGTTAGAAAAGATTTTAAATTTGTGGTTAGAAACCCTAATTGTTGATAAAAGATATACTTAGTCTTGCTATTAGGTTAATTCGAGCATGATTAACTTGATTAATGATTAAGATGGTTTTTAACCCGTTTTGATGATAGAATTGCATGTTTAGGGTTTTTAATTCAGTATGTTGATTAATATGTTGAAGAACCCTAAATTAGAGAAAAAGAAAAGAAAAGATAGAGTAATCCGAAAATTAGGGTTTTTGTGGACCAAACCTGATCTTAAGAATCTTCATGGAAAATAAGATAAGAAAATTAGGGTTTGATGTATATTTTGATAAAAGTGAAATAAAATTGGGAAAAAGGTAATCAAACCCTAATTTTCAAGAAAACCTAAATTGGAATAGCAATCCTAAGGAATAAAAATGAAATTGGATAAATATTGATAAAAGGAAGTTGGAATGTTTATTTCAGGAGTTCTGTGCACCTTGCTTGCTTGATTAGACTTTTTCTCTCTGTACATAAATTTTGTCTCCAAACCTGCGATACAGGTATGTGGTTACGCTTATGAATATCTCGAGATAGATTTCTGAGGTTTTCCGAGATTTTCACCGATGACTTGAATAAACTGTTGGATGAATTTAGTTCATGCAAACTATAATGTGAATATGACTATCACATAATATATGTGCCTACTAGCTCAGATCTTGGTCCCCTTTGTGTCTTAATGGCTAACCTAGTATATGGCTACCTAGAGGGTAGGTCCATCAGGTCGTGGAATGACTTAGTATATGGCTACCTAGAGGGTACGTCCATCAAGTCACAATGAGTTAGATATTGGGCTACCTTTGGGTGGTGCCATGCGACTCTACCTTTATAGAGGTATTATATAAGTCCTTACAGGGACAACATAGAGTTGTGGATAGGTATGGATTGAGTAGTTTGTCTTAAAACGTAATCTTGGTTGTTAAATGATTAATTGAATGATTACGTTGTTAACATAATTGCATGATTATTGTTTCCCCCACATACCTGCTTCTTGCTGAGTGACATTTTTTTTGTCGGCATTTTAGGTACAAATGAAAAGAACAAACAATGAAGTGGCATATGTGGAACTAAATGAGAAATAATGTACACAGGGGGATTAGTTAGACTGGCATCTTCATGGATAGAAGTTTAGAAATCCCAACTTTTAAAAGGTAAGTAAAGTTTTTATTTTATACCAGTTTTTAGTTTAGTAGTAGAATTACATAATTATTATTGATTATTTGACGAACATTTGATCATGTTAATTGAATAACGGCTCTAACCTTCGGGTCTCCCTTAATTGGGGTATACCAGGAGGCGGGGTCGTTACAATTTGTAACGCTCGGGCCCACTGCCCAAGGCTCTAGTAGAGTTTTAGGAATGACGGCTGGCCCCACAAACCACCACTAGCCTTAACTGCGCACTTTGTCCACACTGACGCACAATCTAGGATCAACTTCCCGACAGGTCACCCATCCTAGTACTACTCCAAGCTGAGCACGCTTAACTATGGAGTTCTTTAGTGATGGGCTCCCGGAAAAGGAGGTGCGCCTTGGTGATATGGGTAGTCCAATTATTCCTTTTAAGATCATGTTATTCGAGGCCTCAAATCATGGGATGTTACAATCTCCCTCACTTAGACTCTTGACGTCCTCGTCAAGGCTCAACAATATGGCCTCATAATCTGACCCCATTTCAGTGCTCACCCACAATGGCCCACGGACACCCAGCTCCCGTCCACGGCTACCAGCGTAAGGGCGGCTGTAAAAGAGTTAAATCACCCCTTTACTAAAATATGGTAAACAAAACACATTGGAAAGCAGCGGAATAAAAATTTCTCTGACTATATTCAATTTCATAAAGGTTTACAAAAAATACATTAGATTCTCCCATTTAGGGTTACATAAACATACAAAATAGGATCTAGATAGAGGGAAGTCCAAACTACTTCAAATCTTGTCTCCAAAGCAAAATCTCCAAGAGCTAGGTCCAAGCCAAAAGCTATATACTCCTTGATCTAACCTGGGGTTGGAAGCATACCCCAACAAGAAGAGAAAATAGATGACATCAGCAAAAGCTAGTATGTGCATACTAAATAGGAAATTAAGCAATATATGGAATAAAGGACATCAAATATAAAAGGCTTCCCATACAAAAGATAAGGACTATCCAATCGGGCATAAAAGAAAAGAATCATCATCTCATAATAAAAGAAGATACTTGCCATGATCGAAACAATAAAGATTGTGCAATATTGGCACAAAAGAAAGTAGTAGGGCACACACCCCACAATAATCAACCTGCATGCATGTGAGATAAACATAGCCCTAGAACAATATAAACACAATTGGCGTCCAACCCTCATAAAGTTGAAGCCTGATAGAGAAAGGAATATTGCCAATCTGCCAAATATATAAAGTTGAGTATTGATTACTGCCACACTCGATTACAGAGGAATGGTATACTGCCACCCTCCAAATAAACAATAGGGGAATACTTCCCCAAAACCAATGTAATTACACTACTCTAGTGCTACTGAATCACATAGCATGTTTAATGTAGAGGCAAGTAAATAGTTTAGTCAGAAGATGATACAAAGGTTGCCATCACACAATGGACAATGCAAATATATAACATCCACTTCAAAGTGGCACATACCAATATAAGAGACCAACATGCACCAAGGCACAAGAAAAGATATCAAGAAAATATCTAAGTTCATAACAAGCAAGATAGTTCACACGAACCATGATAACTAGAGATAAGACATATTGTGTAGGTCAAATTCAAGAGAATGAAAAGATAGGTGAATTGCCCATTATAGAGGAATATGGGATACATCATACAACAAGAGAAAGAAATTACTCAACATAGAGGAATAGGGGATACACCATACCTCTCTTACTTAGAGTCCTATTAACCTCTTTCCCAAACCTTTAGTTGAAATCAAGGTCCACTTGTCCTATTTCCAATTTCATATTCATGTATTAGAATAACATATATACATTAAAGAGTTGAAACCCTAATATATGACATTTTTACACAAAACCTCGATTCAGATCTCAAAAATATCACCACTAACTTAGTTAGGTTTTTCTGATTAAGAAAACATATAATTTTGCATATATTGGAGTTATGAAGGTTAAAGTGTATTTTTGGTGATTTTTAGGTATTTAATTCATTTTCTAAAAACTCTTTTCGACAAAACTGAAAACCAATACTTGGAAATATTTTTATTAAAAATAACATGTTTTTATGAGTTCATAACATATTTTACTTTAATTTTTGGACAAACGAATCAAAAGTTATGAATTATTGAAAATCGACCAATTAGAAATCGACACATCATCAATTTTACATAAGATCATGAGTTTTAAAAATGTAATAAGAAATATATGGGAAGGGGGTTATGAATCTCATACCTAGGGAATATAATAAGTTCCAAACAGCAAGGAACCCGAGCTTATAAGGTCTGGTTGCTCCAAGCCTAGCTCCTTTCTTGAACAAAGATCACCTTCTCCACTTAGAGGTGATAAACCCTAGCAAAAGAGCATAGAGATGAGGTGTTTTTAGGGTTCTAGGTGGGGTTTCACCATGTATGGTCATGGTTACGACCTGGAGGAAGGTGTAAGGAAGACTAAAAGTATGAAAATAGGGAAGGAATGGAGGAAACTTACTAGTTTTGGTCGAATTTACCAAGGAGGAGCTTTAGAAACCCTAATAGGGCATTTGGAAGCCCTAGGAGCCTTCTTCACCAAGGTAGGCTCCCTCTCTTGCCTTGGGGCAGCAAATTCCTGGCCAAATACAGAAGGAACTATTATCTAAGCTAGAGAAAAGAAAAGGAGAGAAAGAGTTTTAGAATTATGAGTTGGGAAGGGGTATACATGGCTATATATAGAAAGAGGTGAAGCATGAGGAGTCTTAAGGGACTTTCCATGTGTCTTTAGCCTAGGGATTGATGGCCATGCAAGAGGATAGCTCATAGAGGCTTCATGCATATAAAAAGTCGGTCCTAAGAGCCCATAGATTATTTTAGGCCATCCCCACCGTTTTGCAAGAAAGAAATAACCTCATTGGTTGATAGCTTTTAAGGATAAGCATCTTTATAAAGAGGTTAATCCCTATAATGCCCTTGGAAAGAAATACCATCAAACCAAGGTGAAACTAGGTTTTCCAATGGTTTAAAATCTCGTTAATGGTAAGGCAATATCAAATGATTAAAATTCAGGAGATAATTTGCAAAGAAAACCTCCCAATTGGGTAAATTGCATAAAAGTCCAGAATGTACCTAAAATTGCATAACTTGCACAAGCAACATCCAAATTGGACCAAACTTTATCCACAAGTTATATTTGATGTGTAGAATATTAATTTTCCATTATTTACATATTTTGAATTTATAAAATCACATTATTAATTACTTATGCCTTTCATGGATTTTCTCTCTCCTAAACTTATCCTAATATTTCAAGGTTGTCCAAATTAGATGAAATTTGACATGTAGGCTAATATTGATATGTAGAATTCGAATTTGAAGTTTATTTGCTATTTTGAGATTAATTTTTATGAGATATGTCATATGGCCCATTAACGGCCCATTATCTAAATTGTTTATCCAATTAAGTTTCTTATCTTCATATTACCACCAAAATGAGTTATGTGGCATATTTTATGCATCCATTATAAACCTAAGATCAATGTTAGAACATTAGGTTATATTAAGGTGATCTATACGTACATTATCTCATTGGGATTATACTAAACATCTATTTAGGTCTAACTTTTAACTGTGTTTGGCTAAGTCCAAAGCATCAACTTCTAGGGTAGAGTGTGAGATCTAGTATGTTACAGCACACCACCCCTTAAAGGGATTTCTTTCTCAAAATCAAAACATCCATATATAAGTGATTATTATTCACCACCCCTTAAAGTATTCATTCTATTAAGACAAAACTACTCTTTACTTATTAAAATGTCTAACCTATCAAGTTAAACTAATCTAGAGGTGAGCATGTTACTTAAAGGAAACTATGCAAGTCTAAGGTTCTAACTAGGGAGACCAAACTGAAATAGTCGGATTCTGACTACCATGGGCTCTGATACCATTCTGTTAAAGAGTTAAATCACCCCTTTACTAAAATATGGTAAACAAAATACATTGGAAAGCAGCGGAATAAAAATTTCTCTGACTATATTCAATTTCATAAAGGTTTACAAAAAATACATTAGATTCTCCCATTTAGGGTTACATAAACATAGAAAATAGGATCTAGATAGAGGGAAGTCCAAACTACTTCGAATCTTGTCTCCAAAGAAAAATCTCCAAGAGCTAGGTCCAAGCCAAAAGCTATATACTCCTTGATCTAACCTGGGGTTGGAAGCATACCCCAACAAGAAGAGAAAATAGATGACATCAGTAAAAGCTAGTATGTGCATACTAAATAGGAAATTAAGAAATATATGGAATAAAGGACATCAAATATAAAAGGCTTCCCATACAAAAGATAAGGACTATCCAATCGGGCATAAAAAAAAAGAATCATCATCTCATAATAAAAGAAGATACTTGCCATGATCGAAACAATAAAGATTGTGCAATATTGGCACAAAAGAAAGTAGTAGGGCACACACCCCACAATAATCAACCTGCATGCATGTGAGATAAACATAGCCCTAGAATAATATAAACATAATTGGCGGCCAAACCTCATAAAGTTGAAGCCTGATAGAGAAAGGAATATTGCCAATCTCCCAAATATATAAAGTTGAGTATGGATTACGGCCACACTCGATTACAGAGGATTGGTATACTGCCACCCTACAAATAAATAATAGGGGAATAATGCCCCAAAACCAATGTAATTACACTACTCTAGTGCTACTGAATCACATAGCATGTTTAATGTAGAGGCAAGTAAATAGTTTAGTCAGAAGATGATACAAAGGTTGCCATCACACAATGGACAATGCAAATATATAACATCCACTTCAAAGTGGCACATACCAATATAAGAGACCAACATGCACCAAGGCACAAGAAAAGATATCAAGAAAATATCTAAGTTCATAACAAGCAAGATAGTTCACACGAACCATGATAACAAGAGATAAGACATATTGTGTAGGTCAAATTCAAGAGAATGAAAAGATAGGTGAATTGCTAATTATAGAGGAATATGGGATACATCATACAACAAGAGAAAGAAATTACTCAACATAGAGTAATAGGGGATACACCATACCTCTCTTACTTAGAGTCCTATTAACCTCTTTTTCAAACCTTTAGTTGAAATCAAGGTCCACTTGTCCTATTTCCAATTTCATATTCATGTATTAGAATAACATATATACATTAAAGAGTTGAAACCCTAATATATGAAATTTTTACACAAAACCTCGATTCAGATCTCAAAAATATCACCACTAACTTATTTAGGTTTTTCTGATTAAGAAAACATATAATTTTGCATATATTGGAGTTATGAAGGTTAAAGTGTATTTTTGGTGATTTTTAGGTATTTGATTCATTTTCTAAAAACTCTTTTTGACAAAACTGAAAACCAATACTTGGAAATATTTTTATTAAAAATAACATGTTTTTATGATTTCATAACATATTTTACTTTAATTTTTGGACAAACGAATCAAAAGTTATGAATTATTGAAAATCGACCAATTAGAAATCGACACATCGTCAATTTTACATAAGATCATGAGTTTTAAAAATGTAATAAGAAATATATGGGAAGGGGGTTATGAATCTCATACCTAGGGAATATAATAAGTTCCAAACAGCAAGGAACCCGAGCTTATAAGGTCTGGTTGCTCCAAGCCTAGCTCCTTTCTTGAACAAAGATCACCTTCTCCACTTAGAGGTGATAAACCCTAGCAAAAGAGCATAGAGATGAGGTGTTTTTAGGGTTCTAGATGGGGTTTCACCATGTATGGTCATGGTTACGACCTGGAGGAAGGTGTAAGGAAGACTAAAAGTATGAAAATAGGGAAGGAATGGAGGAAACTTACTAGTTTTGGTCGAATTTACCAAGGAGGAGCTTTAGAAACCCTAATAGGGCATTTGGAAGCCCTAGGAGCCTTCTTCACCAAGGTAGGCTCCCTCTCTTGCCTTGGGGCAGCAAATTCCTGGCCAAATACAGAAGGAACTATTATCTAAGCTAGAGAAAAGAAAAGGAGAGAAAGAGTTTTAGAATTATGAGTTGGGAAGGGGTATACATGGCTATATATAGAAAGAGGTGAAGCATGAGGAGTCTTAAGGGACTTTCCATGTGTCTTTAGCCTAGGGATTGATGGCCATGCAAGAGGATAGCTCATAGAGGCTTCATGCATATACAAAGTCGGTCCTAAGAGCCCATAGATTATTTTAGGCCATCCCCACCGTTTTGCAAGAAAGAAATAACCTCATTGGTTGATAGCTTTTAAGGATAAGCATCTTTATAAAGAGGTTAATCCCTGTAATGCCCTTGGAAAGAAATACCATCAAACTAAGGTGAAACTAGGTTCTCCAATGGTTTAAAATCTCATTAATGGTAAGGGAATATCTACGGATTAAAATTCTGGAGATAATTTGCAAAGAAAACCTCCCAATTGGGTAAATTGCATAAAAGTCCAGAATGTACCTAAAATTGCATAACTTGCACAAACAACATCCAAATTGGACCAAACTTTATCAACAAGTTATATTTGATGTGTAGAATATTAATTTTCCATTATTTACATATTTTGAATTTATAAAATCACATTATTAATTACTTATGCCTTTCATTGATTTTCTCTCTCCTAAACTTATCCTAATATTTCAAGGTTGTCCAAATTAGATGAAATTTGACATGTAGGCTAATATTGATATGTAGAATTCGAATTTGAAGTTTATTTGCTATTTTGAGATTTATTTTTATGAGATATGTCGTATGGCCCATTAACGGCCCATTATCTAAATTGTTCATCCAATTAAGTTTCTTATCTTCATATTACCACCAAAATGAGTTATGTGGCATATTTTATGCATCCATTATAAACCTAAGATCAATGTTAGAACATTAGGTTATATTAAGGTGATCTATACCTGCATTATCTCATTGGGATTATACTAAACATCTATTTAGGTCTAACTTTTAACTGTGTTTGGCTAAGTCCAAAGCATCAACTTCTAGGGTAGAGTGTGAGATCTAGTATGTTACAGCACACCACCCCTTAAAGGGATTTCGTCCTCAAAATCAAAACATCCATATATAAGTGATTATTATTCACCACCCCTTAAAGGATTGATTCTATTAAGACAAAACTACTCTTTACTTATTAAAATGTCTAACCTATCAAGTTAAACTAATCTAGAGGTGAGCATGTTACTTAAAGGAAACTATGCAAGTCTGAGGTTCTAACTAGGGAGAAAAATTGAAATAGTCAGATTCCGACTACCATGGGCTCTGATACCATTCTGTAAAAGATTTAAATCACCCCTTTACTAAAATATGGTAAACAAAACACATTGGAAAGCATCAGAATAAAAATTTCTCTTACTACATTCAATTTCATAAAGGTTTACAAAAAATACATTAGATTCTCCCATTTAGGGTTACATAAACATACAAAATAGGATCTAGATAGAGGGAAGTCCAAACTACTTCAAATCTTGTCTCCAAAGCAAAATCTCCAAGAGCTAGGTCCAATCCAAAAGCTATATACTCCTTGATCTAACCTGGGGTTGGAAGCATACCCCAACAAGAAGAGAAAATAGATGACATCAACAAAAGCTGGTATGTGCATACTAAATAGGAAATTAAGCAATATATGGAATAAAGGACATCAAATATAAAAGGCTTCCCATACAAAAGATAAGGACTATCCAATCGGGCATAAAAGAAAAGAATCATCATCTCATAATAAAAGAAGATACTTGCCATGATCGAAACAATAAAGATTGTGCAATATTGGCACAAAAGAAAGTAGTAGGGCACACACCCCACAATAATTAACCTGCATGCATGTGAGATAAACATAGCCCTAGAACAATATAAACACAATTGGCGGCGAACCCTCATAAAGTTGAAGCCTGATAGAGAAAGGAATATTGCCAATCTCCCAAATATATAAAGTTGAGTATGGATTAATGCCACACTCGATTACAGAGGAATGGTATACTGCCACCCTCCAAATAAACAATAGGGAAATACTACCCCAAAACCAATGTAATTACACTACTCTAGTGCTACTGAATCACATAGCATGTTTAATGTAGAGGCAAGTAAATAGTTTAGTTAGAAGATGATACCAAGGTTGCCATCACACAATGGACAATGCAAATGTATAACATCCACTTCAAAGTGGCACATACCAATATAAGAGACCAAAATGCACCAAGGCATAAGAAAAGATATCAAGAAAATATCTAAGTTCATAACAAGAAAGATAGTTCACACGAACCATGATAACAAGAGATAAGACATATTGTGTAGGTCAAATTCAAGAGAATGAAAAGATAGGTGAATTGCTCATTATAGAGGAATATGGGATACATCATACAACAAGAGAAAGAAATTACTCAACATAGAGGAATAGGGGATACACCATACCTCTCTTACTTAGAGTCCTATTAACCTCTTTTCCAAACCTTTAGTTGAAATCAAGGTCCACTTGTCCTATTTCCAATTTCATATTCATGTATTAGAATAACATATATACATTAAAGAGTTGAAACCCTAATAAATGAAATTTTTACACAAAACCTCGATTCAGATCTCAAAAATATCACCACTAACTTATTTAGGTTTTTCTGATTAAGAAAACATATAATTTTGCATATATTGGAGTTATGAAGGTTAAAGTGTATTTTTGGTGATTTTTAGGTATTTAATTCATTTTCTAAAAACTCTTTTCGACAAAACTGAAAACCAATACATGGAAATATTTTTATTAAAAATAACATGTTTTTATGAGTTCATAACATATTTTACTTTAATTTTTGGACAAACGAATCAAAAGTTATGAATTATTGTAAATCGACCAATTAGAAATCGACACATCGTCAATTTTACATAAGATCATGAGTTTTAAGCATTTAATAAGAAATATATGGGAAGAGGGTTATGAATCTCATACCTACAGAATATAATAAGGTCCAAACAGCAAGGAACCCGAGCTTATAAGCTCTCGTTGCTCCAAGCCTAGCTCCTTTCTTGAACAAAGATCACCTTCTCCACTTAGAGGTGATAAACCCTAGCAAAAGAGCATAGAGATGAGGTGTTTTTATGGTTCTAGGTGGGGTTTCACCATGTATGGTCATGGTTCCGACCTGGAGGAAGGTGTAAGGAAAACTAAAAGTATGAAAATAGGGAAGCAATGGAGGAAACTTACTAGTTTTGGTCGAATTTACCAAGGAGGAGCTTTAGAAACCCTAATAGGGCAATTTGGAAGCCCTAGGAGCCTCCTTCACCAAGGTAGGCTCCCTCTCTTTCCTTGGGGCAGCAACATCGTGGCCAAATACAGAAGGAACTATTATCTAAGCTAGAGAAAAGAAAAAGTGAGAAAGAGTTTTCGAATTATGAGTTGGGAAGGGGTATACATGGCTATATATAGAAAGAGGTGAAGCATGAGGAGTCTTAAGGGACTTTCCATGTGTCTTTAGCCTAGGGATTGATGGCCATGCAAGAGGATAGCTCATAGAGGCTTCATGCATATCCAAATTCGGTCCTAAGAGCCCATAGATTATTTTAGGCCATCACCACCGTTTTGCAAGAAAGAAATAACCTCATTGGTTGATAGCTTTTAAGGATAAGCATCTTTATAAAGAGGTTAATCCCTATAATGCCCTTGGAAAGAAATACCATCAAACCAAGGTGAAACTAGGTTCTCCAATGGTTTAAAATCTCGTTAATGGTAAGGGAATATCTAACGATTAAAATTTAGGAGATAATTTGCAAAGAAAACCTCCCAATTGGGTAAATTGCATAAAAGTCCAAAATGTACCTAAAATTGCATAACTTGCACAAACAACATCCAAATTGGACCAAACTTTATCCACAAGTTATATTTGATGTGTAGAATATTAATTTTCCGTTATTTACATATTTTGAATTTATAAAATCATATTATTAATTACTTATGCATTTCATCGATTTTCTCTCTCCTAAACTTATCCTAATGTTTCAAGGTTGTCCAAATTAGATGAAATTTGACATGTAGGCTAATATTGATATGTAGAATTCGAATTTGAAGTTTGTTTCCTATTTTGAGATTTATTTTTATGAGATATGTCATATGGCCCGTTAACGGCCCATTATCTAAATTGTTCATCCAATTAAGTTTCTTATCTTCATATTACCACCAAAATGAGTTATGTGGGATATTTTATGCATCCATTATAAACCTAAGATCAATGTTAGAACATTAGGTTATATTAAGGTGATCTATACGTGCATTATCTCATTGGGATTATACTAAACATCTATTTAGGTCTAACTTTTAACTGTGTTTGGCTAAGTCCAAAGCATCAACTTCTAGGGTAGAGTGTGAGATCTAGTATGTTACAGCACACCACCCATTAAAGGAATTTCATCCTCGAAATCAAAACATCCATATATAAGTGATTATTATTCACCACCCCTTAAAGGATTCATTCTATTAAGACAAAACTACTCTTTACTTATTAAAATGTCTAACCTATCAAGTTAAACTAATCTAGAGGTGAGCATGTTACTTAAAGGAAACTATGCAAGTCTGAGGTTCTAACTGGGAGACAAAACTGAAATAGTCAGATTCCGACTACCATGGGCTGTGATACCATTCTGTAAAAGAGTTAAATCACCCCTTTACTAAAATATGGTAAACAAAACACATTGGAAAGCAGCGGAATACAAATTTCTCTGACTATATTCAATTTCATAAAGGTTTACAAAAAATACATTAGATTCTCCCATTTAGGGTTACATAAACATACGAAATATGATCTAGATAGAGGGAAGTCCAAACTACTTCAAATCTTGTCTCCAAAGAAAAATCTCCAAGAGCTAGGTCCAAGCCAAAAGCTATATAATCCTTGATCTAACCTGGGGTTGGAAGCATACCCCAACAAGAAGAGAAAATAGATGACATCAGCAAAAGCTGGTATGTGCATACTAAATAGGAAATTAAGCAATATATGGAATAAAGGACATCAAATATAAAAGGCTTCCCATACAAAAGATAAGGACTATCCAATCGGGCATAAAAGAAAAGAATCATCATCTCATAATCAAAGAAGATACTTGCCATGATCGAAACAATAAAGATTGTGCAATATTGGCACAAAAGAAAGTAGTAGGGCACACACCCCACAATAATCAACATGCATGCATGTGAGATAAGCATAGCCCTAGAACAATATAAACATACTTGGCGGCCAACCCTCATAAAGTTGAATCCTGATAGGGAAAGGAATATTGCCAATCTCCCAAATATATAAAGTTGAGTATGGATTACTGCCACACTCAATTGCAGAGGAATGGTATACTGCCACCCTCCAAATAAACAATAGGGGAATACTGCCCCAAAACCAATGTAATTACACTACTCTAGTGCTACTAAATCACATAGCATGTTTAATGTAGAGGCAAGTAAATAGTTTAGTCAGAAGATGATACAAAGGTTGCCATCACACAATGGACAATGCAAATATATAACATCCACTTCAAAGTGGCACATACCAATATAAGAGACCAACATGCACCAAGGCACAAGAAAAGATATCAAGAAAATATCTAAGTTCATAACAAGCAAGATAGTTCACACGAACCATGATAACAAGAGATAAGACATATTGTGTAGGTCAAATTCAAGAGAATGAAAAGATAGGTGAATTGCCCATTATAGAGGAATATGGGATACATCATACAACAAGAGAAAGAAATTACTCAACATAGAGGAATAGGGGATACACCATACCTCTCTTACTTAGAGTCCTATTAACCTCTTTTCCAAACCTTTAGTTGAAATCAAGGTCCACTTGTCCTATTTCCAATTTCATATTCATGTATTAGAATAACATATATACATTAAAGAGTTGAAACCCTAATATATGACATTTTTACACAAAACCTCGATTCAGATATCAAAAATATCACCACTAACTTAGTTAGGTTTTTCTGATTAAGAAAACATATAATTTTGCATATATTGGAGTTATGAAGGTTAAAGTGTATTTTTGGTGATTTTTAGGTATTTAATTCATTTTCTAAAAACTCTTTTCGACAAAACTGAAAACCAATACTTGGAAATATTTTTATTAAAAATAACATGTTTTTATGAGTTCATAACATATTTTACTTGAATTTTTAGACAAACGAATCAAAAGTTATGAATTATTGAAAATCGACCAATTAGAAATCGACACATCGTCAATTTTACATAAGATCATGAGTTTTAAGCATGTAATAAGAAATATATGGGAAGGGGGTTATGAATATCATACCTAGGGAAGATAATAAGGTCCAAACATCAAGGAACCCGAGCTTATAAGGTCTGGTTGCTCCAAGCCTAGCTCCTTTCTTGAACAAAGATCACCTTCTCCACTTAGAGGTGATAAACCCTAGCAAAAGAGCATAGAGATGAGGTGTTTTTAGGGTTCTAGGTGGGGTTTCACCATGTATGGTCATGGTTCCGACCGGGAGGAAGGTGTAAGGAAGACTAAAAGTATGAAAATAGGGAAGGAATGGAGAAAACTTACTAGTTTTGGTTGAATTTACCAAGGAGGAGCTTTAGAAACCCTAATAGGGCAATTTGGAAGCCCTAGGAGCCTTCTTCACCAAGGTAGGCTCCCTCTCTTGCCTTGGGGCAGAAAATTCGTGGCCAAATATAGAAGGAACTATTATCTAAGCTAGATAAAAGAAAAGGAGAGAAAGAGTTTTCGAATTATGAGTTGGGAAGGGGTATACATGGCTATATATAGAAAGAGGTGAAGCATGAGGAGTCTTAAGGGACTTTCCATGTGTCTTTAGCCTAGGGATTGATGGCCATGTAAGAGGATAGATCATAGAGGCTTCATGCATATAAAAAGTCGGTCCTAAGAGCCCATAGATTATTTTAGGCCATGCCAACCGTTTTGCAAGAAAGAAATAACCTCATTGGTTGATAGCTTTTAAGGATAAGCATCTTTATAAAGAGGTTAATCCCTATAATGCCCTTGGAAAGAAATACCATCAAACCAAGGTGAAACTAGGTTCTAAAATGGTTTAAAATCTCGTTAATGGTAAGGGAATATCTAAGGATTAAAATTCAGGAGATAATTTGCAAAGAAAACCTGCCAATTGGGTAAATTGCATAAAAGTCCAAAATGTACCTAAAATTGCATAACTTGCACAAACAACATCCAAATTGGACCAAACTTTATCCACAAGTTATATTTGATGTGTAGAATATTAATTTTCCGTTATTTACATATTTTGAATTTATAAAATCCCATTATTAATTACTTATGCCTTTCATTGATTTTCTCTCTCCTAAACTTATCCTAATATTTCAAGGTTGTCCAAATTAGATGAAATTTGACATGTATGCTAATATTGATATGTAGAATTTGAATTTGAATTTTGTTTCCTGTTTTGATATTTATTTTTATGATATATGTCATATGGCCCATTAACGGCCCATTATCTAAATTGTTCATCCAATTAAGTTTCTTATCTTCATATTACCACCAAAATGAGTTATGTGGCATATTTTATGCATCCATTATAAACCTAAGATCAATGTTAGAACATTAGGTTATATTAAGGTGATCTATACGTGCATTATCTCATTGGGATTATACTAAACATCTATTTAGGTCTAACTTTTAACTGTGTTTGGCTAAGTCCAAAGCATCAACTTCTAGGGTAGAGTGTGAGATCTAGTATGTTACAGCGGCTCCATCTTTTCTCTATGGATAGCCCTTTCCAACTTGCCTGGACTGCACGGCTCAAGACTGGCATGCCACATGCCCATGTGGGCCCCACCTACTGGAGGGGTTATGGCTCTGATACAATTTGTAACGCTCGGGCCCACTGCCCAAGGCTCTAGTAGAGTTTTAGGAATGACGACTGGCCCCACAAACCACCACTAGCCTTAACTGCACACTTTGTCCACACTGACGCGCAAGCCAGGATCAACTTCCCAACTGGTCACCCATCCTAGTACTACTCCAAGTTGAGCATGCTTAACTATGGAGTTCTTTAGTGATGAGCTCCCAGAAAAGGAGGTGCACCTTGGTGATATGGGTAGTCCAATCATTCCTTTTAAGATCATGTTATCTGAGGCCTCAAATCATGGGATGTTACACTCAACAATTCATTTTGTAGTACATATTGTAGATGATCTATGAGATGAACCATTTATAAAGCTAAACTAAGAAACGTTGATGTGATGATTTAACTGTGAATTAGACATTTAGATGTCCTGAACACTGAATAATCCTCATAGGAGGCTTGCACTGTGGGGAGGAAATGTGCTTCTTGATTGGAGGTTCATGTCAGTTGAGGTAAGGTGAAGCACACTAGTTGGGTGTGGGGGTATAAGATAGTGAGGGAAGACTCCTTATATGATTGGTATCCATCACCAACTAGAAATTCTAATGGTACCTAAGTTACGAGTTATGTCGATCAGTAGACATATTTAGTAGGTCCACTAATGCACAACAAGATGGAGGGATTTGACTCCCTACCTGAGTAACTAGGTTGAGAGGAGGAGTCAAAACATCCAGCTGCTCTTGTTAGTTGCTGAGAGCCAGTCATGGTGACATTAGCTTCAGATGTTGTATTGCGACTACAAACTTAGGATCCTAAGCATGCTTATAAGTCTTGTATAGTGAGATTGTAGCTTGATGTGATACATTAAAATGTTGTTGTATAGGTGATGTGGGTTTAGGGTGTAATAAGATGAATTAGAGATTAATTATGTGTGTCCAATTATTCGTCTAGTTCATTATATGTTTCTGAACTACTAGTTCCCTTTGTGATTAATTAAGTATGTTTAGAATTTGATTTATTCCTTGTAGATACCACGAGTATCATTCCATATATATGTCTCCAAATGATTAGTTCTTGTATAGCTCATTATTGTTCCACTTTATATTCAATTGCTCAATAATAATATATGTTTTGACAATTAAAGTTCTTTAAACTGTTTATTTGAAGTGCTCATTCACTGAGCGGTAGGCTAACCCCTCTACTCACATTTTTTTAGGGAAACCATGTGGATTTTAAGAATGTCAATGTTAGAGTAGATATGCCACAAGAGTTAAGTACCTGATTAGTTAAGTGTAGTCGACCCCTTTGACTCTAGGTCCTTCAGTAGAAGTGAGATAGTTGTAAATGATGATGTCTAGGTTTGTTTCCTTAAAAATAGAGATTGTATCTTATTATTATGTCCTATGTACATGGAAGTCTGAGAAACAAAATGAATGTCTAGATATGTATCTTTAATGTCAAGATCAAATTAGAGCAATAAAATATTAGTTTACCTTGTAAAGTTTTTTATGTGATTGAATGTGAGTAAACAAAGAGTTTGAATTATCACAAAAAAGTTAAGGGTGATCTTTGTACTATGTTAATTCTCAACTTGTGCTCTAGTCTAATGATAAGTGGTAACCATGGGATGTGGGTGTAATAGCCAGGATCAATGGGTTTGTGGGAAGTCTGGAACTTGTGTGATAATGCTCTGAAAGGAACCAACCCACATAGTCCTAATTTGATTATTGAGATTTAGGAGTTCTTTTGTTGAGTAAAAACATGGCTATGGGTGGTGATCCCGTAGACAACTAGTTCCTTTTATCATTATCTTGATTATTTTTGCACTTTTATTCGATTCTTGGCATTAATCAAACTCTCAACAACCAGAATTTCCTTTCTTGTTTTACTAATTGGTTTTGAATTTTAACCACATTCTTTCCATTGTCCCTTGGATTGATACCTTACTATACTTAAATTGACTTTATTCCTGCATCAAGTTGAAAACATGGTTAGAAGGTTAAACTGTAAGACTTTTCATAGTGATTTGTGTGCAACGACATGCATCAATCTCCTTATCAACCTTTCAACTATTTATTCTGAAAGTTCCGTTCAACATAAAACTAATATCTGGGATGAACTAGAACGTCTTACTTCTTCCATCAATAAACCATTGTTGGTTATTGGCAACTTCAACAATATTAAGAACATGAAGAAAAAGTGGGTGGTCGTGATCTTCCTACATTCATCCTAAGCTCCTTCAATACCTCCTTTGATAAGGCTTATCTCTCTAACCTTCCTACTATGGGAAATGAGGTGTTCACCTGGCACAAAAAATATAGGGAAACATGTAATTAGAATAGGCAGCAAAAACAAAAAATTTACTACCATATTCCCCATAAACCACTGAATTGCATCAACAACTATATAATGGAAAGGATGGTTTTGAGGATATACCGGATCCTGGAGCAAGTCCAGGGACATATTCTCACGTTGTAGTCATGTGTCACTCCTTGTTGTAGTGGGACTCATCTACAACAACTCCTAGTCTCCACCATGAACAACAAACTTAGACGGCATATGTAGCAGCTCCTCCATAGATTGTATGTTGACGATGTCCTCCTGGCGACAGGCAAAGGCCACCTTGCCTCTATGGAAGTCCACACAAACTTTTTAGAAATCCTAGTGTCCTACTATAATGGGCATGATGGAGTTGCCCCTCCCATCGATGTACTAGTCATCGACCTACTCTCCCACAATTGTTCTCCCTTATGATCCCTCCCTTTATCAGGTAGGACTTACTTGGGTTCTCTCGATTACCACAGCTGGAGAAGACAAACAATTGTTAGAGGCAATTGATGTGTCGGAGAAGCCCCCAGTAACCATCTATTTATAGGAGGGGTTGGGGTTTGGGTTCCCAGTCTGAGTGAGAGTGGAATGACCAAAATTTCAATGAATTAATTATAATGCGATGGGTGAACTAGTCAGAAGCCACAATGAGCTGATCTATTCATTTAGTGAGCCAACCATTTTACATGTTTCCCAATCGCAATATGAATTGACAATTTGTTTCCAATTAATGTCCAACATTAATTTGTTGTACCAATCAAATTGAACAAGTGAAACGATCAACTATTCTCATGAATCAAGAAAATCACCAGAAGCTTTGGTTGGCAGGACCTAGCTAATCAGTTCACTAGGTGAATTGGTCATCTCACCAACCTGAGTCGATCGATTCACCTAGTGAGCCAATCGGATGGTGTCCTGACTCATGCATAATTCAGCCAATTCAATTTCCAATCAACATGGCACTCCAACCAGTTGGCTCAACACTTGAACTTCATAGTTCAAAGTCAAGTCAGTTAATTGGTTGTTTAATTGAATACCTAAACTGTAACATCCCTGACCTGGGTTATGAGTTAACCCTAGGTGTTTTGCCTAAATATGTAATTAAATCTTTGTGATTAACTCTGAGCATGTAATTAAGTTTCTCAGAAACATATATTTCAGTATTTGCTCCTTTTTATTTAAAGTCGTAGCATTGTTTTGATATACAAGGGCCTATGTGCAATTTACCCATTTAAAAGGGTTAGCTTGCAATTTGCACATGTTGAGATGTTCCTCTGATGTTGAGACATCATGAGAATCTTTTTGGTAAAGTTTGAGGGATTTCCCAAGCTTGGGCACCAAGGTGCAGCTGTGGAAGCAATCCCGGTGCTTGAAAACCCTAATTTGGGATAAAATGCAATTTACCCAAATATAGGGATGCAAATTGTAAAATATGTCATCTAATGTATCTTTTTAGACTCTTGCCATCATTTAGAGAAGAAATGATGGGGAAGTCACCTCAGTTGAACTATCAGACTATGAGATATGCCTTGTGATTGAATAATCAGGGTATATGTGCAATATTTCCTTAGGTATGTACCTTATTATTAGCTTGCTCTCCTTTACCTTCTTTTCCTAAAGCCTTAAGAGAAGGTTTGTCCTTAGAATAAAGAGGAAGGGACGATCAAGTAAAGAAGGAGGGACCTAGTTGGAATTATGGACAACTTAAGAACTAATGTTGAAAATCCTACCCCATGTATATAAGCTCTCCTTCCCCTAGTTGCAAGGGAACTCACCCTTCGTTCCCTTACTGTTTCATTTCACCAAAGACGACCAAGGACTGCCTTGGAGCTAAGGAGGACGACCAAGGGGTACAAGGTAGGTTTAAACCCCTCTTCTTGCCTAATTCTATGGTTAGAACTCGAATTCAAGGTCATCTTCATGGCTAACTCTTGAAACCCTACCTTTCTAGCCGTCTCTTTTCATCCTTCCTTGGGGTTTTCACCTTGGCCAACCTGTGGAAACTCAAGGAAGCCATTAGAGCTTGGATCTTGAAAGCTTGGAGCTCAAGAAGCAAGCTTTAGGCGGGTTTTATAACTCTAAACCCATGCTTTACTATGTGCATCTTTATATGCGTTTTGATGATAGCTCTTAGTATTTCCCTACTTTTCCCTGCTATTTTGCAAGTAAATCCATGGGATATTCGTACTGTTCTTGATCTAGGAGATGAAGGCGTGATTTCCAAGAAAAACCCACCGCTTTTCACTTCCTTAAACGGTCTCAAAAGTTTTCTCTCTCGGACTCAAGACCGCGAGGTGAGCAAACGGTCTCGAGACCGCGACAGGGAAAACGGTCTCCAAGACCATTTGACCCCATTGACCGAGCGCGGACCGTATAAGAAACATGTTCCTAATTATATAGGCTAATTACCCTCAAACTTTAGGAGGCTAACCCCAAAGGAATCGGGAGATATGACCATTTTAAGTAACAACTTTATTTGAATTTATTCCTGATTTGCAAACGATCTGAAATTGCCTTTTTGGGCAAACGGTCTCAAGACCGTGTAAGGTCGTTGACTAAGCGTTGACCGTATGAGATTACTGTTCAAAATTATGTTAATTAACAACTCACCAAGTTTGATGGTCTAATTCCAAACTGCATAAGAGTTGAAGGGTGAATACTAGGGCTAACCCTAGATGAAAGCAGTACTGAAATTATGGTGACCTAATTAGGGTTTTTAGGGTTGATTGACCTAAACGGTCTTAAGACCGTTTGGGGGTCACCAAACGGTCTCAAGACCGCGAGGGCAATCAACCAAGACCGTTTGGAGGTCTGGGGTCAAGGATAGTTGACCAATTGAAGGTACAATTACACCAAATTACATTGCAATTAAATATTGACATGATCATCAACTCAATGGGTCAGACCTTGATGAATTTGCACTAGAATCCAAAATTTGATGGGCAAACGGTCTCAAGACCGTTTGGAACTCATCCAAACGGTCTCAAGACCGAGAGGACAATCACCCAAGACCGTTTGAAGGTCTAGGGTTGAGTAATTTGACCAATTGAGGACCCAATTGCAAATACGTTATCATTTGATCAAAATAGTGAATTGGTGACCCAATCATGGTTCAACCTCTATCAAAGCACCTTAGATTTTGATGAAATCTTGGGCAAACGGTCTCAAGAACTATGTGGGGTCCACCCACATGACCGCAAGACCGTTTGGGCCAAGTTTGAGCCCAATTGGAGCTCAATTGAAGGGTTCAACCTTGTGTTGATGCACATTGTTGAGTATTGTTGGGTGAACATTGATAAACCCTAATTGAATCAATTTCAACCCTAATTGGTCAACAATTGAGGGTCAATTGAATGACCAAATGGTTAAGCATAACCTTAATTGACCCAATCCATAGGTGGTCAACATAACGTTGACCTTTTGAGGGCTTCAACATCGGTTAACATCATCGATTGTATCTTTGATTTTGTTGATGGACCAAGCGGCTGAGACCATGTGAGCCTCGCGGTCTCAAGACCGTGAGAGGGCTCGCGGTCTCAAGACCGTGAGAGGGCTCATGGTCTCAAGACCGAGAGGAGGATCATGGTCTCAAGACCGCGAAGGGCCTCGCGGTCCTGAGGTCAAACTAGCTAAACGGTCAACATCTCTTCGCGGTCTCAACTCCAACTTGATCTTCGCGGTCTCAACATCAAGTGAACCAATGATAGGGCTCGCGGTCTTGAACCACTTGAGGAGGCTCGCGGTCTTGAAGCCTAAGGGGGCTCACGGTCTTGGAGTTAGAAAGAGGCTCGCGGTCTTGGAAGGTCAAAGTGGGCAAACGGTCAACACTTTCAACCGATCTCAACTCAATTGATGATTAATGATTGAAATCAATCCATGTGATTCCAAGTTGACTTCTTTCAATCAATTCATAATATAAATGGTCCAATGTTGCCCAAATCAAACCCTAATGATGATCTAGGATAGTAAGGGGTTAATTGACTAAGGTTTTGACCATAATGATGATCAATGGGGTGAATTATCAAAATACCCCTAAAGGGTCAATTGAGTTATACCTTGCTCAATTCAAACCCTAATTACATGAGAATGATGTTTTTAGTCATAATGACTCTATCTAACTTGATCTAGTCTAATGTTATCATCAACCATTAATATGATGAAAGAGAGAGTACTCTAGAGAGAGAAAGTATCCTAGAGAGAGAAAGTAACTCTAATCACATAATGGTGATGCTTTTGGCTATGTTAGCCTATGATGACTCAATCCAACCTGTTTTAGAGTGATGTTGACATCACCTAGCATTATGATGAGAGAGAAAGTACTTCTAGAGAGAGAAAGTACTTCTAGAGAGAGAAAGTACCCTTTTTAAGTGGAAACTCAAGTAAAGCATCTCCAATGCACTTAAGTGAGCATAATTAGGGTATGGTCCACCCGTGTGAGGTCATAGAAACGCTAATTATAATAAATGATGAACTCTTAACTAATATAAGAGCATCAATGAAGATGTTACTCATACATGATGATGTTATGAGTTTAATTCACCTTGATGTGAATAGTAAACCCTAATTCAAGGGTGATGACATGTAATGTGAATAGTAAACCCTAATTCAAGGGTAATGGCATGCTTTTGAGCAATAAACTCTATTTGATTTAAATTAAAGATTTAACTCTTATGTCAAGAGTAGGAAGTACATTCCTTATTGTTGCATTACCTTTATCAGATGTATTAACCATGCAGGTTCTGATATGAAGGTAATCATATCCAGGTATGGATGTTGATGTTATATTCATTAAAGGCATGCTGTTAGCCTTATGAATAAGTAAAGTAATCTGATGCCTTGCCAGTGGCATCCTATGCTGATAATGGGCTATGAGAGCCATGAATACCATCAAGGTCATGCCTTAGAGATGACTTGTGATGAGGATAATGAGAAATGATGATTCATATGAGTTAGGCCTGTTACATTTAGTATTCTTCTTTTATAGCTGCTATGCTACTGTTATTGTTTGAAGAACAATGTATGCTGTTAAAGAATACTGAATGTACCTAACTAATCAAGTATAATGTAGAGCCCTGATCATAGATCCATCATTGTCAGAAATTAAGTGATGGTGAAACAGGTTTTCCTCAGGGAACTCCTGGAGCACATACTTTTGAGTATGTGGGGTATATGGATGTGTAGAACCTTACATCCTAGTGTAGGAAAGTGATGTAGATGTGGAATCCATCCATCCTTTACTATAGTTCCATACCGTATCAGTGGTAGGTAAACATGAAACCTCCTGATGACGAAGAAAGCACAGATATCCGTATCAGTGGTAGGTAAATATGAAACCTCCTGATGACGAAGAGAGTACAGAATGCCACTGTGACTCTAGAATAGCGAAGGACCAGTTTACCCTGGTGAGCTATAGTAGTAGAGACACGAGATGTCCTACAAGTGATCCTCTTACTGACTGAGGAAGGTGAAGGTCATGAGAATCCGGCTCTCTTAATGACCTATGTATGGTACTGATGCGGCTTCTCAGTGATCAGTTGGAGTATGAGTGGTAAGCCTCATCTCCACAGGGCATAATGTTGTTTGTAAAACATAATCAACCATGTAGTATAACTTGTTAGAGATGACTCCAAGTTAGTTGATTAATGTTACATTGCAATAATGTTGATATTCTCCATATCTCCTAAATTGTAGAGATCTTGTTATACCTGCAACTGTTATAGAATACTTTGAAGGCTTTACTATTTATAATAATCTTTGATGTTATAATAAAGCTTCTGGCGAAGAGTTATAACTCTCGCTGGGACAATTATGTATAATTGTCTCACCCCGTAGGCTTCAACTTTTTAGGTGGACGTCGGAGACGAAGGAACCAGCCTACAGGTGATCAGTCTCAGCAGCAGCATCACCAGGGGCAGCAGTAATCTCAGGTGGAGATTTGTCCTGCCATGTGGTGTAGTTAGAGTCAGTCCTATGTGTCCTCTGTACTCTCAGGTCTTGGAGTCTTTTGTATAGTGATATTGAGATTTTGTATCTTGATGTATATAATTACTCGAGAAGTAATTATCCTGAGATGTAAACAGTTTATCTCTCCTTATGAAAGAAGCTTTTATGGATTCAAGCTCTTGTCACGAAAAGTTTTAATTTCCCGTGATTTTTGTCTTCCGCTGATAACCAATTCGCTTCCGCTAAGTTTTAATCGTGTTTATGTTATGGTTTGAAGATTAGAGCCCTCATAAACATCTTTGGTGATCAACTTAAACATCACCAATAGAAAAAGTCCTCTTCTAGGTGAATTACTATGTGTGTGACCCTATACATCCGATATCACGTTGGCAATGAATGTCCACAATCGATTTATGATATCACAAGAAAAGAGTGGTGCCTAGTCACACATAAGTGCTACCCAAGTGAATGAAAAGTTGGAGAACAACTTCAACCTACAATTTGTGTATGATGTTACAATATTTTGTATAATTCCTATTTCACTGATATCAAGATTAAACTAAAGGCATGGAGTAGTTATCCTTTTCAACATTCAATTTATTTCTTGAACCAGAGGAAACTGTTTGAGATATATGTATGTTCAATATCAGATATTAACTCATGTGTGCATGGCCATTTATTCCTCAACCTCACTAATCAAGAGGCCTTGGATATCAAACTCCTATAGGAGGGACAAGTCTAATCTACATCACTCATAGTCAGTCCCCATGTGTCAAAGTCTCCCAATCATCACCGTTATGGCAACCCTTATTCAGGATTATAATTGATGATGTCAAAGAATATCGAATGACATGTGATGAGTTTAGTGACTTCATGTCTAAGAACAACAATCATCACCAACACTATGAGAGCTAACTATGACTACCATTGCAATGGTTTCCATGTGTTACTCTCATTGTGGGTCTTTCTGATACTTTGTTCTTTAACAAGTATCTATATTATTAGTTAAATATACCATATTAAGACTAATGAGATTATGTCATCAATCAACACACACTTTAGTGTAATGTATTATTTTTTTCTATCAAACTTCCACAATAACATCTTACTAGGGACATAATGAGAATGTATACTCTTAACATCTGTATGATCTTATTGTTCAAGTGAATCACTTGAAGGCATACGTCATTGAGTATCATAATTCTCTAGACATTTATAATGTTACATCATTATCTCTTAACTGAACAAAATAGAATAAATGGGAATATTGCCTATATTAATTATCAAATCATTTTCAAGTTATGCCATTACAATCATCATGTTCTTAGATCTCTGGGCATATATACCAACATATTCACACTTGCACTTAGAGACAATCACCCACAAATCTTATTCTAAGTGATCTAACATGTTCATCATGCTTCTATTGTGAGACTTCCTTTTTGAAGGGGTCAACAACATTGCTCTCGGTCAATACTCTACAAATCTTCACATCTCCTCATTGTATGATCTCTCGTATGATATGGAACCATTACTGTATATTCTTTGAGAACTGATGCGATCTCAGTTCCTTAGTTTGTGCAATAGCTCCATTGTTGTCACAATGTAGCTCAATTGCATTGTTTACGCTTGGAACAACCCCATGTTCAGAGATGAACTTCTTGATCCATACAACCTCCTTTGCTGCATTTGATGCAGCTATATACTTGGTCGTTGTAGTAGTATCAGCAATTGTCCCTTGTTTGAAACTCTTCTAGATCACAATGTTGAGGTAGAACATGAATCCTAATTGTGATCTGTAATCATCTTTTTCAGTTTAGAAACTTCCATCGGTGTAACCATTTACCACCAACTATTCCTCTATGTTGTAGACGAGGAACTGATCCTTAGTAATTTTCATGTACTTAAGGATGTTATTCATGTCTGTCTAGTGATCATGACCATGATCTAACTAATATATGCTCCTCAATCTCAAGGAATACGAGACATCATGATGGGTACACAACATTGCATAAATGATTGATCCAATTGCTGATGCATATGGAATCAAACACAGGTGTTCGAGACTCTAATATTTGTAGATGGAAATTTCATGACGCATGGATAGATTTCCTCTCTTTGAGGTCTCCATGTTGATCCACTTCAACACTTTGCTAATGTATGTGCTTTTACTTAGTCTAAGAAACCTTCTAGATCTATCTCTATAGATCTTAATCCCCAATATGTTGGATGCTTCTCCCAAGTCTTTCATAGAAAATGTATTTCCCAGCCATGTCTTTACCTTCTTTAAAATAGGGATGTCATTCCCCATCAATAGTATGTCAACTACATACAATATGAAGAATGTCATTATGACCCCACTAACCTTCTTGTACACAAAAAGGTTCATCTTCATTTTGAATAAAGACAAACTCTTTGACTGTCTCATTAAAACAAATATGCCAGTTCCAATATGCTTTCATCAATCCATAATTTGACCCTTGTAGCTTACATACTTTGTTTGCATCCTTTGGATGTATAAAACCCTCAGGATAATGAATGTGGTTTTCACATTCATCAGTCAAATCTCATAGTCATGATAAGATGCAATAGTAAGCATGATCCTAATGGACTTAACCATGGCCACTGGAGAAAAGGTTTCTTCATAGTCAACGCCTTGAACTTTACTAATACCCTTTGCAACAAATCTTCCCTTATAGGTGTGTACTTTACCATCCATGCCGCTCTTTTTCTTGAAGACCCACTTGCACCCTATGGGTTTTACCCCTTCAGGTGGATCCACCAAGGTCCATACCTTGTTGGTATACATGGATTCCATCTCAGATCTCATGGCCTCAAGCCATTTCTCATACTATGGTCCCTCTATATCTTCTAGATAGGTTGTTGGATCTTCATTTATGACCAACTCACTGCCTTCCTGAGTCACAAGAAATCAAAATCTCTTAGGCCCTAGGTGTGTCTTATTAGATCTATGAGGTACCTATTTTACTTGAGGAATTTGAGATTCCACAATACGTTGTCATTCTCTTTATTCCTCTTGTACCTATATTGGTTCAGTGATTTCTTGTTGGTTTCAAACCTCTTTGAGTTCCAATTTCCTCCCACTGATTGATACAAAGTTGGTTTTTTACTTGAGGTGTATCTATGAGGTACCTATTTTACTTGAGGAATTTGATTTCTTGTTGGTTTCAAACCTCAACATAACAGTGTATCTATGAGGTACCTATTTTAATGTATCTTAATAGACTCCACCTACACTGTTATGTTGAGGTGTTGTAGGTGGAGTCCATTAAGATACAATCCCATGGGCTCTAAGAAGGTCCTCAAACTCTTGGCATAAGTATTATCCACCTCGATCATAAGGAAGTACCTTAATGCTTTTTCAAAGTTGGTTTTTTACTTCATTCATAAACTCCTTGAACCTGTCAAGAGTTTCTGACTTATGTTTCAACAAGTAAACATAAATGTACCTACTGAAGTCATTAGTGAAGTTAATGAAGTATTGATACCCACCTCTAGAGGTTGTTCAAAAAGGCCCACATACATCAGTATGTATGAGTCCTAATAGAAAACTTTCCCTCTCATTGTTACCAGTGAAAGGGGTCTAAGACATTTTGCCCAACAAACAACATTCACATGTCTCTATTGATTTAAAATCAAATGAGTCTAGATAACCATCTTTTTATAGAGTCTAGATATGTGATTCTCATTTATCTGCCCTAGATGACAATGCTAAAGGTATGTTTTATTTTAGTTGCTGAGTTTTCATCTTTTGGTATTTACATTATAAACATCTATCTTTAGAACTAGTAAATAAAGACAATAAGACATTGGAGCACTGCCATGAAAGATCCCATTTTTTGAAATAGAACATCGACCATTCTTATTATGAAATTCACATTCTTCCTTGTCCATACAAGATATAGAAATGATGTTTCAATTTATGGTAGGTACATCATAGTAGTTCACTAAATCTATGAAAAACCCTATGGGAAAAGATAAGCTATATGTTCCGACAGCAGTGGTTGCAACTCTTGCGCCATTTGCAACTCACAGTTCAACCTCACCCTTTCCCAAAGGCCAACTTCTTTTCAAATCCTTCTTATTCAAGCATATGTGAGATCCACATCTGCTATCAAGTACCCATGATGAAGAAGTAGATAATTTTATGTCAATAACATATATACCTGAAGTGGAGATCTATATCCCAATCTTCTTCTTCTTGAATGCATTTAAGTACAAAGGATGAGTTCCTCTTGTACTTGTCTTTCTCTTCATCTTGAGTATTGAAGATATGGATTTGTGTTCCACCTCAGAACTCTTAAAGGCCCTGCTTGCATCCTTAGAGTCAACTATGTTGATCACCATCACAGGCTTGTCCTTCTTCATTCTTGTTTTGGCATGAGTCAACATACCAAGCAAATATGACATTGGTCTACCCATATTATTCACATGATAACATGCAATAAAGTGGCTATATGATTCTGGTAGTAATTTCAGAATCATGCATGTGGCTAACTCATGGCTAAAAGATAATCCTAGTTCTCCAAGATGATACACATGTCCATTCATATTGAGCACATGTTCATCTATTGAGTTTCCCTCTGTTAGCTTACACTCAAAGTGTGCAGTTATGACATCATTCCTTTCTTTCTTTGTTGGATTATGCTTCACTTCTTCAGATGTGTTAACATCTCAAGAATCCCCATGTCCTCACATTGCTCATGCAACTCATATTTCATGCATATTAGCATAAGGTACTTTATGTTCAAGGCATCATTAGCATGGTTCCAGTAAGCATCCAAAATAATTCAACTATTACCCGGCCAACACCAGCATCCATAGTCAACTATTAAGGTAGGAAAATTATGCTAATTGCATCACATGCAACTCTTAAATAGATGATATGCACAACTCCTTGCCATGATCATCTGCATGCTTCTAGTTCTTAATCTCATTAATATCACATAGTTAAGCATGGCATAAAAGCCAACACCGTAATAATGCACCCCTTTGGGTTGACCCACATGATTGCCATGACACTTCCACAAGATAGACAATGCACCACCCTTGGGATGCCCACACTCATTCGATTAAGGTTTTCATGTGTGATTCTAATGGAAAGAATATAATATTTTATATTTTATTGATGGAGTTTGTATTTATAAATGCATATTCTTTATCCAATCACCACATATATAGTATGCATCATATACATGTTATATCCCATAATGAAAACATGCAATAAAAACAAGCATTATTTATGGACATCCTAATGTGATTCCTTGGAGCCACAAGGAATCACCACAACATAGGGTCTATATCATATGTAGAAACCTATTGTTGATGGAGATCCTTGCATGTCAACCTGGGTTGATTGGTTCAACCCTTGAACTGATCAGCTCGCCTCTTGGCCAGTCAGTTGGTTGTTTCCACTATTGTCTGGACTCTGGTCTACCATCTGCTGGGTCCTCCAGTTGGTTGGTTGGGCCTCCAATAAATCGGTCCTCCTTGGTCCTCCATCTTCTGGGCTCATCTTCTTCATAGAAGATTTAAACTACCCTACGATTACATGATTATAGAAAAACCTTGAGTTACATTTGAGGGGAGCAAAGGTAGGAGAATAATACTTTTACAATTGGAAGATAAGGTAGAGGCTTGGTATGAAGATCGGGATGAATAAGTAATAACCAAATACACACAATCATGCACAGATTATTAGGGTTATTGGCCATAACCATGCTACACATCCACCATCAAAACTCACTTTTAGAGCGACATATGTAAATTGTATATATATACCATATATATATTAGTTTGGGATTATGTGTGGTATTTGATTAGATATAATTCACGTCACATGGAATAAATAAACAACATAACCAAAAATTTGATCATATTGATTATCCCAAAATGTAGTAATGTTACGACCCCGCCTCCTGGTAACCCCCAATTAAGGGAGACCAAGAGGTCAGAGCCGTTATCCCAATTTCCCAAATCAAAGGTTTGAAAAATAACCAGTAATAATTATTAAATTCTACCAAGACTATACTAAAAGGTTGTAATAAAATATAACTTTACATACCTTTTCTTTTTAAACTTGGGATTGCTAAACTTTTATCCACCACTGAAACTATTCTAGCTAATCCTCCTTGAACTTTAATTTGTGGATTCACAATATGCCAATTTACTATTTTTCCTTTTGGGATTTTGTACCTAAATTGCAGACAAACAAAACATCATTCAATATAACAGGTTATTCTAGTATGTGGGGGAATAAAAAAATTGTGCAACTAGGGTAACAACGTAATCAGACAATTATCATTTAACAACCAAGATTATGTCTTAAGCAATACTACTCAATCCTTACCTATCCCCTATCTCTGTGGTGTCCCTATAGTAGACTTGGATACTACCTCTCTCATATGGTAGATCCTTACCCCCATGGTCCTACCTCACAGGTAGCCATTACTTAGGGTTGTGGAGTCGCATGGACCTACCCAAAGGTTGCCCAATCTCTAACTCATGGTGACTTGATGGACCTACCCCATAGGCATCCATGTACTAAGTCATGTCTCTGACTCATGGTGACTTGATGGACCTACCCCATAGGTAGCCATTTATTAAGTCATCCAATGACCTGATGGACCTACCCCATAGGTAGCCATGTACTAGGTCAATCTATCAAGCTACAAAGGGGACTAGGATCTGAGCTAGTAGGCATATATCTTAGGTGATAGTCATATCCACACTATAGTATGCATGAATTAAATTCATCCAATAGTTTAATTCAAAGCATCGATGAAAACTTCGGGAATACTCGGAAAATTAGTTTGAGATATTCATAAGTGTAACCACATACCTGTCAAGCTGATTTGAGTACGGAAATAATCCAATCAATTCAAGAAATCCAATAGGCAAGCAAGCACACAAAGAGATCCTAAAATATGCTTATAATTTCCTATCATAAATCATGCCATCAAGATCTATTAAACCTAGCTTGCTTCCTAGGGTTTCTAGTCCACTTTTAGGGTTTCCATTGTAATAAGGGTTTTAGCCTCCATATTTATTACTTCTAATTCTCTTTAGTCCAGAAACCCTAATTTCAATATCATAGGCACAATGAAATGTCCATTAAGTCTATTATGCCTCTTTTACATTATAACTACCATTTTTATCCTTTTAAGTCATGATACGATCATTAGGCCCAATTATAATGTTCAGTTTCTTTCAAAACGACAACTCATCTTTCATGAACTCTATTTATCACTACTTCAACCTTTATTCCTTAGAAAACCCTAATTACCATATTAAGGGTATTTATCCATAATTAGGAACTTTTATACTCGAAATAGCTTTGAACCATCATATCTCATCTTTATTCATGAATTTGAACAATTAAAGCCATTAAGAGTCATAATTACTCACATTAGGGTTTCATGGCCCATTAAAGCATATTTATGCACATGGAACCCTAAATTAATCCAATTACATGTAAACTTCATCCTTTAAGATCTTAATGTGTCTTTTTATAACAATCAGGTTAATATCAACTTTAATCATCCATATAACCCTTTTCAATACATTAATCATCTCAAATTAGGGTTTCTTAATCATTAATTCATTAAAGTTGATAACTTCCACTACTTTTCAAATTGCAATAGGAATTAGCTTCTAAATATATTTTAAATGGATTCCTCGCATTTTTCTAAGCAAAATTGATGTATTACATGTATCAGTCCGAGCTACAAATAAAAAGATAGGAATTTCACAATATTTCACTTACTTGGACCAATCACCGAGCACCACATCATCTCTTCCCATGCAATGCAGCTTCTTAGAAACATAACTGATTTACGATTCTGCCCTCACATAAGTTATTGGTTCTTTTACTCATGGAGGGGCAAAACGGTCCAATGCCCTCTGTCTTCTTCTTCCTCGCCCGCCCTAGTGTTGCCGCTGTAGCAAGGGTCAGGTACGGCCCTACCACTGCTTCCCAGACCCTGACGGCCACCAGGGGTGGTTCCCCTACCTCCGTCGTGCCTCTGCGCATAGGGAGGTGCCCTTGGGTCGTGGCTAGGGTGGCCGTTTTGGTCCTGCTTTGTCTTCAACTTGCGGTCGGCTTGCAGCCATCCAGTGGTTGTTGCGTCTGGGCTAGAGCAAAGAGATGAACGCCAAGCTTCCTTCCGGCTGTGTGGGAGCATCAAGCTTCCAACAAGACCACTCCATGACCCTTGTTTGCTCTAGAGTGTCTCTACCCTCTCACGACTAGGGTTTGCACGAATAGAACAAGGAGAAGAGAGAGAGGGATGCGTGGAACTCTCTTGAACTCGAACCAGAGGTTCTACCCCTTATATAGAGGAGGGTATCAACGCCCTAAGATGTTCATACACAAGGAAATAACTCCATCTCCCAAAAGGAAACATATTCCTTCATTCAGAAGCAATCTTCTCTCTCCTAATTATCTTTCTTAATAAACCATATTCATTGGATATTTAGGAATTTGAAAATTCTCTCTCTTATTCTCTTTAACCTTGACTGTTAATCCATTGGCATGAAATTCTAATTTCTTATAGTAGAAAATACCTCTTTTTAACAATACCAAAAAATTCATTAATTATATATCACATTATCCTCTTATTTTGTATTATTTGTATTTTCTCTTTATTTTTCTCCATTGAGGCTCCTTGGACCCCAAGAAACTCTAATATTTTGAAATCTTTTTTAGTGGATACTCATTATCCTTCTAGATGCATTTATATCCATTATTTCTCATTATCTTATTAATTAAAATATCAATTTTCAAGTATTTCTATTTATCTCTCTTTTCATTTTCAGTTTTGGAATTCCTTCTAACATTAGAAACCTTATGGATATGAAAATCCACCAAAGATGACTCAATCATACCTCTTTCCTCTTATTTCCCATATTTTATCTTTGTCTCCAATTTCTTTCTTAATAAACAAATATTTAATTGATCTTTTCTTTTATTATTGCATTATCTTTGCAACTTTGGACTCCTTGGGACCCAAAGAAACCAAGAGGCACGAAATCCTCCTTTGGATAATATTCCCTTGCCTTCTTGAGGTTTCTACATCTTTCTTTTCTCCATTTATTATTTACTCATTTAATAATAGAGTTTCCTTTGTCTTCTCCTTGTTAGTGGGCCCAATAGACAATAAAGCCCACAAAACAACCAACAAGTCTATTGTAAATGAAATCCTTTTTATTCAAAACAAATTATAACATTATTTTTTCAAATATCTTTAATAGGAGAAATTACATTTCTTACCAAAAGAATCCAAAAATTGGGGTTGTAACATCCTTCCCCTCTTATAGGAAGTTTGCCATCATGGCTCCCATGTGGCCTCACCCTTTCCATGGTGCTTCCCAAGAACCTTCATCATCTCATATTCTTCCATCTGAGTTTTCTCTCACCTTGGTATATCGTACCCTCATAGGTGACTCAGGACATTTCAACCTCTCATAAAGCTGAATAGGTTCACGGATCAGCACATGGCTTGAGTACCTCACATAGTGCTCTAGATTGGACTCATGGAACACATTATACATCATGTTATCTTGAGGGGTAAGGCTAAACATAACTGTCTCCACCAATCCATCTCAAATGGACCTATGTATCAGGGACTCATCTTTTTCAACTATAGCTCAGAGGTGTTAGATTTTTATATCACATATTCTCCCGTAGCAAACTGCATGTCAGTCTACTTTGCATTAGCTCATGACTCATGTTGCCTCTGGGCTCTCTTTCAGCCATCACATGATCAAAGCGACTTCATCTACACACACGGTGGTCTTTTTCTGACCTTCGAGAGGTCCCTTCACCAACATCACAGAGCTTATTTACATCCTGATACTGGCTATGGTGGTTATCATCACATCTTACATAGGACAAGAACTACCTCCGTGTATCATCCTGAATGAGCACACATGCTCTCATCGGACCCTCTAGTGTGGATCATACTAACCATTAGTTAGGGGTGATAAACTGTACTAACATCGAGTTCTTCATGTACCTACTTCCACCGCATGGAAGTGAATCTTTAGGTCACACTCAAGAACTTTTGAACTCGCATCATGGTGTAGTTGAACCATCTCTCTTACATGTAGTTCAACCGGATCTGTCTCCCAACAGTACTCTTCTCGTTCTCTTAGACTATGTCATCTTGGTAAGGTGATCTACCATAACCCATATTGCACCTTGACCTTCTTCGGTCCATGGGAGACTTACTACAACATCCATAGTGATGAACTCCCATTACCTCTCAGGGACTCTTCATCCTCTATACCATTTCAGTGGGTTATTAGTGTTCGTTCTTCACCTCCTAACATGCATGGTGACAAGCCACATGCATCTTCATCTTAGGCATCCAAAGTACTATTGCCACTTACTATCTTTGTAGTACCACGATGTATGGTGATATTAAAATCATGATCTCCTATATGTCATGACTCCTCAAGATTGATTCCTAGGAAACCCTAAACCACTCTAATCAGGGTTTCATCACCTTCTTTTCCAGAGAAGTGCATCTGAAGCTCTACAACCATCCTTTTATTGCATCAAGGCCTAGGCTGGATAACCAAACAATCACTAACTTGATCAACAGATATCATTACATCTGAGTGTTAGCCAAACTTATCTCTTTTTCAAACTTAGAGCTAACCTAACAACCTCTTCTAGCCTCTAGCTGAACTAGGTAGCTGCATCTCAACCAGAGCATCCATTACCACCTCACATCCTTATGTGTACGGTAATGTTGAAGACATACACCTCCAAGTATTCCTCTTATCATCTCATCTTGGACTTTAGGTCTATCTTGAACAAGAAAACTTAGAGCTCATCTTCATGGTTATCGAACTCAACCTTGTATATCACATAGCTCATGATAAAAACATCCTCATAAGATGACTACCTTAGTTCTCTTAGTGTTTATAAACCATCCCTGCATCGTTCACTCCACAAGGGTATGTTATCATTTCTGTCCTCATACCTCATGGCAACATTCCAACTCACATCATCTTTATCCTTGGTGTATGGCATCCATACTATCCTATCTCTCACTCCCATAACAAGAGGAAATAAGCATTTGGATGCAATCCAAATACAGAGTTCTTCCCATTCCAAGAGTAGAGATGGTACATCCCACCTTGCCAGTACACCTTCAAATCTAAGTTGAAACATGCAACATATGTCTCGACATCACGAACCTCTCTGGGTCCACAGACAATCCTTGGTCATCTCCTCTAGGTCTGTAGGGTGTCGACACTTTTGGGGTCATCCGTCTTCCCTTATGCATCACAGAGTGACCTCCTCATCTGCCCTTTGGATCCCATGAGTTCATGAAGGTGATCAATCTCTTAACCCATGGCCCTCAGACAATGATAGTTGCTACCTCCCGACCCTATGGTCATGTGCAACTAGGGAATTAGGCAACTCCTACTTCCATTGGTCTTATCCCTACCGAACCCTAGGATAGACTTAGGATTCTAATATAGCACATGTCCAACATAGAACCTTACCCAAGTCTCCATCATCTCTCTCTACATTCATGGGCTGACTTTCATCCTTTCATAGGGGTCATGGCGACCTACCTACCTTGGTCAGGCCCCATAATGGTTACCTCCATGGTAACACATCCACATACACTTAGAGATGGTTATCTATGGGTCTACATGTTCATTCTCATAGTATGTACTTTTCACTTAGCTTCTCGAGATCCTATGAGACCCCTTTAGGTTACCTCAAAAGCAACAAGAACTGGTATACACCCTACGAAAGGGTCCCTCTCCCAAGACGGCAGGAAACGACATCTAGATAACAAAGGTCACAAACATACTTATGTCTAGGGTTTACATTCACATGAGCATGCTTAGCCCTAGAAAGCTACTAAGGCACAAGCAGGCCACCTACTAAACCATGCTAGGTCATACTTGTTCTCATCCTCAACATTGGACCAAGATCACACCTACCCATGTCACCAACTCAGATGTGAGGGGTTCATCAAACATACCTTAAACTTAAGGGGTTTCCCTCTCCTCTAAACATGAGGAGTGTCATGCTCAAATATATATAAACTCAAATCTCGTCATGAGCATTAGGTACACCACTTCCCCTCTAAGGCTTAGGAACCCTAGGTTCACTTTTTAGATGTCCCACTGCATGCTCAATCTTTTAACCACGAGCCAAGCATGTACAAGGTATGACATGCACTTCCTATTATCATTTTACTCGATCAACACCTCAGAGTTGAGTCCTTCTCAAGGACAACTAACTGGGTATAAGGCCTCACAACTTGTTACTAAACCTCTTCATGGTCTAAGGAACTCTTCTTCCCATCTCTAAAGGTAATACCTATACCATAGGCACATAGGTACCAACAGCCTCATCTTCTCTCTAGGGTTTGGTTCCTCTAAAGGCAATCAAGATATCATCAACCTCCAGGGATCATGCATGAGGCAACCGCAACCATCCACTTGGGTTGCATCATCCTCAACTCCAGAATGTGCCTCATATCTCGGATTCTAGGCTTCCAACCTTCTTGCTTGGGTCCCACTCTCTCTCTCTCTAGAGCTAACCCTATGAACAACCTTACTACTAGAGGTCCTATCTCCAGGTGGACCAAGCTCACATGCATACACTTTCATGGGTTAAACCTATGTTCGCTCAAGATTATGCAGAGCTCGTCATGCTTATCTCATGAGCTATCAACATGCCCTTCCGGCCTATGTTTCAACCTACTTCCAGCACTACTGACGTACTCTGGGTGCATACTATGCCATGCTCATAAGAGCCCATAGGGTTTCTATAGGTTCTTCGCTAATCTCATCATTGAAGGAGCTACCCTTCACTCTAACATGCACGACCCTTCCCAGGGTTGGGTCGCCAAAGGTACTACGTCATCCAACCTCACATGGCTCATATCGTCATGGGCATCAAAAATCATGTCCACCCGCACACCTAGCCTACCATGGCATCTGACTCATCATGCCATCTCTCTCTCTAACCACCACTTAGGGTTAGGGTTAACATCATATTAGAGGATGCACCAGGTCTCTACTCATAATGGAGGTCTCTACCTCCAAGACTAACTTTCTCTACTCATCCTCCTGACCAGAAGGTCTAGCGTTAGATCTCTCCTGAGGGCATGACAACATATGTCATACGACCTAAGCATGCAACTATTCTTTAGTTTACGCTAAACTATTAAGCTTATGTCCATGACATCTTATTTACATGCTTTTCATTAATTTGGTGGAGGATTCCTTAAACCTTATCAAGTTTACCCATACCTCAAGAGGGTGAGGAAAAGAGAGAAAACCCTAATCCTTAAAATCCTTAATAGCATTTGAGTTGAGAAGGGTGAACAAGATGAGAGAGTCCTAAAAGTATCTTATTTTGAGTCAGATCTTAAGACATTGGCCAGGCAGTCACACAAATCCGAGAGTCCTTGTATACCGACTAGCAGTGCAGAGGAAAATATTGCCAGCCCCCGGACGTGATCCTTTTCTAGACACCTCTATCTCTTGTAAAATCCTCTAATAAATCCCTTGGGTTCTACAGAGTTTGTAAAATTTAATAATTACTAAAGATTAAATGAGGAACCAATGCTTTGAAACCAAATGTAATGACCCCGCCTCTCGGTAACCCCCAATTAAGGGAGACCAAGAGGTCTGATCTGTTATCCCAATTTCCCAGATCAAAGGTTTGACAAATAGCCAGTAATAATTATTAAATTCTACCAAGACTATATTGAAAGGCTGTAAAAAAATATAACTTTGCATAACTTTTTTTTTAAAAACTTGGGATTACTAAACTTATATCCACCACTGAAACTATTCTAGCTAATTCTCCATGAACTTTAATTTGTGGATTCACAATATGCCAATTTACTGTTTGTCCTTTTGGGATTTTTTACCTAAATTTCCGACAAACAAAACGTCGGTCAGTATAACAGATTATACTGGTATGTGCGGGAATACAAAAATTGTGCAACTGGGGTAACAACGTAATCAAGCAATTATCATTTAACAACCAAGATTACATCTTAAGCAATACTACTCAATCCTTACCTATCCCCTATCTCTATGTTGTCCCTACAGCGGACTTGGATACTATCTCACTCATATGGTAGATCCTTACCCCCATGGTCCCACCTCACATGTAGCCATTACTTACGGTTGTGGAGTCACATGGCCCTACCCAAAGGTAGCCCAATCTATGACTCATGGTGACTTGATGGACCTACCCCATAGGTAGCCATGTACTAAATCATCCAATGACCTGATGGACCTACCCCATAGGTAGCCATGTACTAGGTCAATCTATCAAGCTACATAGGGGATTAGGATCTGAGCTAGTAGGCATATATCTTAGGTAATAGTCATATCCACATTATAGTATGCATGAATTAAATTCATCCTACAGTCTAATTCAAGCCACTGATGAAAACTTCGGGAATACTCAGAAAAATAGTTAGAGATATTCATCAATGTAACCACATACCTGTCAGGCTGATTTGAGTATGGAAATAATCCAATCAATGCAAGAAATTCAATAGGCGAGCAAGCACACAAAACGATCTTGAAATATGCATATAATTTCCTATCATAAATCATGCCATCAAGATCTATTAAACCTAGCTTTCTTCCTAGGGTTTCTAGTCCACTTTTAGGGATTCCATTGCAATAAGGATTTTAGCCTCCATATTTATTACTTCTAATGCTCTTTAGTCCACAAACCCTAATTTCAACATCATAGGCACAATTAAATGTCTATTAAGTCTATTATTCCTCTTTTACATTAAAACGACCATTTTTATCCTTTTAAGTCATGATACGATCATTAGGCCCAATTATCATCTTCGCTTTCTTTCAAAATGACAACTCATCTTTCATGAACTCTATTTATCACTACTTCCACCTTTACTCCTTAGAAAACCCTAATTACCATATTAAGGGTATTTATCCACAATTAGGAACTCTTATACTCAAAATAGCTTAGAACCATCATATCTCATCTTTATTCATGAATTTGAACAATTAAAGCCATTAAGAGTCATAATTACTAACATTAGGGTTTCATGGCCCATTAAAGCATATTTATGCACATGGAACCCTAAATTAATCCAATTACATGTAAAGTTCATCCTTTTAGATCTTGATGTGTCCTTTTATAATAAGCAGGTTAATATCAACTTTAATCATCCATATAACCCTTTTCAATACATTAATCATCTCAAATTAGGGTTTCTTAATCATTAATGCATTAAAGTTGATATCTTCCACTACTTTTCAAGTTTCAAGAGGAATTAACTTTAACATATATTTTTAATGGATTCCTCACATTTTTCTGAGAAAAATTGATATATTACATTTATCGATTCGAGCTACCAATAAAAAGATACAAATTTTGAAATATTTCACTTACTTGGACCAATCACTGAGTGCCACGTCATCTCTTACCATGCAACACGACCATTTAGAAACATAACCGATTTATGATTCTGCCCTCACGTAAGTTATTGGTTCTTTAACCTGTAGAGGGGCAAAAACGGTCCAATGCCCTCCGTCTTCTTCTTCCTCGCATGCCCTAGTGTTGCCACTGCAACAAGGGTCAGGTGCGGCCCTGTCATTGCTTCTCGAACCTCGACGGCCACCAGGGGTGGTTCTCCTACCTCTGTCGTGCCTCTACGCACAGGGAGGTGCCCTTGGGTCGCAGCTAGGGTAGCCGGCTTGCAGCCATCCAGTGGCTGTTGCGTCTGGGCTAGAGTAAAGAGATGACCGCCAAGCTTCTTTCTAGCAGTGTGGGAGCATCGAGCTTCCAACAAGACCACTCCATGACCCTTGTTCACTCCAGACTGTCTCTACTCTCTCACGTCTAGGGTTTGCATGAAAAGAACAAGGAGAAGAGAGAGAGGGATGCGTGGAACTCTCTTGAGTTCAAACCAGAGGTTCTACCCCTTATATAGGGAGGGTATCAACGCCCTAAGATGTTCATCCATGAGGAAACAAGTCCATCTCCCAAAAGTAAACCTATTCCTTCATTGAGAAGCAATATTCTCTCTCCTAATTATCTTTCTTAATAAACCATATTCATTGGATATTTAGGAATTCGAAATTTCTCTCTCTTATTCTCTTTATGCTTTACTTTTAATCCATTGGCATGAAATTATACTTTCTTATAGTAGAAAATACCTCTTTTTAACAATACCACAAAATTCATTAATTATATATCACATTATCCTCTTATTTTGTATTGTTTGTATTTTCCGATTCTTTTTCTCCATTGGGGCTCCTTGGACCCCAAGAAACTATAATATTTCGAAATCCTTTCTAGTGGATACTCATTATCCTTCTAGATGCATCTATATCCATTATTTCTCATTATCTTATTTACTAAAATATCTCTTTTCGAGGATTTCTCTTTATCTCTCTTTTTATTTTCCTTTTTGGAATTCCTTCTAACATTAGAAAGCTTATGGATACAAAATTCACCAAAGATGACTCAATCATACCTCTTTCCACTTATTTCCCATATTTTATCATTTTCTCGAATTTCTTTCTTAATAAAGAAATATTTAATTGATCTTTTCTTTTCTTGTTACATTATCTTTGCAACTTTGGACTCCTTGGGACCCAAAGAACCCAAGAGGCATGAAATCCTCCTTTGGATAATATTCCCTTGCCTTCTAGAGGTTTCTACATCTTTCTTTTCTCCATTTCTTATTTACTCATTTAATAATGGAGTTTCCATTGTCTTTTCCTTGTTGTTGGGCCCAATAGCCCATAAAGCCCAAAAAATAACCAACAAGGCTATTGTAAACGAAATCCTTTTTATTCAAAACAAATTACATCATTATTTGTTAGAATATATTTAATAGGAGAAATTACATTTCTCACCAAAAGAATCCAAAAATTGGGGTTGTAACAAGTACTCTGACGTTGGCTCTGATACCACTATAGGGAAATATTGCATCAGAATAGGCAACAGAAAAAAAAATTACTCCCATATTCCCCATAAACCAGCGGATTGCGTCAACATTTATATAATGGAAATGATGGTTTTGAGGATATACCTAGTCCTAGAGCAAGTCCAATGACATCTCCTCGTCATTGTAGTTGTACAACACTTCTAGTTGTACTGGGAATTATCTACATCAGCTCCTAGTATCCACCATGGATAGAAGACTCGAACAATGTCTACAACTTCTCCTCCACACACTACAGGAGGATGTTGTCCTCCTAGAAACAGGAGAAGGCCACTTCGCCTCTATCGAAGTCCACACAGACTGCCTAGAACTCTTTTTGTCCTACTATAATGAACAGGAAGGCATTGTGGCTCCCGTTGGTTTACTAGTCACCAACCTTCTCTCCCACAAATGTTCTCTCTTGCTATACCTTTCTTTATCCAGTTGGACCTTCTTGGGTTCTCTCATTTACCACAACTAGAGAAGATAAATAATTGTCAGAGGTAATTGATGTGTTTGAGAAGCCCCCAATACCCCTCTATTTGTAGAAGGGGTTAGGGTCTGGGTTCCTACTATGTGTGGGAGTGGAAGGGACCGGAATTATCATGAATTATTTTCCATGCGACAGGTGAAGCATTCAGCTAGCATAGTGAGGCGATCAATTCACTCAGTGAGCCGATCATTTCACCTGTTTTGCAATCACACTTTGAATTGAAAATTCATTTCTAATTAATGTACAACATGAATTTTTCGTACCAATCAAAATGAACAAGAAAAACAATCAACTATTCTCATGAACCAGGAATATCACCTGAAGCTTCGATTGGCATGACCGAGCTAATCGTTTCACCAAGAAAATCGGTCTTCTCACCAACTTGAGTTGATCGGTTCACACAGTGAGCCAATCAATTGGTCTCCTGACTCATGCAAGATTTATCCAATTTAATTTTCAATCAACTTGACACTCCAACCAGTTGGTTCAACACTAAAACTTGATGGTTCTGAGCCAATTCAGTTAATTGGTTATTTAATTGAATATTAAACATCTTTAGTAATCAACTTAAACACCATTCATGAATAAACTACTCTTCTTGGTGAATTCCTATGTCTGTGGCACTATAGGTCCCATATCACATTTGCAGTGAATGTCCATAACTGGTTTATGACATCACAAGAAAAGAGTGGTGCCTAGTCACACATCAGTGCTACCCAAGTGAATCGAAGTTGGAGAACAACTTCAACCTACAATCACAATATGGTGTTATAGTATTTGTATTATTCCTTTATGGTTGATATCCAGATTAAACTCAAGGCATGTAATAGTCATCCTCTTCAACATTCAATCTTGTTTCTTGAACCATAATAGATTGTCTGAGATATATGTAAGTTCAATATCACATATTGACTCACATGTGCATGGCTATGCACTCATGAGTCTCACTAATCAAGAGGCCTAGGATATCATACTCCTGTATGACAGATAAATCCCATCTTCACCACTCACAAACAATCCTCATGTGTCACAATCACTTTATCATCATTGTTATGGCAAGACTTATTCAGGATTATGTTTGATAATGTCAAATCATATCGCACAACATGTGATGTGTGTAGTGACTTCTGGTCTAAGAACCACAATCATCACCAACGCTATGAGAGCTATCTATGAATACCATTGAAATGTTTTCCTTGTGTTAATCTAATGATGGTTTTGTCTGATACTCTGTTATCTAACAAGTATCTATGTGCTTGCTTTGATATATTATGTCATGACTACTGAGATTCTAACATCAACTAACACACACTCTAGTTTTATGTGTTATTTTTGACTATCAGCCTTCCACAATAACGCCCGACTAGGGACATAATGAGAATGTATACTCTTAACATCCATATGATCTCTTTGTTCAAATCATGTCCTTGAAGACATATATCATTCAGTAATATCATTCACTATACATTTATAATATTACACCATTATCTCAATTGAATGAAACATAATAAATTGGAAGCTTGCCTTAATTAATAATCAAAACATTTATAAGTTCTGCCATTAAAATAATTGTATGATTGGCACTTTGGGCATAAATACCACAAAAATAAGGTGTATCCAAAAGAATTGCTAGCATATTAGAACGAGCACTTGTAAAGAGTGGTACCCAATTATGGCCCCTGTCGATGATATAGATGTGAGTTGTGAAATAATTAAGCTGTGGAAAGCATAACTATTTACAAAGTTTCAAAGTATGTCCATGTACATAACTTTCTCAACCTAAGGGCGGTACATAAAATGAAAAGGTTACATCTATGTACACATAAGTCCATATGTAGAGGGTAACAAGGCGGTCTCAAGCCATCCTTATGCTCACCAATGAACTCAAAATCATCTTGCATCTCTACCCTATAAAGCACCTACATCTGGGTCGAGGGAACACCCAGAAAAATAGGAAATAAAAGAGTAAAGTCAGTAAAAGCTTAGTATGCACATTAGAAGATTAATTAGCGAATTATTTATTTCAAAAGTAAAGTAAGATGTTCCCATCAAAGAGGGGCCATTAAAGCTAGGTAAGTTTTAATTAGAAGTAACAAGAGAAGGAATTTTAAAAAGAATGAGGCAATATAATTAAAAAATTGAGAGATCACATCTTGCCATTAAAATCCACAATATCACAACAATCATAATCATTCACATGTAGATATATTTAGACTAAATAGCTAAAGTACGACCAAGATGCCACTAGATCTTTGGTCTAAAACAATGGGTGGAATAGCACACCTTGGGTAGAAGTAGCACGCCCTTGTATAAAGAGAGGTCGAAATAATGCACCCCGGGCAGAAATAGCATGCCCTAATGATTGTGCTCATGCACCATACAATAGATATCTAGCTAAATTATCAACATGCATAAATAGAATGGCAAGATATGGTATAAGTCATCAATCATATTTTCAAATCCAAACCAAATAGCAGGTGGGGTTATTGACCCAATCCAACATGATAATAGTAATTTTCGAAGAATGACAATAAGTCCAATTGAGAGTATATAGTTTGTCTAACAAATGGAATGAGAGCAAGTATTGCAAAAGTTGCCTCATTATGGGAAAATTTAGTCATATAATGCCCAGTTATAAATAGGGAGAAGTACATACCTGATATTCACAACAAATTATTAACTCAATCTCTATACTTGGTCCACAAAGTTGTATTTTCATCCTAGAAATATATTAGGTATGTTACTCAAACCCTAGTGAATATGTGTACGTATTCTATTATAGATTTTGATATTTTTCTCATTCTAGTCCCCATCACACAATGTCATATTAGGATTTTTAATCTTATTTGTGAATATTCTTTATCAAATATCTATTTTAGTGATGATATAGATCTTATGCCACATAAGAATAACTAAATCTGGGTTGCATATATATGTAAGAAATCTTGCATCTTCTATAGCGTATGAACTTCAATGTCCTCATTATTGATTACAAAGGTACTGATTATTCAATTTCTTGGTTTAATATACCACACACTCATATATAAATTATTTTCCTATATGAGTACAAGCATACTCTGTATGGTAATATGAACTAGATTTATATTTGGTCCCGGTGCACATGCCATCTATTTTTGAAATATAGATTAGTCTAGATTATAAAAGTACCTTATTGTATCTATCCCTTCTATTTTAGACTTTTGATTCAAACAAGACATATTATCCCTACTATCATCAATTATACACATAATTTTAGGGTTTTTATTTCTTATATAATAAACACTAAGGTGATGTTACAAGTAGGTTAGCCCTCCTTTATAAGCAATATGTTTTCTTCATTATTTGATCTTTAATTGTGGACTTGTTAATTACTAGAACACAAGCACTTTACCATGTGTACTCACATGATGTGTTTAAGGCAAGTTGACCAAGAGTTTTGTAACATAACTATGAACAAGTTTTGTATCATAACACATTGATGTATATCTAAGTTATAGTTAGTATATTAGTATTGTTTATGTGACTCTAATATTTTGTAACTATCTTGTATAGGTGTAGTTGTAAATGCATAAAAATGCAATTGAGGATAGCAATGTAGTTTTTCTTATTACTATAGCTATTGTTTGGATTGGAATTCCTATTACCCTTACTACTAATATACTTGAACTAAAAGTTTTGGGAAAGAGAAATATGCCTACCGTCTACTCCTCTGATGATGTTTCCATAGTTTGATATCATAAAAAAACTAGGATTAATACCCAAGAGGTGAGCTTTGATTCGAACACACAAGAAGCACTCTGGTCGCAATGGGGTTTAGGTCTTCCATGGCCATTGGGTCTGTAGGTCCTTTAGACATGAATGGAGGAAGGTTCCTAAGATCAGGTAGATTGGGTGATGGAGATTACCAACTACCATAGATACCTCAATCGATGTTGCAGGAGGTGCTCATTAGCTCTGATTTAGATGGGTGTCTGGGCACTAGAAGGAGGAGCAAGAAGTCAGTGATCAAGTGTGATGGCGATGGTGTTGCATGTGGAGGATGGAGGTGTTTCACATGGATTTGGTAGTCATTGTAGTCTTGACTAGCTTCAGTCATGACTAATGGCAGACTCCCCTTCTCCTGATGTTGGGAGGATGGAAGGTGGTGTCTGGGGCTTCCTAGCCATGATCCTAGTGATCTGAGGATCTACAACACTGATGGCAGAGCTTTCATTGTCGATCACATATTCTCTTACAGAGAAGGACCAATGGATCGAGAGGTGTTAGACGGTGGTCATCACTAGTCCATATAGCGGTGATGGTCGTCATGGTGAAGAGGGTGCTTGTCCTTGTGGTGTTTTTCAGGCATAACAATTGTCAATAGTGGTTGCATTGCTGCTATGGCTATAGGGAGCAAGGAGATACATATATGGTGTCTAGGATTTTGTGGGTAAGAGTGGGAAGGTAGTGGATTAGTTGTTCATAGGAGGAAGAGTTGGCCAAAAGATCTGGAGGTGATCGGGCATTGCAAGTGATGATGGTCTATAGTGATGAAGATGAAGGTGGCATAGAGAAACGATCTACATGTTTGCAGTTTTGAAACTCAAGTATGTCTTTGGTGAGTTGAGGTGGCTTGAAGAGAAGTAAGGGAAGATATGTGATGAGGAATGCTTCCGATCTACAACCTGGTTGTTGTTGGATTAGGCAGTGAGGTCGAAAATTGTGTTTCAAGAAGGCATGATGCACCAAGGTAGAAGGACATGAGTCAGACTACGATGTTGGATGTTCCATCGTACATACGATTCTTGGTAATGTGGAAGATGGTGGGGCAGGGCTCAAATCGAGCTTGTAGACAATATGGGGCGCTAATGACTCCTTGGGTCTGCCACATCGTTGCAACAATCTGGACATTAGTGGTTTGATCACAGATAACTATGAAAATCTACATTTGCTAATGTTGACTTGCCTTTCTTGCAATGTAGAGACCAATATTTATAGGACACCATCAAGGGGGTGACAGGGCGGCACTAGGGTTTAACTGTGTGTAGGGGTGGAAGAGATGAGGGTAAGGAGGGCAAAAGAAGGGGTAAGAAGGATGGAAAGAGGCGACGTCAGACGACGGGCATTTCATAGATCAATCGTTGCGGATGATATGCCTGGCATGAGGGATGTGGGGGTGACGTAGTGCTTAGCATTACCCTAAATGAAATGGAGGTGCTTTATTATGGTTTGAATATGCTATTATATATATTTAAGGTAGTATAATTAGAAACTTAATTAATAGGGTAGATAACTCCCAATTGACACAAAATTCATGGGTATACTAATTAAGGTATAAGGAACTTCAATTTTAATGTTAATTTAGTCTTTCGAGAATGTTTAGTTATTTATTTCATTATTTGCAAGTTAAACACACAATTGATGTATTTAATGTGTTACTTGCTTAATATGTTACATTATCTTATACTCGTCAACTATGTTTGGTCAAATACTCTTATAACAATCTTAGGGTGATTGTTTAGGGTCAATGTGATTAACTTGTGAGTTTATATCATTAACTCCAAATGGATGATCAAACTACTTAATTTTTCATGGATATTGTAAAAAATGATTTGTGAAGGCATTGCAGGGTTTTTTTCAAATTAATCTTGATTTAATTTATATTTAGGAAAAATATTTTGGACGCATATAATAAAATGTGGGCTTAAGAAAAGGAAAAATTAATTTGTATATCCAAATTCTAGTATGTTACAACATACCACCCCTTAAAAAGGATATCGTCCCCAAAGTCCACCAAGCTATAACCCAAAATTATAAGCTATAACTCCTACCAATTATAATCTTCTAATACACTGGATCGAGTCAATGTATTGAGTCCTAATATAACACACCTACCATAGATGTTGATCACTATAGGGTGTCATATCTAAATTTGAATTAGTCATCCACGAGTTATGTATGCACTTTACATTAACATGTTTTGATATGTAGTAGTACGTTGTGAGCTTTGTTTGTTCTGAATTTATGTAAATATGTGTGTTACATTTTTTTATTTTTTATTTTTACCAAAGTAACATTTAAGATGGCATAATTGGGCATTCTTACTCACTACGCTGATTTGGCAGTGCTTATAATAGTTTCCTATTATAATAACCATCTTTTCAACTATTCATAAAATTAAGTTACACACCCAAGTATACAAGGCACCACCCCAAAGAAAATCTATCTAACCATATAGAGAATTGATACATGTAGCCAACTAGATTATAGTTATTATGTTTGTTCTTTTTCCTCTTAAATCATGTATCACACTTATGCCTAGGGTTTGAGGGTTGAACATGCAAGTCAAAGATTTCTACACTAAGGCCTATCTACTAGTACAGCTTCCTAGTGGCGGTGACTTGGTTCCAAAACCATCGATGAAATCTGAAAAAGTTATATATATATATATATATATATATATATATATATATATATATATATACATATATATATATATATATATATATATATAATACAATAATGAAAATAAGTTTGACGATGAAAGCCTTGTGATGGTAATCCAAAATGGTACCAAAATCAATCTGAGAACCAATTCAACCACTTTTGTCACATACAACATATACTATATCCTTAACATCACTTCATCTCCACAACTGAGGCTTCTCTACACATATCATCAAGGAATACAAAAATCATATCCACATTCTAGGTTAGAAGGAGGTGCACATTTCTTCCAACATGCTCTCTAGTAGGTCCTACTAGGAAGAACCTCTATTATTCCACCATTCTCTTAATCATGACTTAGGTCATCACATCCCAAAACATCAAATATTTGTAATATTGTGTAACCATAATAAGGAGAGATTAGGGTCTCTACTTCCCTAGTTGGTTCACAATGGTCCTACTAGGAACAACCTCTATTATTCTATTTTGTTAATCATGACTTAGGCCATCACATCCCAAAACATCAAATATTTGTAAGATTTTGTAACCAAAATAAGGAGATATTAGGGTCTGTACTTCCCAAGTTGGTTCCCATCCATAGTGTCATTACTAGCCTAGATGAGCTATATAGTCAAACTACTTCCCATCTCACATATCAGGTAAACTAACAACACGATGCTGATGAGAGAGTGATCAATGCTTTAAGAGTCAACCGTAGAGGTACCTACCGCACATAACCCTGGTGTCAGTGTACATCCAATGTCTCAAGGAAGAGAGGATCCACTATGGGCTCTAAAGATGAATGAGCCTCCATATGTCATCTAGGAAAATAGCATGACACAAAGTTTTATTATGTAATCCAACCACATGATCATTCCTTTATAGGACAAGAGAGATAAGCATAATTTCTATTATGGGTATGTGAGAGATGAAACCCCAAGTATCCTTACTAGAAAACTATATCTTCCTTCAACAATTCCTCATTTATAAGATATCACAAGTTTATCTAAGATAGTATCCAACCCTTGGATGGTGAGTCTCAAGAAAACTATGTTGAATTACCTCATAGGCAAGACAATCCTAACCTTAAGGATCTAGTTCATATCATCATGTACTATCATAGAAAATGTCAAAGTCTAAAACCCATGTCAACATTCTAAGTTTGTATCCATGCATGCTCAGTACACATAATGCACATATCATAGGCGTTCTAGAAAACCACAAAAGGAAATGGTTTAATTTAATGGTTCTAGGGTTACACACAATTATGCAAAATCAAATCAACCAACTTCCTATAGTAAAGGAACTAACCTACCATAAAGTGAGGGGTAGAGGGTAATGCCTAGGAGAATCAACCTTTAACTGTAGAAATCTATACCTCTATAGAGAGGGTAGGATTTATAAGAGTTTACCTAAAACTAGGTCATCCACATACTTTGGTTAGGATACATATATACCACTAAATCGGATAGGGGGTGAAACCCTAATTGCCAACATGACAAAAGTTTAGGTATGATAAAAACCTATAAAGGGTCATCTACCTGCTAAGAACAATCTAGGATAACTTGAAATAGTCTAGTAACCAACTACTTAGGTTCTGATACCATAATGTAAAGAGTGGTACCCAATAGTGGGCCCACTCGATGATATAAATGTGAGCCATGAAATAATTAAGTAGCGGAAAGCATAACTATTTACAAAGTTTCAAAATATGTCCATGTACATAACTTTCTCACCCTAAGGGTGGTACATAAAATGAAAAAGTTACATCTATATACACATATGCCCATATGCAGAGGATAACAAGGCTGTCTCAAGCTATACTTATGTTCACCAATGAGCTCACAAACATCTTGTGTCTCTACCCTATAAATCACCTACATCTGGGTGGAGGGAACACCCAACAAAATAGGAAACAAAAGAGTATAAGTCAGCAAAAGTTGAATATGCACATTAGAAGATTAAGTAGGGAATTATTTATTTAAAAAGTAAAGTAAGATGCTCCCATCAAAGAGGGGCCATTAAAGCTAGGTAAGTTTCAATTAGAAGTAACAAGAGAAGGAATTTTAAAAAGAATGAGGCAATATAATTAAACAACTGAGAGATCACATCTTGTCATTAACATACACAATATCAAAACAATCATAATCATTCGCATGCAAATATATTTAGACTAAATAGCTAAAGTACAACCAAGACACCACTAGATCTTTGATCTAAAAAGGGTGGAATAGCACAACTTGTGCAGAAGTAACATGCCCCTGTATAAAGAGAGGCGGAAATAGGGCACCCCGGGCAGAAATAGTGTGCCCTAATGGTTGTTCTCATGCACCACACAATAGATATCTAGCTAAATTATCAACACACATAAATAGAGTGGCCAGATATGGTACAAGTCATCAATCATATTTTCAAATCCAAACCAAATACAAGGTGGGTTTATTAACCCAATACAACATGATAATAGTAATTTTAGAAGAATAACAATAAGTCCAATTGAGAGTATATAGTTTGTCCAATAAATGGAATAAGGGCAAGTATTGCAAAAGTTGCCTCAATATGGGAAAATTTAGTCATATAATGCCCAGTTATAAATAGGGAGGAGTACATACCTGATCTTCACAACAAATTCTTAACTCAATCTAAATACTTCGTCCACAAAGTTGTGTTTTAATCCTAGAATAATATTAGGTATGTTTTTCAAACCAAAGATGAATATGTGTACATATTCTATTATAGATTTTCATATTTTTCTCATTCTAGTCCCCATCACCTAATGTAATATTAGGATTTTAATATTATTTGTGAATATGCTTTATAAAATATCTATTTTAGTGATGATATATATCTTATGCCACATAAGCAAAACTAAATCTAGGTTGCATATATATGCAAGTAATCTTACATCTTCTATAGTTTATGTATTTCAACGTCCTTCTCATTATTGATTACAAAGGTACTATTTATTGAATTTCTAGGTGTAATATTCCACATAGACTCATATATAAATTATTTTCCTATATGAACAAGCATACTCCATATGGTAATATAAACTAGATTTATATTTGATCCCGACGCAGATGCCATCTATTTTTGAAATATAGATTCACCCACATTATAAAAGTACCTTATTGTATATGTCCCTTCTATTTTTTACTTTTGATTCAAACAAGACATATTATCCCCACTATCATCAATTAGTAACATAATTTGAGGGTTTATATTTCTTATATAATAAAAACTAAGGTGATGTTGCAAGTAGGTTAGATTATCACCATACCCTCCTTTATAAGAAATATGTTTTCTTCATTATTTAATATTTAATTGTGGACTTGTTAATTACTAGAACACAAGCACTCTACCATGTGTACTTAGATGATGCGTTTAAGTCTAGTTGACCAAGAGTTTTGTAATATAACCATGAATAAGTTTTGTATCATTACACATTGATGTATATCCAAGTTATAGTTAGTATATTAGTTTTTTCTATGTGATTCTCATATTTTGTAACTGTCTTGTATAGGTGCAGTTGTAAATGTATACATACGCAATTGAGGTTAGCAATGCAGTTCTCCTTATTACTATAGCTATTGTCTGGATTGGAATTCCTATTACCCTTACTACTAATAAACTATAATTGAAAGATGTGGGAAAGAGAAATATGGTTACCAGATGATCCTCTGATGATCATTCCATAGTTTGATATCAGCAAAACTAGGATTAATACCCAAGCGGCGAGGTTTGATTCCAACACACATGAAGCACTCTGGTCACAATGGGGTTCATCTCTTCCATGTCCATTGGGTCTGTAGGTCCTTTAGACGTGAATGGAGGAAGGTTCCTGAGATAAGGCAGATTGGGTGGTGGTGGTTACCTGCTACCATAGGTACCTCGATCGGTTTTGCAGGCGGTGCTCATTAGCTCTGAGTTAGATGGGTGATTGGGTGATATGAGGAGGAGCAAGAAGTCAGTGGTCAGGTGTGATGGCGATGGGGTTGCAGGTGGAGGATGGAGGTGTTTCACATGGATCTGGTAGTCATTACAGTCTTGACTAGCCTTAGTTGTGACTAATGGCAGATTCCTCTTCTCCTGATGCCAAGAGGATGGAAGGCGACGTCTGGGGCTTCCTGGGCATGATCCTAGGGATCCGAGGACATGTAGCACTGATGGCAGAGTTGTCATTGTCGATCATAGTTTCTCATCCAGAGAAGGACCAATGGATTGGGAGGTGTTGGACGGTGGTCATCACTGCTCCATATAGCGGAGTCGGTCGTCATGGTGAAGAGGGTGCTTGTCCTTGTGGTGTCTGTCAGACATAGCAATTGTCAATAGTGGTTGGATTGCTGGTGTGGCTATAGGGAGCAAGGAGAGACATATCTGGAGGATAGGATTCTATGAAAAAAATAGGGAAGGTAGTGGAGTAGTCATGCACAGGAGGTAGAAATGGCCACAAGACATGGAGGTGACGATTGGGGATTGCAAGTGACGACAGACTATAGTGATGAAGATGAAGGTGGTGCAGAGAAACAATCTGCATGTTTGTAGATCTAAAACTCAGGTATGTCTTTGGTGAGTTGAGGAGGTTTGAAGAGAAGTAAGGGAAGAAATGTGACAAGGAATGCTTCTGATCCACAACCATGTTATTGTTGGATATGGGAGTGAGGTAGGCGATCGTGTTGCAAGAAGGCATCATGCACCGAGGTAGAAGGACATGAGTCTGACTATGCTATTGGAGGTTCCATCGCATAGTTGTTTCCTGACAAGGTGGAAGATGGTGGGGCAGGGTCTCACATCGAGCTTGTAGACAATTTGGGATGCCAATGACTCATTGGGTCGGCCACATGATTGCCTTAGAATGGACGTCGGTGGTTGATCACATATGATCGTGAAGATCTGCGTTTGCAAATTCTGACTTGCCTTTCTTGCAACTGTAGAGACCAAGATTTCTAGGACATCGTTAAGGGGGTGACACGGCAGCTCTAGGGTTTAACTACATGCACAGGTGATAACACTCTATTTTACGTACTTCATGTATATATTTTACACCACTTTTAGTATATCTTTTGTTAGCTTTTCACATTATTTTTCTATCTTTTTGACTAAGCCTCACTTACATGGTTTCAAGTATATTCACAATCTAGATTGCAGATCAAGACCGCGACCGCGGTCCACTTATACCTCAACCACGATCGCAGTTCTAGAGTTCCTTAGAGATCGTGATCATCAGACGACAAGGTGTGATCACAACTAGTTTATCGATCGCAGTCATCGCTTAACCGCGAACTCAAGGATGGTCGTGATCGGGGCATGTGCCTCAAAGATAGACCAGTGGTCGCGGTGTGGATACAGACCACAATCAAGCTAGATCACGATCAAGAAGGACCGCAGTCAGCTTGGAAATTGTGGTCACTGATGAGTTCTTGCAAACTGTGACCAAGAGAGAAGACCTCGACCTCGACCGCCTGGATGCAACCAATAATAAGAACTTGACCACGGTTATTACCAGGCCGTGACGAAGCTCAACCATGGTGGAAGATGAATAAAGCACAGACCGCAACCATGTCTCACCCTCACTTAACCAAGACTGTGACCACGGTCTAGGCTTAAGTCAGTAGAATGTGCCTATAAATAGCACACCCACCTGTCTTGTCAAACTATCAGATAATAGATCAGATCCCGAGGACCACAAAGTGTTTCTTGTGGTCCAGATACATCCCAGACCATCCCATCCATCAATCTTGGATCTCCAAAGGCGGAAGCTGAGGAGAGAGAAGATTGAAGACCCCTTCTTAAAGAGAAGAAGACCATCCATGCTATCCATGTAATAGATCCGGATCTGAAGAAGTACTGTGTTGTATCACGTCTCTTCCTTTCTAGATATATCATTCCATCCTACTGTACTTCCCTCCTCTCTTCATGGGCATCTCACGGATCTATCTTTCTGTAAAGCCGTTATGATGTTCGCAAGCATGAGCATATAAACACCTTAACTTGGTTTGGGAGTAGCCACTAAGGCTCTCCCAACATGTATATTGTCTCTTTGTGTTGAATATACATATGCTTATCAACATTATCTCCATGCACCTATTTTAATGCTTCGCTTGTATGATTAGCTACCATCTTGTGATGTTTGATTGTTGATATCTCGAGAGTGTAATGTCGCTTTTATCATGTGTCATGGAGTAGTATGAATGCATGAGTGTGTTGGATGGCTAAGGCTTTAAAACCATATGTTATGTTGCAAATTTTATGTGTGGTCATCTCGAGAGAGAGGCTACCCTTAGACTAAGATCTTTCCTCATCTTGAGAGAGAGTGGAATGGATGCTTTTGATGATTTCTTGTAATCTTGGTAAGAGTATGCGAGAGAGAGACGATATTTCATGTTGGTGAGATGCTTTAGTAGGTCAACCCCAACCCACATTTCCTTCCATATACTTGTTTCATTCTATTTCTTGTGTTTCTTTTGTTCTTGTCATTTTTGGTCTTTCTTGAGCTGCTATAGTTGGTGTGTCGTTGTTCCTTAGGGAACACTCTTTTATATACCCTCTTCAGCTGGAGTATACGAGTGTTAGATTCTACATTTTTAACACTGCCAACCTTGTCCCTGTGTTCAACCCCGATCGCTACATCAGAACCTGTTTATCATTGTGGGGGCTTGAGAGTCGGGTTATCTCTTTGAAAGTATGACTACTCTGAATCCACTCCTTTTGGACGTGCGATTTAGGCCGGTCAACGTTTTTCCATCGTTGTCGGGGACAAGGCAAAACGACACTGTTAAAAACTTGAGTCTGCTTATTATACTCCTATGCCTCAAGCTTAGCAATAAGCTTGATAACACATTTGCTTTAAGTTTGCTAACCTGAGTTTGTGTAGAATTGTTTGTTTGGACCAGTTCAATTTTCTAACTTGACTGTACGATCTATTCAGGCACCTACGTAGAAGCAACTCGTCTGACTTTACTCCTTTTCTCCATGTTGCCTTGCGTGAATGTTACCCTCTCAGGAGACGAGCGGAACGTAAGGAATGAACACCACCCACCTCCACCAGGAACGAATGAAGATAGAGATGCTTGTTACAAAGACGATCATTAGTATGAAGAATGAGAAGAAGAGCGAGAAGTGAGGCATGAAGATGATCATCGTGAGGAAGACCATCACTACGAGGAACGTCGTAATCGATGCAGGCATAGAAGAAACCATAACAACCATGAGTGCAACCATAGGAACAACGATAGAGAGGACGATGAGGAAGGGAAGACCCTTCATGAGTTGGCAGCAACAAGGGCCAATGAGTCAAGATGCCTGATCGTTGTACCAAACTTCAACGCAACAAATTTTGAGCTAAAGTCAGTCGTTATATCCATGATCCAGAACAAGCCTTTCCGTGGGAACCCAAGGGAAAGCTCGTACCATCTTATTGATGCTTTCAAGAACATATGTGATACCATTAAGATGAGGGGTGTCCCACAAGAAGTGATTGACTACAAGGGTTTTAATTTCTCTTTGGAAGACAAGGCTCTCTCTTGGTATCTAAATCTCCCCCACCAGTCTATAGATGGGTGGAGACCCCTTGCAGATGCCTTTGTCACCAAGTTTTATCCTACTAAGAGGACCATCCATAACATGCGGAAGATCACCTCTTTTGCTCAAAAGCCATGGGAGAACCTGCACGAGGTGTGGGAATGTTATCAAGAATACCTGAGAGACTGCCCACACCACAACTATCGTAAGGGGTTCCTTGTAACCACCTTCTATAATGGGCTGACCCACATGGAGAGGACTTCTCTAGATGCTGACACATGAAGTGACTTCTTGGGGAAAAAGTCAAATAGAAATATGAAGATTATATAGAACAGGGTTGCATTCCAAGCAGGAGTTGACTACAAAAGAAATGATAGAGGCACGTCAAAGAAGATTGGTTTTGAAGGACCATTATTGGAGGCCAAAGCCTTAGAAACTATAACCGCCCAAATCCAGAAGATATCGAGTGATGTTAAACAAATAAAGGACACTGGAGGAAAAGGAAAGAAACACACCGAGAAGGTGATGAAGTGTGTCACCTGTGGTGAAGGAGGACATAGAATTGATAACTGCATCTACACTAGACCTGAAGAAAGTGAAAGTGAAGAGGAGTCGACGTAGAATGTTTGCTATGCAAACTTCAAGAGGCCAGATCACCCTGGTTTTAGCTATGGGAATAAGGATGCGGCCGAGAATTCACACCAGCTGGGAAATTTGCAAAAGCCACTACCATGATTTGAGAAGAGGGGTGGACAACAACAGTATACTAGAATAACCAATTACTAGACAAACAAGAATAACTACTCAGCGCAAGGCAGGAACCAAACTCGTCAAGGAGCAGGACCAAATCAAGGGTCGAGTCAAGGCCAAGGTCAAGGATAGGGGCAGGCGAAAGATAATAGCAAACCTGACTTGGTGACTCAACTGTTCGATTTTTCCAAGAGGCAGGCTATCGTGAATGATCAGCTAGTACAAAGTACCCTAACCAACTCTGCTGTCCTGACTACGATGCAAGTCCCAATGGCAGATATGCAAACACATCAACGCCAGATAGACCAACAGCTCGTACAGTTGGCTGAGCTAGTAAAGAACCCCTCAGGGAAGATCCCATCATACACTAAGACTACAAAAATGGCAATCCTTCGATCAGGGAGAACTTTGATCTATTCTGGAAAAGGAAACGACAAAGAAGAAGAAAAAGTCAAAGAACCATAATAGGAGAAGGAAGTTTCTTCTGAGAAATTTGTTGACAAGGAGGGGCCTACTGAAGAAAGTTGTGAGTAAAGTGGTGGAGCTAGGAACCCTGATCATGTAGAAGAAATCTTTATGAAGAAAAACCCATATGCACCAAGAATCTCATTTCCATACAAGCTTATGAAGGCCCACCTAATGAAGAGATATGAAAAGTTCATGGAAGCCGTGAAGAAACTACATATAGTTGTCCCGTTTATGGGTGCTCTAGTGGAGATGCCAACTTACGCTAAGTTTTTCAAGGACCTTATCACAAGGAGAAGGAGAGGAAGTCAAGCTGAAATGGTAGACCTAGAGAACATGTCCAGTGTGTTTGTTCAAGCTAAACTACCTACAAAGAAGAAAGACCCAGGGGCCTTTAACATCCCCTTTTGTATTGGAGACAATGTCAAAAAAAGGGACTGGCAGACTTGGGAGCCAGCATAAGTCTGATGTCCCTAATCCTTGCATAGAGACTTGGATAGACCGACATGGTCAAGACAAGTATGAGAATTGAGCTATCTGATCATACTTTCAGAGACCAGTGGGTATAGTGGACGACGTTCCAATCATGTGGGACGGTTCTTCATACCCTGTGATATTGTTGTAATAGATACTGTGGAGGACCCTAATTGTCTGATAATCTTTGGACGACCTTTTCTAGCCACTGGAAGAGCCCTGATAGATGTCGCAGAAGGCGTGATAACCCTCCGAGTCAGGAGTGACCACATTGACTTTAAGGTAAAGGATGCTATGAAAGGGCCAGCTCTTTCCAAGTCAGTCTACTTCATGGATAGATACAACCAGTATTGTAAAGAAATTCAAGAAGACAAAGCCATTGTGGACCCTCTCATGAGAGACCTGAATAACCTGAATCTTTTGACAGAAGACCCTGAAGTGGTGAAAATTCTAGACTACCTTAACCAAGGTGAAGAGAGTCTTAGTGATGAAGAAGAGGTAATAGAAACATCGATGTACGCTTCTTTGGAACCATCAACTGAAGAGTCAGAAACTCCAAAGCCAAAGCCAAAACTAAAGCCATTACCGAAAGGGATGAAGTATGAGTTCCTAGATGATGAAGGGAGGAACCCAGTCATCATCAACGCTAACCTCATCAAGGAACAATAGGAAAAACTGTTGGAAGAATTAAAGGAGCACAGTGGAGCAATTGGATATTCTATAGAGGACATCAAGGGACTAAATATGGCCCTGTGCATGCACAAAATTAACCTAGAAGAATCGGCGAGACCTTTGGTACAACCCGAAAGGAAATTGAACCAAATGATGAAGGAAGTTGTCAAGAAGGAGATATTAAAACTACATGATGTGGGAATCATCTAGCCAATAAGAGATAGCAACTGGGTAAGCCACATTCATGTAGTACCCAAGAAAGGTGGAATGACTGTGGTGAAGGGAGATAATGGTGATGAATTCGCCACCAGAACGGTCATAGTATGGAGAATGTGTATTGATTATAGAAAGCTAAATTCAGCCACGAAGAAAGACCATTTTCCCTTACCATTTATTGATCAAGTTCTTGAAAGACTTTCCCACCATGATTACTTCTGCTTCTTAGATGGATATTCTGGATTCTACCAAGTCCCTATACACCCGAACGATTAGGAGAAAATGACTTTTACATGCATCTATGGCACGTACGCCTTCAGAAGAATGCCCTTTGGCTTATGTAATGATCCTGCAACCTTCCAGCGTTGCATGATTTCCATGTTTTCTGACTTCTTAGAAGATATAGTTGAAGTGTTTATGGATGACTTCTCTATTTATGGAAAAGATTTTGATGCTTGCCTAAGAAATTTGTCCCTGGTTATGCAAAGATGCAAAGAGAAACATTTGGTCCTGAACTGGGAAAAATGCCACTTTATGGTTCGATGTGGAATCGTCCTAGGGCAAAAGATCTCCAAGAAAGGTATTGAGGTGGATCTTAGCAAGTTCGAGACCATCTCCAAACTCCTACCACCAATGTTGGTGACTGGAGTAAGTAGTTTTCTAGGTCATGATGGATGTTACAGGAGGTTCATTAAGGACTTCTCAAAGATATCAAAGCCCCTTTCAAAATTGTTGATTAAGGATGCAATGTTTGAGTTCGATGATACGTGTTTGAAAGCTTTCGAGACCCTAAAAGAGGCCTTAACCTCTGCACTGATCTAGCAAGCTCCATACTAGGAGAAACCTTTTGAAATAATGTTCGACACAAGTGACTATGCCATAGGTGCTGTCGTAGGGTAAAAGAAATACTGGAAGCACCATGTAATATGTTATGCCAGTCGTACACTGGACGAAGCCCAAGTGAACTACACTACTACCAAGAAGGAGATGTTAGTGATTGTCTTCACATTCGATAAATTTAGATCATATCTTATAGGGGCCAAGGTAAAGGTCTATACTGACCATGGGGTCATACGCTATCTGATGCAAAAGAAGGACACATAGCTAAGACTGCTAAAGTGGGCCCTACTACTGCAAGAGTTTGACCATGAGATAATTGATAAGAAAGGAAAAGAAAATTTGGTCACAGATCACCAGTCCAGAATAGTTTGTGATGAGGAAAATTAGTTGCCCATAAATGACAACTATGATGATGAAGCTCTATTAATGGTTCAATCCGATGAGCCAAGTCTACTGTGGTTTGCAGATATTTGTAACTATCTGGCTTGTGGCCAGTTGGTGTGGGATATAACCTACAATTAGAAAAAGAAGCTCTTCTCCGATGTCAAAAACTATTATTGGGATGACCCACTTCTATTTAAGAGATGTTCTGACAGTTTGTATAGAAGATGTATACTAGAGGAGAAAGTCCCACTGATCTTGAGAGAATGCCACTCTTCACCATATGGAGGGCATCATAGTGGGGAAAAAACAACTACAAAAGTGCTTCAGTTAGGGTTTTACTGGCCCTCCATGTTCAAAGACGCAACATCTTTTGTAAAAGCTTGCAAGGAACGCCAACTAATCAAAAATATCAGTAAGAGGAGTGAGATGCGTATGACCGACTGGGTAGAAGTAGAAATCTTTGAGGTTTGGGGGATATACTACATAGGTCCTTTCCCCTCATTAAAAGGTTCTCAATACATTTTAGTGGTTGTTGACTACGTGTCGAAATGGGTAGAGTTTGTAGCTACCCAAACCTGTGACTCTAAATATTTGATTAAGCTATTTGAGAAAACCATTTTTCCACGCTTCGGGGTGCCTCACACTGTGATAAGCGATGGGGGGTCACATTTTGGAGAGAAGTAGTTTGAGGAACTACTAAAGAAGTATGGGGTAAAAAACAAAGTTGCTACACCCAATCACCCTTAAACCTCTGGACAAGTAGAGGTATCTAATAGGCAGATTAAGTAGATTCTAGAAAAAATTGTAAGCCAAACTCAAAAGGACTGGTCCAGGAATCTTAACGATGCTCTCTGGGCCTATTGGACATCTTTTAAGACACCCATAGGCACAACGCCATACAGATTAATCTATGGTAAGTCCTGCCATTTACCTTTGGAGCTCAAACGTAAGGCCCTTTGGGCGGTCATGATTTTGAATATGGACCTGGAAAAGGCAGGTCAGAAAATATTTCTGCAGCTATAGGAGCTCGAGGAGCTAAGATTGCATGCCTACGGAAACAAGAGGATCTACAAACAAAATACTAAGGTGTGGCATGATGCCCACCTAAAGAACAAGGATTTTCGTGAAGGAGACAAATTACTTCTCTTCAATTCGAGCATTAGGCTTTTCTCTGGGAAGCTTAGATTAAGATGGTCAGGCCCATTCTCTGTGGTAAAGATCTACCCATCAGGAATGATGGAAATCCAAGGAGAGAAAATTGGAATTTTCAAGGTTAATGGCCACATGGTAAAAAGATATTACGAAGATGAAGCCTTTGTGAGAAGATCTGAGATCAATTGAGAGGAACCAACTCAGTCAAATGAGGAAAGGAATCAAGAGTTTCCACATCCAACTGTAGGGCTCAAGGAGTAAAGATTTATGCACTCTAGCTAAGAGACTTTAAATCAAGAGCTTCTTGGGAGGCAACCCAAGTTTTTACCCTTTTTTTAAGCTTTGTTTTCTCTTACTTCTTCGCTTTGTTTAGTTTTCTTCTCTTTTAAATGATGTACATATCCATCATCTTTTGAGTATTTTATGATTTACCTAAGAAAACAATCTTTGTTATTATCTGATCATGGTCTAGACCATGGTCGTGGTATAGCACTTGCATCACGCAAGACCGCGACCCGTGGTACACGCTACCAGGAACCTCGATCTCGACCCGAGGTCATCTTTGATTCAGCAGAGAACTGCGACTGTGGTTGTGCTTCACAGCATACCACGGTCGCGGTTGTTTTTTATGATCACTGCGACAACAATTTTCCACCCCCCTTTGATTGTTTGGTCATGGTTACGATAGTATATATGTCCTTAAACCCTTGTCTCTCAGACTCTTTTCACTCCTAGCTTTCTTGAGTTTAAGATAAACCCTAACGTCCGCTCTGACCGTGATTGACGACCTACTACCACAGCGAAGCCGATTGCCGCACCCACCGTGTTCGATTCCATCGTAGCAACCATCGAAAAGGTAATAGGAAAACCCTTTTTGCACTTCTAAATCGACGAATCACCTTGTCACCTCTGATTTAATCCATCTCCTGAACTGATTATTTTCGTTTCATTTTTCGACAGCCGTAAGTTGCACCCTCAATGGATTGCCCAGGTTTCCCTGTTACCCTAACCGTCTTATGGCGTCGTCTGCAAATAACAATTAAAAACCTTAAAAACATAATAATGGGACAATTTCTGTCGACGAAAATGAAGAACAGATAATGGAACAGAGAGAGGAATCAGAACAGTCGGAAGAAGAAAGACCACGGTTCGCGGTAATCACCTCTACAACTGCCACCGTGGTGTGCTCATAAACCCTTACATCGGCCGCTGTGTTCACTCCTAATTACCAATTCCGCAGCGGGTCATGGTGTAGAAGAATGGTACTCAAGGTTGTGGTCCCCTGAACCGTGACCTGACCATAACAAGAAAGAAGACCGCGACCGCAGTCCCTAATCAGTAAATTGCGACTGCGGTCCTTACTCAGGAAATCGCGATCGTGATCTCTTTCAGAGACCGTGACTGCGGTGTCATATGAGTTACCAATAAAACCACGACCGCGGTCTCTATGCACACTCTTGAACATGACATTTAATAATTGACTGAACACCTACCCTTTTCAAGAAATACCTTCCCCAGATAATTGCAATAATGGTAATTTTTGTTAAAATCAACTAGATACTAATTCATTGAAAAACATGCAGAATGTATTCTTCAGAAAACAATGACTCCATCTTCAAGAAGGCAACATCCCTAAAGGAGGTGAAGAAGATGGTGGAGATTTTAACAATAGCACTAAAGAGGAATACTTCTCTCCCAGAGGCCAAATGAGTTGAGGTGCAGCTAAGGTTAGAACAATACCAAAGAATACTGGGGAACATGACAATGGAGGACTCTACTCACAAAAAAAAACCAAATGAGTAGATAGAAACCTCCAAGTATCAACCTGGGGAGTCAGAGAGCCGAATCAGGGGAAGAAGAGAAAGTCTGCACCAAAAGGGTCCCAGAGCAGCAAAAAGATAAAACCATTGGGTGCTGAGAAACCAAGGGAACAAAAGACAAGAAAAGCCAAGGAAGTCATAGGGGAGACATCCGTACAATCCTAAGAACCCCCATTTGTTCCCAAGAACGACGTGCACTAGTCTACCTATGACTGGATGTACCAAAACAAGGAGTTCTACCCTACCCGTTACCTAGACGTAGAAGATTTCAAAAAGATGGGAATCTACGACAGGACAGTGAAATTCTTGGAAGGTGAAAACTTACGCACCTTATGCACACCAGAGGTGAAATCTTAGAAGAAGTTGACCACAGAATTCCTATCTTCACTTAAGAAGGTCGCTACCAGTAGTGAAACAAGAAGGGCAGGAGGATGAGACTATAAATTACATGTGAGGCTAGGAGGCAAGCCTCACATAATCACATAAGCAATGCTGAATAGAATATTCACTGAGACAGAGGAAGAAGCCTAGGCCTGCTCCTCCGCCCCAAGAGAGAAAGAAGTTGTCACCTATGAAAGCAATGAAATGTGGGAAGAGCTAATTGGGGAGGATAGGCAAAGTTCAAAGAACTCCAAGTCTTCGCTAATTACATTATGCTTTATCCACACAATGTAGAAAATCACTGCCCACATGATTCATGTGAGGTCAGAAATAGGAACAATTAGCAAGGGAGATCTATTCCTGATCTGGTCAATGATAAACAAGAAGTCAGTTAATATCGGGAAGTTATAATCGACCGTGTATCAACAGCAGTAGGCGGGGATGCAAAGAGGAATTCTATGTACTGCATGGGTGGCCAGATAACAAAGATCGTTGAATACTTCATGGACGAAGGAGAAGTCCAGAAATATAAAGAAATGGAGGGACAACAAAGAATAGACATAAAGTCCCTCATCAACACTAGTATTCTGTAACAGAAAGGGGAGAAGTTGTACTTCAAACAAAGAGGGTCAAAAAGACTACTCCCCCTTCCAAAAATGACGTTCTATGATGCCCACAAGCTACGGCCAACACAGGATGGCATCGAAAAGATGTGCTCCGGGGCACTGTAGGCCAGCATGAATACAGACCCAGTAAGTACAGCTGGAGAAAGCAGTGCCCCAGCTGAATTAGAAAAGAGGAAGAGCACATATTCGTGGAAGAAGTCGGCAGTATAGAAAAAGAAGACAGCAGAAGCAACTGCACCGCCAACAAAAATGCCAACAGCTGTAGAGAAACCGGCCCCTGTGGTTCCAACTACTGAAGGTAGCAATTCGATGGATGGAAACAAGACACGTGGTGTTTCCCATAAGGAATACAAAGCATTGGGCATTGATAGTCATTGATATGTATGAGCGGAAAATGACGTTGCTCAATTATTGTGCAGTCGAACAAGACAACACCTCACTGGTTTACAAGAGGAAGGATGCCAGATACGCCTTAATGATACCACTACACCTACAACGATCTATCAAGGATGTAGATAACAAGTTCCAAGGGTCTTGGAAGCTCTTCTCAATTAATAAGAAAGTCCCCCAAGAAGAGGTCGGTTTGGGGGATTGTGCCTTCATAGTACTACGAATGATGGAGGCCATCAATAAGGGAATCCCCCTAGAGGATTCAGACAATGAAGACTTGCATGGATTGCGGGGTATGTATGCTATGGAGGTCATCTATGATCATCGGTTCATCAATGACCCGGCGATGCCTGCAGAAGCTGTACCCCGGAGGCTTCACATGGATATCCCTCTACATGAAAAGGTCACCTAGAGGGAGCAGCTAAAAACCATATGGGTTGATCCAACTAAGCCAACTAGGGTTGCGGCTTGGAAAGAAGGTTGGCTTCAAGCTCTGGAGAAGCTACAAAACAAACGTCAGATGATGAACCAAAGCAACCTCCAGTAGAATAAGTCCCTAAAAATCAACCTCCAAGAGAACATTCTAAGGAAGGAGAGGTTGAAGAAGAAGATATGGGCGATGGTAGACCAGACGGACCGACAGGTGAAATCACACCTTCTTTCAAAAAATTTGATAGATGGAGCTGCTTCAGTCTATCCCTGGAAGAACTAACTATAATAATGACTTCTTTGAAAGAAGATAATTCACTAGGAGATGTCATCTTTGAGAGAGATGGCATTTGCGTGTTAAAAGACGACCTCCATGAAATGCTGAAAATAGGAGGATACCATGATGTAAGTACGATGTCAGCTTACCAGGCGATACTAGGTGACACCATGCCAAATGCCCATATGGCATTCTTCTTGCTGGTAGTGACCATCCTAAAGGACAAAAGGTCAGGAGAGAAGGAGCGGCTGCAACAATGCCTGGCGATGTCCCCACCAGATCACATCTTCCTACCTATTCTTCACGATAATCATTGGACTTTGCTGCAAGTCAACATCCTCAGGAGGATTGTAGTACTCTACAACAGCTCTGACGCAGCCTTCACACTTAATAAGAAGACTAATATGACAATAGCAAACATGCCAACAGAAGAAAAGGTAAACACATGCGTCGAGGCTATCGTTGACATGATCAGAAGTCACTATAGAGGGTACGACCTTACGACAGACAAAGACTTCAAGAAGATGCAGTTCTGCCACAGGAGCCCCCAACAAGTGCCCTTATCAAATGACTGTGGTTTCTTCTATCTATCCTGGATGGTAGCCATAGCCACCATTGGCTTCAAGGTGGAAAACATGCAATATGAACAATACCACGCGTTAAGAAGTATATATGCAAGCATTCTCCTCGAGTCCAAGTGGGCCTCCACCAACAACAATAAAAACAAATAAAGAAAGCCCATTTATACATCTTGCTCAAATTTGGACACCCTGAGACGTGGTGTAGGTTAAGTTTGGGGGAGGAGTCATAAACGGGCTACAGAGGTACATTTACCATCTTTTTACCTCTAAAAATTTTGATGAAATTTTCAAATTTTTGCTAAAGCTACCTTTTAATTTTAAGAAGATCGCCTCCTCTCTTGCTAAATTTTCTGATTGTAGTGTTTCTGCCCTCTTAGAAGAGAGATACATGAGCAACATATACATGTATATATGAGTAAAAAAGGTCATCTTGCAATAAGATGTTGTAAATGTGACAACCTTAACTCATGAAATCCTAGGAGACTAGAGAACTTCACCTAGTCATACTCCTGAACAACCACCCTCACATGATGCTTTTGACCAAAAAATCCTTATCTTCATAGAAAGGGAAACATCTTCCCTCTTCAAAGCATATCTAAAAGAGGCTTGGCCGCCCAGAAGACCAAGTAAAAATCCATCGCATCCAAGCCTGAAGGGAGATGTAAAAAGCCAAAAGGAAAGAAAAAAATAATGACAGTTGTGCCCATAAGATGCAAAAGTTTCCACACGGCCGGTATATTGCTGCACTCATGAATGCAGATATGTCGTGCCCATAAGTAGAATCTTGAACCCAAGCTTACACACCTCCAATCCTGAATGAAAACTCACAAAACCACCTGACTTAAAGTCAGAAGCCCAAAAAGGGCAACACTGTTCTTATGACAGTTGTGGGTGAGGAGTTTAGGAGGAAGAGGAAAACATCTAAAGCCTTAACCCTACCCAAACACATTACCATAGGGTCAATTGAAAAATAAGGAATTGGTGTGGAAGCTACCCCTTGAAAAAGATTGGGCATTAGTACGGTCATTACCTAAGGGAAGGTGGTGATAAGTTGAGAAGGAGAAGCCTTTTACAATTGAAGGTAATGACAGAGAAATGAAGTTACACAACTCCAGTTGAGGGGGAGGAATGAGACCTAAGGGTTTGGAAACATGCAACAACAGTCTTGATGCAAGAATGAGATATTGTAGTCGTGTTATAATGTTGTCTTCTAAGATTGTTCATTCTCTCTCTGAGTTCTCAAACCTACACTTAGCCTGAGGACAGGCTTGATTCTAAGTTTGGGGGAGTTGATAACACTCTATTTTATGTACTTTTTGTATATATTTTACACCACTTTTAGTATATCTTTTGTTAGCTTTTCACATAATTTTTCTATCTTTTTGACTAAAGCCTCACATGGTTTAGGTATATTCAAAACCTAGATCGTGGATCAAGACCGTGATCATGGTCCACTTATACCTCAACCGTGATCGTAGTTCTAGAGTTTCCTAGAGATCATGATCATTAGACGACAAGGAGGGATCGTAGCTAGTTTATAAACCGCGGTCATCGCTTAACCACGACCTCAAGGATGGTCGCGATCGGGACATGCGCCTTAATGATAGACCAGTGGTCGTAGTGTGGATACAGACCGCGATCAAGAAATACCACTATCAAGAAGAATAGTGGTCCACTTGGAAACTACAATCACTGACGAGTTTTTGCAAACCACGACTGAGCAGGAAGATCTCGACCTCGACCGCCCGGATGCAACCCACAAGCAGACCTCGACCATGGTTATCACCAGGCCACAACCAAGCTCAACTGTGGTGAAAGATGAATAAAGCACAGACCACGACTGTAATCTCACCCTCACTTAACCAAGACCACAACCGCAGTCCAGGCTTAAGTCAGTGGAATGTTCCTATAAATAGCACACCCACCTGTCTTGTCAAATCATCAGATCATAGATCAGATCCCGAGGACCACAAAGTGATGTTGCATTCCAGATTCATCCCAGACCATCCCATCCATCAGTCTTGGATCTCCAAAGGTGGAAGCTGAGGAGAGAGAACATTGAAGAACCCTTCTTCGATAGAAGAAGACCGTCCACACCATCCATGTAACAGATCCAGTTCTAAAGATGTATTGTGTTGTATTCTGTCTCTTCCTTTCTAGATATATCATTCTATCTTGTTGTACTTCCCTCCCCTCTTTGTGAGCATCTCATGGATCTATCTTTCTATAAAGCCATTATGCTATCCATAAGCATGAGCGGCTAAACACCTTAACTTGGGTTGGGAGTAGCAACTAAGGCTCTCCCAACATGTATATTGTCTCTTTCTATTGAATATACTTATCCTTATCAAGATTATCTCCAAGCACCTATTTTAATGCTTCACTTGTATGATTAGCTACCATCTTGTGAAGTTTTATTTTTGATATCTCGAGAGAGTAATGTTGCTTTTATCATGTGTCATGGAGTAGTATGAATGCACGAGAGTGTTGGAAGGCTAAGGCTTTAAAACCATATGTTATGTTGTGAATTTTATGTGTGGTCATCTCGAGAGAGAGGCTACCCTTAGACTAAGATCTTTCCTCATCTTGAGAGAGAATGGAATGGATGCTTTTGATGGTTGCTTATAATATTGGTAAGAGTATGCGAGAGAGAGAGAGAGACGATATTGCATGTTGGTGAGATGCTTTAGTAGGTGAACCCCAACCCAAGTTTCCTTCCCTATACTTGTTTCATTCTATTTCTTGTGTTTATTTTGTTCTTGCCATTTTTGGTCTTTCTTGAGATGCTATAGTTGGTGTGTCATTGTTCCTTAGGGAACACCCTTTTATATACCCTCTTCAGCTGGAGTATACGAGTGTTAGATTCTGCGTGCTTAACACTGCCAACCTTGTCCCTGTGTTCGACCCCGATCGCTACATTGGACCCTGTTTATCATTGCGGGGGCCTGAGAGTCGGGTTATCTCTTTAAAAGTTCGACTATGCTAAATTCACTCCTTTAGGACGTGCAATTTAGGCCGGTCAACATGTGGAAGAGAGGAGGGCAAGGAGGGGAAAGAAGGGGCGATATGGAAGGAAAGAGGCGACGTCAAATGACGGTCGTTTCACAGATCAATCATTGTTGATGATATGCCTGGTGCGAGGGATGTGGGGGTGAAGTAGCGCTCAGCGTTACCCTAAATGAAATGTAGGTTCTTTATTAAGGTTTGAATATGCTATTATATATATTTGGGGTAGTATAGTTAGAGACTTAATTAAGAGGGTAGCTAACACCTGATTGACACAAAATTCATGGGTATACTAATAAAGGTATAAGGATCTTCAATTTTAATGTTCATTTAGTTTTTTGGGAACATTTAGTTATTTATTCCATCATTTGTAAGTTAAACACACAATTGATGTATTTAATGTGTTACTTGCTTAATATGTTACAATATCTTATACTTGTCAACTATGTTTGGTCAAATATTCTTATAATGAACTTAGGGTGCTTGTTTAGGGTCAATGTGATTAACTTGTGAGCTTACATCATGAACTCCAAACGGAAGATCTAACTACTTAATTTTTTGTTAACATCGTAAAAAGATGATTTGTGAAGGCATTGTATGGTTTTGTTTTCAAATTAATATTCATTTAATTTATTTTTAGGAAAAATATTTTGTACGCATATAATAAAATGTGGGACTAAGAAAAGGAAAAATTAATCTATATATCTAGATTCTAGTATGTTACAGCACTAGTAAATGACAAATGGCTGAGAAAATTTCCTAGTTCAAAGATGAAGCTAATCACTTGTAGCTATTATGATCATTTTGATATTAACTTCAACATGAAGGAACTGATTAACAAAAAGAATCCATTTAGGTTTCTCAAATTTTGTATGTATTCGGCAAACTGCCAAGATATCATCAAGGATGCTTCTGTTTCTCAATCGCCTCTAGGTAACCTTATATTTTTTTAGTATTGAACTAAAATTTGTAAAGGTGAAACTAAATACCTCGTCGAGGAACTGTATTAACCTCAAGAATCTTATTGCTAAAGTAAAATTGGATCTCAATGACATTTCTTCCACCCTAAGAAGATCACCCCTTGATGTTGAACTCATTGACACTGAGGAGATCACCTACAACATATTGCAAATGCTTGGAAAAGTGGTAGAGAAATATTATTGAAAATGAAGTAGACTTAAGTGGGTGGTAAAATGGGGACATGAATAAAAAACTTTACCATACCATCATCTAAATGAGATATGCAATTAACTCCATCACTAGGTTATTTGCATCTCATGGAAACTATGTTCAAGATGAGGATGATATTGTTAATGATACTCTTTCTTTCTTCACTAATATTTGTAACTAGGTTCAAGCTAAGAAATTGGGTTTGAACTATAATTGGATTGACACTATTAGTGATGAAGGCAACCCACTTCTATGGAAATTGCTTGATACCAATGAGATCAAAGAATCTGTTTGGAGGACTAGTCCCAATAAGATTCAAGGCCCTGAATGGTTTTAATAAATTTTTTATAGAGAAAATTAGAACTTGATCAAAGATGATTGAGCCAAATATGAAAATTGGGTTTTTAAGGGGGGAAGCATGGTTCATCAAGTTAATCATGTTTTCCTCACTCTTTTCCTAAGAAAGATGTTTTTCCTTCCAAGATGACTTCGGACCCGTCTCTTGTTGCTTCATAATATACATGATCATCGTGAATGTCATCACTCACAAACTCTCTAGTATTTTACCCAAGTTGATCTCTTCCAACCAAGGAGTGTTCATTCAAGGAAAAAGTATTGGGGATTTCTCCCAACTAGTAGATGAATTCATTCTCAACTTCTATATGAAGATTAGTCCTCATGTTTCCTGTGTCAAGTTGGATATTGCTAAAGTGTTTGATTTTGTCAATTGGTCATGTTTGTGGAAATGCCTTAATAGTTTTGGATTCTATGATAAATGGATCAATCTGGTTAAATTGTGTGTTAGAAATCCTTCCTTCTCACTCCTTCTCAATGGTACCTAAGTTGGATTCTTTAAAAGTTCAAACAACCTACGACAAGGTGATCCTCTTTCACCATTTCTCTTTACCATCTCCATGCAGGGGCTCAGTAGAAAGATCAATGATGCTTATGATAAGAGATTAATCAGATCATATCCAATAAGGCATGCAAGATCTCTTAGTCATCCTCTATTTGTTGATAATATTCTCATTTTTACTGAAGGAGGACAACACAATCTCAACCACTTAAATCCCATCTCCAAGACTACGGGAATGAATTTGGTATGTAGTGTAATGCTAACAAAACCCATTTATTCCTATCCACTTCTTTCAGGACTAAGGATGCTCTTATCAAATCCATGGGCATTCAGAGAGGTACATGGACAACTAAATAGCTAGGATTCCCTATGGTTGGAGGGAGTCTAAGAAGAAAGCACTTCAATGAATGTCTATATCAACTGAGAGACATGATTAGTAGATGACCTTGATCCAAAACTTTAATATCAGGATGTTTTTTCTAATTAAAAATTATTACATGGGTCTTGTTGAGTACTAGATGAGAGAAGGTGAGATTCCTAACTTAGCTCTCTCGAGAATGGGAACCATCATTCCAAATTTCCTCTGGGACACTCCTAAGCTTCATGTTAGTTGGCCTAAATAGCATATTTGACTGAAGAAGGTGGCTTGAACCTTAATTAGTTTGAAGATCTAGATAAATTATACATACTCATTACAATTAATAAGTTGTTACATGAGCCTTGCATATGTAGCTTGTGTATGTGTTCAAGATATGGGACAAATCTCTTGCTTGGATATAGAGGGGGTGTCTCTACATGCTAATGAAAAATTATTAATCTTTATCTGTCATTCATTTACACTAATTGTATCATTTAATGGTACAACTACAGATAGAGCCTTCTAGAAGACAAAACATATTAGAAACTATGGCTATCCATGCATCGTCCATGTTGGAGTCTCACTTCTTTTAGAGCTCTCAACAACATCATTGCTACTATTGAAAGAATAAGTAGATGGAACTCAATTGTTCGATCCCTTTGCCTTCTTTATTAGCATGATGTTGAATCAAATGAACATATCTTTGAGAACTACTACTTCTAGAGATATCTTTGGTATCAGCCTTAACTAAAAGTGAATATTATAAGATCCCATTCTCATCATGAGTGCCTCAACAACATAGGTAATAGATCCAAGTGTAATGGTATCGTTGAATAATGGCCCAACACCAGCCATGTCCACCTTTTCTGGATGGAATGGAAAACAAGAATGCATGGAGTAGGATGTCAACATTCCCCAACTATTTTCAGTAGACCAAAGAAGCAGAGAAAGCAGCTTTTCGAAGCTTATAAGACTAGACTTAAAGGTTATCCCCTTTAGTTGCTAAAAAATCAAAATTCATGTAACTTTGATGATTGTTTAATTGAGATTCATCCTTATGGTGTCTCTTCTCTATCTTTTATCACTACATGTTGGTATGTAGTTTGTAACTTAATTCCATTTGGGATTGGGAAATGTATCTACCTGAATTTAAAAAGAAAAAACCACACAGGTGGTTAAGATTGAAAAATAAGGGTCACACTATCCCTCCATCCTCCATCAGTCGATATTGGCTTCCAAACAGGAAGGGTGGGTTAACCAAGTCGTAAAAAAAGAGAATCGAATTGGGGATTGACTGGTGGTCCACCACCAGATTCTATGAGGAGGGGGTAGTGGTTCAAAACTTTATACCTAGTTAGATCTTTCATCTTGGTTGATTCATTTTTCTTGAACATGGGGTTGATAAATCCTTTATATATCTAGTCTTACATGAGGTTGGAGTTCAATATTGTTCATCCACACATGTACACATGCTTCCTTCAAAATGTATCTCAAAAAAATCATTATCCAACACCCATGCAATGAACTCATCCATTTTCAACTGATCAGGTGGATTCGGACCCCGACACTCAACAAAATTCCTCATGATGTTGAAATCCCTAACAATCTCTCATTTCACTTCACCCACTATGGAAATGATATCAACGAGGGAATCCTAAGGCCCTTCCTCAAAATGGTTACACATTTTGTGTATACTATTGTGATGATTTGATAGAGTGAACCTTTGGAATATTTGGATACCCAATGACATAAGTAAATTCATGTGTTTGAGTTATATTAAGTGTTCCAAGGGATTTGATGTTGTTTGAAGGTCATAGATATAGATTACATCTTTCACTTTCCTAAGTAGTTATGCCTTTTTCAATAAATAAACTGGTTGGTCAAGAAGTGACTTTTTGTCACCAATTTTTGTGGAATGAAACTTGTGTTATGATATAGTTATGGTTAAAGTTTGGTAATGTTTTGATGTTCCTTGAAGAAATTATTTAGGTTTTAAAATGATTAAATAATGTGAACATTGATATATTGATTACCAAAGTTCGAATCAATTTTATACTAAGTTCGAGATCAGTGATATGTTATGCGAACTAGTCATGGACTAGTCCCACAGACCGTTCTATAATAGGACTTGATCTAGATGGTTGACGAAGGATCTGAGTGTCAACCCAGTGTCTTTAACCTTTAGTTATTTTGAGGACCGAAACATGCTACGACCTGACCCAACTGCGATGCTAGAACATCCAGGTCTTGGGGAAGACAAGGTAGCAACTTCCTTGCCACTACACAACTTGGTCATGGGTAGCAATCAGTTGGTTTTAGTAGGATGAAAGATATTATATGACTCCTATCATGGGTCATTTTCCCTACTAAGCACCTCGAACAACTACACCCTTTTCTAGGGTCTCTCCAGCCACTTTTTGTAGGTGGTGCAAATGAAATAGGAGGGAATGATGAAATATGAAGAAGATTTCATGGACACCTGAAGGAGTGTTCTATGTGTCCAGTTTGGATTTGAAGACAGGAGTAGATATCCTCCTTAATCACCCATGGCACCAGCCAGCAATCACAAACTCCTCAAGCCACAAGGAGGAGTCACCATAGAAGAGGATGTGAGAACATAGGCACTAGGCTGGTGGCGCACAATAGGACCAGACAAAGCTCCTTGAGGTATCTTAGAAGGGGGTGTTAGTAGAGAAGGCTTTTGTTATTTTCTCCTCTCTAGCCAAGATCAGGAAACAACGACCTAGCAGACAAGGAGATCTACAGCTGAACCATGAGACTGGAGTAGCTGAGCAGGTCCACTTGGCCTTATTGCGGCCCGAAGAGGCATTATTAGAATTCTAGGATGATGATATTGCTGGCCTTTTAATGCCATAGGAGAGACCAAGAAATAGTAGATGTGTTGTAGATGAACAGAGATTCTCATTGGGGACTCAGATGAATGATAACGTGAAGAGGGATGGAGTAGATCGGGTTCAATAGCATTGAAGCGATCAAATCCCATACCTGATTGCTCAATCGAATCATGAACCTAGCCGGCTCAAGGAAGGAGCAGCACATCCACAATAGCCACATGGCAACGTGCAATTAGCCACTAAAGGTAATTATCTTTTCAAATATGTACAACTTCAATAATTCATAGTAATTAGCTTTATTATCCAAAAATTACAAATAAGGTACCAAAATTCTCAGAAAAATGAGTATAACCAAATATTATCATCATAACAAGCTTTTGATGCACTAATCTTGAGAATATCATGTAAGTTGTGAAATGATCACATCATGTATTATAAATATCAAACAATGACATAAAATTAACATAATGTAATAATAACTCTAAAATTTAATATATAATCCATACTATGTATAATATAATCATGTTATGACATGTAATCATTTAATTTTGTTAGTATGGCTATCTAGGACTAAAAAGCATAACGAGCGCTGGGTTAGTATGGCTATCATGGGGGCCATGGGTGAAGGCGTCCCCAGTAAAGCGATGGGCGATTCCAATTAAAGATGAGTTGTTTGGTCGTGACAGTGGCAAGAGGGAGTTGTAGTTCATGGCAAAGAAAAAGTTCAATACTGTAAGATCTGACAGGGAAGGGGTGCATAGCCACAACACTGGTTCTCAAGGGACTGACAATCATAGCAAGAAACCACAGTAGGAAGGAGAGGAGGTGTAGTCGGAGGTGGGCATCCTCCCATCACACAAAGATTTAGAAGATGTGTTTCCAAGGTTGGGCAAGGAGCAGATGTGGAAGGATGAGATGGCAAGCAATGATGGTGGCTAGGAGGATCGGAGAGAGCAAGGGGATACTAATGGAAGAGCAATGACGGAACCCATGGAGGCAGAACAAACAGAGGGGGGAGTGATGATACAGAATGAAACCAAGTCCAAGGAAGGGGAGAGCATCACGGCCAATTTGCTGGGTGGGGTAGGAGAACCGTCATTACACTACTAGGAAAAGAATGGCATGGACAGAAATGATGAAGGCACCAATTGGAAGAATACTGAATGTCTAACGAGCGCTAAGGAGTATAGGGATGATGACCTACAGGGTATTTCAAACACGTCAGAAACTGGGATTGCAATGAAAGGGCAAAATCCGAGCAAGAGAATGAAATTCATCATTAAGCCATGAATAAAAGGAAAAGGGAGGAAGGTCATTCAAAGGGGAGACAGGCAGGGAGATCCTAGGCCAGAGGAGCACACACTCGAAGGTGAGACGAATCTGAAATGAGGACGGGTGGGGGAGGAGAATTCAACTCTTGAGGTGGAGGGGATAGGGCAAAGCAATGGAAAATGTTTCAGGATAATGGAGGTCATGAAGGCTGCAACATGCAAGCAAGTAGTGGGTACTGGGGTGGCCCAGTCCCATGAACAATAATGAAAACATTGGTCTGGAACGTTCACGGTCTGGGCTGCCCTGGACCGGTGAACTCTCTCAAAAGGAGATGCTGGAGAGAGATGCCCGACATAGTTTTCGTGATGGAAACTATGTGTAAGAGCACGGAGCAGGATAGAGTTAGAAGATCTTATGGTTTGGATAGTGGCTTTGGGGTGGATAGCAGAGGTAAATATGGCAGTTTGGGGCTATGGTGTAGAGGTGATAAGGTGACGATCAAGTCTTTTTCTGACCATCATATTTGTGCTAACATTGATGAGCACAACCTTGAGTACAATTACTGTTTTGCTGGGATCTATGGCTGGGCAGCAGTACAGGACAGGATGCGGACTTGGGCTCTCATGGGAGAGCTACATCGAGCCTCTTATAGGCCTATGGTGTTTGGTGGAGATTTTAATGAGATCACTGCTTTGCATGAGAAACAGGGGGGCCAGACACGGAGTGAGTGGCAGATGAGGAACTTCAAGGTGGTGATTGATAGCTGTCATCTCATTGACCTGGGATACACAGGGTGCAAATTCACTTGGAAGAGAGGCTTGCTTACATGCGGAAAACCTCATTATGGAGAGGTTGACAGGTTTTTGGCAGACAGGGAGTAGTGTGACATTTTGAATGTGACGAGGGTCAAGAATTTTCCTATCAGGGGCTCAGATCATGGGCAGATTTTCCTTTGGGAAGAGAAGTCAAGACATGTGGAGGAAAGGGGGAAAAGTTTCATATTTGAGACTCTTTCGCTATCTTCCTCGGAATGCAGGTCAGTGGTGGAACAGGCATGGGGGGAACCCGGGGGTGGCCTACTGGAGCAGACGAGGGGGTGTGCGGAAAGACTGAGTTTCTGGGCTAAGGAGAAATTCGGTAATTTTATGAAGAAAATACGAAAGACTGAGAAATAGATGGCACGAGCACAAAATGCCTTACCTTCTCATGGCATGATACAAGTGTGTACCCAGTTGGCAAAAGAGTTAGAGGAATTATAGTGGTGGGAGGAGAGCTTCTGGCACACTAGAGCACGAACTAACGAGATGAGGGATGGTGATAAGAACACAAAGTATTTTCATCATAAGGCGAGCTAGGGGAAAAGGAGAAACACCATCGATGGCATATTCAAGGAGGACGACAGCTGGCAGACACATCCTGAGGATATTGAGGGGGTGGTTACTATTTTTTCAACTCCCTCTTTTCGACGTCTCATCCAGTTGGCATGGAGGAGTTTCTGGATGGTATGCATGGTGTTCTACAGGAGGAGAATGTGACATGGTTAGAGCAGACCCCATCAGAGAGTGAGATTTGGCAAGCCCTTCAGTAAATGCACCCAAATAAAGCTCCCGGCCCAGATGGCATGAAGGTGATTTTTTTATCAAAAATTTTGGGGAACGGTGAAGAAGAGCATGGTTGAGTTTATAGTTGGTTGGTGGTGGGGAGAGCACAGTTTAGCAGAGATTAATGAGATAGATATTGTGCTTATTCCAAAGATAGAGACGCCGGTTCGTATTTCTGAGTATCGCCCTATTAGCCTGTGCAATGTTGCTTACAAAATTATCACAAAAGTTATGGCCAATAGAGTAAAGCCGCTGCTGAATAACATTATTTATGAAAACCAAAGTGCTTTTATTGGGGGTAGGTTGATTACAGATAACGCTTTTGTGGCTTATGAGCTATTCCATACTATGAAACACAGAAGGAGAAGAAAGGAGGGGTTGATGGCACTCAAGCTTGACATGAGCGAAGCCTATGACAGGGTGGAGTGGCCTTTTTTGTGGAGGGTGATGGAGAGGATGGGTTTTTCTATAAAATTGAGGTCCAAAGTTCATGAGTGCATGGCGAGTGTTTCACACAAATTCATCATTAATGGCAAGAGGAGGGGATCTACAAGACCAACCAGAGGACTACGCCAAGGTGAAGCTCTCTCTTTGTCTCTCTTAAAAGCAACCCAGGAAAAAAGGATCCATGGAATTAAAGCATGCAGGACAGCACCGCGTGTGTCTCACCTTTTCTTCACTTATGATAGCATCGTGTTTACTAGAGCTAACTCACAAGAGTGTTCCACTTTAGCTAAGATTTTCAGTCAATACGAGAGGGCATCCAGGCAGAAAAATAATTTTGAAAAGATTGAGGTTTCTTTTAGTAGTAATGTGGAGGCGGAAAGGAGGGATACCATTAAGAATATGCTTGGGGTGAGAGAGGTGGACAGACATGAGAAATACTTGGGTTTACCTATGGCTGTAGGAAGGTCTAAGAAGGTGGTCTTTGCTACGATTAAGGACGGGATATGGAAAAAATTGTAGGGATGGAAGGAACAACTGTTCTCTAAGCCAGGGAAGGAGTTTCTTATTAAAGAAGTGATCCAGGCTATTCCTACCTACTTGATGAACATTTTCAAACTCCCAGAAGGACTCATAGATGAGATAAATTCCATGATAGCGTGGTTTTGGTGGGGAGAAAAGGATGGGGAGAGGAAGATTTATTGACTCAGTTGGGCGAGACTGTGTAGACCGAAGGAGTATGGAGGGATAGGGTTCTGAGACCTGTCAGCTTTTAACAGTGCGCTTCTCGAAAAATAGGGATGGCGGCCCACTACTGAAGAGGGATCGTTGGTTAGCCGTATACTGAAGGAGAAATATTACCGGCACACTTCGGTCATCAACTCGGCGAGGGGAGGGGCACCTAGCTACACTTGGAGGAGCATATGGGGGGCACTGTAGTTGGCAAAGCCGAGTTTTCTCTGGAGGGTGGGTTTGAGGAGGAGCATTGATATTTAAAGAGATAGATGGATCCCTCAGCTGGGAGGGACAATAAAATGCTATCTGGTATAGGGGCCGATTACATACACTTCAGTTGCTCAGTTGATAGATGCGGAGACGGGCCGATGGGATGAGGCTGCCTTGACAAATGTGTTTCCCCCTCATATATGTTCTATGATTCATGCTATTCCTTTGGGAGGTAGGGAGGATGTCGATACTCTATGCTGGGATAGTGAGACAAGGGGAGAGTTTACTGTGCGTAGCACCTACAGACTGATGCACATAGGGGAGGACGTATTAGATGACTTGGAGGAGGAGGACTGGAAGAGAGTATGGAAGCAACGCTGGCCGCCAAAGCTGAAACATTTTTTTTGGTGCATGCTCCGAGACATTCTACCAACGAAGGCAGCCATGTGCAGGAGGCATGCAGCCCGGGATGATCTATGACCACACTGTTTATCACACCCCAAAAATGCCACTCATGCATTTCTGCTTTGTGCTTCAGCAAGTCCTGTGTGGGCAGCCGGACAACTTGCTTGGCCGCTTCACACAGGCTTGGATGTCAGAGATTTCTCCAAGGAACTTTTTTAGGAGGATAATTTGAGGAGAAGAGAGGAAGGGGTGACTTTGCTTTGGATAGCTTGGACAGCCAGAAACAAGTTTGATCCCCAGCAGCCGCACATTCCAGTACTAGCATCCAACTTTCTATCACTGATGGAGGACTATAAACGGAACTCGTCGGCATCACATGGTGGGGCACATAGGGAGGGTGGCCTTGTCCCTTTAGCCTGGAACCCTCCCCCACAGGGGTGCTTCAAGATGAATGCAGATGTCGGTGTCTGTGTTGGTGGTAGTGCGGGGATTGGAGCTATCTTCAGGGACCACCTAAGGGCTATCAAGGCTACGTACCAATCCAATCTGGACCATGCATTCTCAGTTCTTAGCGTGGAGGGAATGGAAGTCCTACATGGGATGCGAGTAGCCTTGAACCTAGGCCTGGAAGATCTGATCGTCGAGATCGATAGTGCGATGTTGGTTCATGCAGTGAAGGCCGATGGATGGGGATGTGGATACGAGGATAGTATCGTCACCGAGATTTGCTGTTTATCTTTACGTCTTTCCTCTATTCACTGTTGTTTTATTAGACGGCAAGGTAATGGTGTTGCCCATGCTTTAGCCACCCATGCTTGTTGCTTAGGAGATCCTCAGACTGTGTTAGAGTACTTTGATGAGAATATTATAGTGATTGCTCTTTCTGATATGAATAAATAAAAGCGACAGGCACCCTTTATCAAAAAAAGGACTAAAACGCATAAATAAAATATAGAAAATATATATTGTCAATAAATGTTTGAATTTCTAGAATATGTTCATAACAGTATTTCAAACATGATGTATAACTGATATTTTCATCTTAAACATGAAATTAATGTTATATGATAATGACTCATAATATATATATTGAAACCCTAATTAGATTAATGTATATAACCTAGAGTTAATATGTGCACAAAATGATACGCAACATGATGGTCACATTATGTATCCTATTATAGAATATGGTGTCAATAATATAAATCTAAGACCAGTAACCTAATTCTAAGGAAATTAGACAAGTAACAATCTGAATATTCTTATGAGCTAAGTCAAACCCTAAAATGAGCATAATAGGGTTGAGATTTTGAGAATATGATCATGGTATTGTTGACTTGTTTTTATCAGGGTTGACCAAGGATATAGTTGAATCACAAATATGCGGATTAGGATTGTCATGGTTGAAGTTATGCTTTACTTCTTACTTAGCCTACTATTTAGTATGGTTTTATTATGTGTAGTAAAATACTTGGCACATGATATTGGATGAAAAAATAGTTCTTGTATGTTATCTTGCTTAAATTTCCGTACATATGGTTATGAACACATGAAACTTAATGTATATGATTCATTATATGATAACATTAATTCTCTTTGGTAGAATAGTATATATTCAAAAGTACTACATCTCTTTGGCAGAATAATACATGTGAGCACTAAATCTCTTTGGTAGAATAGTGCATTTATGAAAGTAATAAATCTATTGGTAGAATAGTACAAATAAGCACTAAATCTGCTTGGTAGAATAGTACATGTGGTTAATCAACTTTACATTTAATGGAAAATGTGACTAAAATATGTGTTCTCTTTTGTTAATAAGCATGATTTGTTCAAATATGCTTTTGTTATATTTGTTTATCACTGCCAAGTATTAGTTTTATCATTTTTCCAAGTCATAGTAATGAGAGGTATATAAAAAGACATGTAGGCATGCTTGTTACATATTTTAGAATATTGTGCATAGGTGTAGCACATGTAATATTTTGTCTAGGTGATATGGACATATGTTCTTGAAGAGCAAGGATAGTTGACAGTTGTGTGGTGAGAAGATGTACATTTAGACATTTTGTCTAAATATCTTATCGTAGATGGTAGTATGTGCACATGTAAAAGTTTGCTATTCAATGTGTAATATCAATTTGTAATAATTCATATTATAATTATATGTTGAATGGTGAGCTTGTGTTGTATGAGTAGTTCTTTTTCATGTTTTTGTGCTATTGTTGTTTCCTTCTGAATTCCTTTGATTTTCTTCTTCTTGGCCCAGTGTGTGAGTTTGAATTAGGATCCTAGTTGAGGTGAATGTTTAAATTTGGGCATCGCACACATGGTTAAGGTAATGAAAATATGGGGATGTCACATATAAAGAGCCAACTACCTTTATCATTTAGCATTTTAATCATCAAGTGTTGTTGATGAATTGTCACATCCTCTGGCTTCAAAGAGAAATCAACATAAACCCACACTTTACCTCCAGCCTTGACTTTGTGTGCAAACCAGTCAAGCCTTGTGATATCCAAGAGTCACTTACCTCAGAACAGAGAACCATGGGTCCAAGAAGCCCCACAAATCTAGGTTTTTGACGGCTTAAGAGTCAGACTAGAACCCTCCTAGATGGGTTGTTTTCTACTTCTATAGGGTTCCGAAAGACATGTTTGAACATGAAGATAATGCAACTCCTCTTGGCTCAAACGACACCGATCAAATTAATCTACCTCTTCTACATGGCTCCTATCTACTGTAAGTATCCAAGAACTACATTTCTCTCTCACAATTTCTCCATCTCCCCAATTGAGATCTTTTATGACATCCTCTAAGAATGGGCCATAATCTTCTCTTTTCTATCTAGATCAGCTTTGTCCCTCTTTGTGTCTACTTCATCCTTTATAGTGTGGTCGTATAGGGGAATAAGGAGATGTTGGAGGATCATGTAACATAGAAGAACAAAGCGTAATGGGAGTCAAAATAATTTCTAAGGAGCATTGTGCTTATATAATGAAACCTACCAAGTTTCAAAGGGGAAGGATCTGCCTATTGTCGTACTCATTCTATACCCATTGAGATCTCGACGTTGATGCCACAACACATGGGGGCATTGTTTGAAAACGTAGTGAAGTGGGAAGTCTTAAGCTATCCTAAATTGATGGGAAAAATTCCACTAGAGCCAAAGGATCAGATTGGGATGCCAAGATGATAGCACCCAAATTTTGACACTAATGGTGATAGATAGTTCCATGCCTATGATAGCCTTAGTATTCCCAAAATACTCTACACACTTATTTTTGTTGTAGTTTACCCATTTTTGAAGATATAGTTGCTCAATTAGCAAATTTTGGGACTTGTAGAACTGAATAGAGAAAGATATAACATTCATGAGTTCCATAGAGGCATTCTTCAATCCCAAGATTCACAAAGACTCTGCCCAATTCTTGCTCAAATTCTACCACCCTATGCTCAAATTTGGGCAGCTACAATGATCAAATTAGAGCAGCTGGATCTCCATAAGAAAATACTTAAAAGAAGCCCATTAAAGAGAATCTGACCAACCTTGGCTCGAATATGATTGGATTCCTCCCCCCCTCCACTTTATTGATGTATTTCATTAGCTAGTAGCTTCATCAAAAAGCAACTTCATCGACCTTAACAAACGACAATCTGAAAATTGATGGTATAAAATAGGATGACTTTCCTTGAATTAGGTTAAGTGTTTCCCAAATTCATGTCAGAATTTGAGCTACGAAATCATCATGCATCATCATAGTCGACCTGGAGTTCCATGTACCTTTAGCCTCATAAATTGATGAAGTAACTAAGTAGATTGAACTTCATTGACAACTAATGATTTAAAGATCAAAGAACAAATTTGATCAATTTTTCTTGAATTCGGTCATGTCTTTCCTAAATTTGTGTCGAGATTTGAGCCGGTGCTTCTTTGGGAGAGGTTTCAATCAAGAACTAGCTTTATCAACTAGTGGCTAGAACGATGGAGTTTTCCAACTGATGGAACCCCTCAACCAGTGTTGTCCACCTTCCGAAGATCAGACTACTTCACTCGAATTTGATGGGATGTCCGAATTTGAGTTGAGATTCAAGCCTAATATTTTCCATCATTGATTTCATTGAGCACTAGTTTTATCAACTAATGGTTAGATTAATGGAGTTTGCCATGTAATGGAATTATGAATTGATTGTGTCCACCAACCAATGGTCAGTTTAGTTCTCTTGAATTCCACCAGACTTATTTTCATTCATGTCTAAATCTAAGCCAAACCTATAGTAATCCTAATGTTGACCAGCTACTAGTATATATACCCCTACATGGCCTCTAATCCAAGGGTTTTGCCTTTTGGTTTCTTGGCCTCTATCTTAGATTTCCAAGGCATGAGAGGGACAAGGATCTCACATGACACCCATTCCCATCGGTTCACACCCATTTTCATTGGGTTATGTCATCCACACACACTTCATCGTCCTTAAATGCTTGTCACCTATGAAGGAGTATATACAGTTCGAATTTGAGTAGGTGGTGTCTAAACTCGTTCCTAAATTTAGTCATCTTCGTTCCAGTAAGACCAAAACCTTCCATTACCCTTCTTTATTCCCTCCATCCACATATCTATGAATTTTTTCATCTATAATGATGTTGTTTGTGGGTGAACTCGTTGAAGAAGGAGGCAAAGAAGGTCAGAAGTTCAAGGAGGATGAATAAAAGGATGAGATCCACCCACTTGGAAGCTAAGGAGTGAGATTCACCTTTTTTTCTTGGGTTGATCTCTTCATGTTCCACTTTTTTCTATTCTTTGTTGTTCCTATGCAAACGACGTATTTACATGTTTATTTGGTGCCAAGTATGCTTGTCTATGTCTATTTGAGCTCCTTATAGGCTATGTTTCCCTTTTTAGGCATGTTTATGTTCTTTGACTCTATGCAAGTAGTTAATATCCTTATCTATCATGTTGTCATTTTACCTTCTATCTTGAATGTGATTTTTGGGTTGTTGATCTTTATCTTGCTTGAACCTCCATTTTTGTTAACCTTGAAGGATGAGTTGTAAAAATGGGTAGAGAAAGTGAATTGGATCTAGAGTCCATGAGGAAGATAGAGTAAGGAAGGCCTGCTCAAGATCCAACCCAAGAATGGATTTGATCAAATCCGATCATGCACATGTTGGATCCTAGTTGAGAATTATTCATTAGTAGATTTTAATGAAATTTGATTTATTTATTTTATGTTGTTATATTTTCATTGACTTGTTCTAGTTCAATGTGTATATCTACCATCCATTTTCTTAACTAATTAAGAGCATAATATTAGGTGACTAAGCATCCCCACATTCTTCTTTTCAACCTTATTTTACTATAATAGACTCTATATTGAGTTGAGGACTCTCTTGAAGTCAAGTTCTAAATCTAAAATTTGATCCTTTATATCTAGAAAAATGTGTTCTAACTTTTGATTGATGTTTGAGGGTGATCAATTTTTGGCTCCTTTGTCGACGATGTGGTTTTTCCAATTTTACATGCCCAAAGATTTTGTTCTGTTTAGATTAAACCTATATATACATGCATAGATTTTTCTTATTTTTACATATACTTGTCTGTACACATTGATATATCTTTGTTTTTCTTCTTTTATCTGATCTAAACCATGGATCTAGACTGAGCAAGGTAGATGACATTGTGCACCTACTCTACTAAATTTTTCCATAGTATTGATGTTGGAAAATAATTGAAAGTCATGTACTTCAACTAGTCATTATATGCTTACCCCCACCATCATCATACAATAAAAAAATTATGTTCATGAGGGTATTGTACCTACATTGAACACCTAATACTATACGTAGGAGTAGACCACGATGATGACCTATGGAGTAGCAAATGCAAACCAATCCTGGTTTCCGCATATCAAGAGATGAATACAGTCATCACCCTTTGAAGGGAACGTTTTGATTCACTTATTTCCACCTTGTCTGTTGATCTCCAAGACCAAACATATTCACTTGAGTCTTACTTGGAAGGCAGAATCACTAGTTTCAAGAGGTGATTGAGACCACAACCTGCACCATAAATATGCTTCAAGTTGCAAAACACAGTTTAGTCAACATACAATAGACTAATGCTACATAGCCTCAATAGTCGTACATGACACTGATGATGAATCTTGAAGACAATTCTACTCAAGTTTGAAAACATAGAAATGAGGTTCTTGTGAAAAGTTGGAAACTTCAAGATTTCATTACTTCAGTTCTAACAAACCTACAAGTTCTTGCATACACCCATGAAAACTTTAATCATGAAATCCACTCCACTAGACCTGATGAGGAGATCATCTCACATCATTTTCCTTTTCCTTCTTTTTTCCTACGCCTAGCATAACATTACTTCTTATTAGTACTTTGATATTTAATTTTTAGCTCTATAATAGTGCAAATTCAATAGTTAAATTCTCATCTACACATCTAATTTCCCAATATTAATTTTCTTAACCTCCAACTTTATTCATCTCAACAACTCTTATCCTTAAGTTTGGCAATTGATTTTGAGGTTAAAATCCATTCTACGGTTTAAATCATTTGGTTCCCATTTTATATTATGATAGATAAATCTAGGGTTTGTGTTTGATTGGTGGAACTAGTGTTACATCGAGCTCCTACCTGTATCACTAATCTGACAAAATTCTAAGGATTTTCAAATCATATAGTTGTTAGGGTATCAAGAAAGAAATGATGAGACTTGTGTTTATCCAAGGTTAATTGTTTTCCTTTGATGGTCTTCACACATTCACACCTAAATTGAGTAAAAAAAGAGAAATAAATATGAAAAGAAGAGTGGCCACCCAAATTCTAAAAAAATAGGTAGCTCAAAGATCACAAAAATATAAAAATAGCTAACACTCAGGCCTACAAATTAGAATGTAAACATAAAAAGCATGAGTTGTAATAAAAGCATAAGCATTTGTTTTATCTAAAAGGAGAGTTAAGGATGGTTCCTAGTGGGTGTATGGCTATGCTCACAAACACAAGTATTTCCTGCCAAGTAGTGCCACCCCAAAATCTCATTAGAGAATCTTTAGGAAACCTTATGACACCTATGACACCACCCTAGCAGTAGGATTTGTTTGAGCACAATAGGATGAGTATGTATCATTGTTTTGAGCTCAGACTATAGGGAGTGTTGCTTGCTAAATGGACCAATCTGACATAGACCAGTTCCTCAAAAATCATTGTAGTCTTTTCTTTTTTGCATTAGGTTCCAATAAGTGAGAAGTTTGATGTTCCTAATTTGGTCACATGAAATTTCAAGGACAACTCAATTCTTGTTATTTATCTCTTTGATGGTTTCCTAAGCAAATGCAAATTAATGCCTAAATGTGGTTTGAACTCCTAAAAATTTGATGGATTCCCCAAAACATGCTTGGTTGTTCTGGGATCTTACACTAGTGATTTTCTCTGCATGGTGGGGGTTCATTTTGAAATAACTTACTTCAGATCTCATTTTGTTTCAAACTATTATTGCTAACTGTAGCATCTATTTCTAGTTTTATTTTGGATGTTATTTTTTGAATCCTTGAATTTGAGGTTGCTTAGGGGCAAGCAAATGATAATATTGTAGTGGTTGATAACACCCAAATTTAGGCACTAAAGTTAAATATTTAGTTATAGTTTTGTGCCTATAATAGCCTTGATATGCCCAAGTAGTTCTAGATACTTAGCTTTTTGCAATTAACCCTTATTTGAAGTTATCGTTGCTCAATTAACCAATTATTGGATGTGTAGGCACCAAATAGAGAAAGACATCACTTTCTCGAGTTCCACCAAGTAGCATTAATTAATCCCGAGCTTCCACAAAGACTTTTCCCCACTCCAAACAAAATTTGGGCTGCTAAAATGATCAAATTCGAGCAGCTAGATCTCTACAAGTAGACTCGTCAAAAAAACCTATTTTAGGGAATCCAACCAACTTTTGCTCAAATGTAGTGAATTTACTCCCCCTTTACTTCATCGTCATATTTCATCAGCCAACAGTTTCATCTGGAAACAACTTCATCAAGCATGACAACCAACGATCTAAGTACCTATGGCACAAATCCAGTTAACTTCACTCAAATATGATGTGTTTCCTGAATTCAAGTCAAGATTTGAGCCACAAATTTATCAGGAATCATCGTCATCGACCTGTATGTCCATCAACCTTTTACCTCATCAATCGATGAATTAACAACCAATGAAGTACCTCTACTCATGGGACTTCATCGACCTTAACAAATGATGATCCAAAGATTGAAGAATGAATTTGATTGACTTTTCTACGATTCGGTCATATGTTGCCCTAATTCGAGTTAGGATTGAAGATAGATCTTTGTGGGGGAGAGGCTTCGTTAGGTACTAGCTTTGTCAACTGATGGCTAGACTGATGGAGTTGGCCAGCCGATGGAACTCATCAAACAATGGTGTCCACCTTCATATGACTAGACATCTCTCCTCAAATTCAACCTAACTTGTCTAAATTCATGTTATGGTTTCATGCAAAGATTCATCATCATTGATTTAATTGGGCATTGTATTTCCCAATTGATGGCTAGACTGATGGAGTTTACTAATTAATAGAACTACTCAACCAATGGCGCCCACCAACCAATGGTCGGTTTGGTTTTCCCAAATTCGATTGGACTAGTCTAGATTCATGTCAGAATTTGAGTCAACCTTATAGAAATATTTTCTCTTCCCACCTACCTATATATATACCCCTCCTTGGCATCCAAACCAAGGGTTCCACTTTTTGGTTCCTAGACCTTCGTCATAGAGTTGCAAAGCCTGAGAGGTCCAATGATCTAATGCTACACACATTCCCATTGGTTTACACACATTTTCACTGATTTCCATCATCCACCCATACTTCCACTTCCCTTCCATACTCACCATCTGTGCAGGTGTGGACACTCCTCGAATTTGAGTGGGTGGTGTCTGAATTCATGCCTAGATTTAAGCATATCCATTCCGACAACAAGCCCAAACCATTTGCTAGCCTCCATTACACCCTCCATTCATAGATCTACCCATTTTCATCCATAATGCTTCTATTTGGGGTTGAAATCGAGGAAGAAGAAGGTGAAGAAGGCCAAAAGATAAATGAGGAAGAGGCAAAGGATGAGATCCACCTACCTAGAGGGTAAGGAGAGAGAGGCACCTCTTCTCCATGGGCTAATCTTATCATCCTCCTCTTTTCTTCAACTATTCTTCTTTGTTCTTGTGGAAACTATGTATTTCCATATTTATTTTGGTGCTAACTATTTCTTATCTATGGCTAGTTGAGATCCTTCTAGGATATGTGGCCCATTTTGGGAATTTGATGAACATTGACTCTACGTATGCACATATCATCCTTATCTAACATGTTGTCATTTTACTTGATCTTGGATAGGATTGTATGATTGGATTATCTCTATGTTGAATGAACCTCTATTTTTGTTAGTCTCAAAAGATAAGTGGTAAAAACAGTTAGAGAAGGTGAGTTGGATCTAGACTTTGAGAGGAAGACAGATCAAGGAAGACTTACTCAGGATCCAACCCAAGAACCAATTTGGTTGAATTTGAGCATGAATTTGGTCGAATTCAAGCATTCCCATATTGTATTCCTAATTTGCCACTACTACTTCTAATGTTCATAACTATCTTGGACCTGAGAGGTACTTCAATACTCACAATTGAATTTACATCAAGTCGGTTCATTTTATTCATAATACAAGTAAATATTATGCTAGGCAATAACTAAACTTGTTTGTGTGCAATGAAGACACTTTTAAAAATCATGTAGGTTTATTTTATTGTGATTTTATATTTCATTCTAGTAGGATGAATGAGAATGTAAAGGTGTTAAATAAACACACACATAGAAGTGTATGTAAACAATACTCATGAGAAACCAATTTGTTTGGGTGGCGGATGGCTGGGGGAAGGGGTTTCGACCACTTTGCGCCTCACTACCCCTCGGCCTGTTCTCGCTCTATGTCTATCTGGTCTTTATTTTGGGATTTTTTTTCTGATTTTTCTCCTTTTGATTCTTTGTTTTGTCTTCTATGACATATCTAGATCTATGGATATGGATGTTGGGTGTAATTTGAATGGTGTTTGTGGGTTGGAGACACATTTTATATGGCCAAACTTGCTTGGTGACCTATGTGTGGTGCCTTTGAAGGTGACATCAAGTTTCCTTCCTATTAATGATTCCAACTATAGTGAGTTTCTTCTCCATTTCACTTTTCTTGTTTTCCATTTAGACTAGATTGTTTTCTCATTTTTCTCTTGATCGTCTTTAATTTTCTATCTTCAATCCTATGTCTTTTCTCTCAATTTTTTTAGTCATTTTGTTGTGTGGTTTTAGCAGTAAGTACTTGGGATCTCCTTTTTAGTCCAGTTACTAAACCATCATTACATTCTTAGGTTGAAGGGAAAACTACATTAATCAGTGAAGCAGAAGAGGGATATGTGCATCATTACTTATCATATTCCAATATAAAATTTTATGGTGTGAAATATATTCTCTTGACACTTGTTTGTGTAATGGTGTATCTTCCTCTCCATATAAATGTCGTATTTGTCCTCCTTAGTGAAATTATTCTATTTACTTTTAGAAAAGTTGTTATATGTGGTTATTGTTTTCTTTACCAATGTAACTTGTGTTACTTATCTATCGACTAGTCGTAATTACTATTTGTTTGATCAAGTCTATTTTGGGAACTATCCCAATGTATACTATGAAAACAACTTAAAGAGAGAATTTTGATGTCATCTAAAGAAACACCTTTACAGAGGCACATGCTATAAAATTGGCCGCCAATCCAGTTTTGATGGCAAACCCTACAGATCGAGAGACAAAATATAATGATGTTGATGATGTTATCATACTATTTCTATTTACTATAATTTGAAAGCTCCATAAAAGAGAAACTAAATCATTAAATTAGCACTCTAAGTATTTAAACTGAATCATTTTAAATTCTTGATTGCCAAAAACCAACCTTGTAACTCCCATGTACATATACACATTCCTTCACATTTAATATATTATTCTTCATATGTTCACAATAACCAACCTTGTAATACCTATGTACAGAAACACATTCCTTAACATTTCGTATCTTATTCTACATCAATTTACTACACTATTCCCAATACTTGAAATACTAGCATGTATTCTACCGTTACTCCTTACGCATAAACCATGCTCAAAAACCTAAGACACTCACCATATTCCTTTCTTTTCTTGTTGCTATATAGACACGACTTTAAATCCTAGAATTTGAGACAATCAACTCCCCTCTCCCGCTCACTTTCTCCTCACTCCCTCCACCAAATAAACCATTAAGCACACTTTATTCCACCCCATCGCCCATGCAATTTTAGGGAGAAAGAACATATGTTCCCAGCCGCAAGAAAATATAGAAGGATTTTTATTACCCTACTCTAGGATACAGAAATATTTTGTCTTTATATAGTAACAACAATTACAGAGAGAACAATGGAATACATAATTAGCAAAATAAAAAAAGAGATTATTAAATAAGGATGGACCTAGAGAAGCAAAATGATGTAAATAAGAAAAAAAGTTAGGAGATAAATAAGGAAAATGTAAGGAAAGAGAGAGACAAAGATAATATTATAATTATTAGTATATACACACCAGAAAGTACTTTCCTCCTCCTTTTTTCTAGTTCCACTCAATACATGTATCCTATAGATTTTGTATTTTTCATACAGAGGTATGAACGCCATAAAAAAGTACTTGGGTGCTCTTTCTTTCTTCCTACCCCCACATTATGTTAGCACAATGCTATATAATAGATGTACCCAACTTATTAGTGTATTTTAGGTACTGATTTAAAAATATACCCAAATATATGTACAATTATACCAAATAAACACAAACAACACTACCAAGTACTTTATCCCTTTTTTCTACTTTCATATTCTCTTTAATACCAAAAGATATTAGTAATAGTATCAAATAAACATAAATAATACTAAGAGTACAATCCTACTCATATAATTTTTATTGTAATACATGCATTATACTGATTTTTTGCATAGTGCTAACAATACACGTAACTTGCCGATCTATATATTTTTAATATTGAAACATAAAAAATATTAGAAAAATCAAAACAACATCAAATATACACAATCAATGTGAAAAACTACTCTCCTCCTTTCATTTCCTGCTTCCATCCTCTCTCTCTCTCTCTCTCTATATATATATATATATATATATATATATATATATATATATATATATATATCTACACATTGCTAATAATACTTTTTTTTTGCACAATACTAATAACACTTTCCTTGACATTCTTTATTTTTACATGTGCTAATTATACTTTCATCCTCTCACTTTTTTATGCATAGTGCTAGTAATACTCCAGTCCTCTTTTTTCTATTTTTCTCCTCTCATTTTTACTTCCATTCTCTTTTGCTATTTTTCTACCCTTACATTTTTTACTGATTTCCTGTTTTTTTGTATTCCCCTCCCCTTTTTTATACTCCTCTCCTGTTTCTTCTACTCACTCATCTTTTGTATAAATAGAACAGATTAATAAATACAGCCAGTATATAGTTAATGCTCTGACATGTATTGTGGCTTATCCACGGCTTCTCTCTACCCGCAGGCGCAAACAGGGGTAGGAGGAACTGTGTGATTTTTTCCCCAAAAATACGTTGCCAGTACCCACGCCTTCTTGCCCCCACCCCTGGCCTGTGAACTTTATTTATTTTTACTTCGGTACATCATGTTGTTATGTGTAGCATTATTTCATTACCAATTGCAATGTTCCAACATAGATGGAGTTTTCAATTTTTATTTCTTTCAAAATAATCAGTAACCGATAGATGCATTGCATTTTCCATGATATATGTTTAATGATGTGAATGTCTATAGACGTGCGGCATGGGCCCCGCGTTTGGTTAACATATTTATTATAACTTCAACCCCATATTAGCTCCATCGCTTGACGCACGATAGGAAAAACGGATTTGGCCATGATTCCATTTGAGAGCAATGTGTGACATGGTAGATAATCCGTACAAATATGTATATACAAGCGGATGTGTTGCTTTTTTCGTGTGTATCGATTCTACCCACCAAGCCGTTTGTTCCAGCACTCAATGTATCTACCCACCAAGCCGTTTGTTCCAGCACTCAATCATTGGATATGGATTGAGTCTCTTTCTTTCTCGCGGCAAGCTGCCATGCTAGCTAGTTGTTCGATGTAGCAATTTGAACTATATTATATGATATCGAATCAACTATTTTATGAGATCTTATTAAACAATTTGAAAGCGTTTGACATGGTATCGTTAGGCCATTTTCAAGTAGCTGCCAACATGGGTTGAATTCCAAGATGCTAGCTACCACAGCTGGAGAAACGAAAGGCTAGCGAACAGGAATATATTAAATACTTAGCCACACGCCAGTTAGTGGAGAAGGATCTACATAATATCAAACATAGGAATATATTAAATACTTAGCCACACGCCGGTTAGTGGAGAAGGATCTACATAATATCAAACATAGGAATATATTAAATACTTAGCCACACGCCGGTTAGTGGAGAAGGATCTACATAATATCAAACATAGGAATATATTACACCTAGCCAGACTTAACGATTACACACCGGTTAGTGGAGAAGGATCTACATAATATCAAACATAGGGATATATTACACCTAGCCAGACTTAACGATTACACATTATAGGCTTGCCAATGATGCGATGACACATGGTCTTGTAGATGTAGCGAAGAAAACTGTACAAGCTTCGTGGGTCTTTGGCATCTGATGTGTAACCTTGCTCCTAGAGCACAAAAGGCTAAAAAGTAAAAACCTTGTCATGCAGGGACGGAATGACAATAGGTAGTGTGCTAATTTTAAGAGGGAGAATAGAGGGTAGGACGAAGTGGACAAACATGAGAGCAAAAATGTGGTGGTGTACTCTTCATTTTAATGACCACATTCACTACATCAACACAGTATGCGTAATAGAAGTAAATGGCATTGATAATTTTATAGTAGAAGTGTACGAGAGGCTCAACAAATTTTCCTCATAAGTTAAACCGTGTACTCAAAAAACAATAATATGTGGATAAATACAGTAACAAAATGAACCTAATGGGCTTCTTCTGGAGCATCGCATATATGAAACACATCATAACTATAATAGAGCAGAGAAGGCACAGACATTGAGTGTTTGTAAACTTGTTAGGGAAGTGGTTTTCAGCCCCATGGATGATATTATGCATAGAAAAAAGATTCAGCATATTATGGATTGTAATATATTTCAGCAATCCATTTTATTTTCTCTTGTTGTAGTCACCTCACCTATGGTTCCTCTAGAAATTCTCACCAAGACCTTGGTGTCATGTGAGGCTACCTCCGCTAGAAATCGAGGCTCACTCTCTATCTATTTTGTAGATCCCCTCCAAACCCATTTGAAACGGTTAGAGTAGGATGTGAACAAACCTTTTGATTGATGAGGAGGTGAAGAGGTCATCGATTTTGTGAAAACAAAGGTCCAAACTGAAGAATACCTTGAGCTTTCTCTTACTACAAACATCATGAATGATAGGTTGTACAATTTACCAACAATGAAAAGAAATTTCCTCACAACATGGGTGCTAGAGAAAGAAGAACCCTTTAGATATATCACAACTAATCTAGTTATGTTCTAGTTGTTCTACTGGAAGAATAAGGAGAAGCTATTGTCTCGACGATGGAACTTCTACAATTCTATACTAATGAAAAAATAAATCGAAGTGGAAGACATCCCCATTAAGTTCATTTTGATGCATAGTATGATATGGGTGCATGTCAGGGAACTATACTTACCCCAATCCCAATCCCATTCCTAAACAATGGCAGAGGAATTGAAATGTTTGTCCCTGGATGCCTAAAGGAAATAAAATACTAGCACAAGAATGAAAGGGAACCTTGGAATGAAGTTAAAATGTTAATATTTACAGTTGAGGGTGACCACAAATTCTATCCATTTAGAGAGTTTTGTTGCTTTTACAACAAATATAAGTCAATTTCTCTATCTCTCTAACAACTTGTTTGCACATTGCAACTACGATACCATCGGTCGAGATTTGGGGGCTATTAATCATCCCATGGGACTAGAAGACATGGTTTTATGCTTCATAGGCTGACTTACTATGCCAGGTAACTTCTCAGATAACAACGTCACTTGATTAGTGCAAAAAGGTTCATCAGCCAAGATAGGCTCAAGGCATCTTGATCGATGAAAATCCATGTTTTGCGGAAATCTATTAATGAGAAATTATATATTACATTGATATAAAGTATTCTAATTATTGTCTGAGCTTATCTACAATTCATAAAGTCATTACAAAAGAGTTAGAACAAAAATCTAGGTGAAGATCTATTTATTCTTCAATATTTGATTTGTATTTTTCTAACTTTTATTTCACCAAATCAGCTTTTGTAAATTCTAGTTCTTTGAGCATACCTAATAATTTGAAATATTCTCAAAAGAAATTTTGTATACACATAAATTGAAAGGTGAACCCATCATCAAATATGGGCAATGTATGAACCTCAAGTCAACGTTCTCCCACTTTTGAAGATGGCAAATAGTTCCTAGAAACACTAAAAGATACAAACTTGATTCTATTTCATTTGTATCTTACAGTGATTTTTATGTATTCCTAATAAGAAGGCATTGTTAGTTTGCTTAAATGCAAACTAGATTTTTTTCATATGAAAGGTGAACCCACCCTCAAACTATGTTTTTCATGCAGGCATTGTTAGTTCGCTTAAGGAATAACAATTTGTATGCATATCCATTTGTTTTGAAATAATGAGATAAAATGCAATTAAATCCATTTGAATATTTTACAAAGCTTTCTCTCCATTTCAAAAAGAGTGGGGTAGAAGAGAATAAACAAGGTCTTATAAACCAAACCAAGAAACCATGAAAAAATAGAAGCATCAGTTCTCAAAGGATGAGAAATTTCACAAGTCACATAACATTACATCAAAAGTGACTCAAAACCCTAAAAGATTGTCAATTATAAATACGTCTGAGTACAACAAAGATAGTAAACACATACAGTATCATCCAAAGAAATATTGCCTATATCTAGATAGAATGAATCAATGAGAAATATGAAGATAAAATTAAGTCTCAGTTGATATATGTCCTATCTAATGCATACTAAGCTCACAAAATAATAGTAATTAGACATTATAGATCAAGACCTAGTTATCTAGAGAGGGATAGTAATCTAGAGAGGGATCATAGTCCTCATCAACCTTCTCATTCGGTGGTGTAGGAGGGTAGCGACGGGTACTCTTAGGAACATCATCAACATACTCATCCTCATTAGTAGTTTCACAAGCATCATAATCTTCTTCCTCATCCACATAATCCACATCCTCAAATATTAGAGTCTCACAACTGGACAACTATGCATGGATTTTATCCTAAGTCATATAACCATGTGCTATAAGAGCCTAAAAATGCAGAAATTTGGGTTTGGTTCCCCACTCATAGTGAACCAGGTTAGCAAGGAGACGAGGAGAGAACCATGATATTCAATTTGATAATACAATGCCCAATGTGAATATTATGCACCTTGTGACATCCAAACCTAGCTAAATGATAATGTGTCACTAAATGAAATTACCTAAGTGGCCTAACTAAATGATATGACCCTTAAACTATTAATAAAGGTAGAGGGAAGTTACGTGATGCTATGGTCAAAATTTTCATTTAATTTGAAGTTTACATTTAAAAGATATCAAAATTAGAAGAAATAACCAAGTAAATACCTTCCATTACCTAATTCCTACCCAAATATCTACCCTAACTAGATCTAGATCTAGATGTAGCAATGATGTGTTTGGGGTTCTCTCCCCCTCCTATTTGTTACGAAGCATCTCAGACATTGTAGCCCCGAGATACAAACTCCATTATCTCCCACTTTTCTAGTCCTCCCTTTGTCAAAGCTAGTTCCCCAGATCCAAGATATCCTCCTCTTCCTAAGGAACCCTAAAACACCCATACTCCTCACCATTTCAAAAATTTCCGATGTGGCAGTGTGCTTAATAAAGGAGGAAGCTCCTCCCAGCAACCCTAGACCATATCCCATCTATTTAATCACCCATACAAATCCTTCGACCTCTTTGATCATAAATTCTACCCTCAATTTCACATGAGCATGTCTCTCTATATCCAACCTTGAACCGCCTCCACTCATCCTCACCCAGAGCTCCTCTCCTCAAGGGATCATTTCATTCAAATTAACTACAACCTCACTCTCTTGAGACCTCCATGAAGAAACCTATATCATCAAAAAGAGTCATAACGACACATGGATTTGGGTTGAAGAGCACATCCAACTTAAAGCTTAGAACCTTCATCTTTGGCCAGACCTGGGCATCCCCATGTGATGGAAGGGACTGCTTCACATCACTAATTCATTATTGAAGTCCTTTGAGCCCTAAATACCACTAGAGGGGAGGTAATGCTCTACTTTCCTGTCTATGTTCAACTTCACGTACTTTTGATCAAAGAACGAACCTCAATAGGGGTGTCCAATTAATTGTCTAGGCTTGTTGAGTTCAGGGATCATCATGAGGCCAACAGAGGTATCAACACAAAATCAAGATCCTTCTACCCACATCGAGCCATCTTCATCTTCATTCTTCTCTTATTTCTATCATGGGACTATAAGAAGAAGAATCAAGTGAATGAAGTCCCCACTTTAACATGCTCTATCACACCCCATTACTATTACCCCAAGGGCATTTTAGGTCTTCTATTGCCCTATTCAGCCTCTCTTTAGCAAGGGATGGCTTGCGGGTCAGGAAGAGGATCCACAAATCTAGATCCCTCCTCTAATCATGAGGCCTAGTCAAAAAACATTTTTTTGTTTTGTTTTTCTATTTCCACTCTTATTTTGATTGGTCTACTTTGTAAAACCAATAAAAAATAGCTCCAGTAGCTGAAAAATACCCATAAAATATCTAAGTTTTTAGAAAGAATGAGGTAGAACCTATATAAAATATCATATGGACCTAAAAAAAAACCCAAGACCAAAATGTGATTGTATGACCTTAATTTATTGTTTTTTGTTATTTAATTAATAGAAATAGGTATGACAACAAATATCCTTTTTTTGAAACCTTGAGACATAAGTTATAACTTTGAGCTTTATATAACTCAAAACACTAATTGAGTGGTCAAAGATGAACTCAAAATCCCTAAATACCACATTAATGTCCCTTCATCCATTTCATTTTGTAATGGTATTTATGATATCATTAATCATCCAAAATATTTGATATGATCTTAAAACCCTAAAATAAGATTTCCACCTCTATTACCCTAATCTGAGCCTATGTCACTAGATGATACTTTTAATTAATTCAAAACCCTAACATGAAATGTTATGGATAAATTATGACACTAGGCCCTTAATTTCATTTTAGGGTCAAATATTCTCATCTTCAGTAAACCATTCTAGAATACAAGATCTCATAGGATCATGTATGTGGGATATCTAAGTATAAGACTAGTTTTCACAATGTGCAAAAAGTATGAAGTATTTGCTTGTCTTATTTTTAGAACATTTCTTCAATGTATGTACATGTAGTATGCTCTTTGACTTGAAACTAAGATCAATATAAATGAGGATGAAAATTTCTTTTCAGGGTGATATATTCTCATATTCAGTAAACCATTCTGGAATCCATGATCAAATAGGATCATGTACGTGGGATATCTAAGTATAAGACTAGTTTTCCCGGTGTGAAAATAGTATGAAGTATTTGCTTGTCTTATTTTTAGAACATTGCTTCTTTGTATGCACCTGTAGTATGCTCTCTGCCTTGAAACAAAGAAAAATGAAAATGAGGATGAATTGTAGTTACTGATTATCCTCATTAATCTCCCTAAAATGGAGGGAACACATTGATTTTGACTAGTACATCCCTATAGTACATGGTACACATGAAAATCCCTAGAGTACATGGTACACATGGAATGGGCCCAATAATATAAGTGATTATGTGCTAGTCCACCATAGTAATACAAATTTATTGAAATATCACTAAAAATATGTGTTTACCTTACTTTTTCCCTAAATAATGTTTCCTTTTACTTTTGTTTTCTTCTATATCAAAATATTCAAGTATGCAAGCATAATATATATGTATCTTTCACCCACATACACAACAGATGGAATTGATACACTATTTCACATATTTTCTAGGTGCAAAGAATCCATGAATGAACCAAAGTACCTAAAATAAATAATGAGCATGATGGATGATTTAGAGTAGATGGATGTCACCTTCTTTTTTTCTCTTTAGATAGTTTACTTTTCATTTCCATTTCCTAGTTGATATATAGGATGTAAATCATATCCTATGCACTTTTCTACTTTTTATAGTTAGAAATTCCTTCCAAATAAATGTAAACAACACTATCCTTTTTTCTATGAATGATGTGTTTGTATAGAAATAAATGATGTTTTGTGAGCACAATCTAGATTCCATTTATTATAGAGGATGATACAAAATCCCCATGATTTTAAATGTTGGCATTTTGTTTAGATGAGTGCACACATATCAATAGAATGTCATAATGGAAAGTATGTTGGATTTGGGGTCATCACAATTGGTACAGAGCCATTGCTCACACATCATAGATACATGAACACGTCATTCACCCTATTATGAGTCTAGGATTGTCCTTGAGTTAGGGATATAAGCGGTGGAGGTGTCCAAGCTATCATCTTCCAGGGTCTGGATAATGTCTCTAAGCTACTTTGCTTAGAAAATGAGGCTACCTATGGCAGTGTAAGTCTTACCTAGATGAAATCCTAACTGGTGATTCATATTCTATCTTTCAAAATGCTGGTAATTCACGTGTTGAAAATTACATAATGGTATTTGGAGAAATCGATGCTGACTGGGAGTGCATACCTAATGGTTGTAGGCTGACCATGACCCGCAGGAAAAAAGATGTGATGGGGCTCATGGCTGGTAGTTGCAAAACCTACCATATCTGACGTAATTTATGAGTCTCGTGTTTCTGTATATCAAATACAACTACTTTTCGGTAACCACTAATCTATAATGTATTTTTTCATATAAATTACCAGGATTTGAAATGATGGCACCCAAACTAGGCCTAAGTTTCCCCATCTCTTGGGCATACCTAAATTAATAATCTTTATCATATGTAGACATTCCCTCACATCTCTCTCTATCACTTCAATATATGAAAGGCATGTTTCGCTCTATTTAGAGTCATAAGTATAACTACTTCTTGACTGAGGTTTATAAGGATATCCTCCACAAATTATAACACCAAGATTATGAATAATCATTCTGGAAAATAATGAAATATGTTTCTAAAGAGAGAGAGAGTATAAATATCTAACCTACTTCATTAATACTTAGGATGCCTCCATAAACACACTACTCTAAGGCCTTAGTGGAGTCTTACTTTATGAAGAGAAAAGACCCTAAAACTTATGGAGATCCTGATCCTGTGAATATGGCCAAGGGTAGGTGGGAAGAATAAAAGAAGATCCTATTAGACTTTATGGATACCATTGTCCTAAATGGAACCATTAAATCTAGATCATCTAAGATCTGGGTAACCATGCTTGACTTTATCAAAATAAACCCTGATATCTTTTGGGGTGAGGACCAATCCAAGGTGATAGACGAAGCTGAACCTTTGATCCTATTAGTAGAAAACACCTTCCATATCCTAGAAGTATCCCCTGAGAAGAAATTTAATTTCACCACATACCTACTTTAGGGAGGAGAACAAAAATCTAGTGGGAAACTTTTAGTGGAGATAAGGAGGTAGAGGTTGGCACCATGGAGTGGGAAGCCTTTAAAACCATTTTCAATGATTGTTTCATGCCCATAGCTAAGAGGAAGAGGAAAGAGAGGTTATACATTGAGATTAAGAAAGGCTACCTCTTTGTGGTTGACAATGCATGGAAATTTTAGTTTCTAGAGTGTTATGCACCCACTAGAGTTGAGGAACGTCTCTTGGAGCATTATATTGACTATCTAGCTATCAACCTAAAAATCCTAGTCATCACTTCCCATCCTAAGAACTTTGATGCAACAGTGGACATGACCCTTAAGCTAGAAACATATTAGGGTATGCAGAAACCTTCAAGCATGGGATACCTATGGTTAACCAATACTGATCAGGATAAGTCTAGGAATTTCACCCTAGGCCTTAGGAAGGGATCAAGAAAAGGTAGTTTAGGTAAAGGAAGTTAGAGAAGTAACTAGAATTAGAAGTGGTCGTCTAACACCCCAATTTCATATCACATGAGCGGAAGCTATTTTTTTTTATTTGGGAGTGTTACTAATATGATATGCATCACAACAATAATAGAAAAGAACCACTACATACTGTGTATAATAGAAAAGAACCACTACATACTATGTATGAAATAAATTCTCATTAATTCAAAGGAAAGAAATTACATCATCATGTACAAAAGAAACTTCATGTCATGATACAATTTTATACAAATTTCATCTCAAATTTGGGACCATGTAGATGGTGCCCCACTACGAAAACCTCCTAAAGTTGTCACTTCATCATCTTTTCATGACTAACTCTTGAAGTATTTTACTTGAAGACATCTCGGCCCCAGCCATGCATAAAGGAAAACCTAGGTTAGAGTAAATGGTATTGAATTTACAATAAGATAAAGATAAATATCTGAATTAAGATATGAAAGTTGTAACTTATACTAAATTGATGTGTCTTTTATTTAAGTCTTTTATCTAACTTGTGGCCACCATTATATGATAAGTCCTCCTCTATTGACACTGAAGTATCCTATATGGTGCAACACACCCTCTGTTGGCACAATGTGCCCTCTGCTGATACTGAAGTGTCATCTATGGTGCAACACACCCTCTATTGGTACTATGTGCCTTCTGTTTACACCGAAGTGTCCTCTATGGTGTAACACCCCCTCTATTGTCACTACGTGCCCTCTATTGACACCTGTAGTGTCTGGTGCAATGCGCCCTCTAAATTGTCTTAGGACTCTCTGGTGAGGACTTATCCTATAATGTATACAATTAATGTTCTGATGTCATTTTATATCTCTATTCTTAATTTCTTATCATAACCTCTTAACACTGAATCTTTATCTCTTATCACTGAATCAGTTCTCAATTTCTTATTTCTTGATCTTAATCTATTATCTCTTTATTTATATCTTTATTCTTTAATTCAAAATTGAGTCTTACTTTGAACTCTAAACTCTGAATCTATATCTAAATTACTAAATAACTTAGATTGTATTAGAGACTCTTATTAAATTTATGGATCTCATTCAGGATTACTCACAATGAGTAATCTAAATCTAAAATATGAGGTCTTGATTCTTATAGCCTGAATAAAACATAGTTGAAAACTCTCATTTAATAAATGAATTAGCTACGTTCTGATATCCACTATATGGCATATGTGTCTAATGTTTTGAGAAGTATAAAATTAACTAAAGATACAAATTATAAGTATCTGAAAGTCATATAAATCTCAATTACTTGAAATCTAATCATCTGACAACATAATTCAAGCCAAATGAAATATGATTACTTAAAGCATGGAAATATATGAAATACTAAAGTCTGAAAGTAACTTAATCTCTAAGTTACTTGTAGGAAGTTGTAGGATGGGCCATAAAATAATACTGAAACTAAATGGACATGGCCCACTTACCTTTATTGCAAAGAATTAAATGTTTGCCTTGGGTCCTCCAATCCAGTCTAAATCATGAAAAGACATTAGAACACAACTTGTGTGACTTATCATTACTCATTTCCCAATTAGATGTTAGTTCATTTTATAATATTTGTCTTAGTCCAATCTTATATATGGATACCACCTAAACTTATCTTGATCTCACAATTAACCCTTATGAAATCCTATTATTTGTACACATCTGACCAATTCTTTGTATTATAAGCTTATTCTAAACTATTCACCAATACCAACACAAACTTGTATATGACTAGATGCATCACTTATTTCCAATTAACCTTGTATAGTCTTATGTTATTATTTCATGCCTATCTTTATATTATTCTTATCCCAACATGCTCAATCTTAGTTGCATGAACGTTTCTACAAAATATAAACACCCATGGTGACATACCTCCCAAATTAATTATAGTACTCAAATACTATCAAAATAATAATCAACTAATTTATGTATGGTTTTAAAATCATGTTGATGAGTACATGATATTCTTATTATCTTTATCATGATAACACCTACTTTATGACTAATATCACCCTTGCACTAATTTTTGTTAATTCAAGTATCAAAAACTTGATATAAGTGATGAATCATAAGATATTCTTTTTGAAACCATTAAACTTCATGTTCAAATTACATCATATCTTCAAAACTCATGTGGTGTTGATTCCATAGAGATCAGCAACAAGGTTCATACCTACATCATCAATATAATATAGCATCAACACATATAATCATACATATCTTTCCATTAACCTAATTGTATCATATGATACTTACCATGGACTGAGACCACTATTACTATGTCCATAATCTCTCAAGCTTTCCAACGAGCCCTTAAACATCTTATTCTGACAACTAGATCAATTTCCATGAACTACTAAAATATCTTAATCAAATTAATATTTTACATTCTTTGTTACCTTGCTATTTAATTTCCTATATTCCTGATGGACCTCATGGATGGTGGCCCAGTAGGTTAGGAGCCCATAATATGCTCCTCTCCCCTCTTGCTGGGACATGAATAGGAAATGACGCCCCTATTTTCATCCATGGAGGCACCGTCATGAGGGTTCAACCCATTCCTTGTCCACCAGCTCATAGCCCAGACAATAGCCCACCACGCGCCCAACAAAGAGAGGATGTTCAGTGTCTCCTCACGACAAATTCACACAGAATGGAATATACGAATCCCCTGTTCCACGCCCAAAATAGGGCACCGTCGATCAACTTTTTCAGAGAGCTCCATGGTCGACGCTCAGGGCACACCGCTCGTACCCAACTCTCCATTGACTTTGGTCGTGCCTCAACAACCAGGGAGGAATCATCTTTGTATCCAGGTTGGTCAGAATCAAAGATCCCTCATTCCAAGCACCCACAACCAGAATCATGCATTCTCTCCTGTTCATGGCTTCAACCTTCTTCTTAATAATTTTTTAGGCTAAAACCCTAATTGACTTTTTTGCCAGTACTGCCACCCCAAAGCATGAGGGTTTTATCGCCTCCTTCGATTTTGATCTGCCTTGGACTATGCCCACTTCCTGAAGGAATAGGGACTGTGACTCCCTTGTTTTCCCCTTTTGTGAAACACAAGCCCACCTACTAAACCGACATGTGCTCGTTTGAGTCAGTGGTTCTCTTGGTTTGGTGAATAAAAGGGCCGTAAAATGTTATATTTTCCAGTTTCCTTTCAAATGCATAGGCTACTCCTTGAAATCAAATGATGTGCTATTTAGAACAACCTTTCATATAATAAATTCTTCATTTAGAAAATTCTTAAGATCTAAATCACAACCTACACTACCATAGTATAGTGAGAATGATTTCACTTGTCCCATGACTTAGATCAAGAGATTGAATAGCCAAATTAACTCTAAGCTTCATCAAATTGTATCATGTTCAATACCCATCATAAAGAACACAAAATCACTCTTAGTTTCATCACTACATGGATGTGAGAGCCTAGTCCAAACTCCATCATATATATAAAATCATCAAACTATCCTTAACTTAGGTGATCACATTACATACTCCATATATCATCAAATTGAATGGCTAAATTAACACCAAGCTTTACCTTACATGAACAATGATCTTATCGTGTCTTAAAAAGCATAAAAAAATTCTCAAAGTTCAGATTCAATAATTCTTAAACATCAAATTGACCATTTTGCACAAAATCTCCTCTAAACAAACATCCCTTATCCCCAAAAATCATGCAAAATGGATGAAACATTATTGTAAACGTAAATATGTCATAAATTATTATTTTTATAACTTAATCATGTACTTTCTATGTCCCAAAAATTAGGGTGTGACAATCCTAACTACCTTTTTGGGAATTTCATCCTTGAAAACTGACTAAACTATAGAAAGAACATCACCTTAGGGTTTCACGTACCTTACATACAATAACTCTTGATGGTTGTCATAAAGTCTCATAAGCACATCAAAGTATGACCGTCTTGTGTATACTAGCTATGTCTAACAACCTGATCAAAGTAGCATTTCCAACCAATATGAAGATCTGTAGGAAAAACTTAAGCAAAAAAATGACAACTCTTTGTTTACTCTCAATCTTTCTCTTTATGTATATTTATTTGGAGACATGTGCTCTGGTAGTCGTGTCATGTCTCTTGAGTTGACTTGCACTAGGGCCTAGGTCTAACTCTATAATCTCATTTTATCTTATTAAATCCGATCTTATATAAATCTCATAATGCATTTTGAAGTGATGGTCTTACCATGATCTTAATCTTAAATCATATAACATGAACTTTATAAAATCTTTCTTTCAAATTGAATCATAGATAATGAATTCTACTCTTATAATCTTATCATATACTAAATTCTTAGATCTAAATCAACTAAGAAATATTGATAACATATCTCTACTTGAGATCTAAGGGAACATGTAGGGACGTAACCATAAATACATGAAAGTCTTAATTATGTTAATAATATTCTTAATGACTACCTTCATCTTATTATGATGCTCTAGTTCATGTGAGCCCAACGTACTACAAGTCACTACTCTTTCATGAAATCATCCTTACCCCCCACTCAAATTGAATCAAGCCTTAGTCAAGAAACCTCTCTAGGCTCTTTTCTTATGATAAATTCATCTAAAACCCAACATTATAGTCATCCTATATCATTGATCCATACTATCACATATTTTGTATCACCTTATGCTTAAAGAATCCTCATATATAACCTTAAAGTCTCTTAGTCTCCTGTAACAATCATCATATCTTAACATTAAACTTTGTTCACAATGTCAAGTCTATTATCCTCAAGTATTTTCTTTAACAACCATCATGATTAGACTTGCGACTAAAATCCCACCTTGGAATGAAGGTTCTAAGGACATCAAGAGTTCTCTAATTCTCCTCAAGTATAGTAGAAAAAAAAACACATCATCTTGCTCCAATCAAAATCCACTTTGAAGAAAAGTCACTCATTTATTTCATAATGTTTACCCATAATATGTATTGTAGCATTCTAATAGATATGTAATTAGCTTTAGATGACCATCTACCTCAAACTTTTTGTGCCAACTTTTTCTTCTTATCACCTCCTGATGCATATGAAAGTCCCATGTATTATCATATTTATCTCATCTGACAGTACACACGTCCCATACCATATGCACTAGAAAGAAGCGACAAAACATAATAAGTTTTCGATTTATGCATATAACATCCCCCTTACAAAACCCTATAAGCTCATTTCCCATACCACAAACACGTAGGAAAATGAGAGGTCATAATATGCATAAACATAAAGTTAACATAAAAATTCTAAACCAACAAGACACTAACCCTAATACATATCTCGACATCTATTGGATGACTAATCCTCTAACCCAGATTTTACACTCTTTCACTCACTCCTTCTATAACTAGGGTTACTAACTATTTTTCTAAATCTATCTAGTCTCTCTTGGCTGCCATTGGGAAATCTAAATTAAGAATATGAGAATTTTCCTGATGGCCATCTACATTATTTCTTTCATACCATATTGTAACATCCCAATTTTCATATCACATGAGAGGAAGCAAATTTTTTTTACTTGGGAGTGTTACGAACATGATATGCATCACAGAAATAATAGAAAAGAACCATTACATATTGTGTATGAAATGAAATCTCATTAATACTTACGAAAGATATTACATCTTCATGTACAACAGAAACTTAATACCATGATACTACTTTACACAAATTTCATATCAAATCTGGGACCGTGTAGATGGCACCCCACCAAGCAAACCTACTAAATTTTTCATTGAATCATCTTGTCATGACTAACTCCTAAAATTTTGTATACCTACACACATCTCCTCCTCAGCCATGCACTAAGGGAAACCTAGGTTACAGTAAGTGTCATTGAATTTCTAATAAGATAAACATAAATATGCTATAATTGAAAATCTGAATAAAGATCTGAAAGTTGTAACCTGTACTAAATTGATGTGTCTTTTATTTATGTATTTTATATGACTTATCGCCACCATTATATGATAAGTCCTCCTCTATGGACATTGAAGTGTCCTCTATATTGCAACACACCCTCTGTTGGTACAACATTCACTTTGTTGACACCGAAGTGTCCTCTATGGGGCAACACACCCTCTGTTCGCACTATGTGCTCTCTGTTGACACCAATGTGTCCTCTATGGAGCAACACACCCTCTGTTGGCACTACGTTCTCTCTATGATACCCATAGTGTCTGGCGCAATGCGCCCTGTAAATCATCCTACAACTCTCTGGTGAGCACTTATCCTATAATGTACATAATTAATGTTTTGATGTCATTTTCTATCTCTACTCTTAATTTCTTATCCTAATCTCTTATCTCTGAATCATAATATCTCATCTCTGAATCTGTTCTCAATTTCTTGTTTCTTGATCTTAATCTATTATCACTATATTTATATCTTTGTTCTTTACTTTAAAATTGAATATTACTCTGACTCTAAACTCTGAATATGTATCTAAATTACTAAATAACTGAGATTGTATTTGAGACTCTTATTAAATGTGTGGATCTCATTCAGTACTACTCACAATGGGTAATCCATATCTAAAATCTGAGGTCTTGATTCTTATAGCCTGAATAAACCTTAGTTGAAAACTCTCATTTAATAAATGACTTAGCTACGTTCTGATATCCACTATATGTCATATGTGTCTAAAGTCTTGAGAAGTATAAAATTAACTAAAGATACAAATTCTAAGTATCTGAAAGTCATATAAATCTCAATTACTTGAAATCTAATCATCTGACAAATTAATTCAAGCCAAATGAAATATGATTACTTAAAGCATGGAAATATATGAAATACTAAAGTCTGAAAGTAACTTAATCTCTAAGTTACTTGTAGGAAGCTATATGATGGGCCATAAAATAATACTGAAACTAAATGGGCATGGCCCACTTACCTTTATTGCAAAGAATTAAATGTTTGCCTTGGGTCCTCCAGTCCACTCTAAATCCTAAAAAGACATTAGAAAACAACTTGTGTGACTTATCATTACTCATTTCCCAATTAGATGTTAGTTCATTTTACATGATTTCTCTTAATCCAATCTTTTATATGGATACCACCCTAAACATATCTTGATCTCATAATCAACCTTATGAAATCTTTTTTATAGAACACCCTGGGGAAAATCTTATTCATCATGTTCCCACAGACTAGGTCCTCGTGATTCCATACATGACCTGTGGCTCGATGGAGCTTCCTCTCTAACCATGTCAGTGAGGAAACTTGGGCATCGACTCCACCTACTACAAGCGTCCTTCTGTTTCAGACACCACTTGGCTGCGGAATCCGCCACCTTATTACAGACTCTCTTCCTATGTTTAAAAGTAACAACATCGAAATCCCTACATAAATTGCTAATGAGATAGCACCTCGCTTTATACTTGGCTGGGGTGGCAATCTTGTTATTCAGCATCTTCATGGCGACTTCACTATCCGATTCCATTTGTACCCTACGGAACTTCATGCGACATTCTTGTAAACCCAATTCAATAGCTCTCAGCTCTGCGGCCATGATGTCCATCGTTGCACCTTTATCGCAGCCTCCCCTTAGCCATATTCCATCTTGATCTCTGATGACGAACCCGGTAGCCATATCCTTCCTTTTCCTCTTCACAGCGGCGTCAACATTGACCTTCAACTGGTCACTTGACGGGACGGTCCATACAAGAGCTGCATTGTTCTGATCATCCTCATTTCCTTTCTCTCCAGCAAAAGCCATCTTGCACAGAGTGACCTCTTGTTTTATACTGTTGAACATGCTGACATCATTTACACGTAGCTCCTGAAAAGCTTCACTGCATCTAAAACCCCATAACTTCCAAATGGCAATGGAGACCCAAATGTTCCAGTCAGGCCGCTCCTTCCTCTTCCTCAGATTTGCCGAGCCAGTTCTCCATCGTGCATTCTTGACTCGGGGTAATCCCTGTGGTCCACTGGATATTCCTCCATACTTCCTGGACATCGGCACACTCTATGTGCGCATGCATTGCTGACTCTGTGACCATGTGACATTTTGGGTACTTCGGATCATCTGTGAACCCACGCCTTGCCCGAGTTTCATTTGTCATCAGACTGCCATGCAGTGTGAGTCAAAGTATCATTTTGTCCCTCTGGGGAACCCTTAGCTGCCATAGATTCATCCACTGACCTGGCGAGTTTCTGGTATGCTCCATCTGCAGTTGACTGTAAGCTCGTTTGATAGAGAATTGTCCCAAATTGTCCTTCAAATAAATGATTTCATCCTCGCCTACTGTCGGGTCCGGGGTGGCATTTCTAGGATTAGGCATATGGACTCCTTTTCAAACCACTAGTTTATGAAATCGACGTCCCAGCCTCCGTTCATGTAAACCATGGAATTGACAGTTAGGCCTATCAAATCCCCTAGTATTTGAACCTGGTCCCTGATCTTTGGTTGTGTGCCTCCCACCCATTTATCATACCATACCGACGTGAGTTCTCCTGATAACACTGCCTTGCCAATGACATGTAAAAGCTTTGTTTTAAGTTTGATACTCGTCCTCCATAGCTTTGATGCTCCCACTACACCTTGGTTTACCCTATGATGGTACTTCTCCTTCATTACTGTCTTCCATAGAGTTTGACGCTGTGATATGTAGTCCCAGTAGCTTTTTTGTAGTAGCGCTTCATTCTGTAGCTTTGCCGACTTAATATCGAGACCACCGACTTTCTTGTTGGCACAGACTTTGTCCCACACAACTGAATAGGTGCCCTTTTGCCCCGCTGCTCCCTTCTAGATGAAGGTCCTGACCACCTGATCTATATTGTCGTAGACCGTAATGGGGAGGGCAGTTGATTGCATAGTGTAGATGGGAATGGAATTCAGTACAGATTTAGCCAAGGTTATTCTGCCCGTGAACGACAGTGAGTTGTTGACCCATGATGATATCCTTGCTTCTATCTTGTTGATGATGTCGAGGTACATGGCTTTTGAAGTTCGTTCATGTATGATTGGCACCCCCAGATGCTTCCCAAGATCCTCAGTCTGCCTTATTCTAGTAATCTTTGTGATCGCCCTTCTGACTTGAGGGGTTGTATTTTTGGAGTAGAAGATGGCTGAATTCTCTGTCGCCAAGATCTGTCCTGATGCTCGCTCAAATCTCTTCATAACCTTCATTATTATCTTCGCCTGCTTCATAGATTCCTCGCCAAACAATATCAAGTCATCGGCGAAGCATACATGCGAAATGTCAATCCCATTTCTTGTAGCTTGGAGTGGGACCCAATTTCCACTGAGCTCCTCCATCACAATGTCTTGACTGAGTCTATCGAGACAAAGCATGAAGATGTAAGGGTACAGAGGATCCCCTTGTCTCACCCCTCTGGTAGCTTTAAACGGTGCTAAACTTGATCCATTCCAGATGATGGATATATTCCCTGCCGTGATGATGTTCATGATGACCTCTCTTAGATGTTGTGGTATAGCTGTCCTCCTCAGAGTATCATAGATGAAATCCCAGTCCATCCTATCGCACGCCTTCGAAAGATCTACCTTCATTGCCATAGTCACGCATTTTCCCAATCTAATCTTCATAGAATGCACAAGCTCTTGTACTAGGATGATATTGTCGGTAATGCGTCTTCCCAGAACAAAATTGCTTTGCGCTGGCACTATCCACTCCAGAAGGAAAGGCTTGACTCTCTCCACAATAATCTTTGATAGAATCTTCAACCCGACGTTGTTGAGAGCAATGGGGCGTAGGTTATTGCAGCTCTCCGGCGTCTTCGTTTTGGGGATCAAAATGAGAGTTGAATTTGCCATCTCATCTTCGATCGGGTCACCTGCAAAACACTTAGATATCATTAGGGAAACTGAGTTGCCTAAACGATCCCAATTTCTTTGTAAAAACCCGCATCCACTGCGTCCGGCCCCGATGCCTTAATGGGATTCATCTTCATTAACACTTCCCACATTTCCTCCTTACTAGGTACTTGCCCCATTTTTAACCGATCCGTCTCCTCCAACGTTGGAAAGCTCCCTACATACTCCTCTGCGGCATTATTGCCCCTTCTTCGTCTTCTCCCCGTGAAAAGATCAGTAAAATATCCCCGGACAACTTCCTTCAATTCTTCCTCTTCCACCCATGTTCCTTGACTATTTCTGAGCTTCGTAATTAGGTTCCTTTGCCTTTTAGCTTTAACCAGAGCCTGATAGTATTTGGTATTAGCATCTCCTTTTGTCATCCAGTCACATCTCGCCCTTTGTCTCCACTCCTCCGCCTCTGAGTTAATCATCTCGTTGTATTCTAATTGCAACTAACCCAAAGTGTTGTCATTTTCCTCTCTTAAAATATGGTTGTCGGATGCCTGCATTCTCCCAATCTCAGACAGAAGTTTGTGCTTCCTAGACATGCCCTTCCTCCTTTCCTCCGTATCCCATTGCACCGATTTTTCCATCAGAGTGTTGATCGCTTCATGGAAAGGCAGTGAATTGTTCCAGTTTTGCTGTAGAAACTTTGTGAAGGATGCTCTAGTATTCCACATGATACTCGTCATCAGTCTGCGACATCCTTTCTGTGTTTTCTCCCGTCTTGTGACTAACACCGGTGCATGATCTGAATAAACACGAGGCAAGTTTGTAACATTTGTTGCTGGATATGCATCTAGCCAAGCTTGATTAGCTACCGCTCTATCCAATCTTTCCGTGAGCCATCCTCTTTTGAACGTCATCCTGGGACCAGACGCACCCATGTCTTCGAGCTATGCATTCCGGAGTCCCATCGCGAACTCTCTGGAACTGCTTAGAACAATTGGTTCTCCACCTACCTTCTCATATGTGCTTAACAGTGCGTTAAAGTCACCCAACACCAACCATGGTGAATTTGACGCAGTTTCCATGGTATAGATATGATCCCAAAGTAGTCTCCTCCCCACTTGCTTTGTGCTTGTGTAGACAAAGGTCACCCTAAGTTTCTTATTCACTCAGAAATGTACAAACTGCTTGTGGCTCGCTAAGATTTATACTGCCCCCAGTCTTCTCCTCCATAGCACCCATATTCCTCCTGAGAACCCCGTAGCTTCAACCCGATAGGACTGATCAAACCCCAACGATCTGACAATCTTGTCTACTTTATTGCCACTGGTTCTCGTTTCCAGAACGGCGAGTATATCTATTATGTGCAGCTGTGATAAATCCCTAATTTTGTTTTGGGTATCTCTTTCGCAGATACCCTGAACATTCCATGTGGCTATTATCATTAGGTGATCATATCTGATGAGCTCGGGCCTTCACTTCCCGGTGTGTTAACCTCTTCAAGACCACTTGGTTGAGTTTTCTTTCTTGGGCCGTTCTTCGTTAAGTCCTTCCAGTTCAATATCTTCCGGTTCCGGAGATGTACTCCAGTTGATGCACCAAATCGTATCGATTTGGTCGGGCTACCAGTTATTCTCATTATCTTCCGGTTCAGTACTCCTCCCATTGTGAAGCTCAGACCTTCGTGGCCTCCCTCTATGTCAACTGGAATGACAACTGTGTCTTCTCCTTCGATTGTCACTGCTTGGTGGTTCTGTGTTTTCTCAGCTAGGTTCATCACTCCCTCTTTGGGCCGCCACGCTGTTGTCTGTATGGGTCCCTGCTCCACCACCGGATGCTTCTTCTTATTCACTGCCTTCTACTGACGCCATTCGTAGCCTGGCTTTGGACCTACTGACTCTACAGGGACCTCTCCCGCAATGCTTCCCTACGGGACACCAAGATTGTCGAACTTGTTGTGTGTTGGTATTCCGCCCTTCTTGTTCTGTTGCTCGTCCTTCCTCGTCCTCCTAACGAATGCCTTCACTTGTAGGTTCTCAGTGAACTTCCCCGTGGGGTTCAGCCTGATCTCCTCGCCTTCCTTCTGTTTACCCGCCTTTGCCTGGGCTTCAATAGCCTTCTTCTTTTCCATGCAGGTATCATCGCCGTGACCAATCTTGCCACAGAACATGTAGATTCTTGTCAAATTCTCATACTCCACTCTATACGTCTCCCCTTGGACAATGATCTCTGGTACCAACGGCTTGTTGGTATCTAGTTTTACTGCTATGTGAGCAAATTTCCCGCACCTCTTCTAGTCGGTGTTGGCGTCTACTTTGATCGTAGTTCCAATCACATCCCCTACTTCCTCCAGAAAACGAGAATGGTATAGGAAGATTGGTAGCCACGGTATGCGTAACCAGACTACCATGTATTTGGGGTTCGCCTCCGACGGGGAGAAGGATCTGTCCCAGGACTGGACGTTGAGGTACATTCCCATGACCGGCCACAGACCTCCTGTTAGCACCGTTAGATAATCGTCCTCTCTGGTTAGCTGCACAATGAAATAATTATCCTCCAAATCGATGAGTCAGAATGCTCTGGCAGGCCTCCACATCGCTCGGATTCTGTCTTGTAGGGTTAAGAAACCTATGTTTCACGCGATTACCTTCACGACAACCGTGAACATCCATGGTTTCGCTAACTCCTCAAATCTTTCTTTGACGATATCAAACTTCGGTGTCCCGTCCACCACACTCAAAGTGATGTCTTTCTTATCAAGTTTAACGTTTGGATCATTAAAACCCAAGAATGGAAGCATGCATACCTCGTCACCTTCACCCATGACATCTTTGTACGACACTATTTTCCGTGTTTCCGGCCCCGTCGAGGGATGACCAGTGGCATTTCCGGATTGCAGTTCTGGGAATTCCACCTATCTCGGCGGCAGGGGGGTCCTCCTTCCTCCCCTGAGATAGGTTATCTCCTCCTCTCTTCGCGGTGCCTATGTTGTTAAAGTTCAGCGCTATGCCGAACTTCTTTAAGATCTCCTGTTGCGCCTGCCTTTTGTTAACCTTCTCTACCATGAAAAGCGGATTGTCGGATAGGACCCCCGTGTCTGGTGCCCCTCCTCCTTCAGTCAAAACTGCCTGTGTTGAACCTCCTTTCTCCATAGATACCACCTGCGTCGAACCTCCTTGCTCCCCAGAGATCACATTGGCATCCCCGATCTCCATGGACGTGGCGCTTGCTGGCGTCGCATCACCGTCTCCCCCAACCAGACCTTCCATATCCACGTATATTTTCCCTTCGACCCCATTCGTCATCTCCAGCGGTCTTGATCCACCGAAACATCCTCTTCCTCCCCGGCCTCCACGACCTCCATGTGCGCCCCCTCTCATAACCCTAGGCTAAAATTTCTTATGAAATCTTATTGTTTGTACACATTTGACCAATTCTTTTCATTACAAGATTATTCTAAAGTATTCACCAATACCAACACCAACTTGTATATGACTAGATGCATCACTTATTTCTAATAAACCTTGTAAAGTCCTATGTAATTATTTCATGCCTATATTTATTACATTCTTATTCCAAACATGCTCAATCTTAGTTACATGAACGATTCTAGAAAATATAAACACCCATGGTGACATACCTCCCAAATTAATTACAGTACTCCAATACTATCCAAATAATAATCAAATAATTTATGTATGGTTTTGAAATCATGTTGATGAGTACATGATGGTCTTATTTTGTTTATCATGATATCACCTAGTTTATGACTAATATCATGTATCAAAACCCTAATATTAGTGGAAAATCATAAGATATGTTTTCAAACCATTAAACATCATCTTCATTTTATATCATACCTTCAAAAATCATGTGGTGTTGATTCCCTACAGCTTGGCAACAAGGTTCATACCTACATCATCAATATAATATAGCATCAACACATACAATCATACCTATCATTCCATTAGCCTAATAGTATCATATGATAATTGTCATGGAAATAGACCTCTATTACTGTGTCCATCATATCTGAAGCTTTCCAACGAGCCCTTAAACGTCTTATTCTAAAAACCAAATCAATTTCCATGAACTCCTAAAGTATCTTAATCAAATTAATATGTTACATTCTTTGTAACCTTGCTTATTAATTTCCTAAAGGCCTGATGGGCCTCATTGATGGTGGCCCAGTAGGTTAGGAGCCCATAATCCGCTCCTCTCCCCTCTCGCTGGGACAAAAATAGGAAACGACGCCCATGTTTTACTGTGAAAACATGGCGTCGTCCATGGGGGTGCCGTCAGGGGGGTTCTACGTGTTCCTTGTCCACTAGATCATAGCCCAGACAACAGCCCACCACACGCACAACAAAGAGTGGTCATTCAATGTCTACTCATGACAAACACACATGGAAGGGGATCTGTGAATCCCCTATTCCACTCCCAAAATAGGGCATCACCGATCAGCTTCTTTGGAGAGCTCCATGGTCGACGCTCAAGCCACACTGCTCGTGCCTAGTCCTTCATCGACTTGGGTCGTATCCCAACAACTAGGGAGGTGGCGTGTATTTTAATACGTGCTTAAAGGCAACTATACGCGTCGAGTAATATAGGCCTTTGTGAGGCCCGAGTCGAACTCAGGGATACGTGAATTATTGGAGACTCCTAATAACTAATCGCAATCAGCTAGGCCGAATGACAAAATATGGTTTGTTGTCGAAATTAAAAAGTAAACAAAATGAAACAAAGAAAACAATCGATTAAAGATTAATTTAATCAATTCAAAAGAGTATCTTTAGGATTGCGGTTTCACCGCGGGTCAACATTGTATTAAGTTTTATATAATTCCTCACTCTTCTCTCTCTATCCGGGTAGTGGCCTGAAAACAGAATTACCCACTATCGTGGTGTAATTCACTACTTAGGTTTAGGTTGATTCCACCGTCGTAGTAATCATTCCCCTAAACTAAGTGCATTACGAACGATCTCTCAGTTTCCACCATTAAGTTTATACCTCCTTTGTCAAGGGATTTATCGATTAATGTAGGTTTCATCTCTTTTCAACCGTTAATCCTTCTGTCGAAGTGATTAAGGGCATTAAGTTATTATTATGGTGATCAAGCATAACAATATATAGAGAAAACGAAACTATACCACAGATTTAAGAGAGAAAATATGAATTATTAATATAAAACTGTTATACAATGCATTCCCGGGCTACTCCCGGTCCTAAAGATGGAGGGTTTTAGCCTCTCATGTTCATCTCACACGAATACATGGTAGAAATAGGGGAATTCATAAGAAAAACGTGAAACAAGTGGGAAAACCCCTGAACGAAGAAGAACCGGTAGATCCTTGGCGTAGAATACGAGCTTCCCCGCCTCTCGGTGGTGAAATTCGTCTTCGGCAGCGTCCGGAATGACAGGGATGAGCTTCTGGCCTCCGTTCTCCTTTCTCTCGCTCCTCGGCACTTGTGCAATGACAAATTGGATTCTCTCCTCTGGGCGGCCGTCATTAGGTATAAGTCCCTAATTAGGTCGTCAAATAACTCCAGCCGTCCGATTGAGATCAAAACGAATCCAACGCATATCTGCCGGCATCGATACCATCGACGCGGGTCGATGGTATCGACCCAGCGTATTAGCGACAACTTTCTTTTTCTTTTCGTCTGAGCGCCTGTGGTCATCTCGATACCATCGACTTGGGTCGATGGTATCGACTCTCTTTAGCATCGGTTGTTGTCGTTTAGCGACGCTGTAGCTCTCCATGTGTCGATGGCATCGACTCTCGTCAATGGTATCGACTCTGTGCTGCTCCTCTCGGCTGGCAACCTGTGGCTTGGTCGATGGTATCGACTTCCGTCGATGGTATCGACGGAAGAAGATACTTGTTTTTCCTGAAATTCCATAATAAGACCAAGTAAATCCACCCAAATTATGATAATATGATAAATAATGCTCAAAATGGTAACACAAAGGGGATTTGACATAGAATGCTGGCAAAGATCGAAATGAGTGAATTATGCAATATTATCCATAAAAATGAGTAATTAGAGAACAAAACACATATGAAAAAGGTCTATAAATGCGACTCAAAATCATCGCATCAAACTCCCCTAAGCTTGAACATTGCTCGCCCTCGAGAAACTAGTCCTTAGAATAGAATTGCAGATGTCAACTGAAAAACAACACACCAACCCAACATCCCATGCGACTCCCACTGAACGTTCTCAAACCGGCCTTCTCTAACCACAGAACAGTAATTACCCTAAAGGCGACAATAATCATCAATAAGAGAAATTATCCTTAAAACCGATGAACACTATCACATAAGGCAGTTAACATAATAAAATTCGTCGATTCAGCATTGGTGCATCTTGTGATCACCTATACTACGTTGCTCGCCCTAACTACCATCTACATGGAAGCAGTTCTCCTGATAATCATTAGTGAGGAGAATTTCACGGTGGCCTACCAATCCGAGCAACGGGTGGATGGAAATGGGTGTTTCATGGAAGAACTTGGAAGTATTGCACAATTTCAATATGCATGAAACAAAATGTCCTACGTGATGCAAATGCACATTAAAAATGCCCTAATGCCTAAATTGGGTGAAATGATGCATGCACTAACCTTCCACCTCAAAATGAGATGGAAATCTAATTAAGCCACATCATGTACTCAATTTTCCTATAATGCGAGTGATATCATGTTCCTTTCTCCCTCTTTCCACTTTCTTCTAAATTCTTTTTTTTTTTCAGAAAAGTTTTTTTTTCTTTCTTTAGCCCACATATCCATAATTGCTTAGAGATACATGTATTGGGCTACTTCCTTCATGCTTGGAAATCTTTACAATATTTCGAAGGTATGGAACAGTTTAGATCACTTTTGAGGAAAAATTTGAGATACATGGCGTACTTTATGCATGAAAATCATGAGTGCAACTACATGACATGTACCTAAAGGTAATGTGCATGAATCCCTATATTTTTTCTTTTTATGCACAAGTGTGGAAACATATCAATGCAAGTCCTATCTAAATGCTATGCACACAAGAAGGAATTAAAACTGCACTTTACTTCCAATTCTTAGGTGCACTATGGAAAAATGAAGTGGAATGATCACAAGATTAGATGACTGAACCTTAGAAAAATATTATGTTTCCCTCCTTACTGACCTGTGTAGTGGTTTAGAAGGTTCTCTCTCTTACATCCAATTAAGGTCTCATTACCATTTGGTTAGGTTAGGCTCAAACAACCATTACTGTCCACTTTTCATGAATCAATAGGAGTACAGGTGTGAAATGTTGTTTTAAAGTTGACATAATCAATCATTTTCGTAGGATAAGTTCCCCAAGGACAACCAAGTCAAGCTATCCAAGGACACAAAATTTTTTCAATTTCCCTTAAATTTCCCATGAATTTAACAGCAAGATGACAAACTTCTACGACATCCACAGTTACACTAGATAGCACGTGGATCCTACCAAAACTAAAAATGCAAGAAACAAATAACACTGCTAAAAACTAAAAACAATAAAAGAAAAGATAGAGCTGTTCCAACTACCCCCCCTAAGCTTGAATTTGACTATGGCCTCATAGTAAAAAACAATCTTAAGAGTGGAACAGAGATACCAGATCAGTCCGATGGTGGTGGAGGCGGGTACTGCCAGGGTCGTGGGGTCCAGATTTGCTCTGGATGATGTGACTTCATTTGACCAATAACCCCGTCTTGAATAACTGACACTGACACTGCTGTGTGCCCGTCGATACCATCGACGGAAGTCGATGGTATCGACTCGCTGATTAGGGCAACTGACTCGCGAGTCCGGCCGCCGCCTTTTTTCTCTTGAAAATGTCGATACCATCGACACACCCGTCAATGGTATCGACTCCACTGAGTCGATTTCTTCTGAAAATCTCCAGAGATCTCGATGGTATCGACTGGCATGTCGATACCATCGACTTTGATATTGTGATCTTCCTGTAGGTAGGTCGATACCATCGACTAGGCCGTCGATGGTATCGACGCAGAGCAAAATCTGCAGTCGTCAACCTGTAACCCGGTCGATACCATCGACCAGTGTGTCGATGGTATCGACTCTGCCTCAGCCTGCACATCAAGCAAACCGATCACGGTATCTTTTTTTTATGCTAAAAATTGAACAAAACTAAAGCAACCTACGATTATAAATACTCTATCCTAATGTACCGATGGTTGGGTTGCCTCCCAACAAGCGCCCTTATTTAACGTCTTAGGCTAGACGGTATGAATCTCACCATCTTTTCACTTCGGGGACTGCGCTTAGAGGATCATGCGGTAATTTGAATTCAACTCGATCTCCTCCAATTCCCAAGGACAAGGTCCCTCTCCCTAAGGCAGTCACGACATCTGCCGTTGCTTGAAACAGTCTTCCTAGAAGAATTTCATAGCTTTGGAGCGGTGGCATATCAATAACAACAAAATCCACAGGAAATATGAATCTATCCACTTTGATGAGAACATCTTCACATACTCCATAGGGTCTCACGGTAGACCCATCCGCCAATTCAATTTTTGCGGCCAACTTCTTTATCTCTTTTAACCCCAGCTTTTGAAATGTCGCCAAAGGCATGAGATTTATGCTAGCGTCAGAATCACATTGCGCTTTAGGAAAATGTCAACCACCTATTGCGCACGGAATGTAAAAACCTCCTGGGTCTTTTCTCTTCTTTGACGAACTCCCGTGAATCATAGAGCTCACCGTCTCATTCATCCGACAAATATCATCGTCTTTTATCCGCCTCTTCTTATTGATGATTTCCTTGATGAACCTCCCATAGGCGGGTACTTTCTCGATCATCTCCACTAATGGAATATTGATGTGGAGTTTTCGGAATATCTCCAGGAATTTCTTAAAATGATGATGCTCTTTCTTTGACTTAGGATTGACCAGACTTGAAGCATCTGCTGTATCAACACGCCTGTGGGGCGGAACATATGAGCCTTGCGGGGTTAACTCCCCTACACTTGCTTCAATCACTCCCTCCGACGTAAGCTTAGGGGAGACATCCTCAATGGTAGAAGCTTGTTGTGGTTCCTCTCTCGTCTTAGATGTCTCCGCATGTGTACAAACAACCTGCACGTGTTCTTCTTGCCTAGATGGAGATACAATATTTGAAAACTACTAGAGGGGGGGTGAATAGAGTTTTATAGATAATTTAACAATTATTGAACTCAAACAACCACAATGAAAATATTGGACAAGGAGACACAGGGTTTAGAGTGGTTCCAACTATAGCAAATACTATAGCCGTCAATCCACTACCCGATTGCTTACCCAACCGGGATTTGAAAAGAAATTTATTTTATTACCTCGCAAGGACTTTACATAAAATACAATTTCTTTTCCCAAACCCTTCAAGCAGCCTTCACCTAGAAGTAATCGCCCAACCTTGAAGCAGCCTTCCCTTGAAGTAGATGCACCAACTCCCGTTGCACCAGCCTTCTGAAGTAGCTTCCCGTGCGATAGCCTTCTTGAAGTAGCTTGAAGTCCCCTTCTCCACCTGAGAAGTCAACCCTCTCCAATCCGCATCCTCCAACCCTAGGAGTAGCAAGGAGAGTACAAAAGATGAAAAAGAACAAGAAGGAAAACAGAAATTACAATACCGTTGTAAGCACAAGGCTTGATTTTCCTATATCAAGCGTTTAGATCTCCTAACCAATGTGTATGACAATGTGATTGTAGTGGATAGGAGATACTAGCCTATAGGACATGAAATAGGAGCAATAGGAATGAATAGCAAGTGTAGGAATTGCTCTATTGCTTTAAAACAGATTGCAAGTGAGTATTCAAGCTCAAGTATAGCACAAGTATATGTTCGGTATATTTTGGTGTCCTAAGGCATGTCCTATTTATAGGAGTGGCCTATGAATACTTAAGGACGTTCTAGACAACTTCTAGGGGCTTCTAAGTGCTTAACTAGCTGTTAGATATAAGTTAAGTGCATTAGTAACGACTAGTTACTTTATTCTGCAGTTGCTGTCAGAGACCATCTCGGTCGACAATTTGTCGACCGAGATACCTACTCGGTCGAAGTTTTGTCGACCGACAGGCTCTCTGGATCAACGTTCATTTGCAGCTGCCAACTACTTTATCAGCTGTGTCTAACGGCTACTTGGGTCAATCTCGATCGAGAAGTTTGTCGACCGAGAGTGTCTCGGTCGAGGAGTGTGGTCGACCGAGATTGACTCTGTTTTCAATCTTTTAATTAACCACTAAGCATGTGTATGAGTGTGCATATGTGATCCTATTTGAAGGGGATGACCTATCTAGGAAGATCCAACGCTTGATTTACATGCAATCTAAGTACATGTACATTATATATTTGTACAAGTTTTTACAACGGTGATTACATTGCATGGAAATATAAATATGTAAGCTCTTTGGATTTTCCCTAGTTGCTTTGTCATCCACCTTAATCATGCACACTCAAGTAGCTCGTTAGATCAACAAGAATGAAATGTTTGTCATCATCGAAACAAAGGGATTTATCATAATGTCCAATTTATCCAACAATCTCCCCCTTTTTGAAGATGAAAAACATTTCCTAAAATATGAAATAAGGAAATATAAAGCATGTGAGTTTCATACCTGATGATTACCTTTTGTAGCCATTCTTGTTTGACAAGTGAGTGCTGGCCATCAAGATGAAACTCATTTATATTTATATTTTCGATTTTATATTCTTTCTCCCCCTTTGTCATTTCAAAAAGATATCCAGGTTAAACATTTTATTTCTTCTCCCCCTTAATTTTATATTAAGCTCCCCCTTAAATAGATATCCTATTAGGAACATGGTTTTATGTCTAATTTATCCATAATTTGTTTCTCAATCATTTGCAAAGGATGTTAAGCCTTGAAATGATATGAGATTCCCTTAAGCTTATGAATGTATATTTATTTCTCATCTATCAAGGGATGTTAAGCCCTAAATTAAATGAGAGTCCTTTTAATCTTAGAGTACTTAAAAAATAATGTCTCCAACCAAAACAAGGGATGTTAAGCCCTGATTTGTTTAGAGAGTTCCTTTAAGAGCAAGATATATCATTTTGATGAAATTCTTTTAAGAATCTGAAGGTCATAACAAACTCCAAATGATGTTAACAATGTAAGCTTCATAATCAAATAATCAAATTTGTTTTTATAATCTCCCCCTTAATCTTACAATTTAAGCAATTTAAGGCTTTTAAGGTCACAAATGATAAATTTTTGATTTTGACCTTTATCAAAAGTATACTAAGATTAAGTTCAATAAATTGATGTCCAAATAAGCATTTTGTCAAAGCTTATTTTAGGTCGCCCTTGACTACGACCAAAGCGCCCCTTGGTCAAATTACATTTTAACCAAGAGGCATAAATTTCAGATTTCCAATTAAGCATTCATATCAATTTTTGATGCGTGTTTAAATGATACTAATCATGAGAACACAATGAATATTTCAAATCTTTTGAAGATACCAATTGAAAACATTGTAATCTTTGCAAGCATTTCTAAGAGATATATCACCGATAAATTCTTTTGCTTGCCTATGTAATGAGAGAACAATAGAATCATGTAATGATAGAACATAAATTTTCTTTAAACTAAGAATAATTTTGGTTTTTGACCAAATTCATTTCTCATAATCTTTCAAGAATGATTTCCATAATTGATACTTTATTATACAGTCATTAATCACGAATAGACAACAATTTTGAACAATTTCAAAAGAATTCAGCAATTTTACAGCATTCTGAAAAACAGTGACATGCTCGGTCGACAGCTTCTCGACCGAGGTTCTCTCGGTCGACAATACCTCGACCGACCAAGTGTCTGAAAAGTGTTCAGCAATCGATTTCAAGCAAAAAGAAATATACAAAGTAGAGCTCAATTGTGTTGAGATAAGACATTATGATATCAAGAATCAGTTTAGGTCAAATCTCAACAATTTATTTTTAAGCTACTAAGTTTTAGGAATCCAAGCTAACTCATCTTTCTTTCTCTTAAATGGGCATGAAAATGAATAATGTCCAAGACGCATGCAATAATGACAGCTGATAGAGTCAACTTCATTTCTAGGAGTTGTGTTCCTAGGTACAAACATAATCTTAATCTTGGATGCTTGGACTCTTTTGGGTTTAATTCTCTTTGGATCGTATCCTAATCCTCTTCTTCCATTATAGCTAGAGGAAATTTTCAGAATATTTTCAAGTATGTCATTTCCTCTTAACTCATTTTCATTTCTTTGTAACTTAGCAATATCTTTCTTTGCCTGATCTAAATTGGATACTAGAAAGTTTCTTTCTTTGACAACCTCATCATAATCTAAATGTGAACATAGAATAGGTTGTTTCTGAAGATCATTCACTTGAGTTTGTAAATTTGACTTTTCTAAGGAAAGAAGATTGCAATTAGCTTCTAGCGATTTTAACTGAAGAGCATAATTTTCATTTTCCTTTTTGAGATTTTCATTTTTAGATACAAGAGCAAGAAGTTTAGCATTTAAATCTTTATTTGCTTTCTTAAGTTTCTTCTTGCACTCAATATATTTCTGATGAGTATCTTGAAGACTAGCAACTATATCTTCTTTTGATAGATCATAAAGACTTACCTCTTCTTCGTCTTCATTTGTTGTAGCAATGAGGCATTCTGCTTCTTCATCATCGCTATCATCACTTGAATCATCCCATGTAGCTCGATATGCTTTTTCTTTCTTTTTGTGGGATGATTTCTTCCCTTTCTTGAGTGTTGGACAATCACTTTTCATATGTCCTTTCTTACCACATTCGAAGCATCTGGAAGAAGAAACACTAGAAGTTTTATTAGTTTTAAAACTTTTATATTTCTTACCATTTACAACGAGAGTTTCTTCTTCACTATCATCTTCACTTGTGTCATGATTGTCTCTAGTTGAAGCTTTGAATGCAATGTCCTTCTTTTTCCCATGTTGACGTTCATGTTCTCTTCTCTCTTCCTCTTCTAGATCTGCCTCATGAGCTTCTAAATTGCCAATGAGTTGCTCCATTTTGAGTCGAGTGAGGTCATTTGCTTCTGCAATGGCTGTCACCTTTGGCTTGTATTTAGGAGGAAGTGATCGAAGAATTTTTGATACCTGATCTTCCTCAAGAACAGGTTTTCCTAGGGCACTTAAACCATTAACAATAGTAGAGAATTTTGAAAACATTTCACTAATAGACTCATTTGGATCCATACGAAAATGTTCAAACTTCGTTTTAAGCATGCTAACTTTGGAATTTCTAACTTGGGTTGTACCCTCATAGGTTATAGATAGTTTATGCCAAATGTCATAAGCTGTATCACAATTTGATATTCTATTAAATTCTCCTACTGAAATAGAACAATATAAAATACTTACAGCTTTTGCATTCATTTGGGCTAGTTTTACCGTATTTGCATCCCATTCCGCAAATTCGTTTTGAGGAAGCACATATGGAGTAGACACCATTCTCCATAACTCCCAGTTGATTCCTTGGAAGTAGAATTGCATCCTCCTCTTCCAATATTGGTAGTTTGTTCCATCGAACGGTGGAGGCCTAGCAACAAGTGTCCCTTCGATGTTGAGGTTGTTGAGCACTCCATCACCCATTTCTTCAAGACCTTGTTAGGGTTCCTTGAAGCCTCGCTCTGATACCAATTGAAAACTACTAGAGGGGGGGTGAATAGAGTTTTATAGATAATTTAACAATTATTGAACTCAAACAACCACAATGAAAATATTGGACAAGGAGACACAGGGTTTAGAGTGGTTCCAACTATAGCAAATACTATAGCCGTCAATCCACTACCCGGTTGCTTACCCAACCGGGATTTGAAAAGAAATTTATTTTATTACCTCGCAAGGACTTTACATAAAATACAATTTCTTTTCCCAAACCCTTCAAGCAGCCTTCACCTAGAAGTAATCGCCCAACCTTGAAGCAGCCTTCCCTTTAAGTAGATGCACCAACTCCCGTTGCACCAGCCTTCTGAAGTAGCTTCCCGTGCGATAGACTTCTTGAAGTAGCTTGAAGTCCCCTTCTCCACCTGAGAAGTCAACCCTCTCCAATCCGCAGCCTCCAACCCTAGGAGTAGCAAGGAGAGTACAAAAGATAAAAAAGAACAAGAAGGAAAACAGAAATTACAATACCGTTGTAAGCACAAGGCTTGATTTTCCTATATCAAGCATTTAGATCTCCTAACCAATGTGTATGACAATGTGATTGTAGTGGATAGGAGATACTAGCCTATAGGACACGAAATAGGAGCAATAGGAATGAATGGCAAGTGTAGGAATTGCTCTATTGCTTTAAAACAGATTGCAAGTGAGTATTCAAGCTCAAGTATAGCACAAGTATATGTTCGATATATTTTGGTGTCCTAAGGCATGTCCTATTTATAGGAGTGGCCTATGAATACTTAAGGACGTTCTAGACAACTTCTAGGGGCTTCTAAGTGCTTAACTAGCCGTTAGATATAAGTTAAGTGCATTAGTAACGGCTAGTTACTTTATTCTGCAGTTGCTGTCAGAGACCATCTCGGTCGACAATTTGTCGACCGAGATACCTACTCGGTCAAAGTTTTGTCGACCGACAGGCTCTCTGGATCAACGTTCATTTGCAGCTGCCAACTACTTTATCAGCTGTGTCTAACGGCTACTTGGGTCAATCTCGGTCGAGAAGTTTGTCGACCGAGAGTGTCTCGGTCGAGGAGTGTGGTCGACCGAGATTGACTCTGTTTTCAATCTTTTAATTAACCACTAAGCATGTGTATGAGTGTGCATATGTGATCCTATTTGAACGGGATGACCTATCTAAGTGTGGTGTTTAGCTAGGAAGATCCAACGCTTGATTTACATGCAATCTAAGTACTTGTACATTATATATTTGTACAAGTTTTTACAACAGTGATTACATTGCATGGAAATATAAATATGTAAGCTCTTTGGATTTTCCCTAGTTGCTTTGTCATCCACCTTAATCCTGCACACTCAAGTAGCTCGTTAGATCAACAAGAATGAAATGTTTGTCATCATCGAAACAAAGGGATTTATCATAATGTTCAATTTATCCAACAATATTCATAACTCTCTCTGATTTTCTGAAGAAATGGTTTCCGCCTGGCAATCTATAGTAAGTGCGTGGATATGGTATCGCCGGTTTTGCATTCACATCGAAAGTCATTTTTCTTTCTTCTACAGCTTCTTGCACCTGAGATTCCTCAGTTCTTACCACAGACATGTACTTAACCTGATGATGTGCTTGGGCCACGTTCGCATTCTCTGCTGGTTTCTGTTGATTGGCGTGCTTGATGGCCGCCACTTCACTCGAAATCTGCGCCACGGTGGTTTCTAATGCCCGCATTTGTGCTCCATGGCTTTGCAGCGTCTACCCAAACTTGGTTAGAATATCACCTTGAGACTTCAATTGTTTACCAAACATGGCCATCATCTCTTGGTTTTGCTGGACCATTTGACTTAGTAATTCGGTGTTCTTATCCTCGGCTCTCTACTGTGGCTTGGCATCCGGATCCTGCAGAAAATTATTCGGATCCTTCCATGAGAATTTTTTATCCTTCCTCCATGCATAGTCATTGTTTCTATAGCCCTGTTGTTGCATGAATTTCACTTGGGCCTCCTCATCTTCAGATGCATTATCCTTAGTCAGCAGCTTCTTGGCTAGAAGATCTAACTTATCGTTCAGCTCCCTAACTATTCTGGATTCGCCAGTAGCTCTGACCTGTTCCACGACACCTCTGTCACCCCATGACTGTTTCCTAGCCATGTTCTTTAGTATTTCCCAGCATCTTGTATCAGTGTTATTTAAGAAAAATCCTGAACCAGCTGAGTCCAAGTTACTTCTATCATGCTCGGAGAGAGCAAAATAGAAGATCTTCACCTGTGTCTCCTTGTCCAGTCCATGATGCGGACATCTCCTCAACATGACCTGGAATCACTCCTAGGTCTCAAAATATGTTTCACCCGCCTGTTGGGTGAAATTGTGAATCTTCCTAATCATGTCGTTGGTCTTCTCAGGAGGGAAAAACCTCTTGAAGAAAACCTCCACCATATGATCCCATGATTCAACAAACTCATCGTCAAGGTTATGTAGCCACTCTCTCGCAACTCCTGCCAGGGAGCTTGGGAACAACTTGAGGTACAGAACATCCTGTGGGAACCTGTCTATCTTCACCATATCACAATTTTCAATGAACTGACTGATGTGTGCCACTGGGTCCTCATTCTTCAACCCGTGAAATGCATTTGATTTAACCAAGTTAATCAACGCTGGATCAATCTTGTAGGTTGGAATGTTGAGCCCTTGTTTCTTGATAGGCCCCTTTGAAGCTGATGAAGAAGACACTTTGATCTTCTCCCATATCGTTTGTGGTTCGGCCATTTCTTCTGCTTGCTCTTGCTCAGATTCAGAATCTATGTCGCTTTGGTGATCTTGCTCGTAGTAATCCTCGTCCTCTGGTCCCGGAGGTGGAACCTCAGGTGTGCGATTGTCGTAGTCTGTACTACGTGTATGCACCATGGAAAGTACCTGAAATAAGAAAATCGGGGTTCAGTACTATGCTTTGAACGAGTAAACACAAATATAGAGAAATTTAAGAATATTTAAAATTGTTTCAAAATAAAATAAAAAATGTGGCCTAGAGTGGCCGCTCTTAGCACTCGAAGTGCCAACAATTCGCCGTATCCCCGGCAACGGTGCCAAAAACTTAACGTGTATTTTACTATGCGCTTAAACGCAAGTATACACGTCGAGTAATATAGGCCTTTGTGAGGCCCGAGTCGAACTCAGGGATACGTGAATTATTGGAGACTCCTACTAACTAATCGCAATCAGCTAGGCCGAATGACAAAATATGGTTTGTTGTCGAAATTAAAAAGAAAACAAAATGAAACAAAGAAAACAATCGATTAAAAATTAATTTAATCTATTCAAAAGAGTATCTTTAGGATTGCGGTTTCACCGTGGGTCAACATTGTATTAAGTTTTATATAATTCCTCACTCTTCTCTCTCTATCCGGGTAGTGGCCTGAAAACAGAATTACCCACTGTCGTGGTGTAATTCACTACTTAGGTTTAGGTTGATTCCACCGTCGTAGTAATCATTCCCCTAAACTAAGTGCATTACGAACGATCTCTCAGTTTCCACCATTAATTTTACACCTCCTTTGTCAAGGGATTTATCGATTAATGTAGGTTTCATCTCTTTTCAACCGTTAATCCTTCTGTCAAAGTGATTAAGGGCATTAAGTTATTATTATGGTGATCAAGCATAACAATATATAGAGAAAACGAAACTATACCACGAATTTAAGAGAGAAAATATGAATTATTAATATAAAACTGTTATACAATGCATTCCCGGGCTACTCCCGGTCCTAAAGATGGAGGGTTTTAGCCTCTCTTGTTCATCTCACACGAATACATCGTAGAAATAGGGGAATTCATAAGAAAAACGTGAAACAAGTGGGAAAACCCCTGAACGAAGAAGAACCGGTAGATCCTTGGCGTAGAATACGAGCTTCCCCGCCTCTCGGTGGTGAAATTCGTCTTCGGCAGCGTCCGGAACGACAGGGATGAGCTTCTGGCCTCCGTTCTCCTTTCTCTCGCTCCTCGGCACTTGTACAATGATAAATTGGATTCTCTCCTCTGGGCGGCCGTCATTAGGTATAAGTCCCTAATTAGGTCGTCAAATAACTCCAGCCGTCCGATTGAGATCAAAACGAATCCAACGCATATCTGCCGGCGTCGATACCATCGACGCGGGTCGATGGTATCGACCCAGCGTATTAGCGGCAGCTTTCTTTTTCTTTTCGTCTGAGCGCCTGTGGTCATCTCGATACCATCGACTTGGGTCGATGGTATCGACTCTCTTTAGCGTCGGTTGTTGTCGTTTAGCGACGCTGTAGCTCTCCATGTGTCGATGGCATCGACTCTCATCGATGGTATCGACTCTGTGCTGCTCCTCTCGGCTGGCAACCAGTGGCTTGGTCGATGGTATCGACTTCCGTCGATGGTATCGACGGAAGAAGATAATTGTTTTTCCTGAAATTCCACAATAAGACCAAGTAAATCCACACAAATTATGATAATATGATAAATAATGCTCAAAATGGTAACACAAAGGGGATTTGACATAGAATGCTGGCAAAGACCGAAATGAGTGAATTATGCAATATTATCCATAAAAATGAGTAATTAGAGCACAAAACACATAAGAAAAAGGTCTATAAATGCGACTCAAAATCATCGCATCAGGAGGCACCATCTTTGCATCCAGGTTGGTCAGAATTGAAGATTACTTGTTCCAAGCACCCTCTCATTTTCATCTCTTCATGGCTTTGGCCTTCTTCTCAATCTCTTTTTAGGCTAAAACCCTAATTGACTTTTTCACCACTGCCGCCACCCCAAAGCACGAGCATTTTATAGCCTCCTTTGATTCTGATTTGGCTTGGACTATGTCCACTTCCCGAAAAAATAGGGACTGCGAGACCCTTTTTTCCCCTTCTATGAAACGCACACCCACCTATTGAACCAAGATGTGCTGGTTCTCTAGGTTGAGTGAATAGAAGGGCGATAAAATGTTATACTTTCCAGTTTGCTTTCAAATGCATAGGATACTCCTTGAAATCATATGGTGTCCTAATTATAACAACCTTTCATATTATAAATTCTTCATTTAGAAAATTCTTAAGATCTAAATCACAACCTAAAAATACCATAGTATAGTGTGTATGATTTCAATTCTCCCATGACTTAGATCAACACATTGAATAGCCAAATCAACTCTAAGCTTCATCAAAATTGTAGCATGTCCAATATCGACCATAAAGAACACAAAATTTCTCTTACTTTCATCACTAGATGCATGTGAGAGCCAAGTCCACACTCCATCATATATATAAAATCATCAAACTATCCTTAACTTAGGTGATCACATTACACACTCCATATATCATCAAATTGAATTACTAAATCAACACCAAGCTTTACCTTGCATGAACAATGATCTTTTTGTGTCTTAACAAGCATACCAAAATTCTCAAAGTTTAGATTCAATAATTCTTAAACATCAAATTGGCCATTTTGCACAAAAGCTCCTCTCAACAAACATCCTTATCCCCAAACATCATGCACAATAGATAAAACCTTACTGTAAACTTAAATCTATAATAAATTATTTTATTAATAACTTAATCATGTACATGTTAGGTCCCAAAAATTAGGGTGTGACATGCCACCTCACCCAATGTGCAAAACTTGTAGGCAACACAACTGTGGAGTATGCCATCACACCAAGATTGACTTCTATAATTGTAACAAGGAAGGGCATTGCATTGCCAAGTGTCTTACTCCATCTATCTTTGGAAACCCTCCAGTGGGTGCTCCATCTCCTTATGGGAATTGCAATGCATGGGTGTTTGTTTTTACTACTGGGGAAGAATGGAAAACCACAATCAACTAATTGAAGGTAACCTTTAATCCTTACCATTTATCAAAATATCTAGTTTTATGACTGCAAATATTCATGATAAATCATTTTGTGTACGCTTTATATTTATTAATGGTCATCATGTTGATGCCTTAATTGATTCTTGATCTACAAATACATCCATATCACAAAATTTGGCATCTATGTTACATTTCCCTATATAGGATCATGGATATATTGTTATTGTGACAATTATTAGTAGCAAAATATTCACTACATTATAGAAAAATGGTATCTTGCACATAAAATTCAAAAATTATGACAAGCCATTAGAATTAATCCTTTTATATGTGGATGATTTTGATATAATACTAGATATGGATTGGATGTACAAGTATTACACATATATTGACTACATAGTGAAGAGGGTAGTCATCTCTCCACCTAATCCTAATCTTGTGGTGATCCCTAGGGGTAATAATGCTATAATCTCCTCTCTCAAAGACAAAAGGCTTATCTATACAGGTTGCAAAGTCTTCCTCATTAGTCTTAAGACCAGTCCAAGTACTAGTCATGCAGAAAGTTTATAGGTGGTACATGATATTCTTGACATATTCCTAGAGGATCTTCATGGAGTACCTCCTAATTCAGACATTGAGTTATCTATATATCATCTTCTTGGAACCACTATGATTTCTAGGGCCTCATATAGGATGGATCCCACTGAGCTTTTAGAGTTGAAGAAACAATTGTAGGAACGTAGAGACAAAGGATTTATTCATCCTGGTGTTTCCCCTTGGGGTTCACTTGTTCTCTTTGTAAAGAAAAAATACAACTCTCTACACATGTGTATTGACTACTACATGTTGAACGAAGCTACTATTTATAATAAGTACCCTTTTCCCCACATTGATGACATCTATGATCAACTTTGTACTGCTAAAGTTTTCTCCAAAATTGACCTTCGTACTGGCTATCATCAATTCAAAGTCAAAGATAGTAATATTTCTAAAATCGCATTCCAAACTCATTTTGGGCATTATGAATTTCTAGTGATCCCATTTGGGTAAATCAACACAACTGGAGCTTTCATTAACCTTATGAACAAGGTCTTCAAACCCTATCTTTATGAGTTTGTGGTCATTTTTATTGACCATATTATGATCCATTTTGATTCCATGGAGAAATGTCATGAACACTTGGAAGGCATTCCTAGAAGTCCTTTGAGCTAAGAAGTTCTATAGGAGATATCTAAATGTGAGTTCTAGATTGATAAAGCCAAATTCCTTGGTCATGCCATTTCTAAGGGTAGAAGGTTTCAGCTGTTCTTGACTAGCAACCTCCCTAGAATCCTTCTAAAATTTGGAGTTTCTCAGGACTAGCTTGATATTATTGTCACTTTATACCTAATTTTTACAAAGTTGCACTTCCTCTTACTAAGATTACTCTAATGGATGAAAAAATTATTTTGATTACCGCTTATGAGTCCAGTTTTTAGGAGCTAAAGTAGAAATTAGCATCAACCCCTATTCTGACTTTACCCTCAGGCAAAGAATGGTGTATGGTTTTCACTAATGCTTTAAAGAATGGGTTAGGTTGTGCCCTAGAGTAAGATAAGAAGCTTGTGGGTTTCACATCAAGGTAGTTAAAACCAAATGAACTTGATTATCCAACTCACAACTTGTATTGGCTGAAATAATTCATGCTCTCAAAATCTGGAGGCACTTTTGTAGGGTCACCATTGAAAATCTTCACTGTATATAAAATCTTGAAGTACATGGACATAGAAGGACCTAGACCTATGAAAACATTGATTGCTCGAGTATTTGGAGGACTTTGATTTCACTATTTCCTACCACCCATGTAAGACATATGTAGTCACAGATGCCCTTAGTAGGAAAAGGGCAGTATGTGAATTTTTGTCTATTCCTGAGTGGAGGAACATGGAGTATCTAGTAGATTGGAAACCATAGTTCATGCATGACTATGTTCATTTCAACAATATTTCTATCATTATTGTGCTAAATTTTGAGCCAATTGAGGAACAAAGGGATAATCTTGATCTCAAAGAACCCTCTTGTCTCTTTCGTAAACCTCAAAAACACTTGTATGTGGCTCTCGATGGTCGCCTTTGGTATAAGAATCATATGTGAGTTCCTGAGCAATCCATTGTGAAGACAAAGATTCTCAGTGAAACACATGGGTCCAAGTACACATTTCATCCTAGTACAACCAAGATGTACAAGGACCTGTAATGACACTTCTGGTGGAGGAGCATGAAGCATGATATTGGGGAATTTTTATCTAGATGTCTAACATGGCAGAGACTTAAGGTAGAGACCATGGAAATGGGAATGCATCACAATTCATTTTGTGGTAGGTTTAACCAGGACCAGGAAGGGATAGTATGTTTCATGGGTTATAGTTGATCATCACAAAATTAGCTCACTTCTTACATGTGACGGTGACAACAAAAGTTTCTAAACTTGTCAACCTCTATATACAGAAGATAGTACATCTGCATGGAGTTCCAGAGTCCATTATTTTATATAATGATCCAAAGTTCATCTCTATGTTGTAGAAATAGTTATAGCAGGAACTGGATACAAAATTGATCTTCAACACAACATATCATCCACAGAATGATGGGAAACAAAGTGTATAAAGAAGATTTTAGTGGATTTTCTGCACGCATGTGTGTTCGATTGGGAAGGCTCGTGGGACCATGATTTTCCTTTGAATAAGTTTGCATATAATAATATTAGGTGAGTATTGGGATGCCTCCATATGAAGTTCCCTATGGCAGACCATGCAGATCTCTACTACACTGGGATGATGTCAGGGAGCACGCCTTGATGAAATCTTAGGAGATGTAGTTGTACAATGACACGATTGCATTGATAAGGTAGAGGATGAAGCGATCATAATATAGGAAGAAGTATTATGCATATGCTCATCAACAAGAATGATAGTTCAAAGAAGGCAATCATGTTTTCCTAATGATCAAGCCTACTTGAGCCTTGGCCAAGAACAAAGGGAAGCTCAATCCTCTCTTTCTAGGACCCTTTGAAATCTTGAGGAGGATTGGTGAATGTGTGTAACAACTTCCTCTTCCACCTCAGTATGGTGTAATGCACAATGTGTTTCATGTATCTAATCTAAAACCTTATGTCAAAGATCCTAGTCATATTTTGAACCATGAGACTCTGGAGCTGAAAGATGATCTATCTTATGTTGAATCCATGGTCAACATTATTCATAATAAGAAAAAAGAGCTTCATAGTAATTGACACATTGATATGGTGAAAGTTCTATGGAGCCTCCAAGATCAAAGTAATTCTACCTGGGAGCTCATGCCTGACACTGAGAAGAAATATCCACATCCCTTTCAAGATGCTTGAATTTTGAGGGAAAATTTCCTAAAAGGTGGGGAGAATATGATAAAGTGAATTTTTTCAACCTTGTTGAATTTATATTTTTCCCTCAATTATGTTCACTCTTAAACTCAATCTGTTACTTCTTGATTACTTGATCATTAATGCTACTCAATTTGATAATACAATTCCCAATGTGAATATTTTGCACCTTGTGACATTGAACTCTAGCTAAATTATAATATGTAACTCAATTATATTATATGAGTGACCTAACTAAATGATATGACCATAAAACTATTTCTTGCATTTAAATGATATAAAAATTGAATAAATAACTGAGAAAATGCCCCCGTTACTTAATTTAACCAAATATCTAGCCTAACTGGATCTGGGTCTGGATCCAACAATGACGCGTAGGGGGTATCACCCATGCCTGTGTTTTGGTGATGAGATATGAATTCCAGTAAATCTCTCTTTTCTGGTTGTCACTTAGTCGAAGTTAGTTCCCCAAATTTGAGATATCCTTTTCTTCCTAACGAACCCTACCACACCCCTACTCCTTGCCTTTTCTAAAATGTCCAACTTACAAATGCACTGGACAAAGGGGAAAGCTCCACCCAACAACCCTAGATAATATCCCCTCTATAAAAACACCCACACACATCCTCTGTCCTCTTTGATGATCAACTCTACTCTCAATTCAACAAGAATCATCAATATGAGCCACCAATTCACAGGAGCCAGGCCGAAAAGCACCTACAACTCTAATCTTGGAAGCTTAATTACTAGTGAGACATAGGCATCCCTATGTCATGGATGGGATGGCTTCACACTTTTGACTCCTTCATGAAGTATTTTTGACCCTTAATCCCACCAGAGGGGGGAAGCTCTAATTTCATGTCTACGTTCACCTTTGCTTATTTTTTATCAAAGCAGGGACCTCAGGAGGGGTATCTAGTTAATTATGTGGACTCGTTGACTATGGGAGATCATCTAGATGCCAACTGAGATCTCAACATAACCCCATGAGCCTCCTTCCCATATATATGCATTTCCCTATTCATTCTTCTTATGTCATTGTCATGGCATGAGAAGAAGAAGAATGAAGTGAATGGAGTCCCCACTTTAGCCATGCTCTATCATGCCCCATAAGAATTACCCCATGGGAACTTTGGGTCTTTTAACCCCCTTCTCAACCTCTCTTTTGTAAGGGATAGCTTGTGGTTTAGGAGGATGACCCATGTTGTCGGATCCCTCCTTTGATCCATGAGGCATAATGAAAAAACATTTTTTATATTTTCTTTTTCTATTTCCAACCATTTTTTGATTAGTCTATTTTGTATAACTAATAGCAAATAGCTCCAGTAGTAAAAAAAGACACATTGAATATCTACATTTTTAGAAATGAGGAGAACATATATAAAATATTACAAAGACTGAATATCAATCCCAGAACCGATATGTTATTGTATCACCTTAATTAAAGTCTATTTCATCATTTAAGTAATAAAAATGGGTATGAGAACAAATATCAGTCTTTTTGAAACCTTGAGACATAAATTATGACTCTAATTCTTTTGGAACTTGAAACCCTAATTGAGTGGTCAAATATGAACTTAAACTCCCTAAATACCACATTAATGTCCATTCACCCTATCTCATTTAAAAATGGTATTTATGGGACCATTAATCATCCAAAATCTCTATTCTGGTCTCAAAACCCTAATATGAGATATCTTCATCCAGTACCATGATATGAGCCTAAGTCACTAGATAATACTTCTGATTAAGTCAAGACAATAACATGAAGTGTTATGGACACGTTATGATAGTTGACCCTTAATTTCTTTTCAGTGCAATATATTCTCATCTTTAGTGAACCTTTCTGGAATCCAATATCTAATAGGATTAGGTATGTGGGATATCTAACAATAGTATTAGTTTTCCTCATGTGAAACAAGTATGAAGTATTTGATTGTCTTCTTTTTAGAACATTGCTTGTATCTATGTACATGTAGTATGCTCTTCACCTTGAAACTAAGAGCAATAAAAATGAGGATAAATTGTAGTTATTCATGGTGCTCATTAATCTCCCTAAAAGAGAGGGAAAGCATTAATGTTGACTAGTACCTCCCTATAGTACATGGCATACAAGGAGATCGCTAGAGTACATGGTACATAAGGAATGAGCCCAATAACATAAGTGATTATGTGCTAGTCCACCATAGTAATACAAATTCATTGAAATGTGATTAAAAATATGTGTTTACTTGACTTTCTCCCTAACTAATGTTTCCTTTTACTTCTTTTTTTCATTTTTCTCAAATAAGTATGCAAACATAATATATATGTATCTTTCACGCACATACACAACACATATTGTTGATCTGTTGTTTCATGTATTTCCTAGATGGAAGAATCCATGAATGAAGCAAAGTACTCAAAAGAAATAATGAGAATGATGGAGGATTTAGAGTAGATGGATGTCACCTTCTTTTTTCTCTTTAGATAGTTTATTTTTTATTTCCATTTCCTAGTTGATGTATATAATGTAGATCATATCCTATGTACTTTTATACTTTCTATAGTTAGAAATATCATCAAAATAAATGTAAACACTACCATTTCCATCTATGAATGTGTTAGTGTGGCAATAAATGATGTTTGGTGAACATGATACGTGTTCCATTTATTATAGATGATGATCACAAATCCTCATCTTTTCCCTGTTGACATTGTTTGATAGGACTACATGCATATCAATATAATGTCACCATGGAAAGTAATGTTGGATTTGGGGTTGGTCCTAATAAAAAATAGCATCGGTATGGTAGTTGGAGTAGTGTGGGTGAATGTTTTCAAGTAGGTTTGAACTAATCATATGCCTAAGTACCATAGTTAGTGGAATAGAATAATGGATGGTATATGGGATATGGTGATGGTAAAACATTTTAATAGATGACATTGTGTGGAGAAGATCATGCTGATGTGACTGGACCTTTCGGTGGTAGTTGTTCCCATACATGATAAATCACATGGGATTCACATAGGATATAGAAAATGAGCCAATAGGTAGAGTTCGAGGCATGGTGGAAGGTGGTGATGGTGGGTTACATGGGATGTGGATCTAGGATGTTGAGAATGTGATGAAGAGAAACCATGGGAAATCCTAGTATTGATACGAAATTTCTTGGTGGAATTGTTGCTAATTGGAACACCTCTATGATAAGATTGATATTTTAGTTCAACATGGAGGTGTTTACTAGTGAATAACTAAAAACACCATTGATGATGTTATTAAAGGGTTGATGGGTGTTATTGGTATACTATTCAAAATCAAATCATGTCATGTGATGAGGAATACACCTTGCCCATTTAACTTGAATGTCATTAAGTGTGTAGTCAATGATCGGGGTGGTGTCTGTTACAATATAAGTTTGATTCTTCATTGGATGGATATTTTGATTAATAATGAAAGCCACTAGTATTTTTGAACTGAGAGGGTAGAGGAAGGGAGAGTTGGTCTCTTAGTGTTATACTAGCTAAAGTTTTTAAGTTCCATGAGGTGGTCATGGACTTAAAACTTATGATCAAATTGACTATAAGTTTTCCAGGATGAAGGAGATTGATGCCCTCATTATATTTGTCATTTGCAGAAAAGAAAGTGATAAATATAAAACAAGCATTGTAGACTCTGTTTGGAAATTTCAAGACACTAACCAACAAAAATAGATTTCATTACAATATTTTAATTTATGCAAGGAAGGATAGTAGTGTAGTTCCGGGTGATATTGCATAGAATTCATGATGAATGACAAAAAAACTCATCAAAACTTTCTTTTTTAGAATCAAAGTTTTCAAAGATACTATGATAGAAAATTAGAGACTCAAGTGATAGAAATATAAAAGTGAAGGCAAGACATATTCTTTCAAACCAGCATTGATGAAATGTCAAACTTCAAAAGATTTTGTGGAAGAAGAGATTTATATCTTTTCATATGTTGAGGATGAATAAATTAAATGTTACTAAAGGTAATGGTTCAGTTTTGATGATAGAGGAGGATGTGTAACTCTTCCAGACCTAGGCTTTATGGAGTTCTTTTATTTGTGATTGAGGAAGGACATTGTGTAGAAAATGTAGTACGGGATGGGTAGGGATAAAGAGAGAGAGAAAATGGAAGTAGGAAAGAGACAGATTGCGGATATGGTTATGGAGGTAGAGATGGAGAAGACAACAAACTAGAAGGGAAGTTGTTTGAGCTGAACTAGTTGAGATGGACCCTAAACAAAATTTGGGAATAGTTTCATGGATCGAGATGAGCTCTTAGGGTATTCATCTAATGGCCCATCTTAAGTGTCTCCAAGAGAACCTAGGTAGTTGAGATAGTCTCAGGACCATCTCAACCATTTAAAGTTCGAGTCCAATGGGTACAAATGCATCAAAATTTATCTAAAAGGCCTATTTAAAAATTAATTGTGAGCATAGAATGTATGATAAAGATTTTTAGGTGCATTGAAATCATCAAAGGACATTTCCAAGAGATAAAATATTGTAAATTAATTATCTATTGATTTGATCCAAAAAAATATACCAGAGTCTACAAACTTGGCAATATATATCAAGCATGAATAGATGATAGAGAAGTCAAGCATAATTGAGACATGTAAATATCACTCTAACTAGTGGGCATACAAGTATCATCAGTTGTAGTGATAAAAAATATTGATCTAGAAAGCTTATTTAATCCCTAGCAAGAGATTTAGTGAAATGTATCTACTAGATGCTTTTTGATGCCCATATGTGTGATATAATATCCTTCTGGGCAATTTGGTCACAAAGGAAATGATGGCAAACCTCTATATTTTTAAACCTACTATGAAATGTAGATTGCAAGAAATATTTGTTGATTTACTATTGTTAGTATAGATAGGAGAAGCATCACAACATTAATAAAACTCTTGAAACATTTTCTTCATCCATAGGACATGGGCACATAAACTACCATTTATGGGCTCTGATCTCCAAACCATGACATAAACACGATTAAAACTTAGCGGAAGCGAATCGGTAATCAGCGGAAGACAAAAATCACGGAAAATTAAAACTTTTCGAGATAAGAACTTGTATCCATAAAAACTCCTTTCATAAAGAGAGGTAACTGTTTACATCTCAGGATAATTACTTCTTGAGTAATTATATACATTCAAGATACAAAATCTCAAGATCACATAACACAAGACTCCAAGACCTGAGAGTACAGAGGACACATAGGACTGACTCTAACTACACCACATGGCAGGACAAATCTCCACCTGAGATTACTGCTGCCCCTGGTGCTGCTGCTGAGATTGATCACTTGTAGGCTGGTTTCTTCGTCTCCGACGTCCACCTAAAAAGTTGAAGTCTACGGGGTGAGACAATTATACATAATTGTCCCAGCGAGAGTTATAACTCTTCGCCAGAAGCTTTATTATAACATCAAAGATTATTTTAAACAGTAAAGCCTTCAAAGCATTCTATAACAGTTGCAGATATAACAAGATCTCTACAAATTAGGAGATATGGAGAATATCAACATTATTGCAATGTAACATCAATCAACTAACTTGGAGTCATCTCTAACAAGTTATACTACATGGTTGATTATGTTTTACAAACAACATTATGCCCTGTGGAGATGAGGCTTACCACTCATACTCCAACTGATCGCTGAGAAGCCGCATCAGTATCATACATAGGTCATTAAGAGAGCCGGATTCTCATGACCTTCATCTTCCTCAGTCAGTAAGAGGATCACTTGTAGGACATCTTGTGTCTCTACTACTATAGCTCACCAGGGTAAACTGGTCCTTCGCTATTCTAGAGTCACAGTGGCGTTCTGTACTCTCTTCGTCATCAGGAGGTTTCATATTTACCTACCACTGATACGGATATCTGTGCTTTCTTCGTCATCAGGAGGTTTCATGTTTACCTACCACTGATACGGTATGGAACTATAGTGAAGGATGGATGGATTCCACATCTACATCACTTTCCTACACTAGGATGTAAGGTTCTACACATCCATGTACCCCACATACTCAAAAGTATGTGCTCCAGGAGTTCCCTATGGAAAACCTGTTTCACCATCACTTAATTTCTGACAATGATGGATCTATGATCAGGGCTCTACATTATACTTGATTAGTTAGGTACATTCAGTATTCTTTAACAGCATACATTGTTCTTCAAACAATAACAGTAGCATAGCAGCTATAAAAGAAGAATACTAAATGTAACAGGCCTAACTCATATCAATCATCATTTCTCATTATCCTCATCACAAGTCATCTCTAAAGCATGACCTTGATGGTATTCATGGCTCTCATAGCCCATTATCAGCATAGGATGCCACTAGCAAGGCATCAGATTACATTACTTATTCATAAGGCTACAACATGCCTTCAATGAATATAACATCAACATCCATACATGGATATAATTACCTTCATATCAGAACCTGCATGATTAATATATCTGATAAAGGTAATATAACAATAAGGAATGTACTTCCTACTCTTGTCATAAGAGTTAAATCTTTAATTTAAATCAAATAGAGTTTATTGCTCAAAAGCATGCCATTACCCTTGAATTAGGGTTTACTATTCATATTACATGTCATCACCCTTGAATTAGGGTTTACTTTCTCTCTCTAGGGTACTTTCTCTCTCTAGAGTACTCTCTCTTTCATCATACTAATGGTTGATGATAACATTAGACTAGATCAGGTTAGATAGAGTCATTATAACTAAAAACATCATTCTCATGTAATTAGGGTTTGAATTGAGTAAAGTATAACTCAATTGACCCTTCAGGGGTATCTTGGTAATTCACCCCATTGATCATCATCATAGTCAAAAACCTTAATCAAATAACTCCTTACTATCTTAGATTATCATTAGTGTTTGATTTGAGCAACATTGAACCATCATATGATTGAATTCGGTTGAAAGTGTTGACCGATTGCTCACTTTGACCTTTCAAGTCCATGAGCCCCTTTCTAGCTCCAAGACCGTGAGCCTCCTCATGGGCTTGAGATCGTGAGCCCCCTCACGATCATGAGGTCGTGAGCCACCTCACGGTCTTGAGGTCGTGAGCCACCTCACGGTCTTGAGGTCGTGAGCCACCTCATGGTCTTGAGGTCGTGAGCTACCTCACGGTCTTGAGGTCGTGAGCCACCTCACGGTCTTGAGGTCGTGAGCCACCTCACGGTCTTGAGGTCGTGAGCCACCTCACGGTCTTGAGGTCGTGAGCTACCTCACGGTCTTGAGGTCATGAGCCACCTCACGGTCTTGAGGTCGTGAGCCCCCTCACGGTCTTGAGGTCGTGAGCCTCTCATGGTCTCAACCGCAAGGTCCTTCAACAAAGGTTCAACAAATCAAACGATGATGTCAACTGATGTTGAAGCCTTCAAAAGGTCCAATAACTGTTGACCACCTATGGATTGAGTTAATTAAGGTTATGCTTAACCAAATGGTCATTCAATTGACCCTCAATTGTTGACCAATTAGGATTGAAATCGATTCAATTAAGGTCTATCAATGTTCACCCATCAACACTCAACAATGTGTATCAACACAAGGTTGAACCCTTCAATTGAGCTCCAATTGGGCCCAAACTTGGCTCAAACGGTCTTGAGGTCATGTGGGTGGACCCCACATGGTCATGAGATCGTTTGCCCAAGATTTCATAAAAATCTAAGGTGATTTGATAGAGGTTGAACCCTGATTGGTCACAAAATCAGAATTTTGATTAAATTGATAACTTATTTGCAATTGGTGTTCAATTGGTCAAATTACTCAACCCTAGACCTTCAAATGGTCTTGGGTGATTGTCCTCACGGTCTTGAGGTCATGTGGGTGGACCCCACATGGTCTTGAGACCGTTTAGGTCAATCAACCCTAAAAACCCTAATTAGATCACCATAATTTCAGTACTGATTTTATCTAGGGTTAGCCCTAGTATTCACCCTTCAACTCTTAGCCCGTTTGGAATTAGACCATCAAACTTGGTGAGTTGTTAATTAACATAATTTTGAACAGTAATCTCATGGGGTCAACGATTAGTCAACGACCTTTCATGGTCTTGAGACCGTTTGCCCAAAAAGGCAATTTCAGACCGTTTGAAAATCAGCAATTAATTCATTTAAAGTTGTGACTTAAAAAGGTCATATCTCCCGATTCCTTTGGAGTTAGTCTCCCAAATTTTGAGGGTATTTGGCCTATATAATTAGGAACAAGTTTCTTATATGGTCCACGCTCGGTCAACAGGGCCAATCGGTCTTGAGACCGCGAGCCCTCTCACGGTCTCGAGACCGCGAGGCTCTCTCACGGTCTTGAGGTCGTGAGAGCAAACTGTTAGGACCGTTTAGGGAAAAGAAAAGCGGTGGGTTTTTCTTGGAAAACACGCCTTCATCATCTAGCTCAAGAACAGTACAGATATCCCACGGGTTTGTTTGCAAAATAGCAGGGAAAAGTAGGGAAATACTAGGAGCTATCATTAACTCGCATATAAAGATGAACATAGTAAAGCATAGGTTTAGAGTTATAAAACCCGCCTAAAGCTTGTTTCTTGAGCTCCAAGCTTTCAAGCTCCAAGCTCTAATGGCGTCCTTGAGTTCCCACAGGTTGGCCAAGGTGAAAACTCCAAGGAAGGATGAAAAGAGACGGCTAGAAAGATAGGGTTTCGAGAATTAGCCATGAAGATGACCTTGAATTCGAATTCTAACCATGGAATTAGGCAAGAAGAGGGGTTTAAACCTACCTTGCACCCCTTGTTCGTCCTCCTTAGCTCCAAGGCAGTCCTTGGTCGTCTTTGGTGAAATGAAACAGTAAGGGAACGAAGGTTAAGTTCCCTTGCAACTAAGGAAAGGAGGGCTTATATACTTGGGGTAGGATTTTCAACATTAGCTCATAAGTTTCCCTTAATTCCAACTAAGTCCTTCCTTCATTACTTGCTCGTCCCTTCCTCTTTATTCTAAGGACAAACCTTATCTTAAGTTATAGAAAAGAAGGCAAGGAAGGACAATCTAATAATAAAGTTCATACTTAAAGGGATATTGCACATATACCCTGATTATTCAATCACAGAGCCTATTTCTTAACTTGATAACTCAATTGAGGTGAAATCCTCATCATTTCTTCTCTAAATGATGGCAAGAGTCTAACAAGATACTTTAGATAACATTCTTTACAAATTGCTTCCCATTATTTGGGTAAATTGCATTTTACCCCAAATTAGGGTTTCAAGTACCGGGATTGCTTCCACAGCTGCACCTTGGTGCTCAAGCTTGGGAAATCCCTCAAACTTTACCAAAATGTTTCTCATGATGTCTCAACATCAGAGGAACACCTCATCATGTGCAAATTGCAGGTTAACCCTTCTAAATGGGTAAATTGCACATAGGTCCCTGTATTACAAAACAGTGCTACAACTTTATATAAAAAGGAGCAAAAACTGAAATATACATTTCTGAGAAGCTTAATTACATGCTCAGAGTTAATCACAAAGATTTAATTACATATTTAGGCAAAACACCTAGGGTTAGCTCATAACCCAGGTCAGGGATGTTACAAATTATCCACCCCTTACAAGGATTTCGTCCCCGAAATCGATAAAACATATTACGAGAAAAGGGTAGGATACTTCCTTCTTATCTCATCCTCTAACTCCCAAGTGGCTTCTTCAATACCACGATGATTCCAGAGGACTTTCACAAGACTTATATCTTTCTTCTTTAACTTTTTAATTCGTTTATCAAGGATTGACACTGGTCCCTCTTCATAGGATATGTCATCATTCAATTCTACTTCCATAGGTTGTAGAACTGACTCGGTGTCTGGGTGACATTTCTTCAACATAGAAATGTGAAACACAGGATGTAACCTTTGTAACTCTGGGGGCAGCTCTAGTTTATATGCTACCTTTCCAATCCGTTCAATGATTGGATAAGGCCCCATATATCTAGGAGCTAACTTCCCCTTCCTTCCAAAACGAAGGACCCCTTTCCAAGGTGAGACCTTAAGATACACTTTGTCTCCAATCTGGAACTCTAAAGGTCTACGACGTTTGTCAGCATAAGATTTCTGCCTATCTTGAGCAGTCTTAATCTTATGTTGTATTACTTTAATCTTTTCCGTGGTTTGCTGCACCAGGTCAGGACCTAACAACTGGTGCTCACCAGTCTCAAACCAACACAAGGGTGATCTACAACGTCTACCATATAAGGCTTCATAAGGTGCCATATCAATACTATGCTGATAGTTATTGTTATAGGCAAACTCTATCAAGCTTAGGTGTAGATCCCAACTTCCGGTGAACTGGAGAACACATGCTCGCAACAGGTCTTCTAAGGTTTGTATGGTCCTTTCTGACTGTCCATCAGTCTGTGGATGAAAGGCCGTACTAAACCTCAGCTTAGTGCCTAAGGCACTGTGCAACTGTTCCCAAAAACGACTTGTAAATTGAGGACCTCTGTCCGAAACTATTGTGACAGGAACTCCGTGCAAACGCACTATCTCTTGCACATATAACTCTGATAACCTTTCAGCAGAATAGGTTGTTTTAACAGGTAAGAAATGTGCTGTCTTAGTCAACCTATCAACAATTACCCAAATGGAATCATGTCCTTTGCTTGTCCTGGGTAGGCCAACAACAAAGTCCATGGTCACATGGTCCCACTTCCACTGTGATATGGGTAAAGGTTGCATTGTCCCTGCAGGCTTCTGGTGTTCAGCTTTAACTTGCTGACACACAGGGCACCTCAGAACAAACTCTGCAACGTCCTTCTTCATCCCAGGCCACCAATATAGATCCTTCAAATTCCGATACATCTTGGTGCTCCCTGGATGCATAGCATACATGGAAGAATGGGCTTCTTCCAGGACTAACTTCCTTAAGTTGTCCACATCCGGCACTATCATTTTTCCATTATAACAAGCTACTTGATCTTTTGAGTCATGAAACCCATCTTGCTTCTCATTTCCATACTCAGATCTTATATGTTGAACTGCAGCATCATCTAGCTGTGCTTCTTTAATCTGCTCTCTTAGGGTAGGTTTAATATGCATCTCAGCTAACAAACCGGCTAGCAATGATACCTTCAACTGTACATTGTCTTGCCTTAAAGAGATAAGCATATCTCTTCTAGAGCATACTAAAGAGTTTAGTTGTGCTCTATTCATGGTTGATGTTGCTGATTTCCTACTCAAGGCATCTGCAACAACATTGGCCTTACCTGGATGGTAATCAATTGTACAGTCGTAGTCCTTGATTAACTCCATCCAGCGACGTTGCCTCATGTTGAGCTCATGCTGAGAGAAGATATACTTAAGGTTTTTGTGGTCTGTGAAAATCTGGAATGTCTCTCCGTAGAGATAATGTCTCCAGATCTTCAAAGCATGAACCACAGCTGCGAACTCCAGATCGTGTGTTGGATAATTCTCCTCGTGTTTCTTAAGCTGTCGGGAAGCAAAAGAAATCACTTGTTTATCCTGCATCAACACACATCCTAGTCCATTCTTGGAAGCGTCACAGAAAACTATATAACCTTTTCCTTGTTCAGGTAGCACTAATACAGGTGCACTTGTCAACCTCTCCTTCAGTAACTGGAAAGATTGTTGACACTTATCACTCCAAGAAAAAGGAACATCCTTCCGGGTTAACTTGGTCAAGGGTAAAGCTATGGAACTAAAGTTCTTAATGAACCTTCGATAATAGCCAGCTAACCCCAAGAAACTTCGAATCTCCGTCGGTGTTTTCGGTTGTTCCCATTGTAGAACAGATTCTACCTTTGTAGGGTCAACACGAATTCCCGAGGCGGATATTATATGTCCAAGAAAAGATACCTCCGGCAGCCAGAACTCACACTTGCTAAACTTAGCATACAACTTATGTTCTCTTAGCAAGGTCAAAGCTTGGCGAAGATGCTGCTCATGCTGCTGAGCATCTTTACTATAAATCAGTATGTCATCTATGAAGACGACAACACACTGATCAAGGAAAGGTCGAAAAACTCTATTCATGAGTTCCATAAATGCAGCTGGTGCATTGGTTAGTCCAAACGACATAACCGTGAACTCATAGTGACCATATCTTGTCCTAAAGGCAGACTTGGATATGTCACTATCCTTAATACGAAGTTGGTGATATCCAGACCTCAAGTCTATCTTTGAAAAGACTGTTGCACCACGCAACTGGTCAAAGAGATCATCAATCCTCGGCAGAGGATACCTATTCTTTATTGTCACTTTATTGAGTTGTCTATAGTCGATGCATAACCGCATTGACCCATCTTTCTTTTTAACAAACAAGACCGGAGCACCCCATGGTGAAGTACTCGGTCGGATAAAACCTCTCTCAAGTAACTCTTGAAGCTGTTTCTTGAGTTCTGCCATCTCGGCAGGAGCCATTCTATACGGAGTTTGAGCTATGGGTTTCGTATCTGGAATCAGATTGATTTCAAAGTCAATCTCCCGAGGTGGTGGTATACCAGGAAGTTCTTCAGGAAACACATCCTCGAATTCCCTGACTATGGGAACTTCAGCAGGGTTGGAACTTTCCTTGGTAACATCTACCACATGGGCTAAGAATGCATAACATCCTTGCCTCAACAGCTTATCAGCAACCATAGCTGACACAAGACAGGTGGGCAGAATCTTTCTTTCACCTTGAAAGATCCATGTGTTGCTTTCATCAGCAAACACAGCCAACTTGGACTCACAATCCAAGACAACTCTATACCTTTCTAAGGTATCCATCCCAAGGATTATATCAAACCCCTGCATATCAAGTGGTATAAGGTCCACTTGAATGCGATGGTCAGAAAAGAAAAGGATGCAGGGAGAACATACCTCCTGCAAAACGGCAGACCCACTCAACGGAGTCTCTAACAACAAACTATCTGCTCTATGACTAACAGTCATATTGCAGTTACGAATCACTTCACGAGTGATGAAAGAGTGCGTAGCACCCGGATCAATCAGAACAGATATATTACAGGATATAGACATATCAGAATATAAAAGTTTCATCTGACCTGCCACTACCCGTGGATTGACAACTGCCTCAGGTGGGTTCATAGCATAGAACCTCGCAGTCGCCTGGTGTTGAGGTGGTGCTGATGATCCAGCTTGAGACGCTTGTCCACGTCCTCGAGCTGCTCCTTGATGTTGTCTATTCTGAGATCCTTGTTGATTCTGTCTCGGAGGTTGTTGTGTCACACCGACAGGCCTAGAACGGCAATCCTTCATCAAGTGTCCCACCTTACCACAGTTGTAGCAACTCTTCTCCTGTTGTTGTGGTCTGGGTGGTCCAGTAACTGACACTGATGCAGAACTGTGTGTCCCTTGAAGCGGTTGACTCCGTCCTCTACCTCTACTTGGTGTCCATTGAGTTTGAAAACTCGATCTGGGTGGTGGAGGGTTAGGTGCAGAGAATCTAGGTTTCTTGGAATCCCTAGATGAAGAACCCTGGAACTGTGGATATCTTTTATGGGTTTGTCTTTTCTCAACCACAGATCTCTCTATCCTTCGGACTGACTCAACGAAGGTAGAGAATCTCTCTCTGTTTTCTAAGGCAGACACAGGGGTTGACATATCGGAATTCAAACCCTTTTCAAATCTTCTGATTCTTTCCTCATCTGTAGCATCCATATGCGGACAAAACCGCAACAGCTCCATGAACTTAGCTTCATACTCGCTAATGTTCATCATACCCTGCCTTAGTTTCTCAAACTGAGAAATCTTCTCATCTAGGAAGGTCTTTGGAAAATATCTATTGATAAATTCCCGACGAAACTCTTCCCATGAGAACTCTACTCCAGGTCTCTTCTGCTCTTCCATGTTCCACCAGTGACCAGCACTGCCTTTGAGAAGATAGACAGCATGTCTAACCTTCTCAGCTTCCGGAATTATAAGAATCCTGAAAGCCTTCTCCAACTCTGTCAACCATAAGTCAGCATCTGCTGGGTCGGCAGTTCCGAAGTACTCGGTAGCTCTGACACGACGAAGTCGTTCGAATGTCTTACCAATACCTTGTACTTCAGGCTGGACAGGTGCCCTAGGTGCAGGAATGGGCATCCTATCGGTTATATGTGTCATGGCAGTCATGAACTGCCCGAACATCGTCTGTACAGCTGGATCACTCATGTCAGCTGGGTCGAACTGGGGTGGCTCTCTTGGCGACTCAGGTGCAGGTTGTTTTATTCTCGGAACTCTTGCACCGCCTCGAGGTGCACTAGCACTACTCTCTGCCACGTGCTCATCACGATGTTCTGACATTCTTATGTATCTTCTTCTCCTGAGGAGCAGAAGATTCTATTAGATAAGGAAGGAGTACTAAAGGTAGACTCGACATCCTAAGTCCTATGCCTCTGTAGACTCAACTGAACCTGGAGCTCTGATACCACTAATTATGGGCTCTGATCTCCAAACCATGACATAAACACGATTAAAACTTAGCGGAAGCGAATCGGTAATCAGCGGAAGACAAAAATCACGGAAAATTAAAACTTTTCGAGATAAGAACTTGTATCCATAAAAACTCCTTTCATAAAGAGAGGTAACTGTTTACATCTCAGGATAATTACTTCTTGAGTAATTATATACATTCAAGATACAAAATCTCAAGATCACATAACACAAGACTCCAAGACCTGAGAGTACAGAGGACACATAGGACTGACTCTAACTACACCACATGGCAGGACAAATCTCCACCTGAGATTACTGCTGCCCCTGGTGCTGCTGCTGAGATTGATCACTTGTAGGCTGGTTTCTTCGTCTCCGACGTCCACCTAAAAAGTTGAAGTCTACGGGGTGAGACAATTATACATAATTGTCCCAGTGAGAGTTATAACTCTTCGCCAGAAGCTTTATTATAACATCAAAGATTATTTTAAACAGTAAAGCCTTCAAAGCATTCTATAACAGTTGCAGATATAACAAGATCTCTACAAATTAGGAGATATGGAGAATATCAACATTATTGCAATGTAACATCAATCAACTAACTTGGAGTCATCTCTAACAAGTTATACTACATGGTTGATTATGTTTTACAAACAACATTATGCCCTGTGGAGATGAGGCTTACCACTCATACTCCAACTGATCGCTGAGAAGCCGCATCAGTATCATACATAGGTCATTAAGAGAGCCGGATTCTCATGACCTTCATCTTCCTCAGTCAGTAAGAGGATCACTTGTAGGACATCTTGTGTCTCTACTACTATAGCTCACCAGGGTAAACTGGTCCTTCGCTATTCTAGAGTCACAGTGGCGTTCTGTACTCTCTTCGTCATCAGGAGGTTTCATATTTACCTACCACTGATACGGATATCTGTGCTTTCTTCGTCATCAGGAGGTTTCATGTTTACCTACCACTGATACGGTATGGAACTATAGTGAAGGATGGATGGATTCCACATCTACATCACTTTCCTACACTAGGATGTAAGGTTCTACACATCCATGTACCCCACATACTCAAAAGTATGTGCTCCAGGAGTTCCCTATGGAAAACCTGTTTCACCATCACTTAATTTCTGACAATGATGGATCTATGATCAGGGCTCTACATTATACTTGATTAGTTAGGTACATTCAGTATTCTTTAACAGCATACATTGTTCTTCAAACAATAACAGTAGCATAGCAGCTATAAAAGAAGAATACTAAATGTAACAGGCCTAACTCATATCAATCATCATTTCTCATTATCCTCATCACAAGTCATCTCTAAAGCATGACCTTGATGGTATTCATGGCTCTCATAGCCCATTATCAGCATAGGATGCCACTAGCAAGGCATCAGATTACATTACTTATTCATAAGGCTACAACATGCCTTCAATGAATATAACATCAACATCCATACCTGGATATAATTACCTTCATATCAGAACCTGCATGATTAATATATCTGATAAAGGTAATATAACAATAAGGAATGTACTTCCTACTCTTGTCATAAGAGTTAAATCTTTAATTTAAATCAAATAGAGTTTATTGCTCAAAAGCATGCCATTACCCTTGAATTAGGGTTTACTATTCATATTACATGTCATCACCCTTGAATTAGGGTTTACTTTCTCTCTCTAGGGTACTTTCTCTCTCTAGAGTACTCTCTCTTTCATCATACTAATGGTTGATGATAACATTAGACTAGATCAGGTTAGATAGAGTCATTATAACTAAAAACATCATTCTCATGTAATTAGGGTTTGAATTGAGTAAAGTATAACTCAATTGACCCTTCAGGGGTATCTTGGTAATTCACCCCATTGATCATCATCATAGTCAAAAACCTTAATCAAATAACTCCTTACTATCTTAGATTATCATTAGTGTTTGATTTGAGCAACATTGAACCATCATATGATTGAATTCGGTTGAAAGTGTTGACCGATTGCTCACTTTGACCTTTCAAGTCCATGAGCCCCTTTCTAGCTCCAAGACCGTGAGCCTCCTCATGGGCTTGAGATCGTGAGCCCCCTCACGATCATGAGGTCGTGAGCCACCTCACGGTCTTGAGGTCGTGAGCCACCTCACGGTCTTGAGGTCGTGAGCCACCTCATGGTCTTGAGGTCGTGAGCTACCTCACGGTCTTGAGGTCGTGAGCCACCTCACGGTCTTGAGGTCATGAGCCACCTCACGGTCTTGAGGTCGTGAGCTACCTCACGGTCTTGAGGTCGTGAGCCACCTCACGGTCTTGAGGTCGTGAGCCCCCTCACGGTCTTGAGGTCGTGAGCCTCTCATGGTCTCAACCGCAAGGTCCTTCAACAAAGGTTCAACAAATCAAACGATGATGTCAACTGATGTTGAAGCCTTCAAAAGGTCCAATAACTGTTGACCACCTATGGATTGAGTTAATTAAGGTTATGCTTAACCAAATGGTCATTCAATTGACCCTCAATTGTTGACCAATTAGGATTGAAATCGATTCAATTAAGGTCTATCAATGTTCACCCATCAACACTCAACAATGTGTATCAACACAAGGTTGAACCCTTCAATTGAGCTCCAATTGGGCCCAAACTTGGCTCAAACGGTCTTGAGGTCATGTGGGTGGACCCCACATGGTCTTGAGATCGTTTGCCCAAGATTTCATAAAAATCTAAGGTGATTTGATAGAGGTTGAACCCTGATTGGTCACAAAATCAGAATTTTGATTAAATTGATAACTTATTTGCAATTGGTGTTCAATTGGTCAAATTACTCAACCCTAGACCTTCAAATGGTCTTGGGTGATTGTCCTCACGGTCTTGAGGTCATGTGGGTGGACCCCACATGGTCTTGAGACCGTTTAGGTCAATCAACCCTAAAAACCCTAATTAGATCACCATAATTTCAGTACTGATTTTATCTAGGGTTAGCCCTAGTATTCACCCTTCAACTCTTAGCCCGTTTGGAATTAGACCATAAAACTTGGTGAGTTGTTAATTAACATAATTTTGAACAGTAATATCATGGGGTCAACGCTTAGTCAACGACCTTTCATGGTCTTGAGACCGTTTGCCCAAAAAGGCAATTTCAGACCGTTTGAAAATCAGCAATTAATTCATTTAAAGTTGTGACTTAAAAAGGTCATATCTCCCGATTCCTTTGGAGTTAGTCTCCCAAATTTTGAGGGTATTTAGCCTATATAATTAGGAACAAGTTTCTTATATGGTCCACGCTCGGTCAACAGGGCCAATCGGTCTTGAGACCGCGAGCCCTCTCACGGTCTCGAGACCGCGAGGCTCTCTCACGGTCTTGAGGTCGTGAGAGCAAACTGTTAGGACCGTTTAGGGAAAAGAAAAGCGGTGGGTTTTTCTTGGAAAACACGCCTTCATCATCTAGCTCAAGAACAGTACAGATATCCCACGGGTTTGTTTGCAAAATAGCAGGGAAAAGTAGGGAAATACTAGGAGCTATCATTAACTCGCATATAAAGATGAACATAGTAAAGCATAGGTTTAGAGTTATAAAACCCGCCTAAAGCTTGTTTCTTGAGCTCCAAGCTTTCAAGCTCCAAGCTCTAATGGCGTCCTTGAGTTCCCACAGGTTGGCCAAGGTGAAAACTCCAAGGAAGGATGAAAAGAGACGGCTAGAAAGATAGGGTTTCGAGAATTAGCCATGAAGATGACCTTGAATTCGAATTCTAACCATGGAATTAGGCAAGAAGAGGGGTTTAAACCTACCTTGCACCCCTTGTTCGTCCTCCTTAGCTCCAAGGCAGTCCTTGGTCGTCTTTGGTGAAATGAAACAGTAAGGGAACGAAGGTTAAGTTCCCTTGCAACTAAGGAAAGGAGGGCTTATATACTTGGGGTAGGATTTTCAACATTAGCTCATAAGTTTCCCTTAATTCCAACTAAGTCCTTCCTTCATTACTTGCTCGTCCCTTCCTCTTTATTCTAAGGACAAACCTTATCTTAAGTTATAGAAAAGAAGGCAAGGAAGGACAATCTAATAATAAAGTTCATACTTAAAGGGATATTGCACATATACCCTGATTATTCAATCACAGAGCCTATTTCTTAACTTGATAACTCAATTGAGGTGAATTCCTCATCATTTCTTCTCTAAATGATGGCAAGAGTCTAACAAGATACTTTAGATAACATTCTTTACAAATTGCTTCCCATTATTTGGGTAAATTGCATTTTACCCCAAATTAGGGTTTCAAGTACCGGGATTGCTTCCACAGCTGCACCTTGGTGCTCAAGCTTGGGAAATCCCTCAAACTTTACCAAAATGTTTCTCATGATGTCTCAACATCAGAGGAACACCTCATCATGTGCAAATTGCAGGTTAACCCTTCTAAATGGGTAAATTGCACATAGGTCCCTGTATTACAAAACAGTGCTACAACTTTATATAAAAAGGAGCAAAAACTGAAATATACATTTCTGAGAAGCTTAATTACATGCTCAGAGTTAATCACAAAGATTTAATTACATATTTAGGCAAAACACCTAGGGTTAGCTCATAACCCAGGTCAGGGATGTTACACCATTGGCTATGTGTTTAGCCTCAATCATTGATAATTACATGGTATTTTCTTTATCAAAGAACCAAAATACCAAACACAAGTTAAGGTTGAGGAAAGTTCCACTTTTTCTCATTCTATCAACTAAGAACCTGGCATAATCTGCATCTTAATAGAAGGTTAGCGTAAAGTCCCTTGCCTTAGGTTACTAAAGGCCAACGTTTGGCATTTTGAACAAGTACCTCATAATCCTCTTTTCAATTCCAAGATGAGGTTACCTAGTGCTAAATTGAAATCTAGAACATAGTCTAACACTAAACATGATATATGGTCTACAACCAATAAGATATAGAAAATTACCAATCCTACCTTTTATATCTCCTCATATATATTTTCACCTTCTTCATCTCTATCAAGCTTTGTGATGTTGGACATGGGAGTATGATTAGAGTTTTCTATATTCCATGTAAAAGTGCTTCATAAGTTCATTAGAGTACTTGTTATGGTCGATGAAGTTCCCATATTCATTTTTCTTAATTTGAAATATATAGAAGAATGTAAGATCCCCATTATTCTCATTTAAAGTTCACTCAATGTGAGGGAACGAAATTCATGGCATAGAACTTATCATCATATATTTGAATAATGAGAGAAGTGTTAGAAGTGCTTTTTAAGGATAGTGTAGAGTCAAATTTTGTTATGAAATAGTCGTTATCAATCAAAAAGGTCGTAAGCTTTTCATACTAAACTCAAGGGGCTTGTTTAAGACCATTAAAAGCTTTTCTAAAAGATAAGCACGGTCCACATGCTTTTCATGTTGAAAGTTGGGTTGTTGAGTCATAAAGAGTATCTCCTCTTTTTATTGAACCTAAGAGCTATTTATTCATCCTATTCTCTCATATGAGAAGAATAATAAAGTTAGGGATAAGGTTGCCTGAATAGTTTATCCATCTTAGTTTGATGGTGAATCTATATATACTTTGGAAATAAAAGCAAGCTTGACTATACAACCAGCCAGTATATTATAACTATGTGGTTGATAGGTGATATCATAGTTTATCATGTTCATGATGTTAAGATAATGAAAGATGAAGGGCATTAGTTCATTAGGTATTTTTCCCCTCCTTTCTTAGGAGCTTGAGAAGCATTTGGGAGTTTGTCTGAATATAATAGTTGTTCAAATTATGTTCCTTGTAGTGCAGGAGAAAATGTCAGATGCCTGGTTGCTCATCTTCAAATTCACTATTAGCACAAATACAAGTTATTTGTCCCAAGATATAGCTTCCTTAGGTATGTGTTACATGCACACCTATTCCTCCTTAATGTGTGTCCCATTGAAAACCATTATAAAAGCATAAGGTGATGGGTCTGGATAGCACCGTTGATGACATAGGCTTAGCTTTTACTAGATCCCTATTCTCTATTGGAAGATGAAGAAGACTTTGCAATTTCTTTGAGATGAAGGCTCCCAGGATATCACTAGTATCCTCTTTCTTGGGTGAACCATACCATTCTGATTAGACCAAAGGTGTCATTGATACACGTTAAATGTAAGTATACATATCAATGTAATGGAGTCCCCAAAGAGGGCCAAATGTCAAAGTCAGGGAAATGCACTCCTGAGACTAATACTAACTGTGATGCAATTAGCTGAGACAATGAAAACTTTGAGTGAAGGTTTAATTATCTAAGATGCAAAAAAAAATATCTAAGATTACTAGTGTTGATCTCAAGTGGAGTGAATTCTAGGATTATAGTCTTGCCTCAATTAACATTGCAATGAACATGATATCATTAATAATTCTCTCTCCAACCCTTGGACAAAGAGACCAGTAGCAAGAATTACCTACTCTCACGGTGTAATTCAATACCTAATCTAATACCAATCCCACTATAACAGAAATTGTGCTATTAGTTAGGTGCTTTACTGAAATCTTTGGGTTATTATCTTCACACTCATAGTCCTTTTCTCGAAGCGCGGTAAAAAATGTGTATATTTATGAGTTTTCCAACCCTTAATCCCTCTCTCAAAGAAATTAACTATCTAAGAAACTACCTATGGTCATCAAACATAGATAATTCGTGATACTCTCATAGAAATATGTCAAGAAATTAAGAGAAAAAGATGTATTAACACATAACATTCAATTATAATGCATAACAGGCTACACTCGGGTCCTAAGGAACAAGGGGATTAACCCCACATGATTTTCATTATCAAGCACATTAGAGTGAAGAAGGAAAATGTGGGGAACAATAAATAAATAAAAGAACCCCTAAAGAAGGTGGTCTAGATGACTCCCTCACATGAATGTGCTGATTCACTAACCTCGAGTTGTAAACCCGTCCACCTGAGGTGCCCAAATCACCCAGAACGTGGCTTTCTTCTCTACTTTTTCTCAACCGTCGTACAATGGAATAGAATGAGATTAACTAGGTTTGGAGTAAATACCCCTTAGTCATAGAAGTGACTTAGGGCATCATTAATTGCCAATAATCAGATTAAACATGATTTTTAGATCCTCCTGATACCGTTGTATTGGTACTACTGAAACCTTGGATAGTTGTGGTTTCCTATGCATTTGTCGGTACTCCCGAGTTGATTAGTACTAAGATTTCTCAAGATTTTCTAAATTCGTGTAGTGAGGTTGTTGATAGTATAAACTTACTTAGTCAGTACTACCAAGTTTTCTCTAATTCACATGTTCCTTTCTAAGCAAGTGTCGGTAATACTGACAGGTAGGTCGGTAGTACCAAGCTATGTAGTTTCTTGTACATTCACTTGAAATTTGTAAAAACTGAACATAAGCTCCCAAATAGTAATGAATCAAATAGGAACATTAAAAATACATTTCATTGGTGCAATTAAGTGTCACATGTTAATGATGATAAATAATGCACAACTTAAAATGAAAATGAACAATAAGTGCAAAAAATCCATAATAAATAGTCTGTGAAAACAACAATTATCTAGTGCATCAAACTCCCCTAAGATTACATGTTTCTCGTCCTCAAACAACACACCCTCGGATCTATTTGAGACAAGTCAGCAATAGGTCAGAGAACATAAACTTTATTTCTCAAATACTCAAACCAGCCTTTACTAACCACTAAACAATTAACTACTCTCAAGTGACCAAAAGATCCATAAAAGATGTCCATCCTTAGATCAGTGAACACTATCTATAGAGCATTTAATATCATAATCAATCAGACATTCTCTTGATGAATCATGTGATTCCCTATATACATTGCTCTTTCCTAACTACCAACTACTTGGAAGCATTTCTCCTTATAAAAATGAATGAGGAGATCAATCATATATGTGGCCTACCAATAAGAGCAATGCGTGGAATAAAATAGGTGGCTTATGAAGAATCACAAGTAGCATTCAAATTACTTATGCAAAAATAAAATATGATGAACCTGTATGGTGAAGATAATGAGATATGCATGAATCCTAATGACTAATATTATGGGTGAAATGATGCATGTATTGAAAACCTCATCAAATGAATGAGAATGAAGTAAAGAAGAGAATAAATCATGTGAATGTTTCCATTTCTTTGTGAAGATTTTAGGGCATCCTTTCTCCCTCTTTATTTTAAATCATTATTTTTTTCTTTTTTTTCATTGGCCCACTATTTTAGCATGATGGAAAGTTATGTTTGGGCTTCACTAACATGTCTCATTCATTTTTTCTTTTCAAATTTTTTTCTATGGGTATGGGTATGTATCCCTTCAATCTTATTTCAGAAGAAAATAATATAACCACATGATGTGAAAATGAATAATGAAAAATGCATAAAATCTAGATGTAATTGTTATGAAACTATATGGTATGCACAAAAATTGTTTATGCATAATAATGTTTTCCTTTTCATTTTGTAACTAATGCATTTAAAGAGAAACTAACTATCATCTCACCTATTACGCCATGCAATGCAATAAAAAGGAAATATTTTGAGTTACTTGATCATCTTAAAATGGTGAATCAAAACGAGTGGAAAATGGATAGAATCAAAAATTTAGGAGACAATGCCTTTCTTGATCTATAATATGTCCCTCTCTAATTTCATGTACATAGGGTAACATTAGGATTTCTTTCTAAAATTTCAATTTAAGATCATGTTAATGTTTGATCAATTCATGATTAAACCCCATCTTCATCAACATTACATGAATAATTAAGATTCCATTCATATCAAGTGTCCTTAAGAAGACTAGCCCAGACACTTCCTCTAGATGGTGTTATTCAAGGAATTGCAACTAAGCTCAATTTAAAGAACACATTTTTCTCTATTTTTTTTAGTTTCCATTGCAAACACATGAAAGCACATGACAATCACAAGAATCATGAATTAAGCTCCACTATTACACGAGATAGATGTGGATCCTAAAAATTAAGCAAAAAGAAATTAAAAATCAAATACAAGAAGGATAGAGATGTTCCAACACCCCCAAGCTTGTACTTGACTATGTCCACATAGTCAACATTCAACTAAAGAGGTGGAACAGTGGTACTAATCAAAAGGGTGGTGGTAGAGGTTGTGGCATGGTAGGATCATGCGAGTAGAATGTGCCCTAAAATGTTGGGGGCTGCTGTGACATATATGGAGGATGTGGAAATCCACCAAAGTAGCCTTGACTCCAATAGGTGTCAAAGAATGACTGCTGATAGCTCTCCATCCTATGCAAATTATTATGCATGTTCTCTTGGTTACCCAAGAGAAGTCGCTCATTTGTGAAGATCACACACTATTTTTGATAGATCCATCCTTGAACATCATGGATTCCCACTAGTGTTTCCTTCTGGTGCTGCTTCCCCTGCTGGATTTCTTGTAGCATTCTATGCATACCTTCCATGGAGTATGGATCACCTTCCTGGGCAATTTGTGGTGGTGCAGAAGAACTGGAGGCTATGTGTACTCTCACGTGCTCGGTAGATCCTCCTTCTCGTGATTGGAATGGTGGCCTCCTCCTCCTCTCCATCTTTATCTTTGTCCTGTTGTTGCTCTTACTTGATATCTTCTTCTTCTTCATCTTTCTCCAAGTAATCCACCACAAGACACCTCATATGATATACTCCTTGCAAGTTGAAAATAGAACCAAGGAGCTCCCTCTCTTGGTATTGGTCATCAACTATACAACACACGTACAACTTCCCATGATGCAGGTTGATGAGGTTCTCTCTTGTGAAATACTTCAAATCCAAATTAGGAGCTTCCTTTAGAGATCTAGAGGTAGAGAGGTCAAGATTGAGATGCATCTCTATCGGAATGATAATCCCTCCAAAATGGATGGGGGGCTTCCTCTGCGCTAGTCACTTCACATCCATCATGTGTTGGAGGAATAAGGAACCAAAGTCCACTGACTTCCCTCCGAATTCTAGCAAGTTGTAAAGGAAGAAGAGATCCATCCACTGAACCTTTCCCTGCCCCCGACTGAACTTGGAGAAAATGGTGTTGGTAAGGAGGCGGTGTAGGATACAAGAAAATGGGTGCTCAATGTTGGTGATGTAGTTGATGTTCCAAATTATGTGGTAGCCCTCTGGAACCTCTGCTAAAAGCTTCTAGACACCCTTATCATCAAACTTGCCGGTGAGAAAGTGTATTTCACTCAATGGCCACCGATAGATGGCATCAAATTCCAGCATTGTCATTTGGTAGGTATTGTTGAAGAGACAGAATTTGATGATCACTTCACTCCATCCATACCCATGCTTGGGGATACATCAAACCTTCAATGAGGCCAAAAACTCACAGACTGTCTTAAGGAAGGTGAGCCAATCACCAAAGAATGGGTGATCACCCACAAAATCCTGACACTTGCAGATGCAGAGGAGATTTTCAATGAATCCCAAGGATGCAAGGAATGCACGGTGTCCATACCATGTCGTAGTGATCTCTCTCTTCATCGAGTTGTTATAGATCTTCTTCACATCAGCATTGGGATGAGCGATGCACATTGGTTTGGGAACCAACTCGTTATGCCCTACCAATGAAGAAGCACCTTTCCTGGACACTTCACGTTGGTACAATAAGGGGTTAGAGAAAAGGGAGCTCAGAGAAGACTTGGATCGCTCGAGTTTGCTTGATCTATCCTTCTTGAGAGAGGTGTAGTGGAGGTGTGAATGATACACCTTCCACAACCTTCCTTATATAGCCACTAGAGTTTCCACTACCTCCATATTGGTATTACCAACCTTGGTGTCGGTACTATCGACTTTTCCTCCATGATCTGCGTGAGTCAATACCAGCCAATTATTCTAATGCTCCTCATTTGTCTATGTTGGTGGAGGTGGATCGCCATGTGTCGGTAGTACCGACGGATGTTGGTAGTTCTGATAGATGTCGGTAGTACCGACAGACGTCGATAGTATCGACTTATAGATATGTGTGATAGATCGGTACTACCATCCATTGGATGTGAAAAATCTCAATCATCCTTTTCTCTCCCATGGATTCTAGTATTTCTAGGTCAGTACTACAGACATGGTGTCAATAGTATCTAGTCTTTGAAATTTCTAGATACTATCGAGCATTATCTTGGTATTTTGAGCCTAGAGAAACATTGGATGTCGATACTACTTAGTTGAATGTCGGTAGTACCGAGTCCTTATCAGTTAACTCGGCCCCTCTTCTACAAAATGTCGGTGCTACCAAAATTTTGGTTTGTACCACCGAGAAATTTCTAGGGATTGTTGTGGTATCGTCAGTACTACCGATACTGCTATCGATACTACTGAGATTTTGTGAAAGTCAACCCTATCATCCCTGTGACTAATGCAATACTATCGACATGGATGTCAGTGCTACCGACTTATGCTCAGCCTACAGACAAAACAAAAATGATCCAGGCACCTTTTTTTACAAAAACTAATGTAATGAAAACAAAAATGTAAAGAATATGAATGCCAAGAATAGAGATCCTAAAACAATAAAGATGGTTGGGTTGCCACCCAACAAGCACCCTTGTTTTACGTCCTAGGATCGACAAGATGATTTTCTTTAGCTTGGATTATCACAGGATGGTTGTGAAGATTCATGTAGAAGTTTGAACGTCCCTCTATCATCCTCTATCCCGAGTGTCAAATAGCCTCTACTAATGGCAGTGATCATGTGGGTGTAGCTTAGAACGACCTATATAACAACATCTCAGATCCTCTCACCTCGTTCATATCCATGACCACAAAATCAACAAGAAAGATGAATTTGTCAACTTTGACTAGAACATAAACACATATCTTGTACGGCCTCACAATAGAACCATTTGCCAACTCAATTGTCATGGTTATCTTCGTCAGTTTCTTCAATCCTAACTTTTGAAAGGTACTAAGGGGCATGAGATTTATGCTCACCCATAATCACATCATGCTTGTTGAAAATGTTGGCTACCTATGGAACAAGGAATGTAGATGCACTGTGGATCTTTTCTCTTCATTTGAAATCTTCCATGGATCATAGCACTCATCACTTCATCAACACACAAAACACTATATCTTGTATCCATCTTTTCTTGTTGATGACATCCTTCAAAAATCTTCCATATGTAGGGATTTGCTCTATCACCTCCACGAGTGGGATGTTGATGAGGATGTAATGACTGGGCCCACTTCCCTAGGCTCTAGTAGAGTTTCAAGAATGACGACTGGCCCCACAAACCACCGCTAGCCTTAACTGCGCACTTTGTCCACACTGACGCGCAAGCCGGGGTCAACTTCCCGACTGGTCACCCATCCTAGTACTACTCCAAGCTGAGTACGCTTAACTATGGAGTTCTTTAGTGATGGGCTCCTGGAAAAGGAGGTGCACCTTGGTGATATGGGTAGTCCAATCATTCCTTTTAAGATCATGTTATCCGAGGCCTCAAATCCTGGGATGTTACAATCTCCCCCACTTAGACTCTTGACTCCCTCGTCAAGGCTCAACTATATGGCCTCATAATCTGACTCCATTTCAGTGCAGACCCACAATGGCCCATGGACACCCAGCTCCCGTCCATGGCTACCAGCGCAAGGGCGGCTCCATCTCGTCTCTACGGATAGCCATTTCCAACTTGCCTGGACCGCACGGCTCAAGACTGGCATGCCACATGCCCATGTGGGCCCCACCTACTGGAGGGGTTATGGCTCTGATACCATTTGTAATGCATGGGCCCACTTAGACTCTGATAGAGTTTCAGGAATGATGACTGGCCCCACAAACCACCACTAGCCTTAACTGCACACTTTGTCCACACTAACGCGCAAGTCGGGGTCAACTTCCCGACTAGTCACCCATCCTAGTACTACTCCAAGCTGAGCACGCTTAACTATGGAGTTCTTTAGTGATGGGCTCCCGGAAAAGGAGGTGCACCTTGGTGATATGGGTAGTCCAATCATTCCTTTTAAGATCATGTTATCCGAGGCCTCAATTCCTGGGATGTTACAGTGGAGCTTTCAGAAAATGTCTAGGAACATCTTAAATTGCTTTTCCTCCTTCCTTGTCTTCAAATTGTCCGAGAATGGAACATGTGGATTCTCTATACATTTGTGTGGAGGAATATATGGAACATTATGGATCTCCTCCCCTAATCTTGCTTCAATGCCATCTTTTAAGATAGAACTTGGAACATCTCCCAAGGCTGGAATGGTTGGTGGCTACTCCTTCTTAGGTGTGGGTGCCTCCTTAAGGATTGTGATTGTTCCGCTACAGAGTAGAACCTACACTTGTTCTTCTTGCACAAGCACCTTTTCTGGAACTGTAGGTAGAAACATAACCATGGTGGAACTTTGAAGTTCTTTGTCTCACATAGTTGGTGAAGATGGGGCATCCTTATCACTTATTGTTGACTCTATATTAACTGAGTTGCATGAGCATACCCTATTGGCGTGTTACATCCTCCTGGTCTTCCATGTAGACTGTGGGGATACAAAACTATTGTTGTGAAGGGCATAAGTAACATGACTTAACACACACACACACACACACACACACACACACACACACACATATATATATATATATATATATATATATATATATATATAAATGTGTGTGTGTATGTATATATTTGTGTTGTGGGAGAAAGTGTGTCTATGTGTCGTTAACTTTTATTTATAAGTACAACCTGTACAACCTCTTCTTACGATCATTTTGATTCTTGTCCATATTGAGGTCTCCTATTATTTTCACTTAAATTTCATTAGCATAAAAACTTTCCTCCATGTTTTCATCATAAACATTTTTATCTTTGTAGAGTTCTTGCAATACTATTTCAAGAATACATATTTTATTTTTCTATAAGTAGTCATTTTAATTTTTTATTCTTCATCAAGTTCACTTATACATCTATGTGTAAGGATCATTTCGAATTTTTTTTAATCAAAAATATATTCTATCCAAACATTTCATATTATTCATGTCTTTCTTAGGCTTGTTATATTATTTTAATTCTTATCCATCTTTGGTATAACATTTCCCACTACATAAGTCTTTCATCTAGATCATTGTTTTTATTATTAAAACTACACATATAACTAGAATTTCAAATGTCATGGATCTATTTCATGATTTTCAAACACATTCTATCTTCTAGTCTCTCTGGCTAAAAATCATTTATGTTTTTGTTATTCAATTTCATGTTAGTGACTATAATGGCATTTTTCTTGTGACATAAATATGTTGTAATATTCAAATAACATCATTAGAAATCACTACTATCTGATCAAGTTGTAACTCTAATAGAGAACAAAATGGAATTATTACAAGTTCTTCATTACATGTTGCTAAAAACTCTTATGTTGCTGACAATCATTATCTAATCTAAGAGACTTCATTTCACAATAGTAATGTGAGAAGGATCTATCATTTCCTATTACCAAAAAACAAAGTTGACTTTATATATCATTTTTTTGTGCAAGTTATGAACCATATTCCCCACAATATTGAGATTTATCTCATAAATTATTCTTTATGATTAACCTTCTTTCATGAACCCTATTAACATTGGGATATAAATGTAATGAACCAATTTTCAAATTAATTATCTAATTAGCATTTACTTGGATGATTGCACGCTTAAGAATATTGATCATTGTTTAAAGATTGACTAATGCTAGTAGTCTGATCACTATTCTTTGAACTTAATGGGAAACTCTAAATATGATTTTATTTTAAATAATTGGAGTTTGAGAATTGAAAACCCTAATCACTCAAAATTAAGATTTTGGTACTATATGAATATGAAATTTGATAAATATAGTGCTATACTAAATGATTTTTTATATTTTACATACAACTTTGATTTTGCTAAGATTTTGATATAGTTTAAAAAATTAATAAAGTATTCTTGAAAATATCTTATTTTTTGAATGTTTGTATGACCTATTTTCGTCTGAGTTTCCTTAGTATAAACTCAACAAGCCATGCTTTCAGGCTGAAATATAACAGTCTAGTATTTGAATTTTATCTTGATCTAAAATTTGAGTTTTAGTTATGAAACTCCACTTTAGATATGATATTGGATTTTCTTAATTTTTATATAATGTTTAAGTTTTATTGAGTGTGGTGTCCGCCAATTTTCTTTTTAGTAACAACTTGATTGACCATACTGCAAACTGCGGTATAGCAGTGTAGTATTTGATTTTTATTTATTTATTTGTAACACTAAATGATCTAAATTTTTTTATTAGATCTCTGAATATCCTTCTCACACAAAATTATAATGTGTCACAATTTTTGGAGTAGATTTGACCTACTAAATAAACGATTCAAAGTAACATTTTTATGACAAAAATTTTAGCTGAAGTAAAAGAAAGTGTAAAGTTCGGTCAATTTACAATTGGTCCAAGCACCTTAATTGAATGATATGAATAACCTAGCACCCAAGGAGCTCTCATATGTCGTGATTCCTATTAGAGAAACAAATTCCTAAAGAGTGAGGAGAGCTTGGGTTTTGAGAGGAGAAAGTGGTGGCGATATTGAACTAGGGTTTTACCATATGAGAAATGATGAAATCAAGTAAACCTAGCTTCTTTGCATAGTATTCCATGGTGAAATATTCTGTCACATATCAAGATTCCATCCCAACCATGATTTGATTTGAAATGATATCAAATCTCCCTTTTTTCTCACTCTTTCTCTCCTATTCTCCAATTCTTGGGTTTTTGAGTTCAGAAGAGGAAGACATGGATTCAGTTGCTAGAATTTGATTGGATTTCTAAAAATAGAGAGTTTGACCTATGTTTTAAGGTGGTTGTCACCTTATGTGAGTATTTATATCCCTCTTAAGATTTGTATTCAAATTGAAAGCCTAATTTTATCTGGCTAAAATAATCAAAAACCTTGCTTGTATCTGTATGTGATTGGGTATTGATTCGAAAAGATATTATGGAATCAAATTCTATTGATGTCAGCTATTTATAATTGAAAGAACTTTCTTAGTTCCTGGTATATTTATTGATGTTCCAAGGAAAATTCTATGGATAAAGGACTATGTTATTTCATGTGAATATTGTCCAAAAATCATCCTAGTGCCCGAATGCTTGGGAATTGAATCAATATGTATAGAATAATTCAATACAATATATAATAAGGATCAATATGAGGTGGGTATTCCCTGTTAAGGGTTTGTGTTGTGGCATTGAATCATATGAGTTAATTAATCAATGTATACTTATGATTGATGAATGAAATATGTGAAAATGGAAACTAGGGTTTCCATGTGTGTGAATAGACCTAATGAACACCTACGCACAATTATGAGATTAGATATGATTCTTATGATGTGTTGAATAAATGTTGACTTCTTGAAAACCCTAGAAGTTTAGTATTAAGACAGGTATGAGTGATAAATTTAGAACTTTTGCCTAATGTTGTAAATGTGATTCAATGTTGAAGTGTAGGTATTAATACTTCTATTGAATATGATGAGTCTTTGTAATATGATCTAATGCTAATGCATCTACTTTAGTATAATTTATGGAATAATGAGTAGCCCTCACATGAATGTGGGTCCTTTTATACAAGCTACACAATAATGAATTGCGAAGGATAATTAGATATTATGATTTAAGAAGATGTAACCTAATCCATTGTTTAAAGATAAAGAGAGTACTATTATAAGGGACATAATGATTTTTGTTAATTATGAGAATGCCATTGTAAGCCAATGACATGGTAGAATCAACTATTTACAAGAACGAAGATGGACAAGAATGATCAAATGGTGATGGCAAGTTAAAAATGAATTTAATGAAATGTGTATGATGAATAAGATAGTCTTTATATTTTTATTACATGTATGTTGTCCCAAATTGGATAAGATATATTAAAATCAGGTTACGAAGGATTTCGATGACAGAGAAACTTGATATATAATGTAAATTTAGAATGATTTGTTCCTAGAGTAGTAGTGAACATGAAATGAAAGAAGTTAAAACTAATGAATATGAAATAAAGGGAAAATGATGAAAATTAGCACATGGATCTAAGAACCAAACCCTAACCCTATAATGAGCTATGTGATGCTAATGAATAATGATCCTGAATGAGGGATTAAGGAAATAAACATGAGTATAATTTAATAAAATTACAAGATGAGGTTCAAGGGTATGAATTGATTTATAGAATCATGCTCTTGGATTGTAATTGTATGTCAGGATACTTGTATTTTAAGAATGGCCTTATATGGTGAATTTCTAATGAGGTCAATTATGCATTGAATATTAGCCCTAATTGAAAATTCATATATAGTAAGTGAGGAATTTTAACTGTGTTGCATGATGAACCTTCTCTAAGTATGACGAATGAACCAAGATGTTTATATGCATATAATATTGATAGTTTTAATGTATTTGTGAATATTTTTTGAGAATTGTGATTTGGAATGAACTAATAAGAAATATGTTGAGATCAAAATTTACATACATTAATTACATTTGAAAACCCTAATGGGGTTAAATGTTGGACAATGAGATTATGTTAGGATGAAAGCCCATTGATGATTACAAAACCTTGATAAGGGTAAATGATGGACAATGAGCTTATGTCTTGAGTTGAAAGTCCACTGATGATGACTTCTGTGAGATTATGTAGAAAATTGAAAGAATCATACATGTTGCAAACTATAGATTTTTTGTGCTTTTTTCTTTAATTATTGTTTTTTTTAATCCTAATTTGTTTTGGGTTATGATAGATATGGGAGAATACACACATATGACTATAGATTGAAAAAGATGACCTGACCCAAAAAACCGGACCCGTCCTACCCACAACCCCACCTGATTAAACCTGAAAAAATATATAAGCTCAAACTCAACCTGACACAATGTTTACCCAAAACTCAATATGACTTGGAATGTCAGACCCAAACCTAACCCGACACCCGACCCGATCATATGGCGTGACCCAAATCAACCTAAAAAAATCACAACTGACTTCACCTGACCCGATATCAACCTGACTTAATATTGACTCGACCCAACATCAACCCACCCAACACCAACCCAACCCCATGTCAACCCGATCCAACCCCAACCTGACCCATTATCAACCTGACTTGACATCAAACCGACCCTACACTGACCAACCCAATGTCAACCCGACCCAAAATCAATCCCACCGAACACCGACCGAGTACTAGCGAGTGGCAACTTGCGAGAAGCCAAGTTTTAGGTTTCCAATAGATATTGGTATGGATTTATCGATATATTATTTAACAAGAAATAGTTTGCTTGACAATTTTATAGTAAGTAAGAGGAAGGAGAAATATATGGGATAATAGATAGTAAAAGAAGAAAATAACAAGTAAAAAATATTTTCTTTATTTTTTAATTAATGCAACATTTTAGTCATTACTCATTATCACAAGTCACAATGTGACCTAAATGAGGTTCAACTCAAAACAACTTGATTATATAAATGCACAACCTAAGAAACCCCAACTTTCTACCCAATTCTGACTCGATTCAATCTCGAGTTAGCCCCAAGAAATAGTGTAAATTGAAATGACCTGAAGTGATTTGATGTGAACCCAAACTAACCCAATAAATGAATTGAACAAACTTGTATCAAAATTGACCCGATCCGAACACGAGTTAAACCAAAAATGCAAAATGAACTGAAGAGACCAAATTAATACTAACTTGACTTGACATAAAAGGATAAAATAACCTTAAATGTCTTTGACCCATAATGACCATGGAAAAACCCAAAGTGACCCATCTGATTGCCAACTCTCCAACCTTGAAAAACCCAGACCCAACCCAAAACAACTAGACTCAAACCAAATACATAACCCAAGAAGACCCGATCTGATTACTACCCAACCCAAAAATGACTCGACCAAAAACCAAATTAGTCTGACGAAATAGTGCAAATTGACTAGACCCGATATTAAGATGATTCAAAATGATTTGACGTGAACCTGACCTGACCTGATAAATTAACCTAAAAATATGTATACCAAAATTGACCCGGCCTGAGCCCGAGTTAACCCAAAAATGCAAAATGACCCAAAGGGACCCAACCCATTACTAACCCGACCCGACCTGGAAAAATAAAATAACCTGAATTATCTTTGACTTGTAATGATTTGACCTGAAATGGCCCGACCCAAACCCGAACCGACCCGCCCGATTTCCAGCTCTACATATGACACATGACGTTTTGAATAACTTTAAGATGAGTACAAGATATTATTAACATGTGAAATAATTACACATCTAGTTAGATGCCCCAAACATTGTGAGTTCCCCAAGGTCCACACTGGGTAAACCAAAATGGATCTCCTTGTACTAATCAATGAATTATGAAAAGAATTTCTTGAGTGTGGATCAAGACCATTAGTGTTAGACCACCAAGACTTAGGAGTGAGTCATTTAGAGTGGATTTTTCCCTAAATCCTTGTTGTGAAAGTCTTTATCCATGAGGAATATACTTTGATGAAAGGAATTACGTGAAATATGAAAATATGAGAAATATTGTGATATGTGATATATTGTTTTACTAGTTTCTATCGTATGTACCCCAGATGAGGATGTGAGCCTCTTTAGGCAACCTTAAGGTGTCCAATGTCTTTTATTGATATATTAGGGTGGCCAAATTACCCTAAGATAGGGATGGTGATTCGTTGACACAAGAATCAAGCATGGTGACTTCTACTTGGTGAAGTACAAGCCAAGTAATTTCAGGCCAAATGAATAAAAGATGGCAAGCCATGTAGAATATGATTTGAATGTTTGCTACATTACTTCTACTGCTATCTAATAATTTGCCATTGTTCATTATGTTTCGTGTTGTGGAAAATAATCATTATGTTACTTAGATTATCTATTTCATATTTGGATTTGTCTTTTTGACAAGTCGTAAATGTTCATATTTATATCCACTCTGAATATGATTTGAATTGCTTGCTATTTGATAGAATTTTTTGGTAGACATGTCATATGTGTACTTCATCTTCAGGTCTATAGGGTCTATTTCTATTCTGGCTGGTGGAGTGTCACATAGATGATGTTATTGTTATGTATTGTTTTTAAATGCTAACATTTTGATTTGTTACTCATTGTTAAGGTTTCCCATTTTAAATTAAGTAGCATCTACTAATTTGTTCATAGACATTCTCTAAAGATATTTTTAACACCTTACTGGGATTGTAGATTGAAGTTGTTCTCCAACTTTCCATTCACTTGGGTAGCACTGATATGTGACCATGCACTGCTCTCTTCTTGTGATGTCATAAGTTAGGTATGGATATTCACTACCAATGTGATATAGGACCTATAGGGTCACACACATAAGAACCAATCTAGAAGAGGAGTTTAATCTTGAATGATGATTGCATTAATACTAAGGCATTTAGGTATTCAATTCACACAACAGATCAACTGACTGCACTGCCAAACAATCGACTCCCAGGGTGAGACGGCCATTTGGAGAGACAGACGGTCATTTCAAGGGTTGAGACAAGCATTTGGAGAGTTAGGTTGATTGGAACAAAATTTCCTAGAGTTCTGCATGAATTAGGCCCAACTGATCGGCTCAGTAGAGCGACACGGTCGGTTCTCCTGGTGACCCAATCAGCTCGGTTGAGCCAATGAAAGGTTCTAATAACTTTCCCAAATTTGTGAGAAAGTTTGATCATTTTGATTGATCAATTCTATTGAAAAAAGAAATTAATGTTCACATTAATTGGAAATGATTTTACCAAATTTGTGTATGATTGGAAAACTATGAGATGATCCTCTCATAGTGCAAACTGATTGGCTCATGTTCCAGATGACCGTTTGGGTTGCCAAACAACCAATTCAGATTTTACAGGTTGCAAAAATTCAAGATCTTTTAGTCCATTCCACTCCCACACAGATCCCAAATAGACTAGGAACCTTGGCCCTAGCCCCGCCTATAAATATAGGGATAGTGGGGGTTTCCCAAGCACACAATTGAGAATCAGTTTGTCTGAAAATTGTTTTTCTCTCTGGTTGTGGTAACCAATAGAGCCAAAGTAAGTCCTACCCGACTAGGGTGGGATAGCGACGAGAGAGAAAAAATGAGAATCAAAGTTTTGGGAGAGCAAGTTGGTGACTAGTACTCCAATGGGAGAGACTGCTCCTTCATGTCTGTTCTACAAGAATGATAAGATTTCTAGTTGGCCCATGTTGACTACTCTAGAGGTAGCAATCCTTGGTTTTCTACAAGGAAGGCAATGTTAGTCTGCAGTTAGTGGCAAGAGCACATGATTTGTTGTAGAAGATATCTAGTCCTCTGTCCGTGTAGAAGATTAGGGGTTGCACAGACACCATTTAAGAGAATCTAGAATATAATTGCACTGCAATGAGTTGTTGTCGCTGGACTTTCTTTAGGATAAGGTATAAACTCATTAAACCATCCTTCCTATATCATAGAACTTGATGCGATCTTGTTGTTATGGGAATGTGGATAGGTAAAAATTTTGTTTTTGCTGCCATATTTTGTGCCCATATTTCCCAACAATTTACAATCTCAACATGTGGTACTAGCTTCTCTATGTTGAATACACCCAACTCATCCATGAGTTTAATAGGAACTAGAACTAGAGAGGATATAGAAGAAACAATGGAGAGTGGGATGTATACCTCTTATTGGGGAAGCACCTCATGATGAGTTGACATGTCATGATCATTTTTGATCCACATGTCAAGAATGATAAATTTCATTCTCATCATTGATAAAAAATGTGGGCTTCTCCATATTCCTCTGAGAGCTCAATAATGGACCCTCAAGTAAAAGGACTGGATGAGATAGTTGTGCTTTCTGATGAGCTAGTTGTCCCATTATTCTTTAACCCCATCCTTTTCCATCTGAAGGCATTTCTTGTCGGTGTGCTAGCATTACTTTTTGGTTAACTAACATGCTCTTGAGAGCATCCATCCTCTCATCTTTATAGGTAGATATTTATCTGTATAGTAAGTTTGTTCATTATAACTCCCATAATAGTGTTGATTGTAGTCTGCCTCACCCATATAACCATCTTCATATAATGTATCCTCATAGTATCCCCCATAATATGTTGATTGCCAAAACATCATATCTTATTTTAAGGAGTTTAAATTATGCTCACTATGGATCCTTTAATTGGTTGTGTTTTCTTATGGAGTAAATCCATTCTATCCCTTGATCTCATAGTTGATCCTAGCATTTTGCTCAATGATGATCCTACACATCAATAATTTCAAGGGAAACGCGACATCAGATAGGTAGCAGAAACAAAAAACAATTATTGACATATTTCTCATTAACCAATAGATCACGTCATAACTATGCAATGGGAAGAATGGTTTCACGAAGATATACTTAGTATTGGAGAAAGTCTAGAAACAATCCTTGTCGATGTAGATGTGGAATCTATCTTGGACGGTGTTTGTGCATCCCCTGGTTGCACTGGGACTCGTCTAATTCCTCCTCTAAGGACAACAAACTCAATTAACTACTGCAGCGGCTCCTCAGATCTCGCCACAGACTGCAAGTTGATGTTGTCCTCCTAGCAGCAACCAAAGGACTCATGCCTCTAGAGTAGTTCACACAGACCAACTAGAACTCTTGTTATCCTTCTAGAACAGACATGATGGAGTTGTCCCTCCTGTTGGCATACTAGTCACCAACATGCTCTCCCACAACAATGATTCTCAATTATTTCTCTCCCTTGGCTATCCCACCTTAGTAAGGCAGGACTTTCCTGGGCTCTAGTGGTTACCAGAACTAGAAAGGACATCAATTATTAGAGCAAACGATTCTCAATTGTCTATTTTATAGTCTAGGAAGCCCCCAATACACCATATTCAAGATTCCCAATTTGTGCGAGAGTGGAAGGGACTGGAAGATCTTGAATTTTCACAATAATTTTGGAAACTTCACAAGATACGACAACCCAAATAGTTGTTTAGAAACCCAAACAATCATCATATGTAGATTTAAATGAGGATTAAAGTACAAAGGAGGAATAGTTAGAATAGACTGCAGTTATGGATAGAAGTAGTTACCCTCAGTTTGAAAAAAAAAGAGGTATGCAAAGTCTTATTTTATTACAGCCTTTTAGTTTAGTTTAGTAGAATTTGATAATTACTATTGATTATTTGTTGAACCTTTGATCCAGAAATTGGGATAATGGCTCTGACCTCTTGGTCTCCCTTAATTAGGGGTTACTGGGAGGCGGGGTCGTTACAGCTCACCCTACACCCGTCTCTTCAGTGTGCTTCCATCCACCACCATTTTCCACCATCATCCACCCAGTTTTGCCCATTTTCTACCATCCACTATAATTTTCCACCTTCATCCACTTACCAAGCTATTGTTTGGGGCAGATCTAGAGAAAAAGGAGGCCAAGGAGTACAGAAGATCAAGGAGGAGGAGCCAAAGGATGAGGTCCGGCCTATACGGAGGCCAAGGAGCGAGAGCCACTTTTCCTCTATAGGCTAAATCTCTTCTTCTTCTCCTTTCTTCTATTGTTCTCCTTTGTTTCTGTACAAATGATGTTCTTCCATCTTTGTTTGGTGCCAACTATGCTTGTCCATGGCTAGTTGAACTCATTCTTGTCTATGTAGCCCGTTTCGGGCATGTTTATGTACCATTACCTTAAGCAAGTAGTTTCATTCCAGATATAGTACGTTTCTTGTTCTATCTTTTCCTTCTAATTATGATTGCTAGTTTGGTTGATCTCTTTCTTGCTTGAACTTCTATTTTTACCTATATCGAGAGATTTTGTAACAACCCCAATTTTTGGGTTCAATTGGTGAGAAATGTAATTTCTCACATTAAAGATAATTGAACAAATAATGAAATAATTTGTTTTGAATAAATAGATTTCATTTACAATAGCCTTGATGATTGTGTTGCGGGCTTTATTAGCTATTGGGGCCAATAACAAGGAAATAAAGAAAGGAAATTCAATTAATAAATTAATAAATGAATAATAGGATTTTTGAGAAAAGAATGATGTGGAAACCTCTACAAGGAAAATCCAAAGAGGGATTTCGTGCCTCTTGGGTTCCTTGGGTTCCAAGGAGTCCAAAGTTGTAAAGAAAAGGCAATAAGAAAAGAAAAGATTAATTAAGTATTCCTTTATTAAGAAAGAACTTGAAAATAATGATAAAATGTGGAAAATGAGTGGAAAGAGGCATAAATGAGATTTCTTGGTGAAATTTCGTATCCATGAGGTTGCTTATATTAAAAGGAATGCCAATGAGGAAAATAAAAGAGAAATAAAGAGAAATCCTCAAAAGGAAATATTTTAATAAGAAATAAACATGATAATGGAAAATAATGCATTTAGATGCATCTAGAAGGATAATGAGTATCCTTATGAAGGAATTTCGAAACCATAGAGTTTCTTGGGATCCAAGGAGTCCCAATAAGGAAAGAGGAAAGAGAAAATAACAATAATGACAAATATGAAGATAATATGATGCATTATTAATGTTTTTGGGGCATTGTGAAAAAGGAAGTGATTTCTATTAAAAGAAAATAAAAATTTGTGACAAAGAATTAAAAAGCAAGAATAAAGAGAATAAGGGGAAAAGGTTTTTGAATTTATAAATATTCAAATAACATAATTATATAAGGAGATAATGAAGAGAGATAGGAAGAGATGGTTGCTTCACAACTAAGGAAAGTATGTTCCCTTTCAAGAGTAGGACTTGAGTCCTCAAGGAGGCACGCCTTAGGGATTCGTACTCACTCCTATATAAGGGGTAGCACCCTTGGCGAAGTCCAGAAAATCCCACACTTCATTCTCTTCTCCTACTTCGTGTTTTCATCCATGAACCATAGCCATGGGAGTAGGTCTTTTCCCAGGGCCCCGAGGAGCTACGAGGGGTCTCGATGAAGGCACGAAGCTTCTAATACAACGCACGAAGGAGCGGCTACCTTCCCCGCAATTTCGTCTTCATGCAATACCTACCGGAAGTCTACCGAAACACAGCAGGTCATGAGCCTGGTTCGTGATAAAGCAGCCATCTTGGTTGTGATCTGGTGGCTTCCCCGTGTGGGCCAGGATGCGACGGAGGTAGGGAGGCAGAGGGGCGGCAGTCTCAGGACGTGGGAGACGGAGGAGATCCCCCCCGAGAGGGTTGTACCAGCGGCAACGCCTAGAGCGCGCAAGGTAGACGATGAGGGGGCCGTTGGACAGTTTTGCCCCTCTGGGCAATACATGACGAATGTGCCATGTGGGGATTGAAACGGAATTATGTTATGTTTTTAAGTTATCCAAACAATGTTGCATGGAGCGGGTGACATGGCGCTCCCGGATTGGTCAAGTAAGTGGATTAATACAAAAATCATATCTTTTTATCCGTAACTCTGATGGTGGCAAATAATATATGCGTTTTGCTTAGAAAAATGAGAGGAATTCAATAAAAATATGTTTATAAGATAATTCATCTTACAATTCAATAAGTTGTGTAAGTTATCAACTTTAATGAATAAAAGATTAAGAAACCCTATGTTGAAATGAATAAAGTGTTTAATATGGTTTAATGGATCATTAAAGTTGATAATAACATGTTAAATGTAAAAAGGTACTTTAAGATAAAAAAGGATGATCTTTGCAAGTAATTAGTTTAATTTAGAGATTATGTGCATAAATATGCTTGAAATTTGAAAATTACATAAAGCTATCATCTTTAATGATTTAATTAATGAAAAACCCTTAGATTTGATGATAGATGGATTTAATGTTGTTCAATGGATAATTCAAGCCAATATTAACATGTTTTTGATAAATGTGATGATAGAATCTAAAAAGATGATCTTTTTATATAATTGGCTTAATTTAGGGTTTCGTGCATGAATATGCCTTAATGAGCTTGAAAACCCTAATTTAGGTGAATATGTATTTTAATTATTTTAACTGTTGAAATCCATGAATAAATAGGGATACGATGATCCTAAGTCAATTTGGGTATAAAAGACTATTAAAATGGATAGTTGAGCAATTAAGGTTCATATAAGTAGAAAAGAGTATTTTAGGGTTTGTTGACCTAAAAGGGATAAAGTTTGAGAAATTGATCTAAGAAAACCTAATGAATATTAATGAAACTTTAATGCGGATTAGAAACCCTAGAAAGTGAATCCAAGTCAATAAATTAGATTCTTGATAGAGTGTGTAATGAATAGAGTACATATTCTTTTCACAAATTATGTGATTGTTGAATTGCTTGCTTGGATTTCTTTCTTGGTTGGACTTTCTTAATGTTGTCAAATCATCAAATCAGGTATGTGGTTACGCTTATGATTATCTCGACTAGTTTTCCGAGGATTCTATCGACGTTTCCCTTATGACTTGAAAAAACTGTTGGATGCTTTTATTTCATGCAACTATAGAGTGACTATGACTATCACTATGAATATACATGTATAACTGGCTAGATCCGGGTCCACCCCTGTGGCTATGCAAGGGCTAAAAGGATAACCTAGAGCAAGGTCTAGGTTGTCATGAGTTAGAAATTTGGCTACACATGTGTAGTGCCATGAGGCTCTTAGCTTTCCATGAGTTAAGGAGTGGGCTACCTACGGGTAGTGCCATGTGACTCAGCCCTAGAAACTGATTCACCTGTTAGGTGAAATCATGAGGGGTATAATGGGGATCTACCATAAGGAAGGTAGTATCTAGGTCCACTGCAGGGACAGCGTAGGGGATAGGGTACACATGGATCGCGTAGTTATATTTAAAATGTAAACTTGTTAGTTAAATGGTAATTTGTTACAATACATTGTTATGAATAATTGCATGATTATTGTTTCCCCCACATACCAGCTTCGGCTGACCGACGTTTTGTTTTTCGACATTTTAGGTACAAGCCAAATGGACAAACAGTAAATCATCATATTGTGAAATACATGAAGTAAAATGCAAGGAGGATTAGTTAGAGTAGAATACATACATGGATAGAATTTTAAAAAGGTATGCAAAATTTTATTACAACTTTTCAGTTTAGTCTGTTAAAATTTAATAATTGTTCTTGGTTAAGTGTCGAACCTTTGATCCGGAGGATATGGGTGCGGCCTCGACCTCTCAGTCTCCCTTAATTGGGGGTTACCGGAAGGTGGGGACATAACATTTGGTATCAGAGCATAGCTTCCTCACTTAACCATTAATAATTATTAAAATTTTCAAAACCATAGAACCCAAGGGAGTTATTAGAGGATTATTTGAAAGACAGAGGTGTCTAGAAAAGGATCATGACTGGGGGCTGGCAAAATTTGCCTCCTTACCGCTAGTTGGAATACGAGGACTCCCGGATCCATGTGACTGCCTGGCCAAAGTCTTAGGGTATGAATCGAAATAAGATACCTTTAGGATTTTCTCATCTTATTCATCCCTTATCATCACAAATTTTGTTAAGGATCTTAAGGATTAGGGTTTTTCTCTCTTCTCCTCACCCTCTTGAGGTATGGGTAAGATTAATAAGGTCTAAGGAGTCCTCCATCAAATTAATGAAAAGCATGTAAATAAGATGTCATGGACATAAGCTTAATAGAGTAAGCGTAAACTAAAGAATAGATACATGCTTAGGTCGTATGACATAAGTTGTCATGCCCTTAAAAGAGACCTGATGCTAGACCTTCTTATCAGGAGGATAGATAAAGAGAGTTAGTCTTGGAGATAGAAATCCCCATTGCAAATAAAGACCTGGCACATCCTCTGAGGATGATGTTAACCCTAACCCTAAGTGAAAGGGAGAGACAACATGATGAGTTAGATGTCATGATAGACCAGGTGTTTGGATAGACATGCCTTGGATTCTATATGAGCCATTGGATGACCTAGTACCTCTGGCAACCCAACCCTGGGAAGGGTCGAGTAGGTTAGAGTGAAGGATAGCTCCCTCATTGTTAAGGTTAGAGAAGAACCTATTGAAACCCCATGGGCTTATATGGGCATAATAGGCACCCAAAATGTATCAGTAGTGTGAGCAATAGGTTGAAACCCTGACCGAGAGAGTTTGATGGATAGCTTATGTGATAAGCCTAAGGGGTTATGGATAACCTTGAGTGAACATGAGTTGAACATAGGCTTCATTCAGGTAGGGGCATGCTTTTGAGGTTGACCCTTCACAAAGAGAGGACCTCTAATGGTGGGGTTGGTTGTAGGGTTAGCTCTAGAAAGACAGAGTATGAACCAAGCAAGGAGGTTGGAATCCTAGACTATGAGATATGAGGAAAAGTACGAAGTCGAGGATTATGTGACCTAAGTGGATGATAGTGGTTGCCTTATGCTTGACCCCTGGAGGCTAATGATATCTTGGTTGCCTTTAGAAGAACCAAACCCTAGACATAGGATGAGGCTTCTGGCACCTATGTGCCTATGGTATAAGTGTTTACCTTCTGAGAAAGGAAGAAGATGTTCTATATACCCTGAAGAGGATTTCTAACAGGTTATGAGGCCTTGTACCTTATTGTTTGTCCTTAAGGAGGATCCAACTCTAAGTGTTGCTCGAGTTGAAGGATAATAGGAAGTGCATGTCATGCCTTTTGCAATCTTGATTCATGGTTAAGAGATAGAGCATGCATTTGGACACCTAAAAGTGAACCTAGGGTTCCTAGGCCTAAGAGGGGAAGTGGCATACCTAATGCTCATGATGAGAATTAAGTTGCTATAGTTTTGAGCATGGTACTCCTCATATATAGAGGAAAAGGGAAGCCCCTTAAGTTTAAGGTATGTTTGATGAACCCCTCATAGCTAGGTTGATGATAAAGGAAGGTATGATATTGATCCACTGTTGAGGAAAGAGAACAAGCATGACCTAGCATGGTCTAGTAGGTGGTCTGCTTGTGCCTTAGTTGTTGTTGGGTTAAGAATGCTCATATGTATGTAAACCCTAAAGATGTTTTTGACCCTGTTGTCAAGAGTCTTAGTTGCCTCCCATCCTGGGAGAGGGACCCTTTGGTAGGGGGTATCCCAGTTTTATGGGTTTTGAGAAAACCTAAAGGGGTCTCATAGGATCTTGAGAAGCTAAGTGAAGAAGTAGATGGTATGATAATGAACCTATAGACCCATAGATATCCATCTCTAAGTGCATGTGGAGGTGTTACCATGGAGGTAACCGGTAAGGGGCCTGACCAAGGTAGGCAGGTCGCCATGACCCCTATGAAAGAATGGATGTCTGGCCCTGTATACAAAGAGATATGATGAAGACTTGGGTAAGGTTCTAAGTTGGACATGTACTATAAATGGAGAATCCTAAGTCTATCCTAGGGTTAGGTAGGGATAAGACCGATGGAAGTAGGAGTTGCCTAACTCCCCAGTTGCACATGACCATAGGGTCGGGAGGTAACAACTATCATTGTCTGAGGGCCATGGGTTAGGAGATTAATCACCTTCATGAACTCATGGGACCCAAAGGGCGGATGAGTAGGGCACTCTCTTGATGCATGAGGGAAGAGGGATGACCCCAAAAGTGTCGGCACCCTATAGACCTAGAGGAGATGACCAAGGGATGTGTGTAAACCTCAGTAGGTTCAAGACTAGTTTTCCATGGAGGTAACTTTGATATCGAGATGATGGTGATGTAGAGACATAAGTTGCACGTTTCAACTTAGATTTGAAGGTGTACTGGTAATGTGGGATGTACCATCTCTACTCGTGGAACAGGTAGAACTTTGTATTTGGATGACCGCCAAATGCTTATTTCCTCTTGTTATGGGAGTGAGAGATAGGACAGTACGCATGCCATACACCAAGGATAAAAGATGGATATGAGTTGGAATGTTGCTATGAGGTAAGAGGACAGAGATGATAACACATCCTTGTGGAGTGAATAATACATGAATGGTTTACAAATAGTAAGAGTACTAAGGTAATCACCTTATGAGGATGTTTTTATCATGAAATATGAGTCATATAAGATTGAGTTTGATCACCAAGAAGATGAGCTCAAAGGGTTCTCAATGAAGATAGACTTAGAGTTTGAGTTTGAGATGATAAGTGAAATACATGGAAGTGTATGTTTTCAATGTTACCTAATACCTAAGGATGTGAAGTGGTAATGGATGCTCTGGTTGAGATATAGCTGCCTAGTTTGGCTAGAAGAGGTTGTTAGGCCAACCCTCAGTTTGAAAAGGAGATTTGTTTGGATAGCACTCAGATGTAATGAGATATGTTGAAAAGTTAATAGTTGTTTGGTTAACCAGTCTAGTCCTTGATATCATGAGAGGATGGTGATAGAACCTCAGGTGCACTTCTTTGATAGGAAGGTGATGAAACCCTGATGAGAATGGTTTAGGGTTTCTGAAGAATCGATCTTGAGAAATCATGCCATACAGGAAATCATGATTGAAGATCACCATACACCGTGGTACTACCAAGATAATAAATGACAATAGCACTTTGGATGCTTAAGATGAAGCTGCATGTGGTATGTTGCCATGCATGACAAAAGGAGAAGAATGAGCACTGATAACCCAGTGCATTGATATAAAGGATAAAGAGTCCCCCAAAAGAGAAAGGGAGTTCATCACTATGGATGTTGTAAGTCTCCCCTAGACCAAAGAAGGTCAAGATGCAATATGGGTTATGGTAGATCGTATTACCTAGATGACATAAGAAAGAAAGAGTTCTATCAAGGGACAGATTTGGTTGAACTACCCATGAGAGAGATGGTTCATCTACACCATGGTGTGAGTTCAAAGGTTCTTGAGTTTGACATAAAGGTTCCCTTCCAAAAGGTGGAAGTAAGTGCATGAAGAACTCTATGTTAGTATAGTATATCACCCCTAACTAATGGTTAGTATGATCCAGACTAAAGGGTCTGATGAGAGCATGTGTACTCATTCAGGGTGATATCTAGAGACAGTTCTTATCCTATGAAAGACCACCATAGCCAGTATCAGGATTTAAAGAAGCTATGTAAGGGAGGTTGTGTCGGTCACCACTTCAGTAAGGTGATGTTGGTGAAAGGACCATGTGATGGTTAGAAAAGGGCCACAGTGCGTGTAGATGAAGTCACTTTGATCGTGCAATGGCTGAAAGGATCCTAGAGATGATGAGAGTCGTGAGCAAATGCAAAGTAGACGGACATGCAGTTCACTATGGGAGAATATGAGAAATGAAAATCCGACCCCTCTAAGTTACAACTAAGAAAGATGAGTCCCCGATACATGGGTCCATAGAGATGGATTGGTGGGGAAGGTTAACCTTACCCCTCAGGATAAATAAATGTGTGTTGAGTTCCAGGTGTCTAATTTAGAGCACTATGTGAGGTACCCAGACCATGTGCTGAGCAATGAACCTAGTAAGCCCCAAGGGAGGAAGAAATGGCCTGAGTCACCTGTGCAATTTATAGACGCCAGGATGAAAGAACTCAAAGAAAAGAATAAGCGATGATAAAGGTTCCTTGGAAGCGCCATGAGTACGGTAAAGCCACATAGGGGCCAATGATGGACATGGAAAAGTCTTATCCTGAATTGTTTGTTTGCTTGATAGAATTTTGAGGACAAAATTCCTATAAGAGGGGAAGGAAGTTGCAACCCCAATTTTTGGGTTCAATTGGTGAGAAATGTAATTTCTCACATTAAAGATGATTGAACAAATAATGAAATAATTTGTTTTGAATAAATAGATTTCATTTACAATAGCCTTGATGATTGTGTTGTGGGCTTTATTGGCTATTGGGCCCAATAACAAGGAAATAAAGAAAGGAAATTCAATTAATAAATTAATAAATGAATAATTGGATTTTTGAGAAAAGAATGATGTGGAAACCTCTAGAAGGCAAATCCAAAGAGGGATTTTGTGCCTCTTGGGTTCCTTGGGTTCCAAGGAGTCCAAAGTTGCAAAGAAAAGGCAATAAGAAAAGAAAAGATTAATTAAGTATTCCTTTATTAAGAAAGAACTTGAAAATAATGATAAAATGTGGAAAATGAGTGGAAAGAGGCATAAATGAGATTTCTTGGTGAAATTTCATATCCATGAGGTTGCTAATATTAAAAGGAATGCCAATGAGGAAAATAAAAGAGAAATAAAGATAAATCCTCAAAAGGAAATATTTTAATAAGAAATAAACATGATAATGGGAAACAATGCATTTAGATGCATCTAGAACGATAATGAGTATCCTTATGAAGGAATTTCGAAACCATAGAGTTTCTTGGGATCCAAGCAGTCCCAATAAGGAAAGAGGAAAGAGAAAATAACAATAATGACAAATAGGAAGATAATATGATGCATTACTAATGTTTTTTTGGCATTGTGAAAAACAAAGTGATTTCTATTAAAAGAAAACAGAAATTCGTGACAAAGAATTGAAAAGCAAGAATAAAGAGAATAAGGGGAAAATGTTTTTGAATTTATAAATATTCAAATAACATAATTATCTAAGGAGATAATGAAGAGAGAGAGAGAAAGAGATGGTCGCTTCACAACCAAGGAAAGTATGTTTCCTTTCAAGAGTAGGACTTGATTCCTCAAGGAGGCACGCCTTAGGGCTTCGTACTCACCCCTATATAAGGGGTAGCACCCTTGGCCAAGTCCAGAAAATCCCACGCTTCATTCTCTTCTCCTACTTCGTGTTTTCGTCCATGAACTGTAGCCATGGGATTAGGTCTTTTCCCAGGGCCCCGAGGAGCTACGAGGGGTCTCGATGAAGGCACGGAGCTTCTAAGACAACGCACGAAGGAGTGGCTACCTTCCCCATGATTCCGTCTTCATGCAACACCTATCGGAGGTCTGCCGAAACACAGTAGGTCGCGAGCTTGGTTCGTGATAAAGCAGCCATCTTGGCTGTGATCTGGTGGCTTCCCCGCGTGCGCCGGGATGCGACGGAGGTAGGGAGGCAGAGGGGCGGCAGTCTCAGGTCGTGGGAGATGGAGGAGATCCCCCCCGAGCGGGTTGTACCAGCGGTAGCGCCTAGAGCGCGCAAGGTAGAAGATGAGGGGGCCGTTGGACATTTCTTCCCCTCTGGGAAATACATGACCAAGGAGCCATGCGGGAGTAGAATCAAAATTCTGTTATGTTTTTAAATTATCCAAACAACGTTGCATGGAGCAGGTGACGTGGCGCTCCTGGGTTGGTCAAGTAAATGGATTAATACAAAAATCATATCTTTTTATCTGTAACTCCGATGGTAGAAAATAATATATGCGTTTTGCTCAGAAAAATGAGAGGAATTCAATAAAAATATGTTTAGAAGCTAATTCTTCTTATAATTCAAAAAGTAGTGTAAGTTATCAACTTTAATGAATAAAAGATTAACAAACCCTATTTTGAAATGAATAAAGTGTTTAATAGGGTTTAATGGTTCATTAAAGTTGATAATAACTTGTTAAATGTAAAAAGGTACTTTAAGATAAAAAAGGATGATCTTTGCACGTAATTAGTTTAATATAGATATTATGTGCATAAATATGCTTGAAATTTGAAAAGTACATAAAGCTATCATCTTTAATGATTTAATTAATGAAAAACCCTTCGATTTGATGATAGATGGATTTAATGTTATTCAATGGATAATTCAAGCCAATATTAACCTGTTGTTGATAAATGTGAAGATAGAATCTAAAAAGATGATCTTTTTATATAATTGGCTTAATTTGGGGTTTCGTGCATGAATATGCCTTAATGAGCTTGAAAACCCTAATTTAGGTGAATATTTCTTTTAATTGTTTTAATTGTTCAAATCCATGAATAAATAGGGATATGATGATCCTAAGTCAATTTGGGTATAAAAGACTATTAAAATGGATAGTTGAGCAATTAAGGTTCATATAAGTAGAAAAGAGTATTTTAGGGTTTGTTGACCTAAGAGGGATAAAGTTTGAGAAATTGATCTAAGAAACCCTAATGAATATTAATGAAACTTTAATATGGATTAGAAACCCTAGAAAGTGAATCCAAGTCAATAAAGTAGATTCTTGATAGAGTGTGTAATGAATAGAGTACATATTCTTTCAGGAATTATGTGATTGTTGAATTGCTTGCTTGGATTGCTTTCTTGGTTGGACTTGCTTAATGTTGTGATATCAGGTATGTGGTTGCGCTTATGAATATCTCGACTAGTTTTCTGAGGATTTTATCGATGTTTCCCTCGTGACTTGAAATAACTATAGGATGCTTTTATTTCATGCAACTATAGAGTGACTATGACTATCACTATGAATATACATGTATAACTAGCTAGATCTGGGTCCACCCTTGTGGCTATGCAAGGGCTAAAAGGATAACCTAGAGCAAGGTCTAGGCTGTCATGAGTTAGAAACTGGGCTACACATGTGTAGTGCCATGAGACTCTTAGCTTGCCATGAGTTAAGGAGTGGGCTACCTACGGGTAGTGCCATGTGACTCAGTCCTAGAAACTGATTCACCTGTTAGGTGAAATCATGAGGGGTATAATGGGGATCTACCTTAAGGAAGGTAGTATCTAGGTCCACTGTAGGGACAGCACAGGGGATACGGTACACATGGATCACACAGTTATATTTAAAACCTAAACTTGTTTGTTAAATGGTAATTGGCTGCAATACATTGTTATGAATAATTACACGATTATTGTTTCCCCCACATACCAGCTTTGGCTGACCGACATTTTGTTTCTCGACGTTTTAGGTACCAGCCAAATGGACAAATAGTAAATCGTCATATTGCGAAATACATGAAGTAAAATGCAAGGAGGATTAGTTAGAGTAGAATACATACATGGATAGAATTTTAAAAAGGTATGCAAAATTTTATTACAACTTTTCAATTTAGTTTGTTAAAATTTAATAATTGTTCTTGGTTAAGTGTCGAACCTTTGATCTGGAGGATATGGGTGCGGCCTCGACCTCTCGGTCTCCCTTAATTGGGGGTTACTGGAAGGTGGGGACGTAACAGATTCATTGTAGAAATAGATAAGAAAAGGTAGTTCGGATCGAAATCTGAAAGGAGGACAATTCAAGGTTATCTGTGTAGAGCCGTAAACCTGGGCGCTACCAGACCCAGCCTGGCACAGTCGGGCCCACTACCTAGTTCTACTGATATCACACCTATTGCTAGCATCTCAGAACATTCTAGACCTGAGAGGGTATCTAGAATATTCCAGGGTGCTAATTTGTTGTCCTCGAGAGAGGTTTCATGTCATTGATGGGTTTTAGTCACCCTATATGAGAGCAAGTGGGATGACCCCATCGAAACAGATGCCACAGTGGGATGACCCCATAGAAACATATGCCGCAGTATGTACCATGTTTGGATGTAGGCTACTTTCTCGGGTGTTCGGGGGTTGTCTACACCTGAGAACGGGTGCATAGACTGCCCAACTTGTGGTTACATAGGTAGGAACTCCTTCTCTCTGATTAGTATAATCCTACAAATTCTATTTTGTTTTCTTTTTTTGTTTTGTTTTATTTCATGACAATCTGCTAGACTAGTTCTAGATCCATACTTTTATCGACTATCGAATTGGATTATCTGACTTAAGAGAGAGATATTAAGCATCCTAAACGTCCCCACGTCCTTGTATCTGACACCATATATCTACTTCGACCCCTTAATAATGTTGTGGGGGTCCTTGAAGGTTTCATGTTATAAATTCAAAGTCCAACTACCCCTTTGGGGCATATCAGTACCCAAACCATCAAGAATGGCCTTTCCAGACAATGATCCGAAGAAACTCTTCAATGTCATGATGAAGAGGGAGATCATACCAACACAGTATGGTGATCGTGCATTACTCAACAACATCGAATTCATTGATAGTGCACGCCAAGTCTGCATTGGGTAGGGTATGATGGGTTATCACATTTTCTTTGGTGTTTGGCCTACATACCAGGAGATCATGTGCAATTTTATCACTACTTTGGACATGTGTTCCATCCCCAAGCATGGGGAAGGTTGGTAGTTAGGTTGGGTGAAGTTCTACTTGTATAACATCAACCACCATCTCACTCTGGTCGAGTTCAAATCCATCTATGGTTGGCTAATGGATGGATGTTGTTTTATGCCAAGCGATTTTGACTACACATTAGCATGAAGGTAGATAACAGATCTACCTTAGGGGTTCACCATCAACTAGAACTAGTAGTTGGTGATGGACATTGAGCACTCATTTGAAAAAATCTTTCATCACTACATAACGTATACTATATTCACTAGGTCCACTCAAGGGTAGGGAAAGGCCCCGAAGGAAAACATGTTTATTCAATGGGTGTTCCTTTCTTTGGGGAAGGGAACAATCGATCTTGGGTCATTGTTCCTTCAATAAATGCTGGTAGTAAAGAGGATAGCTCAGAGGAAACCCCCATTTCACTTTGGGAGACATCTTGCGTTGCTCCCCTTGACCTACACCTTGACCTCTTCAAATCCATCTCTCTGAAGAGTTCATCAACACTTGATTTCAAACACTTAAAGCAGGCACACGTGGTAGACAAATGCCAAGGCATGGTGTATACATGTTGCACTGTTGAGGAACAGATGAAGGAAAGGACCCTTTCAGACCCTATCTTTTGTTTGCAAGGAGTGTGTTGTCTTTGTTGGATGGAGGATGACATTGAGCCTGTACTTGAAGAGAGGATGTTGAGGAGGAGGAACAAGAAGAATCTACAGAAGAAAAAGATGAAGAGGAGGCGGCCATGCATTTTACTAAAGAATGCATTTTCTTAACATCCTTGATGCATGTTTCTGCACATATTAAATGCAAGTGCACATGCAAAAGTAATATAGGCCAAAAGAGGCTTGAATATCGAACTAAGGGAAACATGTATCCAAAGACTACTACTAACTATGACTCAATCATCTAGACCTATTGAAAAATGTATTTGAGTGATTAATTAACTAATTTCAAAAATAAAAAGTAAATTTTTTAGGTTGTGATCACAATTGGAATGGATAAATGTGTTTGGTGCTTTTGCAAGGAAAACTAAAAAAAAAGTTCACATCTTTATAATCTTAATTTGAAAAGTCTAAGGAAATTCCAACTAGAGCAAGTTCATGAGTTAGTCAGCTTGAGCACATTTAATATGAATGAAAATCTTAATTTATCCAAGATTTGTGTACAACGATGAGGTTTGAGCCCAACCCAACCAAACAAGCACCGAGACCTTTAATGGGATTTTTAGAAAGAAACCATAATGTTACCTTGTACATTGTTTGATGGGAGAGAGACTTATCATTGTGAAAGTAGGCATTGTCACTTAGTCATGTGATTCCACCTGCCTTTTATTATATTTCATCCACCACTTTGATATGACAAGTAACCCGGAGTGTTTTCTCTTGATTACATTGCATATAATAATAGGTAATAAAATAGCTAATTTTTTTATTGCACTAGTTTGAAAAAAAATACTATAAGGATGTTCATAACAATTAGTTGCGTAACAAATTTCATATAGATTACATTTCTATTGCATCAATCTTTACATCATGTATCTATGTATCTTTTCTCCTCAAATATGAAGAGTAAGGATGCACATCCCCATCCCTCACAAATGAAAAAAAAAACAGTTATATGTTGTAGAAAATCTCGAGCATAAATTATATATTGTGCTAGAATAAGTGGGTAAAGAAGAAAAAATAGAGAAATCAAATAAAGGGAGAAAATGATGCCTTGAACTCAAATATGAAAATGTTTAAAAGAGAAATGAAAATAGTTACATGTATGCCTTCTCTTACTCAACACTCATCAATCAGATGAGAACTACAGTGCATTCATCATTCCACCAAAATAGAAGGCATTAGGATTCATGCATCTTTTATTTTCTTCATTCCATAGGTTCATCATATTTTGTTTTTGCATAAATGATTTGGATGTAACTTGTGACTCTTATTCGTAGACACTAATTTCATTCCATCCATTAATCTTTATTGTAGACCACATATATTGATCCCCTAATTCTATGTTATACGCAGAACTGCTTCCAACATAGTTTGGTAGGTAGACAAAAGTAATATAGACAGGGAACATGGTATCAAGAATATGTCATATTGACTATGATGTTAATTATTCTATCAATATTGTTTCCCTGATTTAAGGGAAATTTTAATCACTATAGAGTAGTTATTTGTTCAGTGGTTGATTAGGGCTGGTTCAGAACCATTGGGATGGGGCATTTAAGAAATGTAGTTCATATCATTTGTCCTCTGGCTAACTTATTTCAAATAGATCCAAAGGTTGTGTTTCTTGAGGATGAAAAACATTAAAGCTTAGGGGATTTTGATGCACTAGACTTTAATCACTTTTTACAGGCTATTTGTCCTATGTATTTGATGTATAAGTGCTCATCTTGGCATGATTTAGGCATTGTTCATCATCATTAGCTTGTGAAATACTAGTGCATCAAATTACAAGTATTTTTACTATATTATGTCAATTCATCATATTTTATTCAGACTTAGGATGGTTTCCCTTTGTTTTAGTATTTACAGCATAGCTCGGTGCTAGTGACATAAATTTGATGGTATTGACAATAGGAAAAATCCAACAGGGAAATCTCAAAATGTCAAGGCTAGGGAGAATGAGCTCAATGCTATGAAAATAATGTTTGATACTACTAAAAGACAGAGTCAATGCCACCAACTCTCCACCCAGAAAGCATCGAGAACTGAACTTTATGATTTCAGTGTCACCTACACCTAGTCAGTGGTACTGAGTTTTGCATCTAAAACAAGTCATAACTCCTAGGAATCAACTTGGTGCTACCAACATACAAGTAGGTATTACCCAACTTATCAGGGTTTCGAGTCAGCCAACAACTTGGTGCCACCTACTTTCTTATCGGTGGTACTGACTTTGCGTGATCACAAAAAAATAAATATTAAGACAAATCTGACAACTAAAATTGAATGGCAGTCTGAGTCCCACTTATGACCTAAGGGGAGTTCGTCCAGATTGATCTATCACATTCTATCATGTTAAAACCACACATGAAGTTGAGAGAGGAGGATATGAAGGAGACAACCACGTATCAGGTGATCCAGGCACCTCTGGGAAGCATATTTGCAATCAGAACATTGTGGATTAGGTGCTCACGAGAAGGGATCATCCATACCACCTTCTTCAGGGTTTTTCATTAGCTTACCTGATGTCTATCTAATTGTATCTCTCTTCCTTATTGTATTTGTTGATAGAAATCATGTGGGGCTATCCCCTTGTTCCTTAGGATCCAAGAGTAGTCTTATTTTGCATTGTAACTAACTCTAGTGATTTAATATATATTTTTTCCTTAATTTTGGATGTAAATGTATGATTTGTTAATGAGTTTCATGTACTTGATCATCACATTCAATTGGTTAGACTGTTAATTGGTACGGGAGAGACTTTAAGGGATGGACAAGTCATATATTCACACAGTCAATATTGTGCCTAGGGAGAGGGATCATGACTATGAAGGGAACAACCTATCATTTTCACTAGTGCACCTATCTAATTCTTCAATTGCTATGTATGTGGGGTTTGTCTTAGTATAGGTAGTGAATTACTGTAACGTCCCAGGATTTGAGGCCTCGGATATAATGATCTTATAAGGAATGATTGGACTACCCATATCACCAAGGTGCACCTCCTTTTCCGGGAGCCCATCACTAAAGAACTCCATAGTTAAGTGTGCTCAACTTGGAGTAGTAATAGGATGGGTGACCAGTCGGGATGTTGACCCCGGCTTGCACACAAGTGAGGAAAAAGCGTGCAGTTAAGGCTAGTGGTGGTTTGTGGGGCCATTTGTCATTCCTGAAACTCTACTAGAGCCTTGGGCAGTGGGCCTGAGTGTTACAAATGGTATCAGAGCCATAACCCCTCTAGTAGGTGGGGCCCACATGGGCATGTGGCATGCCAGTCTTGAGTCGTACGGTCTAGACATGTAGGAAAGGGTTGTCCATGGTTGACATACCCACCCTTGTGCTGGTATTCCATGATCGGGAGCTGGGTGTCCATGGGCCATTCTGGGTCTGCACTGAAATGGGGTGATGTTATGAGGCCTTATGGTTGAGCCTTGATGAGGACATCAAGTGTCTAAGTGGGGAGATTGTAACGTCCCAGGATTTGAGGCCTCGGATATAATGATCTTATAAGGAATGATTGGACTACCCATATCACCAAGGTGCACCTCCTTTTCTGGGATCCCATCACTAAAGAACTTCATAGTTAAGCGTGCTCAGCTTGGAGTAGTACTAGGATGGGTGACCAGTCGGGAAGTTGACCCTGACTTGCACGTAAGTGAGGAAAAAGCGTGCAATTAAGGCTAGTGGTAGTTTGTGGGGCCAGTCGTCATTCCTAAAACTCTACTAGAGCCTTGGGCAGTGGGCTCGAGTGTTACAATTACGTTGTGGTAGTTGGTAATACTTGCTACAGGTCCCTTTGTCCAGTGTTAAGGGTAAATGATTATTAATGAAATGAAGTTCAATGCAATGCATATCATAGTAAAACTATAATCCTAAGGAATCCACCACTCCTTGATCACATTCCGCTTAATTTAGATTTCAATTCTTGTCCTTCGTTATAAAAAAACAACAATCATTCTTTTCTTAGGCCTAGTTGATTAGGTTATACTTAGTACTAGTTTGTAGAGTATGATTCCCTAAGTTTGACATTCAGACCTCATAGACCTATACTACTCGACTTGTACACTTGTATTTTGCATGCAAAATTTAGTGTATCAGATCCTAGGGTTAGTTAAGGATATCCATGGTAGACAAGGAAGGGAATAAGAGGCATCTGGATGCCCATGTATATCAAACTAGTATTTATTCTTATCTGCATTGTATCATAATATAGTAGACATTACCAGAAGGAAGGTGTGTATCAAGTCATGTCCCTCAAAGGTAGGTGGTTTGGGAACCACCCCTACCCTCTAAGATAGCTTCGAGGCTAGACCTCCAATGATCATATATCTATCTTACCTCATGCAAGTAGCTATCCTCACCAATTCTTTCAAAGAAAATTCCCTACATTGATTTTGTTGTTCTGGAGTATGCTTTAAAGACAATTAATGTCATCATAATAAATTACATATTGTGTCTTTTTTCTCTAAAAGTACAGTGTTTGATAAAACATGATGGATGTTACAAAGAATACAAAGAACTACATCATGGATGTCGGTCATCATAGGTCTCATGGCCTCATAGTAAAGGCCATCAGTAAATTCATCCCAAACGTTTGGTAGCTAAAATTTAGATGCCCCTAAGTAGCCCCAAAATTTTGAAACCCATATATTTGCAAATTCATCTTATCCTCGATGAATTGCTAATCTATAATATCCTCAATCGTGTGAAATTGAATACTATTAACTATATGGTATGAATCGATAAATGTTTTATGTAATTGATGGAATAATAATGTTAAACCACTTTGTAGCATGGGTGCAACCCATGGCCTAAGTGAGACCCATGAGATTATTTGCCTTGCAAATAGATACTTGGGGTTCAAAACAAAGAAATAGTGTTGGCTTTATGAATTTTTTGATAACCAAAACATTGAATAATATGCCAGTTGCCAAAAGAAAATATGACATGTCGAGTTTTAGATAATTACAAGAGTGATCATCTAGCCATTATTGTCACACAATGTTTGAGGAAACAAATAATGTTATCTTGGTTTTACTTTTGGTATACTTGAAAATAACAAGGAAAATAAAAGAATTCTAGAATTTGAAAGGAAAATGACTTTCCACTTAGTGTGGGTAATTATTTAAAGGATATGTTTCAATAACACATATTATACACAAAATATATCTCAATAATTCCTACAAATTAAACATAAGATTGGAAAGGCATCATAAGTTTCCATCCAAATTTTTAGAGGGAAATGACAATCTTAAGAAGCATATGGAAAACATGAGGTTTGTCCTTTCTTTAGTACAATGGAAAATCAAATTTTAGTAAGTCATGTATTGAGTGAAACATGAGCAACCTTGCAGAGACAACCCAGTTCTTTTAATCCATACACGCATTTCTTTGACAGACTATCTAGAAAAGAAAGGTGTCATCCAATCTTCTTTCCTTTTCTGATGGCCCTAGTTGCCTCTCTAGCCCTCCTCTGACCCAAAATATTCTCCTCATAACCTCTCTCTCTCTAGCTGAGTGCATCAGTAGTGGATTAATGGCACTTGGTGCATTGGACACTAAGAATCGGCAGCCACCACCATGTCTCCCAAACCAAGGGGTTCAAAAACCTAAACCCTAAATTGACCCCTTGAGATTATAAAAGCATCCCTTCTATGATGTTCGTGATGGGTTGACACCTCAAAACTCTCTAAGTCGATGCCACAATCATCTATAGACACCGTACCACTGTTCCCTATTCATTAGCGCTTCTATGAGTGATTCTTCTTCTCTTCCCCGACCCTACTTCTTATGCCTCTGAGAACCTACAACAACACTTACTAGCCTGGCCGCACCTCCCGACCAGCCATAGCCCACATGAGCCTCCGGGGGGGGCTCTTGCCGTGTTGCCCTGTTCTGCACAGGAAATAGATGAGTCAGATCATGACCCCTTATGCAGGGAGGAGGTTGTCGTGGGTCAACCATTTCATCTCGAACCAGGCCGGGTGAAGACCAAGTGAGAGAGGCCCAATTGGGGCCCAGCCAAACCAGGAGAAAGTTGGACCCACTCATCCAGTGTGGCAGAAGCTCATTGGCTCAGTTCGACCTGTGTGGAAATAAGGTAAAAAAACCCTTTTGCTAACATGGATTTTCTGGATTGGCCAATCAATGAATATCTTGCAAAAATTATAGAAACTGCTAGGATGCTCCAATGAAAACAAGCCTTATATGAAAATTGATCAGCAAAATGATACGAATGCAAAAAATATAAGTGATATCTACTTATGTTTCCTTTTCTGAATATACATAAAGATATAGTCTTTAATGTTCTAAATGCATAGAAAATGTAGTTTCATGGTTTTAATGGTCAATCACTTGTTTAAATGATATCAATGGATACAACTTAACCTTTTTGAATAAAAAGAGCATCTTTGACATATAGTGGGTTAAGAGCTCATATGTTGCTAAAATTAGGATTTCTAAAGTGGATAATCATGTTTTGTGATGCAGATTGTGGTTAATACTTTTAGATCCTAGATTTTTGTAATAGGATGTTTAAATATGTTAAAAATGTTTTATTTAACACAATAACTAATATTGATAAATAAGATGAGGAATCAAGGTGACCATGATAATAATCATGATAATTGGTGTTTCTAAAGTGGTTAACCACACATGTGAATAACTAGGGTTAAAGGCCATAACTTGCAATATTGCTAATGGACATAATTGAACCTAGTGTTCATAATATAGCCATATGGAAGATTTGATAATCATGAGTACACTTACTATGAATTAAGGTTCTTGAGTCATTAAATCAATGAACACGGGAAATGGAGTATCCATCATAACCCTAAGGATAACTCGATAGCAAGGAAACTTGAACCCTAGTTTAGGACTAAGTAGGATTCAATATAGTTGATGAGATGGTTACAATTCAAGAATTATAAGCATGTAGATTAAAGACTAATTGTTTGGATTGCTTGTTGATTGAATAATATGCTTTAAGTATATATACTACATGGCTTACCATCAAGGTACGTTGTTAAGATTATGGCTATCCAGAATATAGTTTATCAAGGTTTTCCAAATGATTCTCAGGAAATGATTCGATAAATAAATTGTTGGTTGTTTATTTAATTCATGTTCAACTATAATTCTAGTATGAGTATCACATAAGTAAATGATAATATTCTAAACCCTATGTTGATGTATATCCAGGGGTTATGCAAAGAGCCTTGGATGGGACAATGATTACGCCCAAGATAATATATCCATAAGGGTTAGAATATGTAAAGAATATGCCAATTCTTATTTGCAATATTTGATTCTTATTATGTGATCATGTTAGTTGCACACATTGTGGTTGCACCCCACGTACACAGTATAGTAATATGTTGACCGCGTTTTGTTTGTCGACATTTTAGGTATATGTTTCACATGATAAAAGACATGAAGAATAAGATGGATGGTATCAATGGTTTTAAAGCTATACCAAGGATGACTAAATAGATGATAATTTTTCTCAATAGGTATTAATTCCATGAGGTATATCATTGTACAATTTACAAACAATATTTGAAATTTAATTGAAGTTGTTTTCTATTATTTGTTATTTGACTAATCTGGATCCTTGGGAATATAGGTAATGGCTCTCAACTTAAAGGTATTTCCTTAATTGGGGGACATGAAAAGTGAGGTCGTTACATAATCATTCATTTGAAACTCAATCAAAGTAGTCCCATATTACTTCTTTCTATTTTGGAGAGTGTTGAGGAATATAAAGTAATAGAGGGGTGAGTTTGGGCATTATCCTTGAATATTGTCTTCAAGATAGAGATAGTATTAATCATGTCCTTCCCCTCGATGGTCAAGTCAAACTCCTCTAGTGTCTCCTTATGGAGAAATATTGTGGCATGTATGCAATGGGTAATGAGTTTTTGTAAGCACTCAAGCTTGTCCTCATACTAGTTGTTGAAGGGGATAGAAATATAGGACCCTTTCTCCACTTCTTCTTCTTCAGTCCCCTACCCCTATGCCCAGATATTAGGATGGGGATCCTGATTGTGAGATGTCTTTCCTTAGTGCCTCTTACTTCCTCCTCTACCCCTCACCATGGTCTAAGCAAAGTTGGGAAGGCATGGCATTTTCATAGAATGCTACACAACATGCACTATACCAGTAAGGACCATCTTCTCTAAGTCTTTCACGTCCAACATGGAAGGATGTGCATTGTGCATAATGATGTCAAGGACATCGAAAGCTCATGCATTGGCTTGGTGAAGGGGAGAGATCACAACAACCCACTATGGTGTGGTTGAGAATGCTTGACAAGGTCCTTTCCTAGTCTTTAAGGTGGATTTGAGGATCTAGGGTGAGTTGGCGGTGAGGAAGCTTCATGCTCCTCTTTCTAGAAGAGACAATAGTCTTGAGAGGAACAAAACCCCCTATTGTCACAAGCAGCTCCAACAACGTGCAACTATACTTTACGGGTGCTTGGCAAGGAAAAGTTGGTCATTGAGATATCTTTGGTCGGAGACAGTGCTTCTTTCTTATAGAAATGGGGTGAGACTTGACTAAGGGTATTGTGTACACCAAGGTCAGCCTTTTTTTCCTTTTTAACTTGTATGGCAGCCAATGAAGTGCTTGGATGTATGCACATCATGCAAAGATTTAGTCCATTCCCAACTTGGAAAACTTTTTGCATGTCATGCATTCTAGTGAACATCAAGCACAAAGTCATTTCCCTTGTAAATTTGGATCCACCATCTTACATAGTATGTTAAATAGTATGTCTGTCATACATATTCTTAGTAAGTATGGATTTGTCAATGATGGTGGTTCCTAATGTTCCATTGGATGGGATCATCGTGCACTTCAATTACAATTCTCACCTCATCACTTCTAAACTTGTGCACAGTCTAGTGGATGAATTGCACGCCATACACTAAGGATTTTTCCTTGTACTTCTCACAAAATCTAAATTTACAATGATAACATCAAATATTGAATAATAAATGTCGTGCATGAACTAAAAGAGAGTTTTTCACACACATATACATGCACTAAATTGAATGGTTTAATAAAAACAAATTACAAAAATCCATATGAAATGCAAACATGGTTGTATCCGATGAGAAATTGAGTTTAATGTCTCTCATTTGGATGAAGTCTTACTTCTAGTTCACCTTGGCTCAAACAAAAAGTCTTCATCAATGAGGCCTTCAAAGAATTTACCTTCCTCTCTTCCCACTTCTATATTTTGTGTTGAACTACCAAGATCATGAGGCTTCAGAGGTATATGGCTTGGTTCTCATAAATCATGGTCCTGAGTTCAACTCTATCAGCATCAGTCAATGCCTTGACTATTTTTAGGAATGGACATCCAATAATTTTGTCCCATGGAGTTCCACTTTTATCTACCATTATATCAAAATTCATCGGAAAATAGTAATTGTCAACCTTTAAGAAAACATTTTCCACCATGACTTTTGAGCTTTTTTTAGAATGATGGGCCATCCAAAAATTTATTTTCATTTTCCTATATGCATCTAAAATCCAGATTAGATGATATTGTTAGTGGCATAACATTCAAAGTAGTTCCTTGTCATGTAACATAGTATGAAAATGCATGTTACCTCATTGGAGATATAGAAAGCCCATGATTCATGTTGTTTAGGAGGAACGTTGGTTACAATTATGGTGATCACACCTAGAGAAAATGCCATAGCTTGAAGATCAATCCCATCTACTTCAGTATATGAAATCCCTTGGATATAAAATTATGAATTAGTCTCAAGTTACATATCTTCTTCATGTGTGATGATTGATATCGGTTGAGCAGTTGGATGCATGATCCTTAAGTGAGGTTGCACATATGGGGTTGTGATCTTCACCTCTAGCTTAGTTGTTGAAGCACTCCATTTTTAATTGTCAAGTTATTAGTTAGTGTGCTTTTGAAACAACTTGTTAAGACCATCCTTTGGTATCACTTTCTCGGGTTGCATTGTATGCTTTGTTGGTCACCCTCCTTGCCAACTTGGTTAATGAAGATAAAATTCACATGCTCTCTAGGGTTCACTTTAGTATCGTCTAGAATGACCCTTCGTTGTTGATAAGACCATCAATGGATGAAGATAAAATACCAAAATGGTTCTTAGGCCCTTTAATTAAGGATGTCTAATTCTGATAAGAGTGGATTCCTCATTTATGAACTTTGGGACAATGTCATAAAGATGGTCAATATCCTTGTGTTGTCGTTGGTGGGTTTTTTCTTGTCCCTATTAATGAATCTCATTAGTGTCCTTCTATATAAAATTTTGGTTGTTTATTCACCATAGGTTGTAGGAGTTAGATATAGTATTGTTCCACGAGTGTTGTCCCACAAAATTTACTTTCTCCTCAGGGAATCCTAATGCACAAGCATTGTTGTCTATACTACATTGTGGACCTTTGCAAAAATCGCACACCATTAATTGTTGTACCCAATTGACACTTACGTAATTGAGTTTCTTAGTTATCTTTTCTAGCTCCACATTGAGAAATGTGGTTTCCTTAGTGTCACTGTTATATCTTCCACCATCCACGCCCATTGGGGATTGGTTCATAAAACTAGATTTCAACCATCTTCTTGCCTTCACATGCATTTTTAGTCAAGAATCTCTCAATGGTACATGCACTTATACTTGAGGTAGAATAATGGAATATACCTCCGCAGAAAGTTCCCATATATATCCACTCTATGATTTTGTGTTGTGTACCATAATGAGGTAGCTCCTTGAACCTTTCCCATGCATCAACCAATGTCTTGTTGGGCAACTGCTCAAAGTTATGGATCTTGTAAAAGAACTCACTTGTCTTGCTAGAAGGAAAGAATTTCAAAATTTTGTTAGTATGTCATTCTAGGTTTGGATAGACCCTTTCTCCATGCCTTGCATCCATTTATTTTATAGAACACAAAACATAAAGGAGAAGATTTGGAGACTCAAACCAACACATGAAATCATGTTAATCTTTCCTAAATTGAAATCCCTGGGAAGTTCTCCACATGGAGATTTGGATCTTTATTAGCAAGCTATAAAACTAATTATGAACCATCATGCTTATTAGACACGGGTCTAATTTTAAGAACATGACATCTACATTTACTCTTATGATTTCCAAACTTGACACCTCATTAGAATTTGGTTTCACATAGTCAAGCAAAGGTTTCTCTGTTGCAATTGATGGAGAAATATCAACTACCTTGGATCGATTTTTCTTCTTTCTTATTGACCATGAATTCCCACAAGTTAACACTACCTCACAATAGTCAAGAATCTTATGAATAGAATTTGAACTAAACTTGGTATGCACCATGCATGGTTCCTATTGAACACAAGAAAAAGATGTTATGGTTCTAGAAAATTTTTTATGAAACACAAGACCTAAATAGTGTAAGATGTTAATCCTATGGAATTTCATAACTAAAAAGAACTCAGTTTAGATGATTAGAAAAGGAATTCAGATCCCCGACAATAGTATGAAAAATTAATTTTATGCATGGAGGTGCTATCAATAATAAAACCAAAGAATCTCATTGCCACCCACAATAGTTTGGGTCACAAGAAGTATAGTGTTTGGTTCAAGTTCATAGAGACCCCAACAAATTCAATGCAACTCAATTCTTATTAAAGATGAAAATGGAATAAAAGAAGTCGGGTTGGTTAATTAAGTCCTATAAAATAAACTAAAATTTGTCATGAGTATCTTTCATATGTTCAAGTTAAAAGAATGCATTTGATACATCAAGACCTATCAATCATATGATGAGAAACTATTAAAAATATCACCCTCTCTTTTTCATGTCTCACACAACATTGCAATCGATGATTTTCTCCTATTAATTGCATAAGTATCTAGGTTTACATATCTTTCAATAAATTAACCAATCACCAGATGTTATGACTCCTAGATCACTCGTAGAGAACCAAAAACTCACCTTTTTTAATCAAAGTAGGAAACTATATCATGTAGAACCTAGATTAATTTTCATGTAATAGATGTTGAATCTCTACTTATACTCCACTAAATTCATAACTCTTAATTTGAGGATATAGAAAAACTTGGATATCAATTATCATATGTAATCAAGCAAAAATAGAGAAACAAGAGAGAAAATTTGGAATATTAAAAGTTTCTGTTCATCACGTGTCCAATAGGTACCATTAAGGTGCCAAACCCAATGGGTATTACTCCATAATGATGAATGGTGCCCCAAACCATGTGAAAAAAGATTAAGATTATTCATGGAGTACCAAGAGTAATATATAACTAAATAAGGGAGTAACGATCTACAACTATTGTAGATGAGCTATCCTTAACTGTTCTAGGTGCTTCCAAGGGTTGGAGAGGGAGATACTAACAAAAAGTCATTCTTTCTTCTTCATCTCAAGAGTGGCCTCTGTTCCTTTCCCATGAGTTAGAATAGGAACAAATGAGAGTCATTCCCTAATAATATATTTCTCTCTCTTTATATTTTCTCACTTATACAAGGTTTCCCATCATATATGAGGTCATGCACGTTGTGCACCTTGGTAGTTTCCAAGATTGATCTTGAAAAACATTTGGAAAATTGTGTAGTTGAAGGTGCATGACATGTAAACTAGTAAAATGCAAACATTTTCATTGGACAAACACAATGTTCATGGGGCGATCACCAAGAATGAAACGATTGTAGTAGCACATATCATGCACAATTAATGCCCATTGTGCACAATACATGCACATCGGGCAACTTGGAATTGTAACTTGGCAGCTGGTTTTGGAATCTTGGACAACATGCATCTTCGTATCATGGCAAGAATAAAAAAAATTTGTATTTATGAGCATGACATTGGCTCTATATAAAACAAATATGGTATCAATTACAAGATAATTATGTATCAGTTACATAATTTAAGTCATTTAATGCATGAAATTGGTGCATAAAAAGTTGTATGCAATGCATTGATCACCTCTCCACAAACATAAGATACTTACAGTCCTTTTGTATCATGAAGGAAACAAATATGGTTCACCATGCAACATGACATTTTATGATATGGTTGTCTTACCACCTGTGGATTTGGAACTAGTGAAATTAAATATCTTTGTGAAGATCATTATTATAATGTGTAATCTAGTGAAAACAATTATAGTAATGTCCTATGTGATATGTCTTCAAACCTAAGTGAATAAAATAATGATGTCAAATATCATAACAACTTTTAGAAATGCAGAAATATATGTGTTATAACCTCAAATTTTACTTGTATTTTAAATAATTGAAATGCAATTATTCTATAAAAAGAGACTTGTTTGGAAATTTTGGTGTTTTGTATTAAAGAATGGATTTCTTTGCAAATTTTCCTTGAATGATAGATTTTGTGAATTCTACTATTTTATTAATTCAATGATGAATAATAGGGGAAAAGGATAAAAGAAAATCCCACAATAATCAAAGAGAAAAAGAAAATAAATACTAAATAAATGTATGTGCTTGAGAGAATAGTGTAGAATTCTCTAGAAAGTGGCATAGATGGCCAAAAATGGTTATTCTATGTTTGCAGATGGCTTCTAATAGAAAATATAGACAAAATAAAGAAAATAGAAAAGAAAGAAAGAGCAAATATGTGTTTTAAATGCATAATATATGTCTTATAAGTGGATGACGTGCATGTTAAGAAAAGTATATTTTCATTTTGAGTTTTGGACTCAAACCATGCCCGTGGTTAGATAAAATCATTGTAGAATGTCCTTTAAAAATTGAGAGATAAAGAAATTCACATGTGATGTACAATTAATTAAATTTTTACTAAATGAGAAAGGTTAGACCATTTAACTTTCTCCAAGTAATCCCAAAAATTAGATATGGTTGGGAACGATGTTAATGACTTTCCCTCAAAAATTCATAGAAAAGATATTCCTAGGGGCCTAGGGAAATCTGAGAAGAAAATGGATTTCAATTGTAATTAATACTTATGTTTCTATTTGTGGAGATCATTTAAATGATCTTGACTATAGTGTGGCGACCAATGTTGCCCTTGATGTGTCACAGACTCATAGGGTCATAGATCTAGGAATTGATGGCTCAACCATCGTTTTCTATCTAGCAACTAGAAAAGGAAGCAGGTGCCAACTGGGTAAGACCTTTCCTGATCTCTCTCTCCTTACTCCCTCACCCGTTTCCCATGTCCTACAAACTCAGGAGAAGGAGATGTACATAGAAATCCATTATACAACTTCTATCCCTTCCTATCTAGGAAATGCCCAATCCCCTCTCTCATCTAAAAACTAGGGACTAGTAGTGTGTCCCTCTAGACTAGTACTCTTGCCTATAAAAGGACAAATAAAAGATAGCCCACAATCGAGATGACACTCCAACACTTTCAATTGTAGAGAAAAGCTCCCAGATCCCTTTCCCCACCTCTGTCTTTCACCCCTACAAACTATCAGCTACAGGCTTAACTGGAATTGGCCTTATTCAATTCATCGAGTACCTAGTACAATAGAGGGTCGACGAGTTGTTTTCCACCTTACAAGAGACACTGTGAGGCTTGGGCACCTATACCAGACCCCCTGCTTCAAAGAAGAGAAACTTCGCAATAAGAGGATGACTGAGGCCATTGTGAGTCAGTCGAGTGGCTGGAAAAGTTTGGCCACCTCTGGCGGAGGCAATGATGTCATCACCCAAGGATTCAGAGGCCAGCAGGTAGAAGTCAACACATTAGTTGACCAACCCATGGCGTTGTGTCGAGAAGGAAGGAGAGGAGGTTGAAGATGAGAAAGGAGGAACGCACAATCTTGCCCCTGGTTTCACAAGACTTTAACTCCAAGTCTCAAGGGAAAACATGTCATTTTGCACCACCCAACAAAGGAAGGAACTTATTCACGGAGCCTAGTCTGAGTGGATTAAGACCCAAATTGTTGATATGACAACCCTCCATTGGCTAAAGGTAATTTATCTTGAGAAAATCATAATTATTTATTGGTAACTCTGATCAAGACAAGTTATACATGCGAATTGATCAGGATAATGCAAGCAATGTAGTAAAAATATAATTAGGACCTAGATCTGCTTCTAGTTCAAAAAGTACCAAAAGTTGGTATATTTAATGTATTAAATGAAATAGAACACTAATTTATGAGATTTTATGATTTTAATATGCCCATTTGATATTGGTGATCAAATATTGATCTTTTATGAATAAAAATAGCAAATTGAAAGTTATATTAACATAACAACCCATACTTTTATAAATTACAATTTTTTGAGACAAAAAATGTAATTAATGATAAACTAGGTTTTGTAACTCAAAGGAACATGAAAAGTCATAATTAGGGTTTGGAAATCCAAAACCCTAATGAAACCCTAAAGTTGACCTAGAAAACCATAACTTGAGACCCAAGTCAGTCTTAACGATGATTGGAAAAAGTAATGATATGTGGGTGTATTGCTTTAACTTTCTGGACAAATTTACTTGGTTTCTTGTTTGATTGCTCTTGCTTGGAAATCAAGAACACATTATCAAGGTATGTGGTTACTCTTATGGCTAATCGCTCTAGTTTCATAACAATTTGTAAGGTCTCATCGATTTGCTTGAAATTAACTGCTTGGATGAACTATAATTCTTGCAACTATAAAGTGGCTATGGTTATTACCATATATATGAGCATGACTAGCTCAGATCCTAATCCTCCTATGTAGCTTTGTGTATATGTGAGGAATTTATGATCTCGGTATTGGTCTACCTTGGGGTAGGATCAACATATTATCATGAGTCGAGGTTTTGTCTACCAATGGTAGGATCAAACAACTATACAACTCTAAGTCCTGGTATACCCTTGGGGTAGGACCAAAAGGGGCTTTTGAGGATCTACCAAATGGGAAAGGTAGTATTTGTGTCCACTGTAGGGACAAAATAGTGGCTTGGATATGTCAGGATGATGTAAATTTTGATCTGTTAAACAATACTTTTATTGCAATATGTTGTTACAACTAGATGCAAACTTTTTGTATCCCCACATACCAATATAACTCGGTATAGTGATCGGTGTTGTTTTGTTGGCATTTTAGGGTAATATGTAGTTATGTTGACAAGCTTAATGGAGAGTAGATATTTAATAAAAGGTGACATTGAAAAAGAAAAAGGCTAAATAATATTTGGAGGAATATAGTTAGCTAGTTCTCTCCTTGGGTGAAGTTTTGAAATCCTATTTTTTAAAGGTATGTGAAAATAAAAAATAATTATATCCTACTTAAGATTAGTTGTGGTAGAATTTATTAAATTTTTATTATTATTTGCAAAATCATATGATTCTATTTGGGATAACGACTCTAGCTTCTCGTCCTACCTTAATCGGGCATTGCTAGTGGGGTCGTTACATCATGTACATAGGCTCATTCAAAAAACACAAAACATCGTCGCATTAGTTGAAGCTTATACCAATAAAAAATCTCTAGCAAGCACAACATCAATGTTAACGCCAACAAGGAGATATAATAGAATAAATTTGTCCAAACTAACCAAAATACACAAGTATATATGACAATATAAAGCAAAAAAAAAGATAACAATGTAAAAAGGCAAATCAAATAAATGGATAGTAAGTTGGCCACATCAAATATATCCTCTCAATTCGAATTTGACCAAAAAAATCTTATTTTAGTATTACTTTTAAAATCATTTTTTCCAAGTCAACACTCTCACATAATACTAGTGAATATAAGTATGATTGGACATTTGTTTAATAGAATGTGTGGAGAAAACCTAACAATTTTCCATGTTTCCATGAGATAGAACATTGGAATTTTGTATGCATGAAATAAAAAAGTGCTTTCTGTGTTTTGGACTATGTCAGTATGCCTCTAATTATGAGAAAAAGCATAACATAATACCAATTACAAAATAACATTTCCACCATAAAAATGAAAGCTTGTCACAATGCTAACTTTCATTGTAATAATAGAAATCTATATGCAAATACAATAGGCAAGAAATATGCTCTTCAATTAACCAGGACTTGTGATGATTCCAAGTGTTTCTTCCCTCTAACTCAGCACAATTATTTTATAAGAAAATTTATATGTGGGTGTTGGGGAAGTTTCATCTTTCATCATCAAGAAACTAAATAATGGCATTATTCTTGCATTAATGAAGAGGAAAGACATTGTAGACATGCATGCAACTTCACACATAAGAAACAAGCTAGCTTGAATTACGATAAGATGATATTTAATTCAATATACTACTAAAGATCTTGAAAGATACACAAGCCATTGATGAGGTAGAACTTATTATCAGAATATTCAAGTTTACCTTTTAGCATTTTCATTTTGTACCCCAATCAGATAAAATTGGTGCTAGGACTTCATTGAATATACCACTCTTATCCTCTAAAAAGCATCCTTCAAACCCCAAAGTGTTGTTTTCCTTCACTAATTCTGCATCACCATAACTACCTCAAAGAATACATCTCTCCACATTTCTGTTGAAGATTTTTGCGTAGATCTTCTTGTGAACTTGATGTGATTAACAAATATTTGGGGAATAAGAAGCCTTTTGTTCCATTTTTTAATTGTCTAGCCAACACGTCCATAAAGACTATAGATAACAAACACATTGAGTCACCTCATCCCAAGTATATAAATCATCCCAACATTCAAAAAGCCAACTTCTCTATATAATGCTTGATAATATGACAATGGAACACTTGGTAAGGATCACTTTGATGGTGGTTGGAGAAGTAGGTTTCCTGATAGGCCACCATTTCCACATGGAGCCATGAAATAGGTTCCATTATGACTGGCATTGGTGTTAAAGGTTGGATGACCTTACCTTATCTTTCTCCTCATCTCTAGGAATTTGACATCTTTAAATCCATCACTATATCTCTAGGATCCAAGATATATTATGTGCATTGTAACACCTTGAAGTCTCCTAGCTTCATTAAGACTTTCATCAAACCTCACATGTGCAATATAAAAGCATGACCAATAAAATTACTATATTGGACAACTCATTTACTTATCCAAATGTCAACTAAAGGGGCACATCAAACTCCTAGCCCCTTTGACTATATTTAGAATCAACCTACCAACTGGATGGATCCAAAAGAGAAATACCACCATTTGGATGAACTCATACAATCATCCTTACTTCAACAACTATGAAAATTGAAATAGAACTTAGCACAAAGAGAATGTATGGATGCACAAGAATCACCAGCATCCCATACAAAAGAAAAGAGCCCTCTTCAATAGTCAACTTATAGGAACCACACGATTCAACAAGCTCAATGATCCAAGTAAGGAGAAAAGTAAACTTGCTGACCATCAAAGCAAGCAACAAAGTTGAAGTTGCACCAACTTTTCATAATAGTGGAATGAATGGATCTATCATTGAATAATAGTGGAGTGAATGGATCTATCATTGCACCAACACTAACAAATCCTTAGTAATTATAAATGGTTCTCCTTGTGGGTACCTTAAGACCACACATGGTCTTCATTAAGATGACCACTCTCACCATATATTTTTTGCATCATCTCATCCATTCCATCTTAGATATTCAGATAGGGTTTGACAAACAATTTGAGAACGAAATTCAACAACTTACATAATAGTAATATAATTCAGCTTGTGGATGACATTATAAACTTCATCAAACACAAGGATGAATACATCATTAACACTTTGAGAACCTTGGTTATTTTCCAACATATCTCTGGTCTCAAAATAAGTTTTTGAAAAATCTACTTTTGCTGGAGTATGTATGACAAACTATAGAAAACTAAATATAGTAATATGATATTACGAATTGGAGTAGGTTCTTGTGAAATGTTTGGGACTTTTATTATCGTCTTAGTAACTTCCCTCAAAAGTTTGGAAACTGAATTTGGATAATATATCCCATAGTTTGGGATGTTGGAGGAATTTTTTTAAAAAATAAAGTTGGTAGACTTCTTGTTATCAATGTGTCTCTTTCAGGGATACCATCATATTTCATCAGTTATAAATCAGTCAACCAAACAATAGACTATCAAAATTAACAGTTATCATAGATGCTTTTTATACGATTCTAGTAAGGGGGTAAATAAAATTCATATTGGTAACTAGACCATGCAATGGAAACCTAAAAAAATAGGTGGATGGGGAGTGTTAGGCCCCAACCTTCACTCTAAAAGCATGTTTAATAAGACTACAATAAATCTTATTAAAAATAAAGACAACACGTGGCATGATTATTTCGTGAACAAATTTTATGGCACTGAGACACCCAGAATCAAATAGGAGAATTACATTTTATTTTTATTTTTAGGGCATGCATATATATGGAAACATCTTATACATGATATTATTCATATGTTCCCTAAACCAAGGAGAAACATGTCATTTTTACCCAAATTGGGTTTTACTCTCCCGTATTTTCTAAAGTATATTACTATGGAGAAGGCTTTGTCCCTTCTAGAGTCACTAAAACCAAATGTCTAAAGAGGACTATGATGGATATCGATCTCAACAATAGTATCTATAACTTCAACAGTTGTCTTATCATACTCTATTACAAACCGACCACATCATGGCATTGGGGAAATGTGTATAGTGTCAATAAATTTTATAATCATTTATTCATTTAGTTCATAATTCTCCCAGTGAAGATACTATTGGAAAATTAAGTATGCTACTAAAGTATGAATCCTCCTATGGCTGATTGGGAACAATAAATCTTCCTAGAACTAAATTATTGTGAGTACTATTTCATTGGGTATTATATTTACTATTTGTGTTATTGAAGGACAAAATATTTATCACAACTTTTAAGATTATGACCACTCTATGTAAATCCAAAATCATTTCTTTCAAAATTGCATAGTAACTAAGAATGGGATATGTGATCACCTTTTACACATGGTTAATTAGAGTGAATCTTGTCTTGAAGCTTATTTAATCCCAAAAGTAGATACTTTAGCTGCTTGCATTCAATCGAACATAGAGATAAATCAATGTCTTTTTAACATCAAATATTTTTTAGCACCACCATAATATCTAATATGTACCTTGAATTCAAATTTTGAGTCTCATGTTTTATTGGTGATGCTTCATTAGCCCACAAACTGAGAGCCCCACCCTCGTGGGTGTTAACAATCATGAATGAGGAAGCTTTGTTTCCTATCTGAATAATCAACTTTGATGTTGAAGATAACGAGGCTATGGCCTCACTTGTGAACTCAAAGGATGTTTAAATTATTCTCCTTATATTAAATCAAAGTGGGTTGACATAAGGGGATTCCACCCCATTTTGAACAAAAACTTTACTTATAGCTTGTGTTTGGGCTTGCTTGCACTAAACCCTTTTAGCGGGTTGTTTATAGAAGAGATCCGCCTCCACGTACTCTTTAGTGACGCTCCTGATATTCCTCTTGGTGATTTTTTCGTGTCTGACAAAGTATGCGTGGTCATTCTCTAGATGACGATGATGATGAATAAATTATGATTTTTTATGGAAAGAAATTAAAGGAATGCATGACAAATGACCGATATTGTCATCTTATATTTTGACAGGGTGCAAGTGAGAAGAAAGAGAGGAAGAAAGAAGGGCGGTGTGTGTATTGTTGCAGGAGTTTGAGTGCTTACGGTTTAGACTAGGAGGATGTGACAATAGTTGAGAAGGGAGAATCGGACTATAGTGGAGGTCCTGGAGGAGGGATCTATGCAAGTTCAAGGTCCACTTGAAACTCCTTTTTATGATATAGAGCCCGAGGATGCAAGCTTGCAGATTTGACACGATCGAGCTGTTGTATAATGGTTCTTGAATATCAAAGAAGAAACCAATACCACTTCTACAATTAAATTCGTTTTAGTTCGCTGAAAACCTATAACTAGGACACTTTATGGTTGGATACATATTAACAATTATAAGGTCAATCTATTATAATCCCTTGGAAGCACAAACCTTAAGCGTAAAGTATGACATAGATACACAAAACAGTACGCAAGGACTTCAATCATGGAGAAAAAGTTATAATAAGAAGAAGCTCAAGACAATGTTACAGACTTCATGCCAGTTGATATGACATGCGCAATAGTGGCAACAAAGTGATTGGTGGAAGGGTTGGGGGCGTGACGAAGAAAGGTGTCTAGAAGGGCAAAACGATGTCTAGGACAACAATCGAACCCACTCCTGTGTTATACAGTTAGGTCCATAAACAATTGTAAGATGCATTCTTTATTGGAGGGAACAAAATTTATTTAGATAGTACCTGGTAATGAAATCAATAAACTATGCAAAGCATTGTGTTAAGAATAGGCATGTGCCCGTTGACGTAGATGGAGTAATTAAATAGTGTCGACTATCCGTCAGATTGTAATAGTATACGTTGCCATGACACGATGACATGGACATTGTAGCAATGAGTAAGAGGAGAGTGATCGTGCCTCCAACAAACGATCGGAAAGAAACTTCTAGGAAGAATGATTGAAACAAAAAAGTTTTATCCTCCAGAAAGATGTGAAAGAGGTACGTAGTCATTGGTTACTGTTTCAGGGTGATACGCATATTTTTGTTTTATTTTATTTTTTCAATATAAGATGACACATTTATGTATTGCCGGTGACTCGACATTCATGTATATGTATTGATCGGAGACACACCTTTTTGTCGGTTACCGAACACCGGCAAAAACTTTTTCAGAATTCAAAGAAACTCATACTCAGCTTGATTCTCTATATTGATGACAGGTAAAATGATATAAAATATAAATAATATCTTACACTTTGAGATGCCACCTATGGTTAATGAGTGACAAAAGGCTAAGCATGTATAGGAAAATGTAACGGCTGTGCTGCCGCACCCAGTTCAGTAGACCAGGATCTAGACAATATTTAGGGACGTCGGGGTCCTTACACTGTACTACTGCAAAGCCGATTGAGCGTCACTAACCGATATGCTTAAATAATCAACGGCAAACCTCAAAAGATAAAGCTATTTTCTAACTTTTTTTAATGTAACGATGCCTTCCGTTATTTGTAGTGTTGCAATACAATTACAATGAAATAGAAGACAGACGAAGAATAAGTTGCGCCGCCAGCTCTTTTGGATGGTAAAATTAATCTTTCAAAATACTACATCCATTAGGGGTCATAACATTACTATGTATAACTTTTTGGATCCTTTTGAGAAGCATCACTACTTTTGGTACTAAGAATCCAAAAGTATTAAACTCAAAAGGTATAAATACATGCTGATTTTTTATGCACATTTTCTCATTCTTAACCACTTTGACTACAACAGCTTTTTAGGATGACATGTCCCCAATAAAATCTTCATCTTTCAGGCTGACCAGTAGGGAGACTCCTGTTAGATTGATATATGCATGTTTCTTCCATACCAGCAAAAAATTAGGACATCTGTTGGTCTAAGTGTCAATCTCCCCTCTCGTAGATCAGTCAAAAAATTCACAGGTGCCTCTTTTTTAGCAGCAACTCTAGTATATCAAAGTACATCATAGAATACATCTCTAACAAGATCATTTCTACATTCAAAGCATAGGAGCTCCATGTAATGAACCACATGTTCTTAAAATGTGTCTAAGCAAAGTTGTGACAAACATGACATACATCATCAACTGAAAAAAAGAGGGATCATAAGACGATACATGAGGATAGTATGGTACTTTGTTGGTGTCATATGCAGTCCAAGCCCATCAATAGGAATTACCAAAAGAAAATCTTGAGCATTCTCAACTTACAAACACTTGAAAATTTCTTATTGCCTGATGGTCATGTCAAACTTAGCATCCATCTCCTTAACAATTTTGTTAAAAAAGACATTCGCCAAATAATTTTAAGCTTTAGTAGGAATGGTTTTCCTTGAAAGAAGAAAAACTAAGATCAAATGATGGAATCATGACATATAATCAAAAGCATAGTCAAAATCAGAATCTATTTCATGTATCCCATTGTCTCACAAAATATGATCTTGAAGTATGCAAGACTGGACTCTGGATTCCACAAATGCATAGAAGAAGCCTCTACTGCCAAATGCAAACCCAGACCACCAAGTTTGATAGGTAAAGAGGCCCAACTCTATTAATGGTCTCCAAAAAAGGACCTCTGCATGCCACAATATCTTCAATAGACCCACACAATCTTCTGTCAAAATAGGTTGCAACCTCCTCCATGCATGTAGATTGGCATTTTTTGCTTTTTGATATGCCACACTCATATTTTAGTTATGAAAATTTTTCGAATTTTGTATTACTAACATATGTATCAAATATTTCAGGTGATCAAGGAACTAAGTCAAGATCCAACTACAAAGACCTTGCAAATGTTAAATGTTTGGATGCTTGCAAATCAAGTTGTACCATGTTCTTTATTGTACATGTGTATTTTTGTACAACTTGATAGATATGATGTAAGGACAAGTGATGATCCTCCTAAACCTACCCAAAGCCCTATCCCATTCTCATATGAACCTTTCGGGTTGATAGGTTTTATTAGTAAAGTCAAAAGATATGTTTCCACATTTGCATATTCCTTCACGAAGTCTATCTGGGTCAAAAGCTTTGTCAATTAAAATCCATTCGGTTAAACTATTTGTCAGCTGAAAATAGTAATTACATAGCTTATGTTCTAGGTCAATCCTGATCGAGGAATATCTCGAATGAGATGGTCGGTCAAAGAAAAGTTCGACCGACAAAGAGCCATTGTGCTATGTTGGACCAAGAAGTTAGATTGACATAGAAATTAGAGCAACTCAAGCCAAACTCACTACTGTATCAAAATCTTTCTTTACCGAGATAGTTTCCAGTCCAATGATTTCTCGATTGAAAATTTTTTGGAATAAAAAAATGTTAATGATCAAATTAGCCATTGAAACATAGTCAATTTCATCCTAACAGCTAATTGACCTCTAAGAATGCTTTAGACTATCCCTCAAAGTATCCTAACCACTTGTAAACATTTCCTATAAATAGGAGTGGTCTTAGGACACCTAGATATCAATTTTTTATACAAATGTGTGCATTACATTACAACAACCTTTGATTCATACTTGAGCATACTACATACTTTCCAACATTCTCAATGAACATAGATCCAATACTTCAACTTGCTTTCTGGTATATCCTCAATTTTGGTAAAAACTAAATTATATAAATATAATCCATGAACTGATAGTAAATTCTCCAATGATATTATTAATAGAATGATAATGCTACTTATGAGATTATTTACAACATGCTACTTATGAGATTATTTGCATTGCAAATATGTCCTTGCAGAACAAGACAAAGGAATCAGAGATTTTATACACAAATAAATGTTTTGAGTTATCAAATATTAGAAATATTAGATAATATGGAAGCTCCCATAAGATAATAAGATGTGCGGTGTTTTAGATAATTAAAAAGGGAATTATCTAGCTAGTTTGGCAACACAACACAATGTTTGGGGCATCAAAAATGAATATCTTGGCCTTTGGGATACATGAAAATAATAAGGTAAAGAAGAGAACTCTAGAATGTGAGAGAAAAAGGAGTTTCCATGTGGTGTGTACAATTAATTTAAGAATATGCTAAAAGAGCAAGTTTCGTGCATAAAACTTATCCCAATAAATTCCACAAAATTGATTAAGGTGGAAAAAGACTTTAATGAGTTGTCATCCAAGTTTAATAGAAAAAGGATGTTTCTAGCGGCCTAAAGGAATTTGTGAGACAGAGGGATCTTCTTGCAATTAATGAATTATATTCTTTCTTTAAGAGAGAGTTAAAAGGGGCATCTAGAAATATCTTTTTGACACCAAATCTTTCCCAATATGAAACTAAGTTATTATAAATATTAATTTGTCATTAATTGGAGGAGAGATGAGAGAGTTATAGAATTTTATAAAAATTCCCTAAAGTAAAGGATTAATAGATAAATTGATATAATATGTCACATTTAATGTGACCAAAACTTTGCCTTTTATGGAGCGTGATCAATGGTTGTCCGATCAGGATTAGACGATGGCCAGGTCATCTCCTACCATACAACCCAAAGGGGAAGTTTGGCTGTATTAAAAACCAATCCCTTGGATTTCGTTTTATCTCTCCTTTCATCCCTCTCCTGGTCTACCGAATTACTTGGTGACATGGATTAAAATCCTTGATTTACCCTTACACTCAATGTCTCTATGATGTTTGACTATATTGGACTCACCTTAGGGTGTTTGGTGAAAGTAGACTCTATAGGGAAATATGGCATTAGGTAGATAGAGGAAATAAAAAAAATTACCGACATGTTTCCCATTAACTAGCAAATTGTGTCAATAAGTATGCAATAGGAAGGATGGTTTCAAAAAGATATACCTAGTCCTGGAGAAAGTCTAGTGATCGTCAATGTAGATGCACACTCTATCTTGGATGGTGTTTGTGTAGCTCCTGGTTACACTCGTACTGATCTGAATGATCCTCCATGGATTGCAGACTCAGACAACTACTGCAGCGACTCCTTAGATCTCGCTAGGGACTGCGAGTTGATGTTGCCCTCCTAGCAGTAACCAAAGGGCTCCTGCCTCTAGTGTAGTCCACACGGACCAACTAGAACTCTTGTCATCCTGATAAAATGGATAGGAAGGTATTGTCCCTCCCATTGATGTACTGGTCACCAACTTTCTCTCCTACAACAATGATCCTCAATTGTTCTCTCCCAAGTCTATTCCTCCCTAGTTAGGTAGGACTTGCCTGGGATCTCATAGTTACTACAACCATAGAGGACAACAATTGTTAGCGAAACAAATTCTCATTTGTTTATGTTGTAGTTGCATTCTGATAAGCCCTTGATGCGATGATTTTGAGTCACATTTAGAGACATATTTTACTTGTGTTTTATGCATTTATTAGTCATTTTGGTGGTTAATATTGTATAATTCATTTGCTTTGGTCTATGATCCTTCTCTATGTCAAATCTCCCTTATTTCAGTATTTTGAGCATAAATTATCACAAGAATATGTTTTGTTTCGGCTTATGTGGTTTCATGTTGAAATTTCAGGAAAAACAAGTATCTGCTGTTGTCGATACCATCGACCGGACCACAGGCAGCCAACCGCAAGGAGAAGCAAAATCTCGATACTATCGACAGGAGAGTCGATGGTATGGAGATACCATCGGGTTGCTTTAGAAAAGAGAGTTGATACTATCGACACAAAAGTCGATATCATCGACTAGTGGAGCTACAGCGACAGAAAAAGATAAAACCGACGCCTAAGAGCGTCGATACCATCGACTCGCGTCGATGGTATCGAGCTAGCATCAGGCGCAGTAACGAAAGGAAAAGAGATCAGCCGATACAGTGCAAGGTCAATACTATCGACCCGCGTCGATAGTATCGACACCGTCAGATACAAGTTTGCTTCAGATCGATCCAAATCCGACGGCTGTGATATTTTGGTGACCTAACTCGGTGATTATACCTGATGACGGCGGCCAAGAGCAATCCATCACGTCATTAGCCGCTGCACACATCCCGAGAAGGTGTGGAGAGAAGAACGGAGCCCAGAAGCATGCCCCAGCCGTTCCGGACGCCGAAGAAGACGATTTCCACCACCGAAAGGCGGGAGAATGTGTATTTTATGCCAAGGAGCGATTGGATCTTCTCCGTTCAGGGGTTTCATCACTCAATCACGTTTTTCTCCATGTTTCCCCTTTTCTCTACCATGTTTTTCCTTGAGATGAACATGCGGGGCTAATCCCCTCTATCTTTAGGACCAGGAGTAGCCCGAGAAAGCATTGTATGACAATTTTATCATAGTAATTCATCATTTATCTCTTAAATTCGTGGTATAATTTCATTTTCTCAATTATATTGTTATTCTTGATCACCATAATAATAATCTAATGCCCTTAATTACTTTGAAAGAAGAATTAATGGTTGAAAAGAGACATAATTGACATTAATTGACAAATCCCTTGAACAAGGTGGTGTAAGATTAATGGTGGATATCGAGGGATCGGTTTTAATGCACCTAGTTTAGGGTATAGGTTACTACGACGGTAGAACTGACCTAGACATAGGTAGTGAATTGTACCACGACAGTGGGCAATTCTGATTTCAGGCCACTACCCGGATAGAGAGATAAATCTGAGTGACTAAATAGAAATTCATACAATGAAAACCCGCGGTGAAACCACAATCCTAAAGATCTCATCTTGAATTGATTAAACTAAACATTTAATCGATTTCTTTGTTTTGTTTTATTTTATTTTCTTTTAATTTTACAACAACCTCTATCTTTTTAACTTGTCTAGCTGATTGCGAGCAGTTAGTAGTAGTCTCCGATAATTCACGTGTCCCTGAGTTCGACTCGGGCCTCACAAAGGCCTATATTACATTGACACGTACGCTTGCGTTTCTACGCACGTAAAAACGTGTCAAGTTTTTGGCGCCGTTGTTGGGGAGTTGGCATGGTTAACACTATAAAAAGTTAGGATCGTCCACTCTAGGCCATTGTATTTATTTTCCATTTTTTTATAATTTTTTTTTATTCTTCCCATTTTTCATTACATAAAACTTTACTGCTAGTTTAGGCATAAAACTTTACTATTAGTTTAGGCATTGTACATATTCAACTAAATATTTCTTTGTAGTTAGTCTTCTTTCATTAAAAAAAAGTAAAAAAAGCACATGGCCCCTATTTGTTCTGAGTGTGGAAATGCATATGTAGGTTATAGATGTCTAAGTCCACCTTCATTACATCATGAGAAAACCTCAAAGGAAATTCATCGTGAGCATATTAGGATTATGGTTCAATATGTTTTAAATCGCAAAGGTCCTATTTCTAATGGAGGATGGGGTAGAATAGAGAAAATGAAAGAAGTTGAGGTTTAGGATAAGGAATTAGAGAGTGAGGAGAACATATTGGAAGAAGTTTTAGAATCACCTCTACCATGTCCTTCCATTGATCCCACACCCACACCGTCGACTCCTAGGATTGATTTTGAATATGATTGGGGATCTGATGAGGAAAATGAGAAGAATGATGCAAATAATGTGGATGACAATTTGGATACATGTGTTTGGGATATGAGTGAAGGAGAGGAGGATCCAAAAGGTGCTTTATTTGATAGTGATCTTGGAGAGGAGGAAGAGAGTGAGGAAGAGGATATTGAGAGTGAAAAGGTGGATGAATTTCCCATTACTCATCACATAATTCCTTCACCACAAGACCCATCTCTTCATTTCCTTATTGAGGATCCTATATGGGATATATATCCAGATGATAATTTTGAAATTTTTTATGAGGATATGAATGAATGTAGAGGAATTGAATTATTAGAAGAGGAGGAGACATACAAACTCACCTTTTATGTAACCCCTCCATTATGTGTAGATGGGAGTGATCCATTGGGGATGGTCATAGAAATTAAGGAGCAATCTTCATTATACCTTTCACCTCATGGCTATCTATTTTTGCATGTGCTCCCAGATCAAGACTTGATTCTGAGTCATTTTCATGTTCATGTTCATTGCAATGATAATTTACTGTTGAAATGGAACGTCAACCATACATGTTGGTCTTCTGACTATTATTTATTTTTTCTCATTGTTGCAAGGAACCAAAAGTTTAGAAGGAAGAGGTGGAGAGAGCTTTACCCTCCTCCACGACCACCTGATTGTTGTTGATTGACATGTGTCCATCCTAGGACGTTAAACAAGGGAGCTTGTGGGAGGCAACCCACCAATTAGGTTTATTTTGTTAAACTTTCAATTCTACTTTTACATTCCTATTTGTAGATTGTGATATCTAGTTTTGATGTAAGTAAAAAAGGTGCCTTGATATGTGCATTCAGTGTGCAGGAACGCATTGAGTCGATACCACCGACTTCACTGTCGGTAGTACCAAGTTTTCATCAGTGACATCTCACAAGCTGGGCAAGCATAGACACTTCACTGAGCTTGAGTGCATATTGGAGGGTAGATTATGATGTGGATCACATCTACTCATCTTTGACCCTAGAGTTCACCGCCCATACTAGTACAGTCGTTCCATGTATCTTCATTTTCTTTTGACATTGGGGACAATGTCATATTCAAGCTTAGGGGGAGGAATGGATCAACACTTCTATCTTTATCTTGCATCTTTACTTTTTATCATATCTCTACATGTTTTGCTTTTGTTGTTTGAATTTTTCTTTTTCTTCTTAGGGTCCAATTCTATCTAGTGTAATTGTGGACAAAATATAAAATTTTGGTTAGGATTAGCCGTTTGTTGATGATGTGGTATCAATTCTGAAAATTCTAAATAAAAATTTCAATGTGATTTTATGCTTTGCACTTTAAGCTAAATTTGCTATGTTTAAGAGTACATAACTGGAGGAATTGTTTGGATTAGTCAGCTTGAAAACATACTGATTGAATGAAAAACCTAACTTAACCCTATGGCTTGTGTTATGACGATGATGTTTGAGTCAAAACCAACCAAACAGTAATGTGATCTTTAATGTGAATTCTAGAAATAAACTCTAAGGTTACCTTGTTACACAAGTTGATAGAAGAGGGACATATCATGGTTGGGAAAGACATTGTCTCTTATTCATGTGTTCTCATCCACCTTCCATTCATCTTCATTCACCACCATAGGATGATCAAGTTTAATCCAAGTTATTTTCCTCTTGTTTGCATTACATGACATGATAGGAAGCATATAGTTAGTTCATTTTATTATGCATTAGAAAAAAAATCATATAATCTCTTTTGAGCATTTGTAGTTTTAATAAAAAAATTTTATATAGTTGCATTTGCAATGCATATTTCATAAGATGTTACATATTTATTATCTTCTACGGTCTTCTCTCATGAAAGAGTGTAAAAAAAAGTTGTATCTCCTTACTCCTTCTCCAAATAAAAAAAGCAAAAAAAAACCCAAGCATGAACTGTTCATCTTGCTAAAAATAGGGTAAAAAAAAGAGTTATTAAAAAAGAAAAAGAAAAAAATAGGAGAAAAGGAGGAAAAGGATTTTAAGTTCAATTCCATATTCTCTCTAAGCAACAAATGAGGGGATTTTGATTCTTTTTATAAACACCTTTCCACCTATATTCATCATTAGGATGAGACATCCATTGCATGCATCATTCCACCAAAATAAAAAATAGGCATTATAAGTCATACATTCACATTTTATCCATCATATAGGTGCATCATATTTTTACTTTTTGCATAAATAATTTGGATGATTCTTGTGAATCCTATTTTCATCGCCACCCATCTTTTCCACCCATTGCTCTGCATGGTAGGCCACCATCATAATTAATCCCCTCATCCATGTTTATTTGGGGATCTGCTTCCAAGTAGTTTATTTAGGTAGATCAGAGCAATGTAGATAGGGAGATCACATGATGCATCAAGCAGGTGTCCTATTGGCCATGATATTAACTGCTTCATATTGATAGTGTTTTTCATTAATCTTATTGTGGACATCTATTATGAACATGATTGATCGTTTTAGAGTAGTTACTTGTTCAGTGGTTGGCAAGGATCATTTTGGGACCGACTGGTGGAGGGCGGTTAGAAAAAGTAATTCATAGGTATTTGTCTTCTTGCTGACTATTTCAAACAAATACAAGAGTAGTGTTGCTTAAGGACGAGCAATATTCAAGCTTAGGGGTGTGATGTATGCATAAATGGTCGTTATTTTGATATCTAATTTGGTTATTTTTTGTGTCATTTGTGTTTAATTGAATATCATTTTAATACATATTTTACCAAATTAGTAAAAATCACTTGTGCATCATTTCTTATATTTTTACATGTATTTTACATGCATTTTATATGTTTTAATTATTATAGTAATTATTTGATTTTATTCATTGATTATTTTATTGCAGATAATTATTATTTACTGGAGCAAAGTCGATACCATCAACTTACAACTCGATGGTAGCGACATGGCATCAGAGTACAAATATTTTTTTGCTCCAGATTGAAAAGGAAAAGGATGTTTTACTGTGAAGAATTCGATACCATCAACTTCCAACTCGATACCATCGACTCAGACGTTGCGGAACAAATTTTAATGTGTTAAATCTAACACATATTGTATTAAAAATTACATTTTAGGTTTTCTCTTGACCTAAACATGTACGATGGCTATAAAAGACACCATTAGAACCGCAATTGGGAGATCTATCACGGGGGGACGATAGGGCAGCCGAACAGAGAGAGAAAAGTAGAGGAACCCTACACGGAAGACCTCGGAGGTGTTTTGGTGGCGGAAACGACGGAAAATTCTCTCCATCTTCTCCAGATCCACTCTTTAACCCTTTCTCCAATTTACTGTATCTCGAAATTCATGTTTTACATCTTTTTAACTTACTGTGATACCATGTCGTCTATTTTTGACTAAAAACCGTAATTCCTTAGGACCCGGGAGTAGCCCGGGTAATCGTTGTATGATACTTTTTACATAGTTTATCATAATTTGTCTCTCAAATCCGTGGTATGATTTTGTTTTCTCCATTATATCATTATGATTGATCACCCTAATGATAATCTAATGCCTTTAATTGCTTTGAAAGAAGAATTAATGGTTGAAAAGAGACGAGATTCACATTAATTAATAAATCCCTTGAACAAGGTGATGTACGGTTAATGGTGGAAACCCAAAGGTTGTTTCTAATGCACCTAGTTTAGGGTATAGGTTACTACGACGGTGGAACCGACCTAGACTTAGGTAGTGAATTGTATCACGATAGTGAGCAATTTTGACTAGAGGCCACTACTCGGAATAGGAGACGAATTAGGATAATTGTGTAGGAATTAATACAATGAGAACCTACGGTGAAATCACAATCCTAAGGATTCAATTTTTAATTGATTAAACCAACAATTTAATCGATTGTTTTGTTTTCTTTTATTTTTATTTTCTTTTTCAATCAACTCTTATTTTCGACTTAGCTGATCAATCCTAATTAGTAATAGTCTTTAACTTCACAACTCCCCGTGTTCGATAACTCGGGACTGATCATAATCCCATATTACTTTGACACGGCAATCAAGGAGCTGCAATTGTCGGCACTACAAGTTCTTCTGGCGTCCGGAATGGCTGGGGCATGCTTCTGGCATCCGGAACGGCTGGGGCATGCTTTTGGGCTCCATTCTTCTCTCCGCCATGTTTTTCCTTGAGATGAACATGCAGGGCTAATCCCCTCTATCTTTAGGACTGGGAGTAGCCCGGGAAAGCATTGTATGACAATTTTATCATAGTAATTCATCATTTATCTCTTAAATCCGTGGTATAATTTCGTTTTCTTAATTACTTTGAAAGAAGAATTAATGGCTGGAGCTGCAATTGTCGGCACTATGAGTTCTTCTGGCGTCCGAAACGGCTGGGGCATTCTTCTGGCGTCCGGAACAGCTGGGGCGTGCTTCTGGGCTCCGTTCTTCTCTCCACCATGTTTTGCCTTGAGATGAACATGCGGGGCTAATCCCCCCTATCTTTAGGACCAGGAGTAGACCGGGAAAGCATTGTATGACAATTTTATCATAGTAATTCATCATTTATCTCTTAAATCCGTGGTATAATTTCGTTTTATCAATTATATTGTTATGCTTGATCACCATAATAATAATCTAATGCCCTTAATTACTTTGAAAGAAGAATTAATGGTTGAAAAGAGACGGAATTGATATTAATTGACAAATCCCTTGAATGCATTCATGCTCTTTCACACTGAGCCATGGGCCTATTCACCATGCTCTTATACACATCTTGAGTCTACAACCGAAGTTTCACTCTAATCCTCCTATTTTAAGGTGGTGTAAGGTTAATGGTGGATACCGAGAGATCTGTTTTAATGCACCTAGTTTAGGGTATAGGTTACTACGACAGTGGAACCGACCTAGACATAGGTAGTGAATTGTATCACGATAGTGGGCAATTCTGATTTCAGGCCACTACCCGGATAGAGAGATAAATCTGAGTGACTAAATAGAAATTCATACATTTAAAACCCGCGGTGAAACTGCAATCCTAAAGATCTCATCTTGAATTGATTAAACTAAACATTTAATCAATTGCTTTGTTTTGTTTTATTGTATTTTCTTTTAATTTTACAATAACCTCCATCTTTTTAACCGGTCTAGCTGATTGCGAGCAGTTAGTAGTACTCTCTGATAATTCATGTGTCCCTGAGTTCGAGTCGGGCCTCACAAAGGCCTATATTACATTGACGCGTACACTTGCGTTTCTACGCACGTAAAAAGCGCGTCAAGTTTTTGGCGCCGTTGCCGGGGACACGACAATTGTCGACACTACGAGTGCTGCAAGAGGCCACTCTAGGCCACTTTTTATAATTTTTTTATTTAGTTTGAAATAATTCCAGAATTCATAGCTTATTCTTTTTCACATCTTGTAGTGTCTAGCACGGTACTGAACTCAATTTCCCATTTTGTAGGTACTGTGCATGGTGCAGACGCGTAGTACCGACTACACGCAATAGGCACCAAAGGTTCCATTGATGGGACCTGATGACAAGGAAGGCCACAATAAAGACCACTTAGAAGAAACATATATAGAATCCGAACAAGAAGAGATGGCAGAGCCACATACAATATGGGAGAAGATTAAGGCTTCTTCTTCATCTGCTTCAAAGGGGCCGATCAAGAAGCAGGCGATCAATATTCCGACATACAAGATTGACCCTACGTTAATCAACCTGGTGAAGTTGAATGCATTCCATGGGCTCAAGAATGAAGACCCAGTCACGCATATAAGCCAATTTGTGGAAAATTGTGACATGATAAAAATTGACAGATTTCCACAAGAGACGCTTTACTTGAAGTTGTTCCCGAGTTCTCTGGCAGGAACTGCACGCGAGTGGTTGCACAATCTGGATGATGAATATGTGGAATCCTGGAACCAGATGGTAGAGGTTTTCTTTGAAAGGTTCTTCGCGCCCGAGAAGACCAATGACATGATCAGGAAGATCCACAACTTCACTCAGAAGGCAGGAGAGACCTACTCTGAGACCTGGGAAAGGTTTTAGATCATGCTTAGGCGGTGCCTGCATCATGGGCTTGATAAGGAGACACAGGTTAAGATCTTCTATTTTGCTCTCTCCGAGCATGATAGAAGTAACCGCGATTCAGTAGGCTCAGGATTCTTCTTGAACAACATAGACACGAGGTGTTGGGAAATCCTTAAGAACATGGCCAAGAAGCAATCTTGGGGCGACAGGGACGCCGTTGAGCATGTTCGAGTAGCAGGGGAGTCTAAAGCAATCAAGGAGCTGAATGAGAAGATGGACCTTCGCACGAAGAAACTGCTTGCAAAGGAGGATACTGAATCCGAGGACGAGGCACAAGTCAAATTCATGAGGCAGCAAGGTTACAGAAATAATGATTACTCATGGAAGAAGGACAAGAAGTTCTCTTGGAAGGATCCAAACAACTTTTTGCAGGACCCAGATGCAAAACCCCAGCCAGTAGTGGAGGACAAGAGCACGGAGTTGCTCAACCAAGTGATAAAGCAAAATCAAGAATTAATGACTACTTTTGGCCAGCAGATAAAGCAACAGGGGGAATTTATGAACCAGTTCGGGCAGACATTGCAGAGCCATGGGGCTCAGATGAGGACAAAAGAGACGTCCATGGCACAAATGGCAGCAGAGATAGCCAATCTAAAGAATCCGATGCATCAAGGTTTTTTGGGTAACACTAATATTCCAGGAGGAAACCAACAGGCGAAGGCCATCTTGCTAAGGAGTGGTAAGAAGCTTTTAAACCCCAGAGCCGATGAACCAAGCAAACCCAAAGCAGAAATTGAAGGTGAGGCCACTGAGGAGCTGCCCATACCGGTCATAGAACCAGTTGCGGATATAGCAGTGGATGCTACTGAAGATCCTATTGCAGATGAGGAGGAGACGCAGAAAAGGACACCTTATGTGCCACCGCATCAAAGGGCACAGGCTGTCCCGGTCCCATATCCGAACAGTGCAAAGGCAAGGAAAGTGGATGCCCAGTTTAAAAAGTTTCTAGACAGTTTCAGGAAGCTTTCAGTCAACATCCCATTATTGGAAGCAATTGAGAAAATCCCTTCTTATGGTAAATTTCTTAAAGACATCATTACCAAGAAGATAAAAATCCCAGACACAGATGTTGTAGTGCTTAAGGAGCAGGTGAGTGCCTTCATCATGGGCACATTGCCACCAAAGAGGCAGGATTCGGGATGCTTCAACATCTCATGTTACATCGGGAAAGTAAAGTTTGGTGAAGCGCTATGTGACTCCGGGGCGAGCATAAACTTGATGTCCCTCTCTACATTCAAGAAGCTGGGATTAAAAGAGTCACGGCCGAGAAACATGACAATCCAATTGGCGGACAATTCTATGGTGAAGCCGTACGGTATTTGTGAAAACATGCTAGTCAAAGTAGATCGATTTGTATTTCCGGTAGATTTTGTCGTCATGGAGATGCAAGATGAACAAGACAATGCGTTACTACTCGGACGACCCTTCCAAGCTACAGCTGACATGATACCTGAGATGGGGAGAGGTCGTTTGACCTTGGGTATAGCCGATGATCGCTTCGAGATGGTCATGCCTTCCAGCACTACATCACATAAAGCCAAGGAGCAGTGCCACATGGTAAAGCATTTTGATCACAATATCTCACTTTGTCTAGGGAAGCCATTTTTAGATATGGCTCATGTGATGACCAAGGTGGAAAAAGGGACATTGGCTGTGGACATCATGGAGCAGACCAAGGTGGTATCCCTTAGCAAGGATGTAGGCTTTCCGAATGATGAGGAGCAGGACATCCCTCCTTCTACATAAGATGAGGCAATGGTGAGTTCTACTGTTGACGCATATCCAGAATTACCACTTGAAGCCTGCTTAGTCAATATCACACATGATTGGATGAGAATCAAGTCACTGTAGGAGTGTGCCAAGATGCTTCAGATGTTGTTGTGATTTTATGCAAGGTACTATGAAGACTTAGGAGAACTCCCACCACCGCTTCAATCATCCTTAATCAGCCCGCCAATATTGGAGTTGAAGCCGTTGCCACCGCACCTGAAGTACGCATTTCTGGCTGAGGAAGAAAAGCTGCCTGTGATTATATCGGCTTATCTGAGTGTCGAGGAGGAGTACCAGCTGCTTATTGTGTTGAAGAACCACCAAGGAGCATTTGGGTGGTCGGTTGCAGACATCAAGGGGATCTCCCCTACTTTGTGCCAGCATAAGATTCGGCTTGAGGAGGGAGCCAAGCCGGTGATTCAGCCGCAACGTCGACTAAATCCGAGCATGATGGAGGTTGTTAAGAAGGAAGTAATTAAGCTCCTTTCTACATGTATCATCTATGCTATTTCTGACTCGATGTGGGTGAGTCCTACATAGGTAGTCCCTAAAAAGGGGGGAATCACTGTTACCCATAATCTTCTAAATGAACTTGTCACCACCCGCTTGGTAACCGGGTGGCGTGTTTGCATAGATTACCGTCGATTGAATGCCTCTACGCTAAAGGATCACTTTCCTCTTCCGTTTATTGATCAAATTTTAGAGCGCTTAGCCGGCCGATCACATTTTTGTTTTCTGGATGGTTATTCGGGGTACAATCAGATTTCTATTGATCCTAAGGACTAAGAGAAGTCCACCTTCACTTGTCCTTATGGAACGTTTGTGAACCGCTGTATGCCTTTTGGGTTATGTAATGCACCAGTGACCTTTCAGCGTTGTATGCTCGCCATTTTTTCTGATATGGTAGAACGTTGTCTAGAGGTTTTTTTGGATGATTTCTCTGTTTATGGTGCATCCTTTGATGAGTGCCTTTACAATCTGGATAAGGTCTTGCAACGTTGTGAGGACACACATTTGGTCCTCAATTGGGAGAAATGCCACATGATGGTGAGTGAAGGAATAGTGCTAGGACACAAAGTGTCTAGAAAAGGTTTGGAGGTAGACCCAGTAAAAATTGAAGTGATTTCCAAATTGCCCCCACTGAATTCGGTTAAAGGGGTACGGAGCTTTTTAGGTCACGCCAGTTTCTATCGTCATTTTATAAAAGATTTTTCTAAAATTGCCAAACCTTTATTTGAGCTGTTAGAAAAGGATGTTGTTTTTTACTTTAATGAAAAATGTCTCCATGCGTTCAACGTGCTTAAGGAAAAATTGATTTCCGCACTGGTTGTGCAAACACCGGATTGGACCAAGACGTTTGAATTAATGTGTGATGCATCTGATTTCGCGGTTGGGGGCTGTGTTGGGACAGCGGGTGGACAATAAACCCACTGTGATTTTTTATGCATCTAAAACTTTGAATGATGCCCAACTCAATTACACGACTACCGAGAAAGAATTGCTTGCCGTTTTTTTCGCTTTTAAAAAATTTCGGCAATATCTAGTTGGATCAAAAGTCGTGGTATGGACGAACCATGCCGCCATTAAGTATTTTATGGAGAAAAAGGATGCCAAACCTAGATTGATTAGGTGGATCTTGCTTTTATAGGAATTTGATATCGAAATCAAAGACAAGGCGGGGATTGAAAATGTGGTCGCAGACCATTTGTCTAGGTTAGAGAGGGTAGATGAAAAGGATTTACACATACCCATTACCGATACATTTCCGGACGAATAGCTTTTGAAAGTGAAATCAAAAGACCTGTGGTTTTCTTATATTGTGAATTATCTTGCTTGCAAAATCATCCTGGATGATTTGACATACCAAGAGAAGAAGAAATTTTTCCATTCATTACGTTATTATTTCTAGGATGACCCTATCTTGTTAAAGCACTGCAGGGATGGTGTCTTATGTAGGTGTGTACAAGAGGAGGAATACGACAGTGTTCTTCGTCATTGTCATACATTACCGATGGGCGGTCACCATACAAGCTCTCGCACTATAGCCAAAGTACTGGAAAGTGGTCTATACTGGCCTACCTTGTTTAGGGATGCTTATGAGTTTGTGCGTCAATGTGATTCCTGCCAAACGGCGGGCAACATATCAAAAAGACAAGAGATGCCCCTTAATGTATTCCAGGAGGTTGAGGTATTTGACTTATAGGGCATAGATTTTATGGGACCCTTTGTGTCCTCAAATTCTAATTTGTACATTCTATTGGCTGTTGATTATGTGTCGAAGTGGGTAGAGGCAATACCCACAAGGACTAATGATTCCGCTGTAGTGTGCAGGTTTGTCAAAGAATATATTTTCTACAGGTTTGGTGTACCAAGGATGATCATAAGTGATGGAGGTACACACTTCCAGAATTAAAAGTTTGCGGCACTGTTGAGAAAGTACGGGGTCAAACACAACATTGGTACCCCGTACCACCCGCAAACTCAAGGACAAGTGGAGGTTTCCAATAGGGAGATTAAGAAGATATTGGAGCGTACTGTGGCTTCCATAAGGAAGAATTGGAGTACCCTACTACCGGATGTGTTGTGGGCATACATGACGGCGTTCAAGACACCTATAGGCACTACGCCTTTTAGGTTGGCTTATGGTCGGGCCTGTCACTTACCGGTGGAACTAGAGCATAAAGCACATTGGGCACTGAGGAAGCTAAATCTGAGTTATGATGAAGCGGGAAAGAAGAGGTTACTTGAACTCAATGAACTTGACGAGCTGCGACTGAACGCATATGAAAGTTCGCGGATCTACAAGGAGCGCACAAAGTTGATTCACGATAGGCATATTCAAATGCGCATTTTTAAGAAAGGATACTGTGTCCTATTGTTCAACTCCAGGCCGAAGATGCATCCCGGGAAGTTGAAATCTCGATGGAGTGGACCATTCACAGTAGAGGAGGTCAAACGACATGGCGTGATCCTGGTGCGTGATGGCGAGACCACATTCCTGGTCAATGGACAAAGGTTGAAATTGTATTTTGGTGAAGATTACACAAGGAAAGTGAATGAGGTCAAACTCATTGCACTTACAGATGCATGAGAAGCTTCAGGTCGTCTAGCCTAAGACGTTAAATAAGGGTGCTTGTTGGGAGGCAACCCAACCATCGGTACTTTCATTTAGTTTCTTTCACATTCGTAGTTTGATTTGTTTTGACTTTGTTTGTAGTGTAAGAAAGGTACTGTGATCATTTACTCATAGTGCAGGACTGAGGTAGAGTCGATGCCATCGACCCTTGTGTCGATGGTATCGACCCGGGTACAGGTTGGCGACTGCAGAAATCACATTGCGTCGATACTATCGACGGCCTCGTCGATAGTATCGACACACCAACAGGTTGATCGCTAAGTCAAAGTCAATAGTATCGACATGCCAGTCGATACCATCGAGATCTCTAGAGATATTCAGAAGAAATCATCTCAGTGAAGTCGATACCATCGACGGGCCTGTCGATGGTATCGACCCAGTTTCAAAAAGAAGGCGGCAGCCGGGCCTCGCGAGGGTGTTGCCCTAAACTGAAGTCCATACTATCGACTTGCGTCGATAGTATCAATGCACCACGTCACCGATCCGCGAGAGGAGATCAACGGCAATCGCTGCAACCAGAAAGTCGATCCGGGGGACGGGTTGATACCATCGACACCTGTCGATAGTATCGACACGTCAGCGATCCGGGCCCCACAAATCCAGCTATCGACGACCATCGATACCAGTGGCAGTACGGATTGTGCTACCCGTGTCGATACCATCGACCCGCGTCGATGGTATCGACGGGTACGCAGTAGCGCCGGCGTCAGTTATATAAGGAGGGGTTTGTCATCATATGGCGTCACACCTTCAACAAGTTCTTTCTCTACCTGTGCCGAGCATATTCAAGAGAAATCCGAGCCCGACGACGAGCATCCAGGAGCACGTTCTTCATCGAGCGGAGATTTCCTTCTCCGATCTTCACCGAGCTCTTTCTCTACTTCTCCTTCTTCCGCAACCATGGTGCATGTTGTTGGTGCGTCTTCTTCACGCGCCAACCAGATGGACATCCCGAAATTCATGCCTCCACCGACTGCATCGATTCCACGCCCGCGGATTGTTCATCCGTCCACGGAGGTCAAGAAGATCTACGAGGAGATCATGAAGAGGAAAATTGAGCCGACCCGCTATGTTGACCGGGAGGTGATCCGCAACTTGGGGTTCAACACTAATCTAGTCTATGGTCTAAAAGGGCAGGCGAGGCACACGAGCAGGACGCCCAACGAGATGGAATACCATGTTGATGGCCAGCCATTCTTCGGTGACTAGCCGACATACAAGGAGTTGGTGGCTGAATTCATGGGGTCGTTGGATGTCTGCATCGTGCCCAATGATATCATCGCCACAGACCGCGAGTGGATCCAGGGTTGTGTGTCTTTCTGGCTGTACAACAATGATTATAATCTCACCCTCAAGTAGTTCAACAAGATCTACAACTGGAACCATGGGTGAAATGACTACCGGTGTCCAGACAACAGAACAGATTATGATGCTATCTTCGCCGAGCTCGTGACGGTGCCACCAGGCAAATCTGTAAGCTACCACAATGCGGCGATAGCGGATTTCGAGCATCCGTTTGTGCGGGTTCTTCACCGCATGATCTGCACCACCCTATTCGGCCGTGGTGATCTGGCTCTCAGCAAGTTCCAAGAGACGGACTTGTTTTTCTTGCATAAACTACTGAAGTGCCAAGAGTGCAACTGGGGAGCATTCTTTCTGTAGCGGGTGTTGGCTGTAAAGCGGAGTAAGCGGAAGGCTCCAATTCACTTTGGAGGACTCATTACACAGCTGGCCTCCTACCTTGGGTTGAATTTCCAGCAGCTTACTCCTCTCTCCAGCAGAAGCAAGGTTAATTTGCAGCATCTTCACCGATCCAATCTTATCTTGCTTCGAGATGGTTTACCATATGCTCATTGCCATGTAAACCACACATATCAAGAATGCTCGCTTCCCGATCCTGTCTTCCATATCAAGGGTGCTCAACATTTCTGATGGCCGATCATAGCCATTGCTGACTCCGATGAAGACGGCGGAAACGATGATGACAACAACAATAATGACGATGAGGTTGAAGAGGAAGAGGAGGCCTACACTCCTCTTCAGGCATGAGTGGCACCTAGGAAGCGTCCTCGCATGCATCCTGGTGCATCTTCATCTTCACAGCCTCCGCCACCACCACCGCCCTCGTAGCCAAGCGAGGATGTCTATTCGATGCAAGGAATGTATGCTATGCTGCAGGATATACAGTAGACGCAGCAACGCCATACATCAGTGTACACCGGTGTTCAGGAGATGACAAACCAGTTACTTGACAATCAGAGGGCAATCTTCGAGAATGAGCGCCTCCTCCTCGACAACCAACAACAGATTCATGACAGGTTGCATACGATGGAGATGCAGCAACAACCCTTTTATGATCATTACTGGAGCCAGAACTACTTTGGGGGTATCTACAACCTCCACCCATGCCCCAGTATGATCCGAGCTTTCAGGGGAAGTACCCATCCTGGGACCCCACAGCCCCACAGTACCCGCCTCCGCCAGAAGAGTAAATTGGTATCTCTGTTCCAACCTTTATGATTGTTTTTGACTATGAGGCCATAGTCGAATTCAAGCTTAGGGGGGAGTTGGAACATCTCTATCTTTTATTTTCTCAGTTTTTCATTTTATTTTGTTGTTTCTTGTCATTTATTTCTTGCAATCTTAGTTTGTTTGTAGGATCCACATTCTATCTAGCGTAATTGTGGATTTCTTAAGTCATGTGTCATCTCATTCTCTTGTACATGGGAAATAAGGGAAAATTAAAAACTCAAGAAAAATTTTGAGTGTTCGCAAACTTGTGTTGTTCAACTGTGAGCACATAACTTAAGAAAATGATTGGTTTTGTCAACTCTAGAACAGAATATCACAACTGTACATTCCTAATGATTCATGAAACGTGGTCGGATTTGGTTGTGTGAGCCTAAACTGACCAAATGATAATGAGACTCTATTTTGAAGTAAGAGAGAGAAACCTCTAAACTATTACACAGTTCAGTAAGGAGGGACACATAGTAATTTTCAAAGGTTCAGTCAATTAGTCTTGTGATCTTTCCACCTCATTGTTTTTCATAATCCACCATAAGAATTGGAAGTACTTTACGGTTTTAATCCTTTTGATTTCATCTCATATAGATAGGTTTTTCATTGCAACCACTTTCACATGTTTTACATGAAAATAAAAAAAAATTAGAATAGTTATACATGCACATTATCCTTAGGTGCGTGTCATTTAGCTACATTCATAACTTCTATGCATAGAGCACATCATGTAACTTATTTCTTCTCTAAGGGTGATTAGTTGTTCCATACCTTCATAAATGCTTCAAATATTTGAGCTATGCAGAGAAAGTGAGCCCAACAAATAATTCAATGTCAATTATGGATATAAGGGCGTAAGAAAAAAAAAGAGTGAAAAAAATAAAATGAAAAAAATGAAAAAGAAAACAATTATTGAGAAGCAAGTAGAATAAAAAGGAGAAAGGAACATAGTCTCATTCACAGTTAAGATGAGTAAGTACATGATGTAGCTCAGTTAGATATCCATCTCATTTGGAGACGGGATGTTAGTGCATGCATCATTCCACCCAATCTTAGGCATTAGGGCATGTTCATGTGCAAATGCATCATTTATGGCATTTTTGTTTTATGCATGTTGAAACCGTATAATGCTTCCATTTCATCCATTAGCCACCCATTCCATCCACCCGTTGCTCGAATTGGTAGGCCACCGTGATTTTCTCTTCATTTGTGAATATCAGGAGAGCTGCTTCCATGTAGATGGTAGTTAGGGCGAGCAACATAGTATAGGAGATCACAAGATGCACCGAGTCTGGACCGACGAATTTTATTATGTTAACTGCCTTATGTGATAGTGTTCATCAGTTTTGAGGTAGAAATCTTTTATGGGTGATTACTGTCACCTTTAGGGTAATTATCATTCCGTGATTAGAGAGGGCCGGAATGTGAATGTCCGGTGGGGATCATATGGTAATGTTTGTTGTGATGTTTTATTCTTTAGTCGACCCTGGCAATTCTATTCTAAGGTTTTGTTGCTCGAGGGTGAGCAATGTTCAAGCTTAGGGGAGTTTGATGCGATGATTTTGAGTCGCATTTAGAGACATATTTTACTTGTGTTTTATGCATTTATTAGTCATTTTGGTGGTTAATATTGCATAATTCATCTGCTTTGGTCTATGATCCTTCTCTATGTCAAATCTCCCTTATTTCAGTATTTTGAGCATAAATTATCACAAGAATATGTTTTGTTTCGGCTTATGTGGTTTCATGTTGAAATTTCAGGAAAATGAAGTATCTGTTGCTGTCGATACCATCGACAGTGGTCAATACCATCGACAGTGGTCAATACCATCGACCGGACCACAGGCAGCCAACCACAAGGAGCAGCAAAATCTCAATACTATCGATAGGAGAGTCGATGGTATCAAGATACCATCAGGTTGCTTTAGAAAAGAGAGTCGATACTATCGACACAAAAGTCGATACCATCAACTAGTGGAGCTACAACGACGAAAAAAGATAAAATCAACGCCTAAGAGCGTCGATACCATCGACTCGCGTCGATGGTATCGAGCTAGCATCAGGCGCAGTAACGAAAGGAAAAGAGATCAGCCGATATAGTGCAAGGTCAATACTATCGACCCGCATCGATAGTATCGACACCGTCAGATACAAGTTTGCTTCAGATCGATCCAAATTTGACATATGTGATATTTTGGCGACCTAACTCGGTGATTATACCTAATGACGGCGGCCAAGAGCAATCCATCACGTCATTAGCCGCTGCACACGTCCCGAGAAGGTGTGGAGAGAAGAACGGAGCCCAGAAGCATGCCCCAGCCGTTCCGGACGCCGAAGAAGATGATTTCCACCACCGAAAGGCGGGAGAACGCGTATTTTATGCCAAGGAGCAATTGGATCTTCTCCGTTCAGGGGTTTCATCACTCAATCACGTTTTTCTCCATGTTTCCCCTTTTCTCTACCATGTTTTGCCTTGAGATGAACATGCGGGGCTAATCCCCTCTATCTTTAGGATTGGGAGTAGCCCGAGAAAGCATTGTATGACAATTTTATCATAGTAATTCATCATTTATCTCTTAAATCCGTGGTATAATTTCATTTTCTCAATTATATTGTTATGCTTGATTACCATAATAATAATCTAATGCCCTTAATTACTTTGAAAGAAGAATTAATGGTTGAAAAGAGACATAATTTACATTAATTGACAAATCCCTTGAACAAGGTGGTGTAAGGTTAATGGTGGATATCGAGAGATCGGTTTTAATGCACCTAGTTTAGGGTATAGGTTACTACGACGGTGGAACCGACCTAGACATAGGTAATGAATTGTACCACGACAGTGGGCAATTCTGATTTCAGGACACTACCCAGATAGAGAGATAAATCTGAGTGACTAAATAGAAATTCATACAATGAAAACCCGCGGTGAAACCACAATCCTAAAGATCTCATCTTGAGTTGATTAAACTAAACATTTAATTGATTGCTTTATTTTGTTTTATTTTATTTTCTTTTAATTTTACAACAACCTCCAACTTTTTAACCGGTCTAGCTGATTGCGAGCAGTTAGTAGTAGTCTCCGATAATTCACGTGTCCCTGAGTTCGATTCGGGCCTCACAAAGGCCTATATTACATTGACGTGTACACTTGCGTTTCTACGCACGTAAAAAGTGTGTCAGCCCTCAAAACCCCTTGGTTTAGGTTAATGTTCCCAGTCCCAACCAATATGGGACAAAAGCGGGAGTGGAAAGGACCGGAAGATCTTGAATTTTCACAACAATTTTGGAAGTTTCACAACTTGTGTGTAACAAACCTATCATCTCTCCCAGAGAGAGGGTCATCTCCATGCGAGACAATCGTTTCACTAAGAGAAACTGTCATTTCATAAATTCCAATTTTGCACATATGTCGACAATTCAATTCCAATTAGTATTCAACCTGACGTTAGCACCAATACTTGATACAATCGAATTGCACCCCCGAGACGACCGTTTGGTGCATGTGAGATGGGAATCTCAAATCACTTGAGATGGTCATCTGGCCAAGCTATACAGGCATCTCGTAAGTCATTTTAGGATGAATTCCATCTAATACATAATACAATCAACCTGACACTCCAAATGGTTGTCTCAACAGTTAAACCGATCATTTGAAAGTCTAGTCAGTTGATCCATTATGTGAATTGAAATACCTAAAAACTTTAGTAATCAATCCAGTTATCATTCAATATCAAACTCCTCTTATAGATGAGTTCCTATGTGTTTGACCCTATAGGTATCATATCATGTTGGTAGTGAATGTCAATAACTAGCTTATGACATCACAAGCAATGAGTGGTACCTAGTCATACATCATTGGTACCCAAGTGAATGGAAAGTTGGGGAGCAACTTCAACCTACAATCTGTATATAGTGTAATAGTGTTTTTATAGTTCCTTTGTCACTGATATCTAGATTGAACTAGAGGCATGGAGTAGTCATCCTCATTATTATTCAATCTTGTTCCTTGAACCAAAGAAGGCTGCATGGGATATATGTAAGTTCAATATCCCATATTGACTCACATGCGTATGGCCATACTTTTCTCAGTCTCGCTAATCAAGAGGCCTTTTGATATCATAAACCTATTGGAGGGACAAATCCCATCTCTATCATTCACAGTCTATCCCCATGTGTCAAAGTCACCCAATCATCACCTTTATAACAACCCATGTTTTAAGACTACGTTTGATGTCAAAGTGTACCCAATGACATGTGACAAGTGAATTGATTTCAAGTCTAAGAACCACAACCACCACCATCACTTTGAAACCTGACTATGACTTCCATGATCATGGCTTCCACGTATTAGTCTCATAGTGGGTCTGTCTGACACACTATTCTCTAACATGTATATGTGCGCTTGGTTTGATATTTCCATATCATGACTAATGAGATTTAGTCATCAACCAACTCACACTCTTCTCTTATGGGTTATTGCTTTCTATCAACCTTCCACAATAGCAACTAATCATGGACATAATGAGAATATGTAAATGTACTCTTAACATCCATATGATCTCATTCTTCAAAGTCACATACTTGAAGACATATGTCATCGAGTAATATTATTCTCTAGACATTTATTATGTTATTCATTATCTTATAACTGAATATACAAAACAAATTGGAAGCTTACCTTTAATAATCAAATCATTTTCTATTTATTCCATTACAATCATCACATGATTGGCTTTTTGGGCATACATACCAATAGACTCCCACTTGCACTTAGAGCCAATCACCTACAAATCTCATTCTGAGTGACCTAACATGACCATCATGCTTCTGCTGCATAAGTGCTTTTATAGTGGGTTTAGCAACATTTGCTTTAAAATGGTATTTTGCAATTTTCACATCTTTTTGTTGTGTGACTACTTGTATGAGATGGAAATGTCATAGTATGCTATCTGAGATTCCCAGACTAACTAGTAGCTCCATTGTTGTCGTCAGTATTTCTATCATGTCATCAATGGTTCGAACCTCACACAAGTTCACCCCTATGAAATTCTTGATCCATACAGTATCATCTATAGTTCTCGTAACATAGAGATACCTAGATTCTCTTATAGATTTGAACAACTGTGATTAGCTCAGAACCCTTTCTAGCCTACAGTTCTTATTTAATGTCAAACATAAATTTAGATTGTGATAACTTTGTCAGTTTGGAAGCTTGCTTGAGTGTAACCTTGTACATCCAACTCTTCTTTATTACCATAATGAAGGAACCAATCCTTTAAGTGCTTCACAAGAACCTAAGGATGTTCTTTATGGTAGTTTAGTGACTCTCACTGGAAGATTGCTAAGAAGTTATATATATGACTTCTCATTATGTCATATACCTATGAGATGACTGGATATCCTCTCGTCACGTCCAATACATATGAGATTGCTAGATATATTCTCGTCCTGTCCAATACATATGAGATAATAGGATGAGTACATTACATTACATTCAAGGTAGATCCAACTATGAATACATATGGCATTTATCAATGTCTTCCTGTTCTTCATAAGAACTAGGACACTAGGCTCTTGAAAGACTAACTCCATGGAACATGGAAAAGATTTCTCTCACTAAATCTTGCACGTTGAACCCTTCAACATCTTATAAATGTATGTGCTCTTACTTAGGTCAAGAAGCTTTGTAGATCTCTCTCTCTATAGACCTTAATTCTTATCACATATACGATGCTTCACCTAAACCCTTTTTGTAGAAGGTGCTTTCCTAGCCAGCTTTCAACATATGCAGGATAAGGACGTCATTCCCCATCATTATGTGGAATATTAATATGTTACCACTAAATATTTTGTAATTATAGATTCCAACTTCATTGTGACTCAAGTCAAATCCTTTGACTGTCTTGTCAAATAGAAGATACCAGCTCTGAGATGCTTGCTTCAATCTAGAGACTGACCATTGTATCTTATAGACTTTATTTGCATTAATGGGTTTATAAAACCATTAGGTTGTGTCACGTACACATCCTCTTAATTATTCCAATTAAGGAATGTAGTTTTAACATCCATATGCCAAATCTCAATGTCATATTAAGCTGCAACAACAAGCATAATCCAAATGGATTTAACCATTGTAACTTGTGAAAGACTTCATCATGTTCAACATCTTGAACTATTTTGAAACTCTTTGCAACCAATTTACCTTTCCATGTTGGTCTTCTTACAAAACCCAAATTCACCCTATGGGTTTTACCCCTTAAGGTGGATCAACCAAGGTAATACCTTCTTGGTTACATGGAGTCCATCTTTGATCTTATGGCCTCAAGCCATTTGTCAGATTTTGATCCCTCAATAGTTTCTAGGTAGGTTGTTGACTCATCTCTATGATAAACTCATCTCCTTTTGAGGTATACTATATCATAATCTTTCAAACTTAAGGTGTGTTCCACTAGAACTATGAGTTCAGTGTGTTACATAAGGAACTTGAGATTCCACAACAACTTGTGATTCTCCATGTTCCTATTGTACCTCTTTAGGTTCGATGTTTTCTTATTTGTCTTGAAAATTTCAAGTTCTACTTTTACTCCCACTGATTCCTTTGGGACTAATTTCCACTTAGGAATTCAGCCATCCTTGCAACAAACGCTTTGTTGTCAGGTTGGAATATAAGTAGTATTCAACAAGATAACATTCATGTGATTTTTGGTTAAAACCTTTTTAAAAACTACTTTCTTATATAAGATTTCAATCCCAATCATTTTAAAAGACACATCGGGATTCCTCCCATGCCATATATCATATGGTGTCTTTTGAACCATTTTAGATGGTACATTGTTTTAATGTAAAGCATGTGCTCAAAAGAAATTTTAAGACCAACCAAATTTTATTGATAATCTCACCATGACTTAATAGGATTTTGTACCTTCTTTCTGACACATCAATATGTTTCAGGTGGATTTTATTGTGATACACTATCACGGTCTCTCCAAAATGTCCTCAAACTCTTGGTTAAAATATTTCAACATTGATAATATCAATGTATCTTAATACTTTACCAAGTGAGTTATGTACTTCATTCATAATCTTCTTAAACACTTCAAGACATTCATACTTGTATTTCATTAAATAAAAATTTCAGTATCTAATGATTGCATTAGTAAATATAATGAGGTACTTGTAACAACCTTTAACCTTCATTCAAAAATCTCTACACACATCAATATGTACTAGGCCTAATGGAATAGTCGATCTCCCACTACATCTAGTGAAGATTCTTTGATCATGTTGCACAACAAATAAGACATGCATGTCTCTATTGGTTCAATAACCAAAAGTGTGAGAACCCGTTACACTAAATGAGATTACTCAAAACATAAAACACAATCAATCACGAATTAATCACATACTCAAAAATATGGGTAAATCAAAACCGATTTCAACGTCAGCACCCGCTCATAAACATTTGCATAAGAGCCCAAAATCTTTCTTATATCCATACTATGCCAAGAATTTGATACAAATTATTACAACCCCAATTTTTGGGTTCATTTGGTGAGAAATGTAATTTCTCATAATAAAGATAAATGAACAAATAATGTTGTCTTTTGATTGAATGCATGAATTTCGTTTAAAATAGCCTTGTTGATTTATTTGTAGGCTTTATTGGCTATTGGGCTCAATAACAAGGAAAAGACAAAAGAAACTCCATTATTAATAAGAAATGGAGAAAAGAAAAATGTAGAAACTTCTAGAAGGCAATAGAGTGTAATCCAAAGGTGGATTTCATTCCTCTTGGGTTCCCTGGGTGCCAAGGAGTCCAAAATTGCAAAGATAAAGCAAGAAGAAAAGAAAAGATCAATTAGATATTTCTTTATTAAGAAAGAAATTGAAAACAATGATAAAATGTGGAAAATAAGTGGAAAGAAGAATAATTGAGTTATCCTTGGTGGAATTTTGTATCCCAATGATTCCTAACATTAAAAGGAATACCAATGAGGAAAATAAAATAAAGATAAAGTCTAATCCTCGAAAAGAGATATTTCGATCAGAAATAAATAAGATAATGAGAAATAATGGATAAAAGGTAAGTAAAAGGCTAAGGTATATCCCCAAGATGGTATTTCGAGCCATTAAGGTTCCTTGAGGTTCAAGGAAATCAGAATAATAATTTAATAGCAAGGGAAAGAGGAAATAGGTGAGATAAGATATATATAATTAAGAAATATCTTGCACCTGAAGAAAAGGCACTCTTTCTTTTAGATAATGAGCCCAAATCTGGTAGAGAAGTAGATAAAGTCATTATTAAGTTTCCCTCAAAAGTTGGGATTAATTGGACACTCAGTTTGGGAGTTATGGCTTTTACAAGTTTCCCTAAAGTGATGTGGCTATATCTAATGTCACACATGTTTCGATTAAATGAAAAAGGAAGGGAAATAACGCCAATCGTCAGATCGGTATCCGACGGCAGCTGGGCATCGTCCACCTTGAGTAGGAGAAGGAAACAAGAGCTTTTTCGGATCCACTTTCCTTGCAATTCGTTGCAGGTGCGAGCAAGGAAACTACACCAATAACTTCCTGAGGTGTTTTCGCACCCAACCAGCCTAAGTTTTAGGTGGTTTCATATGATTTAGATGAAACACCCAATTTGGGTCGAGCACAAGGGCGGCGACAAGGTTGGTAACCCTAAGGATCCATTAGATCCTATAAATAGGACCACCCTCATCTGCGGAAGACCCTCAAGAACACAACCATCACCTTCTCTTGTTCCCTTGTACCCCGAGTTGACGTAGTCGACTTGCTCTGGCGAGCTCCTGGGCCGGCGCCGCCACGGAAGATAGTTGTTGGATCGGGTGGGCAAGTGCTCCAACCACCGTTCGATCAAGGGCAAGGCATAGATCGACGGCCGAGAGCGTCTGTATTCTTGGCAGGAACTAAGTGGGCGTGCATGAGGAGGAGCATTGGATCGAGTCTGGTCCACGACAACCAGAGATCCAAAGGCCAGGATTATCTACAAAATCCAAGTAAGTCGAAAATTCATGGAAAAAGGTGTGATCTTGTTTAATTCATTAAAAATCATTCCTTTAGCCGAAAAATACAAGTAGTGCGTTTTGATCAGAAAAATGTGTAGAACATGATAAAAATGATATAAGAGCCTAATTGTAAATGCTATTCGAAAAGTATCGGGTTTTACATCTTTTAATGCATTAAATGATAGAAAAAAAAACCTAGGAAGAGATAAAAGCAATCATGATGAAAGTTGATTTTGTATATGATCAATGCTAACCTGTTAAAGAGTAAAGGAAAGGGTAAAAGCATAAAAGGATGAGTAATATGTTGCTTTTAGGATTTTGGTGATCATGAACATTGTTTAATGGGTTAAAAACCCAAATTTGGGAAAACATGAGTTTTACTGGTTATAATTCAAAAATTTCCAGTATACAACTGTAATATAATGATTCTTGAACATATTTTGGATTAAAGAATCCTTATTGAGAATAATTGAGAATTAGGGTTAAATCCATCATGCTTTTTTTTGGTCGGAAACAACATGTGGCCCTTTTTTTATAACAACTGGAAAATATGTACAAAGCTAGTGAGCGAAGCTCCAAAACTGAAAAAACCAGAAACAACAAAAGAAAACTATACAAAAGTGTCTATATCCTTCCTAAGCTGACTCCATCTTCTATCTGCACATTGTTTATAACCTTCAAAAATTCTATGGTTTCTCTCCTCCCATAAACCATGAAAAACAGCCAATATAGCAACTTTCTCCTACATAGAAAGAAAGGAACAGACATCCACAAGAGAAACAGGGTGCCGGTAAAGATAATGATCCCCAACAGCCTTGCTCCAAATATCCTGTGTATACTCGCAACATAACAGAATATGAGATAGATCTTCGATATCCTCTTTACATAAAACACATCTAGAAGGAAACTGAAAGCCCCTAGAATGCATATGATCGAGAGTAAGCAGCTTATCCAAAAAGAATCTCCAACTATGAACCTTATGCCTCATAGCAGTTCTAGCACTCCACATCCAACTAGTCCAAAACGGAACTGGAGCCGACAGTCTGATCACCTCCCAGAACTCACGTAACCTGACAGGCTTCTTACCCTTCAACATGATAGAATCCTCCTCATCCTTGATACAATACCCATCTTCTTTAATAACCTTGATGATCAGCGATACATGCCTAGACTTGGCATCTACCCAATCACCTTCACAACTGAGAGAGTTAAGATAAGCAAACTTTCCAGTACCACTCCTCATAACACATCCTTTACCAAGCGTCTCCTCCAAGTAGCCCCCTAAAAACCAGGGGTCCCTCCAAAGAATGATAAGGCTTTCATTACCCACAGAGAAAGAAATAAGCTCAGCAACTTTATCCCTGTGATAAAGACATTGTCTCCACACCCAAGAAGCATTCGAAGGAATAATAGACCTCCAAACAGAGTCACCCTTTAGATACCTTCCATGAATCCACCGCACCCAAAGCCTATCTTTTTTTGTAGCCACATTCTAGATATTAAGAATAATACAAGCCTCGACAATATCCCTTTCTCACCTCAAACTGAGACCACCTTCCAATTTAGGCAAACACACCTGACTCCAAGAAACCATATGAGTTTTTCTCTCCATTTCCGGCCCTCCCCATAGAAAGTCCCTGCACATTTTATCTATATCATCTGTGACAGCCACAGGCAAAAGAAAAGAAGCATCCCAATACATCTAAAAAGAAGAAAGGGTAGATTTGATTAACTCCAACCGTCCAACATAAGAAAGCTTATTTGACTTCCAACCATCCAGCCGCCTTTTAATCTTATCAATAAGTGGAGAAAAAAGACTACGAGATAATCTTCCCACAAATAATGGCAAACCCAAATACTTCACAGGCAGCGCCTCATTCTTTATGTTCAACAACCTTTCCACCATATTAGTATCCACATGCTTATTAGCAAAGAACGAGGATTTTTGACTACTAATCCTTAAACCAGAAATGGCACCAAAGGAATCAACAACATCAACAAACACCTTAACTGACCCTTCATTACCATCAGAAAACAGCACCACGTCATCAGCAAATAAAACATGAGTGACCATAATATCCTCACCAGCTTTAAAAGGTTCAATCAAATTCAATCTGACAGCATGAGCTAACATAGCAGACAAACCTTCCATAGCAATGACAAAGAGATACGGGGTCAAAGGATCCCCTCGTCTAAGTTCATTAATGGGCCAGAAAAAAACAGATGGCTGTCCATTTATGAGAATCTGAAAGCTAACAGAATGAAGAACTTCAAAAACCCACTCCATCCAGCACCTTGGGAAACCCATTTCCATAAGAATACGATGCAAATACCTCCACTTAATAGAATCATACACTTTCATGAGGTCCACCTTCACACAAATATTAGGAGACTTACTCTTCATGATCATATTCAACATATCATTCACCAACAAAGTAGCATCAGAAATTGATCTACCCTTAATAAAAGCACATTGGGCTTTGTCAATAATATCAGGCAAAATAGGCTGAAGTCTGTTAGCTAGAACCTTTGAAATCACCTTATAGAGAGAGTTACACAAAGAAATCGGCCTCTAATCCTTCACATTAACAGCACTACTGCACTTGGGAATAAGAGTAATAAAGGTTTTGTTCACCTCTTTTAGAAGACGCCCACTTCTGAAGAAATTTTGAACAGCCTTGACTACATCATCACCAACAATATCCCAACACACTTTGTAAAACGTAAAATTAAACCCATCGGGCCCCGGAGCCTTATCCCCATCACTACCTTTAATAACTCTTTCAATCTCCTCTCTAGTGACAAGAGCACAAAGGGAATTAATATGATCATTAGAAAGTCTCGGAACCTGCCAATCATCATTCCAGTCAATAACCCTACCTTCATCAGCCTTAAACAAGTCTTTGTAAAACTTGACAAATTCATCATGAATGGTTTGTTCATCTGTAATACCAACACCATTAACCATAAGACATCTAATAGAATTCCTCATCCTTCTCGTGTTTATGGAAGAGTAAAAGAACTTTGAGTTCCTATCACCCAGCTTCAGCCAGTTCACCCGTGACTTCTGCTTAAGGAAAGATTCTTCAGCTTTATAAGCATCTTCAGCTATCTTTCTTTTATTGACAGCATCCTACACAGTCGCTTCATCAGTAGGATTCTGATCAGCTTGATTTTGAGCAATACACGCCTCAAACTCCCTAATATGTCTGACTTCAGTAAGGTCACCAACCACAGCCTTATTCCATTTAGACAGTTCAAACCTAACATTATCCAACTTCCTACATACCTGGAACATTGGGTTGCCTTCAATCTCCACATTCCAAGCCTTCTTTACCACCTCCACAAAGTCATCGCATTGACACCAAGCATTAACAAAACTAAAAGGAGCTTTCCTCCTAATACTCTTCTTATCCATATACATAAGAATCACCCTGTGATCACTATGAATGGAAGCAACCACCTCTCCCCAAAAATTAGGGAAGTTATCCAAAAACTCCAAATTATAGAAAGTTTTGTCCAACTTCGACATCACTAGTTTGTCACCCACCTGTCTATTATCCCAGGTGAACTTCGAACCTCTCAAATCCAACTCAACCAGAGACGAATGAAGAATACAATCATTAAAATTGGCCATGGAGCTATAGCAAGGTTCACATACACCAAACTTCTCATGAGCAAAACGGATCGCATTGAAATCACCACAAACTATCCAAGGACCATTAATAGAACTTTTAAGATCCTTGATAGACTCCCACAGACCATTTCTTTTCCCAAAATTGTTCTGAGCATAAACAGCTGTAAGGAAAAAATTACATATAGCAGTATCCACACGGACATGAATGAACTGATCAGATTCACTGATATAGTTTAACGTGATATCCTCCTTCAAATTAACCAGAATAATCCTTCCCAACACATGACTCTTGTGATTAGAAATCCAAGACCCAACACCAAACAGCCTATTCATAACTCTGCTAACTTTTTTCCTTCGCAGTTTAGTCTCCATAATACACCCAATCGCCACCTCATTCCTAACTATACACTCCTGAAGTGCGGACTGTCTCCCCAAGTAATTCAGTCCTGTCACGTTCCAGGAGGCAATAGCAAGAGAACTAACTATTTGGAATGTGGTTGGCTGGTACCCTGCCAGCCTCAGTAAACACCTCCTGATCACCATCGCCTACAAATAAATGTTGGAATGAGTTTGGAGAAATATTAACCCCTGACCTGAAAGCAACCTCCAAAGACTTCAAAGGACCCTTTGGTGGCGAGCTATTCTTCCTTCTATTTCTTCTAGAGTTACCTGACACTGGGGTAAACCCATCTCCTCTATCAATACTGATGTTCGGCATCACTAACTCTGCTGAAACACCAACCCCAACCACTGGAGAAGCTTTGGGTACTTCAGTCTCAGCCGGACTATAAGATGCATCCACGAAATGATCAACCTCTGATAGTGATTCTTCTTCAGGAACCTTTTCTTTTTCCTTATCATTAACAATCACTTACTTCGGCACCCAAATTTTACTCTTCCTGCCCTTTTCCTTCACACTTTCACAACCTGCAATTCCATGGCCAAACGTCCCACACACTTCACATCTGTTCGGAACCCATTCATACTGAATCGAGACCTTATCTTCAATACCATCATCACTCACCAGTGGAATAGATGTAAGGAAGCTTGAGGATGCCGGTATCAACACCAACATTCTCACAAACTTCAGCCTTCTGAACTCAAGAGTAGCTTTGTCCACCTTTAACGGAGTTCCAATATAAGAACCGATCATTCCAAAAATGTCTTCATCCCACAACTCCAATGGCAAATCAAAGACTTGCACCCATACAGGAACCTCTGTCAGCTTCAGCTTATCCAGAGAACAACCTCTCGCCCATTTCTTGATAATAAGGGGCTTCCCCGCCACAAACAAAGGGCCGCCATCAATATCCAGATCTTCCACTTCTGAGAAATTAATCATGAAGTAGCCATTCCCCCTCGAGATGATCTCAATTGTACCCTTAATTTTCCATAGACCCTGGAGGTACGATTGCAAAGAAGGCCAGTGCGGTTTTAGATCAACAATGTATCCCGCCGCCGAGAGTCTCCATTTATCAGCATTTCGCTCAGGGATCACCTTCGAGTAGACAATCGCTCCATCACGAATTTCTAGCTACTTTGGCGACAAAACACCCAGATCTACTCCCTTCGACGGTCTTCTGAACAAGTCCGACCACTGACGCGGTTCTTCCTCCACTCCAACACGATTTATCCTTCTCAGAGCAGGAGCTTGAGGACGACGAGAAAAGGTAGGGAGAGGCCTAGAAACATTCCCATTGAGCACACTTCCGCCCGACCTCCCATCACCTCCTTCTTTGGACACAACAACTTCTCCCTGAGATGAGCCGCCACCATCACCCGATGTATCGCCTCCACCATCGCCAGACCTAGTCACCTCTGCCATCGCCAGTCTACATCAAATCCATCATGCTTAATTGATGAAATTGAGTAATCACAACTCATTGGATATTAAAGTTAAGTTTCAAACTCTTTTACATGAAAAGTTGACTAATTTAGGATTTTACACCAAGTAAGAATGATTAAGCACTTAGAAACCCTAATTTAGGGTAAAAGAGGAAAAGATCATATTTAATTCAAAATATGGTAAAGTATGTTGTTAAATGAAGAGATAGGTTATGATCCTTAGGGTTGTGAGTTATTTTGCTTAATTAGGATTTGTAGTAATAAAAGTAAAAGAAAAATCCTAATTGCAATGGAAACCCTAAAAGTGGACTAGAAACCCTAGGAAGCGAGCTAGGTTTAATAAATCTTGATGGCATGATCCATGATAGAGAATATTGGATGTATATTTCAGGGCCAAATTGTGTGCTTGCTTGCTTGATTCTGGATTACTTGCTTGTTTGGATTAATTCTGCATTCAAGATAGCTTGACAGGTATGTGGTTAATTATGGTTAATGGCATTAGTTTTCCCAAAGGTTTCCTGGATGGTTAATCGCGCTGATTGAAACTAAACAGTTTGGATGTTCATACTGCAATTATAAAGTCACTATAGTTATCACAATTATAAATACAAGTGTATTCTCGCACCTACATGCCACACTGATGGAAGATGCCATAAAGGTCAGGCCCAAGAGGGTAGACCAATGGGCACCATGAGAGGTGACCCCAGACACCAAGCTCGGGATTGAGAAGGTGGTCTATGTTGCATGACTATGGGGCACCATGAGAGGTGACCCCCAGGCACCAAGCTCGGGATTGAGAAGGTGGCCTTAAGTCAATGGCAAAATAGAAACCCTAGAGGGGTATTCCAGGGTTAGGGAAAAAGTGGTGGAGAATGACACATTGAAAATGTAAATTGGTTTTCTAATTACCCTAATTGTGATAATTAAATTATTAGTCATATTTGTGAAATTTTGGTTGTTCCCACATACCAGCATATTCCTATATGCTGACCGACATTTTGTTTGTCATCATTTTAGGTATAACAATTGAAAGAACAAAAAGTAAAGTGACACATTGTGGAAATAAGAAATAAAGTGCAAGGAGGATTAGATAGAATGAATCCAGGCTGCGGATAGAGTAGTTTACCAAAGTTTTAAATAGGAATGCAAAGTTTTATTTTATACTAGTTTTCAGTTTAGTAGATAAAATTTGATAATTGTTATTGATTATTTGTCGAACCTTTGATCCTGTTAATTGAGATAATGGCTACGACCTCTTGGTCTCCCTTAATTGGGGGTTACCAGGAGGCGGGGTCATTACAATTGGTATCAGAGCATAGGTTCCTCATTTAATCTTTAATAAATATTAAATTTTACAACTCTGTAGAACCCAAGGGAGTTATTAGAGGAATTTCCAAAAGACAGAGTTGTCTAGAAAAGGATCACGTCTGGGGGCTGGTAAGATTTTCCTCCGCACCGCTAGTCGGAATATGAGGACTCCTGGATCCGTGTGACTGCCTGGACAATGTCTCAGGATTTGACTCGAAATACGATACCTTTAGGACTCTCTCATCTTGTTCATCCCTTCTCAACTCAAATGCTATTAAGGACCTTAAGGATTAGGGTTTTCTCTCTTTTCCTCACCCTCTTGAGGTATGGGTAAGGTTGATAAGGTTTAAGGAATCCTCCACCAAATTAATAAAAGTCATGTAAATAAGATGTCATGGACATAAGCTTAATAGATTAAGCGTAAAAGAATAGATACATGCTTAGGTTGTATGACATAAGTTGTCATGTCCTCGGGAGAAACCTGAGGCTAGACCTTCTTGTCAGGAGGATAAGTAAAGAGAGAGTTAGTCTTGGATTTAAAGATCTCCATTTCAAGTAGAGACTTGGCACATCCTCTGGATGATGTTAACCCTAACCCTAAGTGTTGGTTAGAGAGAGATGACATGATGAGTAAGATGTCATGATAGACCAGGTGTGAGGGTGAATATGCTTTTGGATGCCCATATGAGCCATGAAATGTTGGAGGACCTAGTGCCTTTGGTGACCCAATCCAGGAAAGGGTCGTGCATGGTAGAGAGAAGGATAGCTCCTTCATTTATGAGGTTAGAGAAGAACCTATGGAACCCCATGAGCTTACATGAGCATGGCATAGTATGCACCCAGAGTACATCAGTAGTACGAGTGGTAGGTTAAAACTGAGGCTAGAAGGACATTATGGATAGCTTATGTGTTAAGCATAAAGAACTATGGATAATTTTGAGCAAACATAAGTGGAACGTAGGCTTCACCCGGGTAGGGGTATGCTTGTGAGATTGATCCACCTTCATGGAGAGAGAACCTTTAGTAATACGTCTATTTGTGGAGTAGCTCTAGAGAGAGAGAGAAGGACCCAAGCAAGGAGGATGGAACCTTAGATTCTGAGACATGAGGAACAGTGGGGAGTTGAGGATGATGCGACCTAAGTGGATGATAGTTGTTGCCTTGTGCTTGATCCCTGGAGGCTGATGATATCTTAGTGGACTTAGAGGAACCAAACCCTAAGGAGAGGATGATGCTTCTGGACCCTCTGTGCCTACGGTATAGAAGTTTACCTACTGAGATGAGACAAAGAGTTCCTTAGACCCTAAGGAGGTTTAAGTAGCAAGTTGTGAGGCCTTGTACCTTGTTGGTTGCTCTTGAGGAAGACTCAACTCTAAGGTGCGGCTCAAATAAAAGGATCATGGGAGTACATGACATACCTTGGATATGCTGGATTCGTGGTTAAGAGATTGAGCATGCAGTTGGATACCCAAAGGTGAACATAGGGTTCCTAGGCCTAAGAAGGGGAGTGGTGTACCTGATGCTCATGACGAGGTTTTAGTTTCAATAGTTTCATGCATGGTACTCCTCATGGTTAGAGGACAGGGAACCCCTTGAATTTACGGTATGTTTGATGAAACTATCAAAGCTAAGTTGATGACATGGGAAGGTATGATCTTGATCCAATGTTGAGGAAGAGAACAAGTATGACCCAGCATGGTTTAGTAACTTCTGGGTTAGGCATGCTTATGTGTATATAAACCCTAAGGATGTTTGTGTCCTTGTTGTCAAGAGTTGTAGTTTCCTCCCATCCTGGGACAGGGACCCTTTGGTAGGATGTATACCAGTTTTGTGGGTTTTGAGGAAACCTAAAGAGGTGTCAGAGGATCTTGAGAAGCTAAGTGAAGAGTACATGGTAAGAGAATGAACCTGTAGACTTATAGATAACCATCTCTATGTGCATGTGGGTATGTTACCATGGAGGTAACTGGTATGGGGTTTGACTAAGGTAGGCAGGTCGCAATGACCCTTGTGGAAGGATGAAAGACAACCCAAGAATGCAGAGAGAGATGATGAAGGCTTGGGTAAGGTTCTATGTTGGACATGTTTTAGAATGGGATCCTAAGTCTATCCCAGGGTTAGGTGGGGATAAGACCGATGGAAGTAGGATTTTCCTAATTCCCTAGTTGCGCATGACCATAGGGTCGGGAGGTAACATATATCATTGTCTGAGGGCCATGGGTTAGGAGATTGATCACCTTCATGAACTCATGGGACCCAAAGGGCAGATGAGTAGGGCACTCTCTGATGCATGAGGGAAGAGGGATGACCCCAAAAGTGTCGGCACTCTATAGACCCAGAGGAGATGACCAAGGATTGTGTGTGGACCCAAGTAGGTTCAGAACCAGTTTTCCATGAAAGTAACTTTGATATCAAGATAATTGTGACATAGAGACATAAGTTGTACATTTCAACTTCGATTTGAAAGTGTACTGGCAATGTGGGATGTACCATCTCTACTCTTGGAATAGGAAGAACTTTGTGTTTGGACGGCCTCCAAATGCTTATTTCCTCTTGTTATGGGAGTGAGAGATAGGACAGTACGTGTGCCATACACCAAGGAGAAAGATGAGGTAAGTTGAAACGTTGCTATGAGGTATGAGGACAGAAATGATAACATACCCTTATGGGGTGAACAAAACATGGATGGTTTACCAACACTAAGAGTATTAAGGTTGTCGTCTTGTGAGGATGTTGTAACATGAGTTATGTGGAACTTGCATGTGATACAAGGTTGAGTTTGATAACCAAGAAGATGAGCTCAGAGTTTCTTGATGAAGATAGACTTAGAGTTTGAGATGAAATGATAAGTGGAATACACGGAGGTGTATGTCTTCGACTCTACCTAACACCTAAGGATGTGAAGTGGTAATTGATGCTCTAGATGAGATGAAGCTGCCTAGTTTAGCTAGAAGGGGTTGTTAGGCTAACCCTAAGTTGAAAAAGAGATAAGTTTGGCTAACACCCAGATGTAACAATACTGGTTGATCCAGTTAATGGTTGTTTGGTTAGCCAGCTTAGGCCTTGATGTAATGAAAGGAAGGTTGTAAACCTCAAAAGAGAGTGATGAAACCTCGATTGGAGTGGGTTAGGGTTTCTGAGGAATCGAACTTAAGGAATCATGACAATACAGGAGATCATGATTTAAGATTACCATACACCATGATACTACAAAGATAGTAAGTGATAGTAGCACTTTGATTGCTTGACATGAAGTTGCATGTGGTATGTGTACATGCAAGCCTGGGGTGAAGGACGAACACCAGTAACCTAGTGCTTTGTCATAGAGGATAAAGAGTCCCTGAGAGGGAATGGGAGTTCACCACTATGGATGTTGTGGTAAGTCTCCCCTTGACCAAGGAAGGTCAATATATAATGTGGGTTATGGTAGACCGCCTTACCTAGATGACAAGAGAAAGAAAGAGTATTGTCAAGGGATAGATTGGGTTGAACTACTTACAAGAGAGAGAAATGGTTCAACTACACCATGATGTGAGTTTGAGAGTTATTGAGTAGGGCCTAAAGGTTCACTTCCATTAGGTTGAAGTAGATACATGAAGAACTCGATGTCAGTACAGTTTATCACCCCATACTAATGGATAGTATGATCCAGACTAGAGGGTCTGATGAGAGCATGTGTGCTCATTCAGGGTGATACATAGAGACAGTTCTTAAGATGTGATGTTAACCACCATAGCCTTTATCGGGATGCAAGAAGTTCTATAAGGAGGGTGTGTCGGTCACCACTTCATTAAGATGATGTTGGTGAAGGAGGCCTCGTAGAGGTCAGAAAAGAACCACAGTGGGTGCAGATGAAGTTACTTTGACCGTGCAATGGCTGAGGCAGAGCCCAGAGGCGACATAAGTCATGAGTTGATGCAAAGCAGACTGACATGTAGTTCACTATAGGAGAGTATGTGATGTGAAAATCCAACCCCTCTAAGCTACAACTGAGAAAGCTGAGTTCCTGATATATGGGTCCATTTGAGATGGATTGGTGGAGATGGTTGTGTTTAGCCTTGCCCCTCAGGATAACATGATGTGTAATGTGTTCCATGAGTCTGATCTAGAGCACTATGTGAGGTACCCAAGCCATGTGCTGAGCCCTGAACCTATTCAACTTTTGAGAGGCTGAAATGTCCTGAGTCACCTATGAGGGTACGATATACAAAGGTAAGAAAGAACTTAGATGGAATAATATGAGATGATGAAGGTTCTTGGGAAGCACCATGGAAAGGGTGAAGCCACATGGGAGCCCTGATGGACATAAGAAAGGCTTATCCTGAAACCATTTGTTTGCCTGATGGAATTTTGAGGACAAAATTCTTATAAGAGGGGAAGGATGTTACAAACCCAATTCTTGGGTTCATTTGGTGAAAAATGTAATTTATCATAATAAAGATAAATGAAAAAATAATGATGTATTTTGATTGAATGCATGAATTTCGTTTAAAATAGCCTTGTTGATTTATTTGTGGGATTTATTGGCTATTGGGCTCAATAACAAGGAAAAGACAAAAGAAACTCCATTATTAATAAGAAATGGAGAAAAGAAAAATGTAGAAACCTCTAGAAGGAAATAGAGTGTAATACAAAGGTGGATTTCATGCCTCTTGGGTTCCTTGGATCCCAAGGAGTCCAAAATTGCAAAGATAAAGCAATAAAAAAAGAAAAGATCAATTAGATATTTCTTTATTAAGAAAGAAATTGAGAACAATGATAAAATGTGGAAAATAAGTGGAAATAAGTATAATTGAGTTATCCTTGGTGGAATTTTGTATCCCAAGGATTCCTAACATTAAAAGGAATACCAATGAGGAAAATAAAATAAAGATCAAGAGAAATCCTCGAAAAGAGATATTTTGATCAGAAATAAATAAGATAATGAGAAATAATGGATAAAAGGTAAGTAAAAGGCTAAGGTATATCCCCAAGATGGGATTTTGAGCCATTAAGATTCCTTGAGGTTCACGGAACTCAGAATAATAATTTAATAGCAAGGGAAAGAGGAAATAGGTGAGAGAAGATATATATAATTAAGAAATATCTTGCACTTGAAGAAAACGCACTCTTTCTTTTAGATAATGAACCTAAAATTGGCAGAGAAGTAGATAAAGTAATTATTAAGTTTCTCTCAAAATTTGGGATTAATTGGACACTCGGTTTGGGAGTTATGGCTTTTACAAGTTTACCTAAAGTGATGAGGCTATATTTAATGTCACACATGTTTCGATTAAATGAAAAAGGAAGGGAAATAATGCCATCCGTCAGATCGGTATCCGACGGCAGCTGGGCGCCGTCCACCTCAAGTAGGAGAAGGAAACAAGAGCTTTTTCGGATCCACTTTCCTTGCAAATCATTGCATGTTCGAGCAAGGAAACTACACCAATAACTTCCTGAGGTGTTTCCGCACCCAACCTACCTAAGTTTTAGGTGGTTTCATATGATTTAGACGAAACACCCAATTTGGGTTGAGCACAAGGGCAGCGGCAAGGTTGGTAACCCTAAGGAGCCATTAGATCCTATAAATAGGACCACCCTCATCTGCGGCAGACCCTCACGAACACAACCGACACCTTGTCTTGTTCCCTTGTACCCCGAGTTGACGTAGTCGACTTGCTTCGATGAGCTCCTGGTCCGGCACCGCCGCAGAGGATAGCTGCTGGATCGGCTGGGCAAGTGCTCTAGCCATCGTTCGATCAAGGGCAAGGCACAAATCAACGGCTGAGAGAGACTGAGTTCTTGGCAGGCACTAAGTGGGCACACATGAGGAGGAGCGTTGGATCGAGTCTGGTCCACGACAACCAGAGATCCAAAGGCCAGGATTATCCGCAAAATCCAAGTAAGTCGAAAATTCATGGAAAAAGGTGTGATCTTGTTTAATTCATTAAAAATCATTCCTTTAGCAAAAAAATACAAGTAGTGCTTTTTGATCAGAAAAATGTGTAGAACATGATAAAAATGATATCATAGCCTAATTGTAAATGCTATTCGAAAAATATCGGGTTTTACATCTTTTAATGCATTAAATGATAAAAAAAACCCTAGGAAGAGATAAAAGCAATCATGATGAAAGTTGATTTTGTTTTTTATCAATGTTAACCTGTCAAAGAGTAAAGGAAAGGGTAAAAGCATAAAAGGATGAGTAATATGTTGCTTTTAGGATTTTGGTGATCATGAACATGGTTTAATGGGTTAAAAACCCTAATTTGAGAAAACATGAGTTTTAGTGGTTATAATTGAAAAGTTTCCAGTATACAACTGTAATATAATGATTCTTGAACATATTTTGGATTAAAGAATCTTTACTGAGAATAATTGAGAATTAGGGTTAAATCCATCATGCTTAATTGATGAAATTGAGTAATCACAACTCATTGGATATTAAAGTTAAATTTCAAACTCTTTTACATGAAAATTTGACTAATTTAGGATTTTACACCAAGTAAGAATGATTAAGCACTTAGAAACCCTAATTTAGGGTAAAAGAGGAAAAGATCATATTTAATTCGAAATATGGTAAAGTATGTTGTTAAATGATGAGATAGGTTATGATCCTTAGGGTTGTGAGTTATTTTGCTTAATTAGGGTTTGTAGTAATAAAAGTAAAAGAAAAATCCTAATTGCAATGGAAACCCTAAAAGTGGACTAGAAACCCTAGGATGCGAGCTAGGTTTAATAGATCTTGACGGCATGATCCATGATAGAGAATATTGGATGTATATTTTAGGGCCAAATTGTGTGCTTGCATGCTTGATTCTGGAGTACTTGCTTGTTTGGATTAATTCTGCATTCAAGACAGCTTGACAGGTATGTGGTTAATTATGGTTAATCACATTAGTTCCCCCGAAGGTTTCCCGGATGGTTAATCACACTGATTGAAACTAAACAGTTTGGATGTTCATACTGCAATTATAAATTCACTATAGTTATCACATTTATAAATACATGTGTATTCTCGCACCTACATGGCACCCTGATGGAAGATGCCATAAAGGTCAGGCCCAAGAGGGTAGACTAATGGGCACCATGAGAGGTGACCCCAGACACCAAGCTCGGGATTGAGAAGGTGGTCTATGTTGCATGACTATGGGGCACCATGAGAGGTGACCCCCAGGAACCAAGCTCTGGATTGAGAAGGAGGCCTTAAGTTAATGGTAAAAGAGAAACCCTAGAGGGGTATTCTAGGGTTAGGGAAAAAGTGGTGGAGAATGACACATTGAAAATGTAATTTGGTTTGCTAATTACCCTGATTGTGATAATTGAAATTTTGGTTGTTCCTACATACCAGCATATTCCTATATGCTGACCGACATTTTGTTTGTCGGCGTTTTAGGTATAGCAATTGAAAGAAAAAACAGTAAAGTGACACATTGTGGAAATAAGAAATAAAGTGCAAGGAGGATTAGATAGAATGAATCTAGGCTGCGGATAGAGTAGTTTACCAAAGTTTTAAATAGGTATGCAAAGTTTATTTTATACTTTTTTTTAGTTTAGTAAATAAAATTTGATAATTGTTATTGATTATTTGTCGAACCTTTGATCCTGTTAATTGAGATAATGTCTCTGACCTCTTAGTATCCCTTAATTGGGGGTTACCGGGAGGTGAGGTCGTTACACAAATTGTTCTATCATCTTAGCCACCACATATATACATAGGAGAACAATATTCATATATGCCACACAAACAAGCATTAATATGCTAATAAAAGTTTGATTCGTTTGAAACGCCATATACAAACTTTTTCTCACCCATACCTGAGAGTACAGGGACGACTCTAGGACACACTAGACATCTAATCAACTTTCTCATAGATTCATTACTATAGATCCTCTTTGCTGCCACAGGTTTGTTTTTGTCACTTCATATTACCTAAAAAGATGTGGCGAACCATAAGGGTGAGACCCATGTCCCGGCAAGAGATATAACCTCTAACAACAATTATTGATTACAATATTTTTAAGTAATTAAATAGTTAAGCAGTTGAATTAGATATAACAAATTAGCTTAGCAACACTGATGATTAACAAAATACATAAAGGAGCAGATAATAACTATCATCATTAGCTAGACTATCATCCTTTATCTTGTTGACAATGTAAGCAATTCAACAACATATGCATATCTAACATCATTAACAAGTCTAGTAACATAGAATCTCTATCATTATGAATAAGTATAGCCACATAAGCATAACTAACAACATTAGCATGTCTAATAGGTTGAACATATCAACATCATAAAAAGATATAACAACATAAGCACAATAATCTGGATAAGAATGATTAGCATTATATGCATATCTAGTTACAAAGGCATGGCTAGCATGCTAAAAATAACTAACAAGATATATCTAGCATCATGATTATAATCAGTAGTAGCAGTATAGTTATCAACATAATCATGTCTATTGTATGTACACATCTACAATCTTAAGCATATCCACAACATACGTATATCTACTATCTCTTAATTGCACTAAGCATCATCTTTATGTAAAGAGAACAAACAAGGGTTATCATCCAATGTGAAGCATTGTGTATAACCCTAAATAGATATGTTATATGGTTGTATTACATCTTTTATTATGCCTTGAGGAATTTTAGGATACCACTCAAAATCCAACTGACCACTTCTAAGTCGAAATCAGTGCCATACAAGATCTAGGAAGAGTCGGACTCCTAAGATCTTCTTCGCCCCCGGTCAGTACGGGTCTGTCACAGTGACACATAAGGTCAAGCTACTAACAACCTAGTATGTCATTGGTATAGGTCACACCACTAGTGAAAGGAGGTGGGTACGCATACCCTACCATCTAAGGTTCAACCACAATTGTCCTCCAATCTCATCACATATATAATCACCGAGACGCGATCGCAGTCGTTCTCAATCACATCAGATGTATGAGGCAGGACCATAGCCAACCTCCACAATCTGCATTATGGATGACAAGGATATATCCTAAACTTGCCACCCCCACATACTCTACAGTATGTGCTCTGAGTTTCCCTTAGGAATACTCGTTTCACCATCTGGAAAATTCTAACACTCAGATGGATCTATGGCACATGGAACTACATGATTAGAGTTTCACTTGATTAGTTATGCCAATTGGGTGAATTAAGGCTTCATCAAACAAGTGGACATACAAACCCTAATTCACTTCTAACAAGCACATATATATCACAACATCAAAAGATATAAATGTATGAAACATAATTTCTCATCTCATCATCACATGGTACTATTCACTTGCCATTCATGAGACCACACTAGTCATCATACTATCGCAAGATATTAATCCTTTTCACAATATCAAAGCATATCAACCCTTATCAATACAAGATGATTACACCTCATTCAGGGCTCAACCATGCCCAAAGGTCATTAAGACCATCATACAATCACATGATATAAATCCTTTTTACAATATCATAGGGTATCAACCCTTATAAACACAAGAGGATTACACCTCATTCATGGTTCAACCATGCCCAAAGGTCATTAAGACCATCATACTATTCCCTACAAGATCATCATTATTTTTCCATGCCTTATAACAAGGCTCAACAACATCACTTACATATAATACACTAGATCAGCACAGTATTTCTATAATGAGCTAGGAGATATTCATAAACAATCATAGCAGGGTTATATTAACATTAAGAACATTCCTTTATTACATCAACATGCAAGGAATCTAGATATGATTAACACTCATCATATTCATAACGCACATGTTTAACATAAGAAAGTATCAACCATGTGGCTATGATAACCACCAATTAACACATTAAGGTCATGATCAAGTAAAGGAGGTTATTCCACCATAATTCCATCATATAAGAATGTTAAACATGAATACTCATCTTTATCTATTTGCATTAGAGTTAGGTTCAACATGATAAATGATATCAATATTACTAATCAGCACTTATACCCAAATCCTAACTCACGACATCCCCATTAGATCATGGATGCATAAGGTGAAGCATCACCATCACATTCCGTAATATTCTCAAGTATGAACCCACACACAAATTAAGGTGTAACCATCAAGTTATAGCATACTAGGGTTTCAACAATAGTAATAGAGTATTCCATGATTGTATTAGTCATTCAAGGACTATTCATACCCAATTACCATCATTTAGTTATATTAATGCTAGATATAACAAGTTATACCTCATTAGGGTTACATATCAATACAATATGATTATCATCCCTTCTATTTATATGACTGAATAGGTAAGACTACCTTATTAAGGGTAACACTCCATTTGTTCCATCATCAACCCATATCACCATACCACAATGTCACCCAGAACCATTAGATGTTTAATAGGTAAGACCATTGGTTGTTTACATAAGTAAACACCTTGGATAAACCACCTATGAAGTCCTTGAGTTGTGCTCCAGAAAGAGTCAGCATTTAAGCCTATACATCCCTTGATTAACAACACAAAAAGTTCCATTGAGAGTAGGGTAAAACCCACAATCAACTGTTCATTTAAAACAAGCCATCCTTTGTCAACAAGTAAGCTCCTTAAGTTGATCATATAAAGGAAACCATCTAAATCGCATTATTAGGACCAACATATTACATTAGCCATCATTCCACTTTCTTGGAGGAATAAAAATTAGATCTTGACCATTGGGTCAAGTTGATATGTTAAAACCATCAATTACAGTATAGGTCCGACCATTGCATCAAGTGAACCAAGAAAACATTGGTCTAAGGCTTAATTTATGCTACAACTACAATTCTTAACTCACCATAGGTTGTAGAGACATGATCCACCATCATTAGTGATCACTAAATCACCATAGGTTGTTAGATCAACACTATATTCATTAATCTGCATCAAATATTAAGCTAATGTCATCATTGATTGATAACATCGGTAGGGTACTTAATGGTTGATCATTAAACTTCTAATTGATCCAAAACCTGACTTAAGGGGGTGACCATAGGTTTTCACCTTCATATGACACCTTTGATCATGACAATCAGTTGTCATGAAGACAACACCATAGGTTTGTTGCAATGGTACCATCATTGGGTCATGGGTTTATAGAAGAAATCAGTTTAAAACCCTAAAATTGACCATTGGTTGATAGGTGATTAGCACCATAGGTTGTCAAAACAACTTGATATAAGTCATATTATACCTTAGGAATAACAGAAACATAATCACATGTTCATATATAACTAAAATCAGAATAGGGAACATTATAAAAATTGAAATCCAAGTCAAGCATAGCTTTTTAGTGCATGGATCAACATTTTCAAGCAAGAACATGATCTAGAAAGCTTATGGTAAGCAATAAACGTGGAGCAAGTTATAAAACCTGCTTCTAATGAGAAGATGAAACCCCACACAGAAGGAAACTCGAGAAGGTAGGGTATATAATTCAAGAATAAGATATGAATTCATCCATCTAGCACCTTTCTTCATCAAATGAGCAAACCCTATGCATAATTAAGGAGCAAGAAAGGTGGGGTTTTAGAGCTTTAGAGCAATTTCTACCATATAACAGCAAGGTTCAGACCTGGAGAAAGCTAATAGGAAGGATAGCAAAGAAATAGATGGAGGAAAGAAGGGAATTTTTACTCTTTTAGGTCACGGTCACTAGAACGAAGCTTTTTCAACCCTAAAATGAAGTCAATTGCAATCCTAGATCCTTTTTCCAAGAAGATCCCCACTTTCTTCTTCCTTGGACAGAACAATTCATAGCAGCATAAAGGGAGAATGAGGTTGGGAGAAGGAGGGAAGTGGTGGAGAGAAAATGGCTCGTTTTTGTGCTTGGGGATAAGTATATGAAACTTTAAGATAAAGATAAAGAAAAAGTTGAAGTTCTAGTATCTATCCAAGTGTCCATGGCCTTAATTTATTAAGAATATACAAGAACACACACAAGAATCTCCCCCACCATGTGTATAACCCTTCTTATCTTTCCTTTGTCAATTTTCCCAGCCAATCAAATAATTCATTAGTTGATAGCTACTAAAGGTAGCTCATCCGTGAAGGGGTAAACCCTAAAATATCCTTGGAGAAAACACCTTCAAACCAAGGTTTAAATAGGTGCCCCATGGCTAAAAAAGCTCAATAATGATGATATATTATCCAAGGAACAGAATTCAAGTGATAAATTGCAAAGAAAACCTCTCAATTGGGTAAATTATAGAAAAATCCAAAATGTGCATAAAATTGCATAACTTGCTCAAACAATGTCCAAATTGGACCAAATTTGAAACTTAAGCTTGTATTATGATTTCAAATCATATCACAAGGTTATATTAGGGTTATAAGAATTCAATTATGATACCTAATCTCATTCAACTCATTAAGCAAGTTTAGGGGCCTTACAAAAAGAGTCTAGATAGCCATCATATGGATTCCAGAAATGCATTTCTCATTTATGCACTCTATATGATAGTGCTATAGGTATTAAATTTGTTTGAGTCATGAAATCATTCAGTATATTTGTCATACACATTTGTCTTTACAACTATCAAGTATAGTTTGTTAGACATAGAGCATTGCCATAAAAGATGAAAACTAATGTTCTTGTCATACAAAACATATAATGTTTTCATCAACGACAAGTACACAATAGAAATTCACTAATTATATTACGTTCCTATGAATGACAACTTCCAACTGTAGAGGTAGTAACCCTTGCTCCACACAGTTCAAACTTACTACTTCTCAGGTACTGAAGTGGAGATCCCTATATCTATTTTCTTCCTGAGATCCTTTATAAGGAGGATAGTTCTTTCTAATGTGCATACAAGTGATAATGGTGGCACTTTCTTTTATTTATCATTTTAAGTGTAAAGGACAAATTCCTTTTACACTTACCCTTCTCCATTATTTGAGTGTGGAATAGTTGGATTTAAGATTATCCTTAGAACACTTCCTAGCCTTGACTTTTCCCTAGGACTCACTTCTATTTATCATCATCACAGATTTGTCCTTCTTCTTTCTTGCTTTGGCATCAACATGCCAAGCATTTGATATACTGACTATATGATTCATGCAATGCTTGCATAATCATATTCATTGCCAAATCTTGACTTAAGAGAAATCCCAGTCATTCCACATCTTTAATCCTTTTGAACACATGGGTTCTACTGGACCTCCCCTTTTCAGTTTGCACTCAAATTATACCTTGTTTGCTTTACATGATTCTTAAGATGTGTTACCATCTCGAGAATGCCCATGTATTCATGTTGTTCATGTAACTCATAGTTCATACAACATAGAATTAGGTATTCAAATGTCTACGACATGATTGACATGCTTCCAATAAGCATCCATTTAACATTAGGCACATTTGGAGTGGGTTCCTATGGCGTTTGTCTTTGTAGGACATAGGGCTTTCGCTCATTGATGAGAACATTTCTCAAAGTCCTTTACCAATTGTGTCACTTTATCTCATTTTGTACTTCCAAAGGATTGATCACAATAAGAATGTGTTTGTGTTTGACATTTGATTCTACAAAGAAATATTGCGTTCTTTTCAAAACATTTTTTTGTTTGATTTGATAATTTTGACCATATTAGTTAGGTCTTTAATCATTATCGCTCTCATTATTTTATTCAAATTGATAACCGTCAAGGTCAATTTGAAATATTGCACCATAAAATATTCTAGTGGGTAAGGATCCACATTTCATCAAGTCATGACTCAGCTTTGGTTGATCACCCACAACTTGATTGTTAAGGTAGGCCAACTTACCAATTGCATCATATGCAACTCTTAGATAGATGATGTGTGCAACTCCTTGCCATAATCATATGCATGCCTATGGGCTTGGGCTCTCCATGTCACCAGTTAAGCCTGACCCAATAGCCAATACTATAGATATGCACCATGCTTTGTGCAAATCTACATATCTACCATCACACTACCGCGAGATAGATGATGCACCATGCTTTGTGAAAATCTATGCTTGGTCGATCAAACTTTCCATGGGTATTTCTAATCGAAGGCATCTTAGATTTAATATTTAAGTTGAGAGAGTTTGTGTATATATATATATATAAGTACATATACTTTATCCAATTACCACATACTTGTAGCACATATTATATACATGCTATAACCACAAATGAGAACATGCAATAAATAAAACACACGACTGATGGTTATGGCCATACTAATGTAATTCCTTAGAGCCTCAAGGAATTACAATCACCTATTTTCCACATCATATGCAACCTATTATTGGTGAAGAACTATGTTGGAACCATTCAGGGTTGATCAGTTCAACTCTTGAACCGGTCAGCTTACCTCCAAGTCGCTCGGTTGGGCTCTTCTGAAGAGGTCGTCTAGTTCTCAGGTCCAAGCATCATCTGGACACCTCTATCCGATCAATTGGGCCACCAGTCAATTAGTTTGTCTTCCTACCGTCTAGCCTCCTCGTTACTCCATTCAATCAGGTCATCTTATGAGCTGCTTGCTTCACCTTTGTGTATATCGTCATCTCACATCGAAATATAAATTAAAATTATCCTATTTCTTATTACATTTTGTACATAGAGAAAACCTCAAGTTACATTTGAGGGGAAATATGAAGAAGAGCATCAATTTACATTTGTAAAGGAGAGAGAGGATTGATACGCAGACCGATTAACAACACGAATAAATAACCACAACCATTCATACACAGATCTGGTATTTTGGCCATAACCATGATTTACATCGACCATAAAAATTGATATTATGCCAATGCATGTAAATTGCATATATATATATATATATATATATATATATATATATATATATATATATATATATTGCATATATGTCATATCATATATATATATATATGTGTATTTATATGTGTATGTATATATATATGTATATATATGTATATGTATATATATATATGTATATATATGTGTATGTATATATATATGTATATATATGTATGTATGTATATATATATATATATATATATATATATATATATATATATATATATTAGTTTGGGTTCTTTATGTGGTGATTTGACAGACTTGCACATCAACTACTTTAAATATTCGCATCGCATGCAATAAATAAACATGGTAAAACCAAAATATGATCATATCAATTATCCCAAAACATTATTAATTGACGTGGCCTTGATACCACTGTAGGAAAATCTGACATCAGGTAGGCAGCGGAAACAAAAAATTTACTGACATATTTCCCATTAACCACTAGATCGCGTCAATAACTATGCAATGGGAAGAATGATTTGATGAAGATATACATGGTGCTGGAGCAAGTCCAGTGACAATCCTCATTGATGTAGATCTGCACTCTATTTTGGATGGTGTCTGTCTAGCTTTTGGTTGCACTGGGACTCGTCTCACTTCTCCTCCATGGACAACAGACTCAGACAACTATTGTAGCGACTCCTCAATTCTCGCCATGGACTGCAAGTTGATGTTGCCCTCCTAGCAACAATCAAAGGACTCCTACCTCAGGGGTAGTCTACAAAGACCTACTAGAACTCTTGTCATCCTACTATAACAGACAGGAAGGAGTTGTCCCTCCTGTTAGTGTACTAGTCACCAACCTGCTCTCCCTCAACAATGATCCTTAGTTGTTCTCTCCCGTGGTTATCCCTCCCTAGTCGAGTAGGACTTTCCTGGACTCTCATTGTTACCACAATCAAAGAGGACAACAATTGTCAGAGCAACTGATTCTCAATTGTTTGTGTTGTAGTTGTGTTCTGGGAAGCCCCTAGTACCCCTCTATATATAGGAGGGGTTAGGATCAAGGTTCCCAATCCCCAACCAATACGGGACTAAAGTGGGAGTGGAAAGGACCGGAAGATATTGAATTTTCACAACAATTCTGGAAGTTTTGCAACCTACGTGTTTTGAAAAGGTCATCTCACCTAGCGAAATAGTCATTTCACTAAGTGAAATGGTCATTTTGCACTTTTCATTTTTGCACATATGTCGGCAATTCAATTCCAATTAGTACTCAACTTGAAGTCAACACCAATCCTTTATGCAATCGAATTGAACCTCTGAGATGACCATTAGGTGCATGTGAGACAAGCATCTCACATTACCTAAGAGGGTCATCTAGTCAATCTAGACGAGCATCTCGCAGATCATTTTAGGATGAATTCCATCTAATGAACAATATAATCAAATTGACACTCCATACAGCTGTCTCAACACTTGAACCGATCGTTTGGAAGTCTAGTCAGATGATCTGTTGTGTGAATTGAAATACCTAAACACTTTAGTAATTAATTCATTTATGATTCAATATCAAACTCCTCTTCAAGATGAGTTCCTATGTGTGTGACCCTAACTAACTTATGACATCACAAGCAATGAGCGATGCCTAGTTGCACATCATTAGTACCAAGTGAATGGAAAGTTGGGAAGCAACTTCAACCTACAATCTGTGTATGGCGTTACAATGTTTGTATAATTCCCTTACCAATAATATCCAGATTGAACTAGAGGTGTGGAGTAGTCATCCTTATTATTATTCAATCTTTTTCCTTGAACCAAAGTAGGCTGCATGAGATATATGTAAGTTCAATATCACATATTGTCTTACATGTGTATGGCCATACTTTTCTCAGTCTCTCTAATCTAAAGGACTTTGTATATTATACTCCTGTTGGAGAGACAAATCTCATCTCTATCATTCACAGTCTATTCACATGTGTCAAAGTCACCCAATCATCACCTTTATAACAACCCATGTTTTAGGACTATGTTTGATGATGTCAAAGTGTACCCAATGACATGTGACGAGTCCAATGATTTCAGGTCTAAGAATCACAACCACCACCATTACAGTGAGACCTGACTATGACTTCCCTGATCATGTCTTCCATGTTTCAGTTTCATAGTGCGTCTGTCCAACACAATGTTTTCTAACAAGTATTTGTGTGCTTGGTTTGATATTGTCACATCATTACTAATGAGATTTAGTCATCAACCAACTCACACTCTGATCTTATGTGTTATTGTTGTATACCAGCTCGAGAACAACAATTGATCAAGGACGTAATGAGAATATGTATATGTACTCTTAACATCCGTATGATATCATTGTTCCAAGTCATGTACTTGAAGACATATGTCATTGAGTAATATTATTCTCTAGATATTTATTATGTTATTCATTATCTCATAATTTAATATACAAAACAAATTGAAATCTTGCCTTTAATAATCAAATCATTTGCTATTTTAACATTTCAATCATCATATGATTGGCTCTCTTGACATACATACCAATAGACTGGCATACCTTGGCAAGGACCAGAAGCAAATTCGCCATACTGGCCATCGAGGTGGACACTTCCAAGCCACTAATCCATACCATTACGATCAATAATGTCATCTACCAAGTAGAGTATGAGGTTTTCCCAGACTCATGTGATGGATGTGGTAAATTGGGGAACATCCAATCACACTATGCTTTGAATGCAGCCACCAATAACAACAACAACAATTGCAAAACACCTCTACCAAGGAGAATGAGGGGCCTATACCCACCCAGGAAGACAACAATGCTTAGAAGTGGTAGAAAAACGGTAAGAAAGCCACCGTTCAAAGGGATGAAACACATTATAAGAATACAAGTACCAAGGATGTATCAGATGCACATAATCAATTCTCAAACCTTATATATCTCAATGATTGAGAAACACAGGCAGAAACAGGAAATGATACAGTGCACTTTGTTACCACAGAAGTGACCATGAATACCAATGTGTCACAAAAAACAACAAATACGTGGAAGAAGAAGAACATTAACTCATCTGATGACAAGAGGGCAGTTCTAAAAGTAATCCAACAGAATGATGCTATTGAACAAAATAAAAAGGAGGATGATATTGTTGTAAACTGTGAGGTAGATGAGTTCATTAACATTGAACATAATGATAATAATTTTGTTGACACAAAAGAATCACCCACTCCTCCAACAGGACGCACAATGAAAGAAGTCAGTGGAACTTTGGACACCAACTCGGAGTACTTAAGTGGGAACTTGGCAGAAACATTGGGAATAATGAAGAGAATATGACAGAGGATTCCAATACAAAACCTGAACAAACCTTAAAGTTGATCCCAACCCCCTTCCAAAAGGGAGGGATTTGAAAAGTTCCTGAACAAAAATGAAGACAGCCAGATCGAAGCCCCCCTACAAATAACGTCGCAAGAGTCCCACTTTACACAAGGAGACAGGTGATGTCCATGTGGCTGAAGCTATTTTGGAGAAGGAGAATGTTGACCCCTCTCAATGTTGCATGGATTCCTGAGTCTTGGTCATCTTCTTCTATATCTAAACCCGTTGTCAATGTTAGATATAATATGTTGGAACACTAGGGGAATCAACAATCCTCAAAGACATAATCTCGTAGAAGAAACCAAAATTAGTGGCAATTCTAGAACCTCATATTAGTGGCTCCTTTGCAAATAAAACCATCAGAAACATGGGTTTTACTAAATCATACCATTGTGAAGCAAGGGGTTTTGCTAGTGGCATTTGGATTTGTTGGATGGAAGGTGATTCTAACATCCAGATCAACAACTGTCATACGAAATTCATTACTTGTAAGGTGAATAATTATGTGTAGATAACCATTGTTTATGCCAATCCCCATACATCTGTTCACAAATTGCTTTGGAAACACATCATTACTATGGTTAGGAACATTAATCTTCCTTGGGTAATTCTTGGAGATTTTAACACTACTCTATCTGTGGATTGAGAAGATGGGAAGCAGACACTATGAACTAAATGAAGAAAATCTATTTTACGATGCTCTCCTTGAATCTGGTCTCTCAGATATCAGCTACTCAGGTATAAAGTATACTTATATTCACAACCAGCTTCAGGAATGACTTGATTGAGTAGTTCCAAATGTGGATTTCATCAATAGGTATCCTCATTATATCGTCAAACACTTACCAAGATCGAACTCAGATCACTTCCCTTTACTCATGTGATCCACTTCTCATAGGACCTTTCAACCTAGATTCTCATTGAGAGCATCTTGGTCTAAGGATCACAACTTCTAGGAGATGCTTCAAGCTAGTTGGCACCCAGAACTGGATTTCCATGAACCCTTGAGGAATCAAAATGTGAGATACTAAATTGGGCAGTGGAAAACAACTGATTAGTTGAGAAAAGAGTAGGATTTTTAGGAATCTAAACTCACTACAAGCAATTCTAGTGGAAAAATATTACAGCTTCACTGTCGAACTGATTTCTGTACTAGAAACTAAATATTGTGATATTATGAAAAGGGTGGAGGATGGCTTAAATAAAAAATGTCATATGAACTGGCTCTCCAATGGCACAACAATACAATGTTTTACAATGCATATATCAAGAAATGATGAAGGCAAAACAATGTTACTATGCTAAAGGATGGCACTAAAGAGTGGATTACTGAAGATTCTGAACTTAGATCTTTGGTATGTCATCATTTTAGGAACATCTTCATTGAAACTATTCTGTCCAACTAGGCAACGATCCACAATTCCATTGGCTCATTTAGACATCTATCGATGGAGGAATTTAAGGCCCTCACAGACAGCCTGAGATGGATGAAAGTCCATAAAATCTTATCCTCCTATAATCCTCATAAGGCCTTAGGACCAGATGGAATCGACAGTTACTTTTTCCTAAGGAACTAGAATACTATCAAGCACTCCCATCTTACCACCATCAGTAATGCTTTATGAGGTACTTATCTTTCAAATACTTTCTACAATGTTAGCATTGTTTTAATTCCAGAGGTTGCCATACTAGAGTCATTTGCAGAGCTCCATGAGGATGAATACTCCATGCCTCTAGTTTTACATATATCTCATGCAACCCTTCCAAAGCAGGCAGGGTGACCCATTGTTGCCCTATTTCTTTGTACTCTTCTTAGAACGGATATGACAGTTTATTGAATATTTAGTCCAGGAGAAAAAATGGACTCCTTTGAGATTGTACAATAAAGTACCTCTGATCTCCCATTTATGCTTCGTGAATGAAATGTTTCATTTTGCAAAATATAATATAGCCCAAATGAAGACCATTATAAACTACTTCAATATCTTTGGAGAGGTCTCAGGACAAGCAATATCACTGAGAAAATTGTGTATCCACTTCTCTAAGAGTGTACCTAATAGTATGAGGAGGAGGATCTACAAAATCATTGGGTTCTCACAGTTTGAGAACTTGGATAGATACTTAGGAGTTCCACTAATTCATGGAAGGTTGAAGCTTTACACTTATGGAAACATTATAAAAAGAGTTGAAGGAAACATTAATTCTTGGATAGCAAGGTGTCTCAGCCTATCCGGAAGGGTATGCCTTGCAAAAGCTTCCCAATTACATCATGCAAACAACTATTATACCACTAAAGATATGTGATCATATTGATAGTTTCATGTGATCCTTTGTGTGGCAAGGGAACCATAAGATTCACCCACTCTCACTTGTAGCATGGAATAAAATCACCTACAACAAGAAACATGGAGGGCTCAGTTTGGACTCCATGAGGGAGCTAAACATGTCTTTGATTGCCAAACACACCTGGGACATGAGAACAGGTAGGAACTCATCGTGGTGTGCTAGTCTTTGGTCCAAATTTTATAACTATAGAGGTGGAATGCTCCCTCACATATCAAGGATATGGAGGGTGGTTCTTTAGTGTAACATTTCATTAATGACAACTCTATGGCTATACTGCTAAGTGGGAAAGTGTGACAAAGTGGAATTTTGCATAAGTATGAAGTAATTACCCTTTTGCCCTCTTTATGTTCACTCATGGTCCAAATTAATTTTTCTTAGCTACATAATCAATTTTGATACTCAAATCCAAAATATGGTGATCAATGTGATCTTTGTACACATTATAACACCTTAAATTTGATTAATTGATCACTTTGTCCAAAGAATAAAATTGGTCCATCAAACCTCATGTTTTTGTTCTCAAACTTTTAATAAAGGTTCTCCACATTTTTTTGAAGTTGTGGTCCAAATTTGAGAACAATTGGACATTCCTACAATTTACTATGATTTCTTGAAATTTATGTATTGAAAACCCCCTTTTTCCCTTTTATTTGCCTTCTTATATGGCTTTGTCCATGTCATTGATCTGTGGAATGAAGTAGGGGTGCTCCTTAGCCCTTGGATCTTCTTCTCACGGATCCAGGTGCGATCCAATGACCATCAGGTCATCTTCTACCTCCCACTGATTGCGGGGAGGAGTAAATGAAGATTGAACAGCGAGATCTCACGCCTAAGACCTTGATTCCAATTTCTAATCAAGAGGGAGTGTTCACCTCATAATTTCGCACTCACCCAACCCTACTTTGACTGGGTTTCTCACCTTGTTGCACCGCTAAAACACCCCTCTCACTCTCCCCTCTCCTTCTGGCGGCCATAGCTGCTGCTCCAAGTTCTTTAGCCCTAAACCTACCTCCCGACCCTATAAAAGGAGCCCCCAAGGTCCGCATCAAGTGCACTTTACTCAGATCTTAGCCTCACACTCCATGTCGGCCTAGAATGCTCTTCTTTTGCATCCCTAACCCCCTTCTGCTGTGTGGTGCCTCCGCGAAGCCCAGATCGGGCATCCAAGCTCCTCGCCTCCTCTCCCTATTTTCTGGCCTCCATCCAGTTCGCGGGTCCGAGGCAAGCTCAGTCGGCGCCTCGGCTACCTCCCTTGTCATTTCCTACTCCCAGACCTTCCCCACTCTGGAGAGCACCTCTGCTTGCCTGTGTGGCTCGTGCGAGACCTGTGTGAGTGAGGGGAAAGGTTCCCTGAGCTATTGGTCCAGGAGATGCTAGATTCAGTTCAAAGGCCCAGCTAGACCAGTGATTGGACTGACCAAATTGAAGTTTGAACCACCCCGAACAGAGATCGAACCAGATTAGCAAGAGTGAAAGCTACGTGCCTACATGGCTCAAGCTCAGCCACACGATCTAGTGATCCAACGATTGCCTCTTTTCCATTTAAGGTATTTTTACCTCTCCTCTACTCAAATATTCAATTAAATGCCTGGATCTCGTTTTAATCATATAAAATGCATCCGAACTCCAAAACTTACAAATAAGTAGCCCATCTTGATCATAAAAATCCAATAAATCGTTTAAAAATACTTTTGAAACCTGATTCCAAACGATGCTCACTAATATCCCATTATGTGATCTCTTGCTTATTTTGTTTATTAAATGGATCAATAATGATGTTTAACACTTGAGAAACCCTAATTATGACTCAAATGTTTATGTTGAAAACTAAACTTGACTATGTATGAGTTTAGATCTGATCTTGCAACTCATCTCTCCTAGAATGTGAATCATGCACATTGAACCAAGGATTAACCTTAATATTATGATAATTGATCTAAATCTTGTGGAAAGATTGATCATGTGTATGATTCATGATTCTATTTTAATTAAACTGATCTTGATTCCCAATTATATTAAGTGCCTTGATGATAATCTAAAATTTGATGATGACTTGAATAATGATCATAAATTAGGGTTATCACATGATCCTAGAAAACCTAGGTAAGTCATTCACACTCTCAAATACTTGATATTTGAAATAATGTTGGATACATTGAAATATTGGTTGATAATAAGTGAATGACCCAACCCTAAGGTTGACATAGGAAAAATGTAACCCTAATCTAGAATATTAAAACATGATATTCAAATATGTTGATCTTGACCCTTGATCCAAATATTGTGTTTTAGGATCTGACTCGAAGGGTCTACCAATTACTTGTTGATCATACTTGAAATCCTCAGTGAAAGGTACACTATTATATAACTCCTCCTTGATTGTATTGAATATACTTTTATGTATCTCTTGACCGTATGCTTGGCTATTTACTTGGATGAGCTACTGATCCCTATGATTAGTCTTATGTTTTTCTATACCATATTTTGAAAAACATGAAAACATAAATTGCATTCCCATTATGACTGCCCGTATATTTATAATGATGATGATGATATTGATAATGTTGATATTGAGTGCAACAACCCCCTCATTTGGAGGTGGGACTTGTACATTGGCCTCCTATGTTCCTATGGTGAGAAGGAGCCTAGTGACATTCCCCATCGCGTTGGGGTAATAGAGTCACACAAAATATATAAGCATGCTTCTTGAATTACAGCATAATGGGAACTCATAATAAAAGTTGAACTGCTTGAAAAACTTGTCGAATAAATGTTGGATTTGCAAATTTCTTCTTATTCTTTTGAATATAAATCCTGCCAAGTATACTTATTTTCTTATAAAGTGTTTTACTTGATTTTGATAGCGTACCGTGCAATTACATGATTGTGTCTTAATTTTCTTGATTTTAGGCAATACAAATGGAATATTGAATAAGATCGCTTCCGCACTCATATACTCTGATGATAAAGATAAATTGGGTAAATCTCCATATCAGGTTAGTCGTTCTTTATTATCTAGTTTTTGAGTTATTTATTTCTTATTGTATATGCCAGTGTGATTGATCCTATTGGTCCACTCAGGGATGGGCGCTTCAATCCTTTTTCTACTGTCTAGGCACTGGGATTGGGATTGGGGTAAGAACAGTTCCGTGACAGTTGGTATCAGGGCTTACACACTCTCATATACTTTAAGTAAATAATTTCTCAAGTCTCTCACACCCAAGAAACCCTAAAGTCCATAATGGTGAAAATTGAGGTGTCTAGGCTCGGGGTCTTGGCATAATTTCTCCTATCCGTCTTCATGGTGGCTGAGATCCCCCGCTCTACCTGGCCTTAATTGATCTAGAACTGGACCTAAAGGTTCTCTTGTGAAACCCTAGAGAGTCTTCTAGCATCTCATCTCTTCTTTAAGGACTATCCTAACCCACCCATGTAGATGAAGATTAGGTAGTCTTCTCATCTCCTCATGTGGTCCTTTCTTGTAATCTTTTACCACATGATGTCTCGATTATGGGTAGCTTATGCATGGAAAAAATGAATATCACTAAATTTTGAAGGTTGATACCATGATCTGACCTTAAATTGAATTCTCAATTTTGATCAATTTTTTTTTGAAATCAAATAATCATGTATGACCCCTAATATCATGCAAACTCAATTTAGCCAAAGCTTGACTACATGTTTGCTATGTTTGAGGTAAATATTAATGATTTTAATTGGTGAAATAAGAAGTACTTATATCTTATACCTTATTGTTAATAAGGTCCCTATTTGATCTAAGCCCATGTTGCCCTATTGTTGATTAAAACTCAAACATAGTTAAGAAAACACATATCCTATTTTATACACACTTTGACATGCTATCAAGTGACTAATCCTAAGACTCACAAAATCATGATGCAAAAAGAAGTTTTCATATTGACCATTGATGCCTTTTTCAATCTCAATTTTGATATGATGATGATGGGCCTAGATTTTTCACTATTATGCTTCAATTCCCCGAATTCCAAATTGAAATCCTCAATTTTCAAATTATATCACTACCTTCATCATGGAAGGAAAGGAATGCAAATATTAACTTGACTTTGTAAAATCTTGACATTATTTCCCTATTATGGTCTTGAATTTTGATATCATGACCTTATGGAATATGATTTAATCATGGATATTCTCCCTATTTGAATAAGCTCAATTAATAATGACTAATGTTGGTAATGTACCATATTAGGGTGGTAGTTGACTCATGACTCCCCTAACCTAGGTCACAAACCTATTACAACTACCTCTAAGTTTTCATCCTATTGATTATTTAGAGTTTTGAAAGGTATTCCCTTTCACCCTGTTTGGATTGGTTGACCTAAGCCTAATGGGTTAAACCCATGGTTGATACTCGATCTAGAATATTGATTTGATAATGACCTTGATATATGACAATGTTGACTATAGCTTGTGGTTTATTTACTAGATAGACCTAGGTCTAGATCATTCATCAACCTTGGAAACCATGATAATGAAATTATGATATGTTTCTCGAATATTTCTTGAATAATGTTGCTCAAAATTGGATATAGATGAATGATATCCCCTAAGGTCTAAATAGGAATCTAAACCCTAGCTTCAAAATTTTGGACCTATGACCTTTGATGTCCAAAAATCTTGATTCTTGATAATGTGACTCATGATTATCAAATCTCAATAATGGTACAAATCCTATGTTCACATTATTTGGATCTACAGATCATACTAGATATATGACTAATGACTTCAAAATCCCAAATCTTGAAAATTTTTAAATAATGACTATTTTGACCCTCTCGAGTTATGACATAGGGTTTAGCTCTCATTAGGACTAGGGTGGGACCCCCCATTGATTTGGAGCCCGAAAATCATGACATTTAAAGTATAATGTGGTCTTGAAATGTTGAAATCTGAAATCTGAAATCATGGATGTATAACCCCACGGGGAGTCTAAGACATTGAGATACTGGGACTAAAAGTCACCTTGTACACTTGAAATCATTTGTTTGACCTAAAATATGATCTCTCCAAATTTGTGATTAATAGGATTATCTCTATATTTGTGACTCATATGTTGACTTTGGACAATATATCCATTGACCTTGATACTTTGTTGCTCGATGATGAAGTGGTGTTAGTACCAAGTTGATTATTATATGGAACATGGATTCCCAATTATGACGATTATACTTTGAGGATATAATTTTGATTATATAGTTGAGATTGTTCAAATATTTGATCTGGATTTAGGTAGTCCCAATTTTGAGGATGTTTTTGAATTTTGGGGATAAAATTTCTTTTTAAGGAGGGAAGGATGTGACAAAGTGGAATTTTGCATAAGTATGAAGTAATTACCCCTTTTCCCTCTTTATGTTCACTCATGGTCCAAATTTATTTTTCTTAGCTCTACATAATCAATTTTGAGACTCAAATCCAAAATATGGTGATCGATGTGATCTTTGTACACATTATAACACCTCAAATTTGATTAATTGATCACTTTGTCCAAAGAAGAAAATTGATCCATCAAACCTCAATTTTTTGTTCTCAAACTTTTAATAAAGGTTCTCCACATTTTTGTGAATCTATGGTCCAAATTTGAGAACAATTGGACATTCCTACAATTTACTATGATTTCTTGAAGTTTATGTATTGAAAACCCCCTTTTTTCCTTTTATTTGCCTTCTTATACGGCTTTGTCCATGTCATTGATCCGTGGAATGAAGTAGGGATGCTCCTTGGCCCTTGGATCTGCTTCTCAAGGATCCTAGTGCGATCCAATGACCATTAGGTCATCTTCTGCCTCCCACTGATTGCGGGGAGGAGTAAAGGAAGATTGAACAGCGAGATCTCACGCCTAAGACCTCGATTCAAATTTCTAATCGAGAGGGAGTGTTCACCTCACGATTTCGCACTCACCCAACCCTACTTTGATTGGGTTTCTCACCTTGTTGTGCCTCCAAAACACCCCTCTCGCTCTCCACTCTCCTTTCGGCGGCCATAGCTGCTGCTCCAAGTTTGTTAGCCCTAAACCTACCTCCCAGCCCTATAAAAGGACCCCCCAAGGTCCGCAACAAGTGCACTTTACTCAGATCTTAGCCTCACATTCCATTTCGGCCTAGAATGCTTTGCTTTTGCATCCTAGATGCCCTTCTTCTATGTGGTGCCACTGCAAAGCCCAGATTTGGCATCCATGCTCCTCGCATCCTCTCCCTATTTTCTAGCCTCCATCCAGTTCGCGGGTCCGAGTTAAGCTCGGTCGACGCCTCAACTACCTCCCTTGTCCTCTCCTACTCCCAGACCTTCCCCACTCAGGAGAGCACCTCTGCTTGCCTGTGTGGCTCATGTGAGACCTATGTGAGTGAGGGGAAAGGTTCCCGGAAGTGTTGGTCCAGGAGATGCTAGAGCCAGTTCAAAGGCCCAGCTAGACCAGTTATTGGACCGACCAAATTGAAGTTTGAACCACCCCGAACCGAGATCGAACCAGATTAGCAAGTGACAAAGCTACGTGCCTATGTGGCTCCAGCTCAGCCACTCGATCTAGCGATCCAACGATTGCCTCTTTTCCATTTAATGTATTTTTACCTCTCCTCTACTCAAATATTCAATTAAATACCCAGATCTCATTTTAATCATATAAAATGCATTTGAACTCCAAAAATTACAAATAATTAGCCCATCTTGACAGAAAAATCCAATAAATCGTTTAAAAATACTTTTGAAACTTGATTCCAAACGATGCTCACTGATATTCCTATATGTGATCTCTTGCTTGTTTCATTTATTAAATGGATCAATAATGATGTTTAACATTTGAGAAACCCTAATTATGATCTAATGTTTATCTTGAAAACTGAACTTGACTATTTATGAGTTTAGATCTGATCTTGCAACTCATCTCTCCTAGAATGTGAATCATGTACATTGAACCAAGGATTAACCTTAATATTGTGATAATGGATCTAAATCTTGTGGAAAGATTGATCATGTGTATGATTCATGACTCTTTTAATCAAACTGATCTTGATTCCCAATTATATTAAGTAACATGATGATAATATAGAATTTGATGATGAGTTGAATAATGATCATAAATTAGGGTTAACACATGATCCTAGAAAACCTAGGTAAGTCATTCACACTCGCAAATACTTGATATTTGAAATAATGTTGGACACATTGAAATATTGGTTGATTATAAGTGAATGACCCAACCCTAAGGTTGACATAGGAAAAGTGTAACCCTAATATAGAATATTAAAACATGACATTCAAATATCTTGATCTTGACCCTTGATCCAAATATTGTGTTTTAGGATCTGACTTGAAGGGTCTACCAATTACTTGTTGATCATACTTGAAATCCTCAGTGAAAGGTACACTATTATATAACTCCTCCTTGATTCTATTGAAGATACTTTTATGTATCTCTTGACCGTATGCTTGGCTATTTACTTGGATGAGCTACTGTTCCCTATGATTAGTCTTCTATTTTTCTATACTATATTTTGAAAAACATGAAAACATAAATTGCATTCCCATTATGACTTCCTGTATATTGATAATGATGATGATATTAATAATGTTGATATTGAGTGCAACAACCCCCTCATTTGGAGGTGGGACTTGTACATTGGCCTCCTATGTTCCTATGGTGAGAAGGAGCCTAGTGACCTTCCCCATCTTGTTGGGGTAATTGAGTCACACAAAATATATAAGCATGCTTCTCAAATTACAGCATAATGGGAACTCGTAATAAAAATTGAATTACTTGAAAAACTTTTCGAATAAATGTTGGATTTACAAATTGCTTTTTATTCTTTTGAATATAAATCCTACCAAGTATACTTATTTTCTTATAAAGTGTTTTACTTGATTTTGATAGCGTACCGTGCAATTGCATGATTGTGTCTTGATTTTCTTGATTTTAGGAAATACAAATGGAATATTGAATAAGATCGCTTCCACACTCATATACTCTGATGAAAAAGATAAATTGGGTAAATCTCCATATTGGGTTAGTCATTCTTTATTATCTAGGTTTTGAGTTATTTTTTTCTTATTGTATATGCCAATGTGATTGATCCTATTGGTCCACTCAGGGAAGGGCACTTCAATCCTTTTTCTACTGTCTAGGCAGTGGGATTGGGATTGGGGTAAGAACGGTTCTGTGACAGAAAGGGATCAATGTCTAGCAGGATAAATAGTTGTGCAAGGATAACACACTCAAAAATTTCATCACAAAACCTATTCCAAATGATCTATAGGACCTTCATGTAGCCATCCTCGTGAACTTGGAAAATCAGTGGGACGCCAATTTCTTGACTAACTGGTTGCCACCTGAGATCGTGAAGAATGTAACTAGCATTGTGTTGCCTATCAGTGCAAATGAACCTGATGTCCAAGCTTTGAACCACATTGACTCTAGCAAGTTCTACACAAGGAGTGCATACGTTGTTCTCTACTTGGATAAGGACATCAGAAATCCTGAAAACTAGAACATAATTTGGGAAATTAAGGTATCTATGAGGATAAAACTATTTATGTGGTTAGTTGGCCATAATGCTATCTTAAAAACCTATAGAAGAGTTGTTCGTCACTTGACCATAGCTAAACTCTGCCCTTTATGTGGTCTAGCAGAAGAGACAACCTTACACACTCTCAAGGACTGCGTTCTTGCATCCCTAACCTAGAGAGGTCTCATTGACCAGAGTAGATGGAGAAATTTCTTCATTGATGTGGATCTATGGAACTGTTCTCTTTGAATATTGGATCTGATATAAATCACAAACTCTTTTTTATGATTGGTTGTTGAATAGAAACTAGGAAGTCTTTAAGAAGATAAAACATACTAGCTCTTATCTAATTCACATGATCAACACAGAGGTCTCTCTAAATAAATTGTCTTGGGATAATGATGAGAAGGTGGAAAAGGAAAACACTTCTTACATGCAAAATTGGAGGAAGCCTCAAGCTGGCATGTTGAAGCTCAACACTAATGCCACTTTTAAGAATAAGAAATATAGCATCGAAGGCATCTTCCGTGATAGTGATGACGCTTGGCATGGGGGTGGGGAAAGAAGATCACATCCGATAGGTATTTTAGAAGTTAAACTTTACGCATTAAACTTGTCATCAAAGTAGGAAGGTCCCTAGACTGCAATAACTTTAGCATTAAAACAGACTCTAAATGTGCTAAGGAGGCAATTGATGGTGATTTTATTGATAATCCAAAGCTCTCACATTGGATAGTTGTTATCAAAAGGAATATGAAGAATAACTAGCACTCTTATAATACAAAATGAGATGGGAACATGGTTTTTGATTTTCTTGACAAACATCATGAAAAAAATTAAAGAGACTTCTATTATTATAGAAGACCACCTAGGGATCTAATTGAGGTCATCAATCGAGAGTCATATAATGGTAGTAGTACTACTTATTTTAATTATAATTTGAACAATATAGTCTGTAATGATTCAATTGGCTTTGCTTGCATGAGAGGGGTGAGATGAATAAAGACACTCTGACCTCTCCAAAAAAGAGAACTTTGCCTTTGGAAATTAGTGGAAACCTCTCTACCAATCCCTGTCAATAAAAGGATTAGAATGCGAGATTCCTTGAGAAGGCTCAACACATTAGAGGAACCCCTCAGGACCATCTTCTTCTCCCGTAGACCCTCTGGGTTTGATGGGTGGTGCTAGTGCCCCTGTGGGTGACCAAACCACTCTGTAGGAACATTGTGCCGATTTCTAGTCATGGTGGTAGCAAGGAGGAAGGAGGAATCCCATATCATGTTCTTCACACCCCATGAGCCTGCAGGGAGGTAAGGGTGACTGCCTCTTAGTGGACTTCTGAAGCTTCTTCCAATGAAATAGGGGTTGTGGGTGTTGGCAAATCTTGCAAAGGAGATAAGGTTGAAACCAGATCCATATTTCCAAATTGGTGGGTCCATGCAGAGATCCATGAACTCAAATGAAGACAAAAAATAAAGCTATTCCTTTACTTCCATGGTGGTTTACAATTGGCTAATAAAATATTATACTCACAAATAATGTAGAAAATGATTGGTAATAAAGAATTAGACAAGTTATATACGAAACTTGGTTAAAAAAACAAGAGGAATGCAAATAAAAGATAATGGAGACCTAATGGTAATACCAATCCTAAAAGCAGTTTGATATGTGTTGAAGTGGTGATTAATGTATTTAAACCATAGAATTGTGTAATAAGATCATTAAATAAGCTAAAAATGATTTCGTTGTCATGATAACTAATATGGTTCAACAAGATGAGAAACAAATATGATCATGATAACAATGATGGGTATTTGGTGTTTCTAATGTGAATAATTATGCATCTAAAAAATCAGGGATTGAAGATCATGATTTGCTATTTTCTTAATGCACATAATCTAATAAAAGAGTTCATGATGTCGTAACATGGTAGATTTGATAATCATGATTACACCTAATAGGAACTAGGGTTCTTGAATCATTATACCACTAAACATGGAAATGGGGTATCAGAGTATAACCCTAATGTTAACTCAATAACAAGGAACCCTAAAACTTAGAATAGGACTGAGTATGGCTTAGTGTGATTAATGTGATGGTGACACTAGGATTTATGTAATGTATATTTAATTTCTGTGTTTGCTTTCTTGATTGAATAATATACTTAAAGTATAGGTGCAAGATCTGCATGGTTCTATAAAAGGTACGTGCTCAAGCTTATGACTACCTGCATTAGTTTTCCAGTGCTTGTTGAGTGCTTCTTGAGGATTAAACAACTAAATTGTTGAATGTTTATTTACATTCCATTCAAATAGAATGCCACTATGAGTATCACGTAAAGGATGATTATATGAAGAAAATTCTAGTTCTTATTTACAAGTATTTGATGGAATATATGTTGTTTGTTTACTAGCAAACTTTTGCATGCATACCACATACACATTATATTTCTATATGATGATTTGTGCTTTTGTTTCATGGAATTTTAGGTACATGCATGATAAGATGATATCAAGATATGATGGACCTATGAAATTACTTGAAGACATTAAAGTTAACTTGTAAGGAGGATTCGATAGATACTTCTTCTCATATAGTTCTCGTATGTATAGTTCTGATGATATAAATTCACGTAACTCCTTCAGGGAGCATCTTGTGAATAAAATTTGAATTAATGGAAATTATTTGCTTTTATTTATTATTTAGTCAAATTTGGATCCTTGGAAACTTTAGGTAAGACCTTCATTAATTGGGGGTTGCCGAAAAGTGAGGTTTTTATGTTTTGTATCAAAGCACAAGATTTTTCAAATAATATTAATACTTTACAATTCCATGTAATCTCTAGAAATATGAGACAATTATTAGGGAATATTCTAAAGACAATGGTGTCTAGTAGGGACCACAACCTGGGGGCTGGAAAAAGTTTCCTCCACACTGATAATCAGCTTACAAGGTCTCCCGGGTCTGTGCATCCTAACTGGAAAAAGTCAAAAGATTTTGCCCAAAATAAAATACCTTTAGGTTTTCTTCTCATCTTGCTTCATCCACTTCTCATCCTCTTGCTGAATAAACCCAAAAGGAACTTCCATCCTTATCTGAATTTAGGGTATTTGAGAAGAAGTAGGAGTAAGTCATCCTCCATCAATGAATGTACATATAATGTGGAAATAGTAATGTACATGTAATATGGAAATAATGACAAAGTAAAGAAAGATGTTTAATGGTTTTCCATTCAAGGGTAAACCCTAGAGAGAAGTAGGGTTAATTTAGGAAAACCCTTAGTGGGTCAAGGGCATCATAAAACCCTATAATGCAAGGTGTAGGGTGTAGTCTCGAACCCTAACCCAATACCCTAATCCTAGCTAGTGGTAGTAGTGTGGGTAATAGATTAACCCAACCTAAATGAACCCTAATTAGGGTGAAAAGGAATAAGAAAAATATAAATGAGTTACATGACCTAGTCTCCCATGCATGCATACATGTGGATCAACACATTAATGAGAAAAGTTTTAAGTAACTTAAGAAACTAAGGGTTTTCTTGCACGGGGCCCCTCGTGAAGGGTCCCGGGTTCCAATCCCCCTGGTGGTGATGTTCGGAAAACCCAACTGGCCTCTACATGACTTAATGGGCTATGTTACTTACGGGATGGGGCTGAGCTCCCTAGGTTGGGCTCAGTGCAAGCCTTACGAGTCTCTTGTGTTACTGAAAAAAAACTTACGAACAACTCATTTTATGGATATAACTTGCTCGGACCCTAAATGGAATACCTCTGGTGAGTTAAAGAGCATGGGGTAAAAAAAAGGTCAGTGTAATGACTGGTGATCAAGTCGGGATAGGAAAATCATCAATAGGCCAAGCTGGGATAGGAAGGCTGATATAAGAGAAAGTCATCACGAGACTGGTGATCAAGATGGAATAGGAAGATCACCAATAGGCCAAACCAAGAAAGGAAGGTAATACAAGAGGAAGTCATTACAATACCTAGTGATCAAGATGGGATAGGAAGGTCACCAATAGGCCTAGCCAGGAATGGAAGGACAATATGAAAGGAAGTTATTGCAAAGACTAGTGACCAAGTTGGGAAAGGAAGGTCGTTAATAGGTCAAGTCGGGAAAGGGTGACTTCTATGAAAATCCAAGCTCTAGTGAGGGAAGGTTTTGGGAGTCCACTTGAAGGATTAAAACCCTTATAGAGGGTTCCATGGGGATGAGGATCCCCTAAAGAGAGGGCTAACCATGAGAGAAAAGGGATAAGGGTCAAGAAGTTGTAACCAAAAATGTATGTTCAAAAATATGAAACTTGTATGGTTGGTGTCCCGACCTGGGGTGGGTCAACCCAAGAGTGGGAAAAGGACCTATGGGGAGGCAAAACCATAGACATGCGGGGTCAGGTTGTGTCTAGATATCCTATCCTCCTCATGTGTGCCAATAAGGCCCCCTAGGTTAGGACCTTCCCTAGAAGGGTGAGATGATAAATCAACTTAAAGATTAATGTAACTTTAAATGACACCTAAAGTGTAAAGAATTGAGTATACAAAGTATGAAAGCACATATATTAAGTATGATTCATTGAAACCAAGTGTTCTATCTCTATGGAAAATGAGGAGAAGTCGCTATAGAAGTGACATAGTATGAGATCAAGCCCGACATAGAAAATCGCCATTAGACCAATGAAGGGACACAAAGAAAATAATGAGTATCATAAGAGATGGAGAATATCCAATTTAACAAATTACATATGAAAACAATGTGACATAGATATATCTTTAGAAGGGTAGAGCCCTAAGTCAATCCTAAGGTCAACTAGGGAGTATGAAAGGTACATAAGACATATGAGATTTGGAGATGATTGTGCCCTAAATGCATAAGACCATTTGGTCCGGAGGTAACAACTATGTTTGACTAAGTCCCATGTCTCACGATATTGGCCACCTTCATGATGTTCATGTGGCCCAAGACATAAATGCTAGAGGCACTCTCTACATGCATAAGGATGAGATCACTCCAAAAGTACAAGTACCCCTAGAGACCTCTTGGAAATGGTTAAGGCTCATAATATAAGAGCTGTAAATATAAAAGATATACATAGTCATGTAATAATGAAATCTTAACAGGACTGTTGCACAAACTCAAGAGTAATAAAGACACTTGAATGGTTTAGAGTCATATTGAGAATTATTCAACCTAAAATATGAAATTTTAGGATCATGTCTGTGTACACCATCTCTGCTCTTGGAACGAAATGAAATTTTTTTGGGGCCACAATCAAATGTTAATTTCATATCATTGGAGAGAGATTGCATAAACACATGTTATGCTTAAAATTGACATATCAATATTAATACCTTAAGTTGAACTTAATGACATGATCTGGGTTGGAGGTGCTGCCTCACCCTTATAAATAATAGGTTCGAAACCTAGGTGAAAAGGATGATCACTAAGTGAAATTGAAATCACAAATGATATAGCAAACACCAAAAGGTGGTATCATGTAAATACTAACATATTTGGATGCATCTTGAATTGAATTAAAGTACCAATCTTAATCATAATGCATGGAGTTTTCATATCAACAAAGGTTGTTAAAGATATATAAGTAGGGTTGTTAACCCTAAAGTTTGAAAATTATGATGGGTTAGCATTCACCCTAAGCTTACTAGGTGTGAATTTGGAGTAAAACTCCTTTAAGGAGGGGTGAATGTTATATCCTCAATTTTCATAAAAATTTAATTATATAAACCTAATCCATGAATTAACAAGTAAATTTTCCAATGATATTATTAATAGAATCATAATGTTACTTATGAGATTATTTGCATTGCAAATATGTCCTTGGGTAACAAGAAATAAGAATAAGAGAATTTGCATAAAAATTAATTTTAATGTCTTTATGAATTATCGAATATTAGAAATATGAGATTATATAAAATTTACCAAAAAAAAAGATGTGTGGTGTTTTTGACAATTAAAAAGGGGATTATCTATTCAGTTCGGTAACATAATGTTTGGGGCATCAAACATGAATATATCGGCCCAAATTTTGGGATACTTGAAAATAATAAGGAAAAGAAGAGAAATCTATAATGTAAGAGAAAAAGGAGTTTCTATGTGGTGCATACAATTAATTTAAGATTATGGTAAAAGAGGAAGTTCCATGCATAAAAGTTATCCCAACAAATCCCACAAATTTGATTAAGGTTGAGAAAGACATTAATGAGTTGCCCTCCATGTTTCATAGAAAAAGAATGTTTATAGTGGCCTAGAGAAATTTGAGAAGATAGAGGGATTAACTTGAAACTAATTAATCATATTCCTTTTCGAAGAGAGAGAGAAAATGGACATCTTGAAATATATTTTTGACACCAAATCTTTCCCACTCTGAGATTAAGTTATTATAAGTATTCTTGTAAAATTAGGGGTTAATTGGAGGAGAGAGGAGAGAGTTATGGATTTTATAATGATTCACTAAAGTGAAGGATTAATAGATAAATTCATATAATCTATCACATTTAAAGTGACCATAGATTTACCTTTTATGACACATGACCTAATGGCCACCTGATCTAGATCAGACAATGAACATGCCATCTCCTACCTTACAACCAAAAGGGGAAGTTGGGTTATAGTAAAAATCAATCCCTTGGCTATTTTTCTCAATCTCTAGACCACGACATCCATGGGATCAGTTCAATTAAACTAGGGAGATTCTATCAGATCCATTCATCCCTAATTCCCACCCATTCTGTGATAATTTGGGTGTTATCCCAAATCTCTATAGGAGTTAACAACCATTGGAAATCAGTGGACACCCCTCCACCTGTCCCTTACCATAATAGGATTGGAGTCTCATCACCAAATGACCAAATGTAGAGTGCCTTGAGATGGCTCAGTATACTAGAGGGACTCCTCAGGACCATCTTCTTCTCTCGTAGACCCTCTAGGTATGATGGATGGAGATAGTGCTTCTATGGGTGACCAGATCACTATGGTAGAAGCACTACGTTGGCTTCCAATCATAGTGTTAGCAGGGAGGAAGGAGGACTCCCATCTGCTGTTGAGGGTGGTTGCTACTTAGTAGGATTCTGAAACTCTATTCTACTGATGAAATAGGGGTTGTTTATATTGGCAAATCTTTAGAAGGAAACGAGGTTGTCCGATTCTAGATTTTTATTTTTGTGATTCCATGTGGAGATCCGTGAACTCATATAGAAGGAAGACAAAATAAAGGTATCCTTTTGCTGATGTGGTGGTATACAATTGGCTAATAAAATATTATCTTTCAAAAGATTTAGAAAATGATTGTAACTGAAAATTAGACAAAATATACATGAAACTTGATCACAAAAATGAGAGGAATGAAAATAAAATATAATGAGTACCTAATTCTAATCCCAATTTTAAAAGTATTGCAATATGTGTTAAAGTGGTGATTAATGCATTTAAACCCTAGATTTGCGTGATAAAGTGTTTGAATATGAAAAAATGATTTATTTGCCATGATAATTGATATTTTTGAATAAGATGAGAAATCAAGATGATCATGATAATAATGATAGTAGTTAGGGTTTATAATGTGAATAATTATGCATCTGAATAATCAGGGATTAAAAATCATGTTTGTCTATGTTATTAATCCACATAATCTGATAAAAGAGTTTAGAAATTTATAATAGGGTAGATTTGATAATCATGATTACACCTAATATGAAAAAAGGTTCTTGAGTTATTAGATCACTAAAAATGGGAATTGGGGTATCAAAATGTAAACCTAACATAACTCAATAACAAGGAACCCTAAAACCCAGAATAGGACCGACTATGACTTAATGTGATTAATGTGATGGCACTTTAGGATTTACATACATGCATATTCAATGACGATTTCTTTGTTTGCTTGCTTGATTGAATAGTATACTTAAAGTATAACTTCAAGATCTACATGGTTCTATGAAAGGTATGTGGTTACACTTATGACTACCTACATTAGTTTGTCGATGTTTTTCAAGTGTTTCTTGAGGATTGAACAACTAAACTATTGGATGTTTATTTACATTCTATTCAATTATAATGCTAATATGACTATAATACAAATGTAGATTAATGAGCAAAATTCTAGTCATTTTTTGCAATTATTTGATGGAATATATGATGTTCGTTTACTTGCTCACCTTTTCATGAACCCCACATACAAAGTATATTTTGATATACTGATTTGTGCTTTTGTTTCATGAAATTTTAGGTACATGTAAAATAAGATGATATCAACGTATGATGGATAGATGAAATTACTTGAAGTCATTAATGTTCATTTTTCAGGAGGCTTAGATAGATACTTCTTCTCATATAGTTCTCATATGTACACTTATGTTGTTATAATTTCATGTAACTCCTTCGACAAGCATCTTGTAAATAATATTTGAATTAATGGAAATTATTTGCTATTATTTATTATTTGGTCAAATATGGATCCTTGGAAATTTTATGTAATGGCTCTCAACTTTATGGCTTTCCTTAACTGAGGGTTACCAAAAAGTGAGGTTGTTACACTATCATTCTAGCCTAAGCCCCTTGCCCATATATAGTATCATGTCCACCTAATACTACTTTGCATAAACCTTTTTGGAGTGGATCATAATCACTTCTCCATAAGAGATTGAATGTATTTCTTCTTATACAAGAACTTGTGAGAAGGATTCGTCTCAACTTGGTGCTCTTCCACTAGCTGTTAAAGAAGAGGTGAAGCACGGTGTTCTTCCTTGTCCATCAAATATGAATTGGTTTGGTGCTCTTCCTCATCCGTTAAAGAAGAGGTTGTTCGGTGCTCTTCTGCATCCGTCAAAGAAGATGTGCAAAGGGTGACCTTCTAGTGGCCCGTCAAAGAAGGTGGTAGTTCTCCTTGAGCTGAAAAGGAGGGCTTGTCTTGACCCACAAAAGACACATGTAAATTTTGTGTATTGTGTATCGATATATAAAATGAAGTAAATATATGGCTTAGAAATCATGGTTGGAAATAATTAGTTAGTGGATTGACATCGTTTGATGGGACCACTCTAAATCTATGTCTCATGTGGTTGCCTCCTTTGCTTTATATTTTCACTGCACTTTTAGTAAAGTAATTTTTTTATTATTAGAATTACCATAAATCTCTAATCACCCCCTATATCTATTTAAGGCATGTTCTTAATCCAAACAAAGATTAGGAATACCCATGCAATATTGTAGAAAGAGAAGTTCATTTTTTGGATCATGCAATTGTGGGAGTGTAAAGAGTGGGATAAACCACCCTCTACTAAAATAACAATGGGAAACAAAACTCAATTTGGATAGCAACGGAAGATAAAATTTTGACTATATTCAATTTCAAATAAAGTGTACATAAAAATATTCTCCCATTATGGGTGTACATGCTTTATAGAAAAAAGGGATCTAAGTAGAGGGAAACTAGACTACTCCACTTTTGTCTCCAAGAAACATATCCATCAGCTAAGTCCATGCCAAAGCTATGATCTTCATGCCATATCCAACACCTTGCTCCACACCTGGGTGGTTGGGAAGACACCCAGCAAAAACGGAAGGAAAAACAAGTATGTGTCACTAAACTATACTAAAGGTGACAAGATAAATGTAACAAGTAAAATAGGCTAGGGAATCATCAAAAGATGAGACATCAAGAGAATGAGGCCACATATATAAAAAGAATATTTTAATAGATGATTGCCATAAATAATATATAATCAAGGATTTTCATGTATGATTAATATTGACTATTTTAACTATGTAGGATTGAGGCACCTACCAGACCTTCAACCAAAAGGGTGAGGGGAGAGTATCACATTCCCAGTCACCTACACACATTTTGTGTGCGGGGGAGAGTATCACATTCCCCAGGGGAGAAATAACACATTCCCCAACTATGGGTGGTTGTACATACAAGTACCACTACACTAGTTAATTAGTCTAATAAAATCAACATGCTAGAATAGATGGCAAGTAACAGCAATATCAAATAGAACAAAGCAGTGGGGTACCAAGACCCAAGAATAATATTCCAAACTGATCATGAGGCAAGTATAGCAAGAGAACCATGAAGATAGGATATAAGGTACAAATAAGCCTCATTATAGAAAAGCATAGGTGAAGGCACAAATAATTCCCAACTGAGGTGTATTCAGTACATACCTTTAATCTTTAGATTCCTAGAGTCACTTTTCATAACTTTTACACGAGATCAGATCCACTTTCCCTAATATGATCATCATATTCATGTATTAATACTATGTTTAATTATTAAAGATTCAATCACCGAAACTATGGAATTTTTCCACAAACCATCGATTTAGATCTCGAAAACATCATCATTGTCTTAGTTAGGATTTTCTGATCATAATAACATATAATATTATATATTTTGAAGATATAGACTTTTAGATGCATTTTTGGTGATTTTTAGTTAATTAAATCATCCACAAAAACATTTACTCGAAAAACTCAAAATCAGGCTTCGAAAATATTTTTATTTGATAGAGGAGATTTTTCTGAGTTCAGAACATATTTTAGATTTATTTTTGGACTCATGGTTTAGAAGATATGAATTTTGTAAAATCGGTCAATCATAGAACGACACGTCATCAAAACCATTGCAAGTAAGGAAGAGAAGGGGGTAAAATCGTAAAAACGCACGAGGGCTTCTTCCCCACTCACACGAGGCCATGGTCGGCGATAGCAAGCTGCTGCTTGCTTGGACTTTTGGGCGAAAGTGCAATACACGTCCAAACTCGATGCTCAAATATGCTAAAGAAAGCTTATGAAAAACCGAACCTGATGGTATTCTCAATTTGCTCGAGATGAAGCGAGGAGGGGAGGAAGGGCGCCGCAAACTCCACGCCTTCGGCCGCTGTTCGAGGGTCAAACGACAATGAAACTTGAAATTAACAGTGTTGTCAAGTTGCGAATGTGATGGCGGTCCTTGAGGTATGTATATATATAGGCAAGGGATCTCAAGTTAAGATTTAGGTAGGCGAAGGTAGAGGGTGCCGGTGCCCATGTTGAGCATTTCCCTAATACTCGATTAAAACATGTGATCTTGTGCTAGTTGGATGAGGAATTGAATTTGCAATCCAAAGCAACTTGTTTCGTGAAGTTTGGTTGAGAAACGAGGGAGATATGACATCCGAAAAAATCACAAAAACTCGGAATTACTGTTCATGCGCGACCAAGGTAGAAGTTGAAATGATCATTTAATACAACTTGCTAAACTTTGATCTTTTGGTGCATTTAATTTATAAACCTTTCTATAATTATTTAAAGGTGCAAATAAAGTCCAAATAAACTAAAATTTGGTAGATTTATTTATTTTGGGGTGCGGAATCCGAATATAGAATTAGATTTATATTTTGAGAAAGTTAGATTATTTAAGTAAGCAAATTACTATTTTCTCTTTCCTCCTTCACTCATGGCATTAGAATTATCCAAAAATTACAAAACTTGACCCACATGTCATATTAAGTATGTTAGATACGAATTTGGTATTATTTCCATTTGTTGAAGTCGTTTGTTATTTTAAATAATGATTTGAAAGTTTTGTACACTTTCTCTCTCTTGAATTTATCTTCTCATCAAATATTTTCCAAATTTATTCAAAATTTATCTAAAGATACATTTTAACATGTAAAATACGAAATTGGCATTATTATATTTTTATGAAGAATTTTATTACTTTATTTAATTCATTTACATTTTACTACTTATTTATCCTTTTAATTTATTAGAGGCATATAGAAACCTTCTAAAAATATGAAACTTGGTATACAAGTAATAATAAATGTTAGGAACACGTTTTTGAGATTAATTAATTTTTATCAACATATATTTAATATTTTTGGCCTTTAAATCATTTTCTCTCTCCAGATTAAAATAAAATATTAAACATTGGCCAAATTGCCCAAAGGTTTATTTTTATGTTTATATTACGAATCTGGATTTATTTTTCTAATTTGACGGCATTAAATATTTTATCTCTCTTTCTTGGCTTATTTCCCATTATCTTGTATTGAAGGCATTATGTATTTATTTTTTATCCAAATTAGATGATACTTGGCCATTAAGAAACTTTTAAGTCAAGAAAACGAAATTGATATATGTAATATCCAAATTATCTTCTTGGGTTTCTATTTAGGATTTTTGGAACAATATATTCCTTATTATCTTTTTTTATCCAAAATATTCCATATTATCCCCAATTATTGCATTTATCATCTCCTTTATTTATATTTTGGGATTTTCTTTTCTTTTTCATATTCTAAAAAGCACTAGAAAGTTCTAGGATGAATTTATTTATTATTTTTATCACTTAAGTGGATATTTTGCATATTTGACCCATTACTAAGCTTCCACTGAGGTATTTGTGCATAAACCCAAATATTGGAATAAAAGGTGAACAAATGTTCATTAAACTATCATATTATCCAAAAATTAAACAAAAAGGCCAAAGAGGATAGAAATGAAAGGAAAAGATGGAAAAGAGGACCAAAAAGGCAAAAAGTCTAGAATTCAATATGTTACAGGGAGAAGATGCACCAAGTCAATAACCTTGGTAGTCACGCTAATTGCTAGACCCTCAATAAAACATTTGCCCTTCTAACCACTCCTATTAGTACATCACTCCCATAAAAGGTCTTACCATTTTCTAATTGACTCGGTATATACTACTACTCAAAAATAGAAATAGACTTCAAAAATTGATGGGATTTGAGTTAATATCTATAAGAGGATGAATTGACAAATGAATGGAAAGGGAGTTGCAAACAAATTCTCGTTAAAGCCCAACTGTTCATTTTTTTAAATAAAAAAACTAAGATACACATTTAATAAATTTAATAAATCAATAACTTTCAATAATGAGAACCAAATAGAAGATCACATGGAGAAATGGAGGCTTCGATTTCAAGCTAGTTGATAGGAAAATAACTGAAAAATAACGAAAAAAATTCTTGATTGACTAGATTACTCATTAACATCATCATCATCTAAGCCTCAAAAAACATTAATTTTTGGATCATCCATACAGATCCTTATTTTCTAATTGTAAAGACCTCACTTTTCACATCCCCCAATTAAGGAAAGAAAGTTCAAAGCCATTACCTAAAATTCCCAGGGATCTTGATTTTTACCAAATAATAAATAATAGCAAATAATTTCCATTAATTCAGATATTATTTACAAGAAGCTTCGCTGAGGAGTTACATGAATTTTTATCATCAAAATTGTATATACGAAAAGAAGTATCTATCTAATCCTCCCTACTTTATCGTTAATGCCTTCTGGTAGTTTTAGCTGATTATTATGTCTTGATATCTTCATTTTTAGCATATACATATAACAAAATGAAATAAAAGCATGGATTAGAATATCAAAATATATTGTGTGCACGGAGGGCATGAAAAAATGTGCAAGTACATAACAACATATATTCAATTAATTACTTGCAAATAAGAACTGACATTTAATTTACATATTCTAAGCAACACTTGATATGCTATCTTGGGTGTGACCAATGTCTCTCTAGAGCTCGTGTGCATCACCCCTTGGTGCATGTCATCTAAGGGTTCAAAATATGGTATCTTTATTTATGTGATACTCACAGTCGAATTATAATTGAATAAAATGTAAACAAACAACCAATAATATATTTGAACGATCTTTGAGAAACACTCAACAAACACCGGCAAACTATTGTAGGCAATCATAAATGTAACTACATACCTTTTGTGGAGCCATGCAAATCATGCATCATATCATCCAATCAAGCAAGTAAAGAGGAATCCAAGCAAATTAACATTTAATCTGCATGAATGTATATCCTAAAGTTTCACCATCACATTAATTAGATTAAACCCTACTTGGTCCTACCAAGGTTTTAGAGTTGTCTCAGGTTTATGATATGGAATAAGGGATCATACCCTATTTTCATATCATATCAACACTAGTTGAAGTTCCTAATCATTAGATCCATAATATCCTTTACTTAGATATTATTAAGTTCATTAACAACATGGCAAGTTAAGATCATTAACTTTAAATCTTCACATGCATGATTATTCACAACAACTTAAATTGTCATCAATATGGTCATAATCATATTAGGTCACCATTATATCAATTTACATATTAAATATTCATATTTATCATGATTAACAACATATTCATTAAACTAGTGTTCATGTGCATTAAACACCTCTTTAACACATAATTGTACTACCTTTATAATTATCACTAGATTTAGGTCTCACTGATATTTTATTCACATTCCCCTCATTTTTCTAATCAACTTTCATATATAAATTCTCTCCAACTGAGTTATCAACTATTTACTATAATTAAAGAAAAATAATGATAAACCAACCAATGGCACGCTGGCACATCAGACACTGTAACGACCCTACCTCCTGGTAACCCCCAATTACGGAAGACAAAGAAGTTAGAGTCACTATCCCACAACAGGATCAATGGTTTTGTGAATAATAAAAAATAATTAATAAATTCTACCACAACTAAGCTTTAAATAGAATACAATTTTCTTTTTCACATACCTTGAAAAAATATAGGATTTGAGGGACTTTACCCATATAAGAAACTATCTATCTACAATCCTCCAATTCTTTATTGAGCTTTATTCATTCAATGTCACTTTAAAGGAATATCCACTTCTTGATAAACCTAAAATGCCGACAAACAAAACGTCAGTCAATATAATGAATTATACAGGTATGTGGGGGAACCAAAATCTTGCATCTATTTGTAATAACATAATGCAACCAAATTATTGTTTAACAAATCAAACTTTATGTCTTATACATAACTACTCAATCCCTACATATCCTTGCCTCTATGTTGTCCCTACATTGGGTATTGATACCACCTCTCTCATATGGTAGATCTCAAATACCCCTATGATCCTACCTTATAGGTAGATCACTACATAGGGATGTGTAGTTGTATGGTCCTACCCAAGGGTAGACCAACACATCAACTCAAGATAACCTGATGATCATACCCCAAGGGTAGACCACGTACTAGGTCATCCATCTCATCATCATCAAACATACAGAGGAGGAGTAGGACCTGAGCTAGTTATCCACATATACTTATGGTGATAGCCATAGTCACTTTATAGTTGCATGAAATAAAAGTCAACCAAGTAGTTAATTTCAAGCAACCGGTAAAACTTCAAAAATCATTGTGAAACTAGAGTGATTAGTCATAAGTGCAACCACATACCTGGTTATGAGTCAAGATAGGAAAGATATCTGATTCCAACTAGATGTCCAATCAAGTAAGGTAAGCAACCAAATCAAGAAACCCTTGATCCTGAAAAGATGTATAACACCTAGTTGTAACCATCACATCCCAAACATCTCTTTATAGACTTAGGATACCTTTCTAATGTTTCTGAGTCTCATTAGGGTTTCTTAGATACATTTCTCAATCTTTATCCTTTACCTAAAGTCATATGTATTAGTAGCTGGATCAGAGACAAGAAATTAACATACGGTCTCGTACATTGTCTTCCTTCCTCGCATGTCCACAAAGAACAACTTCTTCATACGTAGAAAGTGGAGGTGCTATGATGGCATTATCCCTCCCACTGCCTCACACCTCCACCACCCTATATCTGTTGATTCCATCTACCACAATTGTGGCAACCCAGGAATAGATGTCCATCTCTAGTTCTCTATCCATGCCTTCTTCTTCCAGAAGGCTTTGGTGATTATAGAAGTTGAAGGAGGACACTTGCAGGTGGTCAGATATTTTAAGGGATGACATCGATGTAGGGGAAGGATTGAGAGGATTCGCCCCATCCTCATCCCTATCAAGGAGCTAAAGCTCCCATGATGAAGTTGGTTGTTGTAGAAGGGTTATCGGTAAAAAGTAGGTGACCTGAGGAAGATGACCGATAGAGGGAGATTGTTTGGCATCTCTTGGTCTTCTCATGTCTATGGAGGTTAGGGCCCATGCAGTCTATGAAGGGTGAGGTATACTACAGTCCCTTATATAAGCTCTAGTCATAACACCAATGGTTAGGAGAAGGAAGACGATGGAGAAAGGAGGGGAAGAGATTCTACGAGAAGGATAAAAGTCCACCTTTATATACACTATTCTCATGGAATGCTCCCATTGTTATTTGTCTCTTCGGGCTTGTTTCCCTTTTCCAGACAATAAACACTTGCAATTATTTTGTCTCTTTGCTAGTTATATGTATATGTATATATATATATATACAAAGAGAGAGAGAGTCAGGCTAGAATACACTCAAGTATGTTTGCATATCAAGACTATTTTTTGCAAAATGTAAACCATTTATCTTCACCTTCATACTATAACTAGGCTACATACAATTTTTGAGTCCATTTGGATGAGTGTAAGTTGCTCATCCAACGGCAACAAAATCGACACGCGAAACTAATTTGAAATGCATAATTTTTGCAGTCTTTATAACATGACCTATAAATGTCCAAATGTGCTCAAATTTTACGTATGAGCTACTCACAACATGTCTAAGAAGATCAATGGAATATGTTTTTGAAAAAAATATTGCATCATGAAAAAAGTACTTGAGTGTATTCTGCTTCGAATACACTCGAATGTATTCTAGCCTCTCTCTCTCTCTCTCTCTCTCTCTCTCTCTCTCTATATATATATATATATATATATATATATATATATATATATATATATATATATACATACATACATATATATATATAATATATATATAATATATATATATACACACACATATATATGTATATATATACATGAATTGTCAAATGATATTGTCTTTATTTTCTTGCCATATATCTCTCTCTTTCCCACACGGTTATGAAGAGAATGCATCATTGCAAGGAGGAAAAACATTTAATAGGTTTCCATCTTGGAAACATATATATACATATATGTATACATATATATACACACCACGTTTTCTTCTAGTATTTTCTTAAACAATATTGCAAACATTACTTTATTGATACAAAAAATCCATCAAGGAAATCATGTAAATACATGGCACTTTATTGGATAATTTGATCATAATTCTAGATTATTCTTCTATTTCTCTCTTTGATATATTCCTCCTTATTTCAAGGAAAATCCCTAATACCCTTTTCAAAGTAATATTTAGTAATTGGAATTTAATGGGATGTCTTTACCATACAAAACTTGCTCCTTTTAACATCATTTAAAACAATGACATTATCTCATGTAATATCTTTTTTCTCCCAATTTCTAGAATTCTTTTTCCTTTCCTTATTATTTTCAAATATGAAAACGTTGAATCAAAATAATACTAATTAATGTCTCAAAACATGTGTTGCCCAACTGGCTAGATAATTACTCTTTTCAGTATCTAAAATACCATACATCTTATTTTCTTTTGGAGACTTGCTTATTATTTCATATTTCTTTTTTCAACAATTCTTAAAGTCATTGCTATTTATTTGTGCACAAGATTTCTTATTCCATTATCTTGTTCTCCATGGACCTATTTGCAAAGCAAATAGTCTCATGCGTCTTTATATGGGCCATCAGTTGCACCCATGCCACAAAGGTGACTTTATTATTTCATCAATTATACCAATGGGGAATGTACTGATCAATTCATGGCTTTATTTATATAACTCAGTTTCATCAAAATTGAGGATATTACATTCACCCCTCCTTAAAAGGAATTTTTTCCCCAAAATTAAACCCTAGTAAGCTTAGTGTTAATGATAACTCATCTTAGTTTCAAACCTTAGGGTTAGCAACACTTCTTAGATATCTCTAACATCTTTTATGGATATGTGAACTTCTCACAATATCACTATAATTTGTACCTGGATTCAATTCACGGTATATCCATATCCAAAATATTAATTTATATCATCTCTTGGGGATTACATTTCATCTGTGATTTCAATTTCTCTTGGTGATTACCTTTTCACCTAGATTTCCAACCTATTGTTCATTATTTTCCCATAACAGTGAGGTAACACCTCAAATCCTAGATTATCTCTTTAAACATAATCTTAAGACTATATGTTAACTTTAAGCATAAGATGTGCCTACCCAATCATTCTTACTCATAATAAGATGAAATAAGAGTTTGGTTGCAGCCTAAAAACAAAATTCACCCCATTCCAAGAATAGATATGGTGTATCCACATATTATCTTAAAATTTCTAATTTTACGTTGAAACATTCTCAACATGACTCTAAACTGTACATTTAATTCCACAACATCCTTATATTTCATGAAGTCAAGTACCTTTATTATTCTCGAGTTTATACTCATTCCTTTTAGGATATAATTATTTACATGGATTCTTGTATCTTTTATATTTACACCTCATGCCTCATTATCCTTAGCCATTTCCTCGAGGTCTCTACAGGTATAGGTACCTTTGGAGTTATCTCCTCTTGTACTCATGGACTTTTTTCACTTATGGTGTGCCTTTCACATTTACCCCTTGCGCCTCATGAACTCACAAAGGTGGCATAATCTCCTGACCCATGGTCCTTGGGCAACATGGTTGGCTATCTCCTGACCCCATGATCTAATAAATTTAGGGCACGGTCACCTCTTAATCTCATTAGTATTATGTACCTTTAATCCTCCCTACTAGACCTTATGATTGACTTTGGGATCTACCCTGCCTAGGGTTCAACAATTTTGAGAACATTATCTTCTTATATAATTATTTAACCTAGATTTCCTTCATCTCTTGGGTACAAATTATTCACTTTGCATCCCTTCGTTGGGCTCATGGTGACCTTCCCTTCTGGGTTTGGTCTTTCATAGTGGTCTTCCTTTCTCGACTTGACCTATTTGTGACCTTCCTCTCCCACATTGGTCACTAGACATTGCAATGACTTCCTATCATATTGGCCTTGGTTTCCCATCTTGGCCTATGGGTGACCTTCCTACCTCGCCTTGATCACTAGTCATTACAATGAATTCCTCTTATATCAGCCTTCCTTACCTAGATTGGCCTATTAATGACATTTCTATCCCGTCTTGATCAACCATCTTTGTAATGACTTCCTCTCATATCAGCCTTCCTATCATGACTTGGCCTATTGGTGATCTTCCTATCCCAACTTGACCACCAGTTGTTACATTGACTTTCCCTTTTCATCGCCTTCCTATCCTAGCTTGGATGATTAGTGACCTTCCTATCACCACTTGGTCACCTATTTTTATCCAGTTCCTTAGTGACTTTCCATGTGACACTGTGAGATGGTATACTGGGTTCAAAGAATGTATGTGCTTTCATATTTTATATTCTCGACTCTCACACTTTAAGCGACTTTCAAGGTTACCTCAATCCTTAAATTCATTGGTCGACTCACCCTTATAGGGTAGGTCCTAACCTAGGGTGCCTTCTTGACTAATAGGAGGAGGTTAGGATGTCTATCCACAACCTGATCCCATGAGTTTAGGGTTTTTCCTCCCCCATAGGTCCTTATCTCACTCTCGGGTTGACTCACCCCAGGTTGGGACACCAACCTAAAAGTTGTATTTCCATGTAACCATTTACTTCTTATGTTTCTTAAAACTTTTACATGAAATCCTTACTCTACATGCATACATGGGAGGCTAGGTTACCTAAACTCATTTTCATTTTTTTTCCTCTTACCCTAATTAGGTTTCTTATGGGTAGGGACTCTATCTTATCCATACTACTCCCATTTCCTAGGATTAAGGTTTTGGGTTTGGGTTAGAGACTACACCCAGCCTATTAGGGTTTCTATGTCCCTTGAACCACTAGGGTTTTCCTAAGCCAACCCTAGCTCTCATAAACATTTTTCTTTACTTTTATCATCATTTACACATTACATGTACACTAATTGGTGGAAGATGCCTTAATCCCACTTCTTCTCAATAACCCTAACTTGAGATGAGGAAGGAAGTGTCTTTTAGGGTTTGTTAAGCAAAAGGATGAGATCTGGATGAAGTTTGAGATGAGAAATATAAAAGAAACATTGCTTCAAGAAAACCCTAGGTTCTGGCCATGAAGGTATCATTGTGGCCAAGTGAGTCCTTGTAAACTAACTTAATGATGCAGAGGAAAATATTGCCAACACCCAAAGACATGACCGCTTCTAGACACCATTACCGTCAGGTCATGCCTTAATAAGTTTCCTTATATTTGTACAAATTACTTGAAATAATAAACTATTTAAAATTATTTGAAAAATCTAGGGCTCTGATACCAAATGTAATCACCTCACATTTCAGCATCCCCCAATTAGGTAAAGACCCAAAAAATTGAGAGTCGTTACCTAAAATTCCCAAGGATCTATATTTTTACCAAATAACAAATAATAGAAAATGATTTCCATTAAGTCAAATATTTTATACAAGATTCTCCTATACTAAGTTACATGAATTTTATCATCAAAACTATACATATGAGAATAAGTGTCTATCTAATCCTCCTTACTTTATCGTTAATACCTTCAAGTAGTTTTAGGTTATTATTATGTCTTGATATCTTCATTTTTAGCATGTACCTAAAACTCTATGAATCAAAAGCACATATAAGCATATAGAAATGCATTGTGTACATGGGGTGCAATATTTTTGTAGAACAATGTAGATCATTCATCATATCATCCAATCAAGCAAGTAAAGAGGAATCCAAGCAATTCAACATTTAATCGACATGTATGTAAATTGTAAAGTGCCACCATCACATTAAGTAGATTAAACCTTACACAGTTCTACCATGGGTTTGGAGTTGTCTTAGGTTAAGGGTATGTAATAAGGGCTCATACACTATTTCCATAGCATACCAACATTATTTGAAGATCCAACAATTAGATCCATAATATCCTTTACTTAGATTTCATTAAGTTCATGAACAACATGGAATGTTAGGATCTTTAACTATAATTCTTCATTTGCATGATTATTCACATTAGAAACTCCATTTATCATGACTATGGTCATAATCATGTTAAATCACCATTATACCAATTTACATCTCAAAGATTCATATTTAACATGATTAACAACCTATTCATCAAAACTAGGGTTCATATGCACTAATCACCTCTTTAACATATATTTGCACTAATTTTAGAATTAGAATTAGATTTAGGTCTCAATAATATTTTATCACATTCCTCTCATTTTTTAATCAAATTTTATATATAACGTGTATCCGTCTGAGTTACCAATTATTTACTATAATTAAACCAAAATAAATATTAACAAACCAATGGAATGTTGCCACATCAGACACATACCTAAAGTCATATGCACTAGAAGAAGGATGGGAGCTAGGTAATTAAACCATGGCCCATTCTTAGTTTGCACCCTAGACTGGATGGTTAGGGGCTAACTCGGTGGGAGGGGGGTACCGTAGTCATCCTCCTTCCTTGCACGTCCTCCAAGCGTGACTCTCACGTATGGTGCTACCGAAGGTGACATGGTGGCGTTCTCCCTCCCGCCACCTCACACCTCCACCACCCCAGCTCTACTGATTCCATCTACCTTCTTTGTGGTGACCTAGTCATAGACGTTCATCTCCAGCTCTCCATCCATGCCTTCCACTTCTAGAAGGCTTTGTTGGTGCTAGAAGGGTGAAGGAGGAGACTTCCAGGTATTAAGATTTTTCTAGGGGATGACGGTGGTTTAGGGAAAGGATCGCATTCTCATCCCTGGAAAGAAATTAAACCTTCAAAGATGATGATGCTTTCTACTAAAAGAGTTATCAGAGGGAAGCAAGAAACATGAGGAAGACGACTGAGAGAAGGATATTGCACGTCATCTCCAGGTCCTCTCATGGCTATGGAGGATGGGGTCCATGCAATATGTGGAAGGTGATGAATACTATAGTCCCTTATATAGGATCTAGGTATAACCTTAATGGTTAGGAGAAGGAAGACAATGGAGAAAGGAGGGGGAAAGTTCCTATGAGAAGGATGAAAGCCCACCATTATACACAATATTCTCATGGAATTATTCCACTATGATTTGTCTCTTTGGGCTTGTTTCCCTTTTCAAAACAATAAACACTTGTTGATTCTTTGCTCTCTTGGCTAGTTATATTTATACATATGTGTGTGTGTCTGTGTGTGTGTATATATATATATATATATATATATATATATATATATATATATATATATATATATATATATGTACATGACTTGTCAAAAAATATTGTCTTTATTTTCTTGCCAAAAATAACTCTCTTTCCCACATGGTTTTGAAGATAATGAATCCTTGCAAGGAGGAAAACCATTTAATAGGTTTCCATATTGCAAACACATATGTACATATATTCACCACTTGTTCTTCTAGTATTTTCTTAAACAATATTACCAGCATTACTTAATTGACACACAAAAACCCATAAAGGAAAGTATATAAATACCTGGCTCTTTATTGGCTAATTTGATGATGTATTATAGATTATTCTTCTACTTCTCTCTTTGATATATTCCTCCTTATTTCAAGGAAGCTCCCTAATTACGTTTTTCCCTATTATATTTAGTAATTGGGATTTAATGGTATGTCTTTCCCCTATAAAACTTACTCCTTTTATACATCATTTAAAGAAATTCCATTATCTCATGGAATATACATTTTCTTCCAATTTCTAGAATTCACTTACTTTCCTTATTATTTTCAAGTATACCAAAAGTTAGGTCAAAACAATACTAGGTGATGTCTCAAAGCATATGTTGCCAAACTGGCTAAATAATTACTCTTTTAGTTATCTAAAATACAAATATCTAATTTTCTTTTGGAGATTGGCTTCTTATTTCTTATTTCTATTTTTTAGTAATTCTTAAAGTCATTGATATTTATTCATGCACAACATTTCTTATTCCAATACGTTGCGCTCTAAGGACCTATTTGCAAAGGAAATAGTCTCATGGTCCATTACATGGGCCACGGGCTACATCTACGCAATAAATGTGACTTACTATTCCATCAATTATACCATTGGGGTAATTACTTATCAATTCACACCTTTTATTTATATAATATGATTTCATCAGAATTGAGGATATTACACCAATCAGGTATGTTATAAATCATATTCTTATCAATATTTAAAGATTCAAAATCTCTATTTTTAAGCTCTTCTAAAGTTAAGGCATGCATATTCTTATTTTATTTATGCTTGACTCAATAACATTGGATTGGCTAGGTGCATTAGTCAGTCTATGTTTCACATGTCCATACCATCTCAGTCGAACCTCATGCAACTTGGACTCAATTCTCACCACACTATGTTACTGATATAGTCATTTATCAAGAGATTTTTTCTTATCTTTTCACACTTCCATCATACACATTTTAGCAATATTCATTTTTTTAAAATCTTTTCTCTTCGTTGTCCAACATTACTCTCATATAGCATGGTTTCCCTTATAGCTTTTCTATAAAACTTATTTTTTAATCTGAGATAGATCATATAGTTACATAATATTCTAGTTGCACTCCTCTATTCTAACCATCCTACAACAATCATGTGACAAACATCATGTAGAACATCCTCATCTATATGAATAATAGAACTCAATTTTGATACATGTACTATGTCCAACATGGCCACACCATTCACAATTCTAGAATGGCTTAAATTGCATTACATATACTCAGTTCTGCTCCCACTAATCATCAGTCTATATTATTCATAGCATTTCTCAACAGTTAAGCTTTACCATTCAATCCATTTTTAGTTTCATCAATCAACACAATATCATCAGTATATACATGTACCAAGGAATAACAACCTAAACATACTTTGTCAACTAATCCATAACAAGAACAAATAGATATGGGTTGAGCGTTGATCCTTGATGGACGCCAACATGGTATTAAAATGTTGGTGTCTCTCCTCCAAGAGTTTTTATAGTTGTTATTGATCTACCATACATGACTTTAATCAGATCAATATATTACAATTACACACTCTTTTTCTCCAAAACCACCCAAAAGACTTCCCTAGGTACTCAATCATAAGTTGTCACACCCTACCTAAAAGAGGGAGGAAAAAGACTTATTTTTTATTTTGGAAACACAGAGATCAACTATTATTCATCCCACTCTCTATCGCAGATAAAGAGTATATTAATGTATACATCAATACATTTATCAAGCCAAGGAGGTTTATTAGTGATAAAAGAAAAGGGAGAGCTATTGTTGCGTGCATGCTTGGCAAGAGCATCAACAATTTGATTTTTAGTTCTATAGAACTGTTGGATTCTCGCCCCTAACAACAATTGAGGAGGTGTTTGATTTTATAGATGTATGGCCTAAATTTGAGAAGAAGAACGTCATCACTCATGACTTATGATACTACTTAAGAGGATTCAGAGAGGATAATAGTGTCCTCCCATGCATGTGCTTTGTTGATTTCCAATCCTTTTATAGTAGCTTGTAGCTCAGCTTCCAGGACATTGGAGCTTCATGTAGGAAAACCACTACCCAGGCGACAGTGACCCAGGTTGTTAACTACATGGACACAAATCCCAACATTGGAAGATGTCGCATGGTAGGAAGCATCCAAATTACAAAGAGGGCAGCATTGGTTGTCAGCGACATGGACCACCCTCTGTTAATATTGGGGGTGTTCATGGCCACACTGGGCAGGGTGGCGATGCGTTTGATGGAGGAAGTCCAATTTCGAATGAAGGCCACCTTTGTTAAGGTAGGTTTCAGATTTCTGGAGTGCATTTTCTCATTACAACAGGACCAAATATGCCAACAAGATACTTGGAGGGACTTTCCTGACTCCAGTCGCTCCTTAGGCATTTGAATTATAGAATTGATCCAGGCATCCTGCATAAGGGAGCAAAAAGTGTCATTCGCTCCCAGTTCTAGCTAGACTAGTTTGCTAGAGGTATATTCTTGGAGTCCATGCAATAGGGAGTCATCTCCATTATTACATATGGAGCAAATTTCATTAAAATCTATGTGACGTTGCTACTTTTCAACATTTGTGAGAAAAGCTTTATGTTGGAGGAGCCAGAGGAAGACTTTTATACAAGCCGACATTTTCCCAGTCCATATGTCCTTCCAGTAGCCATGAATTTGGGATTCTTTGTTCTCACACACCCATCGATAGGCTGATCTTGTCGTAAAATTGCCATTTTGTTCTAGTGCCCAACTCCATAGGGCATGACCAAGATGAGCATTTGGGATTGGTAAAGACTGGATTGTCTACCAAGTAGGAGTGGGCATGTACTGGTGAATAAAGTCCCAATCCCACTCACCCTGCTCCAGCCTCAATGAGCTAACTTACAACGTTGCTAGCTCTTCTGGAAAATGAAAGTCAAGTTGAATGTTGTCAGTAGTCTTTCCAAGAAGCCATTTATCAGTCCACATTTGTTGATTTTCCATTATTAACAACTTTGTGACACATGTTATGGAAAGTAGGCAGGTGCATGTTAATGAAACTCCATGTTGATGAGATAGGTTTCTTATATATGGTATCGGAGCACATATACTTTTCCCTAATGATTTGTACCCAAGGTTTCAAGGGTTGATTGAGGAAATACCACACATTCTTGAGCATAATTTCCTGGTTCTGATCGTGCACATTCTTGATGCCATAGCCACTGACATCCTTGTTGGATGTAACCTTTTTCCATGAGACTAGGGAGAGTTTCTTGTGCTCCCAGTTACCAGACCAAATGAACTTTTGAATATGCTTGTTGATGTCGTCACAGAGCAAAGGGAAAGTTGTACAGAATGCATGATATAAGTAGGAATCACCTAGAGGCTGGACTTCACCGATGTGATCCTTCTAGTAAGGGACAGGTGTCGCGTGGTCCAACTGTTCATTTGGTCACAAATGGAAGAGATTACACTTGCATGAGTTGCCTTATTGACACGATGATGTAGGATGGGCACCCCCAGTTACTTCCCAAGATCCAAGGTCCATGAGAAGCCCAGCTTCCTACTGACTACGTGCGATAGGGTTCATGGTGTATTTGTGCTAAAGAAACATTTAAATTTTCCATCTAGATCACATGCTCTGACACTCAGGCAAACTGGGAAGGGTAGCATTGATTGTTGTGGCTTGAGCCAGTGAGGCCTCCCCCATTAGAAGAATATCATCTGTGAAGAAGACATGTGAGAGATTCATGCCTCCCCTAGATAGAATTAACCATTTCTAGCTTCCATCCATCACAACCTTAGATATTTCCTAGCTAAGCCTTTCCATACATAGAGCAAAAACATACGTGCTGATTGGATTGCCTTGTCTCACACCTTTAGAAGCCTTGAAGTCCCGGAGGGGTGCACCTTCCCAAAGGATTGAGATAGATCCTTTTGTGATGATCTACATAATTAAATTACAAATTTTTGGTGGGAGACCAGTTTTGGTAAGGGTGTCTCGGATGAAATCCTAGCTCATACGATCAAAAGCCTTTGACAAATCTAGTTTGATGCACATCCAAATTTTCCTTGTAGCTTTAGACTTCATTGAATGAACCACTTCTTCGATAAGTAATATGTTGTCACTATTAAGTCTTCCAGGAACAAAAGTTGATTGTGATGGTGACATCCAATCATTCAGGAAAGGTTTAATACGCTCAACCAAGACTTTGGAGATAAGTTTGAAGCATCCATTGTTGAGAGAGATAGACTAAAGGTCACTACAACTCTGGGGGGGCTTGACCTTAGGAATGAGCACCATGTGAGATTTAGCAAGGGAATCTTCAATCTGTTTAGATGATAAAAAATCACTAAAAGTTTGTACGAGCGAGTTGCCAATTGCCAATTAGTCTGCAAGAACTCGTTATAGACTATGTTCGGTCCAGGTGCCTTCGACAGGGCCATCAGAAAGAGGGTGCACTTGATCTCATTTGGTGTTGGCACAACAAGGAGACAATCATACATGATAGAGGGGATGCATAGGAAGACACCGACATATTTAGCAATAGCTTGTGGATCCAAACGTACAACAGAGGTAAGGAGACTGGAGAAGAAATTGAGAAACAGTGATTGAACCCCTAGAGCAGAGGTGACCCAGTCACCGGAGCTATCATTGAGTCTGGTTATATAGTTAAAATGGCGGTGAGCTTTGACAAAGGAATGATAGAACTTGGTGTTATAATCCCCAAGGGTGAGCCAGTCAATATGATCTTTTTGCTACCAATTAGCCTTTTCATGAAGAATGTACTAGTTGTATTGTTCCTGTTACGTTATCGATTTATCAGAAAAGAAAATTTCAGCATGTGTTTGGGATGCTACCTAGAGATCATTGATGCACCAGAGTAGTGAGTTCTTCTCCTTGTGGTGAAGATTTAGTCATTTTTGGTCACATTTCTATGCCACCTCCTTAAAGGCCCACAGGGCCTCGGTAAAGGGAGCATGGTGATTCCATTTGGGCAATACAACTTTGTATAAGGAAGGGGTCAGTCACCAGCTTGCTTTTGTTTTAAAAACTTGAGTTCGCTTCACATGCACCCCACTTTTACATAAGAGCAGTGGGTTGTGGTCGGAACTAATTCTAGGGAGGATAGTGAAAGTAGTATCCAGATAAAGATTAATCTAGGCGTCATTGATGACTGCTCGATCCAGGTGCTCATGTAAATGACCATGACGGAAGGTAAAAAACTAGCCTTGACTTCTAAATGATATCATCCATTATACTTCCACTACATCTTAGCTCAAGCATAGCAAGAAAGTGTATTTTATGCTTAAATTTTAAATCTCTCATAAGTCAAACTCTATTGCCTTTGTAGGCGCCTTAGATGTTCTAGAACCAAAGCTTCATAAGGTAACAATTGGAAGTTGGGTGGGTTGGAATTAATTGATAGCAGTGCACCACACCATGCCTTGTATGTCCTCCTATAACTCAACATTAATTGACATGTCCTCATGGGCTGGCCCCTTTGGCTCATTGAAGTCTAAGGAGCGAGTAGAATTAATGGGGCCATGTTGGTCAGGTGGTTCTTTCTCTTCAGATTTAGGGTTTCGTTCGTGGAGGCAGCCTTTTTTCCTGACCTTGTACAGACTTTGGACCGATTGGTAGACAATCTTGTGGTTCCTTAGCATCACAAAGCAATTGCCATCTTGACCTTGACGTAGCAATGGAACATGATGCTTCGAGGCATCACTTGACTTGGAGGCTTGGAATTGGTATGATTCAGTTGTTGCAAACTAGTTGGGTCGCCCTTTGCTAACCTCATCCTCCTATAGAAGAATGGAGGTGTTAATATGTGTGCCTTCCTCTGAAGAAATTGTGGCCATTTTGTCTATGATCTTGTTGGCTTGAGGTTTGCAGCTTGTTTCTTTGCTGCCCTCTTCTTTTTCTTGCTCATCACTGTCTCCCATTCTCCATCTTTACTTGTAGCCTCATCATCAGAGATAGGGATAGTATCACTATTGCCCTTGACTTTGTTAGACCCCTAGATAGTCACCTTTTGCACAGGTTTGTTATGTGGCTAAGGTTTGCACCTCTCAGGTTTCTGGGCACGAATGGCCATGGTGTAAGACACACTCGGCAGTGGGATAGGAATTGAGAAGGATGATCCTTTGGATGAGGAGATGACAAACTTACATTCATTGTCATTGTGGTCCAACCTACCGCATTTCAAACAGACGGAAGGAAGGTTCTTATATTGAAGGAGGAAGTGCTCATTGTTGATGAAGACTGTAGGAAGAAGAGGCTTGGAGGCTTCCACCTCCACTGCAATCCTCAAAAGCATGCCTTTGATTACTTTGGGAAGTATTACAGTCAATTTTTATTACCTTGCCAATCAAGTTTTTGATTCTATGAAGCAATTAATTCTGATAAAGAAAGATGGTTAGGTCTAGAACTCTGACCCACACGACAAGCTTCCTGGGGATTGGGTCCAATGGCCAGAAAGAGAGGGACCATGACTGTACTGAAAGATAGTTCCCGAATATAGTCCATGGCCCTCTTGTCATGGCAACGAGGTAGTCATCCTGGTTTGCAAACTGGACAATGTAATAGCCTTGATCAAGGTCAATCACCCGGAATGATTCTAACGGATGCCACAATGTCAGAATCTTGTTAACCAGGGCTTGGAATCCCTGGTTAATTCCAATGGCCTTCACAACGACCGCATCTTGCCATGGCTCAAGGAGTGGCTGTATGAATTCTCGTAGTACTATAATAGAGGGTAGGATCCCAGAGGTATCAACTGAGATATCATTATCCTTGATCAAGTTCGGAGAGATTGGGTTGAGTTATGTAAGAATGCCTCCCGACCTACCCATCATAGCCTCCTTGTACGATGGTTTTTCTATGTCGACCCTTCTATGGGAATCATCCATGACGACGTCATCGTCATGCGGTGGCTCGGTAGAAATGTTGGTTTTCTGGACAAAATCATGCTCCCCGTTGGTGGTGTATTCAGGTAGCCGGTTCTGGTGGGTGAAACTCCTACCACCAAGGCCTCTACCACAGTTGCCACCAGCGCCTCCATTGGCTCCCCTCCCAAACCCTACAGAGGACATCATGCTTTCCCCCACTATGAAAAAGACTTATTCAATGAATAAAAATCTACCCTTTTTATCATGAAGCATTGCATAAAAAAGTATTTGGAATCACCACCATGATTTGTATGAAAAATAGGGGAAAAGATAGATAGTTCAAGAAATGGTCCATGTTGGATAGAAACAAGAAATTAAAAAAAACTAGAGATCAGATCTGGCAATCTAGTTATAAGTGGGGAAGTATTAGCGCCCCATCTCACCCAGTAAAATGGTATCAAAAGACTATCTTGTTGCAGATAATTGAGTAGTTTAGGATGGTCAAATTAAAGAAAAGATTATAAAAATTACTTTTAATGATGGATAGTGTTTTAGGATTGGATATGATTGTGTCCTTCCCATTATTATCCTAAAATAACTATATTTTATATTATGGTCCTAGTCAATGTGATAGTGACACTTTAAGATTCACATACATCCAAATTCAATGTTTAATTCCTTGGATTCCTTGTTACTTGCTTCATTAGATGATATGATACATGATCTACATAGAAATACATTGTCAATAGAAAATCATGTACTTTTTTTAGAACCATATACATCATGAATGATATCATCCAATCATTCAAGTAAAAATGAATCCAAGAAATTCAACATTTAATCTATATGTATGTAAATCCTATAGTGTCACCATCACATTAAGTAGATTAAACCACACTTGGTCCTACTAAGGGTTTAGAGTTGTCTTAGGTTTAGGATATGGAATAAGGGATCATACCCTATTTCAATAGAATATCAACATTATTTGAAGAAATTAATCATTAGATCCATAATATCCTTGATATGTTTTGAGCTAATTGCTACCTTGCATCATGATTCGATGGCTAGTCCTTTGTATAAAATGATGGTGGTGTTTTGCTACTGTTATGATGGCCTTGTTCTATGCCTAGGAACCCATATAATATTCTTCTCTCTAGTTGGTTTATAGTTCCATAAGCATAGTAATTAATGTTGTTTGAATGGCTGAAACTATGGTTTACTTGATGCCTTGAAACATTTTCTCACTTGTTGAGTGACCTGATGGGTTGGCCCTTAGGAAGTAACGATTATGGTAGTTTAGATACTATTTTTATGAATTTATTAAGCTTTAGGAATGATGTTTATATTGTATTCATCGTTGAATGAATGATTGAAATCTTAAGCCTCATGAATGATGGTTTGACTTAGGGTTTTGAGCAATTTTTTCCCTCCTTGTGTATCAATCTGATAAGTTAGTTTTGGTGTTGTTTGGTTTGACCATTTTGTGCCAACCAATGGATTGGACTTAGCCTCTATTTTGGACTTTCTTATGATTGAGAAACAATGGTCATGATGCTCTCCCAAGTGGTTCAAGTTGATGGCCTTATTTGTCTCTCAAATGATGGTTTCTCTCTAATTTTTTCTCTTGTTTCCATAACTTGATTGTTGGGATTCTTGTGCCCACCGATGGTTCACACCTTGTTGCTATTTGTATGGCTTAATGTTCTCAAGAACTGATGGACTTGTTTCTCTTATCTTTTGTTCAAACGATGGTTCCTTAAACCTTAGACAAATGATGGTTTCTCCTCTCAAATGAATTGATAGTTTTACTTAATGTTTGAAGTTTGTTTTCCATCTAGTGATGAAAGATCAATGGTCTCACTAGGCTCATAATTGATGGCTATCCCGATTTCTTGTCTGCTAATTTCTCTAAGTGTTAGATCGATGGTACTCTTTAGTGACACAACTGATGGACATTCTAAAAGTTTGTGGACTATTTTCTCTAAGTATTAGAACTGAAGTTCACTTAGTTTCTCAATTTATGGTTTGATTGGATAAGACACATGATGGTTTCACTAATATCTAATGTGATGGGTTTCCTTACTCTTGAACGGATGATGATGAGCCTGGATCTCGCGTCCGATGGTTATAACTCGATGGTTTCCCTAGATGAAAGTTTCAAGGTTTTACATGTTTTGCATCTGATGGTTTTACCTATCTAAAATCAAAGGTCTTGGGTAAAGATTTATACTTGGAAGTTTTGGTTTTGATGCACTAGTTTGATGGTTATGTTTTATGTGACTGTGATTCAATTGTGGTGATTCTTATACACGATGCAATGGTTTTAGTTGTCATGAAACTGATGGTATGATGTGTGGTCCATGATTCAATGGGTTGTGTTTATTGCACTTGATTTGATGGTGGGAATTTGATGATTTGTGATAAACTCTTTAAATACCCATGAGTTTATAATCTTACCTTTTCCCTTTAATAAATATAAGCCTAAGTTTTTTGTAAAGTGTTGATTTGTAATGTTAAACTCAACTTGTGTTGTTAAATCTAACCCTAGCACAACTAAATGATGGTCGTTAATTATACCTAGCTCCCTTGCATATTTTTATAATAAAGGAATGCCCTTAATGCTAAAATAACTTTACTATCTTATCATGTGAACATCTTTTAGTTGTTTATTGCAATGTTATGCTAAACATAAGTATCACAAATATGATGATGGTTTTTTCAGCCTTTTTGAATGCATAGAAAGATAATGATGTTGTGGTAGTAGATAATGTGATGGCCTTAACAACCTTTGTGCATGGTTGAACCCTAATAGAGGTGTGATTCTCTTCATGATGTGATAAAGGTTGGTACTTGGGATAATGATATAAGGATTTATATCCTATTTTTTGTGATGACAAGTAGTGTCTCATGAATGGTAATGAAATAGTTCCATGTGGTGTGAAATAAGGATTATGTCTCATACATTTTGTATCTTCAGAATTTGTTGTATATTAATTCTTGACAGAAATGAACTAGGTTTGTTTGTACACTTGTTTGATAAAGCCTTAATTCACCAATTGGCATTAACTAATCAAGTGAAACCTTAATCATGTAGTGCCTTGTGCCATAGATCCATTCCAGTGTCAGAAATTGTTGGATGGTGAAACAAATATACCTCAGGGAAAATCAGAACGCATATTGTTGAGTTTGCGGGGTGCAAGTGACTATGTGTCCTTGTCATGATGATCCCAAGTTTTGGGAGGATCGATGTAGTCATGCCTAGCCCTCTGTTGGAGAATGATATTGGTCATGTTTTGGAGATTTATATTTGTGATATGATTTGAGGACAACTACAGTTGTGCCTCAGTGGTGGGGGTTTTCTTTACATACCCTGGTGTCTAGTGTCATGACCTACAACAAGTGTCGACTAGGTTTTTTCATCTTGTCTATATGTCATTGGTGGCAGTTGATTGATATGTCACTACGGTGCAGACTCGTACTAACCAAGTAGGGAGAAGATCTTAGGATTTTGACCCTTTCTAGATCATGTATGGAACTGATTGGATCCAAGCAGCGTTCAGTTGGAATTTTTGTAGTATGACACAAATTCCCCTAGGTTTAATAAAATATGTAAACAGGCATGAAGCATATATATTAGGGTTAAACACGCTTCACATTGGATGATAACCCTTTGTTTTCTCTTTTTACATATAAATGATGTATAGTGAAATAAGAGAAGTACCCATTCTTATGTTGTTAGATATATTGTTACTGTTGGTTATGTTTATAATGTTAGTTATATCATGTTGTTAGATATCGCTATACTTCTAATTATGCTTATGTTGATAGTTGTACTTATGATGTTATCTCTACTTATGATGTACATATGCTTATAATATTGGACATGCTCATGTTTATAGCTTTGGTCATCCTATTGGATATGCCTATGATGTTATATATGGTATATTATTAGATATGTTTATGCTATTAGTTTTATTTATGATTGTAGTCATGCTATATTGTTAGACATGCTCCTATTATTTAAATACGCTCATACTATTATCAATATTTATGTTACTAGTTAGGCTCATGATGATAGTTATTCTCATAGTAATAGCTACATATAGTAATTGAGAATAATTCTAGCTTCTAAGACTCTAATTAGAACTGCTCTTAACAAAGTCCTTGTAACTGATAATTTCATTATGTCGCTTTATCTATCCATCTGTCTGTTTAATTGACTTAATCTACATAACATGTTGAATTAGATAACATGTTGTAATCAATAAGCATTGTTGAGAGTTATATCTCTCGTTGGGACATGGGTCATACATGTGGGTCATCACAATCTTTTTAGGTGATCGTCAGTAGCAATTGCAGACCAGCAAGGAGGAGTTGATGTTATGGATCACAGAAGTCATTGTTTAGATGTCTAGCATGTCCTAGAGTCATCCCTATACTCTCAGGTCTGAGTGGGAAGGCTTTGTATGTAGTTTTTTATTAACTCAAGCTTTCATAGTATGTTGATGTTGTACATGTATATGATATCTTATGTGTATAGTTGTATACGTTGTGACTAAGATCAGGGAGCCTTTTGTAAGAGACGTTTCATAAGATTTATGAAATGATATGAGATGTTGTGATTTTATGCAAATGTTGTTGAGTAAGTTTGTAAAATTTTAATTAGTTTTAATTAACCCTCATTTTAGATATGTGTTTTATTAGTAGTTGATCATGTTTGAGTTTTAAGTAATCTCTCTTTGTGTGATGATTTGTCAAATTTGGTGGTATCAGAGGTGTAGGTTCGTTGAGTCTACAGGGACACTAGGACTTAGGACTAGGATAATAACTAAATAAATAAAATGGCATGAACATAAAGCATACTTCCTGAATTTAGTACTTGGATGCCCTGACCAGGTATTCATTTCTTGAAATAAAGACAAGTGTAGAACTCTTTGATTATTATCTTTTTTATTACCCTGGTCAATTAGTCAGTTGGGAAATATCCAAAGAGTATAATAATTAAGAAATCATGGTCAACATATCTTGATTTTACCCTAAAGGAAAGGTTAAAATCATATTGTAACTCATTAAAACTTGAATATTTGATGATTAAAGAAAGAGATATAACTCCTTGAAGCTTAAATTTAAATGAAATAAGCTAAGAAGGAGTTCCTAAAACTATGCTTTTGGAAAACTATAGAGTAAAACAAAGATGAATATGTGTTAGTGTAATAACCTAAGATGTAAAATTCATATAAGAATAAGAGAATTCCAATGATAATCGTGATATGACATAATAAAAGTAGATAAAGATGGATGAACAAAGACGAACCTAAGCTAATCTCAAACCCACTCTTATGTGCAAAAAAATGGTAATGTAAAACTATCATGACATATGAATTTTTTTAATGGAAATGATCCATGTTGGATGGATAAGAATGAGAAATATGATGAACTAACCCCTAAAAGGTTGAAAAAGAACATGGTAAATGAGAATATACACATAAGTATGATAGATGACTAACATGAAAGAGAAATTAGGTATGATAATCATGTTGAATTTCTATGCAACTTGCAAGGAATATAAGTGGAAAGTGAATAATGCATAAAAAGTTGTAACTAGTTTGCTGATGGTAGGATAGATAACCCCCTTTGTTAGAAACCCTTGGGATGGTATCACAATGTTGTAAGAGGTATACCCTTCCCCTTGTGCTCTCCCTTTTTTAGGATGTTTCATTCAAGTGGATCTTATGCAACTTGGTGTGTGAGGATTCAATGTAATCCTAGCGATGGATATCTTGGTGTAACATCTGGCTATTTTTTACTATAGTTCTAGGATCATGATGTTTGTGAATAGGGACACTTTTAAACCTTCCATGAAGTTAGGAAGATCCTTCCAACATGTTGGGTGCCGACTGTTATGGCAGAAAAGCTGATAAGACAAGGGTGTGAGGCCTTCTTGACATATGTGGTAGATACCAAGGTTATGGATCCTAGTATCCAGGGTGTATCAGTGGTACGTGAGTTGGAGATGTTTAGATGAGTTCATGATGTTCCTTTCCCTAGAGAGAGTCATATCTTGAGGTGACATAATTACACTTCAAGAAGCGGAAGAATGATTCTATGATGATATTACTACTGACAATAGGACAAGGTGTATAGATAGGTGACATCATGGTGTTGGACATCAGATTAGAGTGGTGCAGTGGAAGCATGATGGCTTCCATCAGATAGGTGAGTGATGAAACGATATGTTAGCACAACCAGGAATGAAATCCTAAAGTTGTATATAGTAGGAGATGCATGACAATCTTTGTTTGGCAGGATAAGGCAAGTATCAACTTGAAGGTATAATGTTTCAGCAATAGTTGGAAGCAGTTCAAGATAGGCAGAATCACATGTCGGTAACCATGGTGAACCATTAGAGTTCCAAGTTGGTGTCATTACCCAAAAGTTTCATAGGGTATACCATTGTTCCATGTTCCATGTTGAGTAGGAAGGTCATATTTTTGGTAGATATGTTGTGACAACACCGTAGTTTGATAGAGCCTTATGGGAGATAGAGGATAAGATGCATAGGAGGTGGCCATCCTTGTTTTTCTTTGGATTTTGAGGGCAAAATACCTATTAGGGCTTTATGGTTGTAAGACCCCTGACCTAGCCTAAACCCTAATGATGCTTAATTTACCTAATTGTATGGTTAGATACTTAATCAAACTATTGCTTATGCTTTCATATCAATTAATTAAGTCATGTTTCAAGTTTGGTCCAGTTTGGACACTATTTGTGAAAGTTATGTAATTTCGTGCATGTTTTGGAGTTGTATGCAATTTACCCATATATGAGGTTTTTCTTGCAATATTTCACATGGGGCGCCTAGATTCTCCTTGGTTTTGTGTGTGACATCTATCTAAGGTTGAAATTAGGATTTCGTCTCTTAGATGTGCTACATTGTGTAATAGAAATGATGAGTTTGCTTATGAGTTGGGATGGTGTCTGACTGGGGAATCAAGTTTCAGTGGACCTCTTGACTTCCAATAGCAATGGGCTTCTAGGTTGCATGGAAAAGATGCATGTGACCTTGGACACTTGGCAAGATTGGCTAGACACCTTACCTCTTCCTTCTCTCTCTGTTTTAGCTTCTTATACTTCCCTTCTTTCATGCCAATAAATTCTTAACACACCCATCTCAACCTATTTTCTTCCCTTCTTCTTCTAGCTCATCCCCCCTTCTTGGTGGAGAAGAAGGAGCCCAAGGTAGATGGAGCTTGGTCAATCTACTTGCAAGTGCACATAGAACTTCGATCTACCATATCTTCAAGTTTGTGGAGCTTCCTTAGCTTGTTCTTGACCTAAGAAAGTACAAACTTCTCACTTCCCTTCATTTTTCCTACTGTCCTACTTTTGCCTCTCTTCTTCTTGGTCAAATCCATGGTTTCCATGTTGGAGTTTGTTCTAGAACTCTTAAAGAATATGTTTCTTCTTGCTTCCTTGACTAGGGTTGCTTGGTCTTGGAGAAAAGCAAGCTTGGATGAGTGGGGAGCTCAAATCTAGGATTCTCTTCTCTCTTTCCTCGAGCCACCTTTCTATTTGGAGCCTCATCTACAACCTTTGTCCGAGTTATTTAACTCTCTTCATGTTTATTGCTTACTTTAAACTTGCCATGAACAAATCTTGCTCTAAAACATAGTAATGAGTAGAAATTTTGAATCCTTAGTTAAGTCGTGCATATATATGATGATTCTTGATTAGATGATCCTCTTGTTACTCTCCTTAATCTTTTTCACATTCTCTATTTGGAATATGAACTTCAGATCTTATTTTACCATGAAGTTGTTCTTGATATGCTTTGAGCTGATTTCTACCTTGCCTCATGATTTGATGGCTAGTCATTTGTGTAGAATGATGGTGGTGTTTTGATACTATTTTGATGGCCTTGTTATATGTCTAAGAACCCATATAATATTCTTATTTCTAGTTGGTCAATGGTTTCCATACTCATAGTAATTAATGGTGTTTGAATGTCTGAAACTATGGTTTACTTGATGCCTTGAAATGTTTTCTCACTTGTTTGAGTGACCCGATGGGTTGGCCATTAGGAAGGAACAATTATGGTACTTCAGATATTGTTTTGATGACTTTATTAATCTTGAGGAATGATGGTTATATTTTCTTCATAACTAAATGATCGATGGTTATCTTAAGCCTCATGAACCATGGTTTTTGCTAGGGTTTTGAGCAGATTTTTCCCTCCTTGTGTATCAATCCGAAAAGTTGGTTTTGGTGTTGTTTGGTTTGACTATTTGTGCCAACCAGTGGCTTGGATTAGCTTCTATTTTGTACTTTCTTATTATTGAGAAATTATGGTCATAATTCTCACCCAAGTGGTTCAAGTTGATGGTCTTATTTCTCTCTCAAATGATGATTTCTCTCTAATGCTTTGAGCTGATTTTCTCTTATTTCCATAACTCGATGGTTGGGCTTCTTGCACCCATAAATGGTTCACACCTTGTTGCTATTTTGATATAATGTTCTAAAGAACTAACGATCATGTTTCTCTTATCTTTAGTTCAAACAACAATTCCTTAAACCCTAGCCAAAAGATGGTTTTTACCCTCAAATGAATTGATAGTTTTACTTGATGTTTGAAGTTTGTTTTCCATCTAGTGATGAAAGTTCAATGGTCTCACTAGTCTTACTATTGACCTCGAATAAATATAAACCTAAGATTGTTGTAAGGTGCTGATTTGTAATGTTAAACTCAACTTGTGTTATTAAATCTAACCCTGGTACAACTAAATGATGGTGTTTAATTATTCCTAGTTCCCTTGCATATTTTTATAATAAAGGAATTCCCTTAATGCTAAAATAACCTCACTATGTTATCTTGTGAACATTTTTTAGTTCTTCATTGCAATGTTATGTTGAACATAAGTATCACAAATATGATTATGGTTTGCTGAGGCTTTTGGAAGGCATGGAAAGATAATGATCTTCTTTCAGGAGATAATGTGATGGTCTTAATTACCTTTGGGAATGGTTCAACCCTAATATAGGTGTGATTCTCTTCACGATGTGATATGGGTTGGTGCCCAAGGATAATGAGATAAGGATTTATATCATGTGTTGGTGTGATGACAAGTACAATCTCATGAATGGTAATGAAATAGTACCATGTGATGTGAAATAAGGATTATGCCTCATACATTTTATATCTCTTGATGTTGTTATATATTAATGATTTCTTGAAATGAATTAGGTTTTGTTTATCCACTTGTTTGATAAAGCCTTAATTCACCCAATTTCAAATAACTAATCAAGTGAAACCTTAATCATGTAGTGCCCTGTGCCATAGATCCATTATAGTTTCAAAATTTGTTGGATAGTTAAATGAGTATTCCTCATGGAAACTCAGAGCGCATACTGTTGATTATGCAGGATGCAAGTGGTTGTGTTCTTTTCATCTTGATCCCAACTTTAGAAAGGATGGCTATAGTCATGCCTAGCCCTCGGTTGCAAAATAGATGTGGCCGTGTCTTTGAGATTTATATTTGTGATATAATTTGAAGACAATTGTGATTGTGCCTCGATGGTGAAATTTTTCTTTGGATACCCTGGTGTCTAGTGTCATGACCTATACCAAGGGAGGACTAGGTATTTTTAGCTTCACTATATGTCATTGATAGCAGTTGACTAGTATGTCACTGCAATGCAGACTTTTACTGATCATGTAGGGGGAAGATCTTAGGATTCTGGCTCATCCTAGATATTGTGTGGAACTAATTGTGAACAAGTAGTGGTGAGTTGGAATTTGGGTGGTATGACTCAAATTCCCCAGGGCTTAATAAAATATGTAAACATCCATGAAACATATACGTTAGGGTTAAACACACTTCACCTTGGATGATAACCCTTTGTTTGTTCTTTACACATATAGATGATGGATAGTGTAATAAGAGAAGTAGCCATGCTTGTGCTTGTTAGATGTATTGTTACTGTTGATTATGTTTATAATGCTAGTTATCTCATTTTGTTAGATATGCATATATTGTGTGTTATTCTTATGTTGATAGTTGTTCTTATGTTGTTAGCTCTACTTATGATGATGATATGATTATTCTATTAGACATGCTCACGTTGTTATCATTACTCATCCTATCAGATCTGCCTATGTTGTTAGATATGGTATATTGTTAGATATGGTTATGTTATTAGTTTTTTTTTTATGACTTTAGTCATGCTATGTTGTTAGGTATGCTCCTATTATTTGAATATGTTCATATTGTTATCGATATTTATGATGCTAATTAGGATCATGATGATGGTTATACTCATAGTAATAGCTACATCTGGTAATTTAGAATAATACTAGCTTCTAAGACTCAGATTCGAACTTCTCTGAACCCATTCCTTATCATTGATATTTCCATTTGTTGCTTTATCTATCTATCTGTTTAACCATCTTAATCTACTTAACCTATTTAATTACATAACATGTTGTAATAAATAAGTGTTGTTGAGAGTTATATATCTCACTGGGACATGGGTCTCATCCATTGGTCATGGCAATCTTTTTAGGTGATCGTGAGTAGCAGTAAAGGACCCACAACAGCAAGGAGGAGCAGATGTGATGGAACATAGAAGGCATTGTTTAGATGTCTAATATGTCCTAGAGTCATCCTTGTGTTCTCAGTTCCAGGTGGGAAGGCTTTGTATATAGTGTTTTATCGACTTAAGCTTTCATAGTATTCTAATGGTTTACATGTAGATGATATCTCATGTGTATAGTCGTATATGTTATGGCTAAGGTCAGGGATCCTTTTAAAAGAGATTTTTGATAAGCTTTATGAAATAATCTGAGATGTTGGGCTTTTATGAAAATGTTGTTGAGTAAGTGTGTGGAAATTTAATTGATTTTATTTAACCCTCATTTTAGATATGTTTTATTAGAGGTTGATTGTGTTTGATTTTTGAATAATCTCACTTGGTGTGATAGGTTGTCACAACAAGCCTTAACTACACACTTTGTCCTCACTCACATGTAAGTCAGGATCAACTTCCTAACTGGTCACCCATCCTAGTACTACTCTGAGTTGAGCATGCTTAACCACAATGTTCTCTAGTGTTGGGCTCCCTGAAAAGAAGATGTACCTTGGTGATATGGGTAGTCTAATAATTTCTTTTAAGATTATTTTATCCAAGGCATGACATCTTGGGACGTCACAATCTCCCCTACTTAGAATCTTGACGTCCTCATCAAGTCCTCATCAAGGTTCAACTATGTGGCCTCATAATATTTCTCCATTTCAGTGCTGACCCAACATGGCCTTGTACACCTAGCTCCTGACCATGGATGCCAGTGCAAGGGTGGCACCATCAACACGCATAACCCTTTCCAACATGCTTGGACTGTACATATCAAAGACTGACATGCCACAGGCCCATGTAGTCCCCAACTACTAGAGGGGTAGTGGCCATGATGCCATTTGTAACACCTGGGCGCACTACCCAAGGCTTTATTAGAATTCCAAGAATGACAATTGGCCCCACAGACCACCACTAGCCTTAACTACACACTTTGTCCTCACTCACACATAAGCTAGGATCAACTTCTCAGCTGGTCACCCATCCTAATACTAGGCTGAGCTGAGCATGCTTAACCATAGTGTTCTTTAGTGATGGGATCCCTGGAAAGAAGGTGCACCTTCGTGATATGGGTAGTCCAATCATTCCTTTTAAGATCATTTTATTCAAGGCCTGAAATCCTGGGACGTTATGCTCCATCATAGGATTTCCAAAGATTAAGTGAGGTTATGTAGTCTTAATTATCACTGTACGACTCATAAAATCAGCACATTTCTTACCCATCATAACTAATATGAATGTAACTTCCATGGCTGAGTTATATATTAAGGAAATAGATAGTTTGCATGGGATCACAAAGATGATCATTTTTTACTAGGATCCAATGTTCACATCCACTCTCTAGAAGCAGATTCATGATGAAGTTGGTACAAAATTGTGATTTATAACTACCTATTATCCTCAAAATAATAGACAATCCAAGTGTATAGTTAAAATCTTAGAATACTTGTTCATTTATTTGTTATGGATTGGAGTGGCTCCTATAATTATTGCCTTTCTTTTAGATGAATTTGCATACAACAATAGTTATTAGGAGAATGGGATGCCACATACAAGGCATTATATGGTAGGCCTTACATATCACCACTATAATGGGATGATGTGGGAGAAAGGTCTTTGTTGAAATCTAAAGAATGACAATTCTAAAGAAAGTTGATCGGATTAAGAAGAGGATGAAGGCAGACAAATCTAGATAGAAAATGTATGCTAACCGCCACAGTATGGACAAAAGTTTTCTAGTGGGAGATTCTATTTTTCTAAAAGGGAAACCCTTGAAGTTTATTGCCACATCAAAATTTAGGGGCAAGTTGAGTCCTAGGTATGAAGAACCTTTTGAGATTCTTTAGAGAATTGGGGAGTGTGGATATAGGATAACCATACATCCTTCTTATTAAAAGATGCATGACATGTTTCATATTTCTGTTTTGAAATAGTAAGTGGAAGACCCATATCATGTTTTAACAATTGATCCCCTACAGATTCAAGAAGACATGACTTAATAGGAGTATCCAATGAAAATCATTAAACATAGAGTCAAACAGATGGAGAATAACGAGATCCAACTAGTGAAGGTGCTTTGAAAGCACCATTGTCTCTACGAAGCAACTTGGGAGATGTAGTCAAGATAATGAAAACTTACCCCCAATTTTTCACCTAGTCATGGATTTCAGGACGAGATCCCCTTTCAGGGGAGTGAGTTATATCACATCAAATTTAGCTACAAAATCCAATTTTGAGATATTTTACATAATTCTTTCTATTTAAAAATCTTTGTCGCTAAGTTCCTATGTAATTTTACACATTATTAAATTTCAATAACTTTAGAACTTAAAATAAATTATACTTACTTCATTAAAATCACCCCATTTGGGATCCATAACGAAGTAATTGAACCTCATTATAGATTTTTGGCTCTGGAATGACATATAAAGATATTCATGATTTCTAGATATTCATGTTTTAATTAATTATGAGAGTGAATTCCTTAGCCATCTTAGAATCATGAACAAAGTTTTAATATATAAATTTTATAATAATGACAATTAAACTTGTGATTAAAATTTCAAGGGAAACATACTAGCAGAGTGTGAGATGTTATTCCTAAAGAAAAATTAATGTATGTGATAATCTGAAAAAATCAGGCATTTCTCCCTCAGCCAAAAAGCATGTTGACCATCTTCCACAAATACTATGAGTTCCTAGGTTCCCCACCATGAAGCCATTATCTAGCTATAGATAAATGATGGGGGACATCTCACCATTCCCCACCCTCACTCCCACATTTCAATTTCCTTAACTCTGGATCTGTTTCACCTAGTCCGTCAACCCATAAATTGGATGTGAGGAGCATCAAAATGTTGAAAGCCATTAATGGTTGGAGACATAGAGTAGAAATGGTTGGAGAGCCACCGATAAGTTATTGTGATGCCCTAGACTAGGTTGGAAGTGACTAGATATTTGCTTCCAACTCCTAGAACAAAATCCAAGATTCAGTAGCCCTATATAAATCCCTCCCTGTGTAGTCAATAAGCTACACTCCAACAAATGTGGTAAACTGTGAGAACTCGTTACACTAAACAAGATTAATCAAAACATAAAACACAATCAATCACTAATTAATCACATACCCAAAAATATGGGTAAATGAAAACTGATTTCAACGTCAGCACCCGCTCATAAACATTTGCATACGAGCCCAAAATCTTTCTTATATTCATACTATGCCAAGAATTTGATACAAATTGTTCTATCGTCTTAGGCACCACATATATACACAGGAGAACAATATTCATATATGCCACACAAAAAACATTAATATGCTAACAAAAGTCTGATTCGTTTGAAACACCATATACAAACTTTTTCTCACCCAGACCTGAGAGTACATGGATGACTCTAGGACACACTATACATCTAATCAACTTTCTCATAGATTCATTACTACAGATCCTCCTTGATTCCACATGTTTGTTTTTGTCACTTTAGATAACCTAAAAAGATGTGGTGAACCACAAGGTTGAGACCCATGTCTCAGCAAGAGATATAACCTCCAACAACATTTATTGAATACAACATTTTTTAGTAATTAAACAGTTAAGCAGTTTAATCAGATATAACAAATAAGCTCAACAATACTGATAATTAAAAAATACATAAAGGAGAAGATAATAACTATCGTCAATAGCCAGACTATCATCCTTTATCTTGTTGACAATATAAGCAATTCAGTAGCATATGCATATCTAGCATCATGAGCAAGTCTAATAACATAGCATAGCTAACAACAGGAGTATGTCTAATTGGTTGAACATATCAACATCATAAAAAGAGCTAACAACATAAGCACAATTATCTATATAAGCATGATTAGCATTATATGCATCTCTAGTTACAAAGGCATGGCTAGCATGCTAAACATAACTAACAACATGTGATAGCTAGCATCATGATTATAATCAGCAGTAGTATAGTTATCAACATAATCATGGCTACTATATGTAAACATCTACAATCTTAAGCATATCCACAACATAAGTATATCTACTATCTCTTAATTGCATTAAGCATCATCTTTATGTAAAGAGAACAAACAAGGCTTATCATCCAATGTGAAGTTTCATGTAAAACCCTAAATAGATATGCTATACGGCTATATTACATCTTTTATTATGCCCTAAGGAATTTGAGGAGACCACTCAAAATCCAATTGACCCCTACTAAGTTGAAATCAGTGCCATACAAGATCAAAGAGGAGTTGAACTCCTAAGATCTTCTGCGCCTCCGATCGGTACGGGTCCGCCATAGCGACACATAAGGTCAAGCTGCTAACAGCCTAGTCTGTCCTTGGTATATGTCACAGCACTAGTAAAAGGAGGTGGGTACCTATACCCTAGCATCAGAGGTACAACCGTAGTTGTCCTCCAATCTTGTCACATATATAATCACCGAGAAACGACCGCAACCGTTCTGAATCACATCAGATGTATGAGGCATGACCATAGCCAACCTCTACAATCTTCATTGTGGATGACAAGGATATATCCTCAACTTGCCACCCCCACATACTCAACAATATGCACTCCGAATTTCCCTTAGGAATACTCATTTCACCATCTGGCAAATTATGACACTCAGATGGATCTATGGCACAAGGCACTACATGATTAGAGTTTCACTTGATTAGTTATGCCAATTGAGTGAATTAAGGCTACATCAAACAAGTGGACATACAAACCCTAATTCACTTCTAGAAAGCATATAAATATCACAACTACAAAAGATATAAAACTTGTGAAACATAATTTCTCATATCATCATCACATGGTACTATTCACTTGCCATTCATGAGACCACACTAGTCATCATACTATCACAAGATATAAATCCTTTTCACAATATCACAGGGTGTCAACCCTTATCAACATAAGAGGATTACACCTCATTCAGGGCTCAACCGTGCCCAAAGGTCATCAAGACCATCATACTATCACAGGATATAAATCCTTTTCACAATATCACAGGGTATCAACCCTTATCAACACAAGAGGATTACACCTCATGTAGGGCTCAACCATGCCCAGAGGTCATTAAGACCATCATACTATTCCCTGCAAGATCATAATTATCTTTGCATGCCTTATAACAAGGCTCGACAACATCACTTACATATAATACACCAGATCAACACAATATTGCATTAATGAGCTAGGAGATATTCATAAAAAATCATAGCAGGGTTATATTAACATTAAGAACATTCCTTTATTACATCAACATGCAAGGAACCTAGATATTATTAACACTCATCATAATCATAATGCTCATGTTTAGCATAAGAAAGTATCAACCATGTGGCTATCATAACCACTAATTAACACATTAAAGTTATGATCATGTTAAGGAGGTTATTTCACCATTATGTCATCATATAAGATGGTTAAACATGAATACTCATCTTTATCTATTTGCATTAGAGTTAGGCTCAACAAGATAAATTATATTAATGTTACTAATCAACACTCATACCCAAACCCTAACTCAAGGAATCCCCTTTAGATCATGGATGCATAAGGTGAAGCATCACCATAACATTCCTTACCATTATAAATTATGAACCCACACATAAATCATGGTGAACCATCGGGTTATAGAATACTAGGGTTTCAACAACAGTAACAGAGTACTCCATGATTGTATTAGTCATTCACGGACTATTCATAACCAATTAACATCATTTAGTTACATTAATTCTAGGTATAACAAGCTATAACTCATTAGGGTTACATATCAACACAATATTATTCTCATTCCTTCTATTCATATGAGTGAATAGGTAATACTACCTTATTAAGGGTAACCCTCCATTTATTCCAACATCTTTTAACCCATATCTCCATACCACTATGTCACACAGAACCATTGGATGTTTAAAAGGTAAGACCATTGGTTGTTTACATAAGTAAACACCTTGGATAAACCACCAATGAAGTCCTTAATTAGTGCTCTATAAATAGTCATCACTAACCCTATACATCCCTTGATTAACAACACAAAAAGATCCATTGAGAGTAGGGTAAAACCCACAATCGACTGTTCATTTAAAACAAGCCATCCATTGTCAACAAGTAAGCTCCTTAAGTTGACCATATAAATGAAACCCTATAAATCACATTATTAGGACCAACATATTACATTAGCCATCATTCCACTTTTTTGGAGGAATAAACATTAGATCTTGACCATTGGGTCACGTTCATATGTTAAAACCATCAATTTTAGTATAGGTTCGACCATTGCATCAAGTGACCCAAGAAACCACTGGTCTAAGCTTAATTGATGCTAAAAATATATGATAAACTCACCATAGGTTGTGGAGACCTGATACACCACAATTAGTGACTATTAAGTCACCATAGGTTGTTAGATTAGCACTATATTCATTAATCAGCATCAAATATTAAGCTAATGTCATCATTGATTGATAACATTATTAGGGTACTTAATGGTTGATCAATAAACTTCTAATTGATCCAAAACCTCACCTAAGGGGGTGACAATAGGTTTCACCATCATATGAAACCTTTCATCATGACCATCAGTTGTCATTAAGACAACATCATAGGGTTGTTGCAATGGTATCGTCATCGGGTCATGGGTTTATAGAAGAAATCAACTCAAAACCCTAAAATTGACCATGGGTTGAAAGGTGCTTAGCACCATAGGTTGTCAAACCAACCTGATACAAGTCATATTATACCTTAGTAATAATGTACACATGATCACAGGTTCATATATAACTGAAATCAGAACAAGGAAGATTATAAAAATCGAAATCCAAGTCAAGCATAGCTTTTTAGTGCATGAATCATCGTTTTCAAGCAAGAACATGAGCTAGCAAGCTTATGGTAAGGAATAAACGTGGAAAAATTTATAAAACTTGCATATAATGAGAAGATGAAGCCCCACACAGAAGAAAAATCGAGCAGGTAGGGTAGAAAATCCAAGAATAATCTATGAATTCGTCCATCTAGCACCTTTCTTCATCAAATGAGCAAACCCTATACATAAGGAGCAAGAAAGGTAGGGTTTTAGAGCTTTAGAGCAATTTCTACCATGTAACAGCAAGGTTCCGACCTGGAGAAAGCTAGGAGGAAGGAAAACAAAGAAATAGATGGAGGAAAGAAGGGAATTCTTACTCTTTTAAGTCAAGATCACTAGAAGGAAGCTTTTTCAACCCTAAAATGAAGTCAATTGCAACCCTTGATCCTTTTTCCAAGAAGATCCCTACTTTCTTCTTTCTTGGATAGAAAAATTCACAGAATAACATAGGGAGAACGAGGTTGTGAGAAGGATGGAAGTGGTGGAGAGAAAATGGTTCGTTTTGGTGCTTGGGGATAAGTATATGAAACTTTAAGATAAAGAAAAAGAAAAAGTTGAAGTTCTAGTATCTATCCAAGTGTCCATGACCGTAATTTATTAAGAATATACAAGCACACACACAAGAATCTCCCCCACCATGTGTATAGACCTACTTAGCTTTCATTTGTCGAATTTCCCAGCCAATCAAATAATGCATTAGTTGATAGCTACTAAAGGTAGCTCATCTGTGAAGGGGTAAACCCTAAAATACCCTTTGAGAAAAAACCTTCAAACCAATGTCTAAATAGGTTCCCAATGGCTCAACAAGCTCAATAATGATGGTATAATACCCAAGGAACATAATGCAAGTGATAAATTGCAAAGAAAACCTCTCAATTTGGTAAATTGTAGAAAAGTCCAAATTGTGCATATAATGCATAACTTGCTCAAACAATGTCCAAATTGGACCAAATTTGAAAATTAAGCATGTATTATGATTTCAAAGTATATCAAAATGTTATATTAGGGTTATAATAATTTTATTATGATATTTAAGCTTGTTTAACTCATTAAGCATGTTTAGGGGCCTTACAACTATAAACCCCAAATAGGGATTTCGCCCCTGAAATCCAAGGTAAGCAAAGATGGATACTTCCTTTGCACCTCATTCTATTACCTTCACATGGTTACTTGCATTTCATGGTGATGTCACATCATTCATACATATCTCATCTTGGGTCATCACAAAAACCCCCACCAAAGAAGACATTCTCAATTTGGAATGTAGAAACTTATTGTGTCATCTGTACAACTCTAGTAGTATTGTTCAACTTTAAATTCTAGTTATCATCCTAAAATTATATCTATTGTATCAACACATTACTCAAAATTCATACTTGCTAGATTTTTACCAATCATGCCATGTGCCGCATACCATTCCTTGAAGCATAAAAAAAGGCAATGTATCCATCCTTTTTCTATATACTGACACTAGAACTCTTGTCAGTTATTTTTCAGCATCAAAAGAAATGTTGATGCTGACAACTATCATTCCATATAAGGAAACATCATTCCTAGTCAACCTTGTTAGGGGTGAAACAACAATATTATCTTCACCTTACTAGGATTTACACAACCTACTTAGAAGACATATCATGATCATAAAGAAATTTAATCAACCCCATCTCACTCTTGTTCAACTTATTCTCATAACTATTGTTGTTTCGGAAACCCTAAGGTTTTTGAATAAATAATGATCATATTTTTGACCATATTTCAAATACTTTGACATGTCATCATTTAATGCTTGAAATAACTTGTATGACATGATTGGAACACTCTGTTCCTCCTATTCATAGATTCTATTTGTACATAAGTTAGTATAAAGGACATAACCATAAACTCAACATGGTCATGTGAATTATGCCATCCAATCTAACTCTTATGCATTGATATTTGATCATATGTTTATATTAAAGGAACACAGTATCGCATATCTATTTACCAACAAACCATCTATCTTTGATAGTGGTCTTGTCCAGCTATCACTGAATCATACACAACATTATAGAATCACTTTTTTTCAAACAACATTTAGAGGGTCATCATCAGCTGTATCTCTCCCTCTCTTTAAGGGGGAGGAATACTTGATATGTTCATTTAGTAAACATCTCCAACCTTCACATACTTCCCATATTGTTGATACATCTTGGATACTAGGATTCATTACCTTGGTATCCATCTCATGTGATATAAGGAACTCACATCCTTATCTCATCTACTTTTACCAAATAACAAATCTCAAGACATATAAGAGGAGTCTTCCTAATTATTGGAAGGCTCAAAAGAAAACTCACCACAAACTTTATGATCTTGGAACCATAGTTCCAAGCAACCTTATGCTATAATAAGCTATCCACCCTCATGTTTACAATGAATACACACATACCAAGTGGCAATGATCCACTTGAAAGTTGTGTCCTAGAAAGGAAAGACACAAAGGGAAACATACTTCCCACATCATAGCAGCATTGTTCAGGGGCACTAGCAAAAAGATAACCAATTCTATTTTCATTATGCATATTACAACCTCTTATGTATCATTTTACCTTTTTCATTTTTGGTTCCTTGCCATTATCATAGGAATCATCATGATTAACATATCTCATTACTCCTTCCTTGATGATTATTTATCACACTTGGGTATGCTCTCTTATTTATTATATTTTTCAACCACTTATCAATAGGTAAATACTCATATTCCACATTTACTTCATCAAATCGGGATCATCTCCCTTAATTTTTTGCACATGCCATGCTGATTTTTCATTAACACTTACTTACACACATAGGTTGATCTGAGATTAACTCAGGTTCCACCTTATTTCTTTGCCATTGTTCCCATTCATCTTCTCATTTTTTACTTGTTATAGGAGTTCTCTCTATCTTATGTGTATTTCATACCTTGATTCACTTTATAAGAATAGACTTATCTGTCTTTTACTTTATTATCTTCTTGAATCACATCTTCAAGAAATCCTCTTTTCCTTATTTGTATTCAGATTTAGATTTCATGGTGTTGTATCTCTATCTTATATTTACCAAACATTCAAGGTTTGATAGATAATGATGCAATTCTCAGCTTCTTTAAGGTAGGATTGAGATATTAACACCATGATTTCTTATTCATTATGATCTTTTGATTGTCTCAAAATGACTACTTGATCAGAGTAATAAGAAAGATAACAATCTAAGATTTCCATACTTACCTTTCTTCAATAATTGAATACCTGGCCAGGGCATCCAAGTACTGAGATTAGGCACTATGCACCATGTTTTTGTGTCACATTCCTAACTTAGACGTCATCCTAGTCTTAAGTCCTAGTGTCCCTTTAGACTCAATGAACCTAAAGTTCTGATACGAACTTGTGAGAACTTGTTACAATAAATGAGATTACTCAAAATATAAAACACAATAAATCACTAATTAATCACATACCCAAAAATATGGGTAAATGAAAACCGATTTCAATGTTAGCACTCGCTCATGAACATTTTCATAAGAGCCCCAAATCTTTCTTATATCCATACTATGCCAAGAATTTGATACAAATTGTTTTATCGTCTTAGCCACCACATATATTCATAGGAGAACAATATTCATATATGCCACACAAACAAGCATTAATATGTTAACAAAAGTCTGATTTGTTTGAAACACCATATACAAACTTTTTCTCACCTGGACCTGAGAGTACAGGGATGACTCTAGGACACACTAGACATCTAATCAACTTTCTCATAGATTCATTACTATAGCTCCTCCTTGCTACCACATGTTTCTTTTCATCACTTTAGATTACCTAAAAAGATGTGGTGAACCACAAGGGTGAGACCCATGTCCTAGCAAGAGATATAACCTCCAACAACATTTATTGATTACAACATTTTTAAGTCATTAAAAAGTTAAGTAGTTTAATCAGATATAACAAATAAGCTCAGCAGTACTGATGATTAACAAAATACATAAAGGAGCAGATAATAACTATCATCATTAGCCAGACTATCATCCTTTATCTTGTTGACAATTTAAGCAATTCAGTATCATATGCATATCTAGCATCATGAGCAAGTCTAATAACATAGCATAGCTAATAATAGGAGCATGTCTAATTGGTTGAATATGTCAACATCATAAAAAGAGCTAACCACATAAGCACAATTATCTGGATAAGCATGATTAGCATTATATGCATCTCTAGTTACAAAGGCATGGCTAGCATGCTAAACATAACTAACAACATGAGACAGCTAGCATCATGATTATAATCAGTAGTAGAAGTATAGTTATCAACATATCATGCCTACTATATGTACGCATCTACAATCTTAAGCATATCCACAACATAAGTATATCTACTATCTCTTAATTGCACTAAGCATCATTTTTATGTAAAGAGAACAAACAAGGGTTATCATCTAATGTGAAGTGTTTTGTATAACCCTAAACATATATGCTATACGTCTGTATTACATATTTTATTATGCCCTGATGAATTTTAGGATACCACTCAAAATCCAACTGACCACCACTAAGTCAAAATCAATGCCATACAAGATCTAAGAAGAGTCAGACTCCTAAGATCTTCTGTGCCCCCAGTCAGTATGGGTCTGCCACAGCGACACATAAGGTCAAGCTGCTAATAGCCTAGTCCATCCTTGGTACAGGTCACATCACTAGTGAAAGGAGGTGGGTACGCATACCCTACCATCCGAGGTACAACTATAGCTTTCCTCCAATCTTATCACATATATAATCACCGAGACACGACCACAACCATTCTCAATCACATCAGATGTATGAGGCATGACCATAGCCAACCTCCACAATCTACATTGTGGATGATAAGGATATATCCTCAACTTTCCACCCCATATACTCAACATTATGAACTCTGAGTTTTCCTTAGGAATACTCATTTCACCATCTGGCAAATTCTGACACTCAGATGGATCTATGACACAGGGTACTACATGATTAGAGTTTCACTTGATTAGTTATGCCAATTAAGTGAATTAAGGCTGCATCAAACAAGACATACAAACCCTAATTCACTTCTAGCAAGCCTATAAATATCACAACTACAAAAGATATAAAATGTGTGAAACATAATTTCTCAACTCATCATCACATGGTACTATTCACTTGCCATTCATGAGACCACACTAGTCATCATATTATCACAAGATAGAAATCCTTTTTCACAATATCACGGGCTATCAATCCTTATTAACACAAGAGGATTACACCTCATTCAGGGCTCAACCATGCCCAAAGGTCATTAAGACCATCATGCTATCACATGATATAAATCCTTTTCACAATATCACAGGGTATCAACCCATATCAACACAAGAGGATTACACCTCATTCAGGGCTCAACCATGCCCAAAGGTCATTAAGATCATCATACTATTCCCTGCAAGTTCATCATTATCTTTGCATGCCTTATAACAAGGCTCAACAACATCATTTACATATAATACACCAAATCAGAACAATATTGCATTAATGAGCTAGGAGATATTCATAAACAATCATAGCAGGGTTATATTAACATTAAGAACATTCCTTTATTACATCAACATGCAAGGAATCTAGATATGATTAATACTCATCATATTCATAATGCGCATGTTTAGCATAAGAAATTATCAACCATGTGGCTATGATAACCACCAATTAACACATTAAGGTTTTATCATGTTAAGGAGGTTATTTCACCATCATGTCTTCATATAAGAAGGTTGAACATGAATACTCATCTTTATCTATTTGCATTAGAGTTAGGCTCAACAATATAAATTATATTAATGTTACTAACCAGCACTCATACCCAAACCCTAACTCAAGGAATCCCCATTGGATCATGGATGATTAAGGTGAAGCATCTAAGGTGAAGCATCACCATCACATTCCTTACCATTCACAAGTATGAACCCACACATAAATCTTAGTGTAACCATCTGGTTATAGCATACTAGGGTTTCAACAACAGTAACAGAGTACTCCATGATTGTATTAGTCATTCAAGGACTATTCATACCCAATTAACATCATTTAGTTATATTAAATCTAGGTAATGGAAAATGGATTAAGATGAGATAGAAAAGATAGTGTTGAATTTTTTTCAAGTTCTTTTTCAGACAAGCAGCCCTTCCTGGTGGGAGGAGGCAACGAGAGGGATCAATTCCAAATTGAGTCAGGATGAGAGTAAAGAGTTAGAGAAAGACTTCACCTCTGAGGAAATCTTGGCTGCACTAAAGAATATGCACCCTAACAAGGCATCGGGCCCAGATGGGATGAAAGCAATGCTTTTTCAGAAGTATTGGCACATAGTAGGGGAAGACGTCTCCAACTACATAAAAGGATGGTGGAAATCAGAAAGGAGCATATCCGACATTAATGATATGCTGGTGGTGTTAATTCCTAAAACTCAGAAGCCCATGGAGATTGGTGAGTTTAGACCCATCAGTGTATGCAATGTCATCTACAAGGTAGCATCCAAAGTCATAGCAAGAAGGCTGCACCCGTTCATGGATAGAATCAATACTGAAAACCAAAGTGCCTTTATTCCGAGAAGACTCATTACTGATAATGCCCTTATTGCATATGAATTGTTCCACACTATGAAAAGGGGTAAAAAAGCAAAGAAGGGACACATAGCCCTCAAACTGGATATGTCCAAGGCCTATGACAGAGTGGAATGGAAGTTTGTTGACTATGTGCAAGAAAAAATGGGGTTTGGGGAGAAATGGAGGAGCAAGGTCTATGATTGCATGTCAACTGTATCCCATTCATTTTCCATCAACAGGGAGCGGACCAGGAAGATTCAACCAACCCGAGGACTTTGCCAGGGTGACCCTCTCTCTCCATACCTTTTCATTTTATGTGTTAAAGCTTTTTCTACTTCTCTAACCCTGGCAACACAGCAAAAGGCTATTCAAGGAATTCGAGCAAGCTGTCATGGCCCTCGAGTTTCCCATCTTTTCTTTGCAGATGACTCCATCTTGTTTGCGAGAGCAACCAAAGAATAATGCTTGAAGTTAGCTGAGATTATCAGCCAATATGAGCGGGCATCCGGACAGAAAATTAACCTATCTAAAACTAAGGTTGCTTTCAGTATAGGGGTGGAGCGGGAAAAGAGAAGAGAGATAACACAGCTCTTACAGGTCAAAGAAGTAGACAAGCATGGGAGGTATCTCGGGCTGCCAACGGCTGTAGGGAAATCGAAGAAACAAGTTTTTGCCTATATACAAGAGCGAATATGGAAAAAGCTACAAGGTTGGAAAGAGAAGTTGTTGTCTAAGGCATGAAAAGAAGTCCTCATCAAAGCAGTGGTTCAAGCCATATCATCGTATATCATGAGCATCTTCCAGTTACCAGGGTACCTTTTTGACTCCATAAACAGCACTATATCGAGGTTTTTGTGGGGGGCAAAGGATGGGGAGAGGAAGATGGCATGGGTCAGTTGGGACAACATGTGCAAACCAAAAAACCAAGGTGGATTGGGGTTCAGAAACATACATATTTTTAACCAAGCTCTACTGGCAAAGCAAATATGGAGGCTCTTCCACAGATGAGATACTTTGGTCTATCATGTATTAAAAGCAAGATACTTCCCTAGGGGGATAGCCCTTAACGCCAGAAGGGGATATGACCCTAGCTTCACTTGGAGGAGTATATGGAATGCAAAGGCTATCATTCTTGAAGGGATGCAGTGGAGAGTGGGAGACGGATCTAATATCAACATATGGGAAGACCCCTGGATCCTGGGAATAAGAGGAAGCATAGAAAGCGCTTACAGTTTCTCAAGCATCAATGTCCAAAGGGTGAATCAACTACTGACGGAACACCCTACCGCTTGGAACAAGAAAGTCATCTCCACCCTCTTCACCCAAGAATTAGCACACATGATTCTGGCAACACCACTTAGTCTCAACAAGCAGGAGGATGGCATTTATTGGAAACCAGATAGGAGAGGCGAATTTACAGTAAAATCGGCCTACTGGATGGCAGCCCAAAGCCCGACCGAAAGGGAAGAACGTAGACATCAAGAGGAGGCTAGTGGATGGCGGCTAGTATGGAGGAAGAACCTCATCCCGAAGGCAACACACTTTCTCTGGAGATGCATGACAGGGGCGCTAGGTACACTGGGACGTCTGTTCGATCGTCACTACCATCCTGACGGAATCTGTAGTATATGTGGAAGAGAGAAAGAAGATATCATGCACATGTTGTTCAGATGCCCTCAGGCGTGGGAGCTTTGGAAGGAAAGCCCGAGAGCAGTGCAAGCAAGGATCCGGGAAGCTGGAGAGAGCAGATTGGATGGCGGAATCACGAGACTCATAACCCAATAAAGTGAAGAGGAGAACCACGTCATGATAGCTGCTTTGTGGACGGTTTGGACCAGGAGAAATGCCATCATCTTCAACGAGCATCCGAAGCCACCGCTCATCACCCAACGACACCTACTAGCACTGATCACAGGATATCACACCGCACAACTCTCAAGTACTAAACGGCCAGGAGAAAAGGAGAAGAGGACGTACACATGGAAGCCACCCGAAGAAGGAGTGATCAAATTAAACTACGACGCAGCAGTCAATATATATGGATTTGATGGTTCTGGACTTGCGTGGAGAAACCACACTGGAAAGGTGTTACACGTAGCAGGCAGCAGACATCCCACTCTTCATGACGTGTAGGCAGCTGAAGCCTGGGCCATCAGGGAGGGCATCCGACAGTCTAAGGAACAACACATAACAAGGTTAGTGGTGGAATCAGATTCAAAAGCTATTATCCATTTCATAAAGTCAGAAGATAGATGCCCGGATCTTCTTGGAATCCTGCTTGCAGACATTCACAGTTTAAAGTCTTTCTTTCAGTCAATTAGTTTTGTTTTATGTAGAAGACAGGCGAATGGACTAGCACACCTGCTAGCTCGTGAAGCCTCTGTTAGATCTAGTCTTTTTGTTTTATCTTCGTCTTTCCCCCAGCCTGTAACAAACTAGATTGAGCCATCTTTGAGCTTGGAGTAATAGAAAGCTGGTGATTTAACTCAAAAAAAAAATTCTAGGTATACCAAGCTATACCTCATTAGGGTTACATATCAACACAGTATGACTATCATTCCTTCTATTGATATGAGTGAATTGGTAAGACTACCTTTTAAGGGTAAGCCTCCATTTATTCCATCATCTTTCAACACATATCTCCATACCACTATGCCACCCAAAACCATTGGTTGTTCAAAAGGTAAGACCATTGGTTGTTTATATAAGTAAACACATTGGATAAACCACCAATGAAGTCCTTAATTGGTGATATAGAAATAGTCACCACTAACCCTAGACATCCCTTGATTAACAACACAAAAAGTTCCATTGAGAGTAGGCTAAAACCCACAATCAACTATTCATTTAAAACAAGCCATCCATTGTCAACATGTAAGCTCCTTAAGTTGACCATATAAAGGAACCCTATAAATCACATTATTAGGACCAACATATTAGATTAGACATCATTCCACTTTATTGGAGGAATAAACATTAGATCATGACCAATGGGTCAAGTTCATTTGTTAAAACCATCAATTGTAGTATAGGTCTGACCATTGCATCAAGTGACCCAAGAAACCACTGGTCTAAGGCTTAATTGATGCTACAACTATATGATTAACTCACCATAGGTTTTGGAGACCTAATCCACCATTATTAGTGACCATTAAGTCACCATAGGTTGTTAGATTAGCACTATATTCATTAATCAGCATCAAATATTAAGCTAATGTCATCATTGATTGATAACATTATTAGGGTACTTAATGGTTGATCATTAAACTTCTAATTGATCCAAAACCTAACCTAAGGGGGTGACCATAGGTTATCACCATCAAATGAAACCTTTGATCATGACCATCAGTTGTCATGAAGACAACACCATAGGGTTGCTGCAATGGTACCATCATCGGGTCATGGGTTTATAGAAGAAATCAACTTAAAACCCTAAAATTGACCATTGGTTGATAGGTGCTTAGCACCATAGGTTGTCAAACCAACCTGATCCAAGTCATATTATACCTTAGGAATAATGTACACATGATCACAGGTGCATATATAAATGAAATAAGAATAGGGAAGATTATAAAAATCGAAATCCAAGTCAAGCATAGCTTTTTAGTGCATGAATCATCATTTTCAAGCAAGAACATGAGCTAGCAAGCTTATGGTAAGAAATAAACGTGGAGGAAGTTATAAAACTTGCTTCTAATGAGAATATGAAACCCCACACAGAAGAAAATTTGAGCAGGTATGTTAGAAAATCCAAGAATAAGATATAAATTCGTCCATCTAGCACCTTTCTTCATCAAATGAGCAAACCCTAAGCATAAGGAGCAAGAAAGGTATGGTTTTAGAGTTGTAGATCAATTTCTACCATGGAACAACAAGGTTCCGACTTGGAGAAAGCTAGGAGGAAGGATAACAAAGAAATAGACGGAGGAAAGAAGGGAATTCTTACTCTCTTAGGTCAAGATCACTAGAAGGAAGCTTTTTCAACCCTAAAATGAAGTCAAATGCAACCCTAGATCCTTTTTTCAAGAAGATCCCCACTTTCTTCTTCCTTGGACAGAAAAATTCTTAGAATAACAGAGGGAGAACAAGGTTGGGAGAAGGATGGAAGTGGTGGAGAGAAAATGGCTCGTTTTGGTGCTTGGAGATAAGTATATGAAACTTTAAGATAAAGAAAAAGAAAAAGTTGAAGTTCTAGTATCTATCCAAGTGTCCATGGCCTTAATTTATTAAGAATATACAAGAACACACACAAGAAGCTCTCCCACCATGTGTATATACCTACTTAGATTTCCTTTGTCGAATTTCCCAGCCAATCAAATAATTCATTAGTTGATAGCTACTAAAGGTAACTCATCTACGAAGGGGTAAACCCTAAAATACCCTTGGAGAAAACACCTTCAAACCATGGTTTAAATAGGTTACCCATGGCTCAACAAGCTCAATAATGATGAGAGAATATCCAAGGAACATAATGCAAGTGATAAATTTCAAAGAAAACCTCTTAATTGAGTAAATTGTAGAAAAGTCCAAAATGTGCATAAAATTGAATAACTTGCTCAAATAGTATCCATAATTGGACCAAATTTGAAACTTAAGCTTGTATTATGATTTGAAAGTATATAACAAGGTTATATTAGGGTTATAAGAATTCAATTATGATAATTAATCTTATTTAACTCATTAAGTAAGTTTAGGGGCCTTACATAGACCTTCTTCTTCCTTTAGACCTTTAGACACCATCTCAACCTTCCCTTTTTCTCGGCTAGAATATAAAATGCATCAATACTATATTCCTTGGATGTGAACTAACTTCACTAGGTTCCCCTACTCCACTTGCCTCTAACTTGATGTATTATCTAACTCATTTTGGTCTCCATTCGGTGCTCGACCCTACAAGTGGATAGGAGAGCACCGTCACCACCTATTGTGGAAGTAGACTAAGTTCCAAGCAACCACAAACTCCTGGTACTGAGATCAAACCCCAGAGTGTTGTAGGCAAGGAACTTGTGTGCCACAGGTAAACAGACCTCAATCCCTACCGCTAATTTCTTCATCTTGCAAATAACCAATAGAATGTAGAACTTACGAAATATTAGTAGCAACTTTAATCTTGTACTTTGCATTGTTACTTTATGATGGAGCTTCCACTTGTGTGGAATTGCATGCACCACTAAAAATCCTAAAGATAGTAAATCTTTAGGTTTATCCTTGCTTATAGTAGATTAAAACTCCACACACATATGCTAGGATACGTGGAAGTCTTATCGTAGTATAGTTAAGGGTCGAATCCACGGGACAACGGTCTTGTTGAGATCAACAAGATAGAAAATGTTAGAATTCCACTTAACTTCTTAATAGTTGGTATTTAGATCAAAGAGATGGCTTGGTTGTTTAAACTAAGTGCAAGTAAAGTAAAAGGTAAGAAAGTAAATTTAAGGTTGTAAATAGTGTTAAGAAACCACTAGGATGTTATCGGCTTTTGCCACCACTACACATAGATCAAAAGATGCAACATAGTAACATAACCTGCAATAAGAGTCTAAATATTTAGTATCTTTGTATATTTAGTTTCCTTTCAGAGAACTAACTGTGAGAAGTGTGGGAATGTTGCAATGCCATCCATCCCCAAACAAATGGTCACTTACTTTACATCATTCCCTTCGCAAAGTGTGTTCCTCAACTTATCAAGGTTGTACTTTCATACGTCAACTGATTCCATTTCATAGTATGAAAGTACAATGATGGAAGTGATTTTACTCCACTTCTTGAAAAACACTCCTAGATACCGAAATAGATGCATGGTGGGTACATGCATCAGGAACCAACATTCAATTGAGATTCGAATCTAATAGTACAAACATAGACAATTCATACTAAAAGATAATAAGTAACACAAGTTGGTGATCAAGAAACAAGCATTCATTAAACGATTGATGTTGAACTGAAAAGAAGGTATATCTCTATTGCAAACTTATGAATTAAATTGCATGAAATGAAAACATGGGTAGCGGGGCTACTCCCCACACCCTAGTGTATAAGACTACTCGCTCATGGCAAGAACAAAGAAGGGGGTGAGAAGAGAGAGAGAGAGCATCATCTCCATGAAGGAGGGAGGAAGGTCGACCCCTTGGAGAGAGAGAGCAACGATCTTCACACTTCGTAGCTTGCTTGATGATGAATCCTCCTTTTCCCACCTTCTTTGTCGATGAGAGAGAAATTAGCTTGGAGATGGAGTATGGATCTTAGAATGGCAGCCTCGGGGCAGTGGATGAAGGGTGGAATGGCTCTGGAGCAACAGAGGCAGCTTCTGGGCATCTCAAAACTTGATGCTTTGTGAGGACCCTTTGGGTCTTATTTATAGGCTTTGAGTGAAGTCTAAACGGTTTGGGTGGTTTTGGGCCCAAACGGTCCTAAAAACCATTTGGGTTTCGAGATCGTTTGGACTCTCTTGGTTTCAAAACCGTTTGGACTCTCACGGTTTGGAAACCGTTTGAGTCCTCGCGGTCTTGAAACCATTTGCCTTTATTCAGTCTTGGAACCGTGTAACTTTATGCAGTCTTGGGACCGATTGATCTCCATTCGGTCTTGGGACCGATTGGCTTCAATCGGTCTTTGGGACCGTTTGGCGTCCATTCGGTCTTGGGACCGTTTGGGACTTTGTAGTTTTTTTTTTGTATTTTTTTGTAAGAATAAAAAAAAGAAAAGTTAGTTTAATGGTATATTTGTAATAAAGTGGAAAGTTAAAGATTCTATCTAGTTTATCTAAGAAAGAGTATGGAAAACTGAGAAAAACCAATAAGATAACATCGCAAAATGGGAGGTTATCACCCCCCTAACTTAGAGTCTAGGTTGTCCTCAGGCTAGATAGAGCTAAGGCACATAGTGGCGAGGTGATTTTATTTAGTTAATATTTCCATACTCTTGCTTCAATTCTAAACCAGAGATCTCCTAAGGTTGTATCAGAGCTTTTGCTTGCCCTAACTCTCTTAGGTGTTGAGAATTGCTTGGGTCTCAGGTTTCTTCCATATCACTTAGCTCGCATTGGGACCACATTTTTTTTTATTTTGTGCATGTCGTCAATTCTAATTAGTTTTATACTTCTCTGAAAGTCCTGCCGGAAGCTAGAGTGGGTATGAAGGTTGGCTAAAGGCTTGTTGTGTAACTCCCCCTTCAAGTGGGGGAGGGTTTCTCTATGCGTTTAGGATCTCACTACCAGGCACGATACATCTGCCTTTGTGAGGACAACTGAATGTACCGGCCGGGCGAGTCCTTTATCAGCCTTTTCATATATTTGGATACCTTAGGGTCCCACTACCAGGAACGACACATCTACCTTTGTGAGGGAAGCTGAATCTACCGGATGGGTGAGACCTTTATTGGCTCTTCATATAAATCCTTATGTGTGGCACAAATCTCATATTTTTATTCAACACTCTGGCTTTTATTTGTAGACTCACAGGATTAGGATTTGGGATTTTAGGGGTTTTGATTGGGCGGCCAAGCCTCTTTTATTGAAGAGAAGAAAGATTTTCTTTGAGTTTCTCGACATGCACTTATTTGGTTTCTACTTGGTGGTCCACTTGCGAGGTTTCTTGATTTGGATGTTGCCTGATATCCCTCCCGTCCTTGAGAGTGTTTGGCTTGTTTTGGCCCTAATGTTGACCTGTGGAGAGTGAGATGTAGGATTGAAGCAAGGGCATGAAAATCTACTATGAAGGTAATTTATTAATTCACCATTACATGCCTATATGCTATTCTTGTTATTGCTTTTGAGGACTAACTGGATTCTAAATTTTGCTGGGGATGACCTTTTCCAAGAGGGATGTTATTCTTATGTGCATGATTTATTTTAACAGAGGAATTACTTAAAACAAAATCTAAATATGCAAAGAAAGCTAAAGATTTTGTACAGAATTGAAAGAGAAGGTAGAGAGGGAAGGATTTTAAAAATGATACCTCGCCCTTGTCCAGTGTACTCCCCCCTAACTTATCACTCACTCTGTCCTCAGAGTGTCAAAGTGATAGGTTGAGAAGTACAAGGACAAGGGCATTAGGCTTCTGTTAGTCCTTTGTTAGCTCCAGGCGTTCGGAGAAGATTATCTGCGAACTTTCCACATAGAGCGTGGTAATCCACATTTGTCATGTCCTCTATTGGTCTTCCAAGGACCATGATGGTATACATCTAGTAGAGGATGTGGAAACCACATTCGTTTGACTCTCAGAGCTGCTGGGGACATCTGTGGCTGAAGGCAGGGCGATGAAAGTGTTATGTACTGTATGCCTGTGTGTGCTTGCTAAGAAGGACATGTAGTTGGTCAGCACACTCCTTTGCCACCTCCTCTATGGGTGTTTTTGGTGTTGTAGTATGTTGTTGCTGATCTGGATTGTACTGGCTGTCGGAACTGTTATATATGATTGTTGTTCCACCATGAAGATTTGTCACTAGTAACATCCAGTGCTCTGAATGAAGGAAAGGAAGCATGATAAACTTCGGAGTCATATGTTGGAGGAAAGAAATGAGTGCCTCAGTTGTCCCGAAGTTCTTTAGCTTTAGGAAGAAATGATTTGTATAGATAACAAGTTTATTAAAAAGAAGAAGGTTGCATTATGTAGGTGTTAATGTTTTTTGGTTTTGTTGGGTCCAAACAGTTTTGAGGACCGTTTGGGTCCAAACAGTTTGGAGACCGTTTGGGTCCAAACGGTTTGTAGACCGTTTGGGTCCAAATGGTTTCAGTACCGTTTGGCACCAAACGGTTTGTAGACCGTTTGGGTCCAAACGGTTTCAGGACCGTTTGGCACCAAACGGTTTGGAGATCGTTTGGGTCCAAACGGTTTCAGGACCGTTTGGCACCAAACGGTTTGGAGATCGTTTGGGTCCAAATGGTCCTTCGTCCAAATAGTTTCAGGACCGTTTGGCACCAAACGGTTTGTAGACCGTTTGGGTCCAAACGGTCCCTCATCCAAATGGTTTCAGGACCGTTTGGCACCAAACAGATTGTAGACCGTTTGGGTCCAAACGGTCCCTCGTCCAAACAGTTTCAGGACTGTTTGGAAGGTGAAACGTCAGGATCACTGGAAAAGGTGGATGACGGCGACGGCGTGCGCGTTGATAGAAAAGGGAACCGCATCGGCGATGTAGGCATCGGTGATGGTAAAAACGAAGTGTGGCGTGATGACAGAAGTGTCGGCGATGGCGGTGGTAATGGTCTACCTTGCTGTTGCGGGTGACGATGACGATGGCGAGGCAACGAACGACGGTAACGATGGTGCGGAAGTTGTGAAGACACGCGGAAGCTAAGGTTACGTCGGTGATGGTGGCGGAATGAACTGGTGTCACGAGTTGCGCGGGGGCGAGAAACAGAGGAAATGAAACAGTGCTCACACGAGGGTTTAGAGAGTTTGAGATTCTAAAGAAAGAAAAAGGGGAGGGGTGGGGTTATATTTATAGGATATGGGGTGACATTATAAATTCCCAGGGTCAAACGGTTTCGAGACCGTTTGGGCTCCCAACAGTTTTGAGACCGTTTGGGCTCCCAACGGTTTCAAGACCGTTTGGGCTTCAAACGGTTTAAAGACTGAACCGTGATGCCCAAACGGTTTCAAGACCGTTTGGGATAAGATGGTTTAGGCTTTTGATTTTTATATTTTTATGTTTATTTTGGTGATTTGTGTAAATTTTTATATTTTTAGATTAAAGATGATAAACCTAAATCAAACGAAGAAGCAAAAATAAAAACAGTGATACTCAGATCTTGGGTTTCCTCCCAAGTAGCGCCTGGGTTTTATGTAGCTGGCCTGACAAGAATCTTGTTTGGTTATGTCGATGTTGAGGGATCGTGGATCTCGATAGTCTATCTTGGTATCTTGTCTGTTGGTGTGTAGTATCTCTTCAGTCTGTGGCCATTAATGGTCCTTTCTCCCCCATTATTGTCAAGGATGATGACTGCTCCGGTGGGGTAAATGTGTTTAACTGTGAATGGTCCAGACCACTTCGTGCGGAGCTTTCCCAGAAACATCCGAAGTATGGAATTGAAGAGGAGGACCTAATCTCCGATAGCAATGTCTTTTCTCTTGAGGTGGCCATCGTGCCACATCTTGGTTTTTTCTTTATAGATTTTGGCACTATGGTAGGCTGTCATTTGAAGTTCCTCAATCTCTTGTAACTGGAGTTGTCTGTATTTTCCAGCACTTTTAAAATCAAAATTCAGTTGTTTAATTGCCCACCAAGCCTTATGTTCTAGTTCAACTGGAAGATGGCATGATTTCCCATATACTAATTAGAATGGGGTTGTTCCAATCAGTGTTTTATACACTGTGCGGTAAGCCCAAAGGGCATCGGGAAGCTTGGTGGACCAATCGGTACAATGTCTATTGACTGTTTTCTCCAAAATTGCTTTTAGTTGTCTGTTCGAAACTTCAACTTGGCCACTAGTGTAACGACATGCACTTTTGAGTGTCTAAAAGACCTTAAAGTCGCAGATCGTTAATCATAACTTCCAGGATCAGATTCAAGAAATAATACAGAATGGTAAACAATTTCCATTAATGAACAAATATTTACATGTTTACATGAAAATCTCCTGTAAGGAGTTACATAACTTTTAAACAGAATTAACTTTTACAAGAGTGAAGATAAACCATTAAGACTAAACCTTCATGATTAAACTGTAGTGTCTTCAACATCTTTAACTGTACCCTCATGTCCACGAATCAAGTATATCTGATACCTAAAATGGCAACAAACAAATACACGGTCAGTATATTACTATACTGGTACGTGGGTTCAAACAATAATCACAAGTGCAGATATAAGCAAACATCTTTATCTTGAATATAAGAACATAACTCATTTTCATATTCTAACCCTTATCTGGTCTACTACCTCAGGTGTAATCACTGTCCCTCCGGGGCTCGTGTGGATTACCCTTAAGATCAGTCTGACCTAGGGTTCAAAATGTAGTTATTTACTTTACATGATACTCATATGAACTTTATAGTTTGCAAGAACTAAGTAAACAAGAAAGCAGTTCATTTGTCGTTCAATCTCATCGAGAAACATCAGCAATCTCGAAATTCGATACATGTAATCATAAGCGTAACCACGTACCTTATGTCATTGCAGAAACCATGCAGATCTAACATGTACTTTAAGAGTGCTTCCAAACATCCAATCAACAAAGCATGTAATCAACATGTATCTAAAACAAAGCGTACTACATATGTGTCACCATGTATTCATATTACATTACTCATATCTAGATGCACTCCTAAACTAGGGTTTAGGGTGATCTCATGTTTGGACTAAGGATTAGGATTAAAAATCCTAACTCCTCACATTATGGTTTCTAGGATTGCAAATCTAGTTATGCATATTAGGTGAAACCCTAATCTTCAACTTAAGCATATTAAACTACTCATTACATCTAGTTCACATTATCAGTATTAAGATTATCTCAAGATGTCCATGTTGGTTGTAAAACCCTAAACAACATGAATAAGATTACTAATCCAGAATTGTCCATTATTCAACATTATCAAGGATTTACTCATTATACATGGCAAGATCATGTGTTAGCCTAATATGAACGGATCTATTCAATTAAGCATCATATTAGCCAAAACTAGGGTTTCCTTTACATTTAACACATTAGAACATGTATAGCCTATACTTTTAGAATAGCAAGCATAATTATATCTAAATCACATTCTCTTTGGATTCCTTTCATTTTTCCGATCATTTTGATATGTAATTTTATATTTTTGGACTATCCTAGCATTTATTAAGAATTACACAAAAATCAGTGAATTTACCTTAATGTGTTGCCACATGTCAGATTTTCATTGGGCAGTGTAACCCCAACTCAGCACCTTGTTGGGTGCAGATCTGGTCTTCGGCCGGCCCTAAGCCGCCCAGTTCAGTGGATGACTCGGCTTCCTATTTCTTTCCCTGACTCTAACCTTTGTATCTTGGCGAGGTTCCTTTCATGCAAACCTGTCGCTGGCACGCCGACGCAACTCGCAGGCGCCTAGCCACAGTGTCTGAAGGTGGAGTGACCTTGCTTCATCCATCGTGTCCATCACCACAGAGCCTGTTGGAAGTGCATGGCCGAAGGGCTTTGACCTTCCTTGTGCAGCTCTGAGCGACGACCAGGCTTCTTGGGTCCATGGTCGTTTCGCACCACTGCGACCACTCCTACTGATGGCGGCCAACTTCAGACCCCCACCCCGGGTCGTGGTGATGCAGTTCCTCCTTCATGGGGTGAGGAGTCCTTGTTCTAAGGTGGAACCGACACCTGCAAGTTCGGCTACCACCGACGGTTCATGGCCAACCCCCCCCCCACACTCTGCCCTACATCGACAATGCACAACCGTGTGGGATCATCCTTGTGGTCGCAGGCTGCTATTAGTAGCATCATCGGCCTGCAGCACCACATCTCGCGTCCAACCTACCAACGTCCAAAGAGCCAATGCCCGCCACCGCGCCCTTGCTCCTGAGTGTGGTATTGCTCTGGTAGCCAATGCCGTCAGGTGGCTTTTCCTCTCAACCTATGCCCGCAGACCCAGGGTGGCATCTTGACTAGTCGATGCTCCCTCTCCCCTACTCCCTACTCGTCGAAGCAAAGCAGGAATCGGGTGCAGTCCCAGGTCATCTGTTGTTGAGGCAACGTTACGTGATGGTAGGAGGAGCAGCCTCGCTGTCTTGTTCACGTCTAGAACGCCATTGATTGATCATCACAGAGCTACAGATCCTAGGCCAGGAAGGGGAAAGACATGCTAGGTTTCTAGATCGGTGAAGGGTTCCTCGTGGGCAACCGAACTGGTGGTCTGTAACTCTTTTCTAGTTCTTGCCTTTTCAAGGCATCTCATAGACAGTAGATGGAGGATGACGGTTCTAGGGTCCTCTTTATATACCTCTTCATATACATGTTTAGGAGGAACCCTAAAGTGTACTACCAGGAAAGGAAAGTGGGGAGGAATAGCTATCTGTCTAAAGAGGAAGCATGAGTCTTCCCTCTCCCAAACATATGCAGGATGGAGCCCAAGGCACACCACGTTTCCTATTATGAAAAGTGTTTTATTAATCACCGACTTCCTCTCTACCTTATATTCTTGATTCTTAATATAAAGTCACCAAAAGGGCAACCACTCCTTCCTAATTTGGGTTTGGAAAAAAGTCTTAAAGGGAATTATATCTCCCTTTGAAATACTCACCCAAAGCATTATCTTTATTTTACGGAAAGTTATGTATGTATTTTCCAAGCTATATCTTGTAACCTGAGATAAACAAACCTTGCTTTTCTAGACATCCCATTGTAACAATGCCATTATCTCAGGGGATATTTATTTTCTCACAAATTTCTATAATTATCTTTCTTTTCTTTATTGTTATTATAATTAAAATTTACCAAAAAAATGAGGATATTACAACTAGTTTGTGGATGGTAAGGTGTGGCAACCTTATGGTTGACTCCATATTTCTTTAGGAGGGCTTCAAAAATTCATTCTAGAAAATGGGTCCCTCTGTCGAATATGATAGTTCGGGGGACTCCAAATCCGGGGAAAATGATATCTTTAAACATCTTGATGACTGGCTTTGAATTGCTGGAAACGGTGGGTATAGCTTCTACCCATTTCGAGACATAATCCATAGTGACCAGTATGTAATAAAATCCATATGAAGAGGGGAAGGGACCCATGTAGTCTATTCCCCAAACATCAAAAAGTTCGATTTCGTGCCACATAGTGAGAGGCATTTCATTCCTTTTAGTTATACGGATAGAAAGTTGACATTTATTGCATAATCTTACAAAAGCATGGGAATCTCTTGCTATTATTGGCCAAAAGAAACCTGATTGTAGAACTTTCAGAGCGGTCTTTTTCAAATTGATGTGTCCCCCATTGGGGCTGGAATGACAATGTTCTAAGACAGGAGTAATTTCCTCTTCTGGTATGCAGCGCCGGAAAAGTCTATCTGCACATAGACGAAAGAGATAAGGTTCGTCCCAGTAATATTTCTTGACATCATGGCGGAATTTCTTTTTGTCATGGTGAGAGGCGGAGGGGTGAATGATTCTTGTGGCCAGATAGTTCACTATGTCGGCATACCAGGGGAATCCAGTGGTAATTTTCATAAGCTGGTCATCAGGGAGGGAGTCTCGGATAGGTACTTTATCATCATCCTCGACTTCAATGCGGCTGAGATGATCAATGACGAAGTTTTCCACTCCACTTTTTTCTTTGATTTCCAAATCAAATTCCTGAAGCATCAACACCCTTCAGATAAGTATGGGTTTCGCGTCTTGCTTCTGAATTAGATATCGTATGGCGGAGTGGTCAGTGTAGACTATGACCTTTGATCCAATCAGGTAGGAGCAGAATTTCTCAAATGCATAGATGACAACTAAGAACTCCTTTTCTATAGTTGTGTAGTTCTTTTATGCTTCATCAAGTGTCTTGGACGCATAGTATATTACATAATGCTTTTTGTCAATTCTTTGCCCTAACACCGTTGCTATAGCATAGTCTCTAGCATCACACATTATTTTGAATGGTTGTGACCAGTCAGGTACGCTCAAAATGGGCGTAGAGACTAGAGTGTTCTTTAAGGTTGTGAAGCTTTGTAAGCATTCTTGGTCAAAATTGAAATCGGTGTCCTTGGTCAATAAGTGGGTCATGGGTTTCGATACTTTCAAGAAATCTTTAATGGATCTTCGATAAAACCCAACATGACCCAAGAATGCTTGTACTCCTTTTACGTCCTTTGGCGGTGACAGTTTTGAGATGACATCAATTTTTGCCCTGTCAACCTCAATTCCTCTTTCACTCACTCTATGTCCGAGGACGACACCTTCAGTTACCATAAAGTGGCATTTTTCCCAATTTAGGATAAGGTTCCTTTCCTTGCATCTTTGTAAGACTTGTCCAAGGTTGAGTAGACAGTTGTCAAAAGAATCTCCATAGACTAAAAATGCGTCCATGAATACTTCCATTATGGACTCGGTTAACCCTGCAAAAATAGAAGACATGCATCTTTGGAAGATAGCGGGTGTGTTGCACAGCCCGAAGGGCATTCTTCTAAAAGCGTAGGTTCCAAAGGGACAAGTAAAAGTTGTTTTTTCTTGGTCTTCTGGGTGTATAGGGATTTGATAGAACCCGTAATAACCATCAAGGTAACATAAGAACTTTTGATGGGCTAGGCATTCGAGGACTTCGTCAAGAAAAGGTAGAGGGTAGTGATCTTTTCTTGTTGCTTTGTTTAGTTTCCTGTAGTCGATACACATTCTCCACCCCATGACAGTCCTTGTGGGCACTAGCTCATTTTTATCATTTAGAATGACAGTGGTTCCTCCCTTTTTGGGGACCACTTGGACAGGGCTAACCCATTGGGAATCTAAAATTGGGTAGATAATACCGGCTTTTAGAAGTTTGAGGATCTCGAGGCGAACCTCCTCTTTAAGATTGGGGTTCAACTTTCTCTGGTGCTCTCTTGAAGGTTTGAATTCTTCTACCATGGGCGGTCTATGCATGCATAGGGATGGGTTTATACCTGTCAGGTCAGTTATTTTGTACCCAATGGCTTTCTTATGTTTCTTTAACTCAACAAGAAGCCTTTCTTCCTGGTCTTTCATCAGAGTGGAACTGATGATTACTGGACATAGTTCTTCTTCGTCCAGGAAGACATGCTTATGTCCCTTTGGTAGGGTTTTCATCTCGGGAGCCTTAGGTGCTTCTGTTGTTTCTAAAATAGTGACAGATTCGAGCTCCTCAAAAGTGGTTGTTGGTGCTTCTTCAGCTTTCTTTAAGTGTTGCAAGCATTGTTGAACTAATTCGTTGGTTGAGAATTCAACTTCTAGATTTATTAAGACATTCTCTAAATCATCAGATGGTTCAGATATTTCCAATTGGGACATTTGATGTATTGCATCTAAGAGAAAAACTTACTCTTGAATGCAGGGGCCTTTCATGATATTGAGGACCCGGAACTTAATTGCTTCTTTTCCCAGTCTCAGAATGATCATGCCAGCTTCGACATCAATGAGCGGCCTAGTTGTGGCAAAGAAGGGTATGCCGAATATTATTGGGAATCTTAGATCCTCTTTGATATCCATAATGACAAAATCACATGGGACATAAGAATCCTTGCCTATCCTGACTGGAATGTCTTTAATAATTCCTAGGGGTGCAGTGATAGTGGAATCAGCTAACTAAATTGTCATCGTTGTGGGTAATAAGTCAGTAAAGCCCAATCTTTTACACATGGAGTAGGGAATAATAGATATTCTAGCCCCTAAGTCAGCTAATCCCTTTTTGCTCGAAGCATTTCCAATACAACATTGAATACCGAAGGAACCAGGGTCCTTCTTTTTCTTTGGCATTTTATTAGGAATGATGTCGGAGGTGGTCTGAGCCAGTTTGACCATCTCTTACTCTTCTGTAATATATTTCCTTGATAGAAAGGTTTTTAGATATTTAGCCCAAGCTGGTACTTCAGAGAGGGCATCGAGGAGCAGGATATCGATATAAAGTTTCTTCATTGCCTCCTTGAATTTTTGGAATCTAGTGTCCATTTTAGTCTCTCTCAATCTTCCTGGATATGGTATCCTAGGTTTATATTGTGGAACTTCTAGCTCTTTGGGAGCTTGTTCCTTTTCATTACCTTTTGCAGTCTCTGCAGATTTCTCAATTCCTAGATTTGGGCTTGCGTTTGGAGTAAAAACATGTGTATCATCATCATCATGAGCGATTCTTGTAGCTTCATGAAAGACACGACCAGATCTTGTAGTGATGGCATTCAATTGCTCTGGTCTATTTTGATCGTGTCTTGGGTTTGACTCTCGTTGACCAGCAAAAGTACCTGCTGGTGGTTTCAACTGGGCAGCAATTTGTGCTAGTTGAGCCTCCACAACCTTCTGTTGAGCTTGCTGATTGGCAAGCATGGTTTGTTGCGATTGTAACATCTACCTAATCATAGTCATCTCAGTTGTTGGCTGGGAAGGAGCATTTTTCTGTTGAAACTGAGTGAGTTGTTGCTGCCCTTGAGGTGATTGTTGCAGAGGTGGTGTTAATTGAGGTTGCTGAGATTGTTGCAGCTGAGGATGTAATTGTGGGTGCAGAGGAGGATGGGTATATTGATAGTAGGCGGAGGGATTTCTTGGGTATTTGGATCTTGGGAAATTATTTCTAAGATTCCCTTGATTTTGGTTATAGTTACTTTGAAATCCAGGTGGCAATCTATTGGAAGATCCACCTTGTGTTTGATGTTGCGGGTTAGCAGTCCCCGCAGGATTCCCATATTGAAACCTGGGGTGGTTTCTTGGTTGATTTGGATTATAGTAAGATTGTCCTGTATGGAATGAATGGAATTGACTTGTTCGGGCATCTGATCTTTAGGGTGTTCGATGATCGGTTCATACTGCTATTGTGGTGGTTGCATATCCATCATCACATTATAAAGTAAGCCACATGACAGTGTAGGGTGGTCAGATGCGTGACAGGCTTCACAAGTCCCTGTGGCAACTTGATCTTTCTAGGAAACATCTGAAGTATGGAATTGAAGAGGAGGACCTTATCTCCAATAGCAATGTCTTTTCTCTTGAGGTGGCCATCGTGCCACATCTTGGTTTTTTCTTTATAGATTCTGGCACTATGGTAGGCTGTAATTCAAAGTTCCTCAAGTTCTTGTAACTGGAGTTGTCTGTATTCACCAACACTTTTAAAATTAAAATTCATTTGTTTAATGGCCCATCAGGCCTTATGTTCCAGTTCAACTAGAATATGGCATGATTCCCATATACTAATCGGAATGGGGTTGTTCCAATCAGTGTTTTATACACTGTACGGTAAGCCCAAAGGGCATCGGGAAGCTTGGTGGACCAATCGGTACGATGTCTATTGACTGTTTTCTTCAAAATTGCTTTTAGTTGTCTGTTCAAAACTTCAACTTGGCCACTAGTTTGTGGATGGTAAGGTGTGGCGACCTTATGGTTGACTCCATATTTCTTTAGGAGGGCTTCGAAGCTTTGTTCTAGAAAATGGGTCCCTCCGTTGGATATGACAGTTCGGGGAACTCCAAATCTGGGGAAAATGATATCTTTAAACATCTTGATGAGTGGTTTTGAATTGCTGGAAATGGTGGGTATAGCTTCTACCTATTTTGAGACATAATCCACAGCTACCAGTATGTAAGAAAATCCATATGAAGAGAGGAAGGGACCCATGTAGTCTATTCCCCAAACATCGAAAAGTTCGATTTCATGCCACATAGTGAGAGGCATTTCATTCCTTTTAGTTATACTGCAAGAAAGTTGACATTTATTGCATGATCTTACAAAAGCATGGGAATCTCTTGCTATTGTTGGCCAAAAGAAACCCGATTGTAGAACTTTCAGAGCGGTCTTTTTCGAACTCATGTGTCCCCCAGTGGGACCGAAATGACAATGTTCTAAGACAGGAGTAATTTCCTCTTCTGGTATGCAGTGCCGGAAAAGTCCATCTGCACATAGATGAAAGAGATAAGGTTCTTCCCAGTAGTATTGCTTGACATAATGGAGGAATTTATTTTTTTCGTGGTGAGTGGCGGAGGGGTGAATGATTCCTGTGGCCAGATATTTCACTATGTCGGCATACCAGGGGAATCCAGTGGTAATTTCATAAGCTGGTCGTCAGGGAGGGAGTCTCGGATAGGTACTTTATCATCATCCTCAACTTCAATGTGGCTGAGATGATCAAAGACGACGTTTTCCACTCCGCTTTTGTCTTTGATTTCCAAATCAAATTCCTAAAGCATCAACACCCAGTGGATAAGTCTGGGTTTCGCATCTTACTTCTGAATTAGATATCGTATGGCGAAGTGGTCAGTGTAGACTTTGACCTTTGATCCGATCAGGTAGGAGCGGAATTTCTCAAATGCATAGATGACATCTAAGAACTCCTTTTCTTTAGTGGTGTAGTTCTTTTGCGCTTCATCAAGTGTCTTGGACGCATAGTATATTACATAAGGATTTTTGTCAATTCTTTGCCCTAACACCGCTCCTATAGCATAGTCGCTATCATCACACATTATTTTGAATGGTTGTGACCAGTCAGGCACTCTCAGAATGGGTGCAGAGACTAGAGTGTTCTTTAAAGTTGTGAAGCTTTGTAAGCATTCTTGGTCAAAATTGAAATCGGTGTCCTTGGTGAATAAGTGGGTCATGGGTTTCGTTACTTTCAAGAAATCTTTAATGAATCTTCGATAAAACCCAGCATGACCCAAGAATGCTCGTACTCCTTTTACGTCCTTTGGCGGTGACAGTTTTGAGATGACATCAATTTTTGCCTTGTCAACCTCAATTCCTCTTTCACTCACTCTATGTCTGAGGACGACACCTTTAGTTACCTTAAAGTGGCATTTTTCCTAATTTAGGATAAGGTTCGTTTCCTCGCATCTTTGTAAGACTTGTCCAAGGTTGAGTAGATAGTTGTCAAAAGAATCTCCGTAGACTAAAAATTTGTCCATCAATACTTCCATTATGGACTCGGTTAACCCTGCAAAAATAGTAGATATGCATCTTTGGAAGGTAGCGAGTGTGTTGCAAAGCCCGAAGGGCATTCTTCTGAAAGCGTAGGTTCCAAAGGGACAAGTAAAAGTTGTTTTTTCTTGGTCTTCCAGGTGTATAGGGATTTGATAAAACCGGGAATAACCATCGAGGTAACAGAAGAACTTTTGATGGGCTAGGCGTTCCAGGACTTCGTCAAGAAAAGGTAGAGCGTAGTGATCTTTTCTTGTTGCTTTATTTAGTTTCATGTAGTCGATACACATTCTCCACCCCGTGACAGTCCTTGGGGGCACTAGCGCATTTTTATCATTTAGCACGACAGTGGTTCCTCCCTTTTTGGGTCCACTTGGACAGGGCTAACCCATTGGGAATCTGAAATTTGCTAGATAATACTGGCTTTCAGAAGTTTGAGGATCTCGAGGCGAACCACCTCTTTAAGATTGGGGTTCAACTTTCTCTGGTGTTCTCTTGAAGGTTTGAATTCTTCTACCATGGGCAGTCTATGGATGAATAGGGCTGGGTTTATACCTGTCAGGTCAGTTATTTTGTACCCAATGGCTTTCTTATGTTTCTTTAACTCAACGAGAAGCCTTTCATCCTGGTCTTTCGTCAGAGTGGAACTAATGATTATTGGACATAGTTCTTCTTTGTCCAGGAAGACGTTCTTAAGTCCCTTTGGTAGGGTTTTCATCTCAGGAGCCTTATGTGCTTCTGTTGTTTCTAAAATAGTGATAGATTTGAGCTCCTCAAAAGTGGTTGTTGGTGCTTCTTCATCTTTCTCTAAGTGTTGCAAGCATTGTTGAACTAATTCGTTGGTTGAGAATTCAACTTCTGGATTTATTATGGCATTCTCTAAATCATTAGATTGTTTAGATATTTCCAATTGGGACATTTGATGTATTGCATCTAAGAGAAAAACTTCCTCTTGAATGTTGGGGCCTTTCGTGCTGTTGAGGACCCGGAACTGAATTGCTTCTTTTCCCAATCTTAGAATGATCGTGCCAGCTTCGACATCAATGAGTGCCCTGGCTGTGGCAAGGAAGGGTCTACCAAATATTGTTGGGTATCTTAGATCCTCCTTGATATCCATAATGACAAAATCACATGGGACATAAGAATCCTTGCCTATCCTGACTGGAATGTCTTCAATAATTCCTAGGGGTGTAGTGATAGTGGAATCAGCTAACTGAATTGTCATCGTTGTGGGTAACAAGTCAGTAAAGCCCAGTCTTTTACACATGGAGTAGGGCATAATAGATATGCTAGCCCATAACTCAGCTAATCCCTTTTTGCTCGAAGCATTTCCAATACAACATTGAATACCGAAGGAACCATGGTCCTTCTTTTTCTTTGGCATTTTATTAAGAATGGTGTCGGAGGTGGTCTGAGCCAGTTTGATCATCTCTTGCTCTTCAGTAATATATTTCCTTGATAGCAAGGTTTTCAGATATTTAGCCCAAGCTGGTACTTCAGAGAGGGCATCGAGGAGCAGGATATCGATATAAAGTTTCTTCATTGCCTCTTGAATTTTTGTAATCTAGTGTCCATTTTAGTCTCTCTCAGTCTTCTTGGATATGGTATCCTAGGTTTATATTGCGGAACTTCTGGCTCTTTGGGAGCTTGTTCCTTTTCTTTACCTTTTGCAGTCTTCGTAGATTTCTCAATTCCTAGATTCGGGCTTGCGTTTGGAGTAAAAATAGGTGTATCATCATCATCATGAGTGATTCTTGTATCTTCATGAAAGACACGACCAGATCTTGTAGTGACGGCATTCAATTGCTCTGGTCTATTTTGATCGTGTCTTGGGTTTGACTCTAGTTGACCAGCAAAAGTACCTACTGGTGGTTTCAACTGGGCAGCAATTTATGCTAGTTGAGCCTCCACAGCCATTTGTTGAGCTTGCTAATTGGCAAGCATGGTTTGTTACGACTGTAACATCTGCCTAATCATAGTCATCTCATCTATTGGATGGGAAGGAACATTTTTCTGTTGAAACGGAGTGAGTTGCTGTTGCCCTTGAGGTGGTTGTTGTGGAGGTGGTGTTAATTGAGGTTGTTGAGATTGCTGCAGCTGAGGATGTAATTGTGGGTGCAGAGGAGGATGGGTATATTCATAGTAGGCAGAGGGATTTCTTGAGTAGTTGGATCTTGGGAAATTATTTCTAAGATTCCCTTGATTTTGGTTCTAGTTACTTTGAAATCCAGGTGGCAATGTATTGGAGGATCCACCTTGTGTTTGATGTTGCGGGTTAGAAATCCCCGCAGGATTCCCATATTGAAACCCAGGGTGGTTTCTTGGTTGATTTGGATTATAGTAAGCTTGTCCTGGTATGGAATGAATGGAATTGACTTGTTCGGGCATCTGATCTTCAGGGTGTTCGATGATCGGTTCGTACTACTGTTGTGGTGGTTGCATATCCATCATCACATTATAAAGTAAGCCACATGACAGTGTAGGGTGGTTAGATGCGTGATGGGCTTCACAAGTCCATGTGGCAGCTTTAACTTGTTGGACTTGGGAATTTTTATTCTTATCGTATTCTCCAAATGAAGTTTCAAGTGCCTGATGTTTGTGAGCTATAGTCTTTAAAGCTTCAGCAATGGCTTTCATTTCCATTGATTCCTCAGCCTTATAATCTTTGAGGACTCCCTTAGTGGATGATCGTCCCCAATTGGATTGGTTCTCAGCTTCAATTGTAACGATATTCCAGGCATCCTTGTAGTTCTTCCTCATAAAATTTCCTCCATATGAGGAATCCAGAAATTGCTTGATATCATCACTCACCCCCCTATAGAACATCTCTATTAATTGATTTTGGGAGATACCGTGATGAGGGCACTTCCTTAGAAGCTCCTTGAATCTTTCCCATGCTTCTGCGAGTGTTTCTCCAGGAAGTTGGGCGAAGTGGTTGATCTGCCCCCTAATTTTGTAGGTTAATGAAGGAGGGAAAAACTTTTCTAGAAACTTTTCTTCCAAGGGAGCCCAGGTGGTGATGATTGGCTCCCTATCAACTGAATTGTACCAACTCAAATCCCTTCTGGATAGAGTGAAGTGAAAAATATGTAGCATTATTGCGTCAAAGGCAACTCCGGCTTGTGGGACAAGTTGGCAAAGTGCCTTGAATCTCTTCAAATGATCCATGCAGTCATCTCTAGAACCACCGGACAATGAGATACCCTACATGATTTGAATCCATTTTTTCCGGATTTCGAAATTAGGTATATTGATGATTGGTGGCCGGACTGGATGATTGTCTTCATAGTTCTTAGGGACGGTATAGTACCTCATTTTCTTGTTTCTTATTTCTAACTGGACAGCTTCATTAGCTGCTTCGTTTTCAGCTCGGATGGGGGCATGTTCTTCAGATCGGATTTCCGCTTGGACCTAAGCATGAGTGTCAGCAATGAGTTGTGCTCTTTGAGCGGGTATGGCGGCGTTGACTCTATCCATTACTAGTGCAGCTTGGTGTTGATCTTCAGCCATTTGTCTGGCTCTTTGGCGGTTAAGTCAGATGCGGCGGTGGAAACTTCTCTCTACCTCAGAGTCATACTCTAGATAAGGGGAGAATCTGAGATTATGTGATGGTTGCATACACGTCTTCTACCTGAGTAGAGGAAGAAACACACTTTTCAGATGATGTGGGATATGTGATGAAATCAAGAAAATATGGAGTAATGTTTAAAGAAAAAAGTGTAAAACCCTAACCAACTAGCAAGATGATAAATGAAATTAAAACGTTCTGTTGTCCCCGACAACGACGCCAATTTTTGATGGAGCTTCCACTTGCGTGGAATTGCGTGCACCACTAAAAATCCTAAAGATAGTAAATCTTTAGGTTTAGCCTTGCTTATAATAGATTAAAACTCCACCCACGTATGCTAGGATACGTGGAAGTCTTATCGTAGTATAGTTAAGGGTCAAATCCATGGGACAACGGTCTTGTTGAGATCAACAAGATAGAAAACGTTAGAATTCCACTTAACTTCTTAACAGTTGGTATTTAGATCAAAGAGCTGGCTTGGTTGTTTAAACTAAGTGCAAGTAAAGTAAAAGCTAAGAAAGTAAATTTAAGGTTGTAAACAGTGTTAAGAAACCACTAGGATGTTATCAGCTTTCACCACCACTACACATAGATCAAAATATGCAACATAGTAACATAACCTGCAATAAGAGTCTAAACAGTTAGTATCTTTGTAGATTTAGTTTCCTTTCAGAGAACTAACTGTGAGAAGTGTGGGAATGTTGCAACACCAGCCATCCCCAAACGAATGGTCACTTACTTTACATCATTCCCTTCGCAAAGTGTGTTCCTCGACTTATCAAGGTTGTACTTTCATACGTCAACTGATTCCATTTCATAGTATGAAAGTACAACGATGGAAGTGAGTTTACTCCACTTCTTGAAAAACACTCCTAGATACTGAAACAGATGCATGGTAGCTACATGCATTAGGAACCAACATTCAATCGATATTCAAATCTAATAGTACAAATATAGACAATTCATACTAAAAGATAATAAGTAACACAAGTTGGTGATCAAGCAACAAGCATTCATTAAACGATTTATGTTGAACTGAAAAGAAGGTATATCTCTATTGCAAACTTATGAATTCCATTGCATGTAATGAAATCATGGGTAGTGGGGCTACTCCCCGCACCCTAGTGTATAAGACTACTCGCTTATGGCAAGAACAAAGAAGGGGGTGAGAAGAGAGAGAGAGCATCATCTCCACAAAGGAGGGAGGAAGGTCGACCCCTTGGAGAGAGAGAGCAACGATCTTCACACTTCATAGATTGCTTGATGACGAATCCTCCTCTTCCCACCTTCTTTGTCGATGAGAGAGAAAGTAGCTTGGAGATGGAGTATGGTTCTCAGACTGGCAGCCTCGGGGTAGTGCATGAAGGATGGAATGGCTCTAGAGCAACATAGGCAGCCTCTGTGTGTCTCAAAACTTGATGCTTTGTGAGGACCCTTTGGGTATTATTTATAGGCTTTGAGTGAAGTCTAAACGGTTTGGGTGGTTTTGGGCCCAAACGGTCCTGAAAATCGTTTGGGTTCTGAGATCGTTTGGACTCTCTTGGTTTCAAAACCGTTTGGACTCTCCCAGTTTGGAAACCGTTTGAGTCCTCGTGGTCTTAAAACCATTTTCCTTTATTCAGTCTTGGGACCGTGTAACTTTATGCGGTCTTGGGACCGGTTGATCTCCATTTGGTCATGGGACCGTTTGGCTTCATTCGGTCTTTGGGACCGTTTGGCGTCCATTCGGTCTTGGGACCGTTTGGCGTCCATTTGTCTTGGGACCGTTTGGGACTTTATAGTTTTTTTTTGTATTTTTCTGTAAGAATTTTAAAAAAAGTTAGTTTAATGGTATATTTGTAATAAAGTGGAAAGTTAAAGATTCTATCTAGTTTATCTAAGAAATAGTATGGAAAACTGAGAAAAACCAATAAGATAACATCGCAAAATGGGAGGTTATCACTTTACAAAGCACTTCATTTGGTTTTAGTACTACAATACACCTCCTGACCCACCTTTTGCTGACAAAAAAATTGCGTAATTTTATACCTAATTGCTTATGTGTGATCCAACATAATTAATACACAATACATAGTGATGGCCTAAAATTGTAAATAAAATCTAGGGGAATACTAAAATAACTAAATCTATTTTCTGAAACATATTTAAATAATTCCCTCATTCAAGCATATGAAAATGGTAAGCCCCAATTTGTACAAGCCATTGATTTATACTATATTCCTTATAGATTGCCTCGAAATGATTATTGTTATCGATGGTTTGTATAATGGAAATGTTTTTTTAGGGGAAGTCAGGAGGGCATCTTATTCATATCACCATCCTCCTACGATCTGGATAAAAGGGTTATTACAACTAAATGTAAATTGACTGAAATTAAATTTGGCAGTACTACTGCCATTACATTCATTATTAACTATATAAGTGAGGTTATCCGGTGGTCGGATATAATTCACCTCCTTCAGATTTTGGTTTTGGTGGTGTTTGGCTAACGCATCAGCCAAGTTGTTCATTTCTCTCTTCACATGAGTTATCATGCAGTCATGCTTCATCATCTTCCTAGTCCTCTTGATCTCAGTGGAGAATCTAGGAGCTTGCTTCAGATTCCCTTGAAGGATTTGAACAACAGTTCTGTAGTCAGACTCGATAATGACTCTCGCAAGTCCTGTTTTAGTGGCGTCCTCCAGAGCTAAAAGAATCGCATATACTTCAGCATCTAGGGCGTCCTCCGTAGGTTTTATAACTCCCCTACCTGCCAGCCATTCACCTTTCCCGTCCCAACCAACATATGCACAACTTCCCGTATTCTATTTGAATGTGACATCTACATTCAATTTTATGTATCCCTCCATTGGCTTCTTCCAAATCAGTTGTGTGTGTTCTTGGGTGCTCTGGTGTACAGGTCCCCAAGCTTCCATGCTTAGTTCAACGTCCTTTTGAGTTCTTATAGCCACTTGACTCGGGTTGGTCATTTTCCCCTCCATCACTTAAAGGTTACAGCTTTTCCAAATGTGCCAACATCCATACATGAACTTTGCTTTGTCCTCCTTGTTTCTCAGGTTCTTTTGTACCCAGGCATCTAGGTTATGCTCTGTGTAGAAGTGTTAAGGAATGGTGCTCGTATACATAGCATTCCAACTCTCCTTATCATACTTGCAGTCCCTAATCGTATGCAGACTATCTTCCTCATCAATGTTACATCGATTGCAGATACTAATGGTGGTCATATGTCTTTCTACTCTCCTCTTATTTGTTAGAATAGCATTGTGAGATAAGGTCCACATAAAGACTCTCACCCTTGATGCAAAAGGTGCTTCCTAAATTATTTTCCATTCCCCTTGTCGATTACATTCTCGTCCACTTCTGATAGATGTATAAGTTGTATTCGTAGAAAATTGTCCAGTGCTAGTATGCTTCCAAACTCTTGTGCCTTCTCCATTATTCCTTCCCGGTGGCTGTGTTTTTAGAATTTGAGAAACTATAGGCACTGGAAGCCAGTCTGAAAGGAACTCCGCATCCCAACTCCCATTGTCAAGGACTGCACTATTCACAGTGAGCACCTGAATCTCAGGTTGAATAGTTTTTATAGCTTCATTTCTCAGACACCCTCGGCCCTTCACCCATTCTTTGTCCCAGAAATTTGTTTCTTTTCCAGACCCTTGTCTGATGTCAGAGTTATTTGATATGATGGTCTTCCCTTCCATAGTAGCTTTCCCAGCCTGGATAAATTGGAGCCTCCCTTGCCCTTATATTCATCATACTTTCGTTGCATTAATTCACACCAGATAGTAGGTCTCCTAGTAGCACAATCCCATGAGTTCTTCGCAAGTAAAGCTTTGTTCCAATCTCTCATCATTTTGATTCCCAAACCTCGATTTGCTTTATTTTTGACCACTTTGTTCCAAGCGATCAGTGATATTGGCTTCTTATCGTTGCTTCCTCCCCAGATAAATTTCTTGACGGTTCCATCGATACGGTCACATAGGCCTGATAAATGTATATGTATCTATTTTATTTATATATTTTGATATTTGTTTAGGATTATTTTTTTATTTATTCTCTTAGTTTTATAATTAATTGTGTTATTTTAGATTTTTCTGTTTAATTGGAGTTTTAATTCTATTTTCTTGGGTTTTGTAGGAAAATTACCCAATTTGCAGCAGTCCTGAAATTCATATATACCCTCCACCAAAAGTGACATAACTCTTGCATTCGAACTCCAAATTGAGTGTACAAGTATTCATTGGAAAGGGAATTTAATTTCCTAAAATAAAATTCTATTATTTGGACCGCTTTTGTGCTTTTCACGGGAGAGAAATATGTTCGAAATAGATGATGTGAGAATCTGCATTAAAGGGAGTTACATGGTCAAGATAATTAAAGACAACCAACTTTCGATTTGACCAGATCTAGAAAATTCAAAAATTGGTCTCCCTCTCTTTTTTCCCCCTCTTTTTAGGGTAGACTACCCCCTCCCCCTCCTATAAAAGGAGGGACTCTTCACTTGTAAAAGCATTCCATTCTTCATTCCATTTCATCTAATTTTTAGTTGTAGACCACATCTTGTATAATGTTGGATCTCATTTTAGTTTGTGTTTCTTCTAGTCTTTTTATGTCTGAGTAAATTTCTTTGAGGCATGTGAGTAGCCCCTTAGCCCAGTTCTATTCAATATAATCGTTCATATTCCTCCATCGAAAAAATGTCTTCTCTCTGTTTCTTTATGGTTATTTGGATGATCTGATATATTCTTATGGAGTGATATGACTATGGATCTCTGTAAGAACGAAACAATAGTCCATTAATTGCGATTATCATCTTTTCGTCTATTTAATCTTATTCTTGTTATAATCCTTGGTGACGCGACCACCTGAGCCTTGGGTTTGAATGCCAGTTTGAATTCACATGCTTTTTATATGATCGTGGATAATGGCATGTTGGACGGTTGGGCAATGATCCATGAACGCCGGGACCAACGGGTTCACGGGAAGTCCAACCCTTGTGAGTTTGTCTGTAAGGACATGTAAACACAAGGTCCTAATTTGATCCTTGGAGTTTAGAATTTGATTAGTTGAATAGGAATGTGGTTTTGGTGGTGATCTTCCAGACCCCATATCTTTATTTCTTGATTAGTTAAATTTTATTTCAACACTTTTATTTTTGTTCTTAGTTTTAACAACTCTCTCAAATAGGGATTTAATTCTTGTACTTGCGATCGGATTTGGATTTCAACTTTTCTTTTCCGCCGTCCCTTGGATCGATACCTATCTATACTAAGTTGACTTATTATTCACAATAAGTTGACAACCGGGTTAGAAGGTTAAACTCTAGGACTTTTCCTAGTAATTGTTGTGTGTACAACGACGTGCATCAAGACCCAGGGGCAGTGATGTAGTTTGCATCAGATATGTAGGCATCACTATAAGGGTAGACTTGGCTAGATAGACCTACCCAACAAATGATATGCACTTAAATGACTAGGAAGATATCTGATTTGAGACTTTGTTTAGAACCTCTCAATACGTATGTTTATGAACTCACTTGTGTAACAAGGGCACTCCTAGATACCTTCCCAATTCTACAGCTTCCACAAACTTACTTTTGCTGCAAATCACCGTCCTCACTCCTCTCGGGACACTTATTGAGAAGAAAATGTGGGTTTTTTTCTACAGAGATTTTCTGCCCTGAGTTGATATTGAACTCCTTGAAGCAGTTGGTAATGGTCTTGATATTGTCTACCGTCACCTTCCCAAATAGGATAATATTGTCTGAGAAGCACATGTGTGTCAGACTTGGGCCTGCCGCTGAAATTTTGATCGTCTTCTACTTCCCATTAATGACCTGGTCCTGTATCATCTGGCTAAGTCTTTCAATGCATAGAACAAACAAGTACGGGGACATAGGGTCTCCCTCTCTCAGCCCTCTAGTTGCCTTGAAGCTCGGCAAAGCTTTCTCTTTCCACAGGATCGAAGTTCTTCTAGATGTAATAGAGTTCATGATGTATGTTTTTAAATTCACTGGGATGTTTGTGTGATTCAGCATGTCTTCAATGAAATCCCACGACATCATGCCATAAGCTTTAGATAGATCGATTTTAATAGCCATCGTTTGTGAGGTGTGTTTCCTTCTCATATTTTGGATTACTTCTTGGACCACTGTGATATTATTTGTGATTCTTTGACCAGGTACGAAACTGGACTGCTCCTATGATATTCAGTACGAAATACAATGCTTAAGCCTTTCCACTACAATTTTAGAGCATAGATTTAAACATAAATTATTCAGAGATATAGGCCTTAATTGATCACATTTCTCTGGATGTTTCACTTTGGGAATGAGAACAATGGTATAATCGTAAATCTTTGTAGGCAAGATTTCGCCTTGTATAGCTTTGGAGACTATCAACATGACAGAACTAGCAATGGTGTTCTAATTATTCATCATGAATTGTCTAGTGGTCCCGTCAGGCCCAGCGGCCTTGTTAGGGTTGGTGTTTCTTAGGACTAGATGGACTTCTTCTTCGGATGGCTCAGCTGCCATCATGTGTTTCTCCCTCTCTGAAAGCTTCCTAAAATGTCCCAAGATGTTGCTTTAGTTGTCTACTGGTCTGTGTGTAGGAACTGTGAAAATAGTTTCAAAATGGGTGGACACAAGAGCTTTGATATCTGCCTCATCCGTGATCCAACTATTATTGGTATCCTTCAAAGCATTGATGTTAGTTCTCCTCCTTCTCTAGTTCACATAGGCTTGGTAGAACTTTGTCTTGTTATCTCCATCCTTAAGCTAGATAATGTGGATTTTCCTTTTCCATTCTTCCTCCTCCTATCTTTGGATGTTATCTAGCTCATTTTGCATAGAAAGAATAAGCTCATCCGTAGTTGTGTCGTATCTAGCCTCCAGCATAGTTTGCAGTTTGTTCAGATTTCTAAGAAGTCTATCTTTGTTTCCCCACAAACTCTTCATGTATTTACTATCCCAAGCCTCCATCTGTCCCCTAGCATTCTTTAACTCTTTGTAAAAATCATGTTCTTCGTGCCAACTATTTCTTAGCATCATTCTAAACTCATCACTATTGCCCCAATAGTTCTTGGTCATGAAACGACTCTGACTCTTATGAGTTTTGATGCCTCTGATTAGAATAAGGATGTGGTCCGAGAAGGTTCTAGGTAAACTGGTAACCAAGAAATCTGCACACTCCTAAATGAAAGCAGTATTAGCAACAGCTCTATCGATTCATTCAAGAAGGGCCCCATGCTTATATGTGAATTTTAGGCCCAAGAAGCCTAGATCCGTCAAACCAACCTCCAAGAGTGTATAATGGAAATGTTAATCCAATAAAGAAGAGAAGGAACAAAATAGGAATGTTGAAGACTGGATTCACTATTTCTAACTATATTATTATTTATACAACCCATGAAGACATGTAAAGTATGTCTTACAAAGTATTTATGTAACATGCCAAACATTGGTACTAAATCTAATCTTGATCTATTGTATATAATCCACTCAAGTTGAAAATCTCTTTTGCTGAATTTCCATTTTAAATTTGTATTTCATCGATTGATTTTGACATTTGAGCACCAAAATACAATTTGTCTTCTTATTTGTTCTTGTCATCCCATTTGTGACCCCCAATAGGATACCTAAACTCAGTTATGAATTCTTATCTTTGGAATCACATTGAAATATATTATTGGTTATTAGATATTCATAATTAGATTAATTTTGAGACTAATAGATTTAGACATCTTATACTTATTATCTAAGGGATTTAGTATTTTTAATAATTACATTAATAACCATGACAAGTATGTTGAAAATTTCAAAGGAAACATATATATGGAGTAAGAGATATAAATTTGTGAAGGAAAAAGGAAATTATAAAATATGGGGGGGATAAATTATTGTTTTAATGAATGGTGAATTGGGCTTTGACCCCTCCCTTACTTCATGTGTATGCATATTCCTCTTGTGATGGTTGTTACATATACTGGAGTAATAAAAAGGCAATCCTTCTCCCTTACAGCCCCGTGGTCTCCCGTACTGGCTCTCGTAAATTTGTTCTTCACCCCTAGGAACGTTTGCATCCTCAATTTAGGGAAAAGAGAACCAAAATGACACATACCATTAAAGGTTGGAGACCTATAAGAAAATTGTTGATGAGCCCCTTCCGAGGCCTGGCGCTACCCTAGACCAGATTTGAGATGCCTGTAGATTTGCCTCTAACCGTCGAATGCAAACCCTAAGCTCCTTGGACATATAAATACCCCTAGTTGCCTTGTCAAAAGGATCCCTTGGATCAGTGTCAGAAACACCCTCTTCTTCATCTCTAACCTTCAGACTCCCTAACAACCATCACCTCGTTGAGCTAAGAACTAATACCACTTATATGAGATGCTTTCTAGTCATGAGTTTGCCTCCACAGTTGCCTCCTACCTGGATCTCCTCCCTAGTTGGCCACATTTTCCAACTAGAATAAGGTTCTATTCAGCCACTATGACATCATCAACACAACACTAATGATGACAACGACTGACATCCAGAGCAACAATAATGACTCACTTAGTCCCCCTAATCCCCAGAGAAAACACCGCAAATCACCCTCACCATTACCAACGAGTGGTAAAAAGACCTAACGGCCCCTCTTCGATTACCTGTAACATTGACCACAAAGTAGATACACTATAAAATGGTATAACCATCATTTCATACACATAGCATCATTTGTTAATATATAAACATGATCATAATCCAGCAATGTTGGATATGCTTAATATGATGAAGAAAATCTAGGAGTTAGAGAATAGAGAGAAAATAAAAAGAAATTCCCAATAGACATAACCCAATATTTTTTAGACTAAGTCCTTACATCATTGAACCCTCTCATCTTATTGATTTGTATGATAAGAGGAATCACTTTAACATGGAACAAAATGAATAAATAAGGATATTAAGGAATAAATATGAAAAAAATGAATTTAACGAACTAAATTTTAGTATGTTATTAATTTTGCAACCCTTGAAAACAATTCCTAAAAAAATATTTTCATAATACAAATACGTACGTTATATATATATATATGTGTGTGTGTGTGTGTGTGTGTGTGTGTATCATCTATACTAGTGTATTACATAATAGACATGTAACATATGATGTATATAATGATAATGGGTAATTATAAGAATATCATATATGACCACATGTATAAAGATGACTACTATACTAACTAACTCAATATGAGATATCATAACAACCAAAATTGATTATTAAATATAATACTCCAAAGGGAATAAATGGTAATTTCACCTAATAAGAACCTAGAATGTGATTTCCAGGACAAGAAATATCCAATAACCCTTGGACATTCTCTCTTGATAGATTCATCAAAGATTGGAAATTTGATCCTTTTAGGCATCTTGATTGGTTATTCTTGATTTGAAGTAGGTACTAAATTCTCGAATTTTTATTGAACTATTTATTTCCCTCTTGAACTTAGTTGCTAGAATTTTGCAAAAGTAGTGAGCCCGATTTGTTTAGCCTTATTTTCCTAATAAGGCCACCACATTAATCTAATATTGGATATCATGGAATAATCCACTAAAATTATTGGATTTGCAAATTGGCATATAAAAGTTTGAATATTGGCTAAGAGATTTGGCTCACTAGATTCAATGGGTCATATCCCTCAAACCTGCATAGAGGATAATAGATAAGCAGAGGTCCCCAAATATTGGTTACCCCCATAGTAAAAAGTGTCATTCTCTCATGGAGGGGGGAACACTAGGAACCTGGCCCTGGAAAAGACAAAATGTTATATATGATGTCTCAATGGATAAATTAGTTCATTTTGAATACTTTAATATCTTTCTATTAGTTTTGATAATCTCATTATGGTTTCTAGTTGCCACTTTGAATTGTTGTATCCATTTGAAATTAGCATGGTAACTAGACCATCTTCTTGTTATTAACATATTACACCAGTAAAACTTCCCTATATTGGCTTACATAGATCCTTTTTTTTTAATATCTCAAAAATTGAATTTTGTACCATCCTTACTAAATTATGTTTCCCTTCTTTGGGGCCATGTGTTGTTTATTTCTGTCTGGGAATTCCTGGACAAAAGTATTGTCCCATGTTGAAGATTATGTTTCTGAGATTGGAGTCAATGTTTCCCTTAATGAAGGCGCATGTGAGGACCATGTCTTGTTGCTAATGCGATCACCTCTCAAATATTTTTCTCCCATAACTTGTACACATGGTACAGACCAATTACTCAAGAAACACCAAATATTTTTCAGCATTGGAGCTAAATTTTGATCATGGGCATCCTTGACTCCTTGCCCCCCTACATCTTTGGAGGATATCACCTTCTTACAAGAGACCGGGGAGAGTTTCTTCTAATCTCTATCGCCAAACTAGATGAATCCCTTTGTATGTGTATTATTGTCATTGCAGAGAGATGGAGAGAGACGTATATTTTTCACTATATTGAAAGGATGGCTTGGAAAGTGGACTTGGTGAGGGTGACTCTTCCTGACAATGATAAATGTCTTGTAGGCCAGATGCTCACGTGTTCCTTTATAGTGGTTTTGATATGTCGATGTGTTCTTGTTCAGTCAATGATGTAAAATGCTGACACCCAGGTAGCATCCTAGGTCATCAGTGCAGACAATGGCAATATGTCGTTAGAAGACATGCTTCTCTACACGAGAGGTATTTGAGGAAAAGAAGAAGTGAGATTTTTTTTCCTTTGAAGTAACTTGACTCGATAGTGTAGTGAAGGCATTAAGAATATTGAGGATGACTTAGGTTGGATGTGTATCAGCTTATGACAACAAAAGAATTTCATCACCAAACAAGACATGTGTGAGAGGCATATCATGCATGTTTTATGAGGGATATGGGTTTCCATTGCTTATCACTCAAACCTTTTTTAATCATGTGAGTTAGTTGTTCCATACACAAGATAAAAATGTAGGGATTGAGTGGGTCAACTTAATAGAAACCCTAGGAGGACCTGAAAGGCTCAAGAGGGACATCTTCGCAGAGAGTAGAGGTCCTACCACTTGAGATGATTTGCATAATCAAGTTAATTGTAATAGTTGGTAGACTAACTATAAGGAAGGTACCTAGGATGAAAGGTCATCACATTCTATCAAAGGCCTTAGAGAGGTCTAGCTTGATGTTTACCCACTTCTTGCCATTAGTTTTCTATTTCATGGAGTGTGAAACTTCTTAAACAAGTCGGATGATGTGACTTATGAACCAACATAGAATGAAATTTGGTTATCTCTCCAAAATCTAGGAGTTAAGGCAAGGTTTGAGATGCTCCCATTATCAAGGACTGCACTATTCACAGTGATGTCCTGAATATCAGGGTGAATAGTTTTATAGCTTCATTTCTCAGACACCCTCAGCCCTTCACCCATTCTTCGTCTCAAAAATTTGTTTCTTTTCCAGACCCTTGTCTGATGTAAGAGTTATCTGATATGATGGTCTTCCCTTCCATAGTATCTTCCCCAACCTAGACAAATTGGAGCCTCCCTTGCCCTTATATTCAGCATACTTCTGTTGCATTAATTCACACCAGATAGTAGGTTTCCTGGTAGCACAATCCCATGAGTTCTTCGCAAGTAAAGCTTTGTTCCAATATCTCATCATTTTGATTCCCAAACATCCATTTGCTTTATTGTTGACCACTTTGTTCCAAGCGATAAGTGATATTGGCTTCTTATCGCTGCTTCCTCCCCAAATAAATTTCTTAATGGTTCCATCGATACGGTCCCATAGGCCCAAGGGCAGTGATGCAGTTTGCATCAGATATGAAGGCATCGCTATAGCGGTAGACTTGGCTAGATAGACTTGCCCAACAAATGATAGGCACTTAGCTGACCAGGAAGATATTTGATTTGAGACTTTGTTCAGAACCTATCCATACACATATTTATCAACTCTCTTGTGTAACAAGGGCACTCCTAGATACTTTCCCAAGTCTACAGCTTCAACAAACATACTTTTGCTGCAAATCACCCTCCTCACTCCCCTCAGGACACTTCTTGAGAAGAAAATGCGGGTTTTTTCTATAGATATTTTCTACCCTGAGTCGATACTGAACTCCTTGAAGCAGCTGGTCATGGTCTTGATATTGTCTCCTATCGCCTTCCCGAATAGGATAATATCATCTGTAAAGCACATGTGTTCCAGACTCGGGCCTACCGCTGATATTCTGATCATCTTCCACTTCCCAGTAATGACCTGGTCCTATATCATCTAGCTAAGTCTTTCAATGCATAGAATGAACAAGTACGGGGACATAGGGTCTACCTGTCTCAGCCTTCTAGTTGCCTTGGAGCTCGGAAGTGCTTTCCCTTTCCACGGGATCGAAGTTCTTCCAGATGTAATAGAGTTAATGATGTATGTTTTTAAATTCACTGGGATGTCTGTGTGATTCAGTGTGTCTTCAATCAGATGCCACGACATCATGTCATAAGCTTTAGATAGATTGATTTTAACAACCATCATTTGCGAGGTGTATTTCCTTCTCATATTGTGGATTACTTCTTGGACCACTGTGATATTATCTGTGATTCTTTGACCAGGTACAAAACTAGACTGCTCCTGTGATATCCAGTCCAGAATACATTGCTTAAGCCTTCCCACTACAATTTTAGAGCATATCTTTAAACATAAATTATTCAAAGATATAAGCCTTAATTGATCACATTTCTCTGGATCATGCACTTTGGTAATGAGAACAATGGTAGAATCATAAATCTCTGTAGGCAAGATTTCACCTTGTATAGATTTAGAGACTATCAACATGACAGAACTAGCAATGGTGTTCCGATTCTTCATCATGAAATTGCCAGTGATCCCGTCAGGCCTAGCGGCCTTGTTAGGGTCAGTGTTTCTCAGGATGAAATGGATTTCTTCTTCAGATGGCTCGACTTCCATCATGTGTTTCTCCCTCTCCAAAAGCTTCCTAAAACATCCTGGGATGTTGCTTTGGTTGTCTACTGGTCTGTGTGTAGGAGCTGTGAAAATAGTTTCAACATGGGTGGATACAAGAGCTTGGATATCTGCATCATCCCTGATCCAACTATTATTGGTATCCTTCAAAGCATTGATGTTAGTTCTCCTCCTTATCTGGTTCACATAGGCTTGGTAGAACTTCATGTTGTTATCTCCATCCTTAAGCCAGGTAACATGGCTTTACCTTTTCCATTCTTCCTCCTCATGTCTCAAGATGTTAGCTAGTTCATTTTGCATAGAAAGGATAAGCTCATCCGTAGTTGTGTCGTATCTAGCCTCCAACATAGTTTGCAGTTTGTTCAGATTTCTGAGAAGTCTATCTTTGTTTTCCCGCAAACTCTTCTTGTATTTACTATCCCAGGCCTCAATATGTCCCCTAGCATTCTTTAAATCTCTGTAAAAATCATGTTCGCCATGCCAACTATTTCTTAGCATCATTCTGAACTCATCACTATTGCCCCAATAGTTCTTGGTTGTGAAATGACTCTGACTCGTATGAGTTTTGATGCCTCTGATTAGAATAAGGCAGTGGTCAGAGAAGGTTCTTGGTTAACTGGTAACCAAGAAATATGTGCACTCCTGAATGAAAACAGTATTAGCAATAGCTCTATCGAGTCATTCAAGAAGGGCCCCATGCTTATATGTGAATTTTAGGCCCGAGCAACCTAGATCCGTCAAACCAGCCTCCAAGAGTGTATAATGTAAATGTTAATCCAATAAAGAAGAGAAGGAACAAAATAGGAATGTTGAAGACTGGCTTCACTATTTCTAACTATATTATTATGTATACAACCCATGAAGACATGTAAAGTATGTCTTACAAAGTATTTATGTAACATGCCAAACTTTGGTACTAAATCTAATCTAGATCTATTGTATATAATCCACTCAAGTTGAAAATCTCTTTTGCTGAATTTCCATTTTAAATTTGTACTTCATCGACTTATTTTGACATTTGAGCACCAAAATACAATTTGTTTTCTTATTTGTTTTTGTCATCCCATTTGTGACCCCCAATAAGATACCTAAACTCAGTTATGAATTCTTATCTTTGGAATCACATTAAAATATATTATTGGTGACTAGATATTCATAATTAGATTAATTTTGAGACTAATAGCTTTAGACATCTTAGACTTGTTATATAAGGGATTTAGTATTTTTAATAATTACATTAATAACCATGACAAGTATGTTGAAAATTTCACAGGAACTTGATATATGGAGTAAGAGATATAAATTTGTGAAGGAAAAAGGAAATTATAAAATATTTGGGGGGGGGTAAATTATTGTTTTAAGGAATGGTGAATTGTGCTTTGACCCCTCCCTTACTTCATGTGTATGCATCTTCCTTTTTTTAGGGTTGTTACACAGATGAGAGTAATAAAAAGGCAATCATTCTCCCTCAGAGCCCCATGGTCTCTCGTACTGGCTCCCGTAAGTTTGTTCTTCACCCCTAGGAACGTTTGCATTCTCAATTTAGGGAAAAGAGAACCAAAATGATACAGACCATTAAAGGTTGGAGACCTATAAGAAAATTGTTTATGAGCCGCTTCCAAGGCCTGGCGCTGCCCTAGACCAGATTTGAGAGGCTTGTAGATTTGCCTCTAACCCTCGAATGCAAACCCTAAGCTCCATGGACATATAAATACCCCTAGTTTCCTTATCTAAAGGATCCCTTGGATCAGCGTCAGAAACCCCCTCTTCATCACCTCTAACCTTCAGACTCCCTAACGACAATCACCTCGTTGAGCTAAGAACTAATACCACTTATATGCGATGCTTTCTAGTCATGAATTTGCCTCCACAGTTGCCTCCTACATGGATCTCCTCCCTAGTTGGCCACATTCTCCAACTAGCATAAGGCTCTATTCATCCACTATGACATCATCAACACCACACTAATGATGGCAACGACCGACATCCAGAGCAACAATAATGACTCAGTTGGTCCCCCTAATCCCCTCAGGAAACACCGCAAATCACCCTCAGCATTACCAACGAGTGGTACAACAACCTAACGACCCCTCTTTGATTACCTGTAACATTGACCACATAGTAGATACACTATAAAATGGTATAACCGTCATTCCATACACATAGCATCATTTGGTAATGTATCAACATGATCATAATCCACCAATGTTGAATATGCATAATATGATGAAAAAAATCTAGGAGTTAGAAAATAGAGAGAAAATCCAAAGAAATTTGCAATAGACAAAACCTAATATTTTTTAGAATAAGTCCTTACATCATTCCCCCAATCTTCTTATTGATTTGTATGATAAGAGGAATCACTCTAACACGGAACAAAATGAAGAAATATGGATATTATGGAATAAATATGGAAAAAATGAATTTAACGAACTAAATTTTAGTATGCTATTAATTTTGCAACCCTTGAAAACGATTACTAAAATAATATTTTCATAATACAAATATGTACATTATATATATATATATATATATATATATATATATATATATGTATATGTATATATATATACATATATATATATGTGTGTGTGTGTGTATGATCTATATTAGTGTATTACATAATAGACATGTAACATATTATGTATATAATGATAATGGGTAATTATTAGAATATCATATGTGACCACATGTATAAAGATGACTACTATACTAACTAACTCAATATGAGATATCATAACAACCAAAATTGATTATTAAATATAATACTCCAAAGGGAAGAAATGGTAATTTCACCTAATAAGAACCTAGAATGTGATTTCCAGGACAAGAAATATCCAATAACCCTAGGACATTCTCTCTTTATAGATTCATCAAAGATTGGAATTTTGATCCTTTTGGGCATCTTGATTTGTAATTCTTGATTTGAAGTAGGTACAAAATTCTCGACTTTTTATTGAACTATTTTATTTCCCTCTTGAAAATAGTTTGTAGAATTTTGCAAAAGTAGTGAGCCTGATTTTTTTAGCCTTGTTTTCCTATTAAGGTTACCACATTTAATCTAATATTGGATATCATGGAATAATTCACTAAAATTATTGGATTTGCAAATTGGCACATAAAAGTTTGAATATTGGCTAAGAGCTTTGGCTCAATAGATTCAATGGGTCATATCCCTTAAACTTGCATAGAGGATAATAGACAAGTAGAGGTCCCCTAGTATTGGTTACCCCCATAGGAAAAAGTGTCATTCTCTCACAGAGGGGGGAACACTAGGAACCTAGACCTAGAAAAGACAAAATATTATATTTGATGTGTCAATGGATAAATCAGTTCATTTTGAATACTTTAATATCTTTCTATTAGTTTTGATAATACCTTTATGGTTTCTAGTTTCCACTTTGAATTGTTGTATCCATTTGAAATTAGCATGGTAACTAGACCATCTTCTTGTTATTATCATATTACACCAATAAAACTTGCCTATATTGGCTTACATAGATCCTTATTTTTTTAAATAGCTCACAAATTGAATTTAGTACCATCCTTACTAAATTATGGTTCCCTTCTTGGGGGCCATGTGTTGTTTATTTCTGTCTGGGAATTCCTGGACAAAAGTACTATCCCATGTTGAAGATTATGTTTCTGATATTGGAGCCAATGTTTCCCTTAATGAAGGCCCATGTGAGGACCATGTCTTGTTTCTAATGCGATCACCTCTCAAATATTTTTCTCCCATAATTTGTACACATGGTACAGACCAATTACTCAAGAAACACCAAATATTTTTCAGCATTGGAGCTAAATTTTGATCATGGGCATCCTTGATTCCTTGCCCCCCCTACATCTTTGGAGGATGTCACCTTCTTACTAGAGACTAGGGAGAGTTTCTTCTAATCTCTATCACCAAACCAGATGAAGCCCTTTGTATGTGTATTATTGTCATTGCAGAGAGATGAAGAGAGACGTATACTTTTCACTATATTGAAAGGATGGCTTGGAAAGTGGACTTGGTGAGGGTGACTCTTCTTGACAATGATAAATGTCTTGCAGGCCAGATGCTCATGTGTTCCTTTATAGTGGTTTTGATATGTTGGTGCGTTCTTGTTCAGTCAATGATGCAAAATGTTGATACCCAGGTAGTGTCCCAGGTCATCGGTGCATATAATGTCAATATGTCATTAGAAGACACGCTTCTCTACACGAGAGGTATTTGAGGAAAAGAAGCAGTGAGATTTTTTTCTTTTGAAGTAACTTGACCTGATAGTGTAGTGAAGACACTAAGAATATTGTGGATGACTTAGGCTGGATGTGTATCATCTTATGACAACAAAAGAATTTCATCTTCAAACAAGACATGTGTAAGAGGCATACCATGCATGTTTTATGAGGGATATGGGTTTCCATTGATTATCACTCAAACGTTTTTTAATCACATGAGTTAGTTGTTCCATACATAAGATAAAAATGTAGGGATTGAGTGGGTCACCTTAACATAAACCCTAGGAGGACCTAAAAGGCTCAAGAGGGACATCATCCCAGAGAGTAGAGGTCCTACCACTTGAAATGATTTGCATAATCAAGTTAATTATAATAGTTGGTAGACTAACTATAACGAGGGCACCTTGGATGAAAGGTCATCACATTCTATCAAAGGCCTTAGAGAGTTCCAGCTTGATGTTGACCCACTTCTTGCCATTAGTTTTCTATTTCATGGAGTGTAAAACTTCTTGAACAAGTAGGATGGTGTGACTTATGAACCAACCTGGAATGAAACTTGGTTATTTCTCCAAAATCTAGGAGTTAAGGCAAGGTTTCAGATGCTCCCATTGTCAAGGATTGCAATATTCATAGTGAGGTCCTAAGTCTCAGGGTGAATAGTTTTTAAAGCTTCGTTTCTCAGACACCCTCGACCCTTCACCCATTCTTCGTCCCAAAAATTTGTTTCTTTTCTGAACCCTTGTCTGATGTAAGAGTTATCTGATATGATGGTCTTCCGTTCCATAGTATCTTTCCCCATCCTGGACAAATTGGAGCCTCCCTTTCCCTTATATTCAACATACTTCTATTTCATTAATTCACACTAGATAGTAGGTCTCCTGGTAGTAAAATTCCATGAGTTCTTTGCAAGTAAAGTTTTGTTCCAATCTCTCACCATTTTGATTCCCAAACCTCCATTTGCTTTATTGTTGACCACTTTGTTCCAAGCGATCAGTTATATTGTCTTTATATCGCTGCTTCCTCCCTAGATAAATTTCCTGATGGTTCCATTGATACGGTCACATAGGCCCAGGGGCAGTGATGCAGTTTGCATCAGATATGTAGGCATCACTGTAAGGGTAGACTTGGCTAAACAGACCCTCCCAACAAATGATAGGCACTTAGCTGACCAGGTAGATATCCAACTTGAGAATTCATTCAAAACCTCTCCATACGTATGTTTATCAACTTGCTTGTGTAACAAGGGCACTCCTAGATACTTGCCCAAGTCTACAGCTTCCAAAAACTTACTTTTGCTGCAAATCGTCCTCCTCACTCCCCTCGGGACACTTCTTGAGAAGAAAATGCGGGTTTTTTCTATAGAGATTTTCTGCCCTGAGTCGATACTAAACTCCTTGAAGCAGCTAGTCATGGTCTTGATATTGTCTACTTTCACCTTCCCGAACAGGATAATATCATATGCAAAGCACATGTGTGCCAGACTCGGGCCTACCGCTGAGATTTAGATCATCTTCCACTTCCAAGTAATGACCTGGTCATGTATCATCTAGCTAAGTCTTTCAATGCAAAGAACGAACAAGTATGGGGACGTAGGGTTTCCCTGTCTCAGCCCTCTAGTTGCCTTGGAGCTCGGCAAAGCTTTCCCTTTCCACAGGATCGAAGTGCTTCCAGATGTAATAGAGTGCATGGTGTATGTTTTTAAATTAACTGGGATGTCTGTGTGATTTAGCGTGTCTTCAATGAAATGCCACGACATCATGTCATAAGCTTTAGATAGATTGATTTTAACAACCATCGTTTGCGAGGTGTGTTTCCTTCTCATATTGTGGATTACTTCTTGGACCACTGTGATATGATCTGTGATTCTTTGACCAGGTACAAAACTAGACTGCTCCAGTGATATCCATGCCGGAATACAGTGCTTAAGCCTTTCCACTACAATTTTAGAGCATATCTTTAAACATAAATTATTCAGAGATATAGGCGTTAATTGATAACACTTCTCTGGATGTTGCACTTTGGGAATGAGAACAAGGGTAGAATTGTAAATCTCCATAGGTAAGATTTCTCCTTGTATAGCTTTAGAGACTATCAGCATGAAAGAACTGGCAATGGTGTTCCAATTCTTCATCATGAAATTGTCAGTGATCCCGTCAGGCCCAGCGGCCTTGTTAGGGTCGGTGTTTCTCACGACGAGATGGATTTCTTATTCAGATGGCTCGGCTGCCATCATGTGTTTCTCCCTCTCCAAAAGCTTCCTAAAACGTCCTGAGATGTTGCTTTGGTTGTCTACTGGTCTATGTGTAGGAGCTGTGAAAATAGTTCCAAAATGGGTGGACACAAGAGCTTGGATATCTGCCTCATTTGTGATCCAACTGTTATTGGTATCCTTCAAAGCATTGATGTTAGTTATCCTCCTTCTCTGGTTCACATAGGCTTGGTAGAAATTTGTGTTGTTATCTCCATCCTTAAGCCAGGTAATTTGGCTTTTCCTTTTCCATTCTTCCTCCTCCTGTCTCAGGATGCTAGCTAGCTCATTTTGCATAGAAAGGATATGCTTATCCATAGTTGTGTCATATCTAGCCTCCATCATAGTTTGTAGTTTGTTCAGATTTCTGAGAAGTCTATCTTTGTTTCCCCGCAAACTCTTCATGTATTTACTATCCCAGGGCTCCATCTGTCCCATAGCATTCTTTAAATCTCTATAAAAATCATGTTCGTCGTGCCAGCTATTTCTTAGCATCATTCTGAACTCATCACTATTGCCTGAATAGTTCTTGGTCGTGAAACGACTCTGACTCTTATGATTTTTGATGCCTCTGATTAGAATAAGGTAGTGGCCCAAGAAGGTTCTTGGTAAACTAGTAATCGAGAAATATGTGCACTCCTGAATGAAAGCAATATTAGCAACAACTCTATTGAGTCATTCAAGAAGGGCCCCATGCTTATATTTGAATTTTAGGCTCGAGCATCCTAGATCCATCAAACCAGCCTCCAAGAGTGTATAATGGAAATGTTAATCCAATAAAGAAGAGAAGGAGAAAATAGGAATGTTGAAGACTAGATTCACTATTTCGAACTATATTATTATGTATACAACCCAAGAAGACATGTCAAGTATGTATTACAAAGTATTTATTTAACATGCCAAACTTTGGTACTAAATCTAATCTTGATCTATTATATATAATCCACTCAAATTGAAAATCTCTTTTGCTGAATTTCCATTTTAAATTTGTACTTCATCGACTTATTTTGACATTTCATCACCAAAATACAATTTGTTTTCTTATTTGTTCTTGTCATCCCATTTGTGACCCCCAATAGGATACCTAAACTCAGTTATGAATTCTTATCTTTGGAATCACATTAAAATATATTATTGGTTATTAGATATTCATAATTAGATTAATTTTGAGACTAATAGCTTTAGACACCTTAGACTTGTTATCTAAGGGATTTAGTATTTTTAATAATTACATTAATAACCATGACAAGTATGTTGAAAATTTCAAAGGAAATAGATATATGGAGTAAGAGATATAAATTTGTGAAGGAAAAAGGAAATTATAAAATATTTGGGGAGGGGGGTAAATTATTGTATTAATGAATGGTGAATTGGTCTTTGACCCCTCCCTTACTTCATGTGTATGCATCTTCCTCTTGTGATGGTTGTTACATAGACCATAGTAATAAAAAGGAAATCCTTCTCCCTCATAGCCTCGTGGTCTCTCGTATTGGCTCTCGTAAGTTTGTTCTTCATCCCTAGGAACGTTTGCATCCTCAATTTAGGGAAAAGAGAACCAAAATGACACAGGCCATTAAATGTTGGAGACCTATAAGAAAATTATTGATGAGCCGCTTCCAAGGCCTGGCGCTGCACTAGAACAGATTTGAGATGCCTGTAGATTTTCCTATAACCCTCGAATGTAAACCCTAAGCTCCTTGGACATATAAATACCCCTAGTTGCCTTGTCAAAAGGATCCCTTGGATCAACATTAGAAACCCCCTCTTCTTCACCTCTGACCTTCAGACTCCCTAACGACCATCACCTCGTTGAGCTAAGAACTAATACCACTTATATGGGATGCTTTCTAGTCATGAATTTGCCTCCACAGTTGCCTCCTACCTGGATCTCCTCCCTAGTTGGCCACATTCTCCAACTAGCATAAGGCTCTATTCAGCCACTATGACATCATCAACACCACACTAATGATGGAAATGACCGACATCCAGAGCAACAATAATGACTCGGTTGGTCCCCCTAATCCCCTGAGAAAACATCGCAAATCCCCCTCACCATTACCAATGAGTGGTACAAAGACCTAACGGCCCCTCTTCGATTACATGTAACATTGACCACAATGTAGATACACTATAAAATGGTATAACCATCATTCCGTACACATAGCATCATTTGGTAATATATCAACATGATCATAATCCACCAATGTTGGATATGCATAATATGATGAAGAAAATCTAGGAGTTAGAAAATAGAGAGAAAATCCAAAGAAATTCCCAATAGACATAACCTAATATGTTTTAGACTAAGTCCTTACATTATTGACCCCTATCTTCTTATTGATTTGTTTGATATGAGGAATCACTCTAACACAGAACAAAATGAAGAAATAAGGATATTAAGGAATAAATATGGGAAAAATGAATTTAACGAACTAAATTTTAGTATGCTATTAACTTTGCAACCCATGAAAACAATTCCTATAAAATTATTTTCACAATACAAATATGTACATTATATATATATATATATATATATATATATATATATATATATATATATATATATATATATATATATATATATATATGTGTGTGTGTGTGTGTGTGTGTGTGTCTATCATCTATACTAGTGTATTACATAATAGACATGTAACATATGATGTATATAATGATAATGGGTAATTATTAGAATATCATATGTGACCATATGTATAAAGATGACTACTATACTAACTAACTCAATATGAGATATCATAACAACCAAAATTGATTATTAAATATAATACTCCAAAGGGAAGAAATGGTAATTTCACCCAATAAGAACCTAGAATGTGATTTCCAGGACAAGAAATATCCAATAACCCTAGGACATTCTCTCTTGATAGATTCATCAAAGATTGGAATTTTGATCCTTTTGGGCATCTTGATTGGTAATTTTTGATTTGAAGTAGGTACTAAATTCTCGACTTTTTATTGAACTGTTTTATTTCCCTCTTGAACTTAGTTGGTAGAATTTTGCAAAAGTAGTGAGCCTTATTAGTTTAGCCTTGTTTTCCTGTTAAGGCCACCACATTTAATCTAATATTGGATATCATGGAATAATTCACTAAAATTATTGGATTTGCAAATTGGCACATAAAAGTTTGAATATTGGCTAAGAGCTTTGGCTCACTAGATTCAATGGGTCATATCCCTTACACCTGCATAGATGATTATAGACAAGTAGAGGTCCCCTAGTATTGGTTACCCCCATAGGAAAAAGTGTCATTCTCTCATGGAGGGGGGAACACTAGGCACCTAGTCCTGGAAAAGACAAAATATTATATTTGATGTTTCAATGGATACATTAGTTCATTTTGAATACTTTAATATCCTTCTATTAGTTTTGATAATATCTTTATGGTTTCTAGTTGGCACTTTGAATTGTTGTATCCATTTGAAATTAGCATGGTAACTAGACCATCTTCTTGTTATTATCATATTAAACCAATAAAACTTGCCTATATTGGCTTACATAGATCCTTATTTTTTAAAATAGCTCAAAAATTGAATTAGTACCATCCTTATTGACTTATGTTTCCCTTCTTGGGGGCCATGTGTTGTTTATTTTTGTCTGGGAAATCTTGGACAAAGGTATTGTCCCATGATGAAGATTATATTTCTGAGATTGGAGCCAATGTTTCCCTTAATGAAGGCCCATGTGAGGACCATGTCTTCTTGCTAATGTGATCATCTCTCAAATATTTTTCTCCCATAACTTGTACACATGGTACATACCAATTACTCAAGAAACATCAAATATTATTCAGCATTGGAGCTAAATTTTGATCATGGGCATCCTTGATTCCTTGCCCTCCTAAATCTTTGAAGGATGCCACCTTCTTACAAGAGACCAGGGAGAGTTTCTTCTAATCTCTATCACCAAACTAGATGAAGCCCTTTATATGTGTATTAATGTCATTGCAGAGAGATGGAGAGAGACATATACTTTTCACTATATTGAAAGGATGGCTTGGAAAGTGGACTTGGTGAGGGTGACTCTTCCTGATAATGATAAATGTCTTGCAGGCCAGATGCTCATGTGTTCCTTTATAGTGGTTGTGATATGTCAGTGTGTTCTTGTTCAGTCAATGATGCAAAATGCCGACACCCAAGTAGCATCCCAGGTCATCGGTGCAGACAATGTCAATATGTCGTTAGAAGACACGCTTCTCTACACGAGAGGTATTTGAGGAAAAGAAGTAGTAAGATTTGTTTCCTTTGAAGTAACTTGACCTGATAGTGTAATGAAGGCATTAAAAATATTGAAGATGACTTAGGCTGGATGTGTAACAGCTTATGACAACAAATTAAAGAATTTCATCATCAAACAAGGCATGTGTGAGAGGCATACCATGCATGTTTTATGAGGGATATGGGTTTCCATTGCTTATCACTCAAACCTTTTTAAATCACGTGAGTTAGTTGTTCCATAAACAAGATAAAATGTAGGGATTGAGTAGGTCACCTTAATAGAAACCCTAGGAGGACCAAAAAGGCTCAAGAGGGACATCTTCCCAAAGAGTAGAGGTCCTATAAAAGGCCTTAGAGAGGTCCATCTTGATGTTGACCCACTTCTTGCCATTGGTTTTCTATTTCATGGAGCGTAAAACTTCTTGAACAAGTAGGATGATGTGACTTATGAACCAACCTGGAATGAAACTTGGTTATCTCTCCAAAATCTAGGAGTTAAGGCAAGGTTTGTGATGCTCCAAAAGGATCTTAGATTTTATTTTGAAGCATGAATTATTCAAAGAGATTGGTTGTAGATCACTATGATGCTGGGGTTGCCAGGTCTTTGGGATAAGAACCATGTGCGTTTTTGAGAGCCTACAACTGATGATGCCAAAATTGAAGAATTTTTTACTGTAAGGATGACATAATTACCGACCTAGTCCTAATGGGTATGAATGAACTCATTGTAAACACCATCAGGCCCAGGAGCTTTAGAGGGTGACATAAAGAAGGGTATTTTCTTCACTTCAACATGTCCAGGATTATGGCCACAAAGTTTACTCCTTACGAAGATATACATTGGAAGATGAAAACATAGGCTTCAATGCTACCATGTCTGGAAGGGGCAGAATCATCAATGGTTATGAGCTAGCCATAATAGTCTTGACTAAATTATTTAGAGTAGATGGAGAGCAAAACTATCTGTCTACATCATTGTGTGATCGATTGATCTTGGTAAAGTGCCTTCATGACTTAACATAGATATCGAAAAGTATGGTGTTACCATCCCTATATTATAGCCAATGGATGTTGGAATTTTGTTGCTAGTCCATCTCCTCATGCATTAGAAATTTGCTATACTACTCTTGCAAATCAATAAAGAGCAATTCATAAGCAATGCTAGGCTAAGAGTTGTTTATTACATAACACTAGTCTAGTCTTGCAAGGATTGAAGATTTCTCCTTATGCTTCTTTCTTGTGTTGGACTTTTCCCATTTCATAGAAGCATGCTCAAAGGAGGTAAGAGCATAGAGGAAGGCTAGGGACTAATCCTAGCACGACATTAGATTTTGATGGAAGTTGGGAGAGATCACCCAACGGGCATGTGTCTTGAATCTCTTGCTTGGAATGAGATGCAACTGAGCTAGATAGAAGGATGGGGCTTTGTATAGGTACAATCTTGGTAGGATAGTATACTTGAATCCACCCTCATGAAGATATATTGGTAATATGGAAAAAACTCTATCAAGTTTCTCAGGAAGTCATTGTCATTTGAAGGAGTAGAAGTGACCGAACATTGGACTTCAGCAAGACCAGTATAAAGGATTAGGTTGTTGGTGTGATGCTCGCCACCACACAAAGAGAAATTACTCAAAACAAAGCACAAAATTATCACTAACAACCACATTACTACAAAATGGGTAAATTAAAATTGATCTCATCACATCATCTCAGGATGAAACATGTTATATATAAAGCCACAAACTAATACCACTTGTATCTCATACTTTCCAAAGGATACTACAAATCATCATTCACAGGCTAACTAGCCACAACCTATTGCATGTGATAACATGTTCACATATACAAATCATATATGTAAAACCAAGGCATACAGCCAAAAATAGTTAAATTAAAATTGATGTGATGCTCGTCGCCACACAAAGAGAGATTACTCAAAACAAAGCACATAATTATCACTAACAACCACATTACTACTAAATAGGTAAATTAAAATTGATCTCATCACATCATATTAGGATAAACCATGTTATATATAAAGCCACAAACTTATACCACTTGTATCTCATACTTGCCAAAGTATATTACATATCATCGTTCACAGGCTACCTAGCCACAACCTATTACATGTGATAACATGTTCACATATACAAATCATATATGTAAAACCAAGGCATACAACCAAAAAAAATCGATGTACAACATCTATAAAACACCCCAAGGACCTGAGAGTATAGGGAAAACACTTAGGACTCTACTACTAGACACTGCTTATGTATCCATGGTCCAATAGCTACAGCTCCTCTTGTTGTCAGTCTCAACCGCACGATCTCTACCTCATTGTGCATGACCACCTAAAAGATGTGGAAACCCACGGGGTGACACCTAACATCCCAATGAGAGATATAACTCTCTGCTAACATCTATTAAAAGCATAGATATGCTAAAGAAAATAAGCATGAAGATAGCATTGTAAACCTGGATGAGCAGATTCAGCTTAAGCATATGAAAAAAGCTAATAACACCATTTAAGAAGTGTAGATATCACAACTGAGTAGTAGAACATCTTATGATTTTAAAAGGTATATGAAGAACACGTAAAACTATTATAAACTAAACAATATAAGAAATAAGGAAAGGGTCATCCAATGTGAATCATATTTGACCCTAAGAAAATAAACTACACGACTATGTTACATCTTTTATTATCATGCCCTAAGCATTTGAGGCTTACCACTCAAATCCAATCGACCCCCGTGAAGTCGAAATTGGTACCACACAAGATCTGTGGAGGGTCATACTCTGTGATCTCACCAACACCTCTCAGTCAGTATGAGAGAAACACCACAAAGACAAAACAATCAACTACAAATAGTGACATATAGTCAAGCTGATAAACACCTAGCCTGCCTTGGTATATGGCATAGTGCTAGAAAATAGGCTCACACATGACCGTTCTAAAATGAGCCATAATTGTAGTTATATTGTTTCCTATGACATATCACAATATCACAACATCTAAGGCATGACCTTAGACATCCTTCATCATCCTGTAATTGTGGATGTAAGGAGATACTCAACTTGCACCCCCACATATTCAACAATATGCACTCTGAGTTTCTCATAGAAAGGACTCATTTCACCTCTAGCAATTACTGACACTGACGATGGATCTATGGTGCAGGGCAACTTCATGATTAGGGTTTCACTTTATTAGTTATGCCAATTGGGTGTATTAAGGCTGCATCATAAAAGTGGACATAAAAACCCTAATTTTTTTTAGCAAGCATAATTGTATAACAACTTCATAAGATATAACATGTATAAGGTACAAAATTGTCAAATCATCTCATGATATCACCTCCATTCAAAGCCATCACCAACATCGCATGTTACATCTACCATACAAGGCAAACATCATTATCACATCACAATGGGATAACAATCCCTCATCTCATCACTGGAGTATATCACGTCTCACTAAACATAGAGCACTTTTTAGGTCATTAAACCCAATCATATAATTCTTGCACATTTAATATCACACCAAGCCTCAACAATGCTGATAATCACCATCCTGTATTATATAAGGAACACCATAGCATTCACATAGCTATGATGTTCATTTCACCTACAAGGTTAGGGTTATAAAAGTAGGAGAGAGAAAACATCATCTCATGCTAATTACTTAAACCATGGCAAACAATTACATCTCATTCCCAAAAGTTTGGGTTAGGGTTTCTCATTTAACTGATTAGGGTCTCTAACACAATAATCATCCTTGAACCCTAGATACACATCTCCGACATTCTTAGAGAACATTAGGGTTTAGTATCATATTTATGATTATTCAACCATTCACTTCAACAAGTACCATTAAGTGTGACTAATCATACATCATCACTTGAAGAGACCCTCACTCACTTATGTGTATGTAGTGACCAACATGATGACCGCATGTGTAGCGACCGTACTAGGTCAAACCTTGTTGTGACCGAAGCAACCATGCCCTAGTGTAGCGACCCGCTACATAGATTTAACTTGTTATGTCCAAACAAAGGTACTAATGTAGCGACCATCAAACTAGAACACAAACAATGGTACTAATGTAGCGACCATCAAACTAGCACACAAGCGACTGTGACAAAGCATGGGCAGGTGTATCAACCTCAAGAAATTACTTGCCACAACCAAGAAAAACATGTATAGGGACCTGTCACACAATCCATGTGTTGTGACCAAACCAACACAAAGTGTAGCGGCCAATGGTGATTAGGGTTAGCTATTTAGTGCCCACAACACATCACCTTATACCTTAGATAACTCAAACCAATCTCATGTTATGACCACAAGAAGACCAAGAAAAGTATGTCGAACGTAATATAACCAAATCAACTCAAGTCATGACTTACAACCATAAGAAAGTCAAGGAGTATGACAACCAACCCACTACTAGGGTTAGGGTTTGATGCACCCGCAACAATCCACAAACTTGTAGCGACCCCAAGGGTTAGATATAAGAGTAGCGACCGTCAAGGTAAAACTCCAAATTGAACATAATCACCTTCAAAACATATCTAAACCAAGATTAAAATAGGTTATATTCATCAAGAAAAACTAGGAGTTATCGAGGGAAAACTCCAAGCAAGGATGAACAATAAAACCCTGAAACCAACGTCACATGACAACCATGGAAAACCGTTATAATAAGAGGTAAACCAAGCACCAAACTCATGAAATAGTAGATCAAAACCTCAAACCTCATATGATGGGTGAATCATAAAATGATGATAGAACCAAAGATGATGTTTCATGTAGGAATCCATAACTCCTCCATCACTCATAATCAGGAATAAGAAATTAGGGTTTAGGAGAAAGAATAATCCATGAAAGAGTACTTTAAATCATAAATCCTAGATCATAACAACATCATACATCATCTTTAATTCACATTTTAGAGTGTAGAACATAAACATGCATATAAGATTATGGTGCAAATAATATAAGAGGGGAAAGTTATATAACCTGCCTTAGGTTGAAGATCAAGATGTAAGATCACAAGCTCCGAGAGAGAAGAAGAAACTCTAACCAAGAACAACTCCACAACCAAAAGATCACCTCAGGAAGAAGAAAGCATACCAAGGTCAAAGGAGAGCTCAAGATGGATAAAACTCAAACCCTATCTGAAAAAGAGAGAAGAAAGAAGGAACCTTCTTTTTACATTGATACCGCCATGGGAGAACCATAGTCTTTGACCTTTGTGAAGAGAAGATCCTCAAGATAGACACCATGGTCAAGACATAGTCTCATGGCCAAGAAAAGAGAAGAAGGTAGGGTAGAGAGCCAAAAGAAAATGTGACCAAGGAGAGATAACAACTTTACAAGAGAAAAGATCACCACAAGGAAGATGATCAAGCTCAAGATCACCACATGCAAGGTTGGTCGGACACCAAAGCTTCCAAGATTAGTCCTCTTTTTCTCCATAAAAATCCAAGGATGAACACAAGTGAGGAGAGAAAGAATAGGGTTGAAAAGGATACTTGCATGTGAAGGAGAGGGGTTATATACCCAAGGTAGGAGGGAAGACAGGGGTTCTGAGGTGTTAAAATAAGAGATCATCAAAAGGACACTATTCCATCAAGGAAACAACCATATAACCACTTAACACATGCACGCATTGATGGGTGATATAGCCTAGGGAGTGTAGTAACCACCTAGGTCAGCTACATCCCATTTTGTGGTCACAACACACTAGGGTAGACCATATAGCAACTGCTACACTAGATCACCCACTCAACATGGTTGAAACACCACTAAAAGACAAACCCTATCGACCAAACCACACCTAGGTCACTATGGTCAAAGAGACCAACACCTAGGGCAAGCGTTGCAGTCACAACACTCATGCAAGAGTGGTGTTGGGGTTGCAACACACATATACTCAAGTATGGTTGACACATATTAATAAAGAAAACCCTAGAAACCCTAATCTCATCATGTGATGTCACATCATTAACCATGGTCCAAGAAAAAAACCCCTACACTCCTTTCTCTTTCTCATGATTCTAATACATAAAGGGCAGACTCTACATGTGACAAATTGCAAGATAACCCCCCTATGCTCCTTTCTCTTTCTCATGATTATAATACATAAAGGGTAGACTCTACATGTGACAAACTGCAACTTGGTCCAAAACAGACATAACAAGCTCAAACATCAGCCAAACAGGACAAAACTGAAAAGATAAGCTTGTCACATGTTATAAAAGCAACTCAAAAGATTAGATTAAGGTTTAAGCATCCCATTAAGCAAAGCAAGCTCACTTAACCCTTAAGATAGTTCAGGGGCCTTACATTTGAACATGGAGTTGTTATGACAGTCAAGATGACGACCTCCTTTCTTCTCAGAAATTGCATGCATTGTGTTAAAATTTCAAACCACATCCCAAGAATTGGGTACAATGTGTGAAATTTCCATGAGTCTTGACCACATGCATTTCCTTTTAGAGGGACTTAAGTTCCAATAGACGAAATGTTCCATCTTCTATTAAGCATGCAATGGATTAATGAATGGTGATTCTAAATGATGCCAATGTCAAAGTGGGCCCTATCCCACAAGATCATATGTCCTCAAAGAATCCTAGGGATTTTACTCTATGTTAGGAGGAGTAACCCAATTTCTTGATAAGATTTTCCACAGATTTACCACTATACCCAATATCAACAAAGGCCAAGACATGATGTTTTTATGTGAATTTGTATTCTCTAAGTAGATGATTTTTTTTCCTTAGATCAACTGCCTTGGACATTCCAATAAAGGATGTCAATCATTAATAATACAAGAGTGGGGGTTGAGAATAAGCCACTCAATGGAAACCAGCCCACATACCCACGTGTTGTTTAGTTCCATATGGGTCAATAACCTTGTAACCTGCTTCACTTATAGTATCTTTCGTAACCTAGTTGTTTTCATCAAAAACTAGTTGCTTCTTAAGGTGATTAGAACCTAGTTAGCCAACTAATTGTGCTAGCTTCCTTTTTCCCTTTCTCTACCCAGACTAACAACAATATTTTGATAATATCAGGTAGTTCATTAGGAAAAACATCAGTGAAATCTTGAACCACATATTATCATCCAACTGTGGTGGTGATGGGTCAGGCACTATTAGATGCCAGGTATACTTGACATCCATGTGAGATAAGATTTTCAACTTTGACGGCTGAAATGATAAATGTCCAACTATCATGCTTTTTCCCTTTATACAGAGTCACTGACCATCAAGTTATAGCAAGATAACCTTTCTCTCACCACAAAATAAAACCATATCAAACTTTCTCAACCAATTCAATGACAATTCATTTATAGAATGACGTCGAAGGTCGTCATGTATAAGAGGATAAACTGTATTACAAACATCTAGATAGATATGCAAATGGAAATGGGTGGGATTTTTAGAAAAGAAGAGCACACCCTACAACTAGGGGTCTGAACATCAAGAACAAATTCCATATATATAGGTTCTATATCTAGCCTCTCAGCAAGTTTAGAAGATATAAAGGAATTTGAAGATCCAGAGTCAAATAAAGCTTTTATTGAATGTACATTCAAATGCATTGTACCTTCAATCACTTCATTATCATCACCAACATCCATAGGCTTTTATGGCATGTACATTCGGATGCACTGTACCTTCAATCACTTCATTATCATCACCAACATCCATAACATGCATCGAGAAGACTTTACCATTATGCCACTCCCTAAAGGGAACTGACCCTAAGGGTTGTTGTTATACCTTGCAGGTGTATTAGGACAAAGTTATGGTTGTTGAGTAGGAATAGGGCATTGCTGAAGTTGGGGGCACTGCGGCCTAATGTGCCTAGTTTAACCACACTGATGACATAACCTACTTTCCTTCTGTAGGTACTCTAGGATTCCCTATAGGACATCTCCCTAGAGGGTGATGAAGAGCACAATGGTTGCACTTATAACAGTTTTGTACTCCACCAATGGTTTTCCTCTTTTTGTTATGTGATGGAGCTTGAAAACCATAATAGGACTCAATAACCAGGGATTTATCAACCATCTGTTGGAATGTAAGAGAAATTTATGAATTTTGGAGAACGACCCATGTGGTAGTTGAGTCCTTCCAATAATAGACTAGACATATGATCCTCACTCAAACTAGTAACATAATGCTCAAGCAAGAGAAATTATTGCACAAAAGTTGGACATACCAACAGCCTTACTTCAAACTGTAGAACTCTACTTCTTTATTCCTAAGAGTGATAGTGCAGATGCACTCCTCACAAAAGAGTGCTAAGAATTTTTCTCAACAAAGGTGGAAGTATCACAAGATCGAGTTATTCTATTCCACCAAACTCTTCTTGGTCCAACCAGCACATAAGAGGAAAACTAGACATTCTAGTGAGGAGGGCAAGCCATACCCTCTGAAGTTCTTTCCAAGGAAAGAGCCTAGTTATCTTCCTTATTAACCATCTTCAGCTCATCCTCACCCTTGAAGTAGGGTGGTTGCATCTACACAAAGTCAGTCTGAGAGTACTCATTTGACTTGTTAAAAATGGGAGGGTATTCAGCTTTCTCGCCATCAATGTAGTGAGAAACTATCATAGTAAGGCTAACCCTTCTCAGGTTAGATGCCAATTGGAGTAGCAGAGGTGGGATGGACAACCCCATGATTTATAAGTGGAACCTGACAACTCAGGTTGTTCAATAGAGGGGGATTCACCGATGGCATGCCAAAGTGAGGGTTTTTCAATGTGGTGTACCCATTTGAAAGGCCAGACTCAAGGGTGGCACTAGAATGCTCAATAGGTTTGTTCTACTGAAATGTAGGTATAAATTTTAGGGGAAACATACTAATAAAAAATTATGAGATAGTTAGTTTACTGACTACAATAGGCTCTGATACCATCTTGTGAGGAGAGATGCCCAATAGGGGATCTACTATTCATTTAATTTAAAATAATTATACATACAACCACATGCATGCATAAACACAGTATCTAAGTTCTCAAGTAAAGGGGTGCATAATATTTTCTAAAACAGATTGGAAAACAACATAGTATTTTAGTAGTAGTCAGGTAAATCTAACTACTATAAAATTTTGTCCAAGTTTAACCATGGGGTCACGAGGGGAAGCTAACAAGATAAGAAATAGAATCTAACAAGTTTAGTTGCAATGAGAAACCTATCCATCTCATAATTCTTCCTAAAGCTAGACTTGGACGATGCCTCTTACTTCCTGATCCTCAAGTTGTTTAACCTTTAGGTAGGATGAATGAAACACCCAGATGAGTAGATCAAGGAAAAGGTGTCAGTATAAAGCTGAATATGTATAGTGTATTGATAATTGAGCATTGTCTAAGATGAAGAAAGATCAATTCAAGATTTTCCAATAAGGGAGGTTGAAAATAGAAAAAGGTCCAAAAGATTTAATATGAGGCATGCTTTACAAATATATGATTGTCAATACATAATATTATTTATTTTGTACAATTGTGAATTTAAATAGTATAATTACAAAAATAATGAATGTTATCATGCAGATATGTAATCATCACAACTTAAATACACACAAATATGCATTATGATCTAAATATATATATAAAAAGAAATGAAAATATGTCTATCTGAAAACGGGGGATTAATCAACCTTTTATGTATCTATGTGGCCAATTATGTGGCTAATCCGCTTTTAGGGAGATTTCCAATATGCGATTTGGTAGGTAGTCGAAACTTGGGATGCGGTCACTTATGTGGCTTCACAGACAAACTTTTGAGACACTAACCTTCACAACCCAACTATGGTCCTCTTATTTTCATTCCTAAAACCACAACAATGAAACAACAGCTAGTGGTTGGTGAGTAATCAAATTTCTTTATTAGCCAACTTTTAACTTGTTTTGCATGTATTTGATGCATTATTTCTATTAAAGAAAGTTGACCTATACATAATATATTGATCTAAGTGTATAACTCATTCCCTTTATAGTGATATTAAAGATCTTCCACTGGTTAGGAAGGAAAATGTAATAAACTAAACAACATGTATGAGAAAATTTGTTAAACCAAATAACGTGGTTTAAGAAATTTGTTAAATTAAAGAACATGATAAAGTAAATTGTCCTCAAAGTACAACTATCTTGACTCCACCCCTATGGTAGTGGTGCTCCTTGGAAAAGCCAAAGAGCTTGGAGAGGAAGGATATGGAAGCCGCCTCTGATGTTTTATTCTCAGTTGCTGCTAGGTCAGTGATAACACCAAATTTTGTGATGTTTTGGCCCTCATTTCGTTATCAAATCTGCCCTTTTAAACTATTTTCCTCTCCTTTTTTGTCATGTTTTTGAATAAACAGGCCACGCTATGCTCTTAACTTAATTTTATCATCTTTTGCAGAGTTTTCCTCACTTTTCGACTCATTTATCAGCAAAAAGGCCCGTCCCGGCCCACGAACGTGTTCCACCTGCATCGGCCTTCTTACCAACCAGTCGGCCGATATGCTCGCTGCCCGACACAGGGTAGCACGATACACTACCGCACGACACGAGGCTGCCACGCAAGAAGGAGCTGATGGGCGATACGCCGCTTACCCGACAGGGAGCCAGACTTGCCACGACTGTTGAAGTGTGTCGCGCGATACATGCCACCCACCGGCAGGCGCCACTTGTCACGATGACTGACACGCTCACAAGCCCGACATCCTTGTATCGGGTGACACACATATCAGGCATCCCTTAATCCGTGATGATGGTGTTGATGGAAGACACGTGGCGCCCGGAGGACCCCAACTTCTCCCATCTGCTGCCTATAAATAGCAGCTACAGGTCTCCGATGGGACGGGTCGGGGAAAAAGGTTAGAATCTCTCGAAAGCCAACTTGGGAAAGCATCTGGAGCCAGTGTGTCGTGCCTCAGAGGTGTACCGGGCGATACTAGGTGAGCACTTCCCCAACCTGAGAGGGAGGGAATGGTTCACTTAGGATCGGCCTCGGGCACCGCTGTAGACCAATATCGGCTAACAAGAATAGCCGATATGAGTACCCAATACTCTAAGAAAAACTCTGGCCCGACACAATACCAAGCCCGATACGCATCACCGGTCACGGCGTGTCGCCCGAGAGGGTGCCGCCCGACACAACCATATCGGGCATGAGCGCCCCGCACGATACGTTCGCTCGTCATGAGCGTTTCACCCGAGAGGGTGTGCCGCCCGACACGGGCGTATCGGGCAATGCTCCCGCCTGGTATCGGGCTGGAGGATCTGATGTTGCTTGTCACCCTTCTAAATCAAGAAGGCGACGTTTATCTTTACTTGTTTCAGTCATTTACTTTCTTTACTTATGCAATGTAACCAGACCCTTTTATGCTAATGGAATTAGAAGAGTTTTAATTAACCATTGCTTTATGTTTGGTCCCTTTTTGTTGGAAGATTGTTTTGTTTAGCATCTGAACTATAGCTTGTACGCTTGGATCACATTTCGACTAGCTACCGAATCGTGTTTTCCCGTTGCAGCAGCCTCGAGAGAGGTGTTGTGGGTCTAGTGTTTGGTCCGATAAGGGAGTACGAGAGTGCCCAGGGTCGGAGTTGCTTTAGTAACCTTTCCACTCTAACTTAAGACCAGCAATCTTGCCCAGTGTCGGAGTTGCTTGACAACACTCTCTTTTTCCTTTTTTTTATATTTTAACCTGAAATGAGTAGTTCGTATTATTAATACAGGTTTTCTAACTTGATTTTCACATTCTATTCAGGTACTCGGAAGGGAAGCAGTTTGATCATCTGAGCACTGACATCACCAGACATACCGCCTCACATTGAGCCACCTCTTTTAGATGGTGAGCGACATGTGAGAGCTAGACCTCACTCGCCTCCGCCTGAAGACAATGATTGCTATGACGGCAATCATCAACAAGAAGATCCTGAAATAGAACAATTCGAGGATGATCATCGTCGGGAGAGACGTCGTCATCACCGGAGACACAGGAGAAATCAAAATAATCAAGATCAGAACCAGGGAGACAGTGACAGTGACGATTCCAATGAAGAAGAAAAGACCCTTAGGGAGTTAGCTGCCACCAAGGCTAATAATTCCAGATGTCCTGTTGTCATCCTGAGATTCAACACAACCAACTTCGAGCTAAAACCATCCATCATCTCTATGATCCAGAACAAGAGCTTCAGAGGGAATTCAAAGAATGATAATCCTTATCACCATTTAGATGCTTTTAAAAACATCTGTGATACCATCAAAATGTGGGGAGTACCACAGGAGGTGATCTATTGTAAGGGTTTTATCTTCTCTTTAGAAGATAAGGCTCTATCTTGGTACCTCAAGCTGCCACACCAAGATCTTAACGGATGGAGTGCACTGGCAGATGCCTTTGTAAACAAGTTTTATCCTACCGAGAAAACTATCCAGAATAGACAAAGGATCACATCTTTCATGCAAAAGCCGAACGAGAATCTACATGATGCCTGGGAACGATATCAAGAATATCATAGGGATTGCCCTCATCACAACTATAAGAAGGGTTTCTTGATAACTACCTTCTACAACAGCAGATCCAAAAAGGGTTTCGCCTGAGGAAAGGGTTTCGCTGAATGCAGCAACAGGCAGTTACTTTCTGGGGAAGAAGCCTAGAAGATCCAAAAAGATCATCGAGAACATGGCCGAGTTGCAAGCTGGCACCGACTACGATAGATCAGACAGGGGACATGCTAAGAAGGCTAGTGAAGGACCTTCAATTGAATCCAAGGCTCTAGAAACTATCACCTCTCAAATCCAGAGGATAGCCACTGATGTCAAACAGTTGAAAGAATCAAGTGGAAAGGGGAAGAAACAAGTCGAAAAGGTCATGAAATGTGTCACCTGCAGAGAAGGTGGACACGGGGTAGATAACTGTATCTACAACCGACCTGACGAGTCGAGCGAAAGTGAATCTGAAGCTGAGGAGGCTGAGAACGTCTCTTTCATTAATTTCAAGAGGCCAGATCATCCTGGTTTTATCTATGGCAACAAGGATGCAGCCGAAAACTCGCATCAGCTGCATAACCCCACCAAGCAACCCAAAGTTTTTGAGAAAAGAGGAGGACAAAGTCAGTTCACCAGAACCACTTCTTTCCAGTCAAACAAGGCAAATTTCCAAGGTCAAGGAAAGTACCAAGGTCGCCAAGCGGCAAACACTAGTCAAAGTCAAAGTCAAGTCAAGGAGCAAGGACAAGACAAGGTTTCAAACTAACCAGACTTGGTTGGCCAGTTATTCGATTTTGTAAAAAGACAAGATATCATCAATAACCAGCTGGCGCAAAGTGCGCTTTCAAATTCAGGAGTTCTGAACACAATGCAGGTCCAGATGGTAGACATGCAGACACACCAATGCCAAATCGATCAGTAGTTGGCATTAATAGCCGAATTGATAAAGAATCCATCGGGTAAGATACCCTCCAACACCGAATCTACCAAAATGGTAGTGCTGAGATCCGGAAGAATGGTAGAACGTCATGAAGAAGCCAGACCAGAGGTACCTGAACCGAGGACTGTGGCTGATAATCCAGCAGAAGAAGTCAATCAACAAGCTCATGATAGAGAACCTAAACCAAGATCCTTTGAGGAGTTATCTGGTAAGAGAAGCCCTTACTCTCCCAAGTTGCCTTTTCCTTACAAGTTGATAAAGGAACACCTTAAGAAGTGCCACGAGAAGTTCATGGAATCAATAAAGAAACTTCATCTCGAAGTACCTTTTTTAGACGCTTTAGAAGAGATGCCGACTTACACTAAGATTTTCAAAGATTTGATTCCCAAGAAGAGCAGAGGAGGAAGTATCGAGATAGTGCATCTAGCAAGTATGTCCTCTGCTTTTGTCAAACAAAATTTTCCTGACAAAAAGAAAGATCCAGGGGCTTTCACTATTCCTTTCGCCATTGGAGATAACATTGAACAAAAAGGTCTTGCCGATTTAGGGGCTAGCATCAGCCTTATAACCCTAAGCTTCGTGCAGAGATTAGGTTTGACTGATATGGTCAAAACCAATATGAGAATTGAATTAGCAGATCATACCTTTAAAAGGCTTGTTGGCGTTGTCGAAGATGTACCTATCTGGGTAGGAAGTTTCTTCATTCCTTGTGATATCGTTGTCATTGATACCGTGGAGGACCCTGGCTGTCCTATCATCTTTGGACGTCCTTTCTTGGCTAAAGGAAGGGCGTTGATCGATGTTGCTGAGGGAATATTCACTCTAAGGGTCAGAAATGACCACTTAGACTTTAAAGTAAAGGATGCGATGAAAGGACCATCCCTGTTAGAGTCTGCTTGCTCTGCGGAAAGCTACAACCAGTTCTGCGAAGAGGTAGAAGAAGATATCTTGATGGTAGACCCTCTTGTGAGGGTGATAAGAAGTCAAGATTCTGACTCTGAAAATCTAGAAGTTGTGGAGTTTCTCAGCTATCTTAACCAGTCTGATGAAGACCTGAGCAACAAGGAAGAGGTAGTGGAAACAGTTAAGTTTCCCTCTCTTGAGGAGGCGCCGGAAGAACAGTCACCCAAGGCCAAGCCTGAGTTGCAGCAGTTACCAGAAGGGTTGAAATATGAATTCCTAGATCAAGAGGAGAGGAATCATGTCATCGTCAATGCCCATCTTACAAAAGATCAGTTAGACATACTTCTTGGGGAGTTAAGACTCCACAGGCAGGCTATAGGATACTTGGTAGAAGATATCAAAGGCTTTAGCCCTACATTGTGTATGCATCGCATCAAATTGGGGGAATCTGCCAGACCTCTGGCTCAACCCTAGAGAAAATTGAATCAGATGCTGAAAGAAGTCGTAAAGAAAGAAGTAATCAAGTTGAGGGATGCTGGGATCATTTACCCGATCAGCGACAGTAACTGGGTAAGCCCGATCCATGTAGTACCCAAGAAGGGTGGTATAACAGTAGTAAAGGGAGATAAAGGCGATGAAGTGGCAGACCATCACAGGATGGAGAATGTGTATTGACTACCAGAAGCTAAACCAAGCTACTAAAAAAGATCATTATTCGCTTCCTTTCATTGATCAAGTTCTTGAAAGATTAGCGCATCATGACTTCCTCTATTTCTTGGATGGTTTTTCAAGATTTTATCAGGTCCCCATCCTGCCAGATGACCAAGAAAAAACCTCGACCTTCAGGAGGATGCCTTTCGGCCTGTGCAATGCTCCCACTACGTTTCAACGCTGCATGATATCAATGTTCTCGGATTTCCTGGAGGATATCGTGGAAGTTTTCATGGACAACTTTTCTGTCTATAGAAAAGACTTCGATACCTGCCTGAAAAACCTCTCTTTGGTTCTGCAACGATGCGAGGAGAAGAGTTTGGTTTTAAACTGGGAGAAGTGCCATTTTATGGTACAAGAAGGCATCATTCTGGGACATAAAGTTTCGAGGCATGTCATCGAGGTAGATGTTAGCAAGGTTGAAGCCATATCCAAGCTTCCTCCAGAAATGTCTGTGACGGGAGTAAGGAGCTTCCTCGGGCACGCCGGCTACTACCGAAGATTTATAAAAGACTTCTCAAAGATTTCGAAACCGTTGTCCAACCTTCTGGTAAAAGATGTTGAATTCAATTTCTCTGACGATTGTCTAATCGCTTTTCAGGCTTTAAAGGATGCTCTTGTCTCACCACCCATTCTCCAAGCTCCAGACTGGGAGTTACCTTTCGAGCTTATGTGTGACGCCAGCGACTATGTAGTAGGAGCGGTCCTGGGGCAGAAAAAGGATAAAAAGCACCATGTAATCTGCTATGCTAGTCGCACCCTAGATGAATCTCAGGTAAATTATACAACTACTGAAAAAGAGATGCTCGCGATAGTCTTTTCTTTCGATAAGCTCAGATCTTACCTCATCGGAGCAAAGGTTAAAGTCTACACAGATCATGGGGCTATAAGATACCTTATGCAGAAGAAAGATACAAAGCCCAAGCTGTTGAGGTGGGCCTTGTTACTACAAGAGTTCGACTATGAGATAGTCGATAAGAAGGGTGCAGAGAATGTGGTCGCTGACCACTTATCAAGGATCATTGTGGAAGGATAGAGGGAACCACCTATTAATGACAATTATGCTAATGAAGCTTTGATGATGATTGAAACCAAGGAAGAGAGTTTACCTTGGTTTGTAGATATCTATAATTATCTTGCCTGCGGAGAACTGCCCCCTGACATAACCTATAACCAAAAGAAGAAGCTCTTCACAGATGTAAAGAATTACTACTGGGATGATCCTCTCCTTTTTAGAAGATGTGCAGATAACTTGTACCGAAGATGCATTCCCGAAGAAGAGATCCCGAACATTCTGAAAGAGTGTCACGCCTCCCCTTATAGAGGACATCTGGGTAGTGAAAGGAATGCTGCCAAAGTACTGCAATCAGGTTTTTACTAGCCCTCTTTATTCAAAGATGTTGCAAAGTATGTAAAAGTCTGTAAAGAGTGCCAATTGACAGGAAATATTAGACGAAGAAACGATATGCCTATGGAAAATTGGGTTGAAGTGGAGATCTTTGATGTATGGGGGATTGACTACATGGGATCGTTTCCCCCATCAAAGGGATATCAGTAAATTCTAGTGGCAGTGGATTGTGTATCCAAATGGGTAGAAGTTGTGGCAACTCAAACGTGCGACTCTAAGTCAGTGATCAAGTTGTTCGAAAAGACAATTTTCCCTCGTTTCGGTGTACCTCGTACTATAATAAGTGACGGTGGATCGCATTTCGAAGAAAGACAGTTTGAAGCATTCTTGCGAAAGTATGGAGTTAAACACAAGGTCGCTACGCCCTACCACCCACAAACTTCTAGGCAGGTAGAGGTTTCGAATAGACAAATCAAGCAGATTCTAGAGAAGACTGTCAACCGTACGAGGAAATATTGGTCAATGAAGCTTGACGACGCACTTTGGGCCTACAGAACTTCCTATAAAGTGCCCATTGGAACCACTCCTTCCAAGTTGATCTATGGGAAATCTTGTCATCTACCCCTTGAGATGGAACACAAGGCCCTTTGGGCGATTAAGTTCTTGAACATGGATCTGGAGAAGGTAGGAGAGAAGAGATATTTGCAGTTGCAAGAACTCGAAGAATTGAGGATGCATGCTTACGAGAACGCAAAGATCTATAAACAGAGGACAAAGGTGTGGTATGATGCCCGCCTGAAGAGGAAGGACGTAAGTGAAGATGACAAAGTTTTATTTTTTAAATCTTCCATTCGTCTTTTTCCTGGTAAGTTACAAACGAGATGGTCCGGACCGTTCACCGTATCAAAGATATACCCGTCCGGAATGATAGAGCTATATGACAAAGATGACCCATCTAAGGTTTTTCAAGTGAACGGGCACAGGGTGAAAAGGTTCTATGAAGACAAAGCTTTCGTTAGAAGGACAAAGATCCACTTGCAAGATATGGATACTGCTGAAGGCGAAAAGTGAAGGACCTGGAGCTGTCGAGCTGGCGACGCAAACTACAACACTTCTCGGGAGGCAGCCTGAGCTTTTACTTTTCCTAGAATAGGATGTTATTTACTTTCTTGCAAGAAAAACACTATGAACACTTGGACTGTAATAAGGCCTGAGTCAGTGCATGCATCACGTGCGTTGACTCTTCTGTTTTATGGGCCACCGCTCTATTTTATGAGCATTGATGAGTAATACTATCTGAGGTCTGGAACTTAACCTTAGGCCAATGATGTTTTACCCATCAATTGCTTTTTACTTCGCTTTGTTTTTGGGTTTTTCATTTAGAATTTTGACCTGAAGACCTTGTATTGGGGAAGTATCCCCTTTTCCTGATCGTATCTGGAAAAGACTCAGCCAGTGCGTAGAACACACTCGTATCGGGTGACGGTATATCAGGCATCGCATAAGCCGTGTCGGACGACACGCCCGGGCGGCGAGCATCCGTATCGGGCAAGATGAGTAATTACCCTTGATTAGACGGATGGGACTGCTCGTCTCAGGAATGACTTGTCTCAACGGCCGATGCGCTTCCCGGATTTACTCGTATTACCCCCGGCTGAGATTGCTATATATAGTACGGAGGTTTTACTGTGTCAGGCTAATGCTTTTACTTTTCACCTACCCATATCGTGCAGTAATTTCTCCCTCTGCTCCCATGTCACGCAGCTTAGCTTCTGCTCTCGTATCGCGCAGAACACCTAAGAAAGCAAAGATATGGCCCGTACAAAGCAAACCGTCATTCGATTTGACGAACACGACAGAAGGATCAACACTGAGGCCGCAGCTGAAGCGACAACAGTCGGGTAGAAACGCCTGAATCTCGAGGCAGTTGGGCCATCAACCGTTGAGAAGAGAGCAAGGACAGAAGAAGTAACGGCTCCATATTATGACGATGCAGCCGGAACAAGTGCAAAGCTCTTAAGAAGGAAACGCAAGGCTCGTGCAGATTATGACGATGATGACCGACCTATGGTAGACAGAGAGCTCTTGAAAACATTTGTGGATACTATATCGAAAGAAGATGCCCCCCATGAAGAAGGTGGCTTCATGGCTGATGAACCCAAAATACCCACATTCAATCCAGAAGCCACTGGAGAAAGACTTCCATGGATTTTCTCTTTTGGATATGGTCCTAAACCACCACAGAAGACAGACTATGATAAGGAAATGGATAAATTATGGGATGAATATAACTTATCCTTGACATCCATTGATATTTCTTCATACGATAGTGAAAAGGATGAAGAAAAGCAAACAGTAAAATATCATTCTATTCATTGTACTCAAGAGAAGCATTCATATTTCCTTGATGATGAGTTCGGAATAGTATGTAAATTCTGCTCTGTTGTATTGCTGGAAATGAGGAATATACTGCCGAATTTTGCCATCACTCCGGCATATACAACAAAATGCTATTGTCTGACAGAAAGGATGGCTCAAAATTTGCTGAAAATATAACAGTCAAAGAGCCAAATTTTAGGCCTGGATTGGCTGGAAATTTTCCTATCTTGGGGGATACCAAATCAAGAAAAAGTATTGGAAGAGATAAGTGAACTTCTCTGACTAGTTCAATAGATGATGAAAGTTTAAAGAAACTGAGATTGATGATCAGTCCTTTTGTTCATGTTCACAATGGAAGTATCTTAAAAAGTTTACCTGGTTTAAGGGAATGCCTAATAGTTTTCGAATTTCTTCCTCAGCAAAAGCGCATGACTGATTTCATTGAATCATGCAATTCTGAACCCACATTTGCCTTTTGGTACAAAATTTCTTTGGTAGCCATCCACCCAGCACTCTATGCTGCTGGCAAACTGACTGCAGCATCTTCGTCCTGGAATGGATATCAAATAAGGAGATGCCTGACCAACTCCACCACATCGACTACCACAGCAAATGAGGAGAATATGTGTGGGAGCTTCTATCTGGCGCAGGCGTGCTCACCAGTTAAAACCCTCACTGAGTTAACATTGCCCTACCTTATCTACTTCACAACTCTGGGACAGAGTGTGGAGTAAGTTTGGGGGGGGGGGGTACCATGTACCAGTGATGGAGGTATAAAAAAAATTTCTTTCTTCAAACTCCACCCTTTTTGTTCTTTTTCTATAACATGTGTACATATACATATACATGCCTCATACAAAATACAAAAGAATTTTGCTTATTTTTTCCCCACATATATGTACAAAGACACTATATAGTAAAAACCTGATACGACTTCTTGCCAGTTTGTTTTCTAAGCGCCCAAGGAGATGCAGGATTTGTTATGTCTTTCTGACAATGCAGCCTCAAACAACAAAATACTATGACTTTCCTCGCCAAAAATTTCGAAAAATAATCTCGCAATAGCTAAGAGACGTGTATGCAGAAGGAAAAAGCTGCCCAAACAGCAAAAATTCCTCTTGTTTCCCTTTACCCAACAAAATCCCAAAAAGAGATAATAGCCTTATGAGAGTGAATAAAAGCATGAGAGTTGTTCCAAATAAAAAGAAAGAAAAAAAAATATATATACACACTTGTTTTCTAAAAGTACCCATCTTTAGGCATGGTAGATCCAGGGCAGTGGTACGTAGGATGTGAAATCACTGCTCTAAAGCCAACTGGCTTGGACTGTAGGGACCACTTACCCGCTAACGGACCCTTACCTGGATGGACTGATGCGAAACAAGAAAAACCCAAAAAGCCTTAAGCCTAATCAAACACACAACTTTCTATCCCCAAAAGTTGTTTGGTGTGAAAGCTAACTTCAAAGTCATGCACCCAAGTCTCGCTGAAGCTGTGGAGAAAATGTTTGCTTAAATAAGGCAGGAGAAGTAAAGTTTTTTGTTCGTGGTCGGGCCGTATTCTCTGTAAGACATCTCAATGCTCGCTCAAACCCATGGTATGAAAACTATACCGGTCAAGAAGAAGCGTCACAAAACAAAGTTTAAAGATTGATTGAGGACAATCAAAATGCTAAGTTTGGGGGAGTTGATAACACCAAATTTTATGATGTTTTGGCCCTCATTTCATTATCAAATCTGCCCTTTTAAACTGTTTTCCTCTCTTTTTTTGTCATGTTTTTGAATAAACAGGCCACGCTACGCTCTTAACTCAATTTTATCATCTTTTGTAGAGTTTTCCTCACTTTTCGACTCATTTATCAGCAAAAAGGCCCATCCCGGCCCACAAACGTGTTCCACCTACATCGGCCTTCTTACCAACCAGCCGGCAGATATGCTCGCTGCCCGACATAGGGCAGCACGATACTCTACCGCGCGACACGAGGGTGCCGCGCAAGAAGGAGCTGACAGGCGATACGCCGCTTACCTGATAGGGAGCCAGACTCGCCACGACTGTTGAAGTGTGTCGCGTGATACAGGCCACCCACTGGCAGGTGCCACTCACCACGATGACCGACATGCTCACAAGCCCGACATCCTTGTATCGAGCGACACACATATCAGGCATCCCTGAATCTGTGATGATGGTGTTGATGGAAGACATGTGGCGCCTGGAGGACCCCAACTTCTCCCATCCGCTGCCTATAAATAGCAGCTACAGGACTCTGATAGGACGGGTCGGGGAAAAAGGTCGGAATCTCTCGAAAGCCAACTTGGGAAAGCATCTGGAGCCAGTGTGTCGTGCCTCAGAGGTGTACCGGGCGATACTAGGTGAGCACTTCCCCAACCCGAGAGGGAGGGAATGGTTCACTTAGGATCGGCCCCGGGCACCGCTACAGACCGATATCGGCCAACAAGGACAGCCGCTATGAGTACTCGATACTCTAAGAAAAACTCTGGCCCAACACGATACCAAGCCTGATACGCATCACTGGTCACAGCAGGTCGCCCGAGAGGGTGTCTCTCGACACAACCGTATCGGGCATGAGCGCCGCGCATGATACGTCCGCCCGTCATGAGTGTGTCGCCCGAGAGGGTGTGCCGCCCGACACGGGTGTATCGGGCAATGCTCCCGCCTGGTATCGGGCTAGAGGATCTGTTATTGCCTGTCGCCCTTCTAAATCAAGAAGGCGACATTTATCTTTACTTATTTCAGTCATTTACTTTATTTACTTATGCAATGTAACCTGACCCTTTTATGTTAATGGAATTAGAAGAGTTTTAATTAATCGTTGCTTTATGTTTGGTCCCATTTTGTTGGACGATTGTTTTGTTTAGCATCCGAACTCTACCTTGTACGCTTGGATCACGTTTCGACTAGCTACCGAATCGTGTTTTCCCGTTGCAGCAGCCTCGAGAGAGGTGTTGTGGGTCTAGTGTTTGGTCCGATATGGGAGTACGAGAGTGCCCAGGGTCGGAGTTGCTTTAGTAACCTTTCCACTCTAACTTAAGACCAGCAACCTCGAGAGAGGTGTTGATGCTTAGTTAGAGGTACCCGCTTCGAGAGAAGGGGTACAAGATGTTTCTGCTGCCGCTTGTTTTACCGAAGCTTTCTCCTTCGTTCCTTACTAAAAGGAATAGTATTATCATCTATGTTTCCATTGCGCGAAAACCCTAAAAACTGATAAACCTTTAAAACCTTAATTTTCCTCGTAGCTCCAGTTGGAGATAGTTTTCTTTTATTTTATCGATCTTAGCCTGTTGTTCCCTTGGGGGATCTTTATCATCTCCTTACCCATTTCGGAGTGTAACGTGTCGATTCCGCGTTCCCAACACTGCCACCTTTGTCTCTGTGTTCGACCCCGTATATCTACTTCGACCCCGTAATAAAGTTGTGGGGGCCTAGAAGGTTTCGTGTTATAAATTTAAAAGTCTGACTACTTCAAATCCGCTCCCTTTTCGGACGCGCGATTTAGGCCGGTCAGTCAGTGGTTACTATATTGAGCTTTTATTGGACATGGGAAACATGTCTGATAGCAGTTGCTATAACATTCCAAATTTCCAAGAATAATCTAAGCCTTATAATGTGTTTTTTTATTAAATAAAATTTTTTGATGCTCTTAATGCAAAAAGATTATGAAATGAAATTTCATAGAGGTTAACGGAGTGATAAGAACAAAATGCGACTTTGAACATTTCCCCCCCTCTCATATGTGCATTATGAATTTCAATTAATTTAAAAATGATATACTATTAGTTTCTTTTTTCTATTTTCTCTCTCTTATCATCATGATGCTTAAAGGACATAAAGAGCAAGACAAGAGAGTTGAAGTTCAAAAAATGATATAACTAGTGAGAAATAAGTTGTTACCTCATTTTTTACTCAAGCAAAAGAAATTAAAGGAAAAATGTGTCACATAACACCTTTTAATGTATTAGAATCAAGTAGAGTGACAATTATGGAAATTATGTGTAAAACATGTGAAAAATGAAAATCTAAGGGCATAAGAAGAATCTAGACACTTTATTGGACATGTGGTCCAAATTTGGATTCATATTGACCACGTTTGACCCTAAAAATAAATTAAACAAGTTACCATATGATTTTGATTAAGGTTTAAATGTAAATATAATTAATGCACCAATTAAAACTAAGGTTCAGCCATTTTCCTCCTGACACACGGCCTATTTATTTCACTTCCATTTCAAGCGTGTGATTTGACGGCTGTCGTTCTAAATCGTCAAGATCTAATGGTGAAATGATCATCCCCTTCCTTCGTCTTTCTCGTTGAACAAAAATCGTTTTAAGGTGCCTTTGTCCTTAATCCCTCTCTCTCCAAACACTCCACAGTTTCATGAAATCTCCTCACCATTGAGTTGGCAAGGACGTTCTGGGCCAAATGAGCCCTCACAGTCTCCCTCTCATGGTCTATAGATGGAATGTCCATTTAGGGCTTTCTCTCCTTCTCCACCACAGTCTATAGACGCCTCAATGAAGAGACTACTTCCCATTTCAGGCCCCAGGAACAGTCGACGGCCTTCACCTTTTCCCCCTCCTCTGTCAATTTCGCCTCCTATGTGCCGAAGCTCCACTGCCTTCTCGGTCTGCTCTTCTGCGACCTTGGCCTCGCCATCACTAAAGACACTGTGTTTTTATAAAATTAATAGCTCAAAAACCATCTACACCTCCCCTCCTTTGGTTTTGCATTACTGGTTTTCCCAACGGTTGCCCTATATGCCACAACCTGTAGCTCACCTTTTGTTCTAGTGTTGGCACTCACCGCCATGGCAGCTCGATGGATATCCTCCTCTTGTGAGACATCGAACATTATATCCTGACCTCCACGATCATTTTTCTGGTCTTGATTGAGGCTTATCTACTTAGGTTTCATGGTTTAGCTTACAAGCCCTCTTCCTCTATTTCCTAGTTTTTCCGACAAGCTAGGGCCACAAGGGTCCTTTTCCACCCCGCGAAGGTCCCTCTACTCCCTCCTCGGGTCCGCGCAAAGGGTAGCACCCTTTGTTCCCTTGTTTACTCAGAGATTTGAGGTTTCAAACTCCTAGAAGCCTCAGCTAGGGCTGTGCCATGGAGTCTGATGCCCCTATGCATGCTTGGGCCCGAGCTCTGGCTCGTTGGCTACGTCCAGGCATGGAGGACTTACTGGTGGCCTTAGTTTCTCACAAAGGATTTAGTTTCTCAATTTCTGATCTTCAATTCACACCTTTAGGTAGGGTTGAGCATCGGACCGGGCCGACCCGACCCAGCCCGCTACCCGGCCCGTCAAACCCAACCCAGACCCGATCCTGATATTCTAAATGGGCGGGCCGAGTCGGCATTTTAGGCCATTTTCTTATCCGGGCCGGGATCGGGCCACCATAAACCCAGACCCGAAACCCAGTACCCGGCCCGCATAAATAATCTATATCATATAATATAAATACACAAATATGTATATCATTTTAAAACTTCTGTTTTTCATAATAGGATCCGTCGTCTAATGATTGATATAATCAACCAACTCCCCCTGTACTAATAGTTGGTTATAATAACAAGTCTAATAGCTGATCGATACGAATCAACAACTAGCAACAACATTGTGGACTATTAATTTGTCTGCTCATTCATATTATGTTCAACCTTCACGCAAAGTACCACCATTCCTAACACAACGAAATTCTAAAATTTAATAAATATGTCTATAACAAATATCTTTCTACCTATATACAAATTCAACATTGATTGTAAATCAAACATGTCATTTTGATGAAACCTATGGTTAGACGGGCTGGACCGAGCCCGGCCCGAAACCTAGATTTTTTATACGAGCCGGGTACGGGCTCGTCTTTCTTAAAAAATTTCAGGCCAAAACCCGGCCCGTGGCCCGCATAATAATATGGATATGGATCTGGGCCTGCCAAAACCTGGGGTGACCTGGCCCGATGCTCATCCCTACCTGTAGGTAGCAATCTCTCACCATGGATGTGAAGAGGAGATCCCAGGTCATGAAATGACCTCGATGGCACATGATTTCAATCAATTGATTTAAAAATATAAGGGCAAATCTGGAAATTTCACGCTCGGCTTTGTTTATCAGGCATGATACCTATTATATAGTCTAATGACTAATTTGCCCTCACATTTTTTATGCAATGTAACACTCACCATAGTCATCTCATTCATTTTGCCATTTATTTACATCGGCTGTTAATCAGGATTTAAATGGTGTCACACTAAGATTTACTGAGCTCTGATTGGTCCACGATGCAAAATTCATAACTTTTACATACGACCTCAGAAAAATATAAATAAATATGTTTTGAAAAGATCATTTGATTCTCCATAGATTTGACTAGAATTTAAGTGCCGTTTTTCACATTCAAGTCCTTCAGTAATTCAATGAACGAAAATTAGGGGTTAAGGTGATGCATGGAGTACAAATGTTTTATCCAAAGTTATGAACATGATACTTAGGGGTCAATGAACCCCTAGAACATGAACATGGTTTCTACAACCTAAGGAAAGTGAATAGATCTCCTATAAGTAAGAGGTAAGTGGTTCATGCCCATGAATATTAATGTTCATCAAACCTAGTGCATTTACATGTTTCTTAATTGAGACCTTTATGTCCAATATTCTAAGTCAAGATATGCAAGCAAGATTTTATGTTCTTTATCATTCTAGAATTTCATATGCTCAATCCCTTAAGTAGTGATATGTTATGGAATGATTCAAGTTCATGAATTAAGTTCACAAAAATGATAAGAGAATATATTTCTATCATATCCCTTAGAGATGTTCCATACGGATACCCAGGACTATAAGATAAGAAATGAATAGTAATACTACCATCCTTCCATGGTTATGTGATATAATCATGTATTAGGATTTTAAGGCAAAGGTGCCATTATGATTCCTTATATATATATATATATATATATATATATATATATATATATATATATATATATATATATATATATATAAAATTATATATTTAGATTTCAAGTAGAATATGTTATTAAGATTCTGCTCATTTATAGGCATAACCATGTAATTAGATTTCAAGTAAGAACATGTTATCCAGATTTCTTATATATGCAGAGATCTAAGAACCAGGAAGTTATTTGGATTCCTTAGAATGATTAGAGTCTAAAAGTTAAGCACTATGTGAGAATATGAGTGTTGAACATAGTAAAACATGGTCCACTTTTCAAGATAAAGGTACTATTGGGATTAGAATATATTGTAACATGAGTTTATGATGATATTATCAAATTATGAGATATTAAGTCATGATTATGTTGCACGATGAGATTTTATGAGATTCCTATTTTAGGACCTAAAGTTTAATATGTAATTTCATATGAAAATATTAAGTTTCATGGTAAGTTCGGACCTAATGCAAATTTATTGGGATTGAATCATCTTGTCATAAAGCATGCTTTTAGACAATCTATACTTAAATTATTCTCATATAGCATACTAAAGTTACATGTTGTATACTTAGTATCTATATGTTCAGGTCAGATCCTCCTTCATAAGCCTTGGGACACAGTTGTTATACTAAGTATCAATGAATTCATTCTATAGAATTATAATTTCAAAATATGGTTTAACTAGATAATAAGAATATCATATTTAGATTTAGACTTAGACTATTCATTGTATGAGTACCCAGATTTAGAATAAAGATACGTGATAAGGGTTTCAGACCCAACCTCAGTTATGTAGTAATTGAGAGTCATATTCGTATTTAAATGTAGATTCATTTTAGAACTTAAGAATAAGAGATTCAGATTCAGATTTAGATTCAAAATTCATTCCATGTCCAATATTCAGTAATCCATTTTAGATAAGCTCATTCATAAGCATTCAGTTTTAGTATAAGATTACTTCAGATTCAACATTTAGTACATTTAGACTTAAGATAATTATTTCATAACTTTCACATAATACATTATATAATAAGTCCGCATTCAGTAGTCCCAGGATGATTTAGAGGCATCTGTTGCCAATTTAGAGGAGTGTTTACTGTAATTCAGAGGTACTTTGGTACCAATTCATGGCATAGGCACGCTAATTAAGAGACACCTCAATGTCACTCAGAGGCATGTAGTTCCAATTCAAAGGTACCTTGGTATTTCAGGGCATAGATACGCCAATTTAGGAGGACATATTGTATAATGGTGGCTACAGTCTGATAAAACTTATAAGTAAAAGATATCTTAGTTTAGAGCATGCTCACAATCTCATCTATGAGTAGGATGAGAAGGAATTAGATAAGCTATGACCCATGCACTTTGGTGCAGGTCATGAGACCCATGTACCATGGTACATATCTCTAGAAAAGATAAGCTAGAAAGGTAAGAATTCAAATTAAGAAAAAAGAGATTAAGTGTTTTAGATTTTACTCAGAGCTTGTCGTTAGTTTCATGTTTATAATGTCCAATTTTGAGTTCTTTAGCAATGTATTTTATAATACTCATGCCACTTACTCTAATGATTGTTTTTCCCAATGCATGGCTGAGGACGGGATGTAACATACTAGATCTCTGACCCTACCCTAGAAGTTGTCATTTTGGACTTAGCCAAACAAGGTTGAAGGTTAGAGCTAAATAGATATTTAGTATAACCCCAATGAGATAATGTGCGTATAGATCACTTTAATATAACCTAATGTTCTAACATTTATCTTAGTTTTATAATGGATACATAAAATATGCCACATAACTCATTTTGGTGGTAATATGAAGATAAGAAACTTAATTGGATGAATAATTTAGGTAATGGTCCGTTAATGGGCCATATGACATATCTCATAAAAAGAAGTCTCAAAAATGGAAGCAAACTTCAAATTCATAATCTACACATCAAAATTATCCTACATGTCAAATTTCATTTAATTTGGACAACCTTGAAATATTAGGATAAGTTTAGGAGAGAGAAAATGAGTAAAAGGCATAAGTAATGAATAATGTAATTATATAAATTCAAAATATTATAATAATGGAAAATTCATATTCAACACATCAAAGATAACTTGTGGATGAAGTTTGATCCAATTTGGAATTTGTTTGTACAAGTTATGCAATTTTAGGTACATTCTGGACTAATCTGCAATTTACCCAATTGGGAGGTTTTCTTTGCAAATTGTCACATGCATTACAATCCTTATATATTCCCTTACCATTCTCGAGTTTTTGAACCATGGGGCACCTAGTTGCACCTTGGTTTGAAGGTGTTTCTTTCCAAGGGCATTTTAGGGATTACTCTCTTTATAAATGAGCTTATCTTTAGATGCTATCAACCAATGGGATTATTTATTTGATTGGAGGTCGGTTGGGATGGCCTATAAGTGTCCATAAATATACATTTGATATTCAAAAAGCCTCTATGAGTTGTCATCTTGCATGGCCATAAAATCCCTAGGCTAAGGATACATGGAAAGCTCCATGGATACCTCATGCTTGACTTCTTCCTTATCCATAAAGGTTTGCATGTCCATAGGCACCCTTAGCATTGGATACATGAAAAGTAACTAGACACCTCATTCTTGACTTCTTCCTTATCCATAAAGGCTTGCATGTCTGTGAACACCCTTATACATGACACATGGAAAGTCTCATAGACACCTCATACTTGACCTCTTTCTTTATATAGCCATATCTACCCCTTCCCAACTCCAAATTTGAAAAATCTTTCTCTCATTTATTTCCTCTAGTTTATATCATCATTCCTACTCTATTTTTCCATGAAGGTGTTGTCCTAAGGTAAAAAGAGGTGCCTACCTTGGTGAAGAAGGCTTCTAGGGTTCCAAATTTGCTATATTTAGGGTTTCTAAAGCTCCTTCTTGGTGATTTTGACAAAAACTATTCCTTCCCTATTTTCATGTTTATAGTCTTCCTTCCTCTAGGTTGGAACCATGGCTTCAATGGTGAAACCCCACCTAGAACCCATAAACACCTCATCTCCATGTTCTTTTGTTAGGGTTTTTCACCTCTAAAGTGGAGAAGGTGCTTCTGGCTTGAGATAGGAGCTTTGTTGGAGAAACCAGCCTCTCTAAGCTTGGGAACCTTACTTATTAGACCTGTCCACCTTCCCTAGATGTTCTTTGGAGGCCTAGGCTTGACTTGGTCTGTTTAGACTCTGAAGTTGAGGTATGTTTGCAGACCCGATTATTCATATTGAACAATTTCTTTCTCTTGTTGTATGATGTATCCCCTATTCTTCTATGTTGAGAAATTCACCTATGCTTATCCATTCTCTTTGTCCTATGGACATTAGTCTATACACAATGTCTTTTCTTTTGAAAATCATGATTCATGTGAACTATCTTATTTGGTATTGATCATGTGATCATAAATATTCTTTTGAACTCTTATCTTATGCTTTATTCATGATAGAACTCTAAAAGATGACATGCGGTGTCTTTTGCCCACTTATGAGGTGGATGTATATGTTGGTCACTTATGTGGTGACTAGTTTATATATTCTGACTATACTTTCTACTTGCCTCTAAATTTAACATGTTATGTGATTCAGTAGCACTAGAGTAGTGTAATTACATTGGTTTTTATGGAAGATGTGTTATTTTCTGCCGAGAAGATGTGATATTTTCTACTCCTTTGGGATGGAAAGGAACCTCATACCCAGGGTAAGATGTGTGATTCTTGGCCCATGTTTTATATATTTGGGAGATTGGCAGTATTCATTTCTCTATCAGGTTTCAAGTTTATAAGACTTGGTTGCCTTTGTGTTTATATTGTTCCAGGGCTATGTTTATCTCACATGCATGCAAGTTGATGATATGGGGTGTGTTCCCTAATTCTTTACATGTGCTTGTGTGGCATAATCTTTATGTTTTATTAACGGTAAGTATTCTTTTGTTATCATATGATTGCAATTCCTTTTCTCTTGATACCCATTTGAGTAGTCCTTATCCTTTCTATGGGAAGCCTTTTATATTTGATGTCCTTGATTCCATATATTGCTCAATTTTCTATTTAGTATGTGCATTCCAGCCTTTGTTGATGTCATATATTTTCTCTTCTTGTTGGGGTATGCTTCCAACCCTCGGTGAAGGACTTGGATGATAAGGCATGAAGTTTTGGACTAGCTTAAGGAGTTAAAGCTTGGAGATAAAGTTGTTATGTTTAGATTTTCCTCTACTAGATCTTTATGTTGTATCATGCATGCAAACCCTTATGGGATATTATGATGTACTTTTATAATCTTTTGTGAAATTGAAACATTTATTAAAGTTTGAAAATTTTGCACCTACTCCAACATACCTTTGAGTGTGTTTGGAATGGATGTTTTATTCTTCAAATTTTTAGTAAGGGGGTGATCCCGCCTCCTTACACGGGATGTCCGCAAGTTTTGGAGAAAATGAAGAACAAGAGGACAAGCAAAGGACTAGGAGTTTTTCAAGCATAGCCTGATGGGGTGCCATTTACCAAGATGATCCAGAGTTTAGATATCTTTTATCATGCCTAGTCATGCTATCAATTACATCTAATTTTATGGATGAACATGATGTAGTTTTCTGTTGACAAAAATATATATGAATACGTTTTAATGAATGCAAAGTGTTTTCATTTACTTTAATTGCTAATAATAACATTTTGTGACACCCTTAAGTGATATTCATGTGATGTAAAAATATGGGTGTTACATTTGCTATCTATGCGTGCATGATGCTGCCAACTCCATTTTGCCGAGGAGTTGCGGCCGTGTTCGTCTTTTGGGAAAAAAACACCATAGAGAGCCAAGGAATATGCAACTTTAGGACAACGCACTTTGACATACTTGTTCTCTCTGGAATTATCTACTTGCTGTTGGGTTAAGAATTCACGCGGGCTTGGACTGGAGCCGAACTTCTGGTGTTAACCATTATTGGAAACTCTTAGTTTCCGTTCTAACTTCATACAGAATTTTATAAGCTCGTGTCTCGGCACCGAAAGTCGGTCAACACAATGGTAAACCACAGAGGATGCAGGCAAGGTTGAGCAGCGATTGGGAGACAAGGCTCTGTTTTTCAGCAAAGTTTCTAAAGGTGTTTCATACGATCAATCACAATACTTGATTACATTTGAAAAGCAACGATTGCCCAAGTCAGTTTATTCAGTGTACGAACAGATTCGGGATTAATTAAGCTGTCGTGATTAGCCTGCCTGATGGTGCTCACTTGGGTTGAACATAGCTTCAAAAGAACTGGACAGGAGAACTAAATGAAAAGAGTTTTCCTATATAGTGGCATTTATAGAACCCAAATCGGACGACCAGCCCACTAGAAGAAAAAAGACTACTCGTAACATCACGTCACCGGGCTGCTGTTCGGCTTTTGCTTCCCTAATGTGAGAGAGAGAAACCTGAGGGGGAAATAAAGAAAGAGAAAGAGGTGGGGTGAAGAGAGTGGATGTAGGAGAGAAAAACAAATAAGTTATTTTTGTTAATAATTTTTGAACCGTAATGTATTTCTTGATAAAATAAATATCATTGCACTCTTTACAAAAAATATGTTACTATAATATCAAGTTTGACATATTTTCAAAAAATAAAATATACAATCTAAAAAGAGAGATATAATGTGATTGTAAAAAGTCAAAAAAGAGGAGAGAGAAATTTATTTCTCTAATGACTTTTAATCTGTAATAGATTTTTTAACAAATAAGAAAAGCTACGTTCCATGGAAAACATGGTCTCTCCTTGTTCGTTATTCATGCTATCCATATTAGCACGTTATTCATGTTATCCATGCTAAAAATGTTAGTTTGTTATTCATGTTATCCATGTTAGTATGTTATTCTGTGGTATCTCCTTGTTTCATGTTAGGCCATTATTTCATGTTATCATGGTATTCTATGGTATCCATGGTATCAATGTTATCAATGTTATCTGTGTTATCAATGTTATCTATGTTATTAATGTTATCTATGTTATCCATGTGATTCCATGTTATTCATATTATTTTATGTTATCCATGTTATCCCATGTTATCCAATGTTATCCCATGTCAAAGTATATGTTATTCCTAATTACCTCATATTATCTCGTTATCCCATGTCAAATTGGCCCAGTTGTAACATACAATCAAACTGGAGATAACATGTATTTGGATCGAAGATGACGTACGACACCGCTTCTCTCCTATTTTTGTAATTTTCTATTTTTTTTAAATAAATTAAACCTGAGATAATGTACAATTGAATCGAAAATAATATATATCTAGACCGGAGATAACGTACGACACTACATCCCTCCTATTTTTAATTTTTTTTCTCTTTAAAAATAACTTGAACTTGATATAACATATGATTGGTCCTGAGATAACATACAATTGGTTCAGAGATAATGTAAGACATTATTTCCTTCCTATTTTCTATATTTTCTCTCTCTTTAAAAGATAAATTCAACCCGAGATAAGATACCATTATACTAGATATAACATACATTTAAGAGATAACATATGGAAATACTTTCCTCCTATTTTTTATATTTATTCTCTCTTTAAAAAATAAGTTGAACTTGAATTAACAAATAAATGGACTGAAGATAATGTACAAATGGACCATAGATAACGTACGGCAATTTTCCTCTTATTTTTTATATTTACTCTGTTTTAAAAAAATAAATTAAACATAAGATAATGTACATTTAAACCATATATAACGTACATTTAGACCAGAGATAATGTACAACACTAATTCCCTCTTATTTTTCATATTTTCTATCTCTAAAAAAAATTTAAACCTGAGATATGTATAATTGGATCAGAGATAACGTACAATTAGACCGAAGATAACGTACAACACTACGTCCCTCCTATTTTTCATACTTTTTGTTTCTTTAAAAATAAATTAAACCTGAGATAATGTAACGTACAATTGTACCGGAGACAACATATGACAATATTTCCCTCCAATTTTTCATATTATCTCTCTCTCTGAAAAATAACCTGATATAACATACAACTAAACCAAAGATAACGTACAATTGGACCAAAGATAACGTATGTCACTACTTCTCTCCTATTTTACATATTTTCTTTCTTTACAAAAATATTTTTCCCTAAGTTATAACATGTTATCTCATGTGTTATACTTATTTTGTTAGAAATTATCATCAAAGTATCTCGACTTTAGTCTTAGTTTAAAATATTTTTTTAAGGAGTGCAACAATGTTTATTTCATCAAAAAATGTATTACCATTTAAAAGTTATTAATAAAAATATGTTCTCTTTTTTCTCTCTCCACAATCACTTTCTCTCTCATCTCCTCAATAAAGTTATATCAAAGTATGTCGATATTAATTTTATTTTAAAAAATTGTAAGAAGTGAAACAATGTTTATTTTGTTGAAAAATGCATTACCGTTTAAAATTTATTAACAAAAATATGTTATCTTTTTCTCTCTCCTATAAGAACTTTCTTTCTCCACTCCCCCCCTCTCTCCCTCTTTCTCTCACATTGAAAAAAGCAACATCACAAGAACCGGGGTGCAGGCAGCAAATGATAGGACAACTAGTAGATGGGTGGATAAGTGGTTGTGTACAAATCACTAGGGGACAAGTGTTTGTTTCATTTCCCGTTCAGCCAGCCGTCTATATATCATTTTCTAAATGTAAATATGATTACACTGTAAAAGATTGAAATTATCCTTTACTAAAAATTTGAAGAATAAAATATCTACCCCAAACATACTCAAAAGGTATACTGAAACAAGTGTAAAAAATTTAAATCTTTATATAATAGTATACAAAGACCAAAGTGTATAGCAGATATAATTTTTATGACTATAATTAATTTTAAAAAGATCACAAAAGTACATCAAAATCTCCCATTAAGGGTTTACATGTAAGATACATTAAAGGATCTAAGATAGAGGGAAGTCTAAACTACTTCAAGTCTTATCTCCCAAGCAACATCTTCAAGAGCTAGGTTCATGCCTAAAGCGATGTTCTCCTTGATCTTGTTTAACACCTTGTGCTTTACCTGGGTTGTTGGGAAGTCACCCAGTAAGAGAGAGAAACAAGGTATGTGTCAAAAATATGAACAAGAAACAAAGATAAGAACAACAATGAAACATAAGATATAGATTCATCATAAGATGAGAAAGCCAAGAGAATGAGGCATATAACAAAAGATTCTTGCCAAAACCAATAAATAATAATAAATTTGTATAAATTATTAATATTGGACTAGATTAACTAAGTAGGGTTGAGACACCTACAGAATCCCAACCTAAATATGAGGGGGGAGGAATCACATTCCCATTCACCTATCAAATTTTTATATTGGGGAGAAATAACACATTCCCTGGGGGAGTCAGCAAATTCACCAGGGCAGATTAATACATGCCTAACTATGGGTGATTGTACATAAGTACCACTACTATAGCTAAATAGCCAAATAAACCATCATGCTCAAGGAATATTAAAGTGGCAAGAAATATCATCAATTACTTGCAACATGGCAGTGGGGTTCCAAGACCCAAGAAATAATATATCAAATCTAATTTTGAGGCAATTAGAACAAGAGAAATAATAATAAAGGTAATAGGTTTCAACTCATGCCTCATTAATGAAATAGGGTTGGTTCACAAATATCCCAAATCAAGGGTAAAATTTGTACATGCCTCTCTTACTGATTTTAATTATTCACGTTCTCCATTTTAACTGAGTCCAAGGTCCACTTTTTCTATTTTCAATGTATTAACATATATTAGGGTACATCACGCACATTAATGTATAGCAAATCCTAATTTTGGACTTCTCAAAACCACGATTTAGATTCTAAAATCATCATCATTTATCTTATTAGGTTCTATTGATTAAGAAAATATATAAATTTGTCATTTTGGAGTTATGATGATTAAAATGTATATTTGGTGAATTTTATGCATTAAAATCATTTTCTAGAAAATGTCTTTCAATAAAACTCAAAAGAAAACCTCGAAGGTATTTTTATTAGAAAGAACATATTCTTTATATTCTAAAACATATTTTACTTTAATTTTTGGATGAAAAATTTAATAGTTATGAATTTCCTAAATCTGACCAATCAAAGCATGACAACTCAATAGACTAAGTAAGAGATGTGAAGAGAGAGATTGGACCCGCTGACATGGCCCAATCTGAGGTGGCCATGTCAAATGGTCAAAGCTTGTCTTTGACCCATCAAAAACAAGGAAAGAGAGGCAAAATGATGGAAATGCCCTTGACGAGGGAAAGCAACGAAGGAGGAAAGAAAGAGGGTAAAAGTGAGAAATCCAATGGGGAGTCATCCACTTCCTTGTCTACAACCATTTCCGTAAGCAACGGGGCAGCATATCATGTTGAACTTGGGAAAATCATGTTAGGGCATTGAAACGTCGAACAAAAGGTACCAAGAATAAGAACAAGGATACCCAAAGTCACCTTCAAATTGGATTGAAGAGCGTTGAAGTCATCCACTCACATTAGGTGTCGCAAGCCGAGAAAAAGAAATCGATTGGGTGCAGTTGTAGAGGAGATGTGCAAAAAAATTGAGAGAGGAGGAAGGCTAAGCAAGGGGTGACAGAACTAAGGGTGTAAACACATGTTTATATACTTAGGTATTAGGGCTTATAGGAGGGTAGCTTCGAGAAGCTTTAGGATGAGAATTGGCGGTTTCTTGAATCTTCTAGAATAGGATGCCATTACATGATTAATGTGTGCAAAATTTGCTCGCGAATCCAAATGAAGAAAAATGTCGAGGAATGGTCGAGAAACGACCGAGAAAATCGTGCGGGAAGGACCAACCGGGTTGGCGTGAATGTACACGCGTGGACCTCTCCTACGTGAGGTAGGAGATGGGTCAGGCATCGTTCGATTGGGGATCAATGATCCTAAATCAATGTGCCCAACCGAGAAAGGAAGATCTGCTGTGACTGGGAAAATAAAGCAAACCTTATTCAAATTTAAATCTAATTTAAGTGAGAATGCAATGATTTCTTATTTTCTCTCTCTTCATTTAAGGGTGCAAACAAATCCCAAATCTAATGAAATTTGGCACATAGCATATTTTGGACATGACGAATGAAAATATGACCTTCATTTTTTCTTTTTAAGACTCTAAGTATTTTAAAGAAAATCACATTTTATCTTTCTTTATGCATTAGAAACTTCTAGAATTACCCGATAAATGTGAAACTTCTTCCTCAAGCAATGCAAAACATTTGGAACAAGAATTTTCCATCAATTTAATCCTTTAGAATTATTTTTCTCATTATTTAATATTTTGGACTTTCTATCTCCTAATCTTCACATGGATATTAAAGATTAACTAAATTACATGAAAATTCACCTAAAGGCCTATTATAATGTGTCGATTATGAATCCAAGATTTTTTGACACTTTTGGAGTCATTAATATTTTATTTCATATTTTAAATAAAGCTCACCTTTTCTTTTCAAAATAAAAGAGATATGGTTAATATTATTCCAAAATTATGAAATTTGGCCTCTAAGCCAAACCAAACCCAAGGAAAATGAATCTCATGTTATCTTTAACGAATTAGTATTCCTTTTAAGAATTTTGGCCTATTATCAATCATTACCACAATTTCTCTTATTAATAATTTCATATCACATTAACATGTTTAAAGCATATTATTCATTCCTTTTTCTCTTCCTTGCCGGATAAGGCTAAGGAGTATTCTACAACAAATCTATTTTATCATTTTCTCATGTAAGTGGTAAATTTGCACTTTAGACCCTTAAGTTAAACTTCCACTGAGGTATTTGTGCATAAACCCATACATTGGCATAAATGTTGATCGAATTCACCCCAAACCACTATTATTTCCACAAATGGAAATCAAGGCATAAAATGATAGAAAGGAAAGGAAAAGCTTGGAAAGAGGGCCAAAAAGAGAATACGTCCAAGTTTTGGTATGTTACAATACTCCACCCCTTACAAAGGATTTTGCCCCCAAAATCACAAGTAAGGATAGAAGGGTGAGTATGTAACATCTCAACACTAACTTCAAGTTATTCCATGAACCATGAAACTTCCACCAAAACTTTCACCAACTCAAACTCCTTATACTTCAACTTCTTAACCTAGGAGTCAAGAAACTTCACATGCAACTCCTCATAGGTTAGGTTCTCATGGATAACCTAGGATTTCACTATTAAGATTTCTTCTTATCATCTTTAGGCTTATTACCATTAAATTCATTAGTATATCACATTATCCTTATCATTCTTTTAATTGTGTCATGACATATTCACTTTGTTGCCATAAGAGTTATATTTTATTATTATGCATGAAACCTTATATTTATATATATCATTTATCTTATCAATAATTTTAGCACAATTAGGGTTTACTTAATAATCTCAATGTCTATTAATATATTTGATCACTATTCTTCATAATTTGGATTTTGACTCCATTATGTTCATGTTATCACCATATTGAATTATATCATATTATTTTGCATGAAATAAAACATTTTATCCAATTTGTTATTAAATCTACAATTCATCTAAATAATGTCATATTAATACATATATTGATATAGAACAGTGTCACATTACATTTCTTACTCACATTAATGTCATTATTAATCATTTTCTCATAATTATTCACTTCTTATTATCGATTATGCACATTTATATAAATCCATTTACTTCTTATCCATATTGAAGTCATTATATGCATTTTAGTGAACAAGGTGGAACGTATTACATATTAATGATTTGATTCACATACCAAGTCATGATTAGGTGATTAATTAGATGTGTTTTAGAGAACAAGGTGATATACATTTCATATTGAAATCTTGATTAATCTATGATTAGGTGAATATATATCATTTATGTGTATCAAAGTATGTTATTTGATTATGACACCTAACGTCACTAATGTATCATATGTATAGGTTTAAGATTAGATGATTACAACTTAGGACATAGGTCAACATGATCATTATCTTTTACTTATATCTTTTTAGCAAGCATGAACTCCAAGATTGGGTTACAATTATCTTACTCAACATTTCATTAAGTATTACAGGTTTATGACATGTTTAACATCATGTGTATCCACAATTAGAATTAATATGTGAGTTTACCTATATTCTGTGCATTAAATATTCATTAGGGTTCAAACATATGAACTATTTATTAGATGACCATTATATGTTCATTAGTATATAAACAAGCATGTTGAGTTATAACTATAACTTGTTTGGTCAAAACAAAGGATCCAAGAACACTAACCTCCTAATTATGGAGTTAAGGTTTTCTAAAGTCACGTAGATAGATCTTAGTATGTAGAGGGCTCCATACCCCATAAAGAGGATTTCATCCTCAAAATCTAACTACCTAAAAACAACAACCAACCACTCTCCACCCCTTAAAAGGTTTTACCTATCAAGCCAAACTAAACTATAGGTAAAAGGGTGAGTCTAACTAAACCATGTATAAGATCTGCCATGCTTCCACTGCACACTCTGATAGCTTACTAAACACCAAACTCAAAGTCTAGGTTCGAGGATTAGGCTGAATAGACATGTGGTCCTAAGGGACATAAGGGAACTATATTTGGTATCCATCCTCAAACAAGCCACAAGGTCAACATATTAGGGTTCCCAAAGATATCCAATATAGACATCTAAGGTTACTATTGCATAAAAGCATGCTATTTAAGACAATCCATATCAGCATAGACCAGGAAGGAATCATATGGATCTGGGATTCTTTATAAACCAAGCTAGTGGTGCGGAGGAAAATCTTGCCATCCCCCAAACCCTAATCCTTTGTAGACACCTTTGATTTCAACTTCATGTCCTAGTAGCTTCCTAATGGAAAATCTAAACAAACTCAAGTTACTATGATTACTTACATTTTTTTATTGAAAATATTTTAGGGGTTTAAACATCATGATTTTAATGTGAAACTCATAGGACCCTAAATCAACCTTTCATCATCTATAGATCGACTCTAGGGCAAACATGTCATTAAAAGGGGAACTATGTAAGGAAAGATTTTTAATTTTGGAGACAAAATAAAAATAGTCAGATTTTGACTACCATGGGCTCTAATACCATGCTATAAAAGAGTGAAATCACCCCTTTACTAAATATTTAAATAATAAAACATCTATCCAAAACAAACTCAAAAATTATCTTGGACCATGTGTAAAATTTTCAAATTTTTATATGATGGTATAAAAAGGACCAAAATGTATAGCAGTGGAATATAATTTTTATGACTATAATCAACGTTACAAAAGATTTCAAAAGTACATTAAAATCTTCCATTAATGGTTTACATGTAAGATACATCAAAAGATCTAAGATAGAGGGAAGTCTAAACTACTTCAAGTCTTGTCTCCAAAGCAACATCTTCAAGACTTAGGTCCATGCCAAAAGTTATATTCTCCTTGATCTTGTTCAACACCTTGTGCTTTACCTGGGTGGTTGGGAAGTCACCCAGAAAGAGAGAGAAAAAAGGTATCTATCAATAATATGAACAAGAAACTAAGATAAGAACATCAATGAAACATAAGATATAAATTCCTCATAAGATGAGAAGGCCAAGAGAATGAGGCATATAACAAAAGATTCTTGCCAAAACCAATAAATAATAATGAATTTGCATGAATGATTAATATTGGAATAAATTAACTAAGTAGGGTTGAGGCACCTACCGGACCGCGACCTATATATGAGGGGAGAGTAATCACATTCCTAGTCACCTATCAAATATTTTATATTGGGGAAAATAACACATTCCCCTGGGGGAATATAAGCACATTCCCCAGGGCAAAATACCACATGCCCTAACTATGGGTGGTTGTACATAAGTACCAATACTATAGATGAATAACCAAATAAACCATCATGCTCACGGAATAGTAAAGTGGCAAGAAATATCATAAATTAGTTACAACATTTCGGTGGAGTTCGAGGACCCAAGAAATAATATATCAAATCTGATTTTGAGTCAATTATAACAAGAGAAACAATAATAAAGGAAATAGGATTCATCTCATGCCTCATTAAGAAAAATAGGGTTGGTTCACAAATATACCAACTTAGGAGTAATATTTGCACATACCTCTCTTACTAATTTCAATTATTTATTTTCACCACTTTAATTGAGTCCAAGGTTCACTTTTCCTATTTTCAATGTATTAACATGTATTACGGTACATCATGCACATTAATGTATAGAAAAACCTAATTTTAGACTTCTCAAATGAAACCTCAATTTAGACTCTAAAATCATGACCACTTATCTTATTAGGTTTTCTTGATTAAGAAAACATATAATTTTGTCAATTTTTGAGTTATGATGATTAAAATGTATTTTTGGTGAATTTTATGCATTAAAATCATTTTCTAGAAAACACTTTTTGATAAAACTCAAACCTAAACCTTGAAAGTATTTTCTATTAGAAAGAACACATTTTTCCAATTTCAAAACATATTTTACTTTAATTTTTGGAAGAACGGTTTACTAGTTATGAATTTCCCCAATCAGACCATGACAACTCAGCAGACTGAGCGAGAGAGGCAAAGAGGGACACTAGACCCGCTGAAATTTCCCAATTAGAGGCAACCATGTATATGGGTCAAAGCTCATCTTTGACCCAACCAAAACAAAGGAAAGAGGGGAAAAATGATGAAAATGCCCTTGATGAGGGAAAGCAATGCAAGAGGAAAGAAAGAGGGTAAAAGTGAGAAATCCAATGGGGAGGCATCCCCTTCCCTATGCACAACCATTGTCATGAGCAACAGAGCACCTGATCAAACTCGATTTGGGAAAATCATGTTATGGCATCAAATCGTCAAACCAAAGGTATCGAGTAGAACAATAAGGATACCCGAAGTCACCTGCACATTGGATTGAAGAATGATGAAGTCATCTACTCACATTAAGCATCGCAAGCCGAGAAAAAGAATTGTATTGGGTATGGTTGTAGAGGAGATGTGTAAAGAAATTGAGAGAGGAGGAAGGCTAAGAAAGGGGCAGTGGAATTAAGGGTGTAAACACCTATTTATATAGTTAGGTATTAGTGCTTATAGGAGGGTAGATTTGAAAATCTTTTGGGTGAGAATTGGGCATTTCTTGAATCCACTAGAATAGGATGTGAGAAGGTGATCAATGTGTATAGAATTTACTCATGAATCCAAAGGAAGAAAAATCTCGAGGAATGGTTGAGAAACGACTGAGAAAACCGCACCGGAAGGACCAACCGGGTCGGTGCTACTATACATGCATGTGGACCTCTCCTATGTGAGGTAAGAGACAGGTCAAGTTTCATTCAATCAGGGCTCAATGGTCCTAAATCAATGTGCCCAATCGAGAAAGGAAGATCTTCTATGATAGGGAAAATAAAGTAGACCTTATTCAAATCAAAATCTAATTTAAGTGAGAATGCAATTATTTCTTATTTTCTCTCTCTTCATTTGAGGGTGCAAACGAATCCTAAATTTAATGAAATTTGACACATGTCCTATTTTGGACATGACAAATCTAAATATGGCCTTTGTTTTCACTTTTGAAGACTCTAAATATTTTATTAAATCTTTTCAAGAAAAACACATTTAATCTTTCTTTATAAATTAGAAACTTCTAGAATTACCCAATTAATGTGTAACTTCATTCTGAAGCTAACCGAAACATGTAGAGTACAAATTTGACATCAATTTTATCCTTTCAAATTATTTTTCTCATTATTTAATACTTTGGACTTTCTGTCTCCTGATCTACACATGGATATTAAAGATTATCCAAATTACATGAAAATTCACCCAAAGGCCTATTTTAATGTGTAGATAATGATTCCAAGATTATTTGCAACTTTTGAGTAATTATATATTTCATTTCATATTTTAAAGAAAACTCACATTTTCTTTTCAAAATAAAAAATATATGGTTAATATTATTCCAAAATTATGAAATTTGGCCTCCAAGCCAAACCAAACCCAAGGAAAATGAATCTCAAGTTATCTTTAATGAATTATTCTTCATTTTATGAGTTTTGTCCTATTATCTATCATTACCAAAATTTCTCTTATTAATAATTCCATATCCCATTAACATGTTTAAAGCATTATTATTCATTCCTTTCTCTCTTCCTTGCCCCATAAGGCTAACGAGTGTTCTAGAACGAATCTATTTTATCATTTTCTTTAGATAAGTGTTAAATTTGCACTTTAGTCCCTTAAGTTAAACTTTCACTGAGGTATTTCTGCATAAACCCATATATTGGCATAAATGGCGATCAAATTCACCCCAAACCACTATTATTTCCACAAATTGAACATCAAGGCCAGAAAGGATAGAAAGGAAAAAAAGTTGGAAAGAGGGAAAAAAAGAGAATATGTCCAAGTTTTAGTAAGTTACATACACGAATTTTCCTGACCCAGACATTGTTAAAAATATTATATTTTTTATATTAGCAAACAAGAAAAATTAAAAATATGGTAAACCTAAATCGACATGAATTGAACTAGACAGACCTCATGCCTACCTGAACTAGACATAAAGTAGATTTGACTAGACTCAAACTAATCCCTACCCAAATTAACAACAAAAGAGTAACGACCTCAGTTTTCATCAACCCCCAATTATGGAAGGTCAAAAAGATGAGAGCCATTGCCTTTTACCTAAGGATCCAAATTTTAATCAAACAATATAAAATAGCAGATAAGTTCATTCATTTCAAAAAATTATACACAAGATTCTTACATGAACTTTCTATCCTCAAAATAGTATATTTGAGAAGAAATAAGTAGCTAATACTCATTTTTGATAAACTTTATTGTCTTTATGTAATTTTCATCTTTATCTTAATGTACTTTATTATGTATGTCAGTTTATAAATAAAATATAGTGGAAAAAATATGTGATCAGTATGTTTCCATACTGGTATGTTGGGTGCATCCAAAATGTGCAAGTAAATAACAACATATGTTCCAACATATACTTGCAAATATAAACTGGGATTTTCTTCACATAATATTTCATTTATGTGATATTCACAGTGTCATTATAATTGAACATAACTAAAAGAACATCCCATAATTTAATTGTTCAATCCTCAAAAAAAATCTTGAAAAGCAACGACAAACTAAGGTGGTTATTCATAGGCATAACCATGCACCTTGAAGATGAGCCATGTAGATTATCATGCAGAACACACTTAAATTACATTCAAGCAATCCAATCAACAAAGATGAATCCAAGAAACTCACATTTTAGTCTACATGAATATAAATCCTAAAGTATCACCATCACATATTAATCACATTAAACCCTACTCGGGTTCTAATCTATGGTTTCAAATCTTGTTTGGGTTTGGATAAGGAATAAGGGTATAACCCTAATCATTGGTTCCATAGGTTCCATTACATAGATCATATTAAGGTCATTATGAAATTTGCAAGTTATAACCTTTAACCCTAATTCATCAAGTTAAGTCTTGTAGACCATTTTAAGAAACTACGTCGAATTAGGATTAAGTAGATTTTGGCTTTAAATCCTAAGTATCATATTTTTGACTTAGAAACTCTAATCATGATCATAGTCATTTAAAGCATAGCAAGGACATGGATTCTTGTCAAATTAAACACGTTAGGCTATTATGAACATCTAAATCAGATCATGTGCATTTAAGCTTATCACAAGTTGTATTATGGAATTCTCAACCTTAACTATACATGTTTATGATCCTTATCTCAGAAACCCATATCTGATGGTAACAATATAGATAGTCTTTATTATGTTTCCAATATCTTACAATCCAAAACTAGGGTTTTAATGTGTTAATCACCACTTTATCATACATTACCATACTTTTGGAATATTAAGCATAATTAAATAACAATCACATTTTATTTTTTTCCTCTCATATCGCAGTCATTTTTCAAATATTACTTGCCCAATTTTGGGTTACCAATATTTTGTTATGATATTTGCAAAGTAAATATCATTGGACCAATTAGAAGTAGCCACGTCAGCATATATACCTTTGTTTTTTGTATAAAATCTCGGCTCCCAGGGATTTGAGAGGTGGGGAAAAGATGTCCTCGCCCTCACCCTTCAAAAGTGTATCCAGGGACATTTGAGTCATTAGACTCTTATTGTCCTTCAAATTCACAACGTTGATGCTCTTGAGAAGTATCGTGCACATGTCGACACTCCTCTCCTAGGTGAGGAAAGGCAATGTGAGGGAACCTTCTCCTCCGCCAAACACGCAGCTCCAGGCGGAGACATTCTCCTTCTCGCACCATGATGCTCCTGCCCTCAAAGTCCATCTACAGGCACTGCAAGTTAGTGCCCAACATCAAAGCACCTCCCCTCCCACATTGCTACCCATTGCCATCAAAACTCACTCTCTGTCAAGCAGTTTGTCATCAAGAACAAATGTTGTGGATGATCCGCCATGCCCTCTCACCATAAAAATGCTCACCCTCCCTTCCCTTATGTGCGTTAATCTCTCAGTCGTGACTCACCTTTGCAAGTCCTTTTTCTTTGCTGCAAGCCGTCTCCAAGAGACATCAAGCCATCAGTCTTGGACACTGAGGATGATACACCTTCCTCCACAAGGAGGGATAGGTAAGAGTAGGATTTCTTTCTATCCATTGCAGGCAACTCACACTCTCAAGGATCTATAATGGTCAAGCCTCATTCTCTTCAACATTCTAGACTATGAGGAAGGGTCAGGCCTTGTCTAGGTCTCTTTCCTATTGCATACCCTTCATATTTATATAGGATACATATGTAACTTCTTGGGTTAAGGTATGGGGAAAGCTACGTAAAAGGAGAGGGAGGTATGTGGTCATCAGCCAAATCCTAGTTCTTCTTCCTTTTTGGTACGCAGGGTAAGAGGAAGCCATAAGTCTTTCTTAGGATGGTGATTTAATCACCTTAGCCACCGATCCTCAAAACACTTTAATCTCAATAGTCATTAATCTATATTTCTAATGTGTAAGCCATCAAAGGATAATTCCCCCTCCCTATTTGGAGTCAGCCAACATCCTCCTCATAAAGTAACTTGGTTGGTAACCACAAATCTTTAAGGAATAAGTATAATTATATGGCACATATTGGATTTCTAATAACTATCCTTTCTATTTAAAAGATAACCTTTTACTCAATAATTCAAAATCCACAAGGACATAATATTTTCCTTTTTATCATTCTCCTTCTCTCTCACTATTACTCATGGAAAAGTGTGTTTATTTGTCAATATTTAATGGATTCCCAATATAAGAATTCACATATCCAAAACTTCATTGCCAACTACACTTATTTGACATACAAAAATCCATAAAGTAAAGAACATAAATACATAACACTTTATTATCTAATTTCCCCTAAATTCTAGATTATTCTTAATCTTTCTCTTTAAATGGTTACCATTGTCTCATGGACCATCCTTTTCATCCCACTTCCTAGAATTATCTTCTTTCCATTATTATTCTTGAGTATACTAAAAATTCAAATTCCTATTTCCAAAATATGTGTTACCAAACTAATTAGATAATTACTCTTTTAATTATCTATAACACCATGTACCTTATTTTCATCTGGAAACTTGAAAATCATTTTTGTTATCATATCACAAAGGAATTATTATTTATTCATGTATGAATTCCTTCTTTTTATTTGTTCCACAAGCACCTATGCTACAAAGGTGATTAACATTATTATTCCACCAGTAATACCATTGGAGAAAATCACTTATCAATCCATAGATAACATTTATATATTTCAATTTTACCAAAATTGAGGATGTTACAAAAAATGCCCTAAACAATATTTGACCTGACCTGACCCGACCTAACATGACTTGAAATGCATATAGAGCACCTAAAACATAAATTTTTTGACTTGAGTCAGATTCTAATGTTATCCCTAAACTAGTTTTGTTTACAAGCTAGACTAGCACCCTCACTTAGGTTACCAACAAGATCTCCCAGGCCATGCTACAATACAAGTAATGGACTAACATTTGACTTATGTGTGTCACTGACCCTCATTCTCTTTCCAACTATTTCTAAAACAACCAAAAATTTTACACTAAAATTTTATTATATTTCCATCGAATATCAAGTCTTTTTCTGCCATAGCAAAGACTACAATTTGTGTTTGCATTTTTGTATAGATTTATTTATATAGATCTAATTTATATTGAAGAAATTTATTCAACGTATACTATTCTATGAGAGAATAAATATTATAACAGCATGGTCAGTAGAAAAGTTTTGGATGCAAAATAAATAGAAAATAATAAGACAAGGGAAATGAAACTAGTTGATGACAAAATTGGAAGTAATAAAAAAGTCATTAGCTTTGAACTATGGTAATATCTATAGGGTGTTGTATAAGATTATACAATTTGAGGGGATTTTCTGAAAAATATCAATATAGTTGAGGGAGTTTTCTAGAAATGCATGATAGTTGAGGGGGTTTGGGAAAAACTCATATATGGATTGCTCTTTACAACATTGATCCCGCTTTAGCAATGACTGGCATACAGGTAGCAACGTCATGCACTATAGTTACAACAACTACAATAAAATTAGAGAACTAGGAAGCAGAGACACTTCTTGGAAGTTGATATGTATGTGTACAACATGTTTCCACATAACTCATGCAGACATGGACCAAACATGTCCAAGTCTTTTTTTTTTCTATTTACAAGTCAGGCACATCTAGGACACACCGTTATGTCTCAACACTCACTAATAAGGAAAAAGACCTCCATCATTGTTTTCACTCTCTTTTTCTACAACTAACAACATAGTCGTCTTATTTCTTTTTTGTTTACCACCATCACTGTTTTTTTACGATCTAAAATTAAATATGAAAACTATTTTAATGTGAGTTCATTCTTGTGGTATTTAACTCATATAGTTATTAGCCACACAATATTATTCACCTTATATAAAATGTTACTATTTTGTTTATTCTCAAAAAGAATAAAAAAAAGGCAAAGGGTAAAACATGGGGCCACGATACCTTGAGCATGAAACTATCATTCCCCCAACCCCCACCTCATGACTTTGTGTGTTGTGCATGATCCCATTTCCCAAATTCTCACCTCCCATGACTCTAAGCGTGCCTCACCATGTCTCCTCCCCCTTTCCCAACCATAAATTCTCTCGACCACCACACCACCCATCTTTTCCTCCCTTTCTCATGTTTTCCTTCCACAATGGTATGGGATATCTGTAACGACCTTAATATTTCTTCACAGTTCATAAATGACTATGATATCGATATAGATATGTGAAGCATAGGACCTAAAAGGATGATGAAGAAAACATCAGCAAATGTAGGTGCGGTAAAGCCAACATAGGCAAAAACTCTATGTGGCGATTTGAAACAGGGTCATACCAATCCTACATGTGATGCCAATAATTTGGGGTTGCATTTCCCACCACCACCTCTACTTACCCTTCCCCCTATATTAAAAGTCCTTCCTGGTATTATTTGTTGTCCATTTTGTTAGCCAAAAACAATAGGATGCTTTGTCAGAAAACAATTTCCCCACATTGTTTGGCAGCATACTCGTCATCTGGAAGAACAAGTTTAGGTATTTTACTCTCTATTTTTTCTTCTCAATTTTCATTTACAAGATGTAAATGTTCATAGGAAATTCCTAATATTTTCCAAAAACTATTAGAGGTGTGTTAATTCTGTTGGTCACACACTTTGTCGTATTCAAGTCTGACCATAGGCACACATTGTAAACTACCAAATTTGCCAGCTATTGCTAAATGTATCAAACTACCTATTAGTGTTACACATCTATAATGACATGACCATGTGATATTCTTTCCATATCCAAACCCTCTCTTAATTCATTGATCTAGAAGGATATCTCAATTCCACAAATAGAAGTATTTTACTTAAATGACTTGTTTGCATCCAAGCATTATCTCATGTAAATCTTAGTTAATTGATGCAATATCTAATATGTATGTATAATATATAACTCTTCAAGTATATACAAATTTATATCACTAATCGATCAAATAAATTATAACTTGGAGAAAAATCATGCAACCATAAATGATTTCAACAATTGTAATAATGAGTTTAGCTTACAAGAATAGGTTTACATATTATCATGAATTTTCATGGTGAGACCATTTATCATACATTGGTCTCTTTAGCTTTTCTATTATTACTTTCTCATAATTTTATTGGTATTGGATGGTTCATGGTGATACAATTTACTTAAATGATCAAATAATCATATATACATTTAGAAATAATTAATTTAGTTGAAGCTGAATTTTGAATACATTTTGTGTTGTGTCATGACTGGTGGGTGTGGTTTGTAGTTGGTAACAACCGTGCAGATATTTGATACTAATCATGATATGGAAAATAGAGGAAAATATGTATTCATTAGAACAACACTTAAAGAAGTAAGTCTTAAAGTAGGTATTGCAGATAAAGGAAATAATGTTGTTCAAATTGTATTTTGTGGACCACATAATCCACTAATATTGTATCTGGCAAGTGGTCATTTGGTTGTGCTATAGGTATAAAAGGGAACGTGGAACGATTACTAATATAAATAGAAGTGAAAACTTTAGATGTTGACTAAAATCTTCATAACCTTACGATATTCATTGATTTTTACTTTTATATCAATCGACATGAATGTCCACCATGCTTGTCTTGTTTGGTTCTATCTAAAAGAAATAACGAGAAAAATAAATTGAAACAAAAGTGTTGTAGATCCACCCCAAACATTTCGAACAAACCTCAAGTTTTTTAACCTAATGGGAAAAGTACACCTCATTCCCTCCAATACACATGTAGATAATGCTAGAGCTATCTCCTTTCTCCCTTACTTGACTACCAAATTGGAACTTATTTTTGTCTAAACAGACCTAAAGCATGTCTTGAGCAACATGAAGATCAGTGATATTCACTTGTGTGTCAACCGACACAGCTACCTGCCCTACATGTCTTATCCCTGGGATAGTTTAAAGAAATAAGGAGACTAAGATATTGACTAAAAGCGGTGCATCATAAAGCATGTGTCCAAAAAAAATCAAACAAACCTTAAGTACAATAGCGTAAACATACTAATAAATTCATCATTTTTCAAAGAAAAAAATATACATTCATATTGTAAGCTAACTTTTGGTTTGATTTTATCCTTATTTCATGTTTTTTCTATAAATCCTATGTTATGACACACTTTGATATAGACCCCAAGTCCGGTTGGATCTTTCACTTTGTTACTATTCCTAATATAATTTAGAATACATTTTTTGGTTATTACACATGATTCAATTGGCCATGGAATGCACGATGAGGTTAGTAGTATATCAAGAATGGGAATTTGAGTTCATTACGACATTTTAACTTCCATTAAATTTATTTTTCAAATTGTACACACAATTGTTTAGCATTGCATATACACATTGTGTGACATTGGAATATATACTATGATGTGGATGGATATTAGTTATCTCTAATCTTATCAATCCATCATTGACATAAAGCACCCATGAAATGACCTAAGTAAGAGAAAATGAATAATAATATTACCTACTTGAACAATATCTAGTCTAAACTTGAGTGAACTTGCCCCTATTTTGCCAAAACATACCTAATTTTGTGTAAGATAACCCTTTCACACCTAACATAGAAAAATTTGTTCTAAACTAAAAGAAGTTAGACATAATTTGGTCAAATCCAACTTTATTTGGGTAAATCATACCTTATTTGGCCTAAAGAGCATTTATAGTTTCAACTAATTCAACCCATTTCATACCTAAAATTACCTTAGTTTTTCTAATTTTACCTAAATCATATGCAGATCGCACTAATTGAACTTCAAAGTTTGTTGAGTCGGACCTTAGACACCTTTGGTTCTCACCATGGTCATCCAAGGGCTAAGGCATTTAGGTTTGGAGGCCCTTCTCATTGTATGGTGGCATCAGTGCTCTTGGAAAGTGTGTTTGCATGCGCGGTGATGACTAAGTAGTACAGCGCACCCATCCACACCTATATAGGGATCCTATGCACTTAGGTGTTTGTTGACATTCCACAATTTTTATACATATTTTTGTTAGTCTTACATCAATACAATTTGACAACATACAAACACTAGGTGTGTAGGTTGGATGTCCAGCATCTAGGTGGGATCCTTAGCACTTGTAAGTATTTTTTAGTTTTTTACATATATTTGGTCAGTATTACATGTATACATTTAGTGAATTTGAATAAATATTTGAACGTGCATGCATATTAGTTATTTTTCATCTCAATTAAACCTAAGTTCACATAAAGAGCATATAATATGACCTAAATAGGCCAAATGGATCCTAACTATACCTACTCAGCCAATATTCAACCTAACTAAAAAAATCTTTACTGATTTTGCCTAAACATACCTAATTTAGTGTAAGATAACCTTTCAAACCTAAGATACCAATTTTTCTCTAAACTATCATAAATTAGACCTACGTTGATCAAATTTGACTTTATTTGTGAAATCATACCTTATTTGAGCTAAATAAAACTTTATTTTCCCTAAAAATACCCAATTCGGTGCAAGATGACCATTTAAACCCATGTGCCACAATTTTTCCTAAACATACAAAAATAAACATTTTTTGGTGAAATCAGACACTATTTGGTCAAATTTAGACATTATTGGACCTAAATAAAACACCATTTGGCCTATATAAGACCCATTTCAAAACTAAATTACCTTACTTGGTCTAATTTTACCTAATTTATCCAAATAAAATAATTCATGTTCAAATTGGGTTGAACTGAGTTCAAACTAATTTTAAGGAAATTTTCAACTATTTACATAATTATCTTAGTCTTACATAAATACAATATAGTGACATTCAAACCATAGGCACATAGGTTGGATCTTGGGCACTTAGGTGGGATCCTAAGCATTCCTATGCTTTTACTATATATATATATATATATATATATATATATATATATATATCTGTCTGTGTGTGTGCCTTTGTGTCTGTGTGTGTGTGTGTGGTGAGCCTTGCATATATACATTTATTGACATATAAATAAATATTTTTATGTCCATGTATATCAGTTATCTATGGTTTTAATGAATTGTAAGTTAGAATACAATACACATAAAATGACCTAATTAAGAACAAATTGAACCTAATTATATCTACTTCACCAACATCTGACCTAAATTTAAACTAGGTTGCCCTTATTTTTCTTAAACATACTGAATTTGGTCTAATTACTATCTCATACCACACTTACTCAAATATTTGCTAAACTAACATAATTAGAGTAGATTTGGTTAAATCTGAATTGGTTTGGGAAAATTATACTTTATTTGGTCTAAAGAAGACCTTATATTAAATAAAATACCTATTTTTGTGTAATATGGTCCTCTTTGAAAGAACTTCCCCAATAGACCAAAACAAAAAAATATTTCACCCAAAGCAGAACATATTTGGTCAAATGTGACATTATTTGGCCTAATGTGTTGGTAGATCAGCAGTCCAGCTCAATTCCACATAGTATTCTTATGTTTCATTATGTTTTATATGATTTAATGATATTATTTTATCCAATTAAAGAATATTTGAAATTATTATTTTTCATTATAGATTTGGTTGATGGACATTCCAAATGTGGATAAGACTTGGATTTAACAACTAGTTTCATCACAAGCATATATTGGTGTTATCAATTTCTTGAATATGCTAAGACGTAGATGTGAATATTGTTTTGTCCTTGCAAGAATTTCAAGGTGGGTAGGGAAAAGACAATTCATATTGAGGAGGTGGAAAGACATATTTTTCTTGATGGATTTTGTAGAGATTATAAATTTTGGATTTTACATGGTCTAAAAAATGTTTTTGAAAATCTCCTAGGAAGCCAACAAGTAAATAATGGTGAACAACCTTCTAAATCATGAAGTGAATCCAATAGGCCAGGATGATATAGAAGGGTCACTGAGAGATGCATTGGGATAGAACAAATACATATGTGAGGGATGCATCATATAGTGAAGTTAATGAAAGAGGTTACATCATATGACATTCCTTACCATCGAAAGTCAAATACTCCTCATGTTATCGATGATAGTGAGATATATATGAAGTTATTATACATTTCTAATATAGAGCTTTGTCTTGGTTGCAAGAATTTCTCAATGCTCTCATTTTTACTACATTTATTCAATTTAAAATTTATGTTTTATTGGCCAAATGAATATTATAGTCAATTTTGAAGCTTCTATTGGATGCTTTTCCACAACTAGTTACATTCCCATATTTTATCATGAATCAAAAATTAATTAAGGATTTAGGCTTGGATATGAAAATATACATGCTTTTGTAAATGACTGCATGTTGTATTGGGGTGAAAATTTAGAAAAGGTACATTGTAGCGTGTGCCAAACTTCTAAGTTGAATATGGAAAAAAGGTAATGCAATTATGATTTTGTAGGAGATGAAGCACAATGTAAATGTTCTCCAACTAAAGTCATGAAATATTTTCCTTTGGTTATGTGAGTGATAAGATTGTACATGTCCTTAAAGATAGAAGAATATATGATTTGACATGATAAATGTCAACTTAAAGGCAGAAACGACCATATTCGAGAGATGCACCATCATGAAAGAGTTTACATGATGTGTTCATAATTTTCTTGTGACCCTCATAGTGTGTGAATTAACCTTGCTGGTGATGGATTCAATCCATATGGGATACAAAATACAAAATATATTACATGGCTAGTTATTCTCAATATCAATAACTTGCAATCATGGCTATGTATGAATCCTTATTCCTGGATTTTATCTTTGACAATTCTTGAAAAAATGGTCTTGGAAATGATATTTATGTATATATAGATATATTTGTATGAGTTGAAGTTCTTATGGGAAGTGTTGATGCATATGATGTTTATGTAGGACAACATTTTCATATCCATGCCTCCTTGATGTATGCCATCAGTGACTTTCTAGCATATTTTATGATGTTGGTTCAGAGCACTAAGGTTATCATGTGTGTCCTTTTTGTGTTGAAAATACCCATTCATATTAACGTGGGTTAAAGATATGTTATGGTGATCATCATAATTGGTTACTAAATAACCATTCTTTTTGTTCCCAAATCATTTTATCTGATGGAACTCAGGAGTATGGTCATCCTCCAACTCCTACATCCGGAAGTGATATCCTAAAAGAAAATTCATGACTATGTTTTGCATATGGAAAGGATCCAAGGAGGATTACAAAGAAGAAAAATCAAAAGAGGATATGCTTCCACAATTGGTGATGTTATGATAGACAATAGTGGCAAAGTTGAGGTTATTAGAAAAAGAGAAACATATTTTTGTATTTATCATATTGTGAATCTAAGTATCTTCATTATTACCTCAACGTCATTTATATTGACATGAATATATGTAAAAATGGGTTGGTAAAACTTATAAATGTTGAGGGAAAATATAAATATGATAATTATGCTCAAATATTCCTTGAGTAAAATAATACAAGGAAACATATTTGGATCCAAGGTCAAGATGTAAGATGTTTGATGCCTCCGGCATCATACTCTATATCTTCTAAGAAAAAGGGATGATTTCTAAATGTTTGGGCTAATATCAATGTTCTTGTTGGGTATGCATCCATAAATTCTCAATTTGTTCACTTGAAACAATAAAAACTAAAAAATCTTAATAGTCATGTTCATCATATCCTCATACAAAATATACTTCGTATAGCACTACAAGCATCTATAGAAACTAAAGTTGTTGATATTTGGTAAAGTTTGTCTTCTTTTTTTAAAACATTGTGTTTTACGTGTATAGCTTGATAAGTATTGTGGAAACACTTTATCATCTAGAGATGGAATTTTTACCTCCTTTCTTCACCATTATAGTTCACCTCTTAGTTCACTTTGTGAATCAGGTAAAGCTAGGTGGTACAATGCAGAAATAATAGATGTATCCAATTGAAAGGTTAGAAAATACTAGAATCATTCATTTACTAGTTTATCCTAATTAATGGTGAACTATAATGTTGATATCTCAGCGGAGATGAAACCACATGTTGAGGTCATGGTGGAGCTACCTAATGGAGAGGATTGGGAAGTCAAAGTCAGGTATGAAGCTTTACTTGATTGATGTGAGGATTGCACAGTGTTTGGACATGATACAGGACAATGCCCATGCACTAGGAGAGCTACCAATAGTGAGCCACCTATCGTGCCTGAGCCAGCTAGGGGAAGGCAACAGAAGATGGGCAAATCTAGACCGCCAAAAGACAGAAACAAAGGGATGGAGATGGAGGCTGAAGTCATTGCTTCCATTCCAGATGTGATGGAGCAGGCACTTCGAATTTGTAGGTGGTTGAGAAACTCGTGTGCAATGTGAATGAGATCCTGGTGGCTAAAGATGATGTGTTTGAGACTATGGCTGAGACAAGTAACGGAGATGGGGACATCCTGGGGGGTACTTCCTTGGGTTGTGCCACTGTGGACGGAGGAGCAAGCAAAGAAGATGACAATCTGTTTGCTGCGCTTGAGAATGTCACTGAAGAGGGCCTCCTAGAGGGACTCACAAGGAGTAGGAGTCCACGTCAAACAAGAAATACAATGAAGAAGAAAAAGAAAGGGAGTGGCTTCGAGGAAGGGAGTGGCTCCAAACAGTAGTAATCATGTCCATCCTCGCATGGAACGTGCGAGGGGCGTCTCTGCCCAGGACACAGAGAAAACTCAGAGGCATTCTTAGGGAGACGAAGGCAGACCAGATCTTCTATTTTGAGATGAAGATTCCAAGATTCAATGGGAGCAGATCCAAATCCATATTCCCAGAGACTTGGCACACTCTAGACAACCTGGACAAAGTGGAAAGGGGCAGGATCATGATAGGGTGGAATCCACTAGTGTGGAGGATTGAACTGATCCTGATTTCTGACCAGATGGCGACGATAAGTTGTTTCAATGTAGGTGGATTCTCAGGTATCATCACTGGGGTCTATGGTGAGAACCTGGAAAGCAACCGAAGATCGCTCTGGGAGGACATCAAAGGGGTGGCTCAAAATGAGGTTCCTTGGCTAGTGCTGGGGGACTTCAACAACGTTCAAAAAGTGAGAGAGAAAAAGGTGGGTTGCCGGTGCTGGAAAGAGTCATGGCAGCTTTCAATGACACTATGGACGTCGTGAAGCTTTTGGAGCTTCCCTACATCGGCGACATCACTTCCTGGTCCAAAAAATAGCAAACTAGCAGAAGAATCGCTAGCCATCTCGATAGAGGGCTAGTGAATGAGTAGTGGCTAAACATTTTCCCACACGCGACCATTCGAATGGGCTCCCACCCATTAATTGACCACACGTGGATGAAGATGGACCTGATGTCCCCCTCCCATGGCGTGAATACATTCAGGTTCCTAAACTTGTGGTGTGAGTGGTTGGGATTCAGGGACATTGTCGAACAAAACTGGCGGAAGGGAGTGGAGGGCAACCTCCTCTTTATGGTTCGAAAGAAAATGCAGGTTACGAAAGAGGCGTTGAAGAAGTGGTCTAAAGAGAAAGTTCATCTCCCTAATCTAACTAGGGAGGCATTAGATATCTACAACAAGGCTGCCATGGTGGTCAGGATGCATTCGATGGATAGGCGTGCCATTTTGGAGGAAGGCAGAGCTGAGGAGAGGTTAAGGTAGCTGGAGAAAGCCAAGGAGTGCTTCTACTGGCAGCGAAGCCGTATGACATGGGTGGCTGATGGTGATCACAAATCCAGGGTCTACCACAGCGCGGTCAAGAACAAGGAGATGCTAGAGATAATACATGAACTCATTAATGATGATGGTGAGACGGTAGGTGGACAGGAGGAGATTACGAGAGAGGTTGTGGTGTTCTTTAGCAAGTACTACAACCAGTGTAGATCCTACTCCTTACTTAAAGCTGATCACCTACTGAGCATGAGAGTTAATGAGGCCATGAATGCAGAGCTGTGCAGAGAAGATACGAATGATGAGATCAAAAATGCGGCATTCTCAATACACTACTCAAAGGCCCCTGGGCCCGATGGCTTTAATAGCCTGTTCTTCCAGAAAATGTGGTACCTTATAGGGGAGGACATCTGTAAAGCCATCAAATGGCTATTGAATGGGGGGTGTATGGTCAGAGATGTGAATCATGCCTTCATAAAGCTGATTCCTAAATCTAAACATGCTAACTCCATTATAGACTACAGGCCTATAGCCTACTGCTCAGTCATTTACAAAATCTTCTCCAAACTTCTTGCAAGTAGGCTGAAGACTATCCTTCCCAATATCATCTCGATAGAGGAAAATTCCTTTGTCAAAGGAGGAACTATAGAAGACTGTGCCTTGCTCGCTACTGAGTTCCTAGTGGACTTCAAGAAACAAAGATCAACGTCGAAGATTTGTGTCAAGATTGACATCACCAAGGCTTACAACTCTGTTGAATGGAGTGCTCTATGGGGAATCATGGAGGCAATGGGTTTTTCCATCAAGTGGATTGGTTGGTTGAGGGAGTGCATTGAAACAACTTAATTCTCTATTCTAGTGAATGGAACACCTATCGGGCTTTTCTGCGCCTCTAATGGATTGAGACAGGGTGACCCCTTGTCACCTCTCCTTTTCACCATCATGATGGAGGGACTCACTAATGATATCAAGATTGCAGAACAACAGGTCAAAGTCAAAATCTTTAAAGTCAAAGGATGCAAAGCCATGACAAATCTAATTTTTGCTGATGATGTGCTACTTTTCTCGGTGGGTCATGCCAAAATATTGAAAGAGTACAAGAATGTAGTGACCAGTTTTGGCCGTGCTACTAGAATCTACATCAAAACGATCAAATCCCAAATCTTCAACTCCAAATCTTGTGATTTTCAAAGAGGTAGATTGAAAATTTCTATGGGAGTTAGAAGAGGGAGATGGCCCACTAGATACATGGGCATTCCCATTGCGGGTTTGGAGAGGATCGGTGAAAGATTTCAGCATGATGATCGACAAGATTAAGGATAAGGTGGACATGTGGTCGGGCATTAATATCTCGATGGATGTACACATGGTGCTCATCAGAATGGTCATTCAGAATATGCTGAGATATTGGAGTGACATGTGTGACATACCTTGTGCTTGTCTGAATAGAATCTGAGCCATGTCTGCTGCTTTCCTGTGAGGTGGGCATGGACATGGAGTGGCATGGGATTATCTTGTTAAACCATATAAAAAGGGAGGGCTACAAATCATGGATGGGCACAAAATTCTAGAGAAATGCACGATGAATAGGATTGAAAAATTTTGTAACATGCCTGACAATGTTTGGACCCAGTGGATGAGGATCAGATATGGACCCATCATCACATTGGTGGGGTGATCTAACCCATCCAGGATATGGAGAAGCATGTGCAAAGTGTATGAAGACAAATATGGGAATCCCTTGGTTGACACTTCGGGTTATGTTAATGCTGTGACTTTATCCAGCATTAACATTAGGGATGAACCTGATGTGCCATGGTTCCATGTTGTTTGGGGAAATTTTCACTGCCCCAAGTGGAGCACGCTGCTTTATAGAGCCTTTCTCAATAGATTGCCAACCAAAGATCATATGGAAGGCTGGGGCATCTGTTTGGATACGACCTGCTCTCTGTGTCTTTCTGGGACAGAAACGATCGAGCATCTATTCTTTGATTGCAACTACTCCAAGAGTATATGGTGGCTTTCTTGCCTACGTAACAAATGGGGACATCAGGTGACGGACAACATTTCTGGAGCCATCAATTGGATCATAAGCAGGTCTGACAAGAGTGACAAGGATGCTAGCACCTGTGGGCTATTTCTTGCGAGCATGTACTATCACCTGTGGAGAGAAAGAAATAGAAGAATCCACAATAGTGGATCAATTGATGGTAAAATCTTGCTAAAGCTGATCAGTTCTGACTTATGTTGGGGTTTTGCTGCCAAACCTGAGCTGGTTTCTAAGCTCAGCACAAATACAAAGTTGTTTTGGGTTTTTGTAGATAACCCCCCTTTTTAGCTTTACGACCTAGTGTCATTTGTATCTGATGGCCTAATGGCCGTGTACCTATATAGCTTTCTATACTACTTTTTGGCAATACTACTTACCTATTTCCAAAAAAAAGAAGTAATTTCTAGAAGATTTTTGGAGTTGTCTTGATGCTCAAAAAATGGATGCATGATGAATTTCCTTTAGAATTAGATACAATGCTAATTTGTGATACTTATATTTCCCATACTCTTTTTGGCACCAAATATTAATATGAGCATCAAAGAAGGGGTGCTAAGAAGGACCTTACCTCATGGACTTAGCTTTTCCCAAAATAGTAAAGGGGTTTATAGTTAGTTACAGATTCAACATATTAGAATAAGAATGAGATAGAAAAATACAAAATTTGGGATCTTGGAAAAAGACAATGAGATTCTTACTGTGGAAGAATTGCTGATATTTATGAGTTAGGGTATTGGGACTTGTACAATTGTGCTATTTTGGTGTGATTGGGTAGATATAACTTCAACAAGGGCATTCAAGCATGATAAAAAACAATTTTTTTGTGAATTTCTATAAGTTGATGCACAATCGTAGATAATTGAAAGAAGATTCATTTAACTTTTCATCCCAAACAAGGTAGGTTTTCTACATAGAGGATGAAATATAAAATTCTTGGTTATATGATGTTCACATAAGATTAGAGGCTCCTTTCATGTCGGGATAGTTCTACACATATGTAGTAAATTAATGTTGGTTGTTTTAAAAATTCAATTTATTGTGGTACCATGTTAACAAAATTTTGTATTTTTGCTTAAGAAATACAAAGATTTAACTCCTTTATTTCTACTTGACCTAGGTTGGAATTCAAGTAATAGAAAGATTCCCAGATATTTCACAACAGTTATGTAATTCCCTTTAGGCCCTACATCAATTTCATTCTTTTATTCTGATCTCTTCCTTTGTTATCCTATTTAGTACCATGTCCTTCTAATGGGAAAACAAAGAAAAAATATGTACTTGTTCTTAATAATAATTTTATTATTCCTAGATGTAATTTTCTAGTAAATGTTTAATAGATCATTATCATTTTTTATTTGTTGTAGGTCTATATTATTTTATGAAAATATATAAATTATAAGACAACCATCATTTGATAATGTCATTTCCTCTTTAATAGGAACTTCATTTTCTATATATATTGTTTTGAACTATCATGCAAATGGTGTGTTAAAATCTAGTATATATGTATAATGGAATTTAGTAATCAAACACGTGTTCAATTCTTTTTTTTATAATGGGGTCAATCTTGTGTATTAATGATAAACATCTGAAGATACAAGGTTTAAAAGAGGTTGAGGTATATCTCCAGCCTCACTGGTGTACATGAAGTCGCCATCTTTCGCAAGCTTGGCCACCCCATGTGCCACCTTATTACAGGATCAACTAACATGCATAAAAGAAATTGAAACACAAGAAGAGGAGAGGGCTATAATATCATCAACAAACATGCCTAGATAGTCTTGTATCTTCTCTACACTAGATATCACCGAGATCAGGCTGAGTGAGTTAGACTCTACCTCTATCCTTCTCCACCCACATTGGCGAGCTAGTTGCACACCATGCAGCATGGCAAAAACTTCCCCAACGTCCACAGACCATTCTTCTCGTCGTCACCGACCATAGGCCATCACTAAAAAACCCAAATGGTTAGGGAAGATGATGTCAATACCCTTCATGGTGCCTTCCTTGCTGGCTACATCAGTGTTGATCTTGACCACTCCCACCGCCGACTTCCTCTATCTTCCATTTGAGCTACTCCCATTAACTTGTTGTTGTCCCAGTGTTGGAGAATGAGCACTCTCTACATCCTGAAGATAAGCTCGTGTTGCCCAGGTGAAAAGGGGCAATCACTTTCCACCTTCTTGGAACACGTTGTGGTTTCTTTACGACCACAAACCCCACATATTAGCTACCGCATCCAAAAAGTCCTATTGATTAAGACCATCCTTCATTTCCAACAGCGTCTACCTTGGAGACTGAAGGTGTACCGAGGCGATAATGGTTGTTGGGGATGAAAGACTCCACTACTGGACACCTTATAGTGCCTCTCCTGGAGTCTTCCCAGAGTAGCAATGCCTCCTGTAGTAACCCACCACTAAAAGTGAGCCACTTTCGAGGGCCAATGATGGTCCCAAACAACTTTCCAAATCTGCTCGCTAGTCACTCTCTGTGCAACTATAAACTCCCTCTTTCCCATTAGACCCAGCCAGTAGGCCGGCCGGGTAGTGAAGATGCCCTTTTTTCCGGCCACCAAAATGGGATATCTTATGATAGTCTAGAGCTAATCAGAGTATTTGCAACCAACTTACTCGCCTCAAGTGAGAAAAATTGATGTATCACCTCCATGTCCCACACCTTTGTTTGCTGATTTATCAATTCTTGGACCATAGAAGGTTGCCATGTGGTCATATCTCGAAAGGATGCAAGATCATTTTGAGAGTCGTAGAGCCATTTATCCTCCCATATTCTGATGTCGCCACCATTCCTCACCCTCCATTTGATACCTTCTAAGACCACTGCCTTTTTTGACCAAAGATTCCTCCACATATAGATTGGGTTATACCCCCTAATAGCCTCCAAGATGAGTGTGTGAGGAAAGTATCTTGCCTTGAGCACTCGGTATGCTACCAAGTTCTTCTTAATCAACAACCTCCTAATCTGCTTAGCCAGAAGAGCTTGATTGAAAACATGCATATCTCTGAAGCCTAGACCACCATCTTTTTTTTGTTTACATAAGGAAGTCCAGGATTGCCATGAAATTTTCCTCTCTCTATCTTTAGCTCCCCACCAAAATCTAGCAATACAACTTTGGATATCGTCCATAATCCCTACAGGAATCTGGAAAACACTCATAATATATGAAGGGATCACCTACACAATAGACTTTATCAGTACCTCCTTCCCTGGTTTGGACAACAGTTTTTCTTTCCAACTTTGTAGTTTCTTCCAAATTCGTTCCTTAATAAAGCTAAACACCTGCTTCTTAGACCTCCCAATGATGGTGGGCATCCCCAAGTACTTAGCATGTCTGTCCACTTGTTCCACTCCAAGCTAATTTTTTATAACGTCCTTTGTCTCTTGCAACACACCTCAATTCACATATATAAGTTTCAATTGATCCCAATAAAATAGAAATGGATTTGAAAATTTTAATTCGTATGCTCAATTCTCACTCACAATGTTTATTGGTTCATATATTCTTATATTTTACCTATTTTTAAGTTTAATGTTTAAAAGAAAAATGTGACAAATTAAAAGAACAATGCCAAGTGTCATGTTAGCTGAGCATAGTCAAAATGAGTATATGAGTGTATCAAGGTCACAACAAGATGGAAGAGATTTTAATGATGAGATAGAATGTTACAACCCCAATTTTGCATATGTTTTCATGTAAAGATTTTATGAATTGGACTTAATTATAAAGGTTGTATGCTTTGCTTCAAACAATGGATTACTTTGCAAATATCCCTTTTTATAGGAATTTCGTGATTCCTATTATTATATTAATCCATTAATGGATATAAAAGAGAAGAAAGGAGGAAAAGTCCAAATAATAGAAAATGATACAAGACAATGAATATTAAGCAAAATAATTATGAGAAATACATAGAAATCTCTAGAAAGTGGCGTTAATGGCCACAACTAAATAAATTTTTTTTATATGTGATTTCTAATAAAAGAAATAGGAAAAGAGGAAAGGAAATGAAAGATAATGAGAAATCCTTGCAAAAGAATATCTTAATAAAGAAATAAGAAAGATAATGCAAAATAAAGGATGTAGATAAATCTAGAAGGATAATAAGTATCCTTAAAAAGGAATTTCGAAAATACTAGAATTTCTTGGGATCCAAGGAGTCTCAATGGAGAAGAAGAAAGAGAAAATACAAATAATACAAAAATATGAGGATAATGTGCTACTTAGTTAATGACTTTTTGGTATTATCAAAGAAAAATACTATTTGCTATAAGGAAGTGAAATTTCGTGGCCTTTTGGAATAAAAGCAAAGAGTTTATATAAAAGAGTATTTTCTTTCCTCATTGGTGTTGAGATTATATAATCTTAGAGAAAGAAGTAATATGCGAGGAGGACTCTTTCTATATATATGATTATGTATGGAAATCCAAGATAATTAAATAGGAGAACAATCTAGAATCGGTGTTTCACCTTTAATGGGTTGCTAATCAAGTGCTTTAATCAAGAAGTTGGAAAATTATCCAATAAGCAAAGTGGGATGGAATCCAATTATATCCTTCCTTGTTTGGCATTGGAACTGCCCAAATAGGAATAAAACATCTAATAAACCAGAACCCCACAGACTCACAAGTCCTGGTGAATACAATATATATATATATATATATATACCCCTATGTTTTGGATAGTCTCTCCCCACGTATGAACCCTAACAACAGAGTTGTTGCCTTCACCCATCGCCTGGCCTTGTACTACACCCTCTCTTGACTTCATGGGGTGGAGGGAACTCTCTTCAAGGTGTAGCCATGGAGTGTGACAATAGTGTAATTGGATAAGCGATGGGACGGTGTCATGGGGAACAACATCCTGCGTCTAGGTTGGGAGAAGAGGGGGACGCAAGGTGGTGAAGCGAAGGGACCGTGTTCATGGCCGACGAGGTCGTGCTTGTTGGCTGAGGTTGTCATCGAGTCTCCTAGAGGCGCTAGCCAGGGACGCTCCCCTACGTCGACCCTGATGGGGACATATAATATATGAAAGTTTATTAGAAAAATATGAGGAATACATTAAAAATGGTTTGAGAACCTGAATATGTGCCTTTTTCCAAAAGTGTTTTAATCTAAGGAAAAGTGCTTATGTATTGGATTTAGAAACCCTAATTGAGCATATTCGATAAGTGCATGTTACTTAATTAATGAAACTAAGTAATTGCAACCTGTTGACTAGTGAATAACAAACTTGAACTTGATATAGAAGTTTCTTGCATGATTTAGGGTTTTAAAACTAAGATATGGTTAGTGAACGTAGATTGGATCTAAGTTATCATAACGAACCAGTTTGTTGGATATGTTAATTAGAGTTACACATGATGTCTAATTTGGACTAATAACTCTAACAAACAATTATGTGATGAAATTATAATTTGTACCTCTATTCCTTAACCAAACCCTAATACCCTAGATTAGGACCGAGTGAGGTTTACTTGGAATAATATGTGATGGTGACAATTTAGGATTTACATACATGCAGATTAAACGATCAATTGCTTGGCTTGCGTGCTTAGATATGTTGACTGGTTGATTGAATCTACTTGAAGTATAACTATATATTCTGCATGGAAAAGGTATGTGGTTACGCTTATGGATAATCTCTTTAGTCTCACGGAAATTCCCAAACGCTTTTCTCGGTTGCCTAATAATAACTATTTGGATGACTTTTATTTCATGCAACTATAAAGTGACTATGATTATCACTATAAATATATATATATAACAGGCTTAGATCTGGGTCCTCCTCTGTGGCTTTGTAAATGCTAAAAAGGGTAACCTAGAGTAAGGTCTAGGCTATCATGAGTTAGAAATTGGGGTACCCACGTGTAGTGCCATGAGACTCTATAACACGCCATGAGTTAAGGAGCGGGCTACCTACGGGTAGTGCCATGTGACTCAACCCTAGAAATTGATTCACCTGTTAGGTAGGATCATGAGGGGTTTAATGGGGATCTACCATACGGAAGGTAGCATCCAGGTCTGCTGCAGGGACAGTGCAGAAGATATGATAGGTATGGATCACGTAGTTATATTTAAAACGTAAAGTTGTTTGTTAAATCATAGTTGACTGCTATATGTTGTTACAATTAATTGCACGATTATTGTTTCCCCCACATACCAGCTTTATGCTGACTGACGTTTTGTTTGTCGGCGTTTTAGGTACAAGTGAAAAGAACAAATAGTGAAGTGGCATATGTGGAATTAAATATGAATTAAAGTTCAAAGGAGGATTAGTTAGAATAGACTCTGGATGTGGATAGAAGTAGATGTCCAAGTTTTTGGAAAAAGGTATGTGAAGTTAATTTTTATTACAGCCTTTCAGTTTAGTTTAGTAGAATTTGATAATTAATATCGATTATTTGTCAAACCTTTGATATGGAAATTGGGATAACGGCTCTGACCTCTTCGTCTCCCTTTATTGGCGGTTACTGGGAGGCGGGGTCGTTACATTTGGTATCAGAGCATAGGTTCCTCATTTAATCTTTAATAATGATTAAATTTTACAAACTCTATAGAACCCAAGGGAGTTATTAGAGGAATTTCCGAAAGACAGAGGTGTCTAGAAAAGGATCACGTCTGGGGGCTGGCAAGATTTTCCTCCGCACCGCTAGTTGGAATACGAGGACTCTCGGATTAGTGTGACTGCCTGGACAATGTCTCAGGATTTGACTCGAAATAAGATACCTTTAGGACTCTCTCATCTTGTTCATCCCTTCTCAACTCAAATGTTGTTAAGGGCCTTAAGGATTAGGGTTTTCTCTCTTTCCCTCACCCTCTTGAGGTATGGGTAAGGTTGATAAGGTCTAAGGAATCCTCCACCAAATTAATGAAAAGCATGTAAATAAGATGCCATGGACATAAGCTTAATAGATTAAGAGTAAACTAAAGAATAGATACATGCTTAGGTCGTATGACATAAATTTTCATGCCCTCAGGAGAGACTTGAGGCTAGACCTTATTGTCAGGCAGATAAGTAAAGAGAGTTAGTCTTGGAGGTAGAGACCCCCATTATAAGTGGAGACCTGGCACATCCTCTGAGAATGATGTTAATCCTAAACCCTAAGTGAAGGTTAGAGAGAGAGATGTCATGATGAGTTAGATGTCATAGTAGACCAGGTGTTTAGATGATGCCATATGATCCATGAGGGGTTGGATGACCTTGTGCCTTTGGCGACCCAACCCTAGAAAGGGTCGTCCATGGTAGAGAGAAGGATAGCTCCTTCATTGATGAGGTTAGAGAAGAACCTATGGAAACCCAATGAGCCTATATGAGCATGGCATAGTATACACCCAGAGTACGCTAGTAGTGCGAGTAGTAGGTTGAAACCCTGGCCAAGGGAGTATGTTGGATAGATGATGAGATAAGCATAAAGGGCTAGGGATAACCTTGAGCAAACATAAGTTTGAACATAGGCTTCACCCACATAGAGGTATGCTTGTGAGCTTGATCCATCTTCATGGAGAGAGGACCTTTAGTATACGGCTGGTTGTGGAGTTAGCTAGAGAGAGAGAGGACCGAATCTAGAAGGTTGGAAGCCTAGATATGAGGAAAAGTGGGGAGTTGAGGATGATGTGACCTAAGTGGATGTTTGTGGTAGCCTCATGCTTTATCGCTGGAGGCTAATGATGTCTTGGTTTCCATGAGAGGAACCAAACCCTAGAGAGAGGATGAGTCTGATGGTACCTCTGTACCTATGGTATAGATGAGAAGAAGAGTTCCTTAGACCTGGAGAGGTTTAGTAACAGGTTGTGAGGCCTTGTACCTTGTTGATTGTCCTTGAGGAGGACTCAACTCTAAGGTGTTGCTCAAGTAGAAGGATGACAAGAAGTGCATGTCATACCTTGTACATGTTTGGTTTGTGGTTAAGAGGTTGAGCAGACAGTTGGACATCAAAGAAGTGAACATGGGGTTCCTAGGCCTAAGAGGGGAAGTGGTGTACCCGATGATCATGATGAGATTTGAGTTTCTATAGATTCGAGCATGGTACTCCTCATGTTTAGAGGAAAAGGAAACCCCTTAATTTTAAGGCATGTTTGATGAACCCCTCACAACTAAGTTGATGACATGGGAAGGTATGATCTTAATCCAATGTTGAGGAAAGAGAACAAGTATGACCTAGCATGGTTTAGTAGGTGGTCTGCTTGTGCCTTAATAGCATTGGGTTTAGCATGCTCATGTGAATGTAAACCCTAATGATGTTTGTGACCTTGTTGTTAAGAGTTGTAGTTTCCTCCCATCCTAGGAGAGGGACCCCTGTGGTAGGGTGTATACCAGTTTTGTGGGTTTTGAGGAAACCTAAAGAGGTCTCATAGGATCTTGAAAAGTACATGGTATGAGAATGAACCTGTAGACCCATAGATAACCATCTCTAAGGCATGTGGATGTGTTACCTTGGAGGTAATCAACATGGGGCATGACCAAGGTAGGCAGGTTTCCATGACCCCTATGAAAGGATGAAAGTCATCCCATGAATGTAGAGAGACAGATGATGAAGGCTTGGGTAAGGTTCTAAGCTAGACATGTTCTATAATAGAATCCTAAGTCTATCCTAGGGTCAGGTAGGGATAAGACCAATGGAAGTTGGAGTTGCCTAATTCCCTAGTTGCACATGATCATGGGGTTGAGTGGTAACAACTATCATTGTCTGAAGGCCATGGGTTAGGAGATTGATCACCTTCATGAACTCATGGGACCCAAAGGGCAGATGAGTAGGGCACTCTCTGGATGCATAAGGGAAGAGGGATGACCCCAAAAGTGCCACCACCCTATAGACCTAGAAGTGATGACCAAGGAATGGGTGTGGACCCAAGTAAGTTTGACACCAGTTTTCCATGGAAGTAACTTTCATATCAGGATGTTTGTGATGTAGAGACATATGTGGCATGTTTCAACTTAGATTTAAAGGTGTACTGGCAAGGTGGGATGTGCCATCTCTGCTCTTGGAACAGGAAGAACTCTGTATTTGGACTGTAGCCAAATGCTTATTTCCTCTTGTTATGGGAGTGAGAGATAGGACAATACGCATGCCATACACCAAGGATAAAAGGTGATGTGAGTTGGAACGTTGCCATGGGGTATGAGGACAGAGATGATAACATACCCTGGTGGAGTGAACGATACATGGATGGTTTACAACCACTAAGAGGAATAATGTAGTCATCTTATGAGGATGTTGTTATCATGAGATATGAAGGTTGAGTTCAAAAAACCAAGATAATAAACTCAGAGTTTTCTTGATGAAGATATGACTTAGATCGGAGATGAGATAATAAGTGGAATACATGGAGGTGTATGTCTTCAACTTTACCTAACACCTAAGGATGTGAAAAGGTAATGAATGCTCCGGATGAGATACAACTACCTGGTTTAGATGGAGCTAGAAGAGGTTGTTAGGTTAACCCTCAGTTGGAAAAAGGGATAAGTTTGGCTAACACTCAGATGTAACAATATCAGTTGATCATGTTAATGGTTGTTTGGTTAGCCAGCCTAGTCCTTGATGCAATGAAAGGATGGTTGTAGAACCTCAGATGCACTTCTCTAAAAAGGAAGGTGATGAAACCCCAATTAGAGTGGTTTAGGGTTTCTAAGGAATCGATCTTAAGGAATCATGACAATACAGGAGATCATGATTTAAGATTACCATATACCATGGTACTACCAAGATAATAAGTGACAGTAGTACATTGGATGCTTAAGATGAAGTTGCATGTGGTATGTTGCCATGCAAGCCAGGAGGTGAAGGACGAACACCAATAACCCAGTGTATTGATATAAAGGATAAAGAGTCCCTGAGAGGGAATGGGAGTTTACCACTATGGATGTTGTGGTAAGTCTCCCCTAGACCAAGGAAGGTCAAGATGCAATATGGGTTATGGTAGTTTGCCTTACCTAGATGACATGAGAAAGAAAGAGTATTGTCAAGGGACAGATCTGGTTTAACTACATGTGAGAAGGAGATGGTTCAACTACACCATGATACGAGTTCAAAAGTTCTTGAGTATAACCTAAAGATACACTACCATAAGGTGGAAGAAGATACATGAGGAACTCAATGTTAGTACAATCTATCACCCCTAACCAATGGTTAGTGTGATCCAGACTAGAGGGACTGATGAGAGCATGTGTGCTCATTCAGGGTGATACATGGAGATAGTTCTTGTCTCCGGTAAGATGTGATGATAACCACCATAGCCAGTATCGGGATGTAAAGAAGCTCTGCAAGGGAGGTTGTGTCGGTCACCACTTCATTAAGATGATGTTGGTGAAGGGACCTTGCGAAGGTCAAAAAAGGACCACAGTGTGTACAGATGGAGTCATTTTGATCGTGAAATGGCTAAAAGAGAGCCCAGGGGCAACATGAGTTGTGAGCTGATGCAAAGCAGACTGACATGCAGTTCACTGTGGGAGACTGTGTGCTGAGAAAATCCGACCCCTCTAAGTTATAGCTAAGAGAGCTGAGTCCCCGATACATGGGTTCATTTGAGATGGATTGGTGGAGAAGGTTATTTTTGACCTTACCCCTCAGGATAAAGTAATGTGTGATGAGTTCCATGTGTCCAATTTAGAGCACTATGTGAGGTACCCAGGCCATGTGTTGAGCAATGAACCTAGTGAGCCCCAAGGGAGGCTAAAATGACCTGAGTCACCTGTGAGGTTTATAGAGGCCAAGGTGAAAGAACTCAAAGAAAAGAATATGTGATGATAAAGGTTCTTTGGAAGCACCATGGATAGGGTAAAGCCACATAGGGGTCAATGATGGACATGGAAAAGTCTTATCCTGAATTGTTTGTTTGCTTGATGGAATTTTGAGGACAAAATTCTTATAAGAGGGAAAGGATGTTACAACCCCAATTTTGCATATGTTTTCATGTAAAGATTTTATGAATTGGACTTAATTAAAAAGGTTATATGCTTTGCTTCAAACAATGGATTACTTTGCAAATATCCCTTTTTATAGGAATTTCGTGACTCCTATTATTATATTAATCCATTAATGGATATAAAAGAGAAGAAAGGAGGAAAAGTCCAAATAATAGAAAAGGATACAAGATGATGAATATTAAGAAAAATAATTATGAGAAATACATAGAAATCTCTAGAAAGTGGCGTTCATGGCCACAATTGAATAAATTTTGTTTATATGTGATTTCTAATAAAAGAAATAGGAAAAGAGGAAAGGAAATGAAAGATAATGAGGAATCCTTGCAAAAGAATATCTTAATAAAGAAATAAGAAAGATAATGAAAAATAAAGGATGTAGATGCATCTAGAAGGATAATAAGTATCCTTAAAAAGGAATTTCAAAAATACTAGAATTTCTTGGGATCCAAGGAGTCGCAATGGAGAAGAAGAAAGAGAAAATACAAATAATACAAAAATATGAGGATAATGTGCTACTTAGTTAATGACTTTTTGGTATTATCAAAGAGAAATACTATTTTCTATAAGGAAGTAAAATTTCGTGGCCTTTTGGAATAAAAGCAAAGAGTTTATATAAAAGAGTATTTTCTTTCCTCGTTGGTGTTGAGATTGAATAATCTTGGAGAAAGAAGTAATATGCGAGGAGGACTCTTTCTATATATATGATTATGTATGGAAATCCAAGATAATTAAATAGGAGAACAATCTAGAATAGGTGTTTCACCTTTAATAGGTTGCTAATCAAGTGCTTTAATCAAGAAGTTGGCAAATTATCCAATAAGCAAAGTGGCATGGAATCCTATTATATCCTTCCTTGTTTAGCATTGGAACTACCCAAATAGGAATAAAACATCTAATAATCCAGAACCCCACATACTCACAAGTCCTGGTGAATACAGAATATATATATACCCTTGTGTTTTGGATAGTCTCTCCCCAGGGATGAACCCTAACAACACAGTTGTTTCCTTCACCCATCATCTGGCCTTGTACTACAACCTCTCTTGACTTCATGGGGTGGAGGGAACTCTCTCCCTTCTATCTCAAGGCCTAGCCATGGAGTGTGACAATAGCACAGTTAGATAAGAGACGGGATGATGTCATGGGGCACAACGTCTTGCATCTAGGTTGGGAGAAGAGGGGGAGGCAAGTTGGTGAAGTGAAGGGATTGTGTTCATGGCCGACGAGGTCGTGCTTGTTGGCTGAGGCTTTCGTCGGGTCTCCTGGAGGCATGAGCCAGGGACGCTCTTCTACGTCGACCCTCTTATATGAGGTCCAACATGTCATGGGGATGGAGGGAAGACAATCTTGGTCCTTGTCTTCCCAGTAAAGAGCTCGGGGACGATGGCACCAATGATCACGTCGTGCAGGCTGTGCAACAGTCAGTGGAGTAGGGTCAAAGTCACGTGCGACATAGGGGCAAGAAAGAGAGTGGAATGCAAGCTAAGTTCTCCCATGAGGGTGCTCCATCTCCGGCTTGCACAAGGGGTTCTTAGGTAAGATCCCTGATCTCATTTTCTATTTTAGACCTATAGAGCCAAAAGCTAGCCACGATCTGTTACCTCCCTCTCTCGAACTCTACAGACTCCTACAGACCTCGGACCAAGTCCGCCAGGGTCATATACGCCGCCTGAGGTTGACCGCCTAAACCTTTAGAAGCGGGGGGTAGGGGAACTGCCCCTGTGCCGATGAACACTTGGTGCAGATTCGCCCTATCGCGAGGAAGGGGATGGTCCTAGGTTAAATACCGAGGATACCCCTGAGCACATAAAAGCTTGAGCCACTGCAAGAAGGGTAATACAGTCTTTTTGTTATAAACTTATCCAATTTGCGAATAAAGTTAAAAGGGACATTAGATGCTTATGTGGCGACTAACGATTGGTCATAATCAAATAACCTTGAAATAATTATAGTTAATTATTTGTGACTCTGATGGGACATATAATATATGAAAGTTTATTAGAAAAATACGAGCAATACATTAAAAATGGTTTGAGAACCTGAATTTGTGCCTTTTTGCAAAAGTGTGTTAATCTAAGGAAAAATGCTTATGTATTGTATTTAGAAACCCTAATTGAGCATATTCGATGAGTTCATGTTACTTAATTAATGAAATTAAGTAATTGCAACCTGTTGACTAGTGAATAACAAACTTAAACCTGATCTAGAAGTTTCTTGCATGATTTAGGGTTTTAAAACTAAGATATGGTTAGTGAACGTAAATTGGATCTAAGTGATCATAACGAACCAGTTTGTTGGATATGTTAATTAGAGATACACATCATGTCTAATTTGGACTAATAACTCTAATAAACAATTATGCGATGAAATTATAGTTTGTACCTCTATTCCTTAACCAAACCCTAATACCCTAGACTAGGATCGAGTAAGGTTTACTTGGAATAATATGTGATGGTGAAAATTTAGGATTTACATACATGCAGATTAAATAATCAATTTCTTGGTTTGCTTGCTCGGATATGTTGACTGGTTGATTGAATCTACTTGAAGTATAACTATATATTCTGCATGGAAAAGGTATGTGGTTACACTTATGGGTAATCGCTTTAGTTTCACAACGATTCTCGAACGCTTTTATCGGTTTCCTGATAATAACTGCTTGGATGACTTTTATTTCATGCAACTATAAAGTGACTATGATTATCACTATATATATATATATATATATATATATATATATATATATATATATATATATATAAATGGCTTAGATCCGGGTCCTCCTCTGTGGCTTTCTAAATGCTAAAAAGTGTAACCTAGAGTAAGGTCTAGGCTATCATGAGTTAGAAATTGGGCTACCCACGTGTAGTGCCATGAGACTCTATAACACTCCATGAGTTAAGGAGTGGGCTGCCTACGGGTAGTGCCGTACGACTCAACCCTAGAAATTGATTCACCTATTAGGTAGGATCATGAGGGGTTTAATGGGGATCTACAAAAAGGAAGGTAGCATCTAGGGTTCGTTGTAGGGACAATGCAGAGGATAGGATAGGTACGGATCACGCAGTTTTATTTAAAACGTAAAGTTGTTTGTTAAATCATAGTTGACTGCAATATGTTGTTATAGTTAATTGCACGATTATTGTTTCCCCCACATACCAGCTTTATGCTGACTGACATTTTGTTTGTCAGCATTTTAGGTACAAGTGAAAAGAACAAACAGTAAAGTGGCATATGTGAAATTAAATATGAATTAAAGTTCAAAGGAGGATTAGTTAGAATAGACTCTGGATGTGGATAGAAGTAGATGTCCAAGTTTTTGGAAAAAGGTATGTGAAGTTAATTTTTATTATAGCCTTTCAGTTTAGTTTAGTAGAATTTGATAATTATTATCGATTATTTGTCGAACCTTTGATCTGGAAATTGGGATAACGACACTGACCTCTTGGTCTCCCTTAATTGGGGGTTACTGGGAGGCGGGGTCGTTACATAGAATGTGCCAAACAACTTTAGATCTTCCTAAAAGTGTGTTTTGAAATGAAAATCTTTCATTTCATGTGGTTGGTGTCCTACAAACTATTGGTCAGCTTTTGTGTTACTTTTGCTTAGTTTTCTATTCACCAATAGATTTATTTTCAAATTTCCAATATTAAGAAATTTTTTAGATTCTGATGGAAAAATTGGAACAAAAAAGGCCAAGGTCATGTATCACAAGTAGGGCTTCAAGAGATTGAAATATATTGTCAAGTTCAACAAGTATAAATAACCATTTGGAAAAGGTGGTCATTTGCTGGTAAGATTCTTGATGGAGGTGGAAAAGAGAAGGGCACTTTGTGCTATTGGGGAATTTATCTAGCACAAAGTGCACAACCCATATAACCTTGACATTCTAAGGATAACTCGAGTAAGTTATCAAACTTCACAATCATGTATGAACGTATTAAACCTGATATTCAATGTTAAGTTCTCTTTATTTTTCATATTAGAGAATGTTTCATATACCAAATGATATGGAAACCAATCAAAGGGTCATGTCACATGTGAATATAAAATGCAAAACACAACTTGAAAAGTATCTACTTGGATCAGAACAAAATAGAAGACCAAATTGCAAGGCAAGCTCCAAAAAAATGTCATGAAATGGGTATTGTATGGTAGCTACTTGTTTTCCCGTATAAGGAAGGTGGGTGTGACTCTTTCACAAAATTTTGATTGGCATATTATACATACCATTTATATTATATATTAGTGTGATATACTACCATTTTGTGATTTTGTAGGGACATTCAACAATGGGAAAGAGAGCATGTTTCCAAAAAGTTGATTGAAATACTGCAACGTCGAAAATTTTTGGACAAAAAATTTTAATTTTTGAAATATCATTTTATGGGCTTGTATATTTGATTGAGTTTGACCTTATTCAAAATTTTTAACATAAATTTTGCATTTTACAGGCCAAAAATGAAGCATTGGATCCTAGCATATTAGAAGTCTGGAAGATTACTCACCAACAAAAAGATGGAAGCTATATCAAGAATACAAAGACTAAAGATATTATGATTTGTTACATCATTTTTTTTGTTAATTATATTACCTTAGACATTATTTTCTAAATGTTTTGTAAGAAGTAAAACACATGTTGCTTTTCTAATTCAATAAATACTCAAATAGTTGGTGGATGATCATGTTGCTAAGAATCCTAAAATGCACATGGAAATAATAGAATATGCGATGTTTTACAAAATGGTGAATAAAGAAGAGATTTCTAATAAAAAGGTTGTTGGATATGGCCACATAATTAAAATAAGTCATGAATTTAGATTGAAGGATGATTTGAGAAAAGATGGTCACGTAGATGACCTAACAAATTTTAGAGAAAACCCATCTCTATAGAGAAAGATGTTGAGAACAACCGTATTTCTATATCCAAAAAGGAGTACAACCCTCTCCTACAATAGAAGGGGAAAGAACAAGGAAGCACATAGAAAACCCTAATGGGTCTATTATACTTAATCCCATATTACATAAGACTACGTGAAAAGGAAAAAAGTAGAATTGAAGGAAAACAACTAAACATAAATATGTATCTCAATACTCACATAAATATCAATCCTGTCTTGCCTGCAACATAGCTTTGCAACTCTCTTGCCAGAGAGAGGCTTTGTAAAAATATATGTCGATTGCTCATGTGTAGGCAAGAAAGGAGTAGTGATCTTCTAAGTTAGCACAACATCTCGGAGAAAATGGTAGTCCACCTGAATATGCTTAGTCCTTTCATGAAAGACGGGATTACTAGAAATGAAGGTAGCATCACAATTATCATAGTACATTAGAATAGCATGAGTAATGGGAAACCCTAAGTCAGACAAAATGGATTTGATCCTTAATAGCTCACAAGTGGTATGTACCATTGCACGATTAGATTATGCTTTAGTTCTAGCAACAAAATGTTGCTTCTTACTTATCCAGGTAACCAAGTTACCCCCTACAAAAATGTACAATAGCAAGAGATGAATCTCTTCTCATATTTACACCTAGCATACTCAACATCATAATATCCAGTCACATCTAGATGCTAATTTCTTTTATAAAATAGTCCTTGTCTAGGTGTATTCTTCAAATATCTTAAGACATGGCATGTAGTGTCCCAGTTACACTTCCTAGTACAATCCATGAATTGGCTAAGAACACCAACAATAAAACATATATCTTACCTAGTAACCATAAGATATAAAAGTTTTCCAACCAAATGTTTATAACAAAATTTATCTGCTAATCTAAGTAGAATATGCCCATAGATTATGTGTTTGATCTGTAGAGGAGATTGCAGGTCTACAACCAAGAATTATAGTTTCAAAAAGTAAGTCCATAGTATACTTTCTCTATGATAAAGATACTCCATCCTTGTTATGTGCTACCTCTAAGCCAAGAAAATATTGTAGGCGCTGAAGGTCTTTGGTTACAAAATGCTTCATAAGCTAAGTCTTTGTAGCACCAATTCCTGCAACATCATTGCCGGACAAGATGATATCATTCACATAAAAAATAAGAACAATAATGCCAGAGTTAGTGGTTTTGATAAATACAGAGTGGTCACATTGAGACTGCATGAAGCCAAATTTGTATAGTAAAATAGATAACTTGTCAAACAAAACTCAAAGACTTTGTTTCAAGCCATAAATGACCTTTTTTAGAAGACATACTTTTCCATAGTGCTCCCCCTGAGCAACATAACCTAGAGGTTGTGACTTATAGACAGTCTCATGTAAATCTCCATATAAAAAGGTGCTCTTAACATCTAATTGATGTATGTGCCAACCTTTATTAATAGCAAGAGAAATAAAAATGTGGACAGAATTAAGATGAGAAACTAGAGATAAAGCTTCAAAGTAATCAATCCCAGATTCTTGTGTGTGTCCCTTAGCAACAAGTCTATCCTTTAGGTGTTCAACTATCCCATCATGCAAATATTTCACAGTAAAAACCCATCGACAACCAACAGATTTACTACCTACAAGGAGAACAACAAGGCCCTATGTCCCATGAGAGTGAAGTGCATCCATCTCCTCATCCATGCCTCATTTCCACCTAGAATGTAGTAGTACCTCTGAACATTCTTTGATATATAAATAGCAAATAAAGCAATAGTAAATTGAGCCATGAAAGCATTTGAATGATTTATGACACATGTTGAGAGAAATAATATTTGGCACCAGATCGTCTCCCCTTCCATAATGTAATGGGAATGTTAGAATAAGAAGTTATAATAGAGTCAGTAACATTACCATTGTCTTGAGGTGGATCATTAGTCTCATAAGATTTCAAAGTAGGGGATACTTTAGGTAGAGTTGCAGACACAATGGGGTCAAGAATGGGCATACTTGAAAGTGGCACTTGATTACTAGGTTCAGAAAAGGAAGTGGCATCTTCAAAAAAGGTGACATCCACACTGACATACAAATGACATGCAACATGATCAAACCATTTAAACCCTTTTTGTGTAAAGGAGTGACCAAGAAAACAAAAGCAAAAATCACATAATGATAATTTATCATTTACATGTTGATGATTATCAACAAAACATAGGTTGAAAGAGAAAAAAATTGGTGGTAAAGCAAAGATAGGTCCATGGGGATAAAGAATGTTATAAGGAATCTTATTTTGAAGCATAGAAGAAGGCATCAAATTGATGACATAATTGGCTAAAAGAATTGCATCAACCCAATAAAATTTTGGTACTTTTATTTCAATTAGGAGAGCGTGAGCCACATCAAGAAAGTTTTGTTCTTCCTTTTGGAAATTCCATTTTGTTGTGGGCTATAGGAAACAAAGTTTGGTGAATAATCCCCTTGGTAATACATATCTTTTGAAAACCATGTTGCACATATTCCAATGCATTATTAGTGAGTAGTAGAAAATTGAGTCTTTATTTCATTAAGAAATTTTGAAGAAAAAAAATAAAACTTCATAATGATCTTTTAACAAGTAGATCGAAGTAGCATGACACCAATTATTAATAAAGCTAATCAAATATCATATACCAGTATGATTAGTAATATGACATCATCCCCAAACATCAGAGTGAATTAAGTAATATAAACTTGGAGTCATATTGTTATGACATCAAGGAAACACTATTCGATAATGTTTTCCAAGATGAAAAGACTGACATGAAAAGTTCTTAGTAGACAGAGTTGCAAATAAATACTTTAATTTGGCAGCAGAAGGGCGACCAAGTCATAGGTTCCATTGGTGAAGGGAGCTAGATTGGGCCATAAGAGTAGTGGTAGTAGGATTTGACATGGTCTATAATAGTAAAAACAATCTCCACCGTCATATCCCCCACCAATCGTCTTCTTCATCTTGAGATCTTGGATTGAAATAGTGTAAGGAAAGAAGGATACACTATATTTTTAGGTTTTGGTAAATTTTCTAACAGACAACAAGTTTAATGGGAATCTAGGCACAAACAAGACATATTTAAGGAGATTATGGTTCTAGATATCCTCTCCTAACAACCAAACAAGTGGTCCCATCTACCAAATGTACATGAGGATTGAAAGTACATTTCTTTAGGTAACTAAACAATTTCTTATTATCAGTCATATCAATTGTAGCACCTAAATCAATAACCCAATCATCTTTGGATGAAGAGAAAGAAGCTTGAAGACATGAGGGGTCACCTAAGTGTTGAACAATGGTTACTTGAAGAGTAATAGTAGTAGCAGAAGTTGTCTTGATCAATTTGTCAAGGTCAGAAGAATACAGTGTCACCATCTAAGGATTAGTAACACAGGGAACACGGGTAGAATATCCATCAGCATAGGTAGTTGACACTTTATTTTACTATTAAAAATTTTTATGCTTTTTCCAATATTTGTCCTTATTGTCATTAGTACGCTTGCAGAAATTACAAAATCTAGGTTGAGATGAGAGGAAGAATATCCTCTCCCAATGTTGTTGAGATTTTTTCCTAGACCAAGACCAAGATTACCTCATTCGACAACAACAAGGGTTGCATGATCTTCAGAAGTATGGGTATAAAATATAGAGTGTGATAGTTGCATATAGACATTATCCAATGTTGGAAATGGTTCAGAGACAAGAATTTGTTGATGAATAGCATCATAACTAGGGGGTAGTGTAAGAACGCTTTACACTAAACGAGATTACTCAAAACATAAAACACAATCTATCAAAAATTAACCACATACCCCAAAAATATGGGTAAATTAAAACTGATTTCAACATCAACAGCTGCTCAGAAACATTTGCATAAGAGTCAAATATCTTTCTTGTATCCATACTATGACAAGAATTTGATACAAATTTTTCTATCACCTTAGCCACAACATAAATACACATGAGAAAAACATTTGTATATGCCACACAAATAAGCATTAACATGCTAACAAAATTCTGATTTGTTTGAAACACCATATACAAACTTTTCCTGCCTGGACCTGAGAGTTCAAGGACGACTCTAGCATACACTAGACATCTAATCAACTTTCTCACAGATTCATTACTATAGCACCTCTTTTCTGCCACAAGTTTGTTTTCATTACTTCAGATTACCTAAAAAGATGTAGCAAATCACAAGGGGGAGACCCATGTCCCAGCAAGAGATATAACCTCCAACTACATTTATTGATTCCAACATTTTTAGGTAATGAGACAGCTTAAGCAATTTAATCATATATAAACAATAAGCTCAACGACAATGATGATTAACAAAATACATAAAGGATCAAATAATAACTTTCTTCATTAGCCATACTATTCTCATATCCCTATTAACAGTATAAGAGTCCAACAACATTAGCTTCTCTAACATCATGAATAAGTCTAATATCATAAGCATAGCTAACAACATCAGCAAGACATTGAATGCATGATAATTGCTTGGTTAATTATTTATTTCATGCAAACTATAAAGCCCCTGTGAGTATCCCTTGAAAGGTAAATAATGATATTTTGAACCCTAGGTTAGAATGATCAAAGGATAATACACATAAGTTCAAGGAAGGACTATGATTACACATGAGATAGTGTACCAAGTATGGGTTAGAATATGAAAGAAAATTCTAGTTCATATGTGTTTTTAAACAATTGTTGAATATGTGTATATGTGATTTTTTGATGAGCCCACATATCAGTATGGAAACATGCTGATCGGGTTTTGTTTGACAACATTTTAGGTACTTGATATACTTGACTCATGGACATGAGGTTACAAATGAAAGATATTGAAGAGACTAAAGTTAACCAAGGAGTATTAGATATAGTGGTATTTATTTTCATATGTATAAGTTAGTTCCTTATAAATATTTATGTAATTTCTTAAGGAGATCATTATGCAATCATGTAAACATTTGTTCATTAATGGAAATTATTTACTATTCTATATTATTTGTTGAATCTGATCCTGAAAATTTGAGTAATGATCCTCGACTTTAAGGTCCTTTGGACACTCAAAAGTGTGGGTCGTTACATTTGGTATCAGATCCCAGATTTAACAATTAATATTTAACAGTTTATAATTTCAAATAATCTTTAGAAATACAAGGGAAAAAGTATTAAGGCATAATGTATCTTCTAGGGTTCTCATCTCAAATTTTGTCCACTTCTCATCTCTTTGCTAAATAAGCCTTAAAAAATTCACTTCCCTCCTCATCTCGGGTTAGGGTTATGAGAAGTAGGATTAAGGCATCGTCCACCAACAAAAAAGGAGTATTGTTAATTAAAGAGGTAAATGTGAAAATATGCAACATGTAGTGTAGCTCCCTCTAGTGAGGGTAAACACTAGGATTATATAAGTATGGGTAAGCCCATGTATAGATGAAGGACTTGGATTGGGATAATTCATTAGGGTGTGAAAACCCTAGTGAGTCAAGGAACATACAAAACCTTAAAATACCTAGTGTAGTCCTTAACCCTAAATCTTGGATAATCAGATTAGTATACATTAAATAATAACACTACCAACTAAACCCTAAGTAGGGTTGAAGGAAAGTGGAAAACCCAAACAATTGGAGTAATTCAGTTTAGATACCCTTGTTTCCCATGCATGCAAGTACGTGGACTAATGCATGCATGATGCATATAAAGGGTTTTGAATATAAATGAAACGTTTAGGGCTAGTGTACCAACCCGGGGTGGGTCGACCCAAGAGTGGGAAAGGGACCTATGGGGGAGGAAAAACCTTAGACATTGGGGTCAGGTTGTGGATAGAAAGCATAACTTCCTCCTACAAGCCAAGAAGGCACCCAGGTTAGGACCTTCCCTTGAAAGGTAAGTTGAATAAACCAATTTACATATTGAGGTAACCTTAATTGTCACCTAAAGGGTGGATAAATAATGATATAATGATGAAAGCACCTACATTCTTTGAACCAAAGTATTCCATATTTGAGGGATACAAGTAGCCAAACCCCAAATGGGAAGACTGGTATGGCACCAAGCCCCAGAAAGGGAAGGTTGCCTAAGTTCATAGAATGGATGACCAAGCCCTAGATAGGGAAGGTCATGAAGTTTTCAAGCCCCAGGTTCGAAAGACCGGTATGAAACCAAGCCCCTGGTAGGGAATGTGGTTCGAGTCCAATGTGCAAATGTTTATGATCAAGCCCTGGACAGGGAAGGTCATAGAAAGATCAAACCTCAGATAGGGAAGGTCACAGAAAGGTCAAGCCCTAAGTAGGGAAGTCTGACATGGAACCTAGCCCAGATAGGGAAGGTGGCATGAGCCCAATGTAGGGACTAAAATGGGTAATGTGTACTCAAGAGAGAGAGAGATGAAGAAAATTTAGGTTAAAAGAGTTGAGAGGATAATGTGCATAAAAGTTGTGAAGATGTGACATCTCAAGGAAACCCCTGGAAATAGTAGGGTCCTAAGTCAATCTGAAGGTCAAGTAGGGTGTATTAAATGTACATAAGACCAGTGGGGTTAGGAGTTGATTGTGCCCTGAATGCATAAGACCATGTGGTCGGGAGGTAACAACTAGGTCGGCCCAAGGTCCATGACTCAAGAGATTTTCTACCTTCATGGTGATCTTGGGGCCTAATGGGTGACTGTGAGATGCACTCCCTAGATGCATAAGGATGAGATCACTCCCAAAAGGTGCATGTACCCCTAGAGATCTCAAGGAAGTGGCTAATGATCATAATACATGTGATCTATATGAAAAAAAAAGATACATGAAGTCATGTAATGATGATAGGAGTTGTGTACAAACTCAAGGGAGAAAAAGATATTTGACTTTATGAATTACAAGAAAGTATGTTTAGAGTCATGTTGAGAATGATTCAACTTAAAAATATGAAGTGGAAAGATAATGTGAGGATATACCATCTATTCTCATAGAATGGAATGAACTTTGTGTTTGGGTTGTGGTCAAATGCATATTTCATCTTACTATGGGTGTTAGAGATTGGGAAGCCACATGGGATATTAGCAATTGACATCTGATAATGAATACCATAATTTAAAATTTATGGCATAATTTAGGGTTTGGAGGTGTTTCCTCACCCTTATACTAGGATGGATGACTATTAGTTTCGAACTTAAGTGAAATTTTAATCACGAAGTGAGATCAAAACTATTGAGTGGTAATGTGATGCAACAAATGTGGTTGTGGGTATATCCTAAGTTTGAATTAGGGTTCCAAACTTTATGATATGAGAAAAATTTTGTACCGATGCTAGTTATTAAAGATAACCTAGATAAAGCATCTATGAATGGTTTCTAGCCCTAAGGTTTGAGGCAAATATGAGTTATCGTTCACCTTAGCCTCATTAGGTTAGAATTTTGGGGACAAAATTCCTTTTAAGGAGGGGTGAATATTAAATCCTTAAAATTTATAGATTTCAAGTCTAAATCTAGTTACGATGTTAAGATACATCTGGAACAATGAAGAGAATAATATGACCTTGGTTGATGAACTTGAAATTTAGACTGATACTAAGTCTTCAATTTAAGTAAATAATGTGCTTTTGAGCATATGTGGTCATACAAGGCTAATATAAGGTGCAATGATTATCAAAGACTTGAATTTGGAATTAGGAATGTAAATAAGCTTATGGACCTTTTTAAGAGCCCGGGGTCTGAACCATGGGCTTGGAAACCCAATTTAGGCCCATTGGATAAATTAGCGTTTACATGTAGATCCTCAAGAAAGTAATGAGGAAATTGATTTTTCATGCTCATGATATCTATTCGAGATAATTTTTAGTGGATAGATAATATAAATACTAGATAATGGTGGAAATTCTAAAAGATTCTAATCTATCTAATGATGTAGATAATTATTTCAAGTATTAACTATTTAATTCTTAGAAACCAAATTTTAGATGATTAAAGGATGAATTGGGAGTTTATACTTTTCCTAATGGAAGATAATAGCAATGCTAACATTATCTTGAAATTTGGTAATTATTGTAGTCTAGATGTCTCCCAAGTTGATAAGTGGCCCCTTTAGGATAGGAAACATCATTGGAATGGTTTTCTATGGAATATCTAGGAGGAGTAGAAGGTGGAGAATTTGCTTCAGTGGATGTCTCCCCTTTGGTCCTAGATCTTTTGTGCCCAAAGGCAATTCCCATTTAATCAATAGTGTATTGGGTAATTCTTTGAGGACGTCTATCACACTTTTATCCTAAGCCATCTAGGTCTTGGTCGAGAGAATATTGGATTACTTGTAAAACAAATTCATCATAGGGAGGATTTCTAGAAAAATCAAACATATTGGATAGGATGATGTAAATAAAGTTCACAGGAATGCTTTCAAGTATGGCATATATAAGGCACATTCTAAATTGTGGAATTTTAGTTTTATTGGTTCTAGGATAAATGTTATGGTAAATAATTAGAATCACTATCATAACTTTAGGGGTTACGGAGGTAGCATAATAAGTTCCCTTATGCTCATGTGATGAGGTGTTGGGAAGGAAGATAACCTTTTTGATATCACTAAGGCCAATGGTGTTATCTTTGGTGGAGAATTTTGAGATAGGATTTCCAGTGGTGCGGTCCAAAAATTCTCCATATTCTTTCGCATCTATATCAAGCATTTTGAGAATGTCATTTTTAGAAAAATGGAAGGATAGCCCATCAACCATGGAAGTGAAAGAAAAAGGGTCATTGGAGTATCTAGTAAGGTTGTCATAGAATTCATTAATGGTGTGGGTGAACCGGAAACAAAAGGAGGGGATAGGAAACTTCGTCAATTTTTACACCTTCAAAAGTTGGGAGAGGTCGTGAAGAGTGACAAAGTCGTTGATGTCCACCGTCTATCGAGGAAGGGGAGACTTTGATGTGAGCTTTAAGTAGCGTTCTCCATTAGCAACATCATTGAAGGGGATGTCATTGATGATGCTCCAGGCTGGAGTAAGCGTTTGTCCCTTCCTTGCGACAACTTGCTTCTTCCCACCACGACCTGAAGAGGAAGCCATCTTGATCAAAGAGTGGTGGAAGAAGATGTAAAGATGATAGCAGACGAATGTTGATGGATGATGTCATGCCCAAATCCCAAGATATACCACTAATAATGAGATATGGGAATGAGTTTGAGGATTATAATAAATACAATGTTCACTCCCTTTTTTTCAAACTCTTTATTTTCTCGCATCCAATCACATAAACAAACTTTACAAGAGAATTAAACTTTTATTAGTCTAATATGATCTCAACATTAATGATACACATGTTGGGTATTAGGGGAGATAGAGAAGGTAGCGGAAACAAAAAAAATCTTCTCCCAAACCCAGAATAAAGGAATCGTGTCAACGTCTATACAATAGGAAGGATAGTTTGTAGAGGCATACCTTGTCCCGAGGCTTGCTCGGCGACGTTTCCTCACGGCTTGCGCGGTCTTCACCTCCGGTCTTGGACAATGTCTGTGCAACTCCTGGTCTCACCGGGATTGTCACGATTGATAGATGTCCTCCGAGCGGCAGAAGTCTCCCGCCTATGAAGTAGTCCACATGGACCACCTAGAACTCTGATCTCCTTGTCCCACAAGAAATCAGAAGGAGTTGCACCCTCCTATCAGCGTATGTGCTCTGATATTATTCATTCTTTGTGTTACTTTTGCATCTTGGTTTGCTAACTTGTCCTCTTTTGTTTGGTTGTGCCTTCTGCATGTGACAAGCAACCCTTTGGAGTCGAGATGGTAGACCGAGATGCGCAAGCCCCTTCAATCCCTCAACCGCCCTACATGATGAAGATGTTGGAAGACATGTTGTATCTCATGCAGATTCATGTGGGAGGTTCTTCACATCATTCTGCTGACTCCATGGTGGCTCTTTGTGGAGACATGGTTCTACAATCCTATGGCATTCTGAACAACCAAGGCCCCATGTCAAGCTCATACACTTCAGAATGGAGAAATGGCCCAAACTTATCATGGGAGGAACAAGGAGTCCAAGAGCAAGAAGGCAGATCCATGTTTGAAGAAGAAGTTCTAGAAAGGTTAAGAAGCCTTGATTAAGTGAAGAGAGAGGTGTCCTTTCATGGACAAACCAGTGAGCGACTTGAGCAAAGGTTGGATGAGATTTCCCTTTCACTTTCCCTTTGTGAGGAGGGAAGACCCCTTTTTCAACCCATGCCCAACCCCAACAATCCTAGTGGAACCATGGGTGCTCCTCAAGGTTCTTATGTCCCACCACATGGCCAAGAACCCTCTCACGGAACTGGAATCACAGTCCCATGAACCAAACGTATACCAAAGGCGAAATGTGGAAGCGTAAATCTTAGTGATAACCTCCCATTTTGTGACGTTATCTTATTAGTTATCTTTAGTTTTCCATACTCTTTCTTTGATAAACTAAATAGAATCATTAAACCTTCTTACTTTATTGCAGATACATCAATAAACTAAATTTTCCTCTTTTTCATTACAGAAAACACAAAAAAAATTACAAAGACTCCTCACGGTCCCAAGACCGCGAGAAGCCTCACGGTCCCAAGACCACGAGAAGCCTCACGGTCCCAAGACCGCGACAAGCCTCACGGTCCCAAGACTGCGAGAAGCCTCACGGTCCCAAGACCGCGAGAAGCCTCACGGTCCCAAGACCGCGACAAGCCTCACGGTCCCAAGACCGCGACAAGCCTCTCGGTCCCAAGATCGCGAGAAGCCTCATGGTCCCAAGACCGCGACAAGCCTCACGGTCCCAAGACCGCGAGAAGCCTCACGGTCCCAAGACCGCGACAACCCTCACGGTCCCAAGACCGCGAGAAGTCTCACGGTCTCAAGACCATTTGAGACCAAACGGTATCAAGACCGTTTGGGCTCAACTTGAGCCTATAAATAGGACCTCAAGGGCCACTTCATTGAGGTCGAATTTCAAGACGTCCATAGGCTGCCTCTCCAGATCCAGAGCACTCTGGTCTTCCGTCCACTGCCCCAAGGCTTCCAGTTTTGAGATCCGTGCTCATCATCAAGCTTCCTTCTCTCTCATCTTTCTATCTCTCCAACAAAGAAGGTGGGAAGAGAAAATCCTTCATCAAAGCAACCACGAAGTGCGAAGATCGTTGCTCTCTTCACCAAGGGTTCAACCTTCCCTCCTCCGTGGAGATTACGTTCTTTCTCTCTCTTCTCGCCTCCTTCTTTGTCATGAGCGAGTAGTTTCATTCACTAGGGTGCGGGGAGTAGCCCCGCTACCCATGTTTTCATTTCATGCGATGTAATTCAATAACTTGTAATAAAGATACTCTTATTTTCAGTTTGACTTCAATCGCTTAATGAATACTAGTTGCTTGATCATCAACTTGTGTTACATATTGTCTTTTGGTATGAATTGTCTATGTTTGTACCATTAGATCTAAATATCGATTGAATGTTGGTTATGGATGTATGTAGTCACCATATGTCTGTTTCGGTGTCTAGAAGTGTTTTCATGAGTGGAGTAAACTCACCCCCATTGTTGCACTTTCATACTATGAAATGGAATCAGTTGACGTATGGAAGTGCAACCTTGGTAAGGTCGAGGAACACAATTCATGAAGGAGTAATGCAAAGCATGTGACCATTCATTATGGAATGGCTGGCATTGCAATACTCCACACTTCTCGTAGCTAGTCATCCGAAAGGAAGCTAGGACTACAAGATACTAACTGATTTGACTCTTTTTGCAGGTTGTTTTATTATGTTGCATGACTTGATCCATGTGTAGTGGTGTGAAACCCGATAACATCCTAGTGGTTTTTATCAATTGATTACAACCTTAATCTTTACTTTCTTGCTTTACTTTCCTCGCGTTTAGCTTTAAAACCAACATCAAACTTTCGATCTAAATATCAACTGTTAAGTAGTTAAGTAAAACTAAAACGTTTTCCATCTTGATTTCGTCAAGACCGTTGTCCCGAGGATTCGACCCTTAACTATACTACGATAAGACTTCCGCGTGTCTTAGCACACGTGGGTGGAGTTCTTACCATAGTACTAGCAAGGCTAAACCTAAGGATTCATCACCTTAGGATTTTTAGTGGTGTTGCAAAACTCCATCAAAAATTGGCGCCGTTGCCGGGGACAACGGAACTTTTTAGTTTTTACTTAACAACTTCTTGGTTGATTAGGATTTTACACTTTTTCTTGATAACTACTCCAATACTTCTTGATTTCTTCATTTCCTTCCATTATCCTAACGTGTGATTTTCCTTCTACTCAGGTAGAAAACGTGTATGCAACCCCCGCATAGCATCGGATTCTCCCCTGAACCAGAATACGATTCTGAGGTAGAAAGAAGTTTCCACCGAAGGAATAGACTTAACCGCCAAAGAGCCAGACAGATGGCCGAAGAGCAACGCCTTGTTGCAGAAAGAGTCAACGTCGCCATAGCAGCACAACGAGCACAACTTATTACCGACACTCGTGCTCAGGTGCAAGCTGAGATCCGAGCTGAGGAACAAGCCCGCATCCAAGCAGAGCATGCTGCTGCTCAACTTGCATTAAGAAACAAGCAACTTCGGGACTACGCAGTCCCGAAGAATTATGAAGACGATCATCCTGTCCGACCACCGATTATTAACATACCACAATTTGAAATTCGGACGCAATGGATCCAGATCATGCCAGGAATCTCTTTCTCCGGAGCACCCGGAGACGATTGCATGGATCACCTTAAGAGATTCAAGTTACGCTGCCGACTTGTACCCCAAGCAGGAATTTCCTTGGAAGCAATCATGTTACACCTTTTCCACTTCACCTTATCTGGAAGAGCACTAAGCTGGTACAACGCTTTGGATAGACACCCCATCATCACTACTTGGACTCCTTTAGAAGAGAAGTTTCTTGAGAAATTCTTCCCACCTTCGCTAACCTATGAGATTAGGGGACAGATTAATCACTTTTCCCAACTACCTGGAGAATCACTTGCTGAAGCTTGGGAAAGATTCAAAGAACTCCTGAGAAAGTGTCCTCATCATGGAATATCTCAAAATCAACTGATAGAAACATTTTACAGAGGAGTAAGTGATGATATCAAGCAATTCCTAGATTCCTCATCTGGAGGAAACTTTATGAGAAAGAATTATGAAGATGCCTGGAATATAGTTACGCTAGGGGCCGAGAACCAATCCAATTGGGGAAGGTCATCTAACCAACCCAAAGGCGTTCTCAAGGTTTACAAAGCAGAAGAATCCATGGAACTCAAGGCCATTGCTGAGGCTTTGAAGACTATTGCTAGCAAGCAACAAGCCCTCGAAACTTCTTTCGGGGAATATGATAAGAAGAAAAGCTCTCAGGTTCAACATGTTAAGGCAGCTACTAGAACTTGTGAAGCCTGTCATGCATCCGATCATCCCACATTATCATGTGGCCTGTTATACAATGTTATGATGGATTTACAACCACCTATGCCGCAATATGAACCCATTATCGAGCATCCCGAGGACCAAATGCCAGAGCAAGTCAACTCCATACATTCAATACCGGGCCAAGTGTATTACAACCCAGATAAACCAAGGAACCATCCTGGTTTTCAATACGGGAATCCTGCAGGGACTGCCAACCCACAGCAACAGGCACAAGGTGGATCTTTCAATAGACAACCACCAGGATTTCAGAATAACTTCAATCAAGGGAATTATAGACAAGGTTTCCAAAGATCTAACTATCCCAGGAATCCTTCTTACCAATATGCCCATTCAGGACTGCACCCTCAGTTGCAACAACCTCAGTTGCAGCAGCCACAGCAACCCCAGTTGCAGCAGCCCCAGCAGCCACAGTTAACTGCACCTCTACAACAACCAGGACAGCAAGTTACTCAGTATCAACAAAGTGGTGCTCCTCCCCAATCATCTGATGAGATATCCTTGATTAGACAAATGCTCCAATCGCAACAAACCATGCTTGCAAACCAACAAGCTCAACAAAAGGCCGTAGAGGCCCAACTGGCACAGATTGCCGCTCAATTGAAACCTCAAGCCGACACTTTTGCTGGGCAACCAGAGGCAAACCCGCGTCATAACCCAAACAGACCAGAACAACTTAATGCCGTCACCACGCGGTCTGGTCGTGTCCTGCCTGATGTCACAAGAATCGACCATGATGATGACGATGTAGCCATTCTTTCCCCAACAGGGAATTCAAGCAGAGAAACAGAAAATTCTGCAGAGAAAGAAAAGGAAAAGGAATCAATCCCAGAAGTCCCACCAAGAATTCCTTACCCAGACAGACTAAAAGGAACCAAAATGGACACTAGGTTCCAAAAATTTAAAGAAGCTATGAAAAGTTATACATTGATATTCCTTTTCTTGATGCCCTTTCCGAAGTGCCCTCTTGGGCAAAATACCTGAAAACCCTCTTGTCGAGAAAGTATATGACAGAAGAGCATGAAACAGTGAAACTTGCTCAGACCACTTCAGATATTCTGCTTAATAAAATGCCAAAGAAAAAGAAGGACCCAGGTTCCTTCGGCATTCAGTGTTCCATTGCAAATGGCTCCAGCAAAAAAGGATTGGCAGACCTAGGAGCAAGCATATCTATTATGCCCTATTCAATGTGTAAAAGATTAGGCTTCACTGATTTGTTACCTACGACAATGACAATTCAGTTAGCCGACTCTACCATAACTGCCCCTCTTGGCATTATCGAAGACATCCCTGTCAGAATAGGAACAAATTCTTATGTCCCGTGTGATTTTGTTATTATGGACATACAAGAAGACCTGAGATATCCGATAATCTTCGGAAGACCTTTCCTAGCTACCGCCCGAGCTCTCATTGATGTCGAAGCAGGAACTATTATTTTGAGACTTGGGAGGGAGGCTTTCCAGTTCAGAGTTCTAAACAGCATGAAAGGTCCAAGCATTCAAGAGGAAGTCTTTCTCCTGGATGCTATATATCAAATGTCCCAGTTAGAAATGTCTGAACCATCCGACGAATTGGAAAATACTCTTACAAATCCGGAGGTAGAATTCTCGGCCAGTGAACTAGTACAACAGTGCCTGCAATACTTAGAAAAAGCTGAAGAAGCTCCGACAGCCACGTTTGAAGAACTTAAAGCCATCACAATTATAGAAGCCACTGAGCCACCTAAGGCTCCAGAAATGAAAGCCTTACCTGAGGGGCTTAAACATGTTTTTCTTGATGATGAGAAGCTATGTCCAGTAATCATCAGCTCCACTCTGGAGGATGATCAAGAAAACAGACTCCTCGATGAACTGAAGAAGCATAAGAAAGCCATTGGCTATAAAATGACTGATTTGACGGGCATAAACCCTGCTTTATGTATGCACAAACTGTCCATGGTTGAAGAGTTTAAACCATCATGAGAACACCAGAGAAAGTTAAACCCCAACCTCAAAGAGGTGGTTCGCCTTGAGGTCCTCAAGCTTCTAAAGGCAGGCATTATCTACCCAATTTCTGATTCTCAGTGGGTAAGCCCAGTGCAGGTGGTCCCTAAAAAGGGGGGAACCACCGTTGTTCTTAATGACAAAAATGAACTGGTGCCCACTAGAACCGTTACAGGGTGGCGTATGTGCATTGATTATAGGAAACTTAATAAATCAACATGAAAAGATCACTACCCCCTGCCTTTCCTAGATGAGGTCCTCGAGCGCCTAGCTCATCAGAAGTTCTTTTGTTACCTCGATGGATATTCCAGCTTTTACCAAATCCCGATACACCCGGACGATCAAGAGAAAACTACTTTTACCTGTCCCTTTGGGACGTATGCTTTCAGAAGAATGCCATTCGGGCTCTATAATGCACCAGCTACTTTCCAAAGATGCATGTCTGCTATCTTTGCGGGATTGACAGAGTCTATAATGGAGGTATTCATGGATGATTTTTTAGTTTATGGAGACTCCTTCGACAACTGTCTGCTCAACCTGGTTCAAGTCCTACAAAGATGTGAGGAAACAAACCTCATTTTAAATTGGGAAAAATGCCATTTTATGGTAACAGAGGGTGTTGTTTTAGGACACAGAGTGAGCGACAGAGGGATCGAGGTGGATCAAGCAAAAATTGACGTTATCTCAAAATTGATGCCACCAAAAGACGTAAAAGGAGTACGTGCCTTCTTAGGACATGCTGGGTTTTACAGAAGATTTATTAAAGATTTCTCCAAAATAGCAAAACCCATGACACAACTACTGACCAAGGACACAGAGTTCAACTTTAACCAAGAATGTTTGCAAAGTTTCACAACTCTGAAAGATGCCTTGATTTCTGCACCAATATTACGAGCTCCAGATTGGTCGTTACCTTTCGAAATCATGTGTGATGCGAGCGATTATGCCATAGGGGCCGTTTTAGGGCAAAGAATCGACAAAAAACCCTATGTTATATACTACGCATCCAAAATGCTGGATGAAGCACAAAAAAATTACACCACTACAGAAAAGGAATTTTTAGCTGTCATCTACGCTTTCGAAAAATTCCGCTCATACCTGATAGGAGCTAAAGTCATTGTCTACACTAACCACTCCGCTATACGATATCTGATTCAGAAGCAAGACGCAAAACCTAGACTTATCCGCTGGGTGCTAATGCTTCAAGAATTCGATTTGGAAATTAAAGACAAAAGCGGAGTGGAAAACGTCATCGCCGATCATCTCAGCCGTATTAGAGTCGAGGATGAAGACAAAGTTCCTATCCAAGATTCTCTCCCGGACGACCACCTAATGAAAGTCTCCAATGGATTTCCCTGGTATGCCGACATTGTCAACTATTTGGCAACAAGAATCATTCACCCATCCGCATCCTATCACGACAAAAAGAAATTCATTCACGACGCTAAGCAATTTTTTTGGGACGAGCCCTATCTTTTTCGCTTATGCGCAGATGGACTCTTTCGTAGATGCATCCCAGAGAAGGAAATCACTCCGGTCCTTGAGCACTGTCACTCAGGCCCCACTGGGGGGCACATGAGTTCTAAGAAGACAGCCCTCAAAGTCTTGCAATCTGGCTTTTATTGGCCCACCATCGCAAAAGACGCACATGAATACGTGCGATCATGCGACAAGTGCCAACTATCCGGAGGGATAACCTGAAGAAATGAAATGCCATTGAACATATGGCAAGAAATCGAACTCTTCGATGTATGGGGAATAGATTATATGGGCCCTTTCCCCTCATCTTATGGATTCAAGTATATCTTGGTTGTTGTGGATTACGTTTTAAAATGGGTAGAAGCTCTACCAACCACCTCTTGCGATTCAAAACCGGTAATCAAGATGTTTAAAGAGATAATATTTCCCAGATTCGGCGTCCCAAGAACGATTATATCTGACGGCGGATCACATTTCTTGGAACGGAGCTTTGAAGCCTTATTAAGAAAATATGGAGTCAACCACAAAGTTTCTACACCATATCATCCACAGACATGTGGACAAGTTGAAGTCTCCAATAGGCAAATAAAAGCTATTCTGGAAAAAACTGTCAATCGACACCGCACTGATTGGTCCACCAAACTATCTGACGCTCTATGGGCTTACCGTACAGCTTTCAAAACACCCATCGGAACAACACCGTTTCGATTAGTGTATGGGAAGTCTTGCCATTTGCCAGTTAAATTAGAGCATAAGGCTTGGCGGGCCATTAAGCAACTAAATTTCGATCTCAAAGGTGCTGGTGAATTCCGACAACTTCAACTCCAAGAACTAGAAGAACTACGAATGACAGCCTACCACAACGCAAGAATCTACAAAGAACAAACTAAGATGTGGCACGATGGCCACATCAAAAGAAAAGACATAATCGTTGGAGACAAAGTCCTCCTATTCAACTCCAGATTAAAACTGTTTCCTGGAAAACTGCATACTAAATGGTCGGGGCCCTTCACAATCAAACATATATACCCGACAGGAGCTGTCATTATTATTGACGATAATGGAGGAGAGAGGACCGTAAATGGCCACAGATTAAAAAAGTATCGCACTCCGGTAGACAAGTTACCAAGACAAACCATAGAGATTCATGACCCTATAAAGTCAGCATAGCCGGGGCAAAATATTGTCGAGCCAGCGACGTTAAACCAAGGCGCTTCTTGGGAGGCAACCCAAGGCCTGAATATCACCTTCCCTAATTTTTTCTAGCCTTTTCTTTTGTTTTTAAACACCCTTTTGTTTATCTTTGTTTTTCCTTTTTCTTTTACTTTCTTTAAATCCAAAAATACATAAAAATCCACATGATCTTGAGGTCAAACGGTCTCGCGGTCTCAAGACCGTTTGGGCCCTCGCAGTCTCCAGACCGTGAGGCCCCTCACGGTCTCCAGATCGTGAGGCTCCTCGCGGTCTCACGACCGTGCGGCTCCTCGCGGTCTCATGACCGTTTGGGCCCTCACGGTCTCCAGATCGTGAGGCCCCTCGCGGTCTCCAGACCTGAGGCTCCTCGCGGTCTCACGACCGTAAGGCTCCTAAAAACCTATAAATATACCCCCCACCTACGTGCCCCTCTCCTTGATTCCCGAATTCTTGAACTCTCCTGTTTCATTACACTCCGACTTTCGTCTCTACACTCCCACGCGTCGCTGTTTCAACTGCTTCACAGAAGACTCGGCTTCGTCGCCGTCGTTCTCGACTTCGTCGTCGTCGTTTCTAGCTCGTCGTCACTCCCGGCTTGTCGCCAGCTCTGCAGCAGCTAACCCTTCACTGACCCACCGACCGCAGCGACAGGTTGACGCATCACCGTTTAAAACTCGCGTTCGAGCTCCTTTCCGCCGTTGTCGCCATCATCGTTTCCGCAGCTCTTAGCCGACGAACGGCCGCGTGGTTCGTCTCCCTTGCGGTCTCAAGACCGTTTGGATCCTCGCGGTCTCAAGACCGTTTGGATCCTCGCGGTCTCAAGACCGTTTGGATCCTCGCGGTCTCAAGACCGTTTGGATCCTCGCGGTCTCAAAACCGTTTGGATCCTCGCGGTCTCAAGACCGTTTGGATCCTCGCGGTCTCAAGACCGTTTGGATCCTCACGGTCTCAAGACCGTTTGGATCCTCGCGGTCTCAAGACCGTTTGGATCCTCGCGGTCTCAAGACCGTTTGGACCCTCGCGGTCTCAAGACCGTTTGAGACCAAACGATCTCAGGACCGTTTGAACTAAATCAAACTAATAAAACTCAAATTCAAAATAATTTCAAAATTTAAGATTTCTAACTTTTGTTTCTTATCAATTATTTCAGAATGACTTCACCTGCTAAGAAAGGACCAACAGACGCTCCCTTCTGGACAAAAGAGAAGCTCATTGTTGAACGAGCAAATCTGCAACGCATAGTTGACGACTTCAAAAGGACTGGAACAGTCCCAGCATAAGTGAACCTGAATGTTGTCATGAAGGACATCAAGCGAATCAACCGCTGCCTAGATGAAGAACCTTCTGACGAGGAGGTCGAAGAGACCTCATCCGACGAGGCCTCCAAATACCAGCCTTCCCCTGAGAAAGAATCACCTACTACAAAATCTAAGGGGAAGAGATTGGCTCAAGAACCAACAACTGAGCCAACATCTAAGAAGAGAGCCAGGAAACACGTCCACCCTGCCTGTGCAAGGGAACAAATCCTAGCAGGGTGCATCCCACCATCCTCCACCACCGTCACCAACCCCGCCACAATAACTGTTCCTATTTTTCCTCCCATCACCACCACAGCACCACCACCCGAGAACCTTCACCTCCAAATCATTCCCCCCATCAACCAACTCCTTAAACCAACCAAGTATGTCTGCCCCAGCATACTGATGAAGATGGGGATCTACCACAGAATCCTCACTCTTCTTGACAATTCTAACCTTTCCCGGCTCTGCTTTGTATATGAAATTTCCTACTCTGAGCCAACTTCTGAATTCTTCACCTACTTCAACAAAGAAGTGGTGGACATCTTGCATAAAAAGCGGGACGGTGGTGACCGTAGAATAACATCCAGAATCTTCAACAATGAGGTGGTCATCACCGAAAATGTCCTGAACGAAATTTTCATCGACAATAAAGACCAACTGAAGAATGCCAAATCCGCTGACACAGACCACCCCAGTTTCAACAAGCATAACTTCTGGAAGTCATTAACGAGGTTACCAACCTTTGATGCAAGGACAAGCAAGGCCTCCAACGTTCATTCTGGCCTAGTGCGCACGTTACACAAAATTATCGTCGGCGCACTTTTCCCTAGATCCGAAGGAGGAAATGTTCTCATATCTGACCTTTTTGTCCTCTGGTCAGTCCTCAACGGAATGCCTGTCAACATCGGACGGCACATGCTGATCAAGCTATCAGCCTTCGCCCTCGGGAAAGAAATCTGCACGGGTGGTCATATCACATCTATCATCAAATATCTCAAGATGGATAGACTTCTACCCAAATGCAGCCCAATAAAAGGCGACATTCTTACCAATGAACAGACACTAAAGAACTCTTACATCTTAAAGGATAAGGATGGAAGGCTGAACTACGTGTTCTGCCCCACAAAATCTTCAAGAATCCTGCTCCCACTTCCAGAGCTTGCTGACTATGATAAAGACAAGCTCCTGTTCACTGAAGACAAGATCGCCAAAATCATAGCTTCAGTCAAAGCCAGAGAAAAGAAAGCAAAGGCAGGGCAGGCAGAGCTTAGTATAACTGCCCCGGCAGCTAAAACAGCAAAGCTCCTAGTCAAACGACCTTCCAGAAGGCTCGTCAAAGCTCATGAGCTGTCAGGAACACCCACATCGAAACCTAACCCTGAAACTGAACCCCCCCTCCCTGAAGAAAATATTACATCCTCATCACTAGACTCTTTTATAATGAGTCTAAATGCTGAGCTCAATACCACCTCTCCACCCTCCACCACCCCACCACCATCAACCACCCTTCAATCATCCTCCGCTCCACCTTCCTCTACCACCCCTCCACCACCTCCACCCTTCTTTACATTGGGCACCCCATTCTCCACCACAATGCCTGAATTCTCCTCCTTCACATCCACTGACTTTCCATCAACATTCCCGAATCCATTTCCCTCTTCCGGAATGCCACCATTTTTTCCATCCTCCACCACCCCGACATCGCTAGTGACTCCATCTACAGTCACCACGCAATTTGCAGGTCCATCAACAGTGTCTTTTCCGCATGACACTATCATTCCACCCCGACCCCAGCCACCTCACCCTTCAATCACTGGGGTCCCTTTTACTAACGTTGGTGAGGAATTCGGACGTCAATTTGACACCATCCGAAACCTCCTCACCGACCCATATAACATTTTAAATTCTATTTTTTCATGCGTGCAGGGTCTAACTAAGCAGGTTGCCCAGATCGGCGAGCAGAACCGTGCCATGCCAGGCATCCTCCAAGGAATCCAACAACGTCAAGCTTCAATGGCCAAGCAAGTCGACCACATCGACAGCCACTGCAACAACTTGCCCAAGTTGATCCAGGGAGTACAACGCCAGCATGAAGTGTTGGCAACGCAAGTCGATAGGATTTCCGCACAGACTTTACCTCTGTCAGAAACCCTACGCGAGCTGCAGCAACAACAGCAAGCTTTCAGCACGCGCCTGGACGACATCACCACCACCCTCACGCAGCTACATAATCGCCAGGAGGAGTCATCAAATAATGAGCTCATTCAGCTAAGAGCTCAAGTAACAGATCTCACAGCAAGACTCCTCTCGGCCAAACAACATTATTCAGATCTTAAAGAAACCCACGAAGCACTACTCGAAACACACGAGCACGTGCAAGTGGCATATGATGAACTCCAATCCATCCATCGTCTGTGCAAAAAGAAAGCACAAAAGAAGACAACTAACGACGATGAAGATGATGCTGATAATGATGACGATTCTGATTCTTCGGCGGACTCCACCAACAGTACCTCCTCAGATGAAGACTCTGACAAACCAGATGATGCTGGGGAGGGTCCAAGCCAAGGAGCATAACCCAGACAACAAAAAGATCACCATGACGGTGATAAGGATCCCAACTCCCCACACCATGATAATGTTAATATATCGTATGGGGATCAATTTCTTGACTACTCTGCTATGGGATCCATCGGGGAAGCTGCTAAAGACGCAGCCTTCGCCGAGTTCCACCAATGCATAATCGGAACCGGCACCACCCCTCCTACAACAGCTGTCTTACCCCTCTCAGCGCCCACCACGACAGCAACCTCACCCCTCGACGAGTACGAGTCAGAACGAGTGCAATTAGATACTGATGAAGAGCTCAATTCTGCCTCGGACTCAGACAACGACACTCTTGGCTCCGAGGAAGCCCCAGAAGTACATCCTTCCCCCCCTCTACAGGAGCTTCCCCCTCCACCACCCCTGTCGCACAAAATGCATGACCTTGATATGGCGGCCATTTCCACTTTAGATGCTCAGGATATCTTTATACTGAATACTATCGTGGACGATACAAAGGCAGGAGATGATATTATCTACCACAACACTAAAATGAAGCGCAAGTTGACACGTCAAGATTTTCACAAAATCCTGTGACCTGGGTCGACGATGCCAATGTCTATCTTTCGTGTCCTCCTCGCCAACTGTATCGAAATTTACAGAAGCCACAAGAGGAAGCAGCCTGTCTTCAATGCCTCACCCGCCCTATCCTTGGGCCTCCTATACAAGGATATCCAAGAAAAATCCATCGAACGTCTGCGTATCGGGCTAGCACGATGAGCACGTTATCTTACTATGCCATTCCAAATTTTAAACCATTGGCTAGCTATGATTGTCGATACAGAGGCTCGGGACGCCACGGTTTATAACTTCTGCAGCACCGAGCTACCCGCCGGCACGATAAACTTTGTGGGTGAAGCAGCCGGCGAAGCAAGATGCATACCCTTTCGGCTGCTTAAGTTAATTTGGGCTGCACGCCCATCTCTCCACCAAGACTGGAGCCAGCCCTGGTTCAAAATTATAAACCCTCCAGTTCAAGCCGCAGAAGGATCAGGGGATTGCACTTTCTGCACCATTCGTCACATCCAAGCGCTGAACCAAGAAATCCCTTTCTCTGCCCTGGTCACTGAAGATTTTCATTCCTTGAGAGGATGTTATGCGATGCAGCTCATCTGCGACAGACGGTTCTTCAAGGACCAAACGATGGCACCAGATGATGTCCCTCGCTACCTCTTCTCTGCTATCCAGCGACCGCAGCGGCGACCCTTCCGCCAAGCTCTAAAAGAGTCAGAGAAATCAAAGGGACCGGCCTCCACTACCGAGCAAAGCAAAGACGCCAAAGACCCATTGTCTGCCATCATACCATCTTTTCCATATTTCGATCTCAGTGCTTGCAAAGGCCTATCCATCTACGAACTACGTCTCATTATGTCAAAGCTTTCCGCCGAGAATGATGAGCTCGTTTTCATGTCTGGTGACATTCTTATAATGGCAGACACTCTGCGAGAATCTTTACAAATTAAAGGATCCCTCTCTGTTGGCCTTATGTCCGCCTATCAGCTCTACTCGGACAAGATCACCCCACAGCATACATGGCATCTCCATATCTGAAGGATGATCTTTTAAAACTAAAGAACTTCGGCACAGCTGAAACACTAATCTCATATCTACAACACACAACGCCGAAGTTCATCATGCTACCCTTCCTATACCATGAACACTGGCTACTTCTGGTGCAAACCTACCGGATGGAACAATTACAATTTATAACAGTTCCGATAGCCAGTACAACCCACAACAGAAAGTTTACGTCGTAACGCCAAAAACACCCACAGAGGTAGTGGCAAAAGTGTGTGCTGAAAAATTAATTGATCTCCTTAGTCAGCACACAAAAGCTTATGCCAAAGAACACTTTCAACGCCCTTCCTTCTGCCACAAGTGTCCCCAGCAAATCCGACAATCCAACAACTGCGGCTTCCATGTCCTCTACTGGATGTTTACCATCTTAGTTCTTCAGAAACCAGTAGAGGATATGACTGACGTAGACTATCACGCCCTGCGTGGACAGTTTGCAGCTAAGCTCCTCCAAGCACCAGGGGCAAGCTCAGCATTAACCGACGCCTAAACGCCCTTGTCCATGCATCTCTCAACCTATCCCTTTGACACTCTGTGGACAGAGTGCGTGATAAGTTAGGGGGGGAGTGCACTGGACAAGGGCGAGGTATCATGCTTCTCCAACTCTGCTAACTCATTTTTTCCCGCACATCATTGTCAAACTTTCTTTTCGTACTTAGACTTTTTCCAGTAATTTTTTTTTTCAATAAAACAACTTCTAAGTATAACTTTCATCATGGAAAGTATCACCCTTACCTAAGTTAGAGATAAAGCAGTCCTCATATAAATAATAAGATTAGCTTACAGGCTTGAAATGGCGAATCCATAAATTTCATTCACTATTGGTTTTTATACTCTTACTTCAATTCTATCTTAGACTCTTCACAGGTCAACTTCAGGGACAAAGCGAACCGAAAACTCTCAAAGTCAAGAGGGAAATCAGGGAAATCCAAAATCAAGAAATCTCGCGAGCGGACCACCAATAAAAAAATAAGTGCATGTCAGGAACCCCAAGAACAGTTTTCTTCTTTCAATAAAAGAGGCTTGGCCGCCCAATCAAAAACCCTAACAAAACCCACTTCCTAAGCCTGTGAGACTCGAATAAAAGCCAGAGTGCTGAATAAAAACATGAGAGTTGTGCCATGCATAAGGACCTATATGAAGAGCCAACAAAGATCTCACCCGACCGGTACATACAGTTGCCCTCATGAAGGCAGATGTGTCGTGCCCGGTAATGAGATCCTAAGGTTTCCTAATATATGAAAAGGCTGATGAAAGAGCTCACCCGACCGGTACATTCAGCTGCCCTCATGAAGGCAGATGTGTCGTGCCCAGTAGTGAGTCTCTAAAAAGCATAGACAAACCCTTCCCCACTTGAAGGGGGAAGCTACACAATAAGCCTTTTTAGCCAGCCCTCATACCCACTCTAGCTACCAATAGGTTTTCCAAAGAAGTATAAAACTGATTAGAGTCGATGACATGCACATAATAAGAAAGGTGGTCCCAATGCGAGATTCACGATATAAAAGGAACCTGAGATCCATGCAACTTTTGATACTCGAAAGAGTTAGTGTAAGCAGAAGCCCTGATAAGACCTCGGTAGATCTCTGACCTAGAATTGAAGCAAGAGTATGGAAACTCTAAAATCGCCTCGTCATTACATGCCTTAGCTCTATCTAACTTGAGGACAAGCTAGACTCTAAGTTAGGGGGGGTGATAACCTCCCATTTTGTGACGTTATCTTATTAGTTATCTTTAGTTTTCCATACTCTTTCTTTGATAAACTAAATAGAATCATTAAACCTTCTTACTTTATTGCAGATACATCAATAAACTAACTTTTCCTCTTTTTCATTACAGAAAACACACAAAAAAATTACAAAGACTCCTCACGGTCCCAAGACCACGAGAAGCCTCACGGTCCCAAGACCGCGAGAAGCCTCACGGTCCGAAGACTGCGAGAAGCCTCACGGTCCCAAGACCGCGAGAAGCCTCACGGTCCCAAGACCGCGACAAGCCTCACGGTCCCAAGACCGCGACAAGCCTCACGGTCCCAAGACCGTGAGAAGCCTCACGGTCCCAAGACTGCGAGAAGCCTCACGGTCCCAAGACCACGAGAAGCCTCACGGTCCCAAGACCGCGACAAGCCTCACGGTCCCAAGACCGCGAGAAGCCTCTCGGTCCCAAGACCGCGAGAAGCCTCACGGTCCCAAGACCGCGACAAGCCTCACGGTCCCAAGACCGTGAGAAGTCTCACGGTCTCAAGACCGTTTGAGACCAAACGGTCTCAAGACCGTTTGGGCTCAACTTGAGCCTATAAATAGGACCTCAAGGGCCACTTCATTGAGGTCGAATTTCAAGACGCCCATAAGCTGCCTCTCCAGATCCAGAGGACTCTGGTCTTCTGTCCACTGCCCCAAGGCTGCCAGTTTTGAGATCCGTGCTCATCATCAAGCTTCCTTCTCTCTCATCTTTCTCTCTCTCCAACAAAGAAGGTGGGAAGAGAAAATCCTTCATCAAAGCAACCACGAAGTGCGAAGATCGTTGCTCTCTTCACCAAGGGTTCAACCTTCCCTCCTCCGTGGAGATGACGTTCTTTCTCTCTCTTCTCGCCTCCTTCTTTGTCATGAGCGAGTAGTTTCATTCACTAGGGTGCGGGGAGTAGCCCCGCTACCCATGTTTTCATTTCATGCGATGTAATTCAATAACTTGTAATAAAGATACTCTTCTTTTCAGTTTGACTTCAATCACTTAATGAATACTAGTTGCTTGATCATCAACTTGTGTTACATATTGTCTTTTGGTATGAATTGTCTATGTTTGTACCATTAGATCTAAATATCAATTGAATGTTGGTTATGGATGTATGTAGTCACCATATGTCTGTTTCGGTGTCTAGAAGTGTTTTCATGAGTGGAGTAAACTCACCCCCATTGTTGCACTTTCATACTATGAAATGGAATCAGTTGACGTATGGAAGTGCAACCTTGGTAAGGTCGAGGAACACAATTCATGAAGGATTAATGCAAAGCATGTGAACATTCATTATGGAATGGCTGGCATTGCAATACTCCACACTTCTCGTAGCTAGTCATCCGAAAGGAAGCTAGGACTACAAGATACTAACTGATTTGACTCTTTTTGCAGGTTGTTTTATTATGTTGCATGACTTGATCCATGTGTAGTGGTGTGAAACCCGATAACATCCTAGTGGTTTTTATCAATTGATTACAACCTTAATCTTTACTTTCTTGCTTTACTTTCCTCGCGTTTAGCTTTAAAACCAACATCAAACTTTCGATCTAAATATCAACTGTTAAGTAGTTAAGTAAAACTAAAACGTTTTCCATCTTGATTTCGTCAAGACCGTTGTCCCGAGGATTCGACCCTTAACTATACTACGATAAGACTTCCGCGTGTCTTAGCACACGTGGGTGGTGTTCTTACCATAGTACTAGCAAGGCTAGACCTAAGGATTCATCACCTTAGGATTTTTAGTGGTGTTGCAAAACTCCATCACTTAGCATACATGAACAGATAACAAGATAAAGGCACCAACATAGTCTCAACATTCAACAAGTATAAATTATACAAAATGTATTATATTCATGAATTCAATTATATATTTCTAGAGTCAAGGTACAAGTCATTCATGTGTACTAAAACTGGATCTTACAACAAGTACACCTATCATAGCTCACCAATCCCATCAACTTTCTAACCATCTCTGAACCTAAAAACAAAATACGAGAAATGGGTCAACACGTGAGGTGTTGAGTATGGGGCAGAAAGATACATATATGTATAAGATTTGCATAATTTTTAAAATATTTCAAGACTAAACGAACAAGCATAAACATGTTAATTGTTTAACAAATGTGAAACCATATTTTATGTCATTTCACTCCATTATACCAACAATATCAAGCATGTTTAAGGCCTTTGACCATCTTCCCATCGGAAGGGTTTGTAAGGGTGCTCAAGCTTAGCTAACCCTTTTATATGAGAGGGACCTCATGGACGTAACCAAGAGTTAACCCTTTATCAACAATATTATAATGAAGTTCTATCTATATATGTGTTCAAGTTATAAAACTGATGAGGCAAACATCGAGTAAGACATAGCAACACTACATGGCAATATTTGAGAAAATAGACAAACAAGCATACACTGTATGTCTTTTCAAGCAAGAAAGTGATAGTCATATAACTAGATAAGGCCCATACCTAATTTAGAGATTCATAACCTAACATATCCTTCACCATCTAGCCACATTCCAAACTTGATTCACAACAAGATTACATATATGCATTAGATTCTCATCATTAACCCTAATTAGATGCATTTTAGGGTTTTCGACAAGATGGGTTCCAAGTTGCTTATTGGTTCATTATATGATATTGTACTGATCTAGAGGTCATCATGATGGTGTGGTTCTAGTTTCATATCATTCTGAGGTTCCACGAATTACATATGACCATTTCAAGGTTCAAGTTCCTTAGCACATTAAAGGATCAAAGACTCATAATAGAGTAACCAAGGTCGAAGATCATCAATGAAATAGAACCAAACATACGGGATGGTTTAGATCAGAAAGAATAGGACATAAGAAACACATTTAAAGTAAGGTGATGACTACTAGGGTCTAGGCATAACCACCAACATGGGGTACCAACATTCACTCATGCATGCAAAAAGTGTCATGTGAAATAGACATAGCAAATAGGGATCTAGGGGATGATATTACAATCATAGAGAGGTTTATACTTACTGATTTCAAGGTCGGTTTAAGATTATATATCATCGAGGAGCATGATTATATAATTAGGGCAAGGTACATCATTATAATCCAAAATATATGTCACTTATGCAATTAGGGACATTTAAAAGCAATTGGGATGGTTAGGATATTCATTAGGGTAACAAGAACATAAGAGTTACTGATTTGGTACTTAGGTGGGTATATATGCATCAAAGTTCCAAAATTCATCATGACATTGCATTAAATATGGTCATCATGGTCAAAATTGCTTATTTTTACAAAATAGTGGAATAGAAAGAAGATTTAGAGTCTAAAAATATATCCATGTTGTAGGTCTCGTCGAGAGGATCAAGTTGATATATAGGTTTGCTATATTTGGCCAAGGGAAATGAGAGTTATCATTTTCTTAAGATTTCCATTCAAACTATATGGATGGACATAGGGCACTACCTTGATTCATGTCGTGATCTGGTCTGTGGATCACAGATCCGGCGGTCCACATGGAACCCAGCTATTCGTTGATCTCCCTCATGGCAGGCCTATGGCTCGCTTATGCAGCCCAGCTGATGCCGATCGGCCCACTTTGGGTGTTTCCTCACCCGACCTCGTCGATGCGCAGACGCACCCCTGTTTCCGTGGAAGAACAGAGCCGAAACAGGGGCTGCTATCCAGCTTCCTCAACCGTGCTTCCACTGACGAGCACCAGAAAGGGGGAAGGAGGAACTATAGTGGTCGAGGAGGCCTCTATCCAAGCCGTAGCAGCAACCGTCTAGTAGGAACAAGGTGTGAAGGAGGTTGGAGATAATGGACTCCCAAGCATCGATCATCTCTTGGCCCCTACTGTATCCATTAGCGAGCAGTAGGGAAGTGGTCGGTATAGCCACTGTTGTCGTCGTCTGAGCTTCCGAGGCTTGTGGACCCAGGGTCGTCTACTGGTCTTCGTGAGGTGAGGGGCGGCGGCGCCCTTCCCCTTGGATTTAGTGTGGGCGACGACAGGAAGAAAAGGGGGTGTTGCTTGGGAGGCAACAACAGAAAAAAAGGTGGGAGAGGGACCATTCCAGATCATGTTGGCGGTTGGATTAAAACTAGGAGAAGAGTAAGGAAGCCAAGGGAAGGGGGGTATATAAGGGAGCAAAGGTTTAGGGTTTCCATTACTGTTTCCGTTCTCCTCCATTGCCCGGTTTGGAGGGGGAGGAGGAAGGGCGGATTCCTATTCTCGGTAACTTCCTGAAAGGGAAAGACAAAAGGAAGCCAACAGATGGGCCGAGATTTAAGACTTTGGGCCCAATAAGCAAGGAAAGGGATATTTAAGTATAGAACAAGGGTATAACATAGAAAATTCATATAAAATCGTAGCAATGTCCAAATAATCTCAAATTTGGAACATAGCTTCATAATAGGGTCAAGAACAATTATGAAAAATATCAAATCAAAATAAGTATGTATGATAAAGAATTTAATCAAAGGGTTCAAGGGTATAGCAGTACAAACATTTCATGCATATATGTGTATCATATTGACTCAAAATGTGGAATCTTTGACTTTGGTGGACATTATAGATTTATGAAGTGATGGGAGACATAAAGAGTAAGGACTTAACGTAACAAGAGTAATTATGCAAAAATAGGGGGGAATCCACTTTGTCACAAACCCACTCTCCAACAACACCAAGGGCCCCCTAACCCCTATGCTCCTCCGCAACCATGACCACCATTCAACTTCCAACACACCTCACAACCACCACCACAACCATCACATGCCTCCCCTCCTCCCTATGAGCAAGTGAAGAAGGTTTCAATGTTGAGGTGTGAAAAGGTTGTTGAGGAGCTCAATACGGGAGGGAAGCAATTAGACGAAGATCATGATGGAGAACCCCTGCTGCAAAGTCCTTATGAGAGTGCCAAGTGCACTAAAAATGTTGCTGTCCTGGAAGATTTTGAGAGGATAATATCTTGTGTCCCATCTTCCTTTGATATGACACCACCAACTTCTCCCATTGCTGATCCAATACATCCCAATGTGAGATTTTTAGGATTGCAAGTGTCCAACAGGATGGAAACCCCTCTCTTTTATGCCTATGAAGACCCATTCCTCAAGGGAAGGCAAAACTATGGCATGAAAAGTTCGAAGGTCTTAAGATTGACTAAGACAAACACCTCATTGCTTGCCATCATCAAGAAAAGTCCAACTTATGTAAGGTTCCATAAGGGTGTTTTCACCTTCAAGAATAAGATGAGAGGGAAGATGCCTAAGGAGTCCATCTTAAATGAGCTAAAATGTTTTCTTGATGAGGATTCTTACTTTGGGACCTATGATGATGACCCCGGAGGAGAGACAAATGAAGAAAGACACTTGAGAAACTCACATAACCCTTGGGAGACAATGAAGGCATTTGAGAGGATTGCGTATGATGAGGAAGAAAATATTTTGATTTTGGACAATGGTTGATTGATGAAATATATCAATAAGCCCGGCTGAAGGCGTAAAATTTAGCGCTAGTGCGAGGCAACCCACGTGGTTTGAGATTCTCGAACCTTGATTTTTGATACTTTTGTTTTTCTTTACACAAACACACACACACACTTGTGCTTGATAGTTTTCTTTTGAGTTTTGATGCTATGGCAGGTGATAGACAAGAAAGAGAGAGAGTATAGAAGTTAATCATGGCCATTAAGTCAAATTTGTAGCCAAAGAACAAATGAAGTTGAAGTTCAAGTTTTTATTTTGGAAAACTGAAGGAACAACAACACCACGGCCGTGGAGCTCGACCACGATCGTGGCACATGGCCACGGCCGTGGGAATTATTGCACAAAGTTGGCCGAAGTTACAGGTTGTTTGCAAGAATTGCCACGACCGTGGTATGAAATCATGACCGTGTTGAAGGAGATTGCCCACAACCGTGGTCCTCACCATGGCCGTATTGAAGAACGTAGGCCACGACCGTGGCAATCTGCCACGACCGTGGGAATTAATGCATCTAATTGGCCGAAGTTACAAGTTCTTTGCAAGAATCGCCACAACTGTGGGCTTCAGCCACGATCATATTGAAGAGATATGACCACGACCGTGGCACTGTGCCATGACTGTGGTGAGGTCAAACTGGGGATTTCTTCATCGACAACACGACCGTGGCCACATGCCACGACCGTGGCCGAGCCCGGTTCAGCAAAAAAAAATATCTTTTAAAGACCCAAACCCGACCCCCCTCTTCATTTGCTCACCTTCAACCTTTAGACCTCGACCGTGGTGGTGGACGACGACCCCATGGTCCTCCAATCTCCACCTCCATCCCACAAAAACACCTCCATTCGGCCTCCAATCAATCCCCAGCCATCCCTCCACCATTTCCACCGCCTATTCTTCCCCAATTGCTCCTCCATTTCCACATCCATCTCCACATCCGCCCAACATCCACCTCCACAAAAACCCCACAAAAACCCTTCACGTTTCTCCCAAATCAATAACCAATCACATTTCCACCATCCATACATCACTATCCTTCCATTCCACCTACCAACAACCACCTCTGCAATACCACCCCCCACCACAACAACAACCGCAACCCCAATTCATTCTTCAAAATCCCAACCCCCCTCACCAAAGGCCTCCACCACCCCAACAGCCACAACCACCTCCACAAGCTCCCTCTCCTACCACCCATGAGCATGTGAAGGTAGTGACTACATTGAGGAGTGGTAGGACTTTGGAGAGCCCCCATGGTACAGTTGTTGGCAGGTGTGAGGTGGAGGTGGAGCATATTGATAGTTGAGTGGCGCTTGAGGAGGTAGAGGAGCATAGGGGTTTGGTGGGGCTTGGTAAGATGGTGGAACATAAGCACTCGAAGTGTTCCCTAGAAAAGCCCCATCATTGTTCGGATTTGGCATTGGTTGAGATGGAAGTCTACCTTCTTCCCTTCTAGCCAAAGAGAGAGAAATATGATCCAACCTCTGCTCAAGATGGTTAATAGACTGCCCATGTGCATTGACATCTTTTTTTACTTCATCCAGGCTTCTTAGCCTTCCTAGAACTTCGTCCTCAAACTTGGAGCTGTAGCATGGCTTTTGCTGCCCCTGTCCTTGCCCTTCCTCGTTCTATTGTTTCCAGGAGAAGTTTGGGTGGTTCCTCCACTCGGGAGTGTAGGAGTTGGACATTGGGCCCTGGTTGTTGCGGTCACCAAAGGAATTTAGAGCATTGACTTCCTCGTCTACAGTATCAACTGCCATTGTGGGCTGGTTGGAAGAGCTACCCACTTGATTTTTCATCATCTGCATCATATCAGCCATCATCTTCATCATATCGGGGTTGTTGGTATTGCGACTCGGAGCTGCGGAAGAAGGTGGAGGAGCATAGCTTCGATCACAATGCCCCTCTTTGTGGAAGCACGGTGGCGGGAATTTTCTATGAGATGCTCAAACAATGGCCATGATTCCTCAGGCGGCTTTGCCATGAAAGTGCCCCCGCAGGAAGAGTCTACGTTGTTTTGGCTTTACTCCTCAAGCCCGGTGAAGAAGGCCTGAATGATCTACCATAGAGGAACCTCATGATGGGGGCAATCGCGGAGTAGCTTTTGGAACCTCTCCCACGCCTTGTGGAAGGGCTCGTTCTCTTTCTGGGCAAACGACGTGATGCACCTTTTCATATAAGATAACTTGGCAATGGGGAAGAACTTCTTGAGAAACTCGTTCTTCACCTCATTCCACATGACCAACTCTGGCTTCATCACATACCACTCCTTGGCTTTCTCCTTGAGGGAGAAAGGAAAGAGTGTCCTCCTAATTGAGTCGTCAGTGGCGGCTGGAGTGCGGAAGGTAGAGCACGTTTCAAGGAACGCGTCTATGTGGTGGTAGGGATTCTCGTTCTCCATATCAAAGTATGTAGGGAGATGTCCCAGGAGCGTCGGCGGGATGGAGAACTGTTGACCTGGCATTTGGTCCACCATAGTGGCGATGGGGGAGTTGTATTTCCCCGACATGAAGTACTCGTGGAGAGGGCGATGTGGCGGTGGAGGTTGAGCATCTAGTGGCGGGTTGTTTTCAGCCATCACGGCCTCTCAGTGTAGGTTGCGGCGAGCTTGACGCCTCCTTCTACCAATCTCAGGGTTGTATACCACCAAGTTGGTGCAAGTAGAACGCGTGCTACACATGCACAACTGTCACCTACGCAAGGCACAAACAAACAACAAGAAACCAAATTAGCAAACCAAGATGCAAGACTAACACAAAGAATAAATAATAGCAATGGTGAGGGTAAAAGGAAGGGCTAAGCTACACTATCTAACTAGGCTGAGCGCCTCTATCCCCGGCAACAGTGCTAGAAATCTTGGTGCATCCCCGCTAGTGGTGCTTTTACACCCCACGAGGTCGGAGCACACGAGATATGGGTGATCTTATGCTTTCGAAATTTTTAAGACCTACACTAACTACCTACGTCTACTAAGACACTACTCCCGCAAGCGCACGGGGTTGTGTCATAGTATAGGTGAGGCGGAAAGTACAGGGTCGATCCACGGAGATAGAGGGGTCACTAGAGTTAGACGGTGTGAGCTACATTCCTTTTGTGGAGCTTAGGGTTTTATGGTTTTTGAAAGTTTTGATTGTTGATTAAGCTAATTGAGCAAGTAAGAAATGCGATATGGAAACTAAGTTATGTAAGAGCAAGCAAATTAGTAAACTAAGTTAACAAACTAACTAAGCAAGAGCAAGAAGAGCTACGCTACTCTAGCAAGGCAAGAAGCAATTAAGAACTAAACTAACCACTAGCAAGAGCAAGACCCTAAGTTAACACTAAAGAGCAAAACTAAGCAATTAACTAGATAAAGCAAAAGCGACTAAACTAGACTAGCATGAACAAGCAAACTAAGCAATTAGGGTTTTAAGCAAGGTTATTAAGGTGGGTGGGTTGTTTGGTGAATGTAACTTCGATATTAGTTGGGGGAAGATCATTAAACATGCATGGTTCTCATTTCATATCTAGATTACCAAACCAAACAATAAGGTCAATGCCATTAGAACATACCCTATACTACTAGTAGAAGACTAGGGTTAGGTGTAATTCTAATGAGATTAACCAAATCTAGGTTACTAGGGTAAGTGACAATGAGTAATTGAGGGTTGAGGGTAGAGATGGGAATAGAGATGAGGGTATTTAACCTCATGCCACTAGCCATTCTAGCCTTTAGAAGGCCCTAGACAATTACATCAATCTCACTTACACTAGCTACTTAGATCTCACACTCATTTGTAGGAGGAGGGATGTGTATGTAGGAACAAAGGGGGCTAGCTAGGGATCCATTAATTGGACCTAGGAGCCATTCCTAAGATTGCCACATACACCCCAATTCCTCCTAGAAACTAACTGTCATCAAAAACCTCAAAACAAGCAATTCATACAAGAAGCACAAACCACATGCAATAAGATAGGAAAAGAGATAGAAGCAAGAAGTAATCATCATAGATATGAATTAAGTTCATTACAAGAAATTATCCCCCAACATGGTATCAAAGTTACATTTAAATCACAAACAGCCCACCACAAGGGACTTAGCAAGAAATGATCAAGAAAACAAGAAAAGAAAGGGGTAGAAGAAGTAGGGACTCCATGAAACTTTATGTAGAAGCCTCCTTCTTCACCTCCAAGCTTGCTGTAGACGACCTCCCTCCTCCAAGGGTTTAAGGGTGCATGAAATGGTGTGGGATTATGGATGAAAACCTAGGGAACTAGGTTTCCATGGTGGAGTGAGGGTGGAAATGGTGGATGGTGAGCCAAAATGCAAAGGGTTTGCACTCAAAGCTCAAGGAAGGAGAATGGAGCTGGGAGCAGCTGTAGGGGCGTCTAACCTTTTTTCCCTAGCCTCCACCTATGTATATATAGGTGGTGGGGAGGCACTAGGGTAAGTGGGGGGTAGTTTAGGAAAAGCAGTGAAAAGTAGGGTAGGGTCGGTGGATGACCACGGCCGTGGTGGTGTGCCACGACCGTGGTGGAGAACGATCGTGGAGAGTGAAAATGGTCGTGGTTGTGAGGGAATGGTAAAACACTTAAGTATGGTGGTAGCCATGGTCGTGGAGGGATGCCACTGTCGTGGTGGGTTAGGGGCACCACGATTGTGTTGGGAAACACGACTGTTTTGGAGGAGGGAGAGGCGGTCGTGGCGCAGCAACACAGGCGTTTTAGTCTTCATCGGCCACGGTCGTGGCGTTCTGGGGGTGACAACATGTAACTCTGGCCAATTAGATGCAATAATTCCCACGACCGTGGCAGGGTGCCACGACCGTTTTCTCTTTTACTGACCATGACCGTGCTGATGGCCACGGTCGTGGCAGGTAGCCACGGCTGTGGGATTCTTTAGAATTTCCCTGTTGAACTTGGCACTTCATTGCTAAAACAATGCACGACCGTGGCGTTGTGGCCACAGTCGTGGCGAGGCTTGCATCACTTTATTACACTTCGATCTTTGTCATTCTTGGATGTCTTTGCTTGGGGACAATTCTTGGCCATTGGAGGTAGGTTGAGGGAGACTTTGGGGCCTTCTTTTGGTCCCTCCATGAGTGGGGGAACCCTAGAACTCCTTCTTTCTCTCTCTTCCATCTAAGTATGGTTCAAGTATCTAAAAAATAGTGCAAAGAACATCCATAAGCATATTTGCAATGATAAGAATATTAGGGGTAAAAGACTTGTAATCTAACATGTTTAGATGCAACTTAAGTACCAAATGGCATAGGATGGAGCCCTAAAATAGGGCTACATCAGCGTACTAGTTACCAACACACTCTCCTGCAACCAGTTGCTTTTCTGCAGTTGTCTTTCCCTTAATGTGCCTCCCTTATCGGGTAGCACTTGCTCAGGCTCTCTCTCGGTTACCAAAACCAGAGAGAATGACAACTTTGCAGAGCAACTGGTGTTCTGAGTTGTTATTCCTGAGAAGCCCCCAATACCCCTATATATAGGAGGGTCATGGGACAGAGTTCTCTACCCCGGGCAATGCGGAATTAAAGCAGGAGTAGAAGGGTTCGAGATTTTCCACAAAACAACTAATCTGTGCCACCTGAACCCTGATCGTTTCGGGCCCTGAGCCGATCTTTTGGGACCTGATTCGGTTGTAATGACCCCGCCTCCCGGTAACCCCCAATTAAGGGAGACCAGAAGATCAGAGTCGTTATCCCAATTTCTGGATCAAAGGTTTGACAAATAATCAATAATAATTATCAAATTCTACCAAAATTTATAGAAAAGTTGTGATAAAATAAAAACTTTGCATACCTTTTGAAATCTTAGATCTCTAAACTTCTATCCACTTATGAATTCTACTCTAACTAATCCTCCTTGTAGTTTAATTCATGTATTTCACAATATGATGATATACTATTTTTCCTTTTGACTTTATACCTAAAACGTCGACAAACAAAACGTCGGTCAGCATAAAGCTGGTATGTGGGGGAAACATTAATCATGCAATTATCCATAACAACGTATTGTAGTCAATTATAGCTTAACAAACAACTTTACCTTTTAAATATAACTGCGCGATCCATTCATACCTTATCCTCTGTGCCGTCCCTACAGTGGACCTGGATGTTACCTTCCTTATGGTAGATCCCCATTAAACCCCTCATGATCCCACCTAATAGGTGAATTAGTTTCTATGGTTGAGTCACATGGCACTACATGTAGGTAGCCCACTCCTTAACTCATGGCGTGCTAAAGAGTCTCATGGCACTACATGTGGGTAGCCCAATTTCTAACTCATGATAGCCTAGACCTTTCTCTAGGTTACCCTTTTTAGCCTTTTCAGAGCCACAGAGGAGGACCCAGATCTAAGTCAGTTATATATATACATTTATAGTGATAATCATAGTTACTTTATAGTTGCATGAAATAAATAAGCATCCAACAATTATTTTCAGGCAACCGATAAAACGTTCGGGAATCGCCGTGAAACTAAGTGATTATTCATAAGCATAACCACATACCTGTCAGGCTGATTTTGAGACAGAATAATCCATGCAAGTAAGAAATCCAAGCAAGTAGGCACACATATCAAGATCTTGAAATAATTATACAATTTCCTTTTATTACTCATGTCATCAAGATCTATTAAATCTAGCTCGCTTCCTAGGGTTTTTAGTCCACTTTTAGGGTTTCCATTGCAATTAGGGTTTCCCTTCCTAATTTAACGCAATTGATCACAAACCCTAATTATCTCAACATCTAATCCTCAATTTCGGATTAAAGGCATAATTAATCATTAAATAGGTCCATTAAGCCTCTTTTACATTAAAGCTACCATTTTTATCCTTTTTGTTACATGACAAGATCATTATGCTCATTTATCATCAATTCACAATTCATTATGGTCTAATTCACAGATAAACTCTACTTGTCATTAATTCTACCTTTATCCATTCCAAAACCCTAATTATTACATTAAGGGTATTTATCCACAATTAGGAACCTTTATAATTGAAATATCTTGGAATTATCATATCTCATCTTTATTCACAATTTTGAATAATTAAAACCATTATGAGTCACATTTACTAATATTAAGGTTTCAAGGCCCATTAAAGCATATTTATGCACAGAAAACTCTAAATTAAACTACTTATGTGCAAAGTTCATCCTTTTTGTGCTTAATGTACCTTTTTACAATTAACAGGTTAATAACAACTTTAATCATCCATTAAACTCTACTAATTACATTAATCATCACAAAATAGAGTTTCTTAATCCTTAATTCATTAAAGTTGATAGGTTACATTACTTTTCGAACAGCATGAAGAATTAGCCTCCAAAACCATTTTTAATGAATTCCGCTCGTTTTCCTGAGAAAAATACATATATTATTTGCTATCATCGGAGTTACCAACATTTAGTTATGAATTTTGCAAGGTTTACCTTTTTGGACCAATCAGAGCATGCCAAGTCGCCTCTATCTCCATGCAATGCAGTGATTTGGAAAATATAACACATTTACCATTATACCCCCATGTAAGTTGTTGCTTCTTCCTACCCCGGAGGGGTAAAAACATCCAATGCACCCAAACTTCTTCTTCCTCCTCGTGACGCCGCCAGGTGCGCCGACCTGCAGCCCTAGTTGCAAACTGCGTGACCTCTGCTGCTCCTCTCTGGACTCGACGGCCCTCCGGACCTGTCCCTTTGCCTCCGCCACTCCTCCTTGTACACATCCAGGCTCTTAGGCCATGGCCAAGGTGATCGACCCAGGTCGGACAACCTGCTACCCGCGGCCAGCCACTACAGCCGTGCTGCAGGCAACCGTGAGGGGTCGAGTGCCCGAAGATGATAGAGGATTGTTCACGGTTGTCATGGAAGCTTCCCGCCTCCAACATGATGACGCCATGGCCCTAGTGGCTCTCCGGTTAGATCTATACCTTCAAGGTTAGGGTTTGCTTACCAAGGAGGAGAAGAAGAAGAGAGGGATACGTGGAACTTCTTTGAAATCATCCCTGGGCTCTACCCCTTATATAGGGGAGGGTATCCACGCCCCAAGACATTCATTCAAGGGAAAACAAATCATTTTCCCTCTTGGAATGTGATTCCTTCATTAGGAAGCAAGATTTCTCTCTCCTCACTATCCCATTGATATTTCTTATTTCTTGGATAATTAGGAATTTGAAATTCCTCTCACTTATTCTCTTTATTCTTGCTTTTTAATCCATTAGCACGAATTTCTATTTTCTTTTAATAGAAATTACTTCCTTTTTAACAATGCCACCAAAATCATTCATAATGTATCTCATTATCCTCTTATTTTGCATTATTGGTATTTTCTCTTTCTTTCTTCTTCATTGGGGCTCCTTGAACCCCAAGAAACTCCAAGATTTAGAAATTCCTTTTTAAGGCTACTTATTATCCTTCTAGATGCATCTATATTCATTATTTCTCATTATCTTATTTATTTCTTATTAAAATATCTCTTTTTGAGGATTTCTCTTTATCTTTCTTTTTATTTTCCTCGTTGGCATTCCATTTTACATTAGGAATCCTTAGGATACGAAAATCCACTAAAGATAACTCAATTATACCTCTTTTCACCTATTTTCCACATTTTACCATTGTTTTCAATTTCTTTCTTATTAAAGAAATACTTAATTGATCTTTTCTTTTCTTATTGCTTTCTTTTTGCAACTTTGGACTCCTTTGAACCCAAGGAACCCAAGAGGCACGAAATCCACCTTTGGATTATATGCTTTTGCCTTCTAAAGGTTTCTACATTTTTCTTTTCTCCATTTCTTATTAATAATGGAGTTCCTTTTGTCTCTTCCTTGTTATTGGGCCCAATAGCCAATAAAGACAACAAAACAATCATCAAGGCTATTGTAAACAAAATCCATTTATTCCAAAAAAAATATATCATTATTTGTTCAAATATCTTTAATATGAGAAATTACAATTCTCACCAAATGAACCCAAAATTGGGGTTGTAACATCCTTCCCCTCTTATAGGAATTTTGCCCTCAAAATTCCATCGAGCAAACAAACAATTCGGGATAAGACTTTTACATGTCCATCATTGGCCCCTATGGGGCTTTTCTCTATCCATGGTGCTTCCAAAGAACCTTTATCATCACATATTCCTTTCTATGAGTTCTTTCACCTTGGCATCTATAAACCTCATAGGTGACTCAGGTCATTACAGCCACCCTTGGGGCTCACTAGGTTCATTGCTTCGCACATGGTCTAGGTACCTCACATAGTGCTCTAATTTGGACACATGAAACTCATCACACATTACTTCACCCTGAGGGGCAAGGTCAAACTTAACCTTCTCCACCAAACCATGTCAAAAGAACCCATGCATCGGGGACTTAGCTCTCTTATCTATAACTTAGACGGGTCAGATTTTCATGTCACATATTCCCCCACAGTGAACTACATGTCAGTCAACTTTGCATCAGCTTACAGCTCATTTCATCTCTGGGCTCCTTTCAGCGATTGCATGATCAAAGCGATTTCATCTGCACACACTGTGGTTCTTTCTTGACCTTCACAAGGTCCCTTCACCAACATCATCTTAATGAAGTGGTGACCGATGCAACCTCCCTTGCAGAGCTTCTTTACAACCCGATACTGACTATGGTGGTTATCATCACATCTTACAAAGGACAAGAACTATCTCTATGTATCACCCTGAACGAGCACACATGCTCTAATCATACCCTCTAGTCTGGATCATACTAACCATTAGTTAGGGTGATAATGTACTAACATCGAGTTCTTCATGTACCTACTTCCACCTTATGGAAGTGAACCTTTAGGTCATACTCAAAAACTTTTCAACTTGCATCATGGTGTAGTTGAACCATCTCTCTCATATGTAGTTCAACTAGATCTGTCCCTTGACAGTACTCTTTCTCTCTTATGTCATCTAAGTAAGGCAATCTACCATAACCCATATTGGATCTTAACCTTCCTTGGTCTAGGGGAGACTTACCACAACATCCACAGTGATGAACTCCCATTCCCTCTCAGGGACTCTTTTATCCTCCATATCGATACACTGGGTTACTGGTGTTCATCCTTCACCTCCAGGCTTGCATGGCAACTTACCCCATGCAACTTCATCTTAAGCATACAAAGTACCATTGTCACTTATTATCTTGGTATTACCATGGTATAGGGTAATCTTAAATAATGATCTCATGTATTGTCATGATTCCTTAAGATCGATTCCTCAGAAACCCTTAACCACTCTAATCGGGGTTTCATCACTTTCCTTTTCAGAGAAGTGCATCTGAGGTTCTACCACCATCCTTTCATCATGATAAGCCCTAGGCTGGCTAACCAGACAACCATTAACTTGGTCAACCAATATTGTCACATTTGTGTGTTAGCCAAACTTATCTCTTTTTCCAACTGGGGTTTATCCTAACAACCTCTTCTAGCCTCCATCTAAACTAGGCAGTTGTATCTTATCCAGAGCATCCATTACCACTTCACATCTCTAGGCATTAGGTAACGTTGAAGACATACACTTTCATGTATTCCACTTATCATCTCATCTCAAACTCTAAGTCTATCTTTATCAAGGAAACTTTGAGCTCCTTCTCTTGATTTTCGAACTCAACCTCATAGCTTATGATAAAAACATCCTCAAAAGATGACTACCATATAACTCTTAGTGTTTGTAAACCATCCATGTATCATTCACTCCATAAGGGCATGTTATCATCTTTGTCCTCATAGTAACGTTCCAACTTACATCATCTTTTATCCTGGGTGTATGGCATGCATATTGTCCTATCTCTCACTCCCATAACAAGAGGAAATAAGCATTTGGCTGCAGTCCAAATACAAAGTTCTTCCTGTTCCAAGAGTAGAGATGGTACATCCCACCTTGCTAGTACACCTTTAAATCTTAGTTGAAACGTTCATCTTATGTCTCAAAATCCCCAAACATCTTGATATCAAAGTTACCTTTAGGGAAAATTGGTCTCAAACCTACTTGGGTCGACACACAATCCTTAGTCATCTCCTCTGGGTCTATAGGGTGTCGACACTTTTGGGGTAATCCCTCTTCCCTCATGCATCCAGAGAGTGCCCAACTCATCTGCCCTTTGGGTCCCATGAGTTCATGAAGGTGATCAATCTCCAAACCCATGGCCCTCAGACAATGATAGTTGTTACCTCCCGACCCTATGGTCATGTGCAACTAGGGAATTAGGCAACTCGTACTTCCATCGGTCTTATCCCTACCTGACCCTAGGATAGTCTTAGGATTCTAGCATAGTAAATGTTCAACTTAGAACCTTCTCCAAGCCTTCATCATCTCTCTCTCTCTGTATTCATGGGTTGATTTTCATCCTTTCATAGGGGTCATGGCAACCTGCCTACCTTGGTCGGGCCCCATACCGGTTACCTTCATGGTAACACATCCACATGTACTTAGAGATGGTTATATATGGGTCTACATGTTCATTCTCATATCATGTACTTTTCACTTAGCTTCTCAAGATCCTATGAGACCTCTTTAGATTTCCTCAAAACCCACAAAACTGATATACACCCTTCCAAAGGGTCCCTTTCCCAGGATGGGAGGAAACTACAACTCTTGACAACAAGGTCACAAACCTTCTTAGGGTTTACATCCATATGAGCATGCTCAACCCAACAGCTACCAAGATATAAGCAGGCTACCTACTAAACCATGTTAGGTAATACTTATTCTCTTTCCTCAATGCTGGGTTAAGATCATGCCTTCCCATGTCATCAACTTCGCTGTTAGAGGTTCATCAAACATACCTTAAACTTATGGGGGTTTCCCTTTCCTCCAATCATGAGGAGTACCATGCTTGAATTTATAGAACTCAAACCTTGTCATGAGCATCAGGTACACCACTTCCCCTCTTAGGCCTAGGAACCCTAGGTTCACTTCTCTGATGTCCACTGTCTGCTCGACCTCTTAACTATGATCCAAACATGTACAAGGCATGGCATGCACTTCCTGTCATCCTTCTACTCGAGCAACACTTCAGAGTGGAGTCCTCCTCAAGTACAACCAACAAGGTACAAGGCCTCACGACCTGCTACTAAACCTCTTCAGGTCTAAGGAACTCTTCCTCTCATCTATACCAAAGGTACAAAGGTACCAGCCAACTCATCCTCTCTCTAGGGTTTGGTTCCTCTCATGACAACCAAGACATCATTAGCCTCCAAGGATAAAGTATGAGGCAATCACAAACATCCACTTAGGTTGCATCATTCTCAACTTCCCACTTTTCCTCATATCTCAAAGTCTAGGCTTCTGACCTTCTTGCATGGTTCATGCTCTCTCTCTAGAGCTAACCCTACAAACAGCCTCACTACTAGATGTCCTCTCTTCATGAAGATGGATCAAGCTCACAAGCATACCCCTATGTGGGTGAAGCATATGTTCAGCTTATGTTTGCTCAAGATTATCCATAGCTCTTTATGATTAGCTTACAAGCTATCCATCATACTCTCCTGGTTAGGGTTTCAACCTACTGCTCACACTACTAACGTATTTTGGGTGCCTACTATGCCATGCTCATATAAGCTCATGGGGTTTCCATACGTTCTTCTCTAACCTCATCAATGAAGGAGCTATCCTTCACTCTAACATGCACGACCCTTCCCAAGGTTGGGTCACCAAAGGTACTCGGTTATCCAACCTCTCATGGCTCATATGGCATCCAAGGCATGTCTATCCAAATGCCTAGTCTACCATGACATCTAACTCATCATGCCGACTCTCTCTCTCTAACCTTCACTTGGGGTTAGGGTTAACATCACTCTCAGAGAAAGTGTCAGGTCTCTACTTGTAATGGAGATCTCTACCTCTAAGACCAACTTTCTTTACTTATCCTCCTGATTAGAAAGTCTAGCCTCAGGTCTCTCCTGAGGGCAATGACAACTCAGGTCATACGACCTAAGCATGTATCTATTCTTTAATTTGCGCTTAGTCTTATTAAGCTTATGTCCATGACATCTTATTTACATGCTTTTCATTAATTTGGTGGAGGATTCCTTAAACCTTATCAACCTTACCCATACCTCCAGAGGGTGAGGAAAAGAGAGAAAACCCTAATCCTTATAATCCTTAACAACATTTGAGTTAAGAAGGGATGAACAAGATGAGAGAGTTCTAAAGGTATCTTAATTCGAGTCAAATCCTGAGACTTCGGCTAGGCAGTCACACATATCTGGGAGTCCTCATATTCCGACTAGTAGTGCGGAGGAAAATCTTGCCAGCCCCCGGGCGTGATCCTTTTCTATACACCTCTGTCTTTCGGAGAATCCTCTAATAACTCCCTTGGGTTCTGCGAATTTTGTAAAATTTAATAATTATTAAAGATTAAATGAGGAACCTACACTCTTATACCAAATGTAACGACCCTGCCTCCCGATACCCCCAATTAAGGGAGTCCAGAAGGTTAGAGTCGTTATCTCAATTTCTGGATCAAAGGTTTGACAAATAATCAATAATAATTATCAAATTCTACCAGTCTATATTGAAACGTTGTGATAAAATAAAAGCTTTGCATACCTTTTGAAATCTTGGATCTCTAAACTTCTATCCACTTATGAATTCTACTCTAACTAATCCTCCTTGTAGTTTAATTCATGTATTTCACAATATGATGATTTACTGTTTCTCCTTTTGGCTTTGTACCTAAAACACCGACAAATAAAACGTCGGTCAGCATAAAGATGGTATGTGGCGGAAACATTAATCATGCAATAATCCATAACAACATATTGCAATCAATTACAGTTTAACAAACAACTTTACATTTTAAATATAACTGCGCGATCCATTCATACCTTATCCTCTGTGTTGTCCCTACAGTGGACCTGGATGTTACCTTCCTTATGGTAGATCCCCATTAAACCCCTCATGATTCCACCTAACAGGTGAATCAGTTTCTAGGGTTGAGTCACATGGCACTACCTATAGGTAGCCCACTCCTTAACTCATGGAATGCTAAAGAGTCTCCTAGCACTACATGTGGGTAACCCAATTTCTGACTCATGATAGCCTAGACCTTTCTCTAGGTTACCCTTTTAGCCTTTTCAAAGCCACTGAGGACGACCCGGATCTAAGCCAGTTATATATATATATACATTTATAGTGATAATCATAGTCACTTTATAGTTGCATGAAATAAATAGGCATCCAACAGTTATTTTCACGCAACCAATAAAACGTTCGGGAATCGCCGTGAAACTAAGTGATTATTCATAAGCGTAACCACATACCTGTCAGGCTGATTTTGAGACAGAATAATCCATGCAAGTAAGAAATCCAAGCAAGCAAGCACACATATCAAGATCCTATAATAATTATACAATTTCCTTTAATTACTCATGTCATCAAGATCTATTAAATCTAGCTCACTTCCTAGGGTTTCTAGTCCACTTTTAGGGTTTCCATTGCAATTAGGGTTTCCCTTCCTAATTTAACACAATTGATCACAAACCTTAATTATCTCAACATCTAATCCTCAGTTTCGGATTAAAGGCATAATTAACCATCAAATAAGTCCATTAAGCCTCTTTTACATTAAAGCTACCATTTTCATCCTTTTTGTTCCATGACACGATCATTATGCTCATTTATCATCAATTCACAGTTCATTATGGTGTAATTCACATATAAACTCTACTTGTCATTAATTCTACCTTTATCCATTAGAAAACCCTAATTATTACATTAAGGGTATTTATCCACAATTAGGAACCTTTATACTTGAAATAGCTTGGAATTATCATATCTCATCTTTATTCACAATTTTGAATAATTAAAACCATTATGAGTCACATTTACTAATATAAAGGTTTCAAGGCCCATTAAAGCATATTTATGCATAGAAAACTCTAAATTAAACTAATTATGAATAAAGTTCATCCTTTTTGTGCTTAATGTACCTTTTTACAATTAATAGGTTAATATCAACTTTAATCATCCATTAAACTCTCCTAATTACATTAATCATCACAAAATAGAGTTTATTAATCTTTAATTCATTAAAGTTGATAAGTTACACTACCTTTCGAACAACATGAGGAATTAGCCTTTAAAACCATTTTTAATGAATTCCTCTCATTTTCCTGAGAAAAATACATATATTATTTGCTATCATCAGAGTTACCAACATTTAGTTATGAATTTTGCAAGGTTTACCTTTTTAGACCAATCAGAGGACGCCACGCCGCCTCTATCTCCATGCAATGCAGTGATTTGGAAAACATAACACATTTACCATTATACCCCCACATAAGTTGTTGCTTCTTCCTACCCCGGAGGGGTAAAAACGTCCAATGCCCCCAAACTTCTTCTTCCTCCTCGCGACGCCGCCAGGTGCACCGACCTGCAGACCTAGTTGCGAACTGCGCGACCTCTGCTACTCCTCTCTGGACTCGACGACCCTCCAGACCTGTCCCTTTGCCTCCGCCACTTCTCCTTGTACACAGCCAGGCTCTCAGGCCGTGGCCAAGGTGGTCGGCCCAGGCCGGGCGACCTGCTACCCGCAGCCAGCCACTGCAGCCGTGCTATAAGCAACTGTGACGGGTCAAGTACCCGGAGATGATAGTGGATCGTTCACAGTTGTTGTGGAAGCTTCCCGCCTCCAATATGATGATACCATGGCCCTCGTGGCTCTCCAGTTAGAGCAATACCTTCAAGGTTATGGTTTTCTTACCAAGGAGGAGAAGAAGAAGAGAGGGATATGTGGATCGTCTTTGAAATTGTAATGACCCCGCCTCCCGGTAACCCCCAATTAAGGGAGACTGAAAGGACGGTGCCGTTATCCAATTAACAGGATCAAAGGTTCAACAAATAATCAATAATAATTATGAAATTCTACTAACTAACTGGAATTTGCTATAAAATTAAAACTTTACTTACCTTTGAAAACTTTGGAAATCTATCTATCTAGAGCTTGAATTATTCTATCTAATCCTCCTTGCACTTTATTTCTCATTTCCACAATGTGTCACTTTACTGTTTGTTCTTTCAATTTTGGTTCCTAAAACGTCGACAAACAAAACGGCGGTCAGTATATCGAAATATACTGGTATGTGGGAACAACCAAAAGTTTTCACGTAAGGATAACAATCTAATTATCAAGTTAATTAACAAGCCAATCTACACTTTCCAGTATGACATTCTCCACCGCTTTTTCCCTAACTGTAGCATACCCACCTTAGGGTTCCCTTTGCTAATGACTGAAGGCCACCTTCTCAATCCCGAGCTTGGTACCTGGGGGTCACCACTCATGGTGCCCACTAGTCATGCAATATCATAGGCCACCTTCTCATTCCCGAGCTTGGTGCCTGGGGTCACCACTCAAGGTGTCCATTGGTCTACCCATTTGAGCCTGACCTTTGGCATCATCCATCAGGGTGGCATGTAGGTGCGAGAATACATACTTCTATTTTTAATGTGATAATCATAGTGACTTTATGATTTGCAAGTATGAACATCCAAACAGATAATTTGCATTCAATGCGATTAATCATCCGAAAAATCCTCGGGAAACTAAGGCAGTTATTCATAATTAACCACATACCTGATCTGATGATTGAACAGAAATATCCATGCAAATAAGAATCCAAGAAAGCAAGCATTTTCAACAAGATCCTGAAATAATCATTTAATTTCCTTTTTATTACTCATGTCATCAAGATCTAATAAACCTAGCTCGCTTCCTAGGGTTTCTAATTCACTTTTAGGGTTTACATTGCAATTAGGGTTTTCCTTCATCCTTTTTCCATATTAACCCTAATTTTATGCCATTACTCATAAACCCTAATTATCTCATCTATTCTTCAATATTAAGGTTATCTTAACAACATATAACCCTATTTTCATATTACAGGTACATTAATCACCACTTAATTTCATTAAGCTTCTTTTTCATTAAAGCTACTATTTTTATCCTTTCAATCTACGATAAGATTATTATACACCTTGATCATCAATTCAAAGTTTATTATGGTCTAATCACATATGAACTCGATTTGCCTTTATACTACCTTTTATTCATGAGAAAACCCTAATTACTACTTTTAGGGTTTTTATCCATGATTAGGAACTTTAAAGCTCAAAATAGATTAGAACCATCATTTAACAACATATGTTCACAATTTTCAAATTAAATATGATCTTGTACTCTTTTACCCTAAATTAGGGTTTCTAATTGTTTAATCATTCATAATTGGTGTAGAAACCTAAACCATGTGATAAATCATCTATATCAGGTTCAAGTTCATCATTAACATTTCAACAGGTTGCTATTTTCGCCAATTAAGTATCATGAATTTAACCATTAAATTCAATTAGGGTTCCTAACATGATTTCAAAGAACTTTCCATTAATTTGGCATACTTTTGCAAAAAGGAACAAAATCAGATTCTAAAAGTATTTTTATTGAATTCCTCTCGTTCTCCTGAGCAAGATTCATATATTATTTGCATTTATCCGAGCTACGGTGTATGAGATATGAATTTTGCAAAGATCTACTTACTTGGCCAATAGCATGCTGACACGTCAGCATAGCCATGCAATGCTCCCTTTGGGAAACATAACCAAATTACCAGGTTACCCTCCACTTAACTCGAGCGTCCTTTGTTAAGCCGGGGGTATAACCGTCCAATCGATTTCGATCATCTTCAAGCTTCGGACAACCTTCCTGGCCGCCGACAGCAGTCCTACGTGGGGCTCTCCTCGCCTCCTTGGACCTCGAAACTCTCCACCAACTTCTTCCCTGAGTCCACCGCCCCCTTGTGCACCTGGGGCACTGCTTGGTCACTGCTGGTGCGGCCGTTCTCCTACTCGATAGGCCAAGAACTTGCAGCCGTCGCTGCAGCCTAGGTGATGCTACCGCACAGGCTCCAGGGCACGGATTTGATGGCGAAGTTTCTCCTTGACTTCGTGGAACGACATGCATTTGTCGCACCCCTCTGTTTCCTTCTCTTCACTTCATGCTCGTGGTGTTATAGGGGGTTAGGGTTTGAAGATTAAAGTAAGGGAGGAGAGCGATGTATGGGATCCTCTGGGCTTGGCCCAGGGTCGTACCCCTTATATAGGGGAGGGTAGATGGGCCCTAGGTGGCTTGTCCACGAGATCCAAGAGAAAACAAGTCCCATACGTAAAGGAAACCTATTCCTCCAATAAGAAGTAATATTCTCTCTCTTCCTCTTTATCCTTTTGATATTCCTTTTCTATAAATATTAGTATTTCGAAAAATTACTTCCCCTTTATTCTTTTTACTTGCCTTTTAATTTATTGGCATGGAATTTCTATTTTCTTTTAGTAGAAAATATTTCTTTTTTTAATAATACCACATTATTCATTAAATATGCATTGTATTATCCTCTTATTTTGCAATTTTGGTATTTTCTCTTTCTTTTCCTTCATTGGGACTCCTTGGATCCCAACAAACACTAATAATTCGAAATTCCTTTTTAAGGAAACTTATTATGCATTTATTTCTATTATTTCTCATTATCATGTTTATTTCTTATGAAAATATCTCCTTTTGAGGATTTTCTCTTTAATTTCCTCATTGGTTTTTCTTTTTATCATTAGGAATCCTTGGCATACGAAATTCCCCTAAATATTACCCAATTATACGTCTTTTCACTTGTTTCCCACATTTCACCATTGTTTTCAATTTCTTTCTTAATAAAGAAATACTTATTTGATCCTTTCTTTTATTATTGCATTTTCTTCGCAATCTTGGATTCCTTGGCACCCAAGAACCTAAAGGTACGAAATCCATCCTTGGATTACATTCTTTTGCCTTCTAGAGGTTTCCACATCTTTCTTTTCTCGAATTCTTAATTAATTGAATTTCCTTGTTATTGGGCCCAATAGCCAATAAAGCCCACAATACAATCATCAAGGCTATTGTAAACGAAATTACATCATTATTTGTCCAATATGAGAGTTTACATTTCTCATCATATGAACCCAAAATTGGGGTTGTAACAGAAATCGTCCCTGGGCTCTACCCCTTATATAGGGGAGGGTATCCACGCCCCAAGACATTCATTCAAGGGAAAACAAATCATTTTCCCTCTTGGAATGTGATTCCTTCATTAGGAAGCAAGCTTTCTCTCTCCTCACTATCCCTTTAATATTTCTTATTTCTTGGATAATTAGGAATTTGAAATACCTCTCACTTATTCTCTTTATTCTTGCTTTTTAATCCATTGGCACGAATTTCTATTTTCTTTTAATAGAAATTACTTCCTTTTTAACAATGCCACCAAAATCATTAATAATGTATCTCATTATCCTCTTATTTTTCATTATTGGTATTTTCTCTTTCTTTCTTCTTCATTGGGGCTCCTTGGACCCCAAGAAACTCCAAGATTTCGAAATTCCTTTTTAAGGATACTTATTATCCTTCTAGATGCATCTATATTCATTATTTCTCATTATCTTGTTTATTTCTTATTAAAATATCTCTTTTTGAGGATTTCTCTTTATCTTTCTTTTTATTTTCTTCATTGGCATTCCATTTAGCATTAGGAATCCTTAGGATATGAAAATCCACTAAAGATAACTCAAGTATACCTCTTTTCACTTATTTTCCACATTTTACCATTGTTTTCAATTTCTTTCTTATTAAAGAAATACTTAATTGATCTTTTCTTTTCGTATTGCTTTCTTTTTGCAACTTTGGGCTCCTTGGAACCCAAGGAACCCAAGAGGCACGAAATCCACCTTTGGATTATATACTTTTGCCTTCTAAAGGTTTCTACATTTTTCTTTTCTCCATTTCTTATTAATAATGGAGTTCCTTTTGTCTCTTCCTTGTTATTGGGCCCAATAGCCAATAAAGCCCACAAAATAATCATCAAGGCTATTGTAAACGAAATCCATTTATTCCAAACAAATTATATCATTATTTGTTCAAATATCTTTAATATGAGAAATTAAAATTCTCACCAAATGAACCCAAAATTCGGGTTGTAACACCGGTCGTCTGGGGCTCTAAGCCGATCGGTTCATGCCTGAGCCAATCGGTTCATGGTCCTGATCCAACTCAAATGAACTTTCATATTTGTTTCCGATTAATCAAATATTAATCATTGTCCAATTCAAATTTGTACAAGTGTAACAAATTGTATTTGCAAAATAGTCTTCTGACTTTCCAAACGATCTCAGTTGGTCACATGAATCGATCGGTTCAACAATTGAGCTGATCGTTTCATGATACATGAGCCGATCATCTCACCAGTTGAGACGATCGGTTCAACCTAGTGAGCTGATCGGTTGGGGTAGCAGACTGTGCAAATCAGTCAATTGTGGTTTCAATCAATCTGATACTCTAATTAATCAGTCCAACACCTTGAACACTATGATACTGATCTATCAATTGATTGAGTGTTTATTTGAACTACTAAACTCCTTTAGTAATCAATCTAAACATCATTTGTGGAAAAACTCCTCTTCCAGGTTAAATCCTATGTGTGTGACCCTACAGGTCCATTTCACGTTGGCAGTGAAAGTCCATAACACTTATGACTTCATAAGAAAAGAGCGGTGCCTAATTGCACATCAGTGCTACCCAAGTGAAAAGGAAAGTTGGAGAACAACTTTCAATCCTACAATCTGTGAATGGTGTTACATTGAATGTATAATTCCTTTATCACCGATATCCCGAATGAACTCAAGGCATGGAAAAGTCATCCTTTCAACGTTCATTAACTTTCTTGATCTCAGAGTAGATTGGAGGAGAAATGTATGACATCAATATCACATACTGACTCACACATGTGTGCATGCCTATCTCAATCCTACTCATCAAGTTGACATGGATATCAAACTCCCTCAGGAGGGACAAATCCCATATATATCACTCACCCCTCAGAAGCCCCATGTGTCAAAGTCACCCAATCATCACCTTTATAACAACCCATATTTTCGGATTACGTCTGATGATGTCAAAGTGTACCCAACGACATGTGTTGAGTGTAGTGATTTCAGGTCAAAGAATCACATTCACCACCATCACCGTGAGAACTGACTGTGACTACCATGTCATGGTTCCATGTGTCAAACTCACAGTGGGTCTATTTGGTTCACTTGTTCTCTAACAAGTACCTATGTGTTTGGTTTGATATCTCCATATCATGACTAATGAGATTCTTTCATCAACCACACCACAATCTAGTCTTGTGTGTCATTGTTGTCTATCTACCTTCCACAATGACATCTGACTAGGGACATAATAAGAATGTAAAAACTCTTAGCATCCGTATGATCTCATCGTTTAGGTACTCAACCTGAAAGCATACGTCATTGAGTACTATCATTCTCTAGACATTAAATTTTTTTCTATCATTATCTCATATGACTGAACCATAAAGAATCGGAAGCTTGCCTTTGATGCTTATCAAATCAATCTTAATGTATCCCACCAATCATCCCATGATTGGCTCTCAGGGCATACATACCAACAGACTCCCACTTGCACCGCGAGCCAATCACCCTTGAATCATATTCATAGTGATCTTCAAACATGTCCCACATGTTACTATGCTCTAGTGCTAACATAGTGAGTTATGGCAACACTTTGCCAAAGTCGGTAGTAATTGCACGTCTCTCATCTCTTCGTTGTATGTCACACGTATGAGATGGAGTTGTCGTATTATGCGATCTAGTATTCCTTTGCTAACCTTTAGCCACATTGAATGACCAAGCACTACTAACTTGTCATCAATGACCAGAATAACTATAAGTTCATCTCTATGAACTCCTAGATCCATATAGTATTCACTGTTGTTCTCTAACACATGGATACTCAGCATTTCCTTTTAAAACAACTTTATTGGAACATTTCCATTATTCAACAAACATTGACCTTTATATATCTCATATATATTTTGCGATTAATTTTTTGTCCTTTTCGGAAGTTCGTATCACTGTAACTCTTGACAGTAGATCCTTCCTTATTTCCATAGACTTAGTACTTCTCAAGTACTTATCAAGTTCTTATGGTATTCCAGTAACCCTTATCGGAACTAGACAGACATCCACTCGTCATGTCCCACATACGATTTATCAGGATGAGCACATCATATTATCATGTCCTACATATAAGATGATGCATGCATTTTATTCTTTCTATGTCCATACATGTAAGAAAATGGGATAATTACATACATGATAGGTCCATATCTATTCTTAGTGTTTCCATTCTTCATAAGAATTGGACACTTGGCCTAGGGATACTAACTCCATGTAACATGGACAAGTTTTCTCCCACTGAATCTGTGTATACTGAACCTTTCAGTATAGATCGCCAATGTACACTCTCTCTTTTCAGGTCAAGATGTTTTCGAGAACTATCTTTATAGATCTCTATTCCAATCACATAGGAAACGTCTCTGTCTTCCCTACAGATAATTTCCACTTTGGATTTCCATTCTAGAACATTTCCATTTCACATCAACATGTGGAATGTGAATACGCTCCCACTAAATCACAGATCTCTCTTTATCTTTGATATATCAGTCAAACCTTTTGACTATATTATCAAAATAAAGATCATAGTTTTGAGTTGCTTGTACTTAATCAATCACATTGATTAGTCCATTGTAACTTATAGACTTTATTTGCACTATTAGATTCATAAACCTTATAGGTTGTGTCACGTACACATCTTTGTTATTTTCCTTACAGGAATGTAATTTTAGTATATGTATGCCAAATCTCTTAGTCATTAAGTTGCAATCAAAAAACATCATCCTTCTCAAAATGTTATCCATGTGTCTTAACGCTTAAGACTCATTCACACTTATGGATTTCATCCCAATGGATGCTACCATCAAGGTCATGCCTTATGGTTCACATGGAAGTCACTTAGGATGTAATGGTCATAAACCATAACTCAAAATCCGGTTCCTCGTATTCATCTAGATAGATGATTCATCACATGACCAACTCATCATATAGATAATCGAGGTGTATCTGTCAAGGATATATAAGAACTTATAACCCTTTGTGATTCTTAATGTCCTTTATTAGTGTGGGTTATTCTTTATTTAAGAAGAAATTAGTTATTTGATAATCATCCTCTAACTACTTAGAGTATGACTCCTTTTGATTTAGACATCACCATGCCTTAATCACGAGCTCATCATGATACACTATCATAATCACACACAAGGTTCTCAAACATTTGGTCTAAGTATCTCATTCATTGATCTCATCAAGAATTAACACTTTACCAAATCCGTACTTCATCTATGATATTCTTGAACACTTCAAGATATTCATATTGGTATTTCTCTAAACACTGTTTGAAGTATTAGCATTTTCTCTAATAGGTATGTAAATATATCTCATGTATTATACCTAATAGGATAATCATTCTCCCACTACCTTAGTGAAGATTGATTAATCATGTCCAAGAGATTCATGTCTCTTACTGGTTCTCTAACCAAAAAGAGTCTAGACTTATCCATCATATGGAAACTAGAAATGAATTTATCATGATTTATGCTAATTTGATTGTTTGAGTTATCAATAACTTTTAGGTATCATTTTATCTTATGCATACCAAGTACCACAAGATAAATAAGGCATTTCCATAAAGAAACATCAACTTTATTAATTGCCATTATTTTCATACAATATGCAAAAATAATGTGTTTCTATCTATTGGAAAATATGAAATAGCAGTTCATAACTCTATTACATGCCTTTAAGGATGAAAATAAACTAAAGTACTCCCATCTATGGTGGCAAAAATTGCCTCATTTATTGAGTGTTTTAAATTTTATATCTTGGTATCATATACCTCAAAAAAATGTTACAAGTTTATTTCATGACACCTTCAGGTGGAGATGTCTGTCACCTCCTTCTTCTTTAGTTCTTCTAGATAGAGTGGACAATTCCATTTCCAATGTCCTGGCTTTTGACAATGGTGGCAATTGCCTCTCTTGGTCACGCCTCCTTTGGCCTTGAAGTTGAAGACGAGTTGGGCTGCTGGCTAGCATCAAAACCTTTCTTAGCCTTTCCCTTACCCTTGCACTTGGACTTGCCTTTCTTGTTGTTTATCATCATCACAGACTTAGGCTTGTCCTTCTTCATCTGTGCCTCAGTTGTCCTCAACATTCCCAACAACTCTATCAACAGCTTGTCAAATTTGTTCACTTTGTAGTTCATCACAAACTGACTGTAGGATTCTGGCAACGATTGCAGTATCACGTCAGTAGCCAACTCTTGGCTCAGGGGATATCCCAGTCTCGTCAGGTTCTCCACATACCCAATCATCTTGAGTGTGTGAAGACCAATTGGATCTCCTTCTATCATGACACACTTGAACAGTGCCATGGAGACATCATATCTCTCTTGCCGTGCTTGATCTTCATACATGTTCTTGAGATGTTGAATCATCTCAATGACACCCATGTTCTCATGTTGTCTCTACAACTCGTGGTTCCTGGAGCACAACATCAAGCACTTTGCATCAATGGCATCATCAGAATGCTTCTTGTAAGCATCCCTTTCTGCCTTTGGTGCGGTAGGAGTAGGTTCCTCTGGAATTGGGGTATCCAAGACAGAGAGTTTTCGCTCTTGAGTGAGAACAATTCTCAATGTCCTAAACCAGTCATGGAAGTGAGTCCCATTCAACTTGTCCTTTTAAAGGACTGATCGCAATGAAAAGTGATTGTTGTTTGTTGTCATTTGAACTACAAAAGGAAATATATGCAATTTAGTCCAAAAATCAAATTTGACTTATTTGATTGATTTGAAAAAATAATGATATAATTAGGTCTTTAATTAATTATCGATCCCACTATTTTGTTCAAATTGATAGCTCTCACCATCAATTCATAAGATTGTAGCGTACAATCTTCTAGTGGGTCAAGATCCATATTTCATCAAGTCATGAGTCAGCTTTGGCTGATCGCCCACAATCTTGACTATTTAGGTAGGCCATCATGCCAATTGCATCATATGCAACTCTTGATGAATGAACATGCGTAACACCTTGCCATGAACATTCTGTTCCTCTGGGCTTAGACGCTCTAAGAATCACCAGTTAAGCCTAACCCAAAAGCTGACACAGTAATCATGCACCCTGCTTTGGCATAACCAACATGTTTACCCTTCACACTTCCATGAGATAGATGATGCACCATGCTTTGGCGTAACCTATGCTTGGTTGATCAAGTTTTTCATGTGTGCTGTTAATGGAAGGCGTAAAAGACTTAATATTTAGATGAGGGATTTGGTTTTATAGGTACATATACATATCCAATCACCACAATACATAGTATGTATCATATACATGCTATATCCCACAGAAAACATGTGAAACGATAAAAGCAATGATTATGTCCATCCTAATGTGATTCCTCAAGCCAAGAGAAATCACGGTCATCTAGGTCTACATCACATGCAACCTATACAAGATGATCTGTGTGCTTTGCCTTTACTAGGTTTGATCAACTCATCTCCATGATTGATCGGCTCGCCATCAGGTCGGTCGATTGGGTGCCACCAGCTGATCAGTTGGCTCCTCCAATCGATCAGTTCATGTGGTTGTCATGCATCTCCTCATTGCTACCACCCGCTCATCTCTCTCCTCGAATCGGTCGTCTGGAACGCCAACCGATCGGTTCATCCCTTGAACCGATCATCTCAGTCGTCGTCAGGACATAACATGAAATAAAAGATCTATCCTATTTTACATTTGAATTGGGAAACCCCGAGTTACATTCAAGGGAGCAAAGGTAGGAAAGAAATCTCGAGTTATCTCAAGTTACATCAGGAATAAGGAGGTAGGGAATCGGTGCGCAGACTGAGATGCAAGCAACCACATACAACCAAGCACATATATAGGGTCTATTGGCCATAACCACGCTATACATCCACCACAAAACTCGTTTAAGGGTGACATATATCGAGTGCATTTATATTACATATCATATATGTAAATTGGGATTTGTGGATTTAGGATTGGACATGCATAAAGCCATCATTATTCGCATCGTGTGCAATAATTAAAGGTGACAAACCAAAATCAATCACATCGATAATCCTAAAGTATAGAGCAGTTGACGTGGCTCTGATACCACTTTTGGGTATTAGGGGATACAGAGAAGGCAGCGGAAATAAAAAAATATTCTCCCAAACCAAGAATAAAGAAATCATGTCAACATCTATGCAATAGGAAGGATGGTTTGTAGAGGCATACCTTGTCTTGAGGCTTGCTCGGCGATGTTACCTCACGGCTTGCGCGGTCTTCACCTCTGGTCTTGGATGGTGTCTGTGTAGCTCCTGGTCTCACCAGGACTGTCGGGATTGACAGCTGTCCTCCAAACGGCAGAAGTCTCCCGCCTCTGAAGTAGTCCACATGGACCACCTAGAACTCCGATCTCCTTATCCCATAAGGAATCACAAGGAGTCGCACCCTCATATCGGCGTACTAGTCACCAACACACTCTCCTGCAACTAGTTGCTTTTCTATAGTTGTTTTCCCTTGTTGTGCCTCCCTTATCGGGTAGCACTTTCTCAGGCTCTCTCTAGGTTACCAAAACCAGAGAGGACGAAAGCTTTGCAGAGTAACTGGTGTTCTGGGTTGTTATTCCTGAGAAACCCCCAATACCCCTATATATAGGAGGGTCATGGGACATGGTTCTCTACCTCGGGCAATGCGGGATTAAAGTAGGGGTAGAAGGGTTCGAGATTTTTCACAAAACAACCAATCTGCGCCACCTGAACCGATCATTTCACACCCTGAAACGATCATTTCAGGCCCTGATCCGATCGTTTGGGACCTGAGCCGGTCGTATGGGGCTCTAAGCCGATCGGTTCATGGTCCTGATCCAACTCAAATTGACTTTCATATTTGTTTTCGATTAAACAAATATTAATCCTTGTCTAAATCAAATTTGTACAAGTGAAACAAATTGTATTTGCAAAATAGTCTTCTAACTTTCCAAACGATTTGGGTTGGTCACATGAATCGACCGGTTCAACAATTGAGTCGATCATTTCATGATACATGAGTCGATCGTCTCACCAGTTGAGTCGATCGGTTCACCAACCTGAGCCAATCGGTTCAACCCAGTGAGCCGATCGGTTGGGGCAGCAGACTATGCAAATCAGTCAATTGCAGTTTCAATAAATATGATACTCTAATTAATTAGTCCAACACCTTGAACACTATGATATTGAGCTATCAATTGATTGAGTGTTTAATTAAACTACTAAACTCCTTTAGTAATCAATATAAACATCATTTGTGGAAAAACTCCTCTTCCAGGTTAAATCCTATGTGTGTGACCCTGCAGGTCCATTTCATGTTGGCAGTGAAAGTCCATAACACTTATGACTTCACAAGCAAAGAGCGGTGCCTAGTCGCACATCAGTTCTACCCAAGTGAAAAGGAAAGTTGGAGAACAACTTTCAATCCTACAATCCATGAATGGTGTTACAGTGAATGTATAATTCCTTTATCACCGATATCCCGAATGAACTCAAGGCATGGAACAATCATCCTTTCAACGTTCATTCACTTTCTTGATCTCAGAGTAGATTGGAGGAGATATGTTTGACATCAATATCACATACTGACTCACACATGCATGCACGCCTATCTCAATCCTACTCATCAAGTGGCCATGGATATCAAACTCCCTCAGGAGGGACAAATCCCATATCTATCACTCACCCCTCAAAAGTCCCATGTGTCAAAGTCACCCAATCATCACCTTTATAACAACCCATATTTCAGGATTGCATTTGATGATGTCAAAGTGTACCCAACGACATGTGTTGAGTGTAGTGATTTCAGGTCAAAGAATCACATTCACCACCATCACTGTGAGAACTGACTGTGACTACCATGTCATGGTTCCATGTGTCAAACTCACGGTGGGTCTGTCTGGTACACTTGTTCTCTAACAAGTACCTATGTGTTTGGTTTGATATCTTCATATCATGACTAATGAGATTCTGTCATCAACCAACACCACAATCTAGTCTTGTGTGTCATTGTTGTCTGTCTACCTTCCATAATGACATCTGACTAGGGACATAATTAGAATGTACAAACTTTTAGCATCCGTATGATCTCATCGTTCAGGTCCTCAACCTGAAAGCATACGTCATTGAGTATTGTCAATGTCTAGACATTCAATTTGTTATATCATTATCTCATATGACTAAACCAGAAAGAATCAGAAGCTTGCCTTTGATGCTTATCAAATCAATCTTAACGTATCCCACCAATCATCCCATGATTGTCTCTCAGGGCATACATACCAACAACACATCCATACATTCATTTTTTTTCTCACTCTTCTAGGTACATATGACATGATAATCAGATACATTCTCTCTTATTAAGGAAACAAAGATACAAAACATCATTTTCAACTCTCTCACATCTATACAAGGACCTAGAGTGACAGGGACCGACTGAACTTAACTAATCTTATACTTAGCTCATGTGGTCGATCTACTCTGATGCTTTGACCTTCTTCAAGTCCATGTGGTTTCCCTAAAAATTGTGAGTATAGGGGTGAGCCTACTCACTCAGTGAATGAGTACTTCAAAGAAATAGTTTAAAGCACTTATATAATTGCAGATATATTGTCGAGAAACTGATATCAATTATAACAACAATAATCTTTAAAGAGTCTAATAATTGACAATCATAGATATGGTAGGATACTCTAGATATCTACAAGAGTGAATCAATATATGAACATGCTTGATTAATCATAAAGAGAACTAATAATTCAGAAACATACAAAGAATAATTGAATAACTGTGCACACATGTTTAACCTCTCATTCATCTTATTATGCCATGAACCCACATGAGGTGTACCACAACATGTGAAAGAATCAAAACAAGCTACGATCTCACTATATAAGTCTTAGAAGCATGCCCAGGTTCCTAAGCCTATCTCTTGAGCAAGACCCCGTATGTAGCGGGCCTTGGCACGTCTACCTCTCCACGGCTAATGGGAGTGGCCGGATATCTCAGACTCCACCTCTCAACCTGGGTACTCAGACGGTGAGTCAAAGTCCTCAGGCTTATTGTGCATCGGTGGACCTACTGACCAATGATCAATCAACATGTAACACAGGTACCACTGGCATCCCTAATTGGTGTTGGATACCACACAATTGTAAGGAGTCTTCCCTACTGGTCAAGACCCCTGCACCATACTGGTGCACTCCAGCTTACCTCGATCTGGACTACCTCCAGTCGGGAAACCATTTCCTCCTCACAGTGCAGGCCTCATCCTGTAAGGATTCTACAATGTTCATGGCATCTACATGTGTAATTCACTCTTTAAATTCACAATTCAATCATCACATCAACATATCTTTGTTCATATTTGTAAATTGTTCATTTCATAAACCACCTGATAACATTAACCACAACTGAATTGTTAAGCATCACCACATCTCAAACTAGGAAACATTGATATCACAATACTCGTTTCACTGAACACCTTATCATTAGGGTTTCATTTACTTGATTCACTTATCACATAACTCACATAAGAAATTTATATATCATACATCAAGAATAACATTGAATCAAGATGTCTAATTGCAAACCTGCAACTTTCCATTCATTTAGGGTTTCACCCTCCTTATTGATATATATCAAGCAAATATTGATATCATCGAATGAAATCCAAGATGTTACCTAACATATATGAAATACGCATACAAATCAAACAATCATTCATAACAAAGGAGATTCAACTAGGCAAATTTGTTTATTCAATTATACAACGATTTCAGTCATAGCCAAAAATCTTAGATTTCACTATAATCATGTAACATCTAAAATTAATTTAAGAATTCTCATTTAGATGGATTGTGATCATTTGTAATATGATTTCATAATCTGAAATTCATCACAACAGAGGAATAATCCATATCAAATCATCTTGCAAAAGCTAGATCAAATCGACCATTTAGGGTTGTACTTGCATACTAATCAATTGAAAATTATTAATGATTTAACTGATTTTTGTGCAATCTACTATTTAAAGGAAGTACCCACTCACCCTAAGGTGTGAAAACACCTTAAAAACGTAGCATGCATCTCTGAAGATCTCAAGTCCATATCAAATCTCTAGCAAAATATGTGGTTTCTTCTTCCTGTCAACCCTAAATGAGGTATGTTGTAGGTAGAAGACAAAGGTTAGAGGTTAATCCAACCTCAAATTCGTTGGATCAAGGATTCCGAGTAAGGGTAAATGAGGAGGAGGAAGAATCGACAGATTAAACTACTTACCAAATCGAATCTATAGCAACCATTTTGGGTTTCCTCCATTCTTCACGTTCTTTCCCAAAAATCACCCCAAAAATTTCCCTCCATTTCTCCCTCTCATAGATCAAGGTATCTATGATGATAGAGGATTGAATCACGGTTTCAACGAACTTTGTTTTGTTGAAAAAGGATAATTATAGATCGCGATAAGATCGTTTTACGATTTGCTATCCTGGGCAGTATCAGTCGTGGTCGCGGTGTGGACGCAGCATCGCGCGTCATGGTGTAGACCGCGCGGTCACGGTGTCGACCCAGGGTGTCGACACAACATCGTGGGTCACGATGCAGACCGCGGTCGTGGTGCTGTGTATATGTTTACTAAAAGGGCATTACTCTCTCATTTTAACTCCGATTTGGTTCATTATTTTTTTGTTGGATTCATAATTGAATTCTCTATAATTATACAATTTTATCTTGATAATATTATCAAATAAAAATCATTTATAAATTATTTCCTCCAATTTCATTAACTCTATTCTTGCACACATGTATGGGTTAATGCTATATTAACCCCAACTTGAATCTTTATAGTATGCTTAAGTCATGATTCTGAGTTGCCCAAACAAGTAGTTAAGGTTACCAAAGTTAAGACAAAGTACAACATAGAATATTACTAACAAAAGTATGCCAAGAATTAAGATTATCTTAAAACTCTAGGATTGCCAGCAAAGCTAGGAACGGGTTGTAACATATGATATCTCTAAGAAACACTAAAGAAGTGATGGAGAAGAGAGCACTTGAGTTGAGAAGAAAATTGGTAGATTGGGGTGCTATTTATAGGAAAATAGAACCCTAATTGGTCGACAAACTCGTCGACTGAAACCCCAACGGCTATTTTCCAACGACTCTTTGTGACGACTAGTCAGTCGACATTGGAATTTGAAACTTTGGTCACAACGATCGAGGACCCAGTCGAGAATATTTTTGATCAAGGGACCTATGTGGAAATTCTTTCAATCTACTAGGTTTATAGAAGAATCTCAGCTAAGATACACATAGTCGTCCAAGGGTCCCATCAAGTGAAACTCGGTCGAGAATTTTGTCGACTGAGGACTTTCTCGGTCCACTAGTTTTTTTACCGAATATGATATTGTGAGTAGTTTTCTATAATTGAATTGAACTTGTTTAAGTGATTCGTAATGACAAAAAATTGTTGTCGATAAACAAAGAAAAAATTCTAAAATTATATTCACTAAAAATCATGTGCATTTCAAATCAAAAAATTATCAAGAATTTTGAGCACATATATCAAAGAAAACATCTTCTAGGAGAGTAACAAGTAATCTCTTTCTTATATATTGAAATTGATCCAAAGGAAAAGATTTGGTAAAAATATCAGCTAATTTCTCTTCTGTATCAACATGATGAAGAGATATATTATTCTTAGAAATATGATCTCTTACGAAATGAAGTCTAATCTCAATATGCTTGGCACAACTATGTAAAACGTGATTATGAGCCAAGTTTATAGCACTAGTATTATTATAGAAAATCAGCATTGAAGGAAATGTAAAGTCATAATCATTCAAAACTTGTTGCATATAGAGTACTTGAGCATAGCACGAGCCAACAACCACATATTCGGCTTCAGTGGTAGATAGGGAAACTAGATTTTGTTTCTTACTAAACCAAGAAACTAAGGCTCTTCCTAGTAAGAAACAACTACCACTTGTGCTCTTTTGATCAAGTCAACAACCAGCATAATCGACATCAGTGGAAGTTTTTAAATCCAATGATTGACTTTAGGATACTGCAAACCATAGTCTATAGTGTCGGTGAGATATCTTAAAATTCTTTTAACGGCTTGAAAATGAGAATAAACTGGTTTTGATTGAAATCTAGCACAAAATCCCAACGGAAAACATGATATCTGGTCTAGAAGTAGTCAAATACAATAAGCTACCAATCATGGCCCAATATAAGGAGTCATCAATGGGTTCACCATCTTCATCCTTGTCAATTTTAGCATAAGTGTCCATAGGTGTAGTAGCATGTTCACAATTTTCATACTAAATCATTTTAAGAGTTCCTGGGTGTATTTCTCTTGGCTTGGGAATATTCCAGCAGGCGTTTGATTTATTTGAAAACTAAGGAAAAATGTTAATTCTCCCATATGACTCATCTCAAATTCTTTTTGCATGATATCATTGAATTTATTACATAAGGAATCATTTGAAGTACCAAAAATGATGTTATCAACACATATTTGAACAACAATAAAGTCTGATTCATATTGTTTGAAAAAATAATGTGGAATCTAATTTTCCATGGAAACAACATTATCAAAGAAATAGTTTTTAAGTCTTTTGTACCAATTTTGTGGTGCTTGTTTTAGAACATAAAGAGCTTTCTTAAGTTTATAAACATGGTCAATCTTGTCAAGAATCACAAAACCAGGTGGTTGAGCAACATAGACTTCTTCTTCTATTATTCCATTTAAAAAGACACTTTTTACATTCATTTGAAATAGTTTGATGTCTTTATGAGCAGATAGAGCTAATAACATTCTCATGGCTTCAAGTCTAGACAAAGGTGCATAGGTTTCATCAAATTCTATACCTTCTTGTTGATTATAGCCTTCAGTAACCAACCTAGCTTTGTTTCCAACTACTTCCCCGGCTTCATTAAGTTTATTTTGAAAAACCCACTTAGTTCCAATGATGGTTTTGTCTTGAAGTCAAGGAACTAAGTCCCAGTTGTTGTTCTTAGTAAATTGATTTAGCTCTTCTTGCATAGCCATTATCCAATACTCATCTTTTAGAGCTTCATTTACCTTTTTAGGTCCAAAAATTGATACAAAGGTCATGTTTGCAACATCTCTAAATGATTAGGTTTTTACTTTATTAAAAGGATTTCCTATGATTGTCTTGAGGATGGTCCTTGATTATTCTAGGAATATTGTAAGGAGTGGGACCTAGAGGGGATCCACTCCCTACTAAAATTTGTAGAATAAAACCTCCAATCAAAACACACCCAAAAAGGTATGAAGGAGTGGGTGTACAAAATTTCAAATCTTATTAATGGTATTCAAAACAACCAAAGTTTAGCAGTGGAATAAAAACATTGATTGTATTCAAATTATCATAAGATTACAAAAGTACCTCAACATCATCTCCCATATGGGTTTACATAAAAGGTACATCATAAGGATCCATGTACATGGAAATATAAACCATATCAAGATTGTCTCCAAGCTTTAACTCCTCAAACTATATCCACATCATCATGCCATATCCTCATTCTCCTCCACCTAGGGTTGGAAGCATAACCCAGCAAGAAGAGAAAAATAGATGGCATCAGCAAAGGCTGGTATGTGCACACTAAAAGAAAATTGAGCAATATAAAGAGAATAGGACGCCAATAATAAAGGCTTCCCATGAAAGAGAAAAGTACTACCCAAAGGGGCATAAAAGAATATAAACAACAAAATAATAATAAAGTAAAAGAGTATATAAACAAGGCATCCATGTGTTTCACCTGTGACAACACTAGATAATATAAATATGCAGGTAGGAAATAACACATCTACCATAAATGTGGGGTGAGCAGGGTCTTGTATACATCTGCTCTAAAATGTAGGGTGGCAGGGTCTTGTATTCATATGCAAGAATTTTCACATCTGCACGCATATGTGGGAATTTTCACATCCACATAAAATAACATGTAACATTATACTAGCAGTCACTACATGATGGATAACAAAAGAATAAGCAAATAATAAAAGAGAATAAGAAAGATGAGAGCATTCAACAACACAATAAATGCGATCTCATGATCCTAGTCAACATCCGCCATAAAAGTTGGAAAAAGAACATATAACACCATAGAATGTCTCACCATGAGCAATGTAAAAGAAAGAGCCCAAGAGAATGTCAAATATGATCATATGATCACTAAAAATATAAGTTACTTCCCATGAAGGATATTTTTCCAAAAGAATAAGATTTTGTGTAGGCTAATGTCCATCGGACCAAGAGAACAATAAAGATAGGTTATTGCTCAATATATAAGAATAGGAGATGCAAACATACCACTTTTCTGAGTCAAAATGATCCAAAGTCCAATCTAGGTCCAAGCCTAGGCTTCCAAAGAACATATTAAGCACATATGTAGAGTTAGAGTCAATTACATGTTGATTAATAAAACCCTAAGAATCACCTTTTTCTTTTATGTGAATTACGTTATGAAAACTATGCCACATTTTAGTTTATATTATTTTGAGTTCAAAACATATTTTATTATATATTTTTGACACTTAAATATTTAGTTATGAATTTTACAACTTATTATCTATTTAAGTAGATCCATTAAACTCTCTTATTATTAAATTTTTGATTTGGGATATAAAACCATCACCATAAGATAGGAAATTTTCTTTGAATCCAGTTACTATTTATTTGTAATTTTTGGCCCAAAAGATAATTGGTTATGATTTTTTGTAAATTGGACTAATCAGGTAATTCTGAAAAGCTAAGTAAGTAGAGAAAAGGCTTGCGACAAAGAGAGAGACGCACTGAGTTGGCCCAATCACATACGGCAAACTCAGCCGGACGCACACCAAATCATCACATGGCTGGTGCAAAACAAAGAACAATACTTAGGGGTGTAAATGGTGTGGGTACAGTGTAGGTCTGGCCATACCCATCTAATTTAGCAGGTCTGGTTCCGGTTATAGACCCCCATAATACAAAACTTGGACCCGCACCATACCCGTACCCCCAATAACAGTGGGTATGCAGTGCGGGTATGTGGGTAAATGGTTCTATAAAATATCATATTGTTTATGTAAGAGAAATGACTATGTTATATATATTTGATAGAACAAGATATTGTTATTATATAGTATATTGAAATGTAGTAGTTATATTAGACAATGCTATATTTTATACATTAATATTAATTGAGTAATTGTTTACATATTTGTAGTCATGATCATAATGTTTAACTTATGTAGAAAGTAATGTAAATTAGTAGACATTTTGATTTTAAGTTTGTATATGATGTTCATTATTGTAACTAGAATACTTAATTCTTAATTATATGACTAGTCTCAACCTTATTGTGGTTAGAGTAGGATATAATCTCAATAATTATATTAGTTAGAATAGTAAAGTATGATATATATAACATATTATTTATGTAGTTACTTATGTATAGTGGGTACACGGGTCTAGCAGGTCTGGGTCCAAGCATACCCATTATTGGACCCGCTTATATGCAGGTCCAAGGGTATACGGGTCCAAGGGTATGCAGGTATAAAAAATTAGACCCGTGAAGGGTTTTTTAAGGGTCTAGATTTGCAGGTCCTTGGGTCTACCCGTACCCATTTATAGCCCTAACAATACTCGATGTCAAAAGATCGAATTACCCTTGGCACAAAAATGGAAAATGATGGCTGAGTAGGGTTTAGCAGAAATCCAACACAAACCCAACCTCAAGCTTCTGCACATGCCATGACTGTTGTGCGAGAAGTTGGTCGATCGGGCAATTTGGGGAAAACTGATTGAGGGCGGAATTTGCAGTTTTAAAAGCTCAAAAGTGAAGATAAGGGGCCGACGAACGTTACCCCAAGTTGAATTGGTTAGAGACAAAGCAGGGAGGATGGAGTCCATGCCACAAAATCTTCTAGTTCTTGAAGTTCTCAATGTCCAGAGGCATAAACAAGAAAGGAATTGGGGAGATAGAAAGCTTGTAGTTAGACCAGCGGTACTGCAGGTAGGGTTATATATAGGTGAACTTTCGAAGAAGGGCATCAGGAGATAGCGCTTCAAGAAATGAGCGATGAGATTTGGGTAATCTCATATAAGGGAAAGTAAGGTCTTATATAGGGTTTAAAAGATGCAAATCTCTCTCCTGAACTCGAGGGAAGTGTTTCTGAAAAGATTCATGCATTAACGCCTGAGAAATTCTTGTCGAGATTAGTCAAAGGGGCCAGAGTTACTATACACTCCTACCTGAGGTAGGAGGTGACTCCTCAGCCACCCGATCAAAAATATGCAGTCTAGATCTCTCGCTACAGTAAAGGAAAATGATAATCAGCATGTGACATAATATAAATAAAAAACCATAGTCGGACAATGAAATCGATTAAAGTGATACATTAATTATTTCCCTTTTCCTCTCTCTTCATTTAAGGGTTCAAACATTATCCAAATTAAGTGAAATTTTGCACAGGGGATAAATTTGGTATGCATATTCTGACTATGAAATTATATTTCACATTTGCATACTTTTGATGTGTTAATTAATCAAATCTTAGTTTTTCTTTCCTCATGCATTAAAGACATTAGGATTATCCAAATTTGGTGAAACTTCATACACAAGTTATATTTGATGTGTTGAATAAGAATTTGCCTTTATTTCCATCTTTTGAAGCATATATTACATTATTTATTACTTATGTCTTTTACTCATTTTCCCTCTCCCAAACTTACCCTAATATTTCAAGGTTGTCCAAATTAGATGGAAATTGACATGTAGGCTAATTTTGATATGTGGATTACAAATTTGAAGTTTGTTTCCTCTTTTGATATTTCTTTAAATGAGATATGTCATATAGCCCATTAATGGCCCATTATCTATATTATTCATCCAATTAACTTCCTTATCTTAATATCACCACCAAATAAGTCATATGTGATGATTAAGCATAAGTTATCATGTATTCCACTTCATGTGACATATTTTATGTTCCATTATTGTCCGAAGTCTAATGTGTAAACATTAGATTACATTAGGGTGATACATTCATGTTTTAGCTCATTAGGATCATTCTAACCTCAACCTTGTTTGGCTAAGTCAAAAAGGTCAAAGTTCTAGGGTAGGGTCTAAGATCTAGTATGTTACAAATAGACTATTGTACCTCATTCTTATGTTGTTTGAGTTTAGAATTTTGATCATCTTTTCTTGATATGGTTAGGTCCTCAGTTTGATGAGTAATATCATTTAGGTTTCCATTTTCAATTTCATTTTCAACACTTTGTGTTGTCATTTTAGGAAATGTGATATGAATTGATTCCTCAACTTTTCTATAAATAGTATTTTAGATTCTAAATGCCTTACTAGAAGTTTAATATCCCAAGAAGAAACCTTTATGTGATTTAGGGTCAAAATTTGTGTCTATCATCCTTTGTATTTAAGATATAACAAGATGTACAAAAGGTATGAAAGTAGTCAACTCTTGGTTTCTTGTTGAAGAGGAGTTCATAAGGAGTTTTCTTAAGATGGGAATGAATTGATACACCATTTAATACATATCATGTTGTATTTACTACTTCATACCAAAATGTTTTAGGTGTATTATGTTTAGGTAATGTTGTTCTAGCCATTTCTTGTAAAGACTAGTTTTTTCTTTCTACTATCCTATTTTTTTGTGGGGTGCGTGGAGCTGAAAATTTATGATTATACCCTTGGGATGTACAAAATTCTTCAAAGATGTGATTTTCAAATTCCCCACCTTGATCACTCCTAATGGTGCATATTTTGTTTTGTAGTTGTTTTCAATCTTAGAGAAAAATTGAATGAATATTCTAATAGTATCATCTTTAGTTTAAAGAAAATGAACCCATATATATCTACTATAATCATTAACAATAACAAAGAACTATGTTTTACCACCAACATATTGAGTCCTCATAGGTCCAAACAAATCCATATGAATAAGTTCTAATGATCTAGTAGTACTAAGCAAGGTTTTAGATTTGAAAGAAGTTTTATTTTGCTTTCCTAGAGTACATGGTTCATAGTTTTTAGGTTTATCAAAAGAAAGTTTAGGTAAACCATGAACAAGATCATACTTAATCAAAATTTTGATAACATGTGGGATTGCATGACCTAATTTCTATGCCATAATTGTAAAGGTTCATTATTTGCATGAAGACATTTTCCAACAATAGCTTTCATAGAGTTAGGTCTAACTATAAATACATTTCCTAATCTATTTCCTTCATAAACAACATCATTTGTGTTCTCTATGAGTATCTTGCAGTAAGATTTGTTAAATAGAACATCATTGCGACTATCACATAGTTGACTAACACTAATCAAGTTGTGATGCAATCCATCAACAAGTAGCACATTTTTAATTTGAAGGTTTGTTCCAACATTTCCTATGCCAATAATTTTACCTTTGGCATTATCTCCAAGTGTGATTGTTCCACTCTTCTTTTCTTCAAATGTTTAGAAAGCCTTCTTGTTTTCATTCATATGGTTGGAACAACCACTATCAACCACCCAATCTTGCAAAATAGGTAGATTTTGGTACCCATGTGGTGATCCTTTTGGTTAGGAGTATTAATTAAAACATTTTATGTTTTAGAAAAACTTAATATGAAGAGTTCTTTATAGGTTTAAAGCAACAAAGCTTAATATAAACACGTGTTTTTTATTTCAATAATAGTTCTTGACATAGCTATCCTCGGTCAAACATATCCTCAATCGGAAGTTTTCTCGGTCAAAATCATTGTCCACCAGGAGGATTTGTCAAACGATGCAAGTTTTGAGAGAATTCTCTTTGGTAAATTATTTCTTTGACTGGAAGAGGTCTACATTGAGAAGTTTGTCGAACAAGATGAAGTTTTGTGTCTTTTTAGTAAATTTATCAATTCCAAACAAAACATGTTGTCATTTCCAATCAAACCATACAAAAACATGCATAAAGCTTATTTTAGTTGAGATAAGACAATATGCATTTCAAATTAAAGTTCAGGTCAAATCTCAAATAAATGTTCCATGTTTCTAAGTTTGTGGTTTTGTAACCCAAACTACATCTTTGTCCTTATTTTTCATGTAAGTGCATGAAAATGAATAATGTCCAAGATGTAAACAATAATGACAACAAATAAAATCAATTACATATTTCTTTTTAGCATTGTCGTCATGAACTGGGTTGTTTTTAGGCACATACATGACTTTGGTCTTAGTTACTTATTACTTTCTAGATCTAGGTTTCTTATAGGATTTATCTTTGGGTGCATAACCTAGGCCTCTCCTCCCAATTTGACCAGCTAAGCTTTCTAGAATTTTATCAAAAATGTCATTAAATTTCAAGCTACTATTATCTTTTTGCAACTTAGCAATTTCATCCATTTTCCTTCTAATGTCTAACTTTGCTTGATCTAAGCTATATAACAAGCTATCTCTTTCTTTGACAATAACATCATAATCCAAATGAGTACATAGAATAGGTTGAGATTGAAGATCATTTATCTTAGCAAGCAATTCAACCTTTTCTTGGCAAAGAAAATTATAGTTTGTTTCTAGAGAAAGGAAATTGGAATTATGATCATTGATGGATGATTCAAAGTATCCCTTTCAGATCTAATACTTTCATTTTGAGAAGAAAGAACATATAATTTAGCATGAAAATCACAATTTGTTTTGTAAGCTTCTTCAATTTCTTCTTACAATCAACATATTTATCATGAATTTCTTCAAGACTAGTAACTAATTTTTCTTTGGATAATTCAAGAATGCTTACCTCAATTGATTCTTCATGTTTCTTCCTCAGCCATGAGACATTCCACTTCTTCTTCTCCACTTTCACTATCATCGCTTGATTCGTCCCAAACAGCTTTGTAAGCTTTATCTCCCTTTTCTTTCTTCTTGAAGGAAGATTTCTTCCCTTTCTTGATCTTAGGACATTCATTTTGTACATGTCCTTTCTTGTCACATTCAGGGCACCTAAGGGAAGAGGAGGAAGAAGCATGACAATTTTTGTTAGATTTATACATTCTATATTTCTTACCATTTACAATGAGTACATCTTCTTCATCATCTCCTTCACTTGTTTCATCACTTTCTTGAGTGATGATTTTTTTATTGAGCCTTAGTTGTAGCTTTTAAGGCAATTTCCTTCCTTTTTCATTTTTGAAGCTTGACCTCCAGTCTTTATTCTTCTTCAAGGGTGACTTCGTGAGTCTCTAGATTGCCAACGAGCTACTCCATCCTCATTGTGGTAAGATCATTAGCTTTTTCAATGGCTTTCACCTTTGGCTTGTATTTTGGAGGCAAAGATCTAAGGATCTTGGACACCTAATCTTCTGCACTTATATACTTACCTAATGCACTCAAGTTGTTAACAATAGAAGAAAATCTTGCAAACATTTTTACTAATGGACTCATTAGGTTGCATAAGAAATTGTTCAAACTTTTGTTTAAGCATGTTAATTTTGGTATTTTTAACTTGAGTGGTGCCTTCATGTGTAATTGAAAGTTTATGCCATATATCATAAGTTGTATCACATGAAGATATCTTATTACACTCACTAAAATAAATAGAACAATATAATATGCTTACTGCTTTTGCATTTAGTTGAACTTGTTTTACCATATCAGGATCCCATGTTGCATATTCGATAGTAGGAAGTTCATAAGGTGAAGACACCATCCTCCAGATCTCTAAGTTTATCCCTTGGAAGTAAAATTGCATTATTCTTCTCCAATAGGTGTAGTGGCTTCCATCGAAGGGTGGTGGCCGAGTAACATGAGTTCCTACAAGGTTGAGGTTGCTAAGCATGTTGCCCCCATTCTAAAAGAGTTTTTAGGGCTCATTGAAATCCTACTTTGATACCAATTGAAAGATCTATAGGGGGGGTGAATAGAGCCTTTTTATACTTATAAAAATAATTAAACACTCAACCAAAGAAGGGTAGGAAACAAGGAAGACACTTTGATGTAGAGTGGCTCCAACCTTAAAATCAAAGGTTGTCACTCCACTACCCAACTGTCTCCAATTGGGACTTTGAAAGTGATTAATTTTATTTAACTCTCAAGGATGTTACAATAAAATACAATCACCTTCCTTGAAGTAGCCTTCTCGTAGAAGTGGCCTCAACCTCCTTGAAGCAACCTTCTTTAAAGTAACTCCAAGCCCTTGTAGCTACCTTTTCCTCCTTGAAGTAGCTCCACTACCTTGAGATACCCATCACCTAGAAGTAGCTCCAACAAGCCTTGAATCCACCTTCTTGAAGTAATCTCAAGAAACCTTGAAGAAGCCTTCACCACCAAGAAGTAGCTTCAATCAAGCTCCCTCAAGCAGCCTCCACAACTTGGAGTAGCCAAGGAGCACAAGTAGCTTAACCTGTGAATGGGAATTGGAAGAAAGGAAGTACACCAATAGAGTATTGCGCTTTGATCCTATATCAAGTGTTAGACCTCTCAAACCACTTAGGATGGACGTTTCTTAGATGGTGTCTAAGAGGCTACTCCTATAGGACATGAACTTGGAGCTTGAATAATAACATGGCAAGTGTTTCTCAGCTTTTTGCTCACTAGAATGCATTCTCAAGTGTAGCTTAGCTGCGTTAGCTGTCCTAAGGCCTCTCCTAATTATAGGTATGGCTTGCAAGTGCTAAGGGACGTTCTAGGGAGTCTCTAGAGTGTTCTTAGTTCTTTACTAGCCATTAGGTAGACAATAATAGGCTAGCAATGGCAAATTTATTTGTTCTTGGAAGCACAATCCAGAACCCTGCTTGGTCGACGAGTTTGTCAACCGAACTATGTTTTGAAAAAACATTTCTTTGATTGATCCTATGTTTAAGGCAATTGTGTATCAATGTTTATTTCCAACTCCCAACCACTTGGTCTAACGGTCATAAGCTTTAGATCGAGGTTGGGTCGGTCAATAATATTTTCAACCAAAACTCATTTTAGAGCACAAATATGTAAGGTTTTGAATAGTGCTCACACTACAGCAAAAATACCCATTAGTGGCCTTTCAGAAATGCCACTGAAAAAAAGGCAGTAAACAGGTTTAGTGGCATTTGTTGACATTTAAAAAAATGCCTCTAGTGCCAATGCCACTATGAAGATAGTGGCTTAAGTTGTAAAAGCCACTAAACGTTTGTCTTTAGTGGCTTCGAATAAATGCCACATAAAGGCAACTAAACCATCATTTGGCATTTATAGAAAAACCACTATCCATCATTTGGCTTTTATAAAAATGCCACTGTTTTGTATAATGTTGTTGTATAAAACGGTTTTGATTGAATGTAGTGGCTTATGAAAAAATCCAGTAATGACATACTAGATACTAGTTCTTCACTACTAATTTTTTATGGATTTTAGTCAGTCAATTTGTAGTTCATGATCAAGTTTTCTAATTGAATGCCAATTGAAGCCGAACACATTTTTCTAGAAGTATTGAAATTTTTTATTTATAATCAAATGACAATTACATGGGGAGGACATTTTACCTTGCCCCTTATATTCAATACAACACCATCACATATGACTATATATGGTACATATTCTAGACATGATCACTAACTGGATATCAACTCAATTTGCACTTGGAGACCCCCCAAAGGAATACAAACTCATTTTCTTACAAAAACATACAACTCCATTCTAGCATTCCAAGTAGTTGTGAGCTTCTACAGGATTAGACCAGTTACACTGCAATGAAGGTTCATCCTTCTTCTCAGCTACAGTGATAGCATATGATAATTCGGCCATAAAGTCATCAGATTCCTTAGTAGGTTCCTTCTTCTCTTCCACCTTGGCAGCAGAAGCCGTAGGTGCAACTGCATAGCCTGAAGCAGCAACAGGGGCAGCAACAACAGCAAACTTTCTAGGATCCTGCCATGAAGTGAGCAAAAAGTTGAGCACTTGCATGCAAATGTAAGACAAAAAACTTACAGCACTAGCATGCAATAAGATAGTATCAGGGAAGATAGCACCATTGCCAAATTTATAAATAAGGTCATCTTCAGTAAGGTCAAGGACCTTAGGGTTGAATACAGATCCACTGTCATAAACTGACATCACAACTAGTCCATATGAGAAGGGCCTAATGCTGAGCTTTGCAAGAAGGACAACCTCACAAGAACCCACCTTCTCACCACTCCTAATAAGTTCGACATGGGTGATTATTTCAAATGTACCATTCACAGTATGTCAGCTGAATAGAGTTCGCCACGCAGCAAAGCTTTAGACATTTAGCTAAGCACACAACTAAGCAGATTATAGAAAGCGGGCAAAGCTGACAATCTTGACAATTATGTAAAAGCAAAAGATTATAATCAAACTCAATCTCGTCCAGTGTTCTCATAAAACTATAGTCTATACATAATAAGTTGAAAGCATTTTAGTAAGGTAAGAAAGCATAAAATGATTAATAAGAGCAGAACTTGGTGAAGGCCTTCATGTTGTTATAGATAGATCTCCCTTCGTCAACTGCAATAAATATTGTACTGAAGTTATCATCAGCAAGAACCATGTCTGAAGCCTCCTTGGCAACCTGGACTGACACATAAAAAGAGAAGAAACATCATTATTGATAATAATTACTAAAAGACAAGAAGATAGATATACAAATTCCCATAGAGAATATAATCACCTCAGTTCCAGAAATTCCCATGGCAATACCAATGTCTGCCATTTTCAGAGCAGGTGCATCATTGACACCATCACCAGTCATGGCAACCACCACATGTAAAAAACAAGTAACTGCAAAACATTGCAAGAAGACTTTCCAGAGTAGGAAGCAAAAAGACATTTACAACTTTATCTCTCGAGAATGGCCTTTAATCTCTTGGAGAAACCATTCTTCCTTGAGGCTTCTTCATAGACTTCTCCACCAGAGCATAGTTCGGATATGTTGATAATGACTTCATGTACCTCTGTAGAGAAATTAGGATGCAAAACTGTAGAGGTACACGGAATCACTGTCAACATATCAGTAACAGCAGTGCGTGCAACAGTGTTAGTGAAGAGGGTTGCATAAAAATGAAGTCTGATTGCATACACCTACATTAAGGCAAGGTAAAAGGTGATCATCATTGTTATTAATTATAACATCATAATTTAATCAGAACATACTACTTTACATACTACTTTTACATACTACTTTGGCTAGGCTGCAATACATCAACATAGATGATCAGACAACCTTATCTCTCGAGAATGGCCTTTAATATCTTGGAGAAACCATTCCTTCTTGAGGCTTCTTCGTAGACTTCTCCACCAGAGCATAGTTCTGACATGTTGAGAAAGACTTAATGTACCTCTGTAGAGAAATTAGGATGCAAAACTACAGAGGTACACCAAGTCATTGTCAACATATCAGTAACAGCAGAGCTAGTAGTAGTGTTAGTGAAGAGGATTGCATAAAAATGAAACTCTGATTGCATACACCTACGAACAACCTTTTCTCTCAAGAATATGTGAGATAATCCAACACACATAGAAGCATGCGACTAAAATATGTCAGATACATTTCAGACAGTGGAAACTTCATGCCAACAAAACAGGAATATATAAGTCAAATAATAACGACAAACTAAAATAAACATTGGTTGCTACTTTGTAATTTTCTCATTCAAAACGGTCATCCTCATCACTTTGATATACACTTTCATCATCCTGCTGAATTTGGGATTGGTCTTTCTCAATTGTTGAACTATCAATAGTAATTCCTTCCATATCCAATCTAACTATGTCACAGTCTGCATTTTCATCCTCTATTGTCATTGATGGCCCATCTCTAGGTTCACCTTGTACATAAGCTTCGACAGTCTCACTACAAGATGGATCTTCCATGTTGAACGTATCTTGTGGGGGAATCTTTACAGCAAAATGCCACCCTTTTGCAGTGACAAGTTCTACATAAAATAATTATCCAACTTTAGATGCCACTACATACGGTTCTCCGGTTGATTGAAGTCGTCTCAAATTAACAAGAGTCAACCCATGTTCATCATGCTTGATTGTCCTCTTGGAGTAGATGTCCACCCAATCACACTTAAATAATGTCACCTTAAAGTGTTCATAATAATTGAGCACAATAACATTCTTCAAAACACCATAGTAGGTAACATCTCTTAGCTACCAGAAAGACTCCACTATTTTGTGTTGTTAGATGTCGATCTTTTGCTTTGGTATGGAATCTGTGACCATTGACAATGTAGCCCTTGTACTTAACGGCCATTTGATGTGGACCTTGAGAAAGAAACTTGATTTTATCATCTGTCATCTCTGTTCTTAGAAGTGTCTCAATCTAACACAAGAAAAGTTTGTTTGTATTTAATCATGAAGCATAACAAATTTAATTATGAAAAATTAACTTACATGTTCCTTAAACCATCCATCAAATGAGTTATTATGTATTCTTTGTACCTCCTTTAAGGACTTATGAGGATGTTTTAGCCTAATGATATCATAGTGCTTCCTGAAAACAAAATATGTGCAATATGTAATAATATTTTAATAATAGAAGACAATTGTCACTAACTTACTTAATGTAGGGTTCAACTGTGTCACAATTCAATAGTACATGCTTATGGGCTTGTTGCAATGTATGTTTGTCCAAGACACATGTTATCATTTTACCAACACCACGATCTACTGTCGAGAAAATTGACCAATCATCACTGTCATGTGTTGGCTCATTTTCCAAATTTATTTCATCAGTATCGTTTCTATTTGGCGGATTTAATTTTGTTTCAACTCCATCTAAGTATCTTGAAAAAAAAGTAAGACACTCTTCAGCTATATATCCTTCTACTATTGATCCTTCTGGATATCTTTTATTATGAACATATCCTTTTAGGGTCTGTAGATACCTGATAACAAAGTTGGCGAAAATATTATGACAAATTAAATTCCAATAGGTGAAGTCATCACGACATATGAAAAGTTACCTTTCAATTGGATACATCCAACGATACTAAACAGGGTCGGCTATCTTAGCTTCAAAAATGAGATGGACTGATAGATGCACCATTATGTCAAAAAAAACATGGAGGGAAAATCTTCTCCATCTCACAAAGTGTCACAGCTATTGAATTTTCAAATGCAGCAAAATCATTTGGATCTATGACTTTAGTGCACAACCTCTGAAAATAGTGACAAAGATTAATAATACATGACTTAGAATTCTTACTGGCAAAGACACAGTGACAGCTAATGGCAGAAGTTGTTGCATCAACACGTGATAATCGTGACTTTTCATTGGTAGCATCTTTTGATCCGTCGGGCGTACACATCTAGATATATTAGATGCATACCCATCTAGAACTTTGACAGATTTTAGGAGGTTGCAAAATGATATTTTTTCTTCTTTTCTCATCGTATAGCAAGCTGGAGGTAGTATGGAATGTGTGCCAACAGTTTGTGGATGAAGCGGAAATCTAATTCCCATATCTTCTAAATCCTTCCTTGCATTCAAGTTGTCCTTACTTTTATCCTTCAGACCTAGCAATGTTCCAACAATACTCTCACATATATTCTTCTCAATGTGCATGACATCCAGATTGTGCCTTACAATGTTAGATTTCCAATATGGTAGCTCGAAGAATATGCTTTTCCTATCCCAATTGTGTGTCGAATCTTTACCTGTCGGCCTTTTCTTACAAATTACAGTGCTTCCGCCATCCAATTGTGACAACATTTCATCTCCAGAAGGAGGTTTAGGTGGACTCCTAAATTCTTGCTCACCGTCAAATGCCCTAGCTTCTTTCCGGAATCTGTGGCCAGCTGGCAAAAACCTACGGTGTCCTCTGTAACAAACTTTACGTCTATGTGGCAACCAATGTGAGACAGTATCTTTATTCCAATAAGGACATGCTTTGTAGCCTTTAGTACTCCAACTAGATAGATGTGCATATCCTGGAAAATCACTAATAGTCCATAATAAAGAAGCATGCATCTGAAAGAATTCCTTGGCTCTAGCGTCATATGTTTGTACACCAATACTCCATAGTTCTTTCAGCTCATCAATCAATGGACGCAAGTAAACATCTATATTATGTGGCGAAGATGGTCCAGAAATTAGTAGGGACAACATAAAATATTGTTGCTTCATGCACAACCAAGGAGGTAAATTATATGGAATAATTACAATAGGCCATGTACTATGAGAATTACTCATTGTTCCAAAAGGATTAAATCCGTCAGTCACAAGTCCCAGTCGAATATTTCTAGCGTCTGCAGCAAATTATGGATGCATGACATCAAATGTTTTCCATGTAGGTGAATCTACTAGGTGTCTTAACTTGTCATCTTTTTCATATTCTTCTGCATGCCACTTCATTAAGGAAGAGGTTTTTGATGACATGAACAACCTCCTCAGCCGTAGTATAAGTGGAAAGCGTCTGAGCACTTTGGAAGGTGTTCTTCTGGGTTTGTTTGCTAGCTCCTCATCATCATCATCTGGTGTTGAAGTCGTTAGCCATCTTGATTCTCCACATGTATCACAGACGTCTTTATCAGCAGACTCCTTCCAAAACAGCATGCAACCATTTTGACAAACATGAATCTTCACATAATGTAATCCCAACTCCTTTATTGTCTTCTTCATCTCATAAAATGAATTAGGTAATTGTTCTCCTTCTGGTAGCATTTTTTTAAAGAACTTACAAAACATAGATGATGCTTTCTTACTCAAGGCATTAAGACAAACCAGGTGATAGAATTCTAGGATGCAAGCAAGTTTGGTAAGTTTCTTACACCCTGGATATAATTTTGTCTCAGAATCCTTTAATAAGATATAAAATTTGTCAGCATTTAAATGTTGATCAGTAGCCGACTGTACTCCTTCCATATTTTCGTCTTCACTAAAACTCGGAAAAACATCATGCAACATATCTTGTAAATTTTCATCATCTAGACAACACCCTGATCAGTTGTAGCATCCATTTCAACATTGACATCTTCTCCATGAAAAGCCCAAGAAATATAGCTTTGTAAGAACCCATTCCACAATAGATTACCCAATCCAGTCTGTCTGGTGACCTGGTATACATTAGTGCACTTTCTACAAGGGCATACAATCTTGTCTCCAATCGCTGAATGTTGAAAAGCAAAATCCAAAAAGTTGGATACTCCACATAGGTATTTGCTACTCATTCGGTCATCCTCTGCTATCCAAGACTTACCCATTCTACAAAAATAGTAAAAAATATAACATCAAGAATTGTGACACCCGTTTGACTAGTGAATTGTGACAAATACTGTAAAAAATACATTTATTGGTGATTTCCTTATTTAAAAGTAACAAAATTTCATCAAGAATTGAGACACCCATTTGACTGCTGACTTGGCCATTTTGTTGATGATGTTGTGTCATGGAGGGAGTCCCTCACAGATGAATCCAATTAGCATGTTCATAAGCCAGACCAGGTCCTCTCGGCCAATTAGCATGTTCTGAATCCACACAAGCCAACTGGTTGTGGATACCTTAATGTGCATTTGCCATCATACTGAACATCGATTACAGTTGTCGAGGTTCCATACTTTAAAGTCACTTGACCAGCCGTGTAACGACCCCATCTCCCGATAACCCCCAATTAAGGGAGACCAGAAGGTCAGAGCCGTTATTCAATAAACAGGATCAAAGGTTCGACAAATAATTAATAACAATTATGAAATTCTACTAACTAACTGGAATTTGGTATGAAATTAAAACTTTACTTACCTTTGAAAAACTTGGGAATCTACCTATCCAAGCTTGGATCCACTCTAACTAATCCTCCTTGCACTTTATGTTTTACTTTCACGATGTGTCACTTTACTGTTTGTTCTTTCAATTGTTCCTAAAACGTCGACAAACAAAACGTCGATCAGTATATCGAAATATACTGGTATGTGGGGTCAACCAAAAGTTTGCACATATGACTAACAATTTAATAATCACAATCAAATTATTTAACAATGCCAATTTACACTTTTCAGTATGACATTCTCCACCGCTTTTTCCCTAACCCTGGCATACCCACCTTAGGGTTTATTTTTCCCATGACTTAAGGCCATCTTCTCAATCCCGAGCTTGGTGTCTGGGGGTCACCACTCATGGTGCCGTCTAGTCATGCAATATTACAGGCCACCTTCTTGGTGCCCATTGGTCTACCCATCTGGGCCTGACTCTCTTGGCATCATCCATCAGGGTGGCATGTAGGTGCGAGAATACATACTTCTACTATTAATGTGATAATCATAGTGACTTTATGATTTGCAAGTATGAACATCCAAACAGTTTAGTTGCAGTCAATGCGATTAACCATCCGGCAAACACATGGGAAACTAATGCGGTTATTCATAAGCGTAACCACATACCTGGCAGACTCAGATGCAGGAATATTCCAAACAAGCAAGTAATCCATAATCAAGCAAGTACACAATTCAATCCTGAAATATTCATCCAATATTTTCTATCATTGATCATGGCACACAAAACTAATAGATCTACTCGTGCCTTAGGGTTACTAGCCTTTTTAGGGTTTTGACTATAATTAGGGTTTCACTTCCTTTTTATTACTTTTATCTTACTTTTATCAAATATCCATCAAACCCTAATTATCTTGTCTGATTTTCCATTAAAGTCCTTAAGATTAGGTTTGGACCACAAAAACCCCAATTATTCATCTATTCATCACAAAAGATGTTAAGGTTAACCTTTAACAATATTTAATCTTATTTTTAGACTAATAACACCATCATCTATCAGTTAAGTCTATCAAGCCTCTTTTCATTAAAGCTACTATTTTAATCTTTTTAATCCATGGCAAACTCTTTGTAACGCCCGGGCCCACTGCCCAAGGCTCTAGCAGAGTTTCAGGAATGATGACTGGCCCCACAAACCACCACTAGCCTTAACTGCGCACTCTGTCCACACTGACGCGCAAGCCAGGATCAACTGCCCGACTGGTCACCCATCCTATACTACTCCAAGCCAAGCACGCTTAACTATGGAGTTCTTTAGTGATGGGCTCCCGGAAAAGGAGGTGCACCTTGGTGATATGGGTAGTCCAATCATTCCTTTTAAGATCATGTTATCCGAGGCCTCAAATCCTGGGATGTTACAATCTCCCCCACTTAGACTCTTGACGTCCTCGTCAAGGCTCAACTATATGTCCTCATAATCTGACCCCATTTCAGTGTAGACCCACAATGGCCCATGGACACCCAGCTCCTGTCCACGGCTACCAGCGCAAGGGCATCTCCATCTCATCTCTATGGATAGCCCTTTCCAACTTGCCTGTACCGCACGGCTCAAGACTGGCATGCCACATGCCCATGTGGGCCCCACCTACTGGAGGGGTTATGGCTCTGATACCATTTGTAACGACCCCGTCTCCCGATAATGGGCTATGAATTGGTGATAAATGATTATAATGAGTTTGCCATGGATTAAAAGGATTAAAATAGTAGCTTTAATGAAAAGAGGCTTGATAGACTTAACCGATAGATGATGGTGTTATTAGTCTGAAAATAAGATTAAATATTGTTAAAGGTTAACCTTAACATCTTTTGTGATGAATAGATGAATAATTGGGGTTTTCGTGCTCCAAACCTAATCTTAAGGACTTTAATGGAAAATCAGACAAGATAATTAGGTTTTGATGGATATTTGATAAAAGTAATAAAAAGGAAGTGAAACCCTAATTATAGTCAAAACCCTAAAAAGGCTAGTAACCCTAAGGCACGAGTAGATCTATTAGTTTTGTGTGCCATGATCAATGATATAAAATATTGGATGAATATTTCAGGATTGAATTGTGTACTTGCTTGATTCTGGATTACTTGCTTGTTTGGAATATTCCTGCATCTGAGTCTGCCAGGTATGTGGTTACGCTTATGAATAACCGCATTAGTTTTACGCGTGTTTTCCGGATGGTTAATCGCATTGACTGCAACTAAACTGTTTGGATGTTCATACTTGCAAATCATAAAGTCACTATGATTATCACATTAATAGTAGAAGTATGTATTCTCGCACCTACATGCCACCCTGATGGATGATGCCAAGAGAGTCAGGCCCAGATGGGTAGACCAATGGGCACCAAGAAGGTGGCATGTAATATTGCATGACTAGAGGGCACCATGAGTGGTGACCCCCAGGCACCAAGCTCGGGATTGAGAAGGTGGCCTTAAGTCATGGGGAAAATAAACCCTAAGGTGGGTATGCAAGGGTTAGGGCAAAAGCGGTGGAGAATGTCATACTGAAAAGTGTAAATTGGCATTGTTAAATAATTTGATTGTGATTATTAAATTGTTAGTCATATGTGCAAACTTTTGGTTGACCCCACATACCAGTATATTTCGATATACTGATCGACGTTTTGTTTGTCTGCGTTTTAGGAACAATTGAAAGAACAAACAGTAAAGTGACACATCGTGAAAGTAAAACATAAAGTGCAAGGAGGATTAGTTAGAGTGGATCCAAGCTTGGATAGGTCGATTCCCAAGTTTTTCAAAGGTAAGTAAAGTTTTAATTTCATACCAAATTCCAGTTAGTTAGTAGAATTTCATAATTGTTATTGATTATTTGTCAAACCTTTGATCCTGTTTATTGAATAACGGCTCTGACCTTCTGGTCTCCCTTAATTGGGGGTTATCGGGAGACGGGGTCGTTACAATTGGTATCAGAGCCAATTCCCCTCCAGTAGGTGGGGCCCACATGGGCATGGCAAGCCAGTCTTGAGCCGTACGGTCCAGGCATGTAGGAAAGGGTTGTCCATGGTTGACGTAGCCACCCTTGCGCTGGTATTCCGTGATCGGGAGCTGGGTGTCCATGGGTCGTTGTGGGTCTGCACTGAAATGGGGAAGAAATTATGAGGCCTTATAGTTGAGCCTTGACGAGGACGTCAAGAGTCTAAGTGGGGGAGATTGTAACATCCCAGGTATTGAGGCCTCGGATAACATGATCTTAAAAGGAATGATTGGACTACCCATATCACCAAGGTGCACCTCCTTTTCCGGGAGCCCATCTCTAAAGAACTCCATAGTTAAGTGTGCTCAGCTTGGAGTATTACTAGGATGGGTGACCAGTCGGGAAGTTGATCCTGGCTTGCGCGTCAGTGTGGACAAAGTGCGTAGTTAAGGCTAGTGGTGGTCTGTGGGGCCAGTCGTCATTCCTGAAACTCTACTAGAGCCTTGGGTAGTGGGCCCGGACGTTACAAGCCGTGTAGCGTCTTCCGTTCAAATGATGCCACTGTCTAGTAATGGTGAGTTGTGCTAGTGTACGATGGTCTAGGGTGATGTCCAGTTGTTCTATTTTAGGGAAAAGGACAGGGGGGGTCGAGGCCCAGGCCATAGTGATTGTTGTGGGTGGAAAGAGACTACAAAATATTAGTACTAACAATTATAAGTATATATAACGATGTTATATATTTTCAATAAGTATATATAATGATGTTACATGTTTTCAGAGACAACTTGAGAAATACAAATCAGACTTAGATGGAAAGTAAGACGAGTGTCATTATACCAACAATTATCATAGTCTACATTATGAATTATTATGTCTGTTTTAAGGAGATCAGTTATGAATTATTATGTCTACATTATACTTTTCAATTATATTGATCGCTGCATTTCACATCACCTGGTTTCTCAAATGATTTTGTGGGAAGACCATGTAAACATCGAATAGAAAATACCAATCCACCATCTTAATAGGGAACTGATTAATTACATGTGATATTTACATGAACTCTATAAGTCATATTCTGTTAACATCTTTGAAGTGCTATATTTTCTTCATACTTGTCTTTCTTCAAAATTATAACACTACAGATAAAAAGTACTAATAATGTATGTAGAATAGAAGTCGGATCCAAAGCAAATACCTTTTAAGTATTGTCAATTGAAATGGCTGGAAATAAGAGTGGACTACTATTGGTAAACAAGTTATTAGTCGAAATATGTTTTTTTATTCTGCTGCAAGGTTTCCCATTAATAGTTATTGATGATTTAGGATAACCTGCAGATGAACAACAAATTCCAAGTGGCATGGCATTCGATACCTATAGATTTCTCATCCAAGCATGAGAATTGTTGACACTTTACATGCCTATTAGCCACCGAGCATGAAAGAGACCTTGAAGGAGGTATGTAAGCTACATCTTAGTTAACAGAATAGGGTGTGGTGATGGTTACCTAAAGAGGATTGATCAGAGTCCCTCGCTCAAGCTCATAGACACTGGAGGGGCAGATTGAGTCTGCGGCAGTGCTTCGGTTGGGCTCGGTCCGCCAAGGCGGATGAGGAAGAACGAACGGTGCCTGAGTATGCTTCGGTTGGGCTCAGTTCAAATAGGTGGAGGAGGAAGAACTAACGCTCGAGATCACAGGCAAGGTGTCACTGCGGCACCGACAACTTGGCACTTCATAGCCAGCAACTATTGGCACCACGGATGACAACTGGTGAATAGAAGTCACCACCAGTCTCTCCCAGTCTACAGACGATCATGAGCCACCAACAGACCTACAGCACGATGGGCCAGGGAGTGAGCAAGTCACGTAGGGAGAGAGGGGGAGATCGGAAATGTCGGGCTGAATGAGCGGATAGTGCAGCGCGAAGGGAAAACTTAATTTGGAGCGGGAAGTCAAAATATTTCCTAATTTGGTATGGCAATTTAAGATTCCCACTAATTATAAATAAAAAGATCTTTAATGTTATGTCCTTTTCAGAAATCCTATAATAGGTGGTTCGGAGGCATTTTAATTAAAAATGTCTGTATATTATAAATATAGTGGCTTTTTTTTAAATGCCACTAATGGGCAATTTTGCTATAGTGTCAGATGTTTGACTGAGGTGGTTCTCGGTCAAAAAAAACTTTGACTGAGGGTGTCTTGGTCGACTAGTTTCTCGACCAAGGATATTCCAGTTTTAGACTTTTGAACCACCTATTAAATGTGTATTTTAATGTATGATAGTGACTCTAACTCTAGGGGGTCCTAGATAAGGGTTATAAGTGGATAGGAAAGATTTAACGCTTGATTTATGTGATGTCTAAGTCCTTACACATTATATATTTGTATAAGTGTTTACATTTAAGTACAATCATGAAAACATTAAACAATTAAGTGCATTTGATCTTCAATTTATATTGATCTTCAACTTTTCCACTTAGTAGGATCTGTTTATTAACTTGAACCCTGAAATACTCAAATAGCACGTTAGATCCACAAGTATGAAATGTTTGTCATCATCAAAACAAAGGGTATGTTAATGTCCAATTTAGGCAAAAATGTGATCTTTAATAAGGTATGCACATTCATAACTTTAAATATTCACATTGTATGCAATAAATAAAAGTGATAAACCAAAATCCCAAAACATAGTTACTTGACGTGGCTTTGATACCACTATAGGGAAATAATGGGCATAGAGTAGGCAGCAGAAACAAAAATTTTATGTATGTATTCCGCATGACATCAAGATCGCATCAACAACTATGTAATGGAAATGATGGTTCAACGAGTTCATACCTGGTTCTGGTCAAGTCCAGTGACTATAACTTGTTGTAGTAGTGGAGCACTCCTAATTGCACTAGGATGATGTCTGTAGTAGCTCCTAGTCTTCACCACAAACAACATCCTGATGTTGTCCTCCTAGTGGCAAACAACAGCCTCCTCACCTCTATAGTAGTCCACATAGACCACCTAGAACTATCGTTTGACTAGAACAGACAGGTAGGAGTTGTCCCTCCTGTTGGTGTACTAGTCACTAACTTAATCTCCAACAATTGTTCTCCCTTTCTATCCCTCCATTTATCAAGTAGGAATTTCTTGGGTTCTTTATTTGTTACTACAACTAGAGAGGACAACAATTGTCAGAATCAATTGAGTTGTATCTGAGAAGCCCCCAATACCCCTTTATTTATAGGAGGGGTTAGGGTATGGGTTCCCAGTCTGTGTGGGAGTGAAAGGGATTGGAAGATCATGAATTTTAGCAACCTATGAGCGGAAAGATGGTCAGTTCGCAAGCAAGTTGGTCAACTCACATGCGATCCAAGTGGTTTTCTCTACAAAGCGGTCGTTTCTCCATGTTCCCCAATCGCATATGAATTGAAAATTCAAATCCAATTCATTGACAGCATGACGTCAGCACTAATCCTTGATGCATTCGAATTTCTACACAAACCAGACATATCACCCAACCGAATAACTAGTGGGTGACTTGAGCCGATTGGTTCGCTATGTGAACCGATCGGTTCGCTCCCTATTCCAGGAACAACTTAGACAATTCAATTTCTAATCAATATGACACTCCAACCGGTCAGTTCAACACTTAGACTGGTCAGTTGGGAGTTCATTCAATTAATTTGTTGCTTGAATTGAATACCTAAACACTTTAATAATCAATTAAATTATCACTCATGATTAAACTCCTCTTCTAGGTGAATTTCTATGTGTGTGACCCTATAGGTCACATATCACGTTGGCAATGAATGTCCATAACTAGTTTATGACATGACAAGAAAAGAGTGGTGCCTAGTCACACATCAGTGCTACCCAAATGAATGGAAAGTTGGAGAACAACTTCAACCTACAAGTTGTGTTTTGTGTTATAGTGATTATCGTATTCCTTTTTCTCTGATATCTAGAATGAACTCAAGGCATAGAATCATCATCATCTTCAATGTTCAATCCATATTCCTTGAACCTAGAGCAGACTATCTGAGATATATGTGACTCAATATCATATATTGAATCACATGTGCATGCACATGCCTTTCTCAATCTCACTTATCAATTGTTATGGATATAACTCCAAAAGGAGGGACAAATATCATTTACATCAATCACAGTCAATCCCCATGTGTCACAGCTACTCAATCATCATCGTTATGGAAATCCTTATTCAAGGTTACGTTAGATCATGTCAAAGTATATTGAATGACATGTGATGATTATAGTGACTTTAGGTCTAAGAACCACAATCACCACCTTCACTATGAGAGATGACTATGACCACCATTTATGATTTCTATCTGTCACTCTCAAGGTGGGTCTATAAGATACATTTTTCCCTAACAAGTATCTATGTGCTTGGTTTGATATCACATACCATGATTGATGATATTTTGTCATCAACCAACACACACTCTAGTTTTAAGTGTTATTGTTGTCTATATGCCTTCCACAGTAACATCCGACTAGGTACATGATGCGATGATTTTGAGTCTCATTTATAGACATGTTTGATATGTGTTTTATGCTTTTATTAGTCATTTTTATGGTTAATGTGCATAATTCATCCACTTTGGTCTTTGCTACTATTTTATGTCAAACCCCCTTTATTTCATCGTTTTGAGCATTCATTGTCAAAATATTATTATTTGTGTGAATTTATGTGATCTCGTGTTTGAATTTTAGAGAAAACAAGTATCTTCTTCCGTCGATACCATCGACCGGACCGCAGGTTGCCAGCCGCGAGTATCAGCAAAGAGTCGATACTATCGACAGGGATGTCGATGGTATCGAGCTATCATCAGGTTGTTGGCAAGGAAGCAGTTGATAGTATCGACACCAAGTCGATACCATCGACGCACGGAGGCTACAGTGATGCAAAATGAAAAAACCGTCGCTACAGAGCTGTCGATACCATCGACTCGCGTCGATGGTATCGAGATTACATCAGGCGCTCAGACGAAGGAAAAGAAGGATTGTCGCTACCACACTGAGTCGATACCATCGACTCGCGTCGATGGTATCGAGACCGTAAGATATGCGTCTGCCTTGGAATGTTCTTAATCAGACGACCGTGGTTAATTAGCAACCTAATGAGGGAGATATACCTTATGACGGTGCCCCCAGCCAGGGGAGGAGCTCATTAGCCATTGCACGAGTATCGAGGAAGGGCAGAGAGGAGAACGGAGGCTAGAAGCTCATAGCAGTTGATCCGGACACAGAAGAAGATGGATTCCACCACCGGAAGGCGGGAGAGCACGTGTTCTACGCAGAGGATCAACCAGTTATTCTCCATTCAGGGGTTTCACTTCTCATTTCACGTTCTTCATATGATTTCCCCTATCTCTACCATGTACTTGTTTGATATGAACATGCGGGGCTAATCCCCTTTATCTTTAGGACCAGGAGTAGCCCGAGGATTCATTGTATGACAATTTTATAATAGTAATTCATATCTTATCTCTTAAATTTGTGGTATAGTTTCATGTTCTCAATATATTGTTATGCTTGATCACCATAATAATAACCTAATGCCCTTAATCACTTTGAAAGAAGGATTAACGGCTGAAAAGAGACGGAATTTACATTAATTGACAAATCCCTTGAACAAGGCGGTGTAAGATTAGTGGTGGATACCGAGAGGTCGTTTATAATGCACCTAGTTTAGGGTATAGGTTACTACGACGGTGGAACCGACCTAAACATAGGTAGTGAATTGTACCATGACAGTGGGCAATTCTGATTTCAGGCCACTACCCAGATAGAGAGATAAAATTGAGTAGCTATATAGAATTTAATACAATGAAAACCTGCGGTGAAACCGTAACCCTAAAGATACCCTTTTGAATTGATTAAATCAACATTTAATCGATTGCTTCTTTTGTTTTGTTTTTGTTTTTCTTTTAATTTCAACAACAACTCTCAACTTGTTAATATGCTTAGCTGATCACGAGTAGTTAGTAGGAGTCCCCGACGATTGCATGTATCCCTGAGTTCGACTCGGGCCTCACAAAGGCCTATACTACTCGACGCGTTCACTTGCGTTTCATACACACGGTAAAATTGCGTAAAGTTTTTGGCGCCGTTGCCGGGGATACGGCAATTTTTTGGCACTTCGAGTGCTGTGAGCGGCCACTCTAGGCCACCTTTTTATTTTTTTATCATTCTAAAAATTCATAATCAATTTTCTAAATATTTTCAATCGTCAAGCACCGTACTAAATTTAATCTTTCTATTTTCAGGTATTGTGCATGGTGCAGACGCGTAGTACTGACTACGCAGGTCGCGCACCAGAGGTTCCTCTACTGACGGGACCTGAAGACGAGGACGGGTACAATCAAGATCATCTAGAGGATATAGATTCTGAACCCGAGGAACAAGAAGAGATGGAGGATGAGCCACAGACAATATGGGAGAAGATCAAGGCTTCTTCCGCATCCGCGTCAAAAGGGCCTATAAAGAAGCAACCACTCAACATACCTACCTATAAGATTGATCCAGCTTTGATAAATCTGGTGAAGTCCAATGCTTTTCATGGGCTCAAGAATGAGGACCCTATCACGCAAATAAGTCAGTTTGTTGAGAACTATGACATGGTTAAAATCGACAGGTTTCCACAGGATGCACTTTATCTTAAGCTTTTCCCGAGTTCATTGGTAGTAGCCGCGCGAGAATGGATAGACAATTTAGATGATGAGTTTGTGGAATCCTGGGACCATATGGTGGAGGTTTTCTTTGAGAGGTTCTTTCCTCCTGAGAAGACCAACGACATGATCAGGAAGATCCATAACTTTACCCAACAGGCAGGTGAGACATATTCTGAGACCTGGGAGAGGTTTTAGGTCATGCTGAGACAGTGCCCGCATCACGGACTGGATAAAGAAACACAAGTAAAGATCTTCTATTTTGCTCTCTCCAAGCACGATAGGAGCAACCTTGATGCAGCTGGGTCAGGATTCTTTTTGAACAACACGGACACCAGGTGTTGGGAGATATTAAAGAACATGGCTAGGAAACAATCATGGGGTGAAAGAGGCATCGTGGAGCAGGTCCGAGCAGTAGGAGAATCTAAGGCAATAAAAGAACTGAATGAGAAGATGGATCTTCTTGCAAAGAAACTGCTAGCAAAGGAAGATGCCGAGCCCGATGATGAGGAAGCCCAAGTCAAATTCATGCAACAACAGGGCTACAGAAATAATGATTATTCATGGAGAAAGGACAAGAAGTTTTCATGGAAGGATCTGAATAATTTCCTACAAGATCCAGATGCTAAACCCCAACCAAGAGCTGAAGATAAAAGCAATGAGCTACTAAGTCAAATGGTGCAGCAGAATCAGGAAATGATGGCTATGTTCGGTAAACAACTGCAATCTCAGGGTGATATCTTGACCAAATTTGGGCAGATGCTACAAAGCCATGGAGCACAGATGCTGGCGTTAGAAACCACCATGACCCAGATTTCAAATGAAGTGGCGGCCATCAAGCACGCCAATCAGTAGAAACAAGCCGGAAATGCAGACGTGGTCCAAGCACACCATCAAGTTAAATACATGTCGGTGATCAATGAGGAAGAACCCCAGGTGGCAGAGATAAAAGGTCAAAGCTAGATGATGTTTGATACGGAGGTGACACCAGCAATACTGTATCCTCGTACTTATTATGGACTGCCAGGCGGATACACTTCTTTTAGAAAATCCCGCCAAGAGCCCATGATGGTTGCATCCCCGCCTAGGCAAGAGGAGCAAGTGAAAGCCATATGTCAAGGTGCGGATACATTTATTGCAAGAGAGAAGTCACAACAAGTTATACTTGGTGATGATGTTCCAACAAAGTCCACGCCAGAGGGAGTCATTGAAACAAGCTTAGGGGAGCTTGCCCCAAAAAGCCCCTACGTTCCACCTCATAAGCATCCACAGGAGGAAGTTGTATCTATTATAGATAGTCCAAGGCCAAAGAAAGAACACCGTCACTACAGGAAGTTCTTGGAGATATTCAAAAAGTTGCATATCAACATTCTGTTGGTAGAAATGATTGAGAGGGTTCCCTCCTATGGGAGATTTATTAAAGAAATAATCAACAAAAAGAGGCGGATCAAAGATACTGATGTATGCCAGATGAATGAAGTGGTGAGCTCAATCATCCATGGGAGCTTACCACAGAAGAAGAAAGATCCGGGGAGTTTCTACATTCCATGCTCTATAGGTGATCGACACTTTCCACGATCTCAGTGTGATTCGGGCGCGGGCATAAATCGCATGCCGATGTCCACATTTAAAAAGCTTGGGTTGAAAGACATGAAGAAGTCAGCGACAACTATTGAATTGGCTGATGGATCCATAGTAAGGGAATACGGAGTTTGCAAAGATGTACTCGTCAAGGTGGACAAGTTCATTTTTCCAGTAGACTTCGTCATCATGGATATGCCACAGCTTCAAAGCTGTGAGATGCTACTAGGTAGGCCGTTTCAAGCAACGGCCGATGTAGTCACAGCAATTGGGAGAGGTACGTTGACATTGGGGATCGGTCGAGATCGCATAGAGTTCAAGCTGCCGCACGATCCTTTGAACACCTTCTCCAAAGATCCAATTTGATAAGTTTCAAGTCGTCTAGCCTAAGACGTTAAATAAGGGCGCTTGTTGGGAGGCAACCCAACCATTGGTACCTTAGATTAGTTCATTTACATTCGTAGTTTAATTTGTTTTTACTTAGTTTTTAGTATAAAAAAGATACCGTGATCGGTTTGGTTCTTGTGCAGGATGAGGCAGAGTCGATACCATCGACCCTTGTGTCGATGGTATCGACCATGGTACAGGTTGGCGGCTACCAAAATTGCACTGCGTTGATACTATCGACGGCCTCGTCGATAGTATCGACCCACCAATAGGTTGCTCGCCAAGTCAAGGTCGATGGTATCGACACGCCAGTCAATACCATCGAGATCTCTGGAGATTTTCAGAACAAATCGTCTCAGTGAAGTCGATACCATCGACGGCCCAGTCGATGGTATCGACACATTCAAGTGAAAAAGGCGGCAGCCGGGCCTCACGAGGATTTTCCCTAATCAGAGAGTCGATACTATCAACTTGCGTCGATAGTATCGACGTGCCACGTCAACGATCTGCGAGAAAGATCAATGGCATCACAGCAAACAAAGAAGTCGATCTGGGGGATGGGTCGATACTATCGACCCACGTCGATAGTATCGACGCGTTAGCAATCCGGGACCCACAATCCAGCCATCGACAACCGTCGATACTAGCGGAGGTACGGACCGTGCTACCTGAGTCGATACCATCGACGTGAGTTGATAGTATCGACGGGTCAATAGTGGCGCCGGCAACATCTATTTAAGAGGATGATTGATGTCAGATGACATCACACCTTCACTGCAATCTTCCTCAACTTGTGCCGAGTGAGTTCCAGAGTTGTCCAAGCCCGACGACGAGCATCACCAAGCGAAGGTCTTCATCGAGTGGAGATTCGATTCTCCAATCTTCACCGAGCTCCTTTCTAATCCTCTTTCTCTCGCAAAAATGGTGCATGGAGCTGGTGCGTCATCTTCACGTTCGAACCCGGTGGATATCCCGGAGTTCGTGCCACCTCCTCCTGTGTCGGTTTCATGCCCGTGACTGATTCATCCATCTACGGAGGTGAAGAAGATCTACGAGGAGATCTTAAAGAGGAAGATAGATCCAACCCGTTATGTCGAACGGAACTTGATCCGCGACTTAGGGTTCCAGGCCAACTTGGCCTATGTTCTTAAAGGACAGGTGATTCATCCCTATTTTAGGGCTTTATCTTGTGTCATTTTGCATTTCAGCCACATCTATACTTGTTAGATTACATGTTATTTCCCCCAATATGCTTATTTCTATCAAATGCACTTATGGAGGCTTTTTTCATGTTTTATAGGTACTTTGTCCAATAATTGATGGCATGGAAAGAGGATGGTCCAGTCTAGGGTTTCCTCAGGCTTGGAGGAGCTCAAAATGAGGCCAAAACCACTTCCAACCTACCCCAAGATGTCAAAGAAAGTTTGAAGCAATACCCTCCATGGATGATCAAGTTCAAGGCTCAAATGCATGGGAGAGACACCACCACGACCGTGGTGAGCCCCCACGGCCGTGGTGGACATGCCCCAAGTACAAAAAATCAGTAAAACTCCCAGAAATTGATGAAAATGGCCAAAACGACCGTGGTTTTCAACATGCCCGTGGCCATATGTGTCCACCACGACCGTGGTGACCCCCCACGGCCGTGGCCATCCATGCACACCTCCCTGTGATCTCTACATTCTAATAAACCCACAACCGTGCCCATCCACCACGGTCGTGGTCTACCCTACCCACCACGACCGTGGTGACCCACCACGGCCATGCTACTCACAAAATCCACCCAGTTTTCACTGCTTTCCCCATTTTGCCCCTAACTTAACCCTAGACCCCCTAGACTCCTATATATACCTAGGTGGCGGCTGGGGCACGAGGGTTGGCTACCTTCCACCACCTCCTAGCTCCCCAAATCATCATCCACTCCATTCCACTCCAAATCCACCTCAAATCCACTCCATTTCACCATTTCCACCACATAACCCCCCATATCTAAGCCTTCCATCCACCTCCCACCATCATCCCACTCCATTCCATCCAAGAAGAAGGAGGAGGACGACCTACTGCTGCTGGAGAGAGGATTGACAACCACTACTTCGAGCTCCATGGCCACCTCCATCTTCTTCTCCTTTCTTTTTGTATTTTCTATTTCCATGAGTAGCTAGGCCCCCTTAGGTGGGTTGTTTGGGGTCAAATATGTTACTTTGATACCATGTTGGGGGAAAATGGCATGTAAACTTTGTAATTTCATTTGTTAATGATTATGTTCTATTTCCATCTCTTTCTCCATGGATTGCTTGTTGATTTGTGTGTGAAATCACCTAGGAATTTAGACAAATTGCTTATATGTGTGAATTTTGGGATTTGCCCCTAGGTCCAATTCTTGGATCCCTAGGTCGCCTCCCATCTTCCTACATCCTAATCAATATCCCTAAACCTAAGTGAGAGATCTAAGTAGCTAGATTAGGTAATTTTAGTGCAATTAGCATGGAGCCTTCTCAAGGCCAGAATGTGGGGGAATTGGGGTCCAAACCCCTAATTTCACCCCCCATTACTACCCTCGGCCCCTAATTTCCCTAAGAATGTCTAATCTAGAAACCTAGACTTGATTAGACTCTAATTGGATTAAACCTAACCCCTAACCCAATTGAGCCTCGTAAGGGTAGTAGGGGGTGTTAGGGACTAGTTCTCCTATACACAACCTAGCATATCCATGGCCAGTTAGTAGCTTAGGTTAATTCTTTAGACTCTAACTTGTTGTTTGGTTTGGATAATCTAAATGGAATCATAATGTTCACATGTCACCCCCCAACTTAAGTGATAAGTTCATACCCCTAAAAAGCCCACACCTCTCTTTATTGCTTAAAACCCTAGTTCTGTGCTTGCTTAGCTTAGTTAGTTCTTTTCTTGCTTAGTTAGCTTCTTGCCTTGCTCTTTCCTTGTTTATGCTAGTTTAGTTCTTTAATTGCTCTTTTGCTTTTCTCTTGCTTGCTTTAGCATAATTTGTCTTTTCATACCTAGCTTAGTCTTTCCTTGCTTGCCTAGTCTTAATCTAACCTAGGGTTAACATAGATTTCATTCTTGCCTTTAATTCCTCGTTTGTTCACAGTAGTTTGACAATCAAAATCACCTTTAAACCCTTAACCCTAGTCTTCGCAGTAGGAACCCAGCCAAACTAACCTAGCTCTAGTGCCCCCTCTTTTCCCTGTGGATCGACCATATACTTTCCACCTTCCTATACTACGACACGACCCCGTGCGCTTGCGGGTGTAGTTGTTTTAGTAGAAGTAGGTGTGTTAGTTAGGTTTATAAATTTCGAAAGCAAAATCCCTTATCCCGTGTGTTCTGACCTCGTGGGGCGCATCTAGTCGGGTCAAATCAGCTAGTGTGTTGCACCTCTAGCGGAATCGCACCAAGCTTTCTGGCGCCGTTGCTGGGGATTAGAGGTGCTCGGCCTAGCTAATTAGTTTTTCTTTGACTTTTCCTACTGCCCTCATCATTTCTATTGTTTTTTCATTACTCTTTGCATTCTTTGTGTATATTGGTTTGCTAACTTGATTTCTTTTGTTTGGTTGTGCCTTGTGCATGTGACAAGCCACTCAGAGAAGACCAGATGGAAGGCCAAAATGCACAAACCCATCCATTTCCTCCACCACCCTACCTCCAAGGCTATCCTAAGCCTTACACACCTCCACCACCTCCATTGCCGCAACCTTCCCACCACTTCACTTTCCAACCTCAATTCCCTCCTCCACTACCCTACCTCCAAGGCTATCCTAAGCCTTACACACTACCACCACCTCCATTTCCACAACCCTCCTACCAGTTCACCTTCCAACCTCAATTCATTCTACCACCTCCATCACCACAAACCTCCCACCAATTCACCTTCCAACCAGCTAAATGCCCTCCTCCACCTAAAGTCCAACGACCATCAACACCGATGCCACCACCACAACTATCACATGCTCCCCCTACTTCCCATGAGCAAATGGATATGATTGAGACCCCTCTCTTTGGTGCCTATGAAGACCCATTCCTCAAGAGAAAGAAAACCTATGGCATGAGATTTCTGAGGGTCTTAAGGCTGATTAAGATCTATGATGATGATCCCCAAGGAGAGAGAATTGCTGAAAAAGACTTACGAAGCTCGCATGACCCTTGGGAGGAAGATCAATCAAGGAAAGCATTTGAGAGGATTTCTTATGATGGGGGTGCAAACATTTTGTTTTTGGACCATGGTTGATGGTGAAAGAACAACAAGCCTGGCTGAAGGCATGAAACATAGCGCTTGTGGGAGGCAACCCACATAGGTTTGGGAAATTTTGACCCAACCTTCACTTTTTGATATAATTGCTTTGTTTTTACACTTTCCAAGAAAACACACACACACACTTGTGTTTAATAGTTTTTGTCTAGTTTTAAGATGTGCAGGTGGTAACAGGGTGAAATGAAGGAAATTTGAGTACAATTGAGAGAAGGATTCAAAGAAAAATCACTTTGGGTCAAGTTTTTGAGTGTTTGATGTTCCTCATTTTGAGAGTAGCAGCTACAAGGACCACCACGGCCGTGGCACATCAATACGACCGTGGTCATTTGCATGAAAAACACACCAAATCCCTGGATTCAGAAGAAAAATTGAGAAAAGCTGCCAAAGGACTTCACCACGGCCGTGCCAGGCAGCACGGCCATGCAACTTGAAGCCACCACGGCCGTGTTGCACTGCACGTCCGTGCTGCAGACCAATTTCAGCCAGTGAATGTAGATTAGTGTGGAACCTACTACGCATATCCCCCACCACAGGAAGGAACACCGCCGGAGCCTCTAGAGAGCCATGATCGTCTACCCTATCATCCTAAACTCTAGGATCATGCTGAGGACAGCATGATTCAAAAGTTTGGGGTGGTAGGGCTGGTATGCCCTAGTTTCACTTTGCATTTCACCTGCCACATCCACTTTTGTTTTCTTGTTTTTGCTATCTACCTTAGTCATATTTACTACTTTGCATACCTGCATGCCATGTCGTTTACTTTCTTGCAATTTTTGCATAATTTTCAAAAATTTTGCTCTTTTTTTCCATGCATTGCATATCATGTAGATTTTTAGTAATTCTTGCATGTTATAGCTAGTATTTGCTTATTTACTACTTTAAGTTCGTTAATATAGAGTTTAGATGTGATTGAAGGCAACTTGGCACTGTTTTGGCCAATTTTTCCCAAATTTGAGATTTCTTGCCTAAAAGTATGTTTTGACCCAATCTCTATTATTTTGAGTAAAAATGATGATATTTGACAAATGCAAGTGAGTTAACATTGTTTGTTGCTAAATGGTATCAATTCTTGACTTTTTACATGTGCATCACCTCTCTTAGGATTGTGATTGAATTGGTTGAATTGTGAAATTGAGCAAGCTTTGAATGATTAGTGTTTGTGGAATTACTTGTTTGATATATCAATTTCATTTTGTTCATTCATGTGGTGTGATATCTTGGATGAAGTGTTGGATTAATTCTCATGCAGGATGTCTTATGTGGAAAATCATACCAATGACCCCTCTTTGACCCGATTCTTCTTCCATCATCTTCATACCCCTCCGCCTCATAAAAAGATGCCCTAGTGCACATAATCAGCCTTGGCCACCTCCAAAAGTTTGGGGTGGCCATATCTTCATCTCCCCGCTTCACTCTATCCACCATTTTCCCTATCTGCACCAAGGGCAAGAAAGAAAAGAAAAGAAAAAAGAAAAGCAAAAACAAAATAAAAGGATGCTCCTGTTTAAGAGCATTCAAATAAAGAAAAGATGAGTGTGTAAAAACACTCCAAAAATCTTACCGCAACCCTTTCTTCCACTTTCATACCCATTGAGCTAAGAAGCATCAAACTTAGCTCATTTTGCCTTTTCCGTAGCCACATGGGTCATTTGGTATGATTTGAAATATAAGACTAAATGCATGAATGTGAAACAACACTCCTAGTCATCCTTGATTAACACCATCATGAAACGGTTTACCCAGAACTTTATGGAAGAAGTATGGATAACTTATATATTCTATGCACTATATTTGAAGTTCATATGCTTTGTGCTCTTTTCATGATTGGATTGTGAAAGTAGGAGAGGAGAGAGGTGAAATGCATGCACTTTGTCATCTTTGATCCCATTCAGCAACAATCATCTTTTGTATTGCATTTGTCATTTCTCGATTGTGGAAAATTTGTAGAGAGATTGAGTTAGAGCATACTTGAGGACAAGTATGTTTCAAGTTTGGGGTGGTGATTCATCCCTATTTTAGGGCTTTATCTTGTGTCATTTTGCATTTCAGCCACATCTATACTTGTTAGATTACATGTTATTTCCCCCAATATGCTTATTTCTATCAAATGCACTTATGGAGGCTTTTTGCATGTTTTATAGGTACTTTGTCCACTAATTGATGGCATGGAAAGAGGATGGTCCAGTCTAGGGTTTCCTCAGGCTTGGAGGAGCTCAAAATGAGACCAAAACCACTTCCAACCTACCCCAAGTGGTCAAAGAAAGTTTTGAAGCAATACCCTCCATGGATGATCAAGTTCAAGGCTCAAATGCATGGGAGAGACACCACCACGACCGTGGTGGACATGCCCCAAGTACAAAAAATCAGTAAAACTCCCAGAAATTGATGAAAATGGCCAAAACGACCGTGGTTTTCAACATGCCCGTGGCCATATGTGTCCACCATGACCGTGGTGACCCCCCACGGCTGTGGCCATCCATGCACACCTCCCTGTGATCTCTACATTCTAATAAACCCACGACCATGCCCATCCACCACGGCCATGGTCTACCCTACCCACCATGACCGTGGTGACCCACCACGGCCGTGCTACTCACAAAATCCACCCAGTTTTCACTGCTTTCCCCATTTTGCCCCTAACTTAACCCTAGACCCCCTAGACTCCTATATATACCTAGGTGGCGGCTGGGGCACGAGGGATGGCTACCTTCCACCACCTCCTAGCTCCCCAAATCACCATCCACTCCATTCCACTCCAAATCCACCTCAAATCCACTCCATTTCACCATTTCCACCACATAACCCCCCATATCTAAGCCTTCCATCCACCTCCCACCATCATCCCACTCCATTCCATCCAAGAAGAAGGAGGAGGATGACCTACTGCTGCTGGAGAGAGGATTGACAACCACTAATTCGAGCTCCATGGCCACCTCCATCTTCTTCTCCTTTCTTTTTGTATTTTCTATTTCCATGAGTAGCTAAGCCCCCTTAGGTGGGTTGTTTGGGGTCAAATATGTTACTTTGATACCATGTTGGGGGAAAATGGCATGTAAACTTTGTAATTTCATTTGTTAATGATTATGTTCTATTTCCATCTCTTTCTCCATGGATTTCTTGTTGGTTTGTGTGTGAAATCACCTAGGAATTTAGGCAAATTGCTTATATGTGTGAATTTTGGGATTTGCCCCTAGGTCCAATTCTTGGATCCCTAGGTCGCCTCCCATCTTCCTACATCCTAATCAATCTCCCTAAACCTAAGTGAGAGATCTAAGTAGCTAGATTAGGTAATTCTAGTGCAATTAGCATGGAGCCTTCTCAAGGCTAGAATGTGGGGGAATTGGGGTCCAAACCCCTAATTTCACCCCCCATTACTACCCTCAGCCCCTAATTTCCCTAAGAATGTCTAATCTAGAAACCTTGACTTGATTAGACTCTAATTGGATTAAACCTAACCCCTAACCCACTTGAGCCTTGTAAGGGTAGTAGGGGTGTTAGGGACTAGTTCTCCTATACACAACCTAGCATACCCATGGCCAGTTAGTAGCTTAGGTTAATTCTTTAGACTCCAACTTGTTGTTTGGTTTGGATAATCTAAATGGAATCATAATGTTCACATGTCACCCCCCAACTTAAGTGATAAGTTCATACCCCTAAACAGCCCACACCTCTCTTTATTGCTTAAAACCCTAGTTTTGTGCTTGCTTAGCTTAGTTAGTTCTTTTCTTGCTTAGTTAGCTTCTTGCCTTGCTCTTTCCTTGTTTATGCTAGTTTAGTTCTTTAATTGCTCTTTTTCTTTTCTCTTGCTTGCTTTAGCATAATTTGTCTTTTCATACCTAGCTTAGTCTTTCCTTGCTTGCCTAGTCTTAATCTAACCTAGGGTTAACATAGATTTCATTCTTGCCTTTAATTCCTCATTTGTTCACAGTAGTTTAACAATCAAAATCACCTTTAAACCCTTAACCCTAGTCTCCGCAGTAGGAACCCAGCCAAACTAACCTAGCTCTAGTGCCCCCTCTTTTCCCTGTGGATCGACCCTATACTTGCCACCTTCCTATACTACGACACGACCCCGTGCGCTTGCGGGTGTAGTTGTTTTAGTAGAAGTAGGAGTGTTAGTTAGGTTTATAAATTTCGAAAGAAAAATCCCTTATCCCATGTGTTCCGACCTCGTGGGGTGCATCTAGTCGGGTCAAATCGGCTAGTGTGTTGCACCTCTAGCGGAATCGCACCAACGGGCGCACCACACAAGCCGAAGACCTGACGAGCTAGAATTTCACACAGATGGCCAGCCATTCTTCGGCGAGTGGCCTACGTACAAGGAGTTGGTGGCAGAGTTCATGGCATCGCTGGACGTCTGCGTCGTGCCTAACGACGCGATTGCCACCGACTGCGAGTGGATTAAAGGTCGGGTGTCGTTTCGGCTGTACAACATATACTACACTATCACCCTCAAGCAGTTTAATGCGGTCTTCAACTGGAACCACTCGCCAAACGACTACCGGTAGCTGGACAACCGCACCGACTATGACGTGATCTTCACCGAGCTGGTTATGGTGTCACCGAGGAAGTCTGTAAGCTACCATAATGCTGCGGTAGCTGACTTCGAGCACCCTTTCGTCCGGATACTGCACCGGATGCTTTGTTCGACACTGTTTGCTAGGGGTGATCTATCCCTTAGCAAATTCCAGGAGCCGGATCTTTTCTTCTTGTATAAGCTCCTGAAGCGTCAAGAGTGCAGTTGGGGTGCCTTCTTTCTGTAGAGAGTTTTGGCAGTGAAGAGGAGTACGAGGAAAACGCCGATTCATTTCGACGGGCTCATCACCAAGTTGGCTTCATACCTCGGCTTGAATTTATAGTCGCTTACTCCTCTATCTACTAGGAGCAAGGTGAACTTGCAACATCTGCACCGGTTCAATCTCCTACTTCTTCGAGATGGTTTGGCGTATGCGCATTGCCACGTCAACCACGCCTATCAGGAATGTTCATTGCCTGATCCGGTCTTCAACATCGAAGGGGCGCAACACTTCCGGTGGCCAATAATAGCCATCGCCGACTCCGATGAAGATGGTGGCAATGACGGTGGCAACGACGGAAATGATGACGAGGCTGAGGAGGAAGAGGAGGCATTTACACCTCTTCGAGCACGAGTGGCACCACGGAAGCATCCTCGGATGCATCTTCATCATCTCAGCCTACACCGCCACCACCACCGCCCTCGCAGCCAAGCGAGGATGTCTATTCCATGCAGGGCATGTATACTATGATGCATGATATACAGCAGTCGCAGCAGCAGGACATGGCTATGTATACCGGTATTCAAGACACTACGAACCGGATACTAGACAACCAAAGGGCGATGTTCGAGAATGAGCGCCTCCTCCTTGACAACCAACAACAGATACATGATCGGTTGTATCGGATGGAGATGCAACAGGAGCCCTTCTACGACCACTATTGGAGCCAAAATTACTTTGGAGGCTATCCACAACCTCCACCTAGGGCCAGTTTGATCCAAGCTTCCAGGGGGAGTATCCTTCTTGGGACCCTACGGCTCCACAGTACCCGCCTCCACCGCCACAGGAGTGATCCGGTATCACTGTTCCAATCTTTAAGTTTGTTTTTGACTATGAGGCCATAGTCGAATTCAAGCTTAGGGGGGTAGTTGGAACAGCTTTATCTTTTATTGTTTTAGTTTTTAATTTTATTGTTTTGTTCTTGTTATTTGGTTCTTGCATTTTTTTTAAGTTTTTGTAGGATCCACATGCTATCTAGTGTAATCGTGGATGTCATAAAGTTTTTGTCATCTCATTAATTGTGCATGGGGAAATCAAGGGAAATTTAAAATTTTTGTGTGTTTAGAAAGCTTGTCTTGTTTAACCTTGGGCACATATCCTACGAAAATGATTGGTTTTGTCAACTTTAAAATAAAATTTCACAACGGTACTCCTAATTATTCATGAAAGTGGACGGAAATGGTTGTTTGAGCCTAAACTAACCAAATGGTAATGAGACTCTAATTGGATGTAAGAGAGAGAAATCTCTTAACTACTACACAGGTCAGTAAGGAGGGACACATAATATCTTTCTAAGGTTCAGTCATCTAGTCTTGTGATCTTTCCACCTCATCGTTTTCACAATCCACCACAAGAATTGGAAGTACTTTACAGTTTTAACTTCTTTGACAACATTTCATATAGATAGGTCATGCATTGAATTTATTTCCATATGTTTTGCATAAAAAGAAAAAAAAATTAGAATAGTGATACATGCACATTACCTTGAGGTGCATGCCATGTAGTTGCATTCATAATTTTCATGCATAAAGTATATCATGTATCTCAATTTTTTCTCCAATGGTGAATTAAATTGTTCCATACCTTCTAAATAGTGCAAATTTTTTAGTATGAAGAAAAATAAGCCCAATAAAATATTCATTATCAATTGTGGATACAAGGGTTGAAGAAAAGAAGAGAAAAAGCTAAAAAATTTGTATATTTTAAAAAAAAAGAGTTATGTAGAAGCAAAAAGAATAAGAAGAAGTAAGGAACATAATATCACCTGCATTTCGAGATAATTGAGTACATGATGTAGCTCAATTAGATGTCCATTTCATTTTGAGATGGATGGTTAGTACATGCATCTTTCCACCCAATTTTAGGCATTAGGGCATTTTTCATGTGCATTTGCATCATTTAGGACATTTTTGTTTTATGCATGTTGAAACTGTGTAATACTTTCACTTCTTTCATGAACCACCCATCTTCATCCACCCGTTGCTCGGATTGGTAGGCCACCGTGAATTTCTCCTCACAAGGGTATATTAGGAGAACTGCTTCCATGTAGATGGTAGTTAGGGCGAGCAACGTAGTATAGGAGATCACAAGATGCACCAAGTCTGAACCGGCGAGTTTTATTATGTTAACTGCCTTATGTGATAGTGTTCATCAGTTTTGAGGTCAATTTCTTTTATGGATGATTATTGTCGCCTTCAGGGTAGTTATCATTCTGTGGTTAGCGAGGGCCGGTATGTGAATGTCTGGTGGGAGTCATATGGGATGTTGGTTGTGGTGTGTTGTTCTTTAGTTGACATTAGCAATTCTATTCTAAGGATTAGTTGCTCGAGGGCGAGCAATGTTCAAGCTTAGAAGAGTTTGATGCGATGATTTTGAGTCGCATTTATAGACCTGTTTGATATGTGTTTTATGCTTTTATTAGTCTTTTTTATGGTTAATGTGCATAATTCATCCACTTTGGTCTTTGCTACTATTTTATGTCAAACCCCCTTTATTTCATCGTTTTGAGCATTCATTGTCAAAATATTATTATTTGTGTGAATTTATGTGATCTCGTGTTTGAATTTTAGAGAAAACAAGTATCTTCTTCCGTCGATACCATCGACGGAAGTCGATACCATCGACCGGACCGCAGGTTGCCAGCCGCGAGTATCAGCAAAGAGTCGATACTATCGATAGGGATGTCGATGGTATCGAGCTATCATCAGGTTGCTGGCGAGGAAGCAGTCGATAGTATCGACACCAAGTCGATACCATCGACGCACAGAGGCTACAGCGACGCAAAACGACAAAACCGTCGCTACAGAGCTGTTGATACCATCGACTCGCGTCGATGGTATCGAGATTACATCAGGCGCTCAGACGAAGGAAAAGAAGGATTGCCGCTAGCACACTGAGTCGATACCATCGACTCACGTCGATGGTATCGACACCGTAAGATATGCGTCTGCCTTGGAATGTTCTTAATCGGACGGTCGTGGTTAATTAGCAACCTAATGAGGGAGATATACCTAATGACGGCACCCCTAGCCAGGGGAGGAGCTCATTAGCCATTGCACGAGTACCGAGGAAGGAAAGAGAGGAGAACGGAGGCTAGAAGCTCATAGCAGTTGATCCGGACACAGAAGAAGACGGATTCCACCACCGGAAGGTGGGAGAGCACGTGTTCTATGCGGAGGATCAACCGGTTCTTCTCTGTTCAGGGGTTTCACTTCTCATTTCACGTTCTTCATATGATTTCCCCTATCTCTACCATGTACTTGTTTGATATGAACATGCGGGGCTAATCCCCTTTATCTTTAGGACCGGGAGTAGCCCGGGGATTCATTGTATGATGATTTTATAATAGTAATTCATATCTTATCTCTTAAATCTGTGGTATAGTTTCGTGTTCTCAATATATTGTTATGCTTGATCACCATAATAATAACCTAATGCCCTTAATCACTTTGAAAGAAGGATTAACGGCTGAAAAGAGACAGAATTTACATTAATTGACAAATCCCTTGAACAAGGCGGTGTAAGATTAGTGGTGGATACCGAGAGGTCATTTATAATGCACCTAGTTTAGGGTATAGGTTACTACGACGGTGGAACCGACCTAAACATAGGTAGTGAATTGTACCACGACAGTGGGCAATTCTGATTTCAGGCCACTACCCAGATAGAGAGATAAAATTGAGTAGCTATATAGAATTTAATACAATGAAAACCCGCGGTGAAACCGTAACCCTAAAGATACCCTTTTGAATTGATTAAATCAACATTTAATCGATTGCTTCTTTTGTTTTGTTTTTGTTTTTGTTTTAATTTCAACAACAACTCTCAACTTGTTAATCAGCTTAGCTGATCGCGAGTAGTTAGTAGGAGTCCCCGACGATTGCACGTATCCCTGAGTTCGACTCGGGCCTCACAAAGGCCTGTACTACTCGACGCGTTCACTTGCATTTCATACGCATGGTAAAATTGTGTCAGTACATAATAAGAATGTGCATACTGTTAGCATTAGTATTATCTCATTGTTCAAGTCACATTCTTGAAGACATATGTCATCAAGTAATATCACTATCTAGACATTCATCATGTTTCCTCATTATCTCATAACTAAGTGAAATAGAATTAATTGGAAGCTTTCCTTTATCATATTAATCAAATCCTTTATGAAATATGACATCACAATCATCATATTGTTTGCTCTCTAGGAATATGAGATCAACATAATTTTCTTTTCATAAATTTAAGAAAGAAACAAAGAATCATATGATCACTGTATATAGTGCAAAAGATTTCCCCCAGATTGTTAGCCCAGTCCCTCATGAAAAAATTGTTAAAGAAGACTCTACCAATTTTGGAGGCAGTGAAATTACTTCCTTGTTGTATATTATCCCAAGTTATTATGGTCCTTTCATATTAGCTTCAAAATGACCATCATGATTCAAAAAAGCATTATAATCTCTTATAGATTTACCAGATGGATTACACCAATCAAGTCTTTCAGGAACAGTTCTAATAGGGTTAAAATCCCCACAAATGAACCAAGGACCACCCATACATCAGCAATGTTACTCAATGACTCCTAGAGTATCATTTTAGGCATATATAGCAGTAAGAGAGAAACTCACTAGTAGTAGATGCAGTGAATTAATTGATCAATTTCATTAATAATTGAAATATTAGCAACTCCAGGTCCTAGAGAAGAATAACTCTAGCCAAAGGATGGGTATTATGGTTAAAGTTCCACTCCTTATCTGGCCACATCTTCTTCATGTCCTTATAAATTTCCATCGTCCTAATCTTAGATTCAAGAATACAATAAATAGGAGAATTCGCCCTACAACACACTTCATGGATTCTATGTTGGTGGTCTACATTGGTTGTGAGACCTCAAATCATGCTTTTTGGCTGAACATTCTTAATTATTATAATTTTGTGCTTAAAACCTTAATCAAACCATATTAGGTGCTTTGATATTATGTGACAAGCTTAAGTTTCAAGTTTGGTCCAATTTGGACACCATTTGTGCGAGTTATGCAATTTTATGCATTTTTTGACTTTTCTACAATTTACCCAAATGAGAGGTTTATTTTCAATTTTTCACATGCATTATGTCCCTTAGATGTTTCCCATCATTCTTGAGTTTTTTGAGCCGTGGGACAATCAATTGTACCTTAGTTTGGTGGAATCACCCTTCTAGGGTTGAACTAGGGTTTACCCCCCCCCCATGGATAAGCCACCTTCAAGGCCAACGATCAATGGTTCTTCTATTAGGTGATTGGTGACCCCTAGAGGGTCATTAGGTTTATGGTTTTGTTCTTTGAACTCATTGGAATGGTCGTTCACTTAAAATGGATGGTTGAACCATGGTTAATGACCTTTTGAAATAGAACCTCAACAAACGATGGTTTGGGAGGGCCAACAACTGATGGTTGACCTGTGAGCCCAACAAAGGATGACCTAGAAGTCCCGAACAGTTGGTGGACCTACTACTTGTGATTTCTATGGACACATGGAAAGTAGCTTGGACGCCTCATTTTTTGCTTCTTCCAAATCCATAAAGCTTTATATACTCCTTCTGTAACCCCCAAATGAGAACATTGGTTTCTTATCACTTCTCCCCAACCTGGATCTTCATCTTCCCTACTTGGTTGCAGAATGGGACACCTAAGGTTGAAGAAGGTGAGGGACCTTCTTGTCAGAGTAGGTAAAGCTTAGATATACCCATTTCTAAGATTTGCGAAGCTACCTTATGGTTTTTTTACCAAAATAAGTAAGTTTCTCCTACTCCTTTCTCATTTTTCCTACTTATCATCTTCCTCCTACCTTCTTCTTGTTTGTAACCATGTCCTTTCATGGTAAAAATTTCTCTAAGGCTCAAAAACCCAACCTTTCATGCTCCTTATGCTTAGGCTTTGCTTCTTTTGAGGAGAAAGATGCTAGATGGTCGAGTTCAGAGCTTATGCTTGGGTTTTACACCTTTCTTGCTCAAATTTTCTTACTGTTCAAAACATGTTCATCTTCCTAGAGGTGAGTTTTATAGCACTCTTCATGTGGCAACACATCCCACTATCACACAGACAGCGAGGTGTTACGCGAAAACGTGCGGAAATCACCATAACCACAGATTATCGAAAACACGGGTTAATTAAAACCGATTGCGGAAAGCTGATAAACTGAGAAACTATTACGTTCCAGTCCACATCCTGCAAGAAAACAGGTTATATACACATATACAAGATCTGATACGTGTCCACAGCTTACAGGAACAACTGTCTATCCATCACATGAGTTCATTACCTGTTATATACATAAAGGCTCACATCCGGCCAATAGTAGGATATACAAAACATCATCGATCGTACATCGTGAAACAACATCAAAACACTACCAAGGACCTGAGAGTATAGGGATGACTCTAGACTCTACTATAGAACATCCAAAACAACAACATATCCATCGCTTGCCTTCTACTGCTCGTCTAGTTGCTCGGCCGCAACACCACGACCACCACCACGTCCAGCTCGGCTACCTAAAAAGGGTGTAAACCAGCAGAGTGAGACAATTGAACATTGTCCCAGTGGGAAACATAACTCCCCACCCAACTACAGAACCTCAAGAAGATAAATCTATAACAGCAGATAACGGGTAACAAATATAACAAGAGCAGTTTATATAAAGTAAAGCTATTCAAGCTAGCAAGCTTACCAGATATATGAAAGGCATATACTCAAGTATTCCATTATGGGACATGATAATCAAGACAAGATATACAATATTTACCACATATGAGAAACATATAAGAAACTGCAAGATATGATGGAATTAACTACACAAACGAGGCCTCAACCAATGTTTCGTGTTTGTCTTAAGCGGTAATACTATTCGGATGAATTAAGTATTATTATGCCCTGAGGAAGTGAGTCGTACCGCTCAAATCCAACCTTCGGCTGTGAATCCCAAGTCGGTGCCATAGAAGGTCAATGGAAGAGCTGGACTCCACGACCTTCTCTGCCTCATGGTCAGTGCATGAGTACAACAAAAGCAGGGCCGCAGTCTCATGCTGAAGTGGTCTTAGCCACAAGGTCAACTCTACAGGCTACCCTCTGCCTAGCCCACCTCGGTACAGGTCTCGGCGCTAGTAAAACTGAGCCACGGGACTGTTCACCGTGCTCTGAGCCATGAACGCATTCATGCTCCTCACATCACATATCATGAGCCATGGGCCTGTTCACCATGCTCTTCATCACAACTGGGCTACAGGCCTGAACACCGCACCCTGGAGTCTACAACCGCAGTTGCACTCTTACCTCCTCACTTTAGGCTAGGAGCAACCTCGCATATTCAATAATATGCGCTCCGGGTTAATCCCGTAGGAGAACCCATTTTACCATCACCAAATCCTAACGATGATGGATCTATGGCCAGGGAAACTACATGATAGATTTCACTGTGATTAATTAGTATCTTTTAGATGGATTGCAAGATTCAACCAAGTTGTATAACATGCAATAAATACAAAAGGGAAACAATATAAACTCAACATTATGCTTTTACTACCATTCACATCATACTGATCCATCACAAGGATCCCACATCACATGTTATCACTTAGCCTCTTGCCAATCAATCTAGAATCATCACAAGGATCATGACATATCATGGGATCTCAATCCCTCATCATATAGTGCCACTGCCTCTCAAGGCTTACATCATCATCATGGGAAAAACATGTTACATATGCAATCTCTTCACAAGAGTAATTATCAAAGTGATGTTATTCATCACATATTTCTCATAGCCTTTTCATGGCTAATCATCACCTGCATGGTTAGGGTATACAATAATCATAGTTTCAACATAAGGACTATGCTTACCATCATGAAATGACATTCAAGATGCTATACTAATCAATCCTACATTATCTGGTGATCAAGTGCATAAAGCACATCATATAGCCAACCATATCTAGACTCATCCTCATCTCAGTATTATACAGATAATCAAGGTGATCACTTTATGCATATAGTCAAGTTGGATATAGAGAATAAGCATTGTCATTACCATCACTACAATCATTCTTAGCATTAATAGATAATCTCTTCCACATGTGTAGCCAGGTTAAGATAGATGAACAAGCTTATGATAACGGGCATCATTATCCATACCAGGAGTTATCATCGTTTTACTAAGAGCATATCCATAAGACTGTTTGCATAACGAGATGAACCTTCATTAACAGTACTGGGAACCCTCACTATAGGTCACAATGAACCCTCACTAAAAGACTGTGCCGGCCATCATCCCTCACCCAAAGCATAACGCACAACGACAGATATATAAGCAAGCAGCAACGCTGCGTTACGACCAGTCGAACGATGCTGTGTCGTGCATCAAGGGGTGTTCTTCGGGCACTCCACACCTATCGGGCAACGCCCGTCACCACCAGGCCTGTTGGCCAATACAAGGGTAATGTGACGCCCGTCACAAGGAGCCCAGCAACGCCCGACATAGGGTGATGTCGACCAGGTCGCCCACAAAAGGCTAATGCCTACGAGAGAGAACGCATGCACATGTCGTGCAGCCAACTAAGCAAAGCCTAATGGCCAACACACAGCAAGGGAAGAATTGTGGTGCCCGTCACCAGAGCCAAGGGTGTCGCCCGACACCTCAACCTATCGCCCAACATAGGAATGTCGCCCAACACACTAAGTCAAGATATATCGTCCAACAAGGTCATCTTCTTCCTCAAACACAAGGTACTCAAAACCCTAGGAAGATGGCTCACCTCAATCAACTAAGAAAGAGGGGTCTTGCACATCACCCATCACCAACGAGCTCACCCTTCTAGCCCATGGTGAGAGGAGAGTGTTGCTCAAGCAACTAGAACACAATCTCTCCTCAATTGACTAAGAAAGAGGGGTGTTGCTCATGATACTAGAAGCTCAAACTCACTCCTCTAGACCAAGGGGAGAAAGGAGTATTGCTCCCTAAAACCCTAGTTCACAAGGAACACTAGACCACATGGGTGGTCGGCCACAAGGATACTAAAGCAAGAAACTAAGCTACTAACATGCGTATAAACAAGATCAAAGCAAGAGACAATGTAGTTAAGGTTAGAAGTTATGCAACCCGCCTTAAGCTCCAAGCACCAAAGAAGAAGAACTCCAAGGGATGTCAACCTCCACTTGCTCCTCCAAGGTGTGTCGGCCGACAAGCTTGCTCCTCCAAGGGTGTGTCAGCCACCACTCTTCTTCTTCAAGGGGATATCGGCCACCACTAGCAAGGTAGAAGGGAGTGTCGTGCAACAAGGTGGAGAGGAACCAAAGGGACCTTAAGCTAAGGAAAGAACCGCCTATATAGAAGGAAAGGGAGGAGAAAACAAGGTTGGTCCAAGCAAGGTGTCACCTGCCTAGGGACACTTGTCCTAGAGCACAAGCCACCACTCTAGCAAGCTTCATCCACATGTCCAAGATGTGCTCCAAGTATCCACTAAACAAGGTCAAGGCTAGGTCAAGCATCATGGGTGACACAACAGGTTGCTCCTTAGGCGACACACTCCATTGCCATGGGCGACACACTTCTTGGCCGATACACATCCACACTTGGCCGATACAAGGCACAACCCTAAGCAAAGCAAGGCACCTCAAGGCCCAACAAGCTCAACAAGGACCAAAAGAACTCAAGCAACGAGCCCAAGCCTACCTCTCTAAATAAGAGGAAGAAAAGAGAGGGAGGAACACCTCACAAGGTGGCTAACTTGCCTACAAAACCCTAGACTTGGGTTATTTGCAAGTAGCACCTCCAACTCTCAAAAAAGAACAACCAAACCCTAATCACCACTAAAGGTGATTAGCAAGCACCAAAGCACCAGGGTTAAGCAAAGAAAATAGGGTAAGCCTTAAACGAAGGTCAGGGTCCTTACAAGCTAACCCCCTTTAAGGGATTTTGTCCGTGAAATCCAAAGAGAAAAGCGAGGGGTACTTCCTCCTCATCTCTTCCTCAAGCTCCCACGTGGATTCTTCAACGCCATGACGCTGCCAAAGAACCTTCACAAGAACCAGGTCATTCCTCTTCAGCTTCTTAACCCTTCGGTCAAGAATCGCCACAGGATCTTCCTCGTAGGTCGCATCTTCATCCAGCTCAACCTCAACCGGCTGTATCACTGTTCCTGAATCTGGATGGCTTCTCTTCAGCATACTGACATGGAACACTGGATGTAACATGTGCAACTTTGGAGGTAACTCTATCTCATAAGCTACCTTGCCAACACGTGCTATGACTGGATAAGGCCCCATGTACCTGGGTGCCAACTTACCCTTCCGGCCAAACCTCAGCACACCTTTCCATGGAGAGACTTTAAGATATACCTTATCTCATGTCTGGAACTCCAAAGGTAATCGGCGATTGTCTGCATAAGACTTCTGCCTGTCTTGTGCCACTTTCAACTATTGTTGTATCACTTTGATCTTTTCTGTTGTTTGCTGCACTAACTCAGGACCCAACAACTGATACTCACCAGACTCATACCAACACAAAGGAGATCTACACTTCCTCCCAAACAAAGCCTCATAAGGAGCCATGTCAATGCTCCGCTGATAACTGTTGTTATAAGAAAACTCTATCAAACTTAGATGCACATCCCAACTGCCTAGGAACTGTGAAGCACAAGCTCGAAGGAAATCTTCCAAAGTCTAAATAGTCCTTTCAGACTGTCCATCTGTCTGCGGGTGAAAATGTGTACTGAACCTCAACTGCGTTCCCAACGCCTTGTGCAATTGTTCCCAAAAACAACTCGTAAACTGAGGACCTCTATCAGAAACTATCGTTACTGGCACAGCATGCAAACGTACTATCTCATCCACATATACTCGAGCGAGCTTCTCAGCTGTATATGTCGTCTTCACTAGTAGAAAATGGACAGACTTCGTCAATCTGTCCACTATCACCCAAATGGAATCATTATTCCTAGTTGTCCGGGGTAGACCAACTACGAAATCCATAGTTATATGATCCCATTTCCACTGCGGTATCAGTAAGGGTTGCAACGTACCTGCCGGATTATGATGTTCAGCCTTGACTTGCTGACAAACCGCACATCTAGCCACAAACTCGGCTACATCTTTCTTCAAATCGGGCCACCAATACAAGTCCTTCAGACTATGATACATCTTGGTGACACCTGGATGCATAGCATACATTGACGTGTGTGCTTCCTCGAGCACCAACTTCCTCAGCTCATCAACATCAGGAACCACCATCCTATTACGATAGCAGACTAGCCCATCCTCGGACTCATGAAACCCATCACGCTTTTCACTGCCAAACTCTGATTTGATCAACTATACTGCATCATCTGTCTGCTGTGCATCCTTGATCTGCTGTCTTAACGTAGGCTTGACTTGCATCTGTGCTAGAAGTCCATCTAATGAGGAAACTTCCATTTGTACATTCATCTGCCGCAAAGAGACAAACATATCCTGCCTATGGCATACCAGGGAACTCAACTGTGCCTTCTTGGAAGAAAAAGAAGACTTTCTGCTAAGCGCATCAGCTACCACATTCACCTTACCAGGATGATGCTCAATAGTGCAGTCATAGTCGTTGATCAACTCCATCCATCGTTGCTGTCGCATGTTCAACTCTTACTGCGTAAAGATGTACTTCAGGTTCTTATGGTCCATAAAGATCTGACACACATCCCCATAAAGATAGTGTCTCCAAATCTTTAACGCATGAACCACTACTGCCAGCTCCAAGTCATGAGTCGGATAGTTCTCCTCGTGTTTCTTAAGCTGTCGCGAAGAAAAAGAAACCACATGATCCTCCTACATCAGCACACAACCTAAGCCTTTCTTGGAAGCATCACAGAAAACCACGTAGCCCTTCCCAGGCTCTGGCAGGATCAACACTGGAGCACTGGTCAGCTTCTCCTTCAAACTCTGGAAAGCTTGTTGACATCGATCATCCCAAACAAAAGGTACATCCTTCCTGGTCAAATTCGTCATCGGCAAAGCAATCGCACTGAAATCCTTGATAAACCTCTGGTAGTATCCTGCTAAACCCAGGAAATTACGAACTTCTGTCAGCGTCTTCGGTTGTTCCCAATCCGCAATGGATTCCACCTTCTTTGGGTCTACTTTGACTCCTTCAGCAGATATTACATGACCCAAGAAAGTCACTTCCTCCAACCAGAACTCACACTTACTAAATTTGGCATACAACTGATGTTGGCTAAGAAGAGTCAACGCTCGACAAAGATGTTGCTCATGTTCTAGCCTGTCCCGACTATAGATCAAGATGTCATCTATAAAGACTACAACAAACCGATCTAAGAACAGACAGAACACTCTGTTCATCAGATCCATGAAAGCAGCAGATGCATTGGTTAGCCCAAATGGTATAACCACAAATTCGAAGTGACCATACCTCGTCCTGAAAGTAGACTTTGGTATGTCATCCGCCTTAATCCTCAGCTGATGATATCCGGACCATATATCAATCTTTGAAAACACTGTAGCACCATGCAATTGATCAAACAGATCATCTATCCTCGGCAACGGGTACTTGTTCTTGATCGTGACCATGTTCAACTGTCGATAGTCTATACACAAACGCATCTAACCATCCTTCTTCTTGACAAACAACACTGGAGCACCCCAAGGCGATGTGCTTGGTCGGATGAAACCTTTGTCCAGCAACTCTTGCAACTACTTCTTAAGCTTTGCCATCTCCATCGGAGCCATCCTATACGGTGTCTGTGCAACTGGCTGCGTTCCTGGAACCAGATTGATCTCAAAATCAATCCCTCGGGGTGGAGGAACACCAAGAAACTCCTTAGAAAACACATCGGCAAACTCTCGGACAACTGGCACCTCTTCAAGGCTAAGACTTTTTGCCTCGGTAGCTACAACGGTATCTACCACGTGAGCTAAGAACGCCTCACATCCCTGTCGCAGCAACCTATCTGCCACCATAGCTGATACCAGACACATCGGAAGAATCTTCCTATCTCCTTGGAAGATCCACTTCTCTCCAGCATCATCAAACACCGCCTGCTTGGTACCGCAGTCTAAAACAACCTTATACCTCTCTAAGGTATCCATCCCAAGGATAACATCGAAACCATGCATATCAAGTGGTATAAGATCCACTTGGATGTGGTGTCCCGAGAAAGACAAGATACAAGACGGACACTCTTCTTGAAGCAACGAGGAACCAACAAGAGGGGTTTCTAACAACAAACTATCCTTCTTACGACTAATAGGTAAACGACAATTCTCAAGCATACTATGGGCGATAAAAGAGTGTGTAGCACCCGGGTCAACCAGAATATATATAAAGCAAGAAGAAGACATATCAGAATGAAATAACTCCATCTGACCTGTCACTACTCGCGGGTTGACTATCGCCTCCAGCTGACTCATGGAATAGAATCGAGTCGTTGCTTGCTATCCACGACCTCTACTTCCTTGAGTAGACGATCCAGCCTGAGATGCTTGACCGCGTCCTCATCCTCGGCTACCACTAGGCTGCTGCCGATTTGATCCTTAATGACTCTGCCTCGGCTGTTGCGTTACCTCAACATCTCTATTTGGGTAGTTGAACCTCATATGCCGATGGCATGCTCTATCATCAACCCGTGGCCTAGATGGCCCTGTCACTGCCACGGAAGCCGAACTTTGTGCCTTAGGTGGTGAAGAAACATAACCTCTTCCTTTACTCGGAGACCACTGAGACGGTCCACCAGAACCTCTCATCACTGACGATGCGGTAAACCTTGACTTCTTGAAGCCACCAAACCTCTGACCCTGGAACTGAGCAGGTCTCTTCTTAGCCATAGACTCTCTCTTCTCCCTTTATGATCATTCGATCCTCCGAACAGATTCCACAAACGTAGCAAACCGCTCCCGGTTCTCCAACGTAGAAATCGGTGTCGTCAGCTCAGCACTCAGACCCTTCTCAAAACGTCTAATCCGCTCCTCATCTGTCGCTGCCATGTGAGGACAAAACCTCATTAGATCCATGAGCTTGGCCTCGTACTCGGTGATGTTCATCATTCCTTGTCGCAAGCTCTCAAACTGACTGATCTTCCCATCCAGATACATCTTCAGGAAGTATCTGGTGACGAACTCACACCGGAACACTTCCCAACAGATCACCTCACCGGGCCGTTTCTCTTCCTCGATGGTCCACCAATGACCAGCACTACCTTTCAGAAGGTAGACAGCGTGCTTTACTTTGTCTACTTCAGGGATGTCGAGGATCCGGAAAGCCTTCTCAAGACTTGTCAACCACTGATCTGCATCCGCTGGATCAGCCATTCCAGCATAATCCGAAGCTCCGACTCGGCGAAGCCACTCGAAGGTCTTCCCAATACCTGATGCTTCTACATTAGGAACTTATGCTCGCGGAGGAGGCACTGGTAATCGCTCAACCATGAGATTCATCGTAGCCATCAGCTGCCCCATAAGTTGTTGATAGGCAGGGTGTTCAAGAATGGATGGGTCAGGTTGGGGGACCTCAGGCACCCGATCTCCATGTGCCTACCCTTCAGCTCAAGCAGCATCACTATACTCAGCTGAGTGTTCTTCATGGTTTCCAGACATCTTGACTTTTCTTCCGCAGAGGGCAGAATACGGTTGTAAGAAAATCTGGACAACACACAAGAACAGATGACCTAGTCCTAAATCCCTGTAGACTCAGCAAATGTAAGGCTCGGATACCAAACTTGTGGCAACACATCCCACTATCACACAGACAACGAGGTGTTATGCGAAAACGTGCGGAAATCACCATAACCACAGATTATCGAAAACACAGGTTAATTAAAACCGATTGCGGAAAGCTGATAAACTGAGAAACTATTACGATCCAGTCCACATCCTGCAAGAAAACAGGTTATATACACATATACAAGATCGGATACGTGTCCACAGCTTACAGGAATAGCTGCCTATCAATCACATGAGTTCATCACCTGTTATATACATAAAGGCCCACATCCGGCCAACAGCAGGATATACAAAACATCATCAATCATACATCGTGAAACAACGTCAAAACATTGCCAAGGACCTGAGAGTATAGGGATGCCTCTAGACTCTACTATAGAACATCCAAAACAGCAGCATATCCATCGCTTCCCTTCTACTGCTCGTCTAGCTGCTCGGCCGCAACACCACGACCACCACCACGTCCAGCTCGGCTACCTAAAAAGGGTGTAAACCAGCGGAGTGAGACAATTGAACATTGTCCCAGTGGGAAACATAACTCCCCACCGCAACTACAGAACCTCAAGAAGATAAAGCTATAACACCAGATAATGGGTAACAGATATAACAAGAGCAGTTTATATAAAGTAAAGCTATTCAAGCTAGCAAGCTTACTAGATATATGAAAGGCATATACTCAAGTATTCCATTATGGGACATGATAATCAAGACAAGATATTCAAGATTTACCACATATGAGAAACATATAAGCAACTGTAAGATATGATGGAATTAACTACACAAACGAGGCCTCAACCAATGTTTCGTGTTTGTCTTAAGCAGTAATATTATTCGGCTGAATTACATATTATTATGCCCTGAGGAAGTGAGCCGTACCACTCAAATCTAACCTTCGGCTACGAAGCCCAAGCCGGTGCCATACAAGGTCAATGGAAGAGCCGGACTCCACGACCTTCTCCGCCTCATGGTCAGTGCATGAGTACAACAAAAGTAGGACCGCAGTCTCATGCTGAAGTGGTCTTAGCAACAGGGTCAGCTCTACAGGCTACCCTCTGCCTAGCCTACCTCGGTATAGGTCTCGGCGCTAGTAAAACTGAGCCACGGGCCTATTCACCGTGCTCTGAGCCATGAACGCATTCATGCTCCTCACATCACATATCCTGAGCCATGGGCCTGTTCACCATGCTCTTCATCACAACTGGGCTACGGGCCTGAACACTGCACCCTGGAGTCTACAACCGCAGTTGCACTCTTACCTCCTCACTTTAGGCTAGGAACAACCTCGCATATTCAATAATATGCGCTCCGGGTTAATCCCGCAGGAGAACCCGTTTTACCATCACCAAATCCTGACGATGATGGATCTATGGCCAGGGAAACTACATGATAGATTCCACTGTGATTAATTAGTATCTTTTAGATGGATTGCAAGATTCAACCAAGTTGTATAACATGCAATAAATACAAAAGGGAAACAATATAAACTCAACATTATGCTTTTACTACCATTCACATCATACTGATCCATCACAAGGATCCCACATCACATGTTATCACTTGGCCTCTTGCCAATCAATCTAGAATCATCACAAGGATCATCACATATCATGGGATCTCAATCCATCATAATATAGTGCCACTGCCTCTCAAGGTTTACATCATCATCATGGGAAAAACATGTTACATATGCAATCTCTTCACAAGAGTAATTATCAAAGTGATGTTATTCATCACATATTTCTCATAGCCTTTTCATGGCTAATCATCACCTGCATGGTTAGGGTATACAATAATCATAGTTTCAACATAAGGACTATGCTTACCATCATGAAATGACATTCAAGATGCTATACTTATCAATCCTACATTATCTGGTGATCAAGTGCATAAAGCACATCATATAGACAACCATATCTAGACTCATCCTCATCTCAGTATTATACAGATAATCAAGGTGATCACTTTATGCATATAGTCAAGTTGGATATGGAGAATAAGCGTTGTCATTACCATCACTACAATCATTCTTAGAATTAATAGATAATCTATTCCACATGTGTAGCCAGGTTAAGATAGATGAACAAGCTTATGATAACGGGCATCATTATCCATACTAGGAGTTATCATCATTTTACAAAGAGCATAACCACAAGAATGTTCGCATAACGAGATGAACCATCATTAACAGTACTGGGAACCCTCACTATAGGTCACCATGAACCCTCACTAAAAGACTGTGTTGGCCATCAGCCCTCACCCAAAGCATAACGCACAACGGCAGATATATAAGCAAGCAGCAACGCTGCGTTACGAGCAGTCGAACGATGTTGCGTCGCGCGTCAAGGGGTGTTCGTCGGGCACTCCACACCTATCGGGCAACGCCCGTCACCACCAGGCCTGTCGGCCGATACAAGGGTAATGTGATGCCTGTCACAAGGAGCCCAGCAACGCACGACACAGGGTGATGTCAACCAGGTCACCCACAAAAGGCTAACGCCTACGAGAGAGAACGCATGCACATGTCATGCAACCAACTAAGCAAAGCCTAACGGCCAACACACAGCAAGGGAAGAATTGTGGCGCCCGTCACCAGAGCCAAGGGTGTCGCCCGACACCTCAACCTATCGCCCAACACAGGATTGTCGCCCAACACACTAAGTCAAGAGATATCATCCAACAAGGTCATCTTCTTCCTCAAAAACAAGGTACTCAAAACCCTAGGAAGATGGCTCACCTCAATCAACTAAGAAAGAGGGGTCTTGCACATCACCCATCACCAACGAGCTCACCCTTCTAGCCCATGGTGAGAGGAGAGTGTTGCTCAAGCAACTAGAACACAAGCTCACCTCAATCGACTAAGAAAGAGGGGTGTTGCTCATGATACTAGAAGCTCAAACTTACTCCTCTAGACCAAGGGGAGAAAGGAGTATTGCTCCCTAAAACCCTAGTTCACAAGGAACACTAGACCACATGGGTGGTCGGCCACAAGGATACTAAAGCAAGAAACTAAGCTACTAACATGTATATAAACAAGATCAAAGCAAGAGATAATGTAGTTAAGGTTAGAAGTTATGCAACCCGCCTTAAGCTCCAAGCTCCAAAGAAGAAGAACTCCAAGGGATGTCGACCTCCACTTGCTCCTCCAAGGTGTGTCGGCCGACAATCTTGCTCCTCCAAGGGTGTGTCGGCCACCACTCTTCTTCTTCAAGGGGATATCGGCAACCACTAGCAAGGTAGAAGGGAGTGTCGTGCAACAAGGTGGAGAGGAACCAAAGGGACCTTAAGCTAAGGAAAGAACCACCTATATAGAAGGAAAGGGAGGAGAAAACAAGGTTGGTCTAAGCAAGGTGTCACTTGCCTAGGGACACTTGTCCTAGAGCACAAGCCACCACTCTAGCAAGCTTCATCCACATGTCCAAGATGTGCTCCAAGTGTCCACTAAACAAGGTCAAGGCTAGGTCAAGCATCATGGGTGACACAACAGGTTGCTCCTTGGGCAACACACTCCATTTCCATGGGAGACACACTCCATTGCCATGGGCGACACACTTCTTGGCCGATACACATCCACACTTGGCCGATACAAGGCTCAACCCTAAGAAAAGCAAGGCACCTCAAGGCCCAACAAGCTCAACAAGGCCCAAAAGAACTCAATCAACAAGCCCAAGCCTACCTCTCTAAATAAGAGGAAGCAAAGAGAGGGAGGAACACCTCACAAGGTGGCTAACTTGCCTACAAAACCCTAGACTTGGGTTATTTGGAAGTAGCACCTCCAACTCTCAAAAAAGCACAACCAAACCCTAATCACCACTAAAGGTGATTACCAAGCACCAAAGCACCAGGGTTAAGCAAAGCAAACAGGGTAAGCCCTAAATGAAGGTCAGGGTCCTTACACTTCACGTTAATTGCTTACTAATAGCTTGCTTACTCAAGTTCTCACTATAAAACAAAGATCTATGCATATAAAGCTATGTTTGCCTAAAGTTTTAATTTTTATGATGTTCCTTGCTTAGTTTTCATCTCTAGACGAACCTAAAACCAGATGTACGACCTTCCTAATGTAGAGGAAGGTTTAGATCAGGTTATATGACAATTGATGGTGCTTAGCACCTTTCAATCGATGGTTTATACTTAGAGTTTTTAGGCTGATTTCATCCTTGTTCATGAACCAGTGGTAACAACCAATGGTGTCAAATGGTGGTGAAAACCGATGGTGTCAACCGATGGTCACACCTTAGGACAAGTTTTAGAGTCCTTTAGAACTTTAATGGCGATGGTTTAGAACCCTAAAGATGGCATGATTCAAAAGATGATATTAGCTCAACAATTGATGATGACAAATGATGGTAGTGTTGACCCTATCAACCGATGGTGACACAATGTGTCACAACCAATGGTGGTTTAGCATAACACAACTAATGGTGTGTCAAGGTTTCAAATGCTGCTTCAATTAAGCCTTAAGCCAACGGTTTATTAGGTCAAATGATTCAAGGATTAAAACCTACACACTAATTAATGATTTTGAATGATGAACTTGATCCAATGGTTGAGATTGGATGCTTTAACATTCAATGGTTTGAATTGAAGCCTATAGTATAATATGTCAGCTCTAATAATGTGAATCCAATGGTTTCCCTATGTGATCAACTTAACAAGCTTGTTTGTTGACAAGTGGATGGTTTTCTTTAAATGTACAATTGATGATGGGTTTTATCCCTACAACCGATGGTACCCTTTATGTTATTAAACAAGGTGTAATGACCCCACCTCCCGGTAACCCCCAATTAAGGGAGACCAAGAGGTCAGAGCCGTTATTCCAATTTCCCGGATCAAAGGTTTGGCAAATAATCAATAATAATTATTAAATTCTACCATGACTATACTAAAAGCTGGAATAAAATAAAACTTTGCATACCTTTTTTTTTCAAAAACATGGATATCTAACTTCTATCCACATCTGGACTCTACTCTAACTAATCCTCCTTGCACTTTATTTCTTATTTTCACAATATGCCACTTTACTGTTTGTCCTTTTCAATTGTACCGAAAACACAAACAAACAAAACGTCAGTCAGCATAAATGAATATGTCAGTATATGGGGAAACAATAATCGTGCAATTAACTGTAACAACATATTACAAGCAATTATGGTTTAACAAACAACTTTACATTTTATGTATAACTACTCAATCCGTACATACCCTAGCCTCTGTGATGTCCCTACAGTGGACATGGATGCTACCTTCCTTATGGTAGATCCCCATTAAACCCCTCATGATCCTACCTAACAGGTGAATCAATTTCTAGGGTTGAGTCGCATGGCACTACCCATAGGTAGCCCACTTCTTAACTCATGGTGTGCTAAAGAGTTACATGGCACTACACGTGGGTAGCCCAATTCCTAACTCATGATAACCTGATGTCCTACTTAACAAGTAGGCTCTGTACCAGGTTACCCTTTTCATCATTAGCAAAGCCATAGAGGAGGACTAAGATCTGAGCTAGTTAGGTATACACATTTAAGGTGATAATCATAGTCACTTTATAGTTGCATGAAATAAAAGTCATCCAAGAAATTATTTTCAAGAAACCGGTAAAACATCTGGGAATCACCGTGAAACTAAAGTGATTTACCATAAGTGTAACCACATACCTGATCCAAAGCAACTTGATGTCCAAGCAATAGTATTCAAGAACAATCAAACAAGCAATCATCAATATCTTGAAATTAATGCAATACATCCAAGTGTTATAGTTTATCCAAAACATTCTTAAGATAGACTTGGATTCCAACTTAGACTTTCTAGGCCACCTTTAGGGTTTCATTAGGGTTTTAGCCTCCATAATGCTTTTATCACTTTTAATGCTCTTTTAGTTCACAAACCCTAATTTCAACATCATAGGCACAATTATCATCTTTGGTTTCTTTCAAATTGGCAACTCATATTTCATTATAGTTCAATTCATATATGAACTCTATTTATCATTAATTCCACATTTATCCGTTAGAAAACCCTAATTACCTTATTAAGGGTATTTATCAACAATTAGAAATTTTTATACTCAAAATAGCTTAAAATCATCATATCTCAGCTTTATTCATGGATTTGAACAATTAAAGTCATAATTACCAAGATTAGGGTTTCAAGGCCCATTAAAGCATATTCATGCACATGGAACCCTAAATTCATCCAATTACGTGTAAAGTTCATCCTTTTAGATCGTGATGTGTCTTTTTATAATAAATAGGTTAATATCAACTTTAATCATCCATATAACCCTTCTCAGTACATTAATCATCTCAAATTAGGGTTTCTTAATTATTAATGCATTAAAGTTGATAACTTCCACTACTTTTTGAATTACAAGAGGAATTAGCTTCTAAATATATTTTTAATGGATTCCTTGCATCTTTATGATCAAAATTGATATTTTACATGTATTGATCCGAGCTACCAATAAACAGATATGAATTTTGCAATATTTCACTTACTTGGACCAATCACCGAGCGCCACATCATCTCCTCCATGCAACGTAGCCTATTTTAGAAAACATAACACAATTACATTTATACCCTCACGTAAGTGGTTGGTTCTTCATACCCTAGAGGGGAAATTTCATCGAACGCCACCCAACCTTCTTCCTCCTCGCGCAACCCTAGCGTTGCCGACTACAGCGGATTGGGGGAGGGTCTCCTCCCTCCATCCTTGGATCCTCGGGCACCCGCAAAGGACCCATTGCCTCCGCCACACCTGCAGAGGCCCCCAACTGCGGTCGGGGTGGATGGAGTCGATCTCACCAACCTACTCATGTGGATGAACCTTGTAGCCAAGCTACGGATGTTGCGTAGCCAAGCTATGGGGTGCAGGGATGATTATCGTCCATCCCCATGTCGTCGAGGGAACATCACACCTCCATAATGATGACTCCACTGCTCCCATTGCTCCAGGGATAACTTTACTTCTCTTGGTTAGGGTTTGAATGAAGAAGAAGAAGGAGAAGAGAGAGAGACATGTGGGATCTCTTTGGGCTCGACCATGGGCTCTACCCTTATATAGGGGAGGGTAACGAAGCCCTAGGATGACTATCCATGAGTTAACAAGTCCCTTTCCTAATAGGAACCCAAGTTCCTTCATTAGGAAGCAAACTTCTCCCTCTTAATCATCTTCTTAAAAAAACATATTTACTGGATATTTAGGAATTCAAAAATCCTCTCTCTTGTTCTCATTATGCTTTACTTTTAATCCATTGGCATGAAATTATACTTTCTTATAGTAGAAAATACCTCTTTTTAACAATACCACAAAATTCATTAATTATGTATCACATTATGCTCTTATTTTGTATTATTTGTATTTTCTCTTTCTTTTTCTCTATTGGGGCTCCTTGGACCCAATAAACTCTAATATTTTGAAATCGTTTTTAGTGGATACTCGTTATCCATCTAGATGCATCTATATCCATTATTTCTCATTATCTTATTTATTAAAATATCTCTTTTCGAGGATTTCTCTTTATCTCTCTTTTTATTTTCCTTTTTGGAATTCCTTCTAACATTAGAAACCTTATGGATAAGAAAATCTACCAAAGATGACTCAATCATACCTCTTTCCACTTATTTCCCATATTTTATCATTGTCTCCAATTTCTTTCTTAATAAAGAAATATTTAATTGATATTTTCTTTTCTTGTTGCATTATCTTTGCAACTTTGGACTCTTTGGGACCCAAGGAACCCAAGAGGCACGAAATCCTCCTTTGGATAATATTCCCTTACCTTCTACAGGTTTCTACATCTTTCTTTTCTCCATTTCTTATTTACTCATTTAATAATGGAGTTTCCATTGTCTTTTCCTTGTTATTGGGCCCAATAGCCAATAAAGCCCATAAAACAACCAACAAGGCTATTTAAACGAAATCCTTTTTATTCAAAACGAATTATATCATTATTTGTTCAAATATCTTTAATAGGAGAAATTACATTTCTCACCAAAAGAATCCAAAAATTGTGGTTGTAACATCCTTCCCCTCTTATAGGAATTTTTCCCTCAAAATTCCCTCAAACATACAAACATGCAGGATAAGACTTTTCCATGTCCATCATTGGCCCCTATATGGCTTTACCCTATCTATGGCGCTTCCAAAGAACCTTTATCATCACATATTCTTTTCTCTGAGTTCTTTCACCTTGGCATCTAGAATCCTCACAGGTGACTCAGGTCATTTCAGCCTCCCTTGGGGCTCACTAGGTTCATTGCTCAACACATGGCTTGGGTACCTCACATAGTGCTCTAAATTGGACACATGAAACTCATCACACATCACATTATCCTGAGGGGTAAGTCTATACACATGCATCTCCACCAATCCATCTCAAATGGACCCATGTATCGGGGACTCATCTATCTCAGCTCTAGCTCAGAGGGGTCATATTTTCATATCACATATTCTCCCATAGTGAACTGCATGTTAGTCTACTTTGCATCAGCTCATGACTTCCGTCGCCCATGGGCTCTCTTTTAGCCATTGCATGATCAAAGCAACTTCACCTGCACACACTATGGTCCTTTTCCGACCTTTGCGAGGTCCCTTCACCAACATCATCCTAATGAAGTGGTGACCGACACAACCTCTCTTATAGAGCTTCTTATATCCCGATACTGGCTATGGTGGTTATCATCACAACTTTCATAGGACGAAAATTGTACCCATATATTTCCCAGAGCAAACACATATGCTCTCATCAGACCCTCTAGTCTGGATCATGCTAACATCAGTTAGGGGTGATAAGTTGTACTAACATCAAGTTCTTCATGTATCTACTTCCACTTCATGGAAGTGAAACTTTAGGTCATACTCAAGAACCTTTGAACTTGCATCATTGTGTAGTTGAACCATCTCTCTTATATGTAGCTCAACCGGATCTGTCTTCCGACGGTACTCTCTCTTTCTCTTTAGACTATGTCACCTAGGTAAGGCGATCTACCATTGCACTTTGACCTTCTTCGGTCCATGGGAGACTTACCTCTACATCCATAGTGATGAATTCCCATTCCCTCTCAGGGACTTTTATCCTCTATATCCACTTAATGGGCTATTGGCATTCGTCCTTCACCTCCTAACATGCATGGTGACATGCCACATGCAATTTCGTACATTTCTTAGGCATCCAAAGTACTACTACCACTTATTATCTTAGTAGTACTATGGTGTATGGTGAACTTAAAATCATGATCTCATGTATGTCAATATTCCTCAAGGTTGATTCCTCAAAAACCCTAAAACACTCTTGTCAGGGTTTCCTCACCTCCTTTTCCATAAAAGTGCATCTAAGGTTCTACAGCCATCCTTCCTCCATGACAAGCCCTAGGCTGGCTAACTAAGCAACCACTAACTCGATCAATGATCTTGTTACAACTGAGTGTTAGCCAAACATATCTCACAAACATAGGGTTCACCTAACCACCTCTTCCAGCCTCCAGCTAAACTAGGCAGTTGCATCTCAACCAGAGCATCCATTACTACCTTTCATCTTTATATATAAGGTAATGTTGGAGACATACACCTCCCTACATTCCACTTATCATCTCATCTCAGACTCTAAGTCGACCTTCATCAAGGAACTTAGAGCTCATTCTCTTGGTTATCAAACTCTACCTTGTATAGTTCATAAGTTCCACATAGCTCATGATAAAAACATCCTTACAAGATGACTACCTTAATTCTCTTAGTGTTTGTAAACCATCCTTGCATCGTTCACTCCACAAGGGTATGTTATCATCTCTGTCCTCATACCTCATGGCAACGTTCCAACTCACATCATCTTTATCCTTGGTGTATGGCATGTGTACTGTCCTATCTCTCACTCCCATAACAAGAGGAAATAAGCATTTGGCTGCAGTCCAAATACAAAGTTCTTCCCATTCCAAGAGTAGAGATGGTACATCCCACCTTGCCAGTACACCTTCAAATCTATGTTGAAACATGCAACATATGTCTCTAAATCACGATCATCTTGATATCAAAGTTACTTCCATGGAAAACTGATCTCAAATCTACTTGGGTCCACACACAATCCTTGGTCATCTCCTCTAGGTCTGTAGGGTGTCGGCACTTTTGGGGTCATCCCTTTGCCCTTATGCATCAGAGAGTGCCCTCCTCATCTTCCCTTTGGGTCCCATGGGTACATGAAGATGATCAATCTCCTAACCCATGGCCCTCAGACAATGATAGTTGTTACCTCTCGACCCTATGGTCATGTGCAACTAGGAAATTAGGAAACTCCTACTCTCATCGGTCTTATCTCTACTTGACCCTAGGATAGACTTAGGATTCCAACATGGTACATATCCAACTTAGAACATTACCCAAGTCTCCATCATCTCTCTCTGCATTCGTGGTCTGACTTACATCGTTTCATAGGGATCATGGTGACCTACCTGCCTCAGTCAGGCCCCATCCTCATGCACTTAGAGATGATTATCTATGGGTTTGTAGGTTCATTCTCATACTATGTACTCTCCACTTAGCTTCTCAAGATTCTATGAGACCTCTTAAGGTTACCTCTGATCCAACAAAAGTTGATTCATACCCTACAAAGGGTCCTCTCCCAGGATGGGAGGAAACTATCTCTTGATAACAACAAAGGTCACAAACATCCTTATGTCTAGGGTTCACATCGACATGAGCATGCTTAAGGCATGTAGCTAACAAATACACTACTTACTAAACCATGCTAGGTCTTCATGTAGGTCATACATGTTCTCGTTCCTCAACATTGGACCATCAACATACATACATATGTCACCAACCTATTAGTTGGGGGTTCATCAACCATATACCTTAAACCAAGGGGTTCCCATTCCTTAAAACACGAGGAGTGTCATGCTCGAATCTATAGAAACTCAATTCTCATCATGAACATCAGGTACACCACTTCCCCCCTTAGGTCTAGGAACCCTTGGTTCACTTTTCTGATGTCCAACTGCATGCCCAACCTTTTAACTAAAAACCAAGCATATACAAAGTATGGCATGCACTTCCTATTATCCTTCTACTCAAGCAACACCTCAGATTCGAGTCCTCCTCAAGGACAACCAACTAGGTATAAGGCCTAACAACTTGTTACCAAGCTTCCTCAGGGTCTAAGGAACTCTTCTTCCTATACTTAGAAGGTCAGCACTTACGTCCTCTGCTCATAGGTTCCAGCAGCTTCATCTTTCTTCTTAGGGTTTGGTTCTTCTAAAGGCAACCAAGATACCATAAGTATCTAGGGATCATACACGACGCAACCACAACCATCCACTTAGGTCGCATCATCCTCAACTTCTCAGGGTTTCTCCTAGCTTGGAGTCTAAACTTCCAACCTTCTTGCATGGGTCCTTCTCTCTCTCTCTAGAGTTAACCCTACAACAACCTTACTACCAGAGGTCCTCTCTCTAAGGTGGATCACACTCACAAGTGTACACATACATGAGTGGAATCTATGTTTGCCCAAGATTATCCATAATTCTTCATGCTTATCTCATAAGCTATCCAACATATCCTCCTGGCCAGGGCTCAACCTACTTCCAGTACTACTGTTGGGTGCATACTATGCCATGCTCATATAAGCCCATAGGGTTTCTATATGGTCATCACTAACCTCATCAATGAAGGAGATATCCTTCACTATATCATGCACGACCCTTCCCAGGGTTAAGTTGCCAAAGGTACTAGGTCGTCCAACCTCACATGGCTCATATCATCATGGGTATCCAAACCAAAAGCATGTCCACCCACACACCTGGTCTACCATGATATCTAACTCATCGTGTCATCCCTCTCTAACCACCACTTAGGGTTAGGGTTAGCATCATCCTCAGAGGATGTTCCAGGTATCTACCTTTAATGGAGATCTTTGCCTCCAAGACCAACTCTCTACTCGTCCTCCTGACTAGAGGGTCTAACCTCAGGTCTCTCATGACAACACATGTCATACGACCTAAGCATTTAACTACTCTTTAGTTTATGCTTAAACTATTAAGCTTATGTCCATGACATCTTATTTACATGCTTTTTATTAATTTTGGTGGAGGATTCATTAACCTTATCATGTATACCCTGACCTCAAGAGGGTGAGGAAAAGAGAGAAAAACCCTAAACCTCATAATCTTAACATAATTAGGGTTGAGAAGGGATGAAAATAGATGAGAGAGTCCTAAAGGTATCTTATTTTGAGTCAAATCCTAAGACATTAGCCAGGCAGTCACATAGATTCAGGAGTCCTCGTATTCCGACTAGCGGTGCGGAGAAAAATATTGCCAGCCCCCGGAAGTGATCCTTTTCTAGACACCTTTGTCTTTCACAAAATACTCTAATAACTCCCTCGGTTCTATGGAATTTGTAAAATTTAATAATTACTAAAGATTAAATGAGGAACCAATGCTCTGATACCAAACGTAATGACCCCGCCTCCCAGTAACCCCCAATTAAGGGAGACCAAGAGGTCAGAGTCATTATCCCAGTTTCTCAGATCAAAGGTTTGACTAATAATTAGTAATAATTATTAAATTCTACCATGACTATACTGAAAGCTAGAATAAAATAAAACTTTGCATACCTTTTTTTTTCAAAAACTTGGATATCTAACTTCTATCCACAACCAGAGTCTATTCTAACTAATCCCCCTTGCACTTTATTTCTTATTTTTACAATATGCCACTTTACTATTTGTCCTTTTCAATTGTACCTAAAAAGTTGACAAACAAAACTTCGGTCAGCATTAATGAATATGTCGGTATGTGGGGGAAACAATAATCGTGCAATTAACTATAACATCATATTGCAAGCAATTATGGTTTAAGAAACAACTTTACGTTTTAAGCATAACTGCTCAATCCGTACATACCCTAGCCCTTGCGTTGTCCCTGTAGTGGACCTGGATGCTACCTTCCTTATGGTAGATCCCCATTAAACCCCTCATGATCCTACCTAACAGGTGAATCAATTTCTAGGGTTGAGTCGCATGGAACTATCCATAGGTAGCCCACTCCTTAACTCATGGGGTGCTAAAGAGTCACATGGCACTACACATGGGTAGCCCAATTCCTAACTCATGATAACCTGATGTCCTACTTAACAACTAGGCCTTGTACCAGGTTGCCCTTTTCATCATTAGCAAAGCCACATAGGAGTACTAGGATATGAGCTAGTTTGGTATACACATTTAAGGTGATAATCGTAGTCACTTTATAGTTGCATGAAATAAAAGTCATACAAGCGGTTATTTTCAGGAAACCGATAAAACATCCGGGAATCACCGCGAAACTAAAGCGATTAACCATAAGCGTAACCACATACATGATCCAGAGCAACTTGATGTCCAAGCAATAATATTCAAGAACAATCAAATAAGCAATCATCTATATCTTGAAATTAATGCTATTCATCCAAGTGTTATAGTTTATCCAAAACATTCTTAAGATAGACTTGGATTCCATCTTAGGATTTCTAGGCCACCTTTAGGGTTTCATTAGGGTTTTAGCCTCCATAATGATTTTATCACTTTTAATGCTCTTTTAGTTCACAAACCCTAATTTCAACATCATAGGCACAATTATCATCTTTGGTTTCTTTCAAATTGACAACTCATATTTCATTATAGTTCAATTCATATATGAACTCTATTTATCACTAATTCCACATTTATCCATTAGAAAACTCTAATTACCTTATTAAGGGTATTTATCCACAATTAGAAACTTTTATACTCAAAATAGCTTAGAATCATCATATCTCAGCTTTATTCATGGATTTGAACAATTAAAGTCATAATTACCAAGATTAGGGTTTCAAGGCCCATTAAAGCATATTCATGTATATGGAACCCTAAATTAATCCAATTACGTGTAAAGTTCATCCTTTTAGATCTTGATGTGTATTTTTATAATAAACATGTTAATATCAACTTTAATCATCCATATAACCCTTCTCAATACATTAATCATCTCAAATTAGGGTTTCTTAATCATTAATGCATTAAAGTTGATAACTTCCACTACTTTTCAAATTGCAAGAGGAATTAGCTTCTAAATATATTTTTTATGGATTCCTCACATCTTTGTTATCAAAATTGATATTTTACATGTATCGATCCGAGCTACCAATAAGAAGATATGAATTTCACAATATTTCACTTACTTGGACCAATCACCGAGCGCCATGTCATTTCTTCCATGCAACGTAGCCCATTTTAGAAAACATAACACAATTACATTTATACCCTCGCATAAGTGGTTGGTTCTTCATACCCCATAGGGGCACTTTTGTATAAAGCCACCCGACCTTCTTCCTCCTTGCTCAACCCTGGCGCTGCAGACTGCCGCGGTTCGAGGGAGGGTCTCCTCCCTCCATCCTTAGATCCTCGGGCACCTGCGAAGGCCCCATTGCCTCATCCGCCCTCCACAACACCTTCGGAGGCCCCAAGCTGCAGCCGGGGTGGCTGGAGTCACGCTCTCCAGCCTTCTCATGTGGCCGACCCTTGTAGGAAAGTTGCAGCTACCGCGCAAGGACGAGAGGTGCGGGGATTATTGTCATTCATCCCCAGGTCATCGAGGGAACATCGGACCTCCATCATGATGACTCCACCGCTCCCATTGCTCTAGGGATAAATTTACTTCTCTTGGTTAGGGTTTGAACAAATAAGAAGAAGGAGAAGAGAGAGAGTCGCTTGGGATCTCTTTGGGCTCGGCCATGGGCCCTACCCTTATATAGGGGAGGGTAACGAAGTCCTAGGATGACTATCCATGAGTTAACAAGTCCCTTTCCCAATAGGAACCCAAGTTCCTTCACTAGGAAGAAAACTTCTCTCTCTTAATCATCTTCTTAAACAAACATATTGATTGGATATTTAGGAATTCGAAAATCCTCTCTCTTATTCTCTTTATGCTTGAATTTTAATCCATTGGCACAAAATTATACTTTCTTATAGTAGAAAATACCTCTTTTTAACAATACCATAAAATTCATTAATTATGTATCACATTATCCTCTTATTTTTTATTATTTGTATTTTCTCTTTCTTTTTCTCTATTGGGACTCCTTGGACCCCAACAAACTATAATATTTCGAAATCCTTTTTAGTGGATACTCGTTATCCTTCTAGATGCATCTATATCCATTATTTCTCATTATCTTATTTATTAAAATATCTCTTTTCGAGGATTTCTCTTTATCTCTCTTTTTATTTTCCTTTTTGGAATTCCTTCTAATATTAGAAACCTTATGGATATGAAAATCCACCAAAGATGACTCAATCATACCTCTTTCCACTTATTTCCCATATTTTATCATTGTCTCCAATTTCTTTCTTAATAAAGAAATATTTAATTGATATTTTCTTTACTTGTTGCATTATCTTTGCCACTTTGGACTCCTTGGGACCCAAGGAACCCAATCGGAATGAAATCCTCCTTTGGATAATATTCCCTTGCCTTCTAGAGGTTTCTACATCTTTCTTTTCTCCATTTCTTATTTACTGATTTAATAATGGAGTTTCCTTTGTCTTTTCCTTATTATTGGGCCCAATAGCCAATAAATCCCACAAAACAACCAACAAGGCTATTGTAAACGAAATCCTTTTTATTCAAAACAAATTATATCATTATTTGTTCAAATATCTTTAATAGGATACATTACATTTCTCACCAAAAGAATCCAAAAATTGGGGTTGTAACACAAGGGATGTTTAGGGATAGCTGGTGACTCTTTTCTAGGATATAATTCAAGGGATCTATAGGTGGTTTTTTCAAATTGTTTACTTATGTAAAAAACCAATGGTTTTACCTTCTTAACAATCCAATGGTTCTAGGTTGATGATGTGGTATGTTTGTATGTTTTGAATGATGTTGAAACCAATGGAGGTTTGCCCATATTTATGTAAGTCTTACCATTACCCTCATATGACTAGAATTGATAATCACCATAATGTTTTAACGGAACTATTACAGAAATGGCTTATAACATCACATTTAAAGGTGTCGGTTGTATACAAAAACTGATGCCTAAACCGTACAACGTCGGGCAAATAATGAAACCTACATATATCTATGAAGGGCGACCAGACACGGGTATCGCTTTTTATTTAACGTTGGTTCCCAAATAAGAAACCGACGCTAAAAATTGACTGCCAAATCCAAATTTTCGAGCAAAAAAATTACCTCTAAAATTTAACATACAACGTCGGTTATTAACCAAAAAACCGACGACTATAGGTTTTCTGCAAAATAGAAATTTGACCAATTTGTGTCGTCGACTATCTTACACTAACCGACACCGATGTGTTTTCGTGCGTTTAACTGCAAAAATTTTCACCACCATATAGCGTCAGTTTTTACAAGGAAACCGGCGACTATGGTCTTAATTGGAGAACATTTATTTTTGTCGGCATATATATATAGACGTCGGTGTTTCTTGTTTTAACCGACAACTATAAGCGAATAGAAGTGTCAGTTTTTTGTTGGTAACCGACGCCTATAGTTTTAAGCATCAGTGGTTTCTAATAATCGACGCCTATTGTTAAATTAACAACACCCGCACGAGCCAGACTCTTCCCCTTTCTCTATTTCATTCATATTGATTGAGGGTTTAGGGTCCGGCGATGATTCATTTGCTCACCGCCGCTAGCTGCTCCTACACCTCCATTTGCTGGTCCTCCGGCCGCTGCGCTCCACGCTGGCCGCCGCCACGAAGGCCCTCTCTACTCGTCGGCCACCGCCCTAGCTCGATCAGCTGCTCGCCCACCCTCTCTGCTCGCCCGCCCTCTCTGCTCACCGCGTCTGCTCTGCACCTGCTGGTCGGCACCGCCGCTCTCTGGAGCTCCTCGCCTGCTCGCTGCTCTCGCACCTGCTGGTCGCAGCCACCGTTCGAGGTACCTTCTTCCTCCTCTTCTCCCTCGTGGTGGTGAGCTGACTTGATGGTGGTGGGAAGCATTTTTGTTGTGTCACTATTGTTGCTACTGTTTCTTCTTATTGTGATGTTGACAGTGGTAGGGTGTGAGTAAATTCATTTATTAAGTCAATCCTTAAACCGCTAGTAGATCGGATATGTATACGAGTGTGCTCATCGAAACAGTAGGATTTTTTAAAGGGAGTGGCTTTTTAGATTAAATGACTGCAGAAGACATAATATTAACTCTAGCATAATCTCATGCGTAGGTGATATTAATCTTTGAGATATTAATTTTTTCTCAGACCCAGGTGATATTTTGTTGGATTTAAATATGATTGGGCATTATTAGGAGTAAATCTTGGATAGTTCTCGGTTTGGGACTGTTCTTGAACACTTAATCTCACTTAGGATGTAAGTGTATAATGTGTATTGGGTTTTCAAAAAAAATTTGGTAGCATTTCCCCATTTGTTCTCTAAGTACATATGTACTTGGAGAACATCGGGGAAATGCTGCCGAAATTTTCTTAAAAACCCAATACACATTATACACTTACTAGTGAGATTAGGTGTTCAAGAATGGGATAGGTGGTACACATTTATTATATATAAAAATGACAACACATGTATTTGTTGACCTAGAAACCCATCCAAGATTTACTCATTAGGAGTAAATCTTGGATAGTCCCCAATTCAGGACTGTTCTTGAACACCTAATCTCACTTAGGATGTAAGTGTATAATGTGTATTGGGTTTTCAAGAAAATTTCAATAGCATTTCCCTATTTGTTCTCTAAGTACATATGTACTTGGAGAACGGCGGGGAAATGCTACCGAATTTTTTTTGAAAACCCAATACACATTATACACTTACTAGTGAGATTAGGTGTTTAACAATGGGATAGGTGGTACACATTTATTATATATAAGAATGACAGCACATGTATTTGTTGGCCTAAAGTTTTAACCATGCATAAATTCTAATGTGTTAACCCTAGACCCTAATCTTGTTGTAATATATACTTATTTTCTCTTTGATCATAGAATGGATAGATCATGGATGTCCATTCGCAATCGCTGCACCCTAGAGTTTATTTCTAGTCTTGATCAGTTTATTAGATTTGTTGAGGAACATAGGAAACAACCTGGAGATAGGTTCTACTGCCCATGTAGGCATTGCGGTAACAACTTGAAAGTCATCACTAGTGACGAAATCAAAAGTCATGTCATGTGCTACGGGATTGTACAAGGCTATACAGAATGGCACTGGCATGGAGAGATTTCAAACCCAAAACATGTGGATGTCGATAGCAATGCTTGTGTGGAAGAAGAAATTGCCTCCGATGACGTAGATGTGAATGAACCAGTTCCAGTAGACATCGTTGATGTGATGCTGGATAGTTGTGGGGTAGAGCACACCGATCCACCTCCCATGTTTAGAAAAATTGTGCATGATGTTGAGATACTGTTACACAAAGGTTGTACTAAGTTTACGAAGCTTAGCGCTGTGTTGAGATTGTATAAGCTGAAAGCTAACAATAGATGGAGCGACAAAAGCTTCACGTCATTATTGTCTTTGTTGAAAGAAATGCTTCCTGAAGGAAATTAGATGCCAATCTCAACATACCAGGTAAAGAAATTGTTGTGCCCAATGCGAATGGAGGCCAAGAAGATACACACATGCCTGAATGATTGTGTATTATTTCAAAAGGACTATGTGGATTTGAAAGATTGTGTAAAATGTGGTGCGTCACGGTATAAATTGATGGCTTCGGGGGGAGTCCAAAATTGGTTCTCCTGCCAAGGTGATGTGGTATCTACCTATAATATCACGGTTTCAACACTTGTTTGCCAATCTGATAGATGCGAAGAATTTGAGGTGGCATGCAGATGTTAAGAAAAATAATGATGCGATCCTACGACATGCATCTGATTCCCCATAGTGGAAGAAGATTGATCTATTATACCCTGAATTTGGTGAAGAAGTCAGGAATCTAAGACTTGGGCTTTGTACAGATGGGATGAATCTGTACGGGACATTGAGCAGCCAACATAGCACTTGGCCAGTCATGCTTGTTATATACAATCTTCCTCCCTGGTTGTGTATGAAAAATAAGTACGTAATGTTGTCGTTGTTGATATCAGGCCCTAAACAACCTGGAAATGATATCGATGTTTATCTTGAACCTCTGATTGATGACTTAAAGAAACTCTGGGGTGAAGGTGTGATGACCTATGATGCTTCACGAAGAGAGACATTTTGTTTGCATGCTATGTTGTTTTGCATTATTAATGACTTTCCAACATATGGGAATTTGTCTGGATATAGTGTCAAAGGAGCTAAAGGTGTCCTATATGTGAAGAGAACACTGATTCAACAAGACTAAAACATGGTGGTAAGACTGTATATCTCGATCATCGAAGGTTTCTTACAAAATTCCATTCGTATCGTAGGAAGCACAAAGCATTCAATGGATTGAATGAGGAACGGAGTGCACCTAAACCTATACCAGGGGAGGTTGTTTATGAAAGAGTAAAAGACTTTGTCAATGAATTTGGTAAGAGATAAAAATGTACTATGTCCACACGGAGTGATAAATCTTTATTCAAGAAGAAGTCAATATTTTGGGATCTTCTTTATTGGAGTTCTTTGACAGTCAGGCATTGTATCGATGTCATGCACGTTGAGAAAAATTTTTGTGATAGTGTCATTGGTACTTTGTTGAATATACCAGGTAAGACTAAAGATGGGATAAAATCCAGACTGGACCTACGTTAAATGGGAATAAGGTCAGAATTAACATAATTACGTGAAATGGGAAATCGGAGAACATACTTACCTCCCGCTTGTTACGCATTGTCTAGAAAGGAGAAGAAAGCTTTTTGTGAATGTTTGGTAAATGTTAAGGTGCCACAGGGTTACTCATCCAACATCCATAGATTGGTATCAATGAAAGATCTAAAGTTGATAGGTCTTAAATCTCATGATTGTCACAATCTAATGCAACAAATATTGTCTGTGGCAATTCGATCTATATTGCCGAAGCATGTCAGGTTTGCAATCACCAGACTTTGTTTCTTTTTCAACAGTCTATGCAGCAAAGTTATTCACCCTGATACTCTCGATAATTTGCAAAGAGAAGTGGTTGTTACCCTATGTCATCTTGAGATGTATTTTCCTCCTTCGTTCTTTGATATCATGGTACATCTTGTTGTCCACTTGACTAGGGAAGTGAAAATGTTGGGACAAGTTTTCTTGCAATGGATGCATCCCTTTGAACGATACATGAGTGTTTTTAAAAGTGATGTTCGAAACCGTTATCGGCCTGAAGGGAGTATTATTGAGGGTTATGTGGCGAGAGAGGTTATGGATTTTTGCAATGACTTTCTCAGTGGTAATGACACTCCTGGTAATGACAAGAATATTGAGGAGCAATTTGGCAAAGGAATTTTGGGATCACGGGTGAAAGTAATCAGCCATGAGCAGTTGGAACAAGGTCACTTGTATATTTTACACAACATGAATGAAGTGAGTGTTTATATCGAGGAACATACCAATTTCATCAAGAGATAATATCCTCGAGCCAATACAATGTGGCTTGCTAGAGAGCATAATAGGACATTTATTAAGTGGTTTGAAGATAAAGTCTTACATCAACTATCTCAAACACCAGATGATATTACTGAAACTATCAAATGCCTTGCCTTTAAACCAAAATTGAATGTTATATCTTATGAAGGGTATGACATTAATGGATTCACATATTACACAAAGCGCCAAGATGATAAGAGTGTTATCCAAAACAGTGGGGTCACCCTTCAAGCGTCGACTATGTTTTTTGCAAGTGCAAAGGATAAGAGTCCACATGTAGCTAAAATGTCATATTACGGTGTGATTGAAGACATATGGGAGTTTGACTACATAGATTTCAGAATTCCACTCTTCAAAAGTAATTGGGTTGATAACACCAAAGGAGTTATAGTGGATGAATTGGGTTTCACTTTAGTGAACATTGAAAAGATTGGCGAGAAGGGTGAACCATTCATATTGGCATCACAGGAGAAACAAGTATTTTATATCAATGATCCTACAAATAAAAATGGTCGGTTGTTCTTCATGGTAAAATACAGTTCATTGAAGATCCTATAGATGAAGAAGAGTACTATGATAAGTATGATGACTCCAGTCCATTCTCAGTTGGGTTGCCAAAACCAGCAAATATTGAAGCTAATGATGACTTGTATGTGCGCGGAGACCACAATGAAGGATTGTTAATTGATAAAAAATTGCAATATTAGAGGCATGTTTATATTTTTTTATATGTTTTATTTTTCTAAATGTGAACTTTACAATGTGAATTACTTTACAATGTGAATTTTACAATATGAATTACTTTACAATGTGAACTTTATAATGTGAGCTTTATAATGTGAATTACTTTACAATTTGAACTTTACAATGTGAATGTGAACTTTTAGATGGTTGAGCATTCTCCTGATGACCGTGCTGATGATTACCGTGAGGGTGAGGACATCAATGCGCCGCCTCACAATGTAAGTTTTAAAAATATATCATATATTTATATCTATATGTCCATTTATAGTTATATCCTGTAAGTGTGTTTATTTTGTCAAATTTTAGGTTGATGATGCACATGTACCCTCTGAAGCACTTGAGGCTCTTAACGAGCAGCACCAAAAAGTTGACAAGAGAAGGGGCATCACTATGATGAAGAAGTTAATAGCACAAAGGGGCAATGGACCCAAACTTGTTGTGGATTTTGATAATGCAGGAAATGCAATTGGAGTGAATCACAATTCGTTTGTTTCATATCTTGGGTATGTTACTCATATCCATTGTGGTTGTAAGATAGATTCTTGGCATAGAGTTCCTAAGGGGAAGAAAGACGTAATATGGAAGGATTTATGCGTGAGTTATTATTAATTTGCAATTCTATTTTGTAGATTACTAATTTTTTGGATACTAGCTAGTTAATAGCAATTCTATTTTGCAGAGTATATTTGCATTGGATGAAAAGTTGCATCGTAAATGCATGATGCAACGCTGTGGGAGAGTCCTAAGGAACTATAGGACAAATCTCACCCGAGAATACATAAAAGAAGGTGACAAGAGGAAGAAGATAGCTACTGAATAGTGGAACTTCCTGGACTAAGAAGAATGTGACGTGTTTGTTGCTTCAAGAAAAACTGATGAATTCAAGGTATTAGGCGTCACTCCCGATTTAATTAATATACGTTGTATTCACCTATTCGAGATTAACATTTAGTGTTACTAACCAAATCATTAATGTGCATACTAACTAGGCCCTCAGTGAGGCGCAAAGAGCAAGGCATGCACTGAATGTGCATGACCACACAATGGGTCCAAAGGGGTATGCAGGCATTTGCCAAAGACTACAGGATGAGTCTACTTCTCAGTCTGTTGCTACTCAGGAGTCCTCTACTATAGGTACCACACATCTACCTCACCATTATGTCTGGATAGCTGGGAGGAAAAATCAGAAGGGAGAAATAAGGAAGCTCACAACTACCGAGGCGGTTGCAACAATAGTAAAATACAACTCTTAGAGAAATCATTCGAATATTGATTATTTATGGTGTTTACTTAATTACAAATTTTTATTTTGGCGATTAGCGAGAGCTGCATGAGCTGAGGAAACAAGGCAAGTTCATCCCTGAGGGCACAAGGGATGAGTTGACAGTTGCTCTGGGTAACCCAGAGCATCTTGGACGTGTTAGGGCTATAAGCACTGGTGTGGGCATCAAAGCGTTCTTTGGGCCATCCCAACGCAAACATGTCCCAAAAGTGAGAATTTCACAAGAAGAGGTAACCTATTCTTTTCTTTAGAATGCTACTGTAAAAGAGAATTCAATAATCAGAAGCTAATGTTTCTTTTATCCATGTATAGGTAGATAAGATAGTTGATAGGAGAGTCGATGAAGTAGTTGATAAGAGAATCAAGGAAGCAGTTGATAAGACACTCCATGAAGCAATGAGCAAGTGGCAGGCATCTCTGACTGCCACTCAGTAGACAGTACCTATGGAGTCCCGCTCTACTCCTACTGTAGAGGTTGGGAGTAATCCTGTAGACCCACCACCTAGCACATCCGCTGTAAGTATTTTTATGACATAGTAACTAGTCTTTTCAAGTATATATGTATATAACATTCTTTACACAAATTTGTAGGGGTTGAAGCCATGCCATCTAAAAAGTAAAGAATATGTCATTGTAGAGGCGTCGGCTTACCCATCCCTACCAGGGGAAATGTTTCATGGGTCTCCATTACCAGCTAGTTGGGTTCGTGTGAGCCCGCTACGTATATTCCAGGATTGGATGGATCTTCCATTGCCATATGCCCACCCAGATTATGAAACGCTTGGTGAGGCAGAAGGCGGAGTGATATTGTGGCCAAAAGTGGATGTCCTCTATACTGAAACTGTATGGTAAATTTACATTACGTTAAATTATTAGTGTGTGTATATGATGTCAATTCATCTGAAATTATATATATATACAGGTTAAAAAGAAGACACCTAGAGCATCTAGGCCTCCACCTCCACCTCTTACATTACCAAGTTGGGTTCCACAGTACCTACCTATCCTGTTAGGTCCTAATTGTAGGGGTATGGAAATATGGTTAGGCAAACATGATATAAATTGCCCTATAACTATTTCTATAGATGCGGATGTTGCAGGTCAATCATACGAAAGCAAACTATTTATACAAGATATTTTGGAGTTGTTTTGATATGATTGGCTGAATACATCTGTGATAGAGCTATGGATCAGGTGAGATCTTCTTTATACATCCATATACCTTGTGTAGGATCTGGTGATCTGGTTTCTTATATTTTAATGCATACGTAATACATGTTTTGCAACTACTTAGACAAGATATGTGTAGATTTTTCATTCGAACATGTAGGATTTTTTATTCCATCTTTGATTATTCTAGTAGCTAAAGACCCTTCCTCAGTTCAACAATACTGTTGTGATGCTTTTACAAATTTTGCTCAAAATAACAAGACGGTGATAATAGCTCCATTCAATGTGGAGTAAGTTTACTTTGCTTATAATTTGGACTTAAGAAAATTACATTTTTATTGTGGATTTTGAGTTATTAATTTTTAACTTTTTACCTCTAGTGGTATGCATTGGGAGTTACTAGTTATTGTCCCCGAGACGTTCACTATCTATTATCTAGATCCTAAGGGGACTAAATTGAATTCAAAATATGGACACAATGAAAATGGCATTATTCTGGTGAGAAATATTTCATTTTCATATTCGTTAACATATGTTATTACATTACTATTTAATTATGCAATGTACGGTGTTACATTAACATGTAGGGGTTTAGATGAGTTCAAAAAGGCTGGAGGAAAGGTCCCCAGGAAAAAGAATCATCCAATAATTTGGAAGAACATGGAAGTAAGTTCCCGACTGCAATGTATATATTATTTATGTGAACAATGCTTAATTAGTTGTATTTTTTAATATTTTTTATGTTTCAATTTATAGTGTGCTACACAAGACAATAGATGGGCATGTGCATACTATGTGATGCGATTTATGCACATGATTATCAAATATGTCGCAGTGGACATCGATACCATTCCTGAGGTATTATATACAGTCTCATTAGATAATATGAAATATATCAATCTTATTTATATATTATTAATTATATATATATACATCATTCTCTTTGCAAGTGTTTAAAATTGACCACACTACAGGAAAGGCCTTACTAGATGTACATGCTCCCTATATAACGGAAGAATTAAATGATGTAAGAGAAGAATGGGTAAAAGTCATACAAGTAGTTGGGTTTTTAAAATATAATTGGGATGTTGATAGCGATTAATGACTAAAGAATGATATTTTGTAAATGAATTTCTGAATTGTAATATGTGTGAATGTTTCTACATGTATGAATGTTTCTACATGTGTGAATATGAAAATGAATGAAATTGTTGGTTGCTATATGAATGTTTCTACATGTGTGCATGTGAAAATGAATGGAACTACAGATTGCTACATGAATGTTTCTACATGTGTGAAAATCGAATGGAACTGCAGGTTGCTAAATGTGTGAAAATTAATGTTGTTAATTTTGCAGGTTTGTGGCATGTTGTTGGCGGATATCAATAGATGTCATAAAACCTGCAGTTCATAACTGAACTGCAAGTTTCTCATCCTGCGATCAGCCACAGCAGGCCTGCAGACTGATTAAAAAAAAACATACAATAGGCATCGGTTATTTGAAAAAAAACCGATGACACATGCTTACAATGTCGGATAATAGCTAAAACCGACGCCTAATGAGACCAGACACCACGGCTGTGCTGGCCAACACAGTCGTGGCAGCAGGTGATATGGCGTCGGTTATCAATAAAAAACTGACGCTGATTGTGCCCTAAATGGCACCCTTTCTGTAGCGCGAAGGTTTATGGCGTCGGTTTCAAAATTAATAACCGACGCCTATACCCCCTTGTTGGCGTGTTTTTAGTGGCGCACAAAGGGTTGTGGCATCGGTTTGAAAACCGACGCCTAACAGTTTTCCTTTTAGCTGCGCCCACATAGGTGTCGCATTAAAACAGACACTAAAGGCCTTAAATAACTGACACTAAAGGTCGGTTATGTATTAGTGCGGGTAACCCTAATGAAGTATATCTTGTTACTCCTAACCCTAATATAACCAAGTGATGATGATTGATTATGAACAGTCCCTTGAATGATTAATAGAATAATGGAGGGCTCTCTTATTGTTGATGAAACCCTAGTATGCTATAATTTGGTGATTACATCTTGAGTTATGTGTGGATCCATACTTGAGGATAGTATGAAATATGATGGTGATGCTTTATCTTATACATCTATGATTGTACATGGATGCCATGAATTAGGGTTTGTGTATGAGTGTTGAACTATAGCTTCGATGTAGCCTATCTTGCTAAACCAAACCCTAATGCAAATAGATGATGCAGGTTAGTCAGGCTACCCTTCTTGATGGTTAAATTAATGATGGAATATCCTTCCCAATGATTAATTGTAACTCTAATGTGTTAACTGGTAGTCATCATAGCTTTATGATTTATTCATTCATATGTTGAACTTGTACACTATAAGTGTGATGATGGTCAATCATATAGCTTCATTATATGTTGATATATTAAAGGAATTCTCTTAATGCTAAGATAACCATGTAACTTTTTCCTATAAATAGCTTTTAGTCATTTAATGCAATATTATGTTGAGTTTGTGCATCACATGTGCGGTGGTGTTTGTTGAGCCTTGTTATAAGGCATGGAAAGATAATGATGAACTTGCAGGGAATGGTGTGATGGTCTTAATGACCTTTGGGCATGGTTGAACCCTGAATGAGGTATAATCCTATTCATGATGTGACAAGGGTTGATACCCTAGACTAATGTGATAAGAATTTATATCCTATCATAGAGTGATGACAAGTGTAGTCTCGTGAATGGCAAGTGAATAGTACCTTGTGATGTTGAGATGAGGAATTATGTCTTACACACTTTATATTTATGAAGTTGTTTTATAGCAATGTTTTCTAGAGATGAATTAGGGTTTGTATGTACACTTGCTTGAAGCAGCCTTAATTCACCCAATTGGCAATAACTAATCAAGTAAAACCCCAATCATGTAGTTCCATGTACCAAAGATCTGTATGAGTGTCAGAACCTATTGGATGGTTAAATGAGTATTCCTAAGGGAAACTCAGAGTGCATATTGTTGAGTATGCAAGGTTTAAGTGAATGTGTGTCCTTGTCATCATGACTTCAAGGTTTTGAGGATGGTTGCGGTCATACCTTGGCAGGAGAATGACTGTGGTTGTAACGTCCCAAGATTTGAGGCCTCGGATAAAATGATCTTATAAGGAATGATTGGACTACCCATATCACCAATGTACACCTCCTTTTCCGGGATCCCATCACTAAAGAACTCCATAGTTAAGCGTGCTCTACTTGGAGTAGTACTAGGATGGGTGACCAATCTGGAAGTTGATCCTGGCTTGCGCGTGAGTGAGATTAAAATGCATAGTTAAGGCTAGTGGTGGTCTGTTGGGCCAGTCATCATTCCCGAAACTCTACTAGAGCCTAGGGCAGTGGGCCCGGGTGTTACAAATGGCATCAGAGCCATAACCCCTCCATTAGGTGGGGCCCACATGGGCATGTGGCATGCCAATCTTGAGTCGTATGGTCCAAGCATGTAGGAAAGGGCTATCCATGGTGATGTAGCCACCCTTGTGCTGGTGTTCCATGATCGGGAGCTGGGTGTCCATGGGTCATGTTGGGTCTGCACTAAAATGGGGAAATATTATTAGGCCACATAGTTGAACCTTGATGAGGACGTCAAGAGTCTAAGTAGGGGAGATTGTAACATCCTAGGATTTGAGGCCTCAGATAAAATGATCTTATAAGGAATGATTAGACTACCCATATTACCAAGGTGCACCTCCTTTTTCGGGAGCCCATCACTAAAAAACTGCATAGTTAAGCGTGCTCGACTTGGAGTAGTACTAGGATGGGTGACCAGTCAGGAAGTTTATCCTGGCTTGCACATGAGTGTGGATAAAGCACGCAATTAAGGCTAGTGGTGGTCTGTGGGGCCAGACATCATTACTAAAACTCTACTATAGCCTTGGGCAGTGGGCCCGGCATTACAGTGGTCATGTCTCAAATATGTGCATATCATGTGATTGAGGATAGTTGTAGTTGTACCTCAGATGGTAGGGTTGTGTACCCACCTCCTTTCACTAGTTTCATGACCTGCACCAAGGACATACTAGGTTGTTAGCAGCTTGACCTTATTTGTCATTGTGGTAGACCCATATTGATTGGGGGTGGAGAAGATCTCAGGATTTTGGCTCTTCCTAGATCTTGTATGACAATGATTTTGACTTAGCACTAGTCAATTGGAATTTCAGTGGTATCCTCAAACTCCTCAGGGCTTAATAAAATATGTAATACAATTGTGTAGCATATCTGTTTAAGGGTACACACAATGATTCACATTGGATGATAAACCATCTTTGTTCTCTTTACATAGAGATGATGTTTAGTGCATTAAGAGATAATAGATATGCTTATGTTGCAAATATTCTTATGTTAATAGATGTATTGCTATTAATGACCATGCTTATACTATTAGTCATGCCTTTTCAATTAGAAGATGCTTATACTATTAGTCATTCCTCTGTAATTAGAATGTGCTTATACTTCTAATCAAGCTCATGTAGATAGTTGCACTTATGTTGTTATCTCTACTTATGATGTAGATATGTTCAATCTAATAGACATGCTAAACTTTTTAGCCATGCTTATGATGCTAAAATTATTCATGATAATAGAAATGCTATCTACTAAATTTTCTTATGGTGTATCCATGTTTATGCCACTAGAACTGCTTATACTGTTAGCAGTGCATATGTTGATAATTAAGATAATGATGATAATGGTTATCTGCTCCTTTATGTATCTTGTTAATCATCATCCTATTTTTTATGCTTGTTACATCTACTTGAAAATTTTAATTACTTAACCTACTGTAATCAATGAGTGATGTTGACATTTATATCTCTTGTTGGGACTAGGTCTCACCCCGTGGGTCACCACATCTTTTTAGGTGATCAACAACGGCAGCAGAAGACCCGTGGAAATGAGGAGGGGCTGAGGTGATGAACCTTAGAGATAGTTTGTTAGTGTCTACTGTGTCCTAGAGTTGTCCCTGTACTCTCAGGTCCAGGCATGAAAGTTTGTATCTGATGTTTAAAATTAATTGATCTTTTGTTAGTAGTTAATGCTTATTTAAGTGACATGTAAGATTTATGTTGTCATATATATATATATAGTGTGTGTGTGTGTGTGTTTGTGTGTGTGTGGGTGTGTGTGGTTGAGGCCATAGAACAAATTCTATCAGATTCTTTTCATAGTATGAATACAAGAAAGATGTTGGGCTTCAATGTAAATGTTTCTGAGCATGTGGTGATGTTAAAATCGGTTTTAATTTACCCTCTATTCTAGGTTTGTGATTAATTAGTGATCAATTGTGTTTTAAGTTTTGAGCAACCTCATTTAGTGTGACGGGTTATCACAATTCAACCCCCTAAATCATTGAAAATAGGGGTGGCTAGAGTCCTTCTAGCCTCAGTCACAAAGCATTTATCATCACTTAGACACTCCAACTCCTAAAAGTTGTTAGGTGTGATATCAACTTTTATTGACTCAACAGAAACTTTGCCTTTATATGGCATTAGTAAAGAATTTAGGTGGAGATCGAGATTTAGAATTAATAGGTTTAAAACCATTATCCTTACTCTGAACAAGTGTCACAGAATTTCCAAAAGGAGACACATTATAAGAATAAATTTGTTGTATATCTTTAACTTCCATATCTCTCGTGCAACCTTCACCATCAAATAGCTTACAACATTCAGCATTTACTTCTTTTGAACGAGTTGGACAGCTACAAGTCTTCCCATCTGAGAAAGAGATAGACCTATCTTCCTAGACTAAGCTCTTGATTAACCTCTCAGCTGTAGAAACCTTGTTAATATGGAGACTAGGAGAAAAATCATCAAAAAAACATTATTATAGGGCTCATTACTAAAACTTCATAGCATCCTCACTAGATCATGAGTTGGATCTTCCATAGGGGTCAAAGACTTCTCAACTTCAACAACATTAGGTACAGTCAAGCCTTACGATATCATTCCATAACCTGCATTGTTCACACCATTCTTAGTAGCTTCTACTTGCCCCTTATAGAAACATAATATGTCTTTTTAACCCAAGCCTTTTGGATTGGTTTCTTAAATAGCTTCCTAGGTTGTGATACCTTGATCTCTTCTTGAGACTTCTTTGGGCATAAGTTTTTCTCATGACCAAATGAACCACACACTGAGCATTTCCTAGGGATCTACTCGTGTTTAACATCAATAGATTCTCTAACCCAGTATCACTAATAATATCAATTGATTCAGGAAATGATGAGTTAGAAGACATTAGAACAAAGTGACGAGCATATTTGATTTTGGCTCCTGACTTTGTAGCTCTATTAGAATCAACTAGTTTACTAAGGAAAGTAGCAAATCTACTAAACATCATTTCATCCCAAAGTTCAAGTGGAACATTATAAAGACGAACCCAAACTGGAACCTCCTTAAGCGTTGATTTTTCAAGACAATCACCAATATACTGTTGCTTAAGGATACAAAGTTTACCTTTGATAAACCAAGGGTCATCTTCAAGGATGTGCGCCATGTCATTATGGTCATAAAACATGATTATGAAGAAACCTTTTGGCTAGGCCAGAATCTTGATCTACCCTACAATCTTCCACAACCAGACCAGATGCTTCTCAAGCATCATGAGGTGGATTTTGAGATTGATCACATATCTTGCCACCGCATTGCACCATTTCTTTGCGTTCTCTTCCGCTTCCTCTTGTGGGTACAAGAGCTTGTCATCCATGAAATCGAATGGAAAAGTACAATGTTGGATTCCTCCCTCATCATCCTTCGCCCATGCTTGAAGAAATCCGCCCAAGTAGACGAGGAGGATGAGATCTTCACCACATCAAGGTGGATTGGTGGCAGAGGAACCCTAGTTATGGCCTCCGCCGAATCGCCCAGGTGATCGCCTTTCAAACTAGACCCCGACACTCCCGCCATATTTATGTATATAAATGTATCATGTTTAGTTAGTAGGGTCTGATTTTTTAGTTGCAATCATTATTGATTAGATGTTTGTAATTAAATCATATAGTGTAAATTGTTTTTCAAAAATCAATCTAAAAAGTGACATCCATCATGGATGTGAGGTGGGAAGTCGGTAACACTAAATCAAAGAATCATCTATACTTTGTCTGAATGTAAACATGTTGAAGCTATTTGGAGCAGCAGCAATATCAATCATATGATGCAGATGCCTCTCATATTGATTTCAATGCTCACCTAAGTTGGGTGTTCAATAAAGGCAGTGAAGTTGAAACCTCTCATCTATACTCAATCTAGATGTACATATTTGAAAGTTGTTTGGAAAAGCAACAGCTTCAATCGGATGATCTTAGACACCTTTCTAACTGATTTCAATGGTCACCTAAGGTTGGTTCTCAATAAAGACAATGAAGTTGACCTCTCATATATACTCAATCTTAATACAAACAAGCAAAAGAGATTTATAGGTGCAACAATTTCAATCATGTAATCTAAAATTATAGTCATATACATATGAAGAAATCAATTCAAAGAGAGAAAGAGAATGACCAGCCAACTATTTGCATGATTCTTAATGTTTAAGGTGTCATTAAATAAATGGCAATGTTGCATTGACTGCCAACTCTATGAGCAGTTTTGGAGTAGTTTTTTGATATTGCATTGTGTTATTTAAACAATAACGTAGTTCTTTAAGTCAGTATCTGCACATGCTTATAAATATGTTTAGTACATTGTGTCATGTAAACAGTAGTGTATTATTCTATATCATTTGTGCTAGTCCACCAATACATTGTAAACTACAACAAATGAATGAATTTATTTATTATATATGAGCTCTACTTTTATTCAAGCAAGAGGTTTTGCAGATCCATAAACTAAATCAAAATTTTGCATGATTATCTCTTATACACAACAAAATTTTACTTACCTTTTAGTCAAACGATACAACAAAAATTTTGGGTGGACTGAAATTTAGCTTGACCCATGTCTAGTGTGGCATGACTTTTTGACTAAACTTTGATAGAGTCACAATTCTTGTTTGGAGTTTTATTATCAATTATCCACACTTATAAGAGTGAATATTGATGGAGCCTCCACTCACGTGAAGTTGCATGCACCACTAAAAATCCTAGAGATAGTAAGTCTCTAAGTTTAGCCTTGCATGTGCTATAATAAGATCTCCACCCACGTACGCTAAGGTACGTGGAAGTCTTATTGTAGTACAGTTGAGGGTCGAATCCACAAGACAACAGTCTTGTTAAGGATTAACAAGATGGAAAATGTTATAATTCTACTTATCTACTCAAGAGTTGATATCTAGATCGAAGAGTTGATTTGATGATTAAACGAATATGCAAAAGTAAATTAAAAGGTCAGGAAAGTAAACTTAAGGTTGTAGACAATATTTAAAAACCACTAGGGTGTGATCGAGTTTCACCACCACTACACATGGATCATAACATACATCATAATAACATGGATTGCAATAAGGGTCTAAACAGTTAGTATCTTTGTAGATTTAGCTTCCTTTCGGATAGCTAACTATGAGAAACGTGGGAGTATTGCAATGCCATCCATCCCCAAATGAATGGTCACTTACTTTTCATCACTCCCTTCGCAAAGTGTGTTCCTCGACCTATCAGAGTCCTACTTTCATACGTCAACTGATTTTATTTCATAGTATGAAAGTAAAATGATGGAGGTGAGTTTACTCCACTTCTTGAAAAGCATCTCTAGATACCGAAACAGATATATGGTGACTACATACATCAAGAACCAACATGCAATCGACAATCGAATCTAAAAGCACAAACATAGACAATTCACACTAGTAGATAATGGGTAATACAGGTTGGTGATCAAGCAACTAGCATTCATTAAACAAATGATGTTGAACTGAAAAGATAGCATTTTTATTGCAAACTCATGAATTACAATGCATGGAATGAAAACATGGGTAGAGGGGCTACTCCCCGCACCCTAGTGTATGGAACTACTCACTCATGGAAAGAACAAAGAAGGAGATAGGAGAAGAGAAGATAAACATCATCTCCACATAGGAGGGAGGAAGGTCGACCCCTTAGAGTAGAGAACAACTATCTTCACACTGCGTGGTTGCCTTGGTGATGAATCCTTCACTTCTCTCCTATGTCGATGAGAGAGACAGTAGGTTTATGGATGGAGTGTGGATCTTAAACCCATAGCCTTGGGGTGAAGATGGATGATGAAGTAGCTTTGGAACAATGGAAGTAGCCTTTTGATATCTCTGGACCCCCTAAATGAGGACCCCTTAAGTCCTAGTTATAGGCTCCAAGGGGGTCTTGAACGGTCTTGAGATCATTTGGATCTTCATGGTCTGGAGACCGTTTAGATCCTCATGGTCTTGGGAATGGTAGACTTTCACTCGATCTTGGGATCGATGAGTTCTTTACTCAGTCTTGGGACTGATAGGCCTTCACTCGGTCTTGGGACCAATGGATCTTCATTCGGTCTTGGGACCGTTTTGGTCCTCATTCGGTCTTAGGACCGTTTGGGTCCTCACGGTCTTGGGATCGGTTGGATCCTCACGGTCTTGGGACCGGTTGGACCTTCACGGTCTCGATAGGCCTTCACTTGGTCTTGGGACCGATGGATCTTCATTCGGTCTTGGGACCGTTTGGTTCCTCACGATCTTGGGACCGGTTGGACCTTCACAGTCTTGGGACCATTTTGGTTGAGGTTTTTGTAATTTTTTTGGGTTTATCTATAAGAAGAAAAGAGAAATATCAGTCTATTTGTATATTTACAATAAAGCTAGAAAGTTAAGCATTTAATCTAATTTAACTAAGAAAGAGTATGGAAAACTAAGAAAAACTAGTAAAATAACATCACAAAATGGGAGGTTATCACCCCCCCCCAACTTAGAGTCTAGCTTGTCCTCAAGCTGGGAATAGCTAAGGCATGCAGTGGTGATGTGATTTTATTTAGTGAAGATTTTCATACTCTTGCTTCAGTTCTATACCAGAAATCCCCTTAGGTTTTTGTTGAGGCTTCTGCTTACTCTGGCTCTTTTAGGTATTGGGAGTTGCATGGTCCTCAGGTTTCTTCCGTGTCATGTAACTCTCATTGGGACCACCATTTCCTTGACAGTATTATGTGCATGTATTCGACTCTAAGCAGTTTTATACTTCTTTAAAATTCCTACCGGAAGCTAAAATAGGTATGAGGGTTGGCTGAAGGCTGCTGTGTAACTCCCCCTTCAAGGGGGAGGGTTTATCTAAACTTTGGGGTCATACTACCGGGCGTGACACATCTACCTTTGTGAGGGAAGCTGAATGTATCAGTCGGGCAAGACCTCTGTCAGCTTTTCATATATTTGGAGACCTTAGGATCTTATTATCGGGCACGACACATATGCCTTTGTGAGGGCAGCTGAATGTGTCGATCGGGCAAGACCTTTATTAGTTCTTCATATAAGTCCTTATGCATGGCACAACTCTCATGTTTTTATTCAACACTCAGGATTTTATTCATATGCTCACTGGCATGGGAATTGGATATTTAGGGATTTTATATGGGTTGCCAAGCCTCTTTCTGAAAAGGAGAAAATTGTTCCCTAGAGTTTCCAGACATGCACTTGTTCTGGTTTCGTACTTGGTGGTCCACTTACAAGGTTCCTTGATTTGGATTTCACCTGGTTCCCTCCCGTCCTTGAGAGTGTTTGGCTTGTTTTGGCTACGATTTTGACTTGTGGAGAGTCTGATATAGAATTGAAGCAAAAGCATTGAAATCAAGTGTGGGGGTGATTTATTAATTCGCCATTATGTGACTAAATGCTATTATGTAAGTGCTTCTGAGGACTACTTTATCTCTAACTTAGCTGGGGGTGTCCCCTTACCAAAGCAAATGTTGTCTTATGTGCAAAGTATATTCTTTCAAAGAAATTATCAAAAACTCTAAACATCGAAAAGGATAATCTATGTTATTTCAAAAAAGAAAACAAAGGTAAATGAAAAAGGGAGAAGAAAGCAAAGGTTTGAATATAGTACATCTTCCCTTGCCCAGTGTACGCCCCCCCTAACTTATCATTCACTCTGTCCCCATAGTGTCAAGGTGATAGGTTGATAAGTACATGGGCAAGGGTGTCAAGGTTCTGTTAAACCCTTGTTGGCTCCATGAGAACGGAGCAGATTGGTAGAAAATTTCCCCTGTAATGCGTGATAGTCCGCGTCCGTCATGTCCTCAACGCATTTGTCAAGAATGGTGAGGGTATACATCCAGTAAAGGACGTGGAATCCGCACTCGTTGGATTCTCTAATTTGGTGGGGACATCTATGGTAGAAGGTTGGGCGCTTGAAATGTTCTTCATTGTATGCCTTTGTGTGTTCACCGAGAAGATCGTGTAGTCGTTTGACACAATCCTTTTCCACTTCCTTTGTGGGCATCTTTTCTATGGTTTCATAATCTCTCTGGTTTAGATTGATCTGGCTATCAGAACTATTGTAGATAACTATAGTTCCATTATGTAGGTTTGTTGCCAGTAGCATCCAATGCTCAGAGTGAAGGAATGGAAACAAGAGGAATTTTGGAGTCATATGTTTAAGATATGAGATAAGAGCTTTTGTGGTTCCGAAGTTCTTTGATCCGAGTAAATCATCCTTCAGGTATGCTGACGCCATATAAATTGTAAGCAAGTCCCCTGCTAAAAGATATTGGTAAGCAGCCATCACAGTCACAGACATTGAACCTTGTTCTTGTACGGTCTCACGGAGGGCATCGGCCATTACAAGAATATTCCCTTCAAGGAAAACAAGCTCATCATTCTCTGCATATAAGCGAGACATGATGAGTCTGAGTTCATTATCTGAAACACTCTTGCATGTAGCAAGGTCAAAGTTTGGGAATGTCGGCAGTATTTGAGATAGAGGCACCATATCTTTGAGGGATCTATTAATGGTAGCTCATGTTAGCAGATCGATGTCCCCCTTATCTTCTACCATATCGAAAGTGTAGGGGTCCCATTGTCATTTTTCTAGGACCCTGGCAGATTGTTGTTTTTGTTGCACCAACTCCTTTAGGACTTGTCTGAATGGTTTCTGTTGAGGATGTTGGATAACAGAGAATAGATAGTGGGGTACGTCGTCATGTCCCATTGTCAGGTCCTTGAAGAACCGTTTGTCACAAATGAGCTCCATGGCGTATCGTCCCCGTAAAGCATGCATGTCCTCCTTAGCTAGTTTGGTAAAGGGGATGTGTTTTTTAAGTGCCTCAGTGAATCAGATTGTGAAAAGAGCACAATCCCCTGAACCTTCTAGCGTCTGAACGGCTGGGTTGATGATTCTGAACCATGGTTGGTTCTAGCCGTGTGTGAGAGATGGGAAGGTGGTCCATATGACTTTGAGAAGCCGGTAAGGAATGCATCGTGCTTCTCCAGATTCTGAACCAGTGAAGTTAATGGTTCCCGCCTTAAGCTCACTGGCGTAGAAATTGTACACCTTGGTGTTGCGGGCCTCGGTGTCAAAAATCATAAGGAGCCAGTGGCCAGAAACTTTGAATGGCACTGTGATGTAACATGCCTTTCTCTCGAGACCCATTTACAGTCGCTAGATGGACTTTGCCTGTAAGTCCTTATTCAATAATCATAATGATAGAGTAGGTGAAGCATTGAAAATTGGCTGCTTTTTCTTCGGGCTCTGAAATTCCTCTATAGTGTTGGCAAGAAGTACACAAAAGATGGCCATCTTCACCGCCGAATGAGGTCGTAGAAGAACGTGGAAATCTTTGCATGTCATCTTCTGCTTTATCTTCGTGCTATTATAGAGGATGTCCCCCCGTCCTTGGCATCGTCGACAATAGTGTTCAGGATGAAGATGTCCTAAACATCTAATGTAGAGATGGCTGCCAGATCTAAGTCGTGCATCTTGTGAGGTAGAGGTAGCGGTGGGGGAAGGTCTTTTGGAGGAGGAAGTGAAGTTTGTTCATCGTCATCAAAATATTGTGCCAGATCTTCATTCTCGTCAGAGTCAGAGTCGAGTTTATCATCGGTGTCGAGACTCACTCTGTCAAAATCCTCCTATTCGGGGGGGAAGGAGTAAAGCTTCTGTCGTGATAGCTACTGCGAGCAGGCTAGTGCTGGTTTCTAGGATGCATTGTTGAAACTCAGCAAAAGTCGCATCTTTGGCTGTGTCTCCCAGAGAGCCCATAGAAGAAAAGTTGAAAAATTGGTCTGCATAGGACATTGTTACGTTGTTAGTGTTGTCGGGAGTACAGTGGTCATTTCTACTGCTCTGCTGGTAGGCTCCACCGTCTCCCCTTTTTGAGATATCTGCTCCTCGGCCAGTGCCCTCCCCAGCGTTGCTTTGATCATCTGTTTTGTCGTATGAAGAGGAGTTGTCGGCATTGGAGTCAGCCGAGGAGTTAGAATCATCATCTTTGTCATCATCGTCGTCTTCATCTCCGTCATCTGCCGCTTTGTCTTGTTCTTTTTGGTCGATGCTTTCTTCCATTGCCTATGGAGAGCTTGTAATTCTTCAAGTGACACTTGCACGTGCCCATGGGTTTTGAGCAGTGTGTCGTGGCTTTCCTTAAGATATGTATATCATGCTTTAGCAGAGAGGAGTCGTGCTATTAGATTAGTCACTTTTGTTTGTAGCTGATCTAAAGCGTCTTTTGCATGCTCCTCCTGGCGGCGGATGATTTGTGTGAGGCTGCTTTCAATGTGATCCATACACGTGCTCATTGCAGCCTGTTGCTGCTGAAGCTCATGAAGACCACAAGAAAAGGTTGAGTTTTCTTGGTGACCCTGTCGACTTGCTGGACTAATGTTTCTTGTTGGATCTTCATGCTAAGCATCAACTCCGGCAGGGTACGTAAGTGATCGTCAATGAGGTTGACTTACTAAATCGCTGATTCCTATCATAGTTGAATGCTTGTGAGAAGGTCCGGTAAGGCGTGAGTCTGCTTTTCGATGTTGGATACCTGCATAAAGAACCCCTACACACAAGTAAAAATAGATTGTAAGATGTTAGAAGGATCGGAGAGGAGGGTTCTAATAGGGTCCAATTGACATCTGAATGCCTCTCCGACTTGTGAAAATGGGACCCCAGTGGAGGATGGGTGGGATGGTTGGGGTCCGGGTGGAAGCGCGGTGGTGCCTTGCAAAAGAGACACCATTGATGGACCCGCAAAAAGCATAGTGATTGGAGAGGGAGTCACTAGTGGTATCAGGGTAATGGTGGATGAGAGTGGTGGTGACATCCTGATTATGGAAGGTGGAAACGGGTATGCAGGAGGGAAGGTGGTGGAGGTGAATGTAAGATCGGGCGTTGAGGTGAAAATGGGCTTGCCCACTGAGAAAAGGAGTGAATCAGAAGATGTGATAGAAGTTGAAGATGTGGAGAATGGAATGTTGGTGGATAGTATTGTGGAAAATGGTGGAAGAGTGTTGTTGTGTAAAATGGTGGAAGATAGCAGAATGGTGGAAGATAGCGGAGTGGTGGAACATGGAGGAGTTGTGGAGGGTAGAGGTCTCGACCCCTCTATCCCTAGGATGGTGGAGGTAGATGTAGGTGTGGTCCCAACATCCAGACCTAATGTGAAGGAGTCTGATGTCGGGTTGAAGATGTTGTCCTCATTATGGGGTTGCTCTGCCCCTGGGGTGATCTTCGAGGTGGGCGTCTCTGACTACTATTGCTTTTGTATGCACAGTTTGGACGGTCGTACCACCGGTATTTTCTTTGCTTTAGTTGCGGGGACAGTAGCATTGTGCTCCATTTGTCCTTCTTTTTCCTGTTGTCCCTTGCCTTTTACAGAGGCTTGTAGGTTAGCAAGATCCTCTTTAGTGAAGAGATACTTGTCATTATCATAATCGGAGAGTTCAGGAAGTGGTAACAGTGTTCTAGATGCTTTGAAAGTGGGACAGAAAATGTAGTGGAGCTTTGCATCCTTTTCTTTTATGATAGAGGTGTTTTTTAGAATCTGCTCGTTGGTTAGTTTATCACCTTTTATCAAAGTGAAGTTCTTGAGTGGTCCGTCCATCTTGTGGTACTTCAGGATTTTAGTCACGTGGCCACCCATGAAGATTTCCCTCTCGGGGGCATAAGATGCATGTTTATGTATCAAATGTCGTCCGATATTGACAGGCTACCCCTTTAAGATGGACCATATTATGAAGAGGTATGAGATGAGAACATTCTCGTTCTCTGTTCTAGGGAAAAGTGTGCCTATTATAATTTTGTGCAGTGTACGCACCAGGCAGGAGTGAATGTTGGAGGCTTTGCAGGTCTTGGAATCGTAGTTGGGGATTCCAGTCAGAGACTTCCAGAAAGTATGCCTGTTGAACTGTTGGTGATCCAGACCTACTTCCATAGCCTTCTTTAGCTGGTCTGGGTTGTCGATGAAGATTTTGTTCAATAGGTATTCAGTTAATGTAACTTGCTTTCCAAAAAGCAAGGTGGCGAGCTTGCGTTCACCCCCATCCCTTTGTTTGTCTTTGGCTTCCACTGGTTCTTTGGTAAGGTAAGTGAAGAATTCCAGTGTGGGCTCAAGATAAGAGTTCTCGGAAACAAAGCAGAGCTTGGAGAGGTTTACTCTGTCGAGAAGGTCAAGAACTCTGTTGTATACTCCCATCTTCTTCAGTATATTGGAGCAGATGTACTTTGTCGGCCGTAGGATTTTGTCACCAACTTCTAGGTGTTGAACCTGAAGATCAGTTAGTGCGGCTGTGGCTGTGGCAGAAGGAGGAGTTACTTGTCCTGCCAGCATTGGTTCCCTAGAGGTTGTGGGATGAACTTGTTTCCTTGCCCGTCTTTTTGTTGGTCATTCGGTTGCAGCCTCCTGGGCCTTTCGCTTCCCCTTTGACTTGCAGGTTGCGGATTCTTCATTGGAGTTTGGCTCATAGTCAGAGCCTTCGTCAGTTGAGGAACGTTCTTTGAGGTCCTCAACTAGGTCCTCCGCCAGACATTTATTGACGTGCTCAAGGTTTTGAAGGACCTGGGGAAGTTTAGCTGGAGTTTTTCTCATCTTTGCGCACATGTAAACAATGTGTTGGAGCCTATCTCGGCGCTCCAACAATTGTTCTTTGGTCCAATGGGTTTCTTCAGTGATTTCTTTCACAGGTGAGGCCATCCTGTAAAGTGTTAACAAGGAATCATATATTAGAAAGAGTTGAGATTTAATGCTAATTGAATTATTGTATGAATGGTGAGTGGTGTGTAGATTGTGCTAGCATCACGGTCTCAAGACCGTGAAGAGGTTCACACAGTTTCAGAACCATGCAAAGGTCATGCGGTCTTAGGACCGTGAAGAGTAAAACAGCGAGGAGAGAAAACACGTAGAGTGAAACCGTGAAGGGAGAAACAGCGAAGGGCAAAACCATGAGGAGTGAAACCATGAGGGGTGAAACCGTTAGGGATGAAATCGCGAGGGATGAAACTGATAGGGATGAAACTGTGAGGGTGAAACCACGAGGGTGACACAGTTTTAGAACCGTGCAAAGGTCATGCGGTCTCAGGACCGTGAAGAGTGAGACCGTGAAGTGTAAAATAGTGAGGAGCAAAAACACGCGGAGTGAAACCGTGAAGGGAGAAACTGTGAAGGGAGAAACTGTGAGGAGTCAAACCGTGAGGGGTGAAACTGTTAGGGATGAAACTTCGAGGGATTAAACCGATAGGGATGAAACTGTGAGGGATGAAACTGTGAGGGTGAAACCGTGAGGGATGAAACTGTGAGGGTCATGCAGGTAGTTGGTTATGGGAGGAGGGGAAGCGTCGGCGGTGACAAAGGTATCGGAGGTGATGGGAGAAAGCTGTGATGGTCGGAGGTACGTCGATGGAGAAGAAGAAAAGCATGCACTGTGGTGGTGATGGCGATGATGATGATGATAGAGAACGTTTCTCTACCAAGCTGTGGAGTGAGCGGCGCAGAAGAGGGAGGAGATTTTGTTGCAAATCATGAAAGAGAGAAGGTAGTTGAGCAGTGTGAATGCTGCTGCTAGAGGATGAAGATGGGTGGGAGGTGGTGGTGATGGAAGTGATGTCTAGGTTCGGGTCACGCGGGAGCAAGGAGATGATGCAAATCGCATGAAAAAGGATTGAGAGTTGAAGATATGAAAAGGGAGGAGGTAGGGTGATATTTATCAAAAAAAGGGTGGCTGCTCGTATTTAATCTCGGGACCATTTGGATCCAAACGGTTTTGAGACCCTGAGGACCAAACGGTTTCAGGATCGTTTGGATCCAAGTGGTTTCGAGATTGTGAGGACCAAACAGTTTCAGGACTGTTTGGATCCAAGCAGTTTTGAAATTGTGTGGGTCCAAACGGTGTCACGACCATTTAGATCTAAACAATTTCAAGACTTTGAGGGTCCAAATAGTTTTAGGATATTTGTATGGTTGTTCATATTAATTTTTAAGTTTTCTGAACAAAATGTATGAAAGAAAAATGACTAAGTAATGAAAGTGTTATCTATGCAAGAAATTGATAAATCTAGAGAATTAATCAAAACTGAGCAAGAAATGAAAGAAACTAAAGAAATTAAAAGAGATAGAAAGGTGATACTCAGTCCTTGGGTTGCCTCCCAAGTAGCGCTTTGGTTTTACATTGTTGGCTCGACGAGATTCTTGCTTGATCATGTTGATGCAGTGGGGTCATGAATGTCAATGGTTTGTCTTGGAGTTTTATCAGTTGGGGTATAATATCTCTTCAATATGTGGCCATTAACAATCCTTTCTCCTCCATTGTCATCAAGGATGATGACAGCTCCAGTTGGGTAGATGTGTTTGATAGTGAAGGGCCCCGATCACTTCTTGCGAAGTTTATCGGGAAACATATTGAGCCTGGAGTTGAAAAGGAGGAATTTGTCTCTGACTATAATATCCTTTCGTTTATGGTGGCCATCATGCCACATCTTAGTTTGCTCTTTGTAAATCCTGGCGTTCTGGTAAGAAAACATTCTTAGTTCCTCAAGTTCTTGTAATTGAAGTTGTCTGTATTCGGCGGCACTTTTGAAATCGAAATTCAACTATTTAATAGCCCACCAAGCCATGTGTTCTAATTCGAATGGAAGATGGCATGACTTTCCATACACCAAACGGAACGGAGTTGTTCCTATTGGTGTCTTATAAGCAGTCTGATATGCCCAAAGAGCATCAGGAAGCTTGGTGGACCAATCTGTGTGGTTCCTGTTGACAGTTTTCTCTAAAATAGCTTTTAGTTGTCTGTTTGAGACTTCAACTTGGCCGCTTGTTTGTGGATGTTAAGGTGTGGCGACCTTGTGTTTTACTCCGTATTTTCTCATAAGGGCTTTGAAGGTTCATTCCAAGAAATGTGACCCTCCGTCGAATATGACGGTTCTAGGAACTCCAAATCTAGGAAAGATAATATCTTTGAACATCTTAATAACCAGTTTAGAATCACAAGATATAGTGGGTATAGATTCTACCCATTTGGATACGTAATCCACAATGACTAATATATAGGAGAATCCATATGATGAGGGAAATGGACCCATATAGTCCACTCCCCATACATCAAAGAGTTCAATCTCCTGCCACAGAGTTAGTGGCAATTCATTCCGTTTGGATATCCCTCCAAAGAGCTGACATCTACTGCATGATTGTACAAATTCATGTGCATCTTTTGCTATTGTCGGCCAGAAGAAACCTAACTATAAGACTTTAAGAGCAGTCTTCTTTGAACTCATGTGCCCTCCAGTGGGGCCAGAATGATAGTGTTCCAAGACTGGGGTGATTTCTTCTTTAGGAAGGAAACGGTGGAATAATCCATCTACGCATAAGCAGAAGAGTATGGTTCATCCTAGAAGTACAGCTTGACGTCATGGAAAAATTTCTTCCTATCATGATAGGAAGTAGAAGGATGGACAATTCCCGTAGCCAGATTGTTTACTATGTCAGCGTACCAGGGAAATCCAGTGGTGACCTTCATGAGTTGGTCATCAGGTAGAGAGTCGTGGATAGGTATATTATCTTCATCTTGACCCTCAATGTGACTCAAGTGGTCGGAGACAATATTTTCCACCCCACTTTTGTCCTTTATTTACAGGTCAAACTCTTGAAGCATCAGCACCCAGCGAATAAGTCTAGGTTTGGCGTCGTGTTTTTGAATCAGATATTTTATTGTTGAATGATCTGTGTAAATTGTAACCTTTGATCCGATCAGGTAAGAACAAAATTTCTCAAAAGCATTGATCACTACCAAGAATTCTTTATCTGTAGTTGTATAGTTCTTTTGGGCCTCATCAAGCATTTTTTATGCGTAATATATCACATAAGGCTTCTTATCTATCCTCTGCCCTAGTACTGCTCCTATAGCGTAGTCACTGGCGTCACACATTATCTCAAAGGGTTGTGACCAATCAAGAGCTCTTAATATAGACGCAGAGACTAAAGCATTTTTTAGAGTCGTGAAGCTATATAAACATTCTTGATCAAAATTGAAGTCTGCATCTTTAGTTAATAGGTGAGTCATGGGCTTTGCTATTTTTGAAAAATCTTGAATGAATCTTCGGTAAAGTCCAGCATGGCCCAAGAAAGCTCATACACCTCTGATGTCTTTTGGTGGTGACAACTTTGAAATGACATCTATTTTTTCTTTGTCTACTTCAATCCCTCATTCACTCACTAATGCCCAAGGACAACACCTTTTGTTACCATAAAGTGACATTTTTCCCAATTAAGCATCAGATTTGTTTCCTCGCATCTTTGTAGCATTTTACTGAGATTAAGATGATAGTTATCGAAGGAATCTCCATAGACTGAGAAGTCATCCATGAATACCTCCATGATAGATTCGGTTAAACCTGCAAATATGGCAGACATTCATCTCTGAAATGTTGTGGGTGCATTGCATAGCCCAAAGGGCATCCTCCTGAAGGCGTAAGTTCCGAAAGGGAAGGTAAAAGTTGTCTTTTCTTGATCTTCAGGGTGTATTGGAATTTGATAAATCATGAGTAGCCATCAAGATAGAAAAAGAATTTATGGTGAGCTAGATGTTCAAGGACTTTGTTAAGAAAAGGTAAAAGAAAGTGGTCTTTCCTTGTTGCCTTGTTCAATTTTCTATAGTCGATGCACAACCCCCATATGGTAATAGTCCGAGTGGGTACCAGTTCATTTTTATCATTCAAAATAGCGGTGGTCCCCCCTTTTTAGGAACTACCTGGACTGGACTTACCCATTGGGAGTAGGAAATCGGACAGATAATACCAGGTAGATTTTAGAAGTTTTAGAACCTGGAGGCAAACTACCTCTTTAAGATTCGGGTTTAGCTTCCTCTGGTGCTCTCGTGATGGTTTAAACTCTTCCATCATAGGTAATATGTGCATGCACAAAGCTGGATTTACCCAGGTTACATTGGTCATCTTATATCCAATGGCTTTCTTATGCTTTCTTAATTTAACAAGGAGTCTTTCTTCCTGGTCATCTATCAAAGTGGAACTGATAATGACCGGACATAGTTTGTCTTCGTCTAGAAAGACATGTTTGAGTCCAGCTGGTAGGGCATTCATTTTAGGTGCCTTGAGCACTTCAATAGTCTCCAGAGTGGTGACAGATTTCAACATCTCAAAGGTAGCTTTCGGCTCTTCTTCGGCTTGTTCTAGATATTTCAGACATTGTTAAACTAGTTCATTGGTCGAAGATTCGGCGTTTGGGTTCATCAGGGCGTTCTCCAGAGCATCATATGGTTGGGGAGTTTCTTGCTTTAGCTGGGACATTTTATCAATTGCCTCAAGAAGAAAGAGTTCTTCGTGAATGTTGGGACTTTTTAGGCTATCAAAGACTCTGAATTGAACAGTTTCCTTCCCTAGCCTTAAGGTAATTGTGCCTGCTTCGACATCAATTAATGCTCTGGCTGTCACGAGGAAAGGTCTGCCAAATATTATTGGATATCTCATATCTTTTTTTATGTCCATGACAATAAAATCATAAGGGACATAGGAGTCTCTTCCTACTCTCACTGGGATATCTTCAATAATTCCCAAAGGTGTTGTAATGGTATTATCAGTCAACTAGATCGTCATTGTTGTGGGTAGCAAATTAGTAAAGCCCAATCTTTTACACATAGAAAAGGGCATGATAGATATGTTGGGCCCCAAATCAGCTAATCCTTTCTTGTAAGAGGTGTTTCCGATAGAACATTGGATGTTGAAGGAGCCAGGGTCCTTCTATTTTTTTGGCATTCTATTGAGGATGATATCAGAAGTAGTCTGAGCTAATTTTACGGTCTCGTGTTCTTCGGTCATGTATTTCTTTGATACCAAAGTCTTCAAATATTTAGACCAAGTTGGGATTTCAGAGAGAGTGTCCAGGAATAGGATATCCACATATAGCTTCTTCATCACTTCTTGGAACTTTAGGAATCTAGTATCCAGTTTAGTCTCTCTCAATCTGCCTGGATAGGGCATCCCGGGCTTGTATGGTGGGACTTCTGGTTCTTTAGAAACTAGTTCTTTGTCCTTCTCCTTCTCGGCCTCTACAGATTTTCAATTTCTTGATTTATGTTTATATTTGTAATGATTTTAGCGGTATCTTCGTCTTTCTAAATGACTTTGGTAGCTTCAGTAAGAACATGACTAGATCTTGTGGTAACTGCATTCAGTTGTTCTGGTCTGTGTTGATCATGTCTCGGATTTATTTCCGATTGACCGGTGAAAGTACCCACTGGAGGTTTCAACTGAGCTACAATTTGTGCCAATTGGGTCTCTACAGCTTTCTGTTGAGCCTACTGGTTAGCAAGCATGGTCTTTTGAGATTGCAGCATTTTTCTTATCATAGACAACTCATCGATTGACGGAGGTTGATCATTCTTTTATTGATAGTGTGTAATTTGTTGATGTCCTTGAGGTTGCTGTTGTTGAGGAGTTGTTAATTGAAGTTGTTGAATTTGTGGCTGTTGTGACTGAGGTTGGTGCAATTGTGGGTGCAACGGATGGTGAGTGTATTGATAGTATGAAGAAGAATTTCTTGGGTAGACAAATCTTTGAAACCCACCTCTATAGTTTCCTTGGTTTCGGTTATAATTGCTCTGGAATCCAGGTGGTGGTCTATTAGAAGACCCACCTTGTGTTTGATGTTGCGGATTGGCAGTTCCCGCGGGGTTCCCATACAGAAACCCAGGGTGGTTTCTTGGTTGATCTGGATTATAGTATGCTTGACCCGGTATGGTGTGGATAGAGTTAACCTACTCTGGCAGCTGATCCTCAGGTTGTTTAATGATTAGTTCATATTGTGGTTGAGGTGTCTACAGATTCATCATCACATCGTATAAGAAGCCACATGATAATGTGGGATGATCTGATGCATGACAAGCTTCACAAGTCTTAGTAGTTGCTTTAACTTGTTGAACATGGGATTTCTTCTTCTTGTCATATTCTCCAAACGTTGTTTTAAGGGCTTGCTTCTTATGAACTATGTTTTTCAGAGCTTTAGCAATAGCTTTCATTTCTACAGATTCTTCAACTTTACAGACTTTTAGGACTCCTCCTATATATGGCCTTCCCTAATTAGATTGGTCCTCAGCTTTGAGCGTAACAATCTTCCAGGCATCCTCATAATTCTGCCTCATGAAATTTCCTCCATATGAGGAATCCAAAAACTTCTTTATTTCATCACTTACCCCTCTATAGAATGTTTCTATGAGCCGGTTTTGTGAGATTCCATGATGTGGGCATTTTCTCTGAAGTTCCTTAAATCTTTCCCATGATTCTGCTAGTGATTCTCCAGGAAGTTGGAGGAATTGGTTGATCTGTCCCCTAATCTGGTAGGTCAATGAGGGAGGAAAGAACTTCTCCAGAAATTTTTCTTCCAAGGGAGCCCAGGTGGTGATTGTCTCTCCATCTAAAGAGTTATACCAGCTTAGTGCCTTTACAGCCAGAGTGAAGTTGAAAAGTCAGAGCATGATTGCATCGAGCATAGCTCTAGCTTGTTGCACCAATCGGCAGAGTCCCTTGAATTGCTTCAGATGGTCCATGCAATCATCTCTAGTGTTTCTAGAGAATGAGATGTCTTGCATTATTTGGATCCATTGTGTTCAAATCTCGAAGTTAGGAACATTAATGAGTGAAGGACGAACTGGGTGATTATCCTCAGAATTCTTAGGAACAACGTAGTCTCGAAGCTGCTTGTTCCTTATCAATAACAGAGCAACTATTGTGGCTGCCTCATTTTCTGCTTGAATGCGAGCTTGTTCTTCAGCTTGAACTTCGACTTGGACTTGAGCACGTGTATCAGCGATGAGTTGTGCTCTCTGAGTTGTTATAGCTTTGTTGACTCTTTCCGATATCAAGGTGGCTTGGCGTTGTTCTTCAGCCATCTATCTGCCTTATTGACGGTTGAGTCTGATGCGCCGATGGAAGCTTCATTCTTCCTCAGAGTCGTACTCTAGTTCAGGGAAAAATCTGCAGTTTTGCATACACGTTTTCTACCTGAGTAGAAGAAAAATCACACTTTAGATGGTATGGAAAAATGATGGAATCAAAAAGATATGAACTAGCAAGTTGATAAATGAAATTAAAATATTCTATAGTCCCCGGCATTGGCGCCAATTTTTTATGGAGCCTCCACTCACGTGAAGTTGCATGCACCACTAAAAATCCTAGAGATAGTAAGTCTCTAAGTTTAGCCTTGTGTGTGCTATAATAAGATCTCCACCCACGTACGCTAAGGTACGTGGAAGTCTTATTGTAGTATAGTTGAGGATCGAATCCATGAGATAACGGTCTTGTTAAGGATTAAAAAGATGAAAAATGTTATAATTCCACTTATCTACTGAAGAGTTGATATATAGATCGAAGAGTTGATTTGATGATTAAACGAATATGCAAAAGTAAATTAAAAGGGCAGGAAAGTAAACTTAAGGTTGTAGACAATATTTAAAAACTACTAGGGTGTGATCGAGTTTCATCACCACTACACATGGATCATAACATATGTCATAATAACATGGCTTGCAATAAGGGTCTAAATAGTTAGTATCTTTTTTGATTTAGCTTCCTTTCGGATAGCTAACTATGAGAAATGTGGGAGTATTGCAATGCCATCCATCCCCGAACGAATGGTCACTTACTTTGCATCACTCCTTTCACAAAGTGTGTTCCTTGACCTATCAGAGTTGTACTTTCATACGTCAACATATTCCATTTCATAGTATGAAAGTACAACGATGGAGGTGAATTTACTCCACTTCTTGAAAAGCGTCTCTAGATACCGAAACAGATATATGGTGACTACATACATCAAGAACCAACATGCAATCGGCAATCAAATCTAAAAGCACAAACATAGACAATTCGCACTAGTAGATAATGGGTAACTCAGGTTGGTGATCAAGCAACTAGCATTCATTAAACGATTGATGTTGAACTGAAAAGATAGCATTTTTATTGCAAACTCATGAATTACAATGCATTGAATACTCCCTGCACCCTAGTGTATGGAACTACTCGTTCATGGCAAGAACAAAGAAGGAGATAGGAAATGAGAAGGTAAACATCATCTCCACCTAGGAGGGAGGAAGATTGACCCCTTGGAGTAGAGAACAACTATCTTCACACTGTGTGGTTGCCTTGGTGATGAATCATTCACTTCCCTCCTTCTATGTCTATGAGAGAGAAAGTAGGTTTATGGATGGAGTGTGGATCTTAGACCCGCAGCCTTGGGGTGAAGGATGGATGATGAAGTAGCTCTGGAACAATGGAAGCAGCCTTTTGGCGTCTCTGGTCCCCATGAATGAGGACCCCTTAAGTCCTATTTATAGGCTCCAAGGGGGTCTTGAACGGTCTTGAGATCATTTGGATCTTCACGGTCTGGAGACCGTTTAGATCCTCATGGTCTTGGGACCGGTAGCCTTTCACTCGGTCTTAGGATCGATGAGTTCTTTACTCGGTCTTGGGACCGATAGGCCTTCACTCGGTCTTGGGACTGATGGATCTTCATTCGGTCTTGGGACTGTTTGGGTCCTCACGGTCTTGGGACCGTATTGGTTGAGGTTTTTGTAATTTTTTTGGGTTTATCTATAAGAAGAAAAGAGAAATATCAGTCTATTGGTATATTTACAATAAAGCTAGAAAGTTAAGTATTTAATCTAATTTATCTAAGAAAGAGTATGGAAAACTAAGAAAAACTAGTAAGATAACATCACAAAATGGGAGGTTATCAATTATATCATTTTCCCACTATATATAAAATTGAATCTAAAAAACTGTTTTTCCACGCTAATAAGCGTGGACAATTTTTGTTCTACGCAAAATGGTGATGGAAATATTTCACATGTAAGAGTGTGGATGAATTTTAAATTCTACTTTGCTACACATTTAGTTAGCATGAATTATATTTTTATGCACATTTTAGTATGGAGAAACTTTAATTTAAGTGTGGAAAAACATATGAATTTTTGTACTAAAAATTGATTTTGTGTTTACAATGTGAGTTTGTTTGACAACATATCTTTGATAATTTGATTTCCTTATGTATAATGTGTGTTTGAGTATAATAGTAAGTTGGATAGAGGGTGGATGAGATGATTGTTGCGTTCAGATGTGGTTGTTCTTTTTTGTTTATGTATGAAATAATATGCATGTAAATGTGTGTTTTTGTCATGGTTGGTGTCGTGTTTGTGTCCTATATTTTTTAAAATTGATGTGTCATGTGTCCATATATGTGTTGGTATTAGTGTATGTGTATGTATCCATGCTTTTTGGTCAGGAAAAGCATAACCCAATAAAGGAGGTTCTAGTTGTGGTTGACAAAAGTTTAAGAACTTAATTTATCCCAATCAACCATATGCCTCTTTTATAACAATGCCAAATACACGTCTGAATAACGCACTATTTCCACATTCACCCATTCACATATGTTTTTGTTAGAAAAAGTAACTAGGTTGAGGGTCATTCTGACCGCCAATGAAGTGACTCGGATTCGATCCTTAATTTAACCATGGACGCTTTACTTCCCCATCACTCATTTCACGGTTTAGGTGGTCGAAGGAGTGGTGGGGGTCACCCATGTTCTATCTTCCTCTTCTTTTTAAATTGTCACAAAATAATAAGAGACCTTCTCCATTGAAGATCCATTACTTTGTTCTCTTTTTAGGAACACCTTCCAAACAAGGTCACCATAGACCCACCACGAGACTAGTTGTATTGTACTCTATATGTTGGTGACATACCGCAACAAATAATTTTAGATTTGCGTTTAAGGCGAGTTGAACCAGCAAACACTTCATTTTGGACTTACCGAGTCTCACTGTCTGCACTGCCCCGTCATCTAAAAGTTAACTTCATTATTATTGTTCAATTAGCCTTATTATCCATTGTATAGAAAAAAGTTGTGTATTTGCCCATTAAATATCCCATTGATAGCCTGGGCTACGTGGCTTGCATACATGCATGTGTCGTCCTCATACCCTCATCTTGATATTGTGAATAAGCATTCACTCACCTTTCCGCATGCTAAGGTGGGGAACGGTTTACAGATAGAATATTGTAGGACTACACTGCACATTCACATGAACCCGGTCTCTTATTCACATGTACCCAATCTGCACCCTTTGCACTAAACTCATGTTAGACAAAAATCTCCAACAAGAACATGGTGGTGGGTTTTGACTTGGTGTTACGTTTGTCCTCAAGAAAAACATGGAAAAAGTTGTAAATCTTGTATATCCGTTATTCTCTTTTTGTCAATTGGTTTTTGTTTTTTGCATTGGGCAAGATTTTTGAGTTAATCTTAGTCGTGTTCTTCATATATTTAGATTTTATATCTTTGAGCCTATCTTTCAGTCACCACATGGATCCGACAGTCTTTTGCCCATTGCGATGTCCCCAACATCCCATACCCATCTCCAATGTGTTGAATAAGTTGAGCATTTATAAATCCTGGTCAAAGTTGCAAATAAAAGAGATGTGTTCCATCCCAAACACCAGCGGAATACCATACAACGGAGACTACGAATTCTATGACAAAAGTAAAATCAATTGGAACAAGAAAATAAGCTCTCGCCTTTATTTGCCATCCTCTAGACTATGCATAATCAAGGAACAAGGATGTATATCTAAAGGAACACTATATTAGCAACTGATTTGAAAACAAAATTAAACTAGACATATATATGTGATATCATAAACTTTTCTGCACTTAATCATCGGGAACACAGTTCTTGTGGAACTTTGAGATGTATTCAGCAGCCCTAGTGTCTATATCCGGCAAACCAACCCACCATCCATAGTCCTCATCGCTGGCATAGACCCTGGTCTTATGTTTGGGCTCTACATTGTGATCCGACTCTCGGCGGCGGCGCTCCTTGGAAAAGCCGAAGAGCTTGGAGAAGAAAGATTTTGAAGTTGCCTCCGACGTCTTCTTCTCACCCATCTCGATACAGGACTAGGTGAGTGGCTAGCTACTATATTTGGCTTGTATTGGAGATGGGAAACAAATCTGATCTCTGTTGATATTTATATGCGTGCATGATGCTGCCAACTCCACGTAGCCGAGGGGTTTGTGGTGTTTGTCTTTCGGAAGAAAAACCATGGAAAGCAAAGGAATATGCAACTTTAGGACAACTTTCTTTGACATACTTGTTCTCTCTGGAATAATCTACTTGCTGTTGGATTAAGAATTCATGCGGGCTTGGACTAGAGCCAAACTGCTGGTTTTAACCATCAATCAGAACTGCTTAGTTTTCGTTCTAACTTCATTTAAAATTTATTAGCGCGTGCCTTACGTACCAAAAGTCGGTCAAGACAATGCCAAACCGCAGTGCATGCAGGAAAGATCGAGCAGTGATTGGGAGATAAGGCACCATTTTTCAACAAAATTCCAAAAGCTGCAGCATGCAATCAGTCACAATTCTTAAGTACATCTGAAAAGTATCGGTTAGCAAAGTTTTGTATTAAGAGTACGAACAGATACGGTAGATTAAGTAGATGCCCTGATTAACCTGCCTACTTATATAAAATACCGGTGCTCTCTTGGGGGAAACATCGCTTCAATTTTCAGCAAAGTTACAGAGAAGATTGCGGCATTTCACAATATTTATAAGTTGTTCAAAAGTCGAAACTCTTTCTGTCTCGTGTTTTGCTTTTTACGTGTTTCGTGTACGAACAGCTACCGCGCGTTGATCTACCCGTCTCTGCCTTCCTACTCGCCTAAAATATTGCTCGAGTTTGGTATTGTTAGGCTCAGCGTTAAACTTTGAACACGCATGCCGATTTCTCCGATGCTAGTTGGTCTGTACAACAATCAGTGTGGGTCGAACTGTATGACTTCTTGGCTTGCAACGGCACCTTCTCATTATTTTGTATGCATCTTTGGCCTTCTAAAGAGCTGTGGAGGTACTGATTTCCCGTTGTGTTTGCGCTTGTCTGACCATTCTAAGGCTTGATTTGGCGCAAAAACCGATGGTAATGTTTTGTAGTTATCAACATTTCTTTCAGCTATAATTAAAGCGGTGGTTGGCATTCGATACAAGTTAGGTCATGGGCGTGCCCATCACAGGGTGATAGTGGGTGTGAGTGTGAACGCCTAGCGAGATAATATGAATAGTGTTAGGACGAAATATGTAAATCAGCTGTTATTGTATATGTAGTGTTGGATTTAGAAAATAGCAATTTGAGGACCGAGTAACTCAAAACAAAAGGATTTTGCCACTGCTTATTGTCTCACTATAGGAATAATAGATCATGGTGTTATGTGTTCACCCGTGTTTACGCGGGTCAGCGCACCCACATCATCGACTAGAAAAACATCCATCAATTATTTGGCTAGGGCATGTTTATTAGGGTGTTGTAACACCCTAAATCTTAGGGTTTGATAACGTAAAGGAATCTGCATAGATCATTAATACTCATGATCATGAAAACCCTAGATGAGATATAATTAATAGATCTATCATGTCTCAATTCCATGGAAGGAGTGCAATAATAGTTATCATGAAACATGGGACCATAGGTGATGCACTAGAACATATCACAAGTATTTGATACGTGTAGAGTGATGTTGACTAGAAATGACTAATAAACATCATCATTAAATCAAATAGTTAATTAAAGACCTACTAAACATCATCAAATTTATACAAATCAAATCAAAACAAGAATGAATTTTTGATAAATTTACAAATCTTTTGTAGAATCAAATGGCAACACACAACAACACCTTTTCTCTAGGATCATTCCTTGAGAAGGACAAGTTAAATGGGAACAACTTCCATGACTGGTTTAGGATGGTGAGAATTGCTCTCACACAGGAGCCCAAGCTCTATGTCCTGGAGACACCAGAGCCACATGAACCTCTTCATATCGCACATCAGGCTGACAGCGATGCTTACAAGAAGCATACTGTAGATTTTGTTGATGTCAAGTGTTTGATGATGTGCTCCATGACACTATGAGTTACAAAGACAGCATGAGAACATGGACGTAATTGATATGGTCACACATCTTAAGAACATATTCCAAGATCAGGAAAGACATGAGAGATATGATGTCTCCAAGGCGTTGTCCAAATGTAACATGGTAGAAGGAGATCCAATAGGTCCTCATGTGGTTAAGAGCATTGGGTATGTGGAGAACATGTCAAGACTGGGATTCCCCTTGGGTCAAGAGTTGGCCACTGATGTGATTTTGTAGTCTCTACTAGAATCCAACAGTCAGTTTGTCATGAACTACAACATGAATTACTTTGACATATTGTTGATAGAGTTATTAGGCATGTTGAGAATAGTTGAGGCATAAATGAAGAAAGACAAGCCCAAGTCTGTGATGATGATGTGAAAGGGAAAGTCTAAGGGCAAAGGAAAAGCTAAGAAGAGTTCTAAAGCTCGCCAAAAGCCCAAGTCTTCATATCTCAAGGAAAAAGAGGAACAAAGAAGGGATGCAAATATCACCACTATCACTAGGCTGGACATTGGAAGAGGAATTTCCCTCTTTTCTTGGAGGAACTAAAGAAGAAGAAGGAAGAGATAGAGGCCTCTACTTTAGGTATAAACATTATAAGATAAATTGGAATACTTCATCATCTTGGTATGTGATATCGAATGTAGATCTGACGTACATTGATGTCCAGGATTTGATAAGAAGTAAAGTCTTTATGAAAGGACAAGGATAGGCTATGATGAACAAGAGTTGTTGCAACTTCAGTCTGCATTTAGAATTTATCTTAGCTCGTTGGGCAAGTAATAGAGTTAATTGAACTACTATTTCATTATGCAAATAAATCGAATCATTTTACTTTATGCTTCTTGTACAGATAAGGATGATTATATATAAAGAGTTTTTAGTTCTCTTATTTCAAAAATGTGATCTTGTATGGCAATGCCCCAAATATCATATGATCTTTATGTAATTGGATCAAAAGATGAATGCTCATAACGTAAATACCAAAGGATTATAATTGAGAACTCAAACAATCAACGATCACTCTACAACATGACAACCACCTCTCACATGCAAGTCTAGACTATTTATCTAGACTATTTTTGACAATTTTTTGTCATCTAGAGCACACATATGAGAAATGCATTTCTAGAATTCATATTGATGTTTATAGACTGTTTTGGTTGTTGAGTCATTAAGATACATGCAAATCTTATATATGAACAACGTGACAAACCACCTCTCACTAGGTGTAGTGGGAGAATAAACATTCTATAAGTACATGTACATAATGATGTATAAAGGCCTTTGGAATAATTTCTACAGATAGTTGTTTGCACTTCATTATATTTATTGGTAATATGGTGATATGTACTCAGTGAAATACAATCTCTTGAAGTGTTCAAGGAGATTACATGTATGAAGTACACAACTTCATGAAAGATATTAAGATACTTTGATATGATCAAAAGTTGAAATACTTTACAGGAATAGTTTGAGGACCTTCTAGAGAGAATGTGATAGTGTATCACAACAAACTCCACTTGAAACATGATGATGAATCGGAATGAAGGAATCACATCCTCACAAATTATGATATAATTATCATTTAATATAATCTTCTAACTTCCTTTAGAAACATGCTTTACACTAAAACAATATACCGTCCAAAAGGATTTTACATACGTCATATGAGATATGATATTGGAATGTCCTAATATGTCTTGAGGATTGAAATCTATATGAAGAAAGTATTTTCTTGGAAAAGGTTTATCCACAATTATGATTTGTTGAACACTACTTATCTCAAATCAATAACAAAATTGTTTGTTGTTGGATGGTTGAATTCCATTGGAACCGGTGGGAGTAAAGTACAACTCGAAAAGTTTGAATTAAACAAAGAACATTGGAATCATAGGAGGCACGGTGAGAACAAAAGAGTCACAACTGGTTGTGAAATCTCACATTCTTTATGTAACACACGAAACTCATAATTCTGGTAAAAATGTCTAAGATTAAAAGATTATGAATCCTATAACTCAGAGAAGTTATGAGTTCATCATAAGATGATGAGTTAATAATTAATAAGAACTATTGAGGGACCAAAGTCTGAGAAATGTCTTGAGGCCATTATATCCAGAATGGGATCCATGAAACACCAAGACCTTGGTAGTACCACTGATGAGTGTAATTATACCAATTTTTACATATTATTTTACTCTCTTTTTAGGGGCTATTATGTTTCTATTTCCTAGTTTTAGCTTTATATTCACTCAAATGCAATTATCTTTCCTTTTCTGAACTATAATGCATTTTTAAATATTTTTTATGAAGAACCAACCAAAAATATATGACAATGCCCAGATGGACGTTCAAACCCTCATGATGATATGCCTCAAGGGAAGGAAGGTTAGCAAGCCCTCCATTTGTTCACCTTGCAGCCACCTAGTCAAGCGATTGGATTTGCCATTCGCCTTACTCGAGCCGCTCTCTACCCAGAGTCTTCTAGGTTCTTCTGTTCTGATGTGTGCTCCCAGCACTCAGACCATTCATGTTCACCCTATGTTGGTTCGCCAAAGAACTGTATGTGAGGTCCAAATTGAGTAACCCACATGAGACGCTTGTTGGACTGAGTAGGGCCATACAATTAGATTCCTTCAACCACAAGCATTCAACATTAAGGTTTTGGTACCGAGGAATGCATCTATAAAAGGGAACCCTTATCATCCATTCTAAAGGGTCTCTTATCGGTGATTGGTAGACACATTGTGCATCACGAACCCTAGAGGGGAGTGAGGAGGTGGTTGGCAAAGGGGAGAGACTGGTCTTCCTACACCAGGTGTCATGGCCATCTCCATCATTCCTTCTATCTTTATGTTTTTGTCCCTCATCATCAGTGAGTAGAGGTTTATGCTGGAGCATGGGGACTAGCCCCATCTACCCATATTTTATTCTAGCTTGTATCTAAACTCTACAATATAGTTTCTAAATAAAGTATCGTTATGCTTATTTCCTTTCCTGACAAATTGATAACTTGCTTTGTATATACATTATAAACTTGGATATGCATGTTGTTGTGAGCGTGATTAGAACACCAGAATGATCTTATTATCTCCTTGATATGTCAGCAAGGGATAGTGAGGTGATTGGGCTATGATCTTCTATGTGTCGAGGATGGTCGGTCATAATTGAGGGAGTCCAGTTGGAATGAACTAGCAACTTGGGTGTTGAGGATGGTCGGTTCCAAGGTATCTTAGGCCAAGTGACGACCTATATCCCATGAGGGTGCAGCAGCTAAACCTCTATTTAGTAGCTACTATTGAAGAGTTAGATCTCTTTAGGATAATTACAAAGGTGGTGGTAGTGAAACCCCCATTTCCCCGGTTCTTTTTATTATCTTTGGCAACATATTGTTCCTCAATATGCTGACTAAAATATCAATCTGGTTGTTCTTAAGTGCAAGTGGGAGTCTGTTGGTATGTATGCCTAGAGAGTCAATCATATGATGATTGTGGTGGCATATCATATATAAGATTTGATTAATAATAAAGTCAAGCTTCCAGTTCATTCTATTTTACCCAGTTATGAGATAATTAGGAAACATAATGAATGTCTAGAGAATGACAATTACTCAATGACTCGTGTCTTCTAGTACCTGACTTAAACAATGAGATCACATGGATTGTTACAACCCCAATTTTGGGTGAGAAATGTAAATTCTCACATAAAAGATATTTGAACAAATAAAGATATAATTTGTTTTGAATAAATGGATTTTGTTTACAATAGCCTTGATGATTGTGTTGTGGGCTTTGGGCCCAATAACAAGGAAATCCAATTAATAAATGAATAATTGAGTTTTTGAGAAAAGAAAGGTGTGGAAACCTCTAGAAGGAAAATCCAAAGAGGGATTTCGTGCCTCTGGGGTTCCTTAGGATCCAAGGAATCCAAAGTTGCAAAAAGAAAGCAATAAGAAAAGAAAAGATTAATTAAGTATTTCTTTAGTAAGAAAGAAATTGAAATTAATGTTAAAATGTTGGAAATAAGTGGAAAATGGTATAATTGGGTTATCCTTGGTGGAATTTTGTATCCCACGGATTTCCAATGATAAAAGGAATACCAATGAGGAAAATAAAATAGAAATAAAGAGAAATCCTCAAAAAGAGATATTTTAATAAGAAATAAACAAGATAATCTGGAAATAATGCATATTGATGCATTTAGAAGGATAATGAGTATTCCTTAAAAAGGAATTTCGAATTATTTGAGTTTCTTGGGATCCAAGGAGTCCCAATGAAGAAAGAGGAAAGAGAAAATACCAAAATTGCAAAATAAGAAGATAATATAATATATTATTAATGGTTTTATAGCTTTGTTAAAGAAGAGGTATTTTCTACTTAAGGAAAACATAATTTCGTGATTAATGGTTTAAAAAGCCAAGAACAAAGAGAAGGAAAGAGGTGATTCTCGAATTTCCTAATAACCAAAGCATGTGGGTTACCAAGGAATATTAATAAACTAGGAATAGTTTAAAGGAGAGAGATTGCAATAAACAAGGAAAGTAGGATAAAGGGGACTTATTTTCCCTGTGGTTAACCATAATGGGACGTTGCCATCCTTCCCTATATAAGGGTTGGATCCAGGGCCTCCAGCCAAAGAGATCTCAGGCATATCTCTCTCCGTTTCTTCTTGTTTCCGCATGAACCCTAGCCACGAGAAGAAGAGTTATCCTTGCAACGACGGGAGTGGTAGAGTCATCATAACAAAGGTCCAAGGTTCCCTCGACGACCTAAGGATGAACAGAAATCATCCCCTCTCCTCTTGTCCTTACACAACAGCTACAAGACGGCTGCAAGCTAGCCGCAAGTGCAGATCCTGCACACACAAACTTGACGTTCTGGTCGTGATCTGAGGGCATCGGCATGGGCGGGGAGGGTCGTCGGAAGTGAGGGAGTGGTCCCTGGTGGTCGCCGGACCTTGGAGAAGAGGGGGCACACCCGCAGTAGGCTGCAGATCGGCGGCAGCCCTAGGTGTCGCGAGGAAGAAGAAGGGTGATGGGCTCTGGACGCGTTTACCCCTCCATAGTGTAAAGAGACAACCACTTACGCGGGGGCAGAATCATCATTCGGTTATGTTTTAAACAAGTTGTGATACGTTGCATGGAGAAGGACACGTGGCGCTCTCTGATTGGTCCAGAGTAAGTGAATTTCATTAATTCATAACTTTTTAACGGTATCTCGGTTGGGGACATATAATACGTGAATCTTGCTCAGAAAAATGAGGGGAATCTAATAAAAATATAATTGAAGCCTAATTCCTTTTGCAATTCGAAAAGTAATAGAAGATATCAACTTTAATGTATTAATGTCTTTTGAGATGAATAATATATTTATAAGGGTTTAATAGATGATTAAAGTTGATATTAGCCTGTTAATGATAAAAAGGAACATTAGGAAGAAAAAGGATGAACTTTGCATATAATTAGTTAATTTAGAGTTTCATATGCATGAATATACTTTAATGGGCCTTAAAACCCTAATGTTGACTAATTCGACTATTAATGGCTTTAATTGATTAATTTCATGATTAAAGTTGGAATATGTTGAATCTAAGCTATTTCAAGCATTAAAGTTCCAAATTTGTGGATAAAAACCCTAAAAGTAGTAATTAGGGTTTTCTCATGAATAAAAGGTGGAGTTAATAGCAAATCGAGTTCATATGTGATTTAGACCATAATGAACTATGAATTTATGATAAATGTGTATAATGATCTTGTCATGGATTAAAGGGATAAAAATAGTAGCTTTAATGAAAAAGAAGCTTAATTGATGATTAATGTGCCTGTAATATGAAAATAGGGTTATATGTCGTTAAGATAACCTTAATGTTGAAGAATAGACGAGACAATTAGGGTTTATGCGTAATGGCATAAAATTAGGGTTTAATATGGTAGAAGATGAAGGGAAACCCTAATTGCAAAATGAAACCCTAAAATGGATACAGAAACCCTAGAAAATGAATCCAAGTTAATAAAGTAGGTTCTTGATAAAGTGTGTAATAAATAGAGTACATATTCTTTTCAGGATCTTGTTGAAAATGCTTGCTTGCTTGGATTCTTATTTGCATGGATATTTCTGTTCAAATCGTCAGATCAGGTATGTGGTTAATTATGAATAACCGCCTTAGTTTCTCGAGGATTTTTCGGATGGTTAATCGCATTGAATGCAAATTATCAGTTTGGATGTTCATACTTGCAAATCATAAAGTCACTATGATTATCACATTAATAATAGAAGTATGTATTCTGGCACCTACATGCCACCTTGATGGATGATGCCAAAGGTCAGGCCCAGATGGGTAGACCAATGGACACCTTGAGTGGTGACCCCAGGAACCAAGCTCGGGAATGAGAAGGTGGCCTATGATATTGCATGACTAGTGGGCACCATGGGTGGTGACCCCCAGGCACCAAGCTCAGGATTGAGAAGGTGGCCTTAAGTCATTGGCAAAGGAAACCCTAAGGTGGGTATGCCAAGGTTAGGGAAAAAGCGGTGGAGAATGTCATAATGAAAAGTGTAAATTGGGATGTTAATTAACTTGATTGTGATAATTAAATTGTTATCCTTATGTGCAAATTTTTGGTTGTTCCCACATACCAGTATATTTCGATATACTACCCGACGTTTTGTTTGTCGGCATTTTAGGAACACCAATTGAAAGAACAAACAGTAAAGTGACACATTGTGGAAATAAGAAATAAAGCGCAAGGAGGATTAGATAGAATAATTCAAGCTCTGGATAGATAGATTTCCAAAGTTTTCAAAGGTAATTAAAGTTTTAAATTTTATACCAAATTCCAGTTAGTTAGTAGAATTTCATAATTATTATTGATTATTTGTCGAACCTTTGATCCTGTTAATTGAATAACGGCTCTAACCTTCGGGTCTCCCTTAATTGGGGGTTACCGGGAGGTGGGGTCATTACAATTGGTATCAGAGCCTAGGTTCCTCACTTAATCTTTAATAATTATTGAATTTTACAAATTATGTAGAACCCAAGGGAGTTATTAGAGAATTATCTGAAAGACAGAGGTGTCTAGAAAAGGATCACGACCGGGGGATGGCAATATTTTCCTCCGCACCGCTAGTCAGAATATGAGGACTCCTAGATCCGTGTGACTATCTGGCCAAAGTCTTAGGGTATGAATCGAAATAAGATACCGTTAGGACTCTCTCATCTTGTTCATCCCTTCTCAACTCAAATTCTGTTAAGGATTTTAAGGATTAGGGTTTTCTCTCTTTTCCTCACCCTCTTAAGGTATGGGTAAGGTTGATAAGGATTAAGGGATCCTCCACCAAATTAATGAAAAGCATGTAAATAAGATGTCATGGACATAAGCTTAATAGATTAAGCGCAAACTAAAGAATAGATACATGCTTAGGTCATATGACATAAGTTGTCATTTCCCTCAGGAGAGACCTGAGGTTAGACCTTCTTGTCAGGAGGATAAGTAGAGAAAGAGAGTCTTGGAGGTAGAGATCTCCATTAAAGTAGAGACCTAGCACATCCTTTGAGGATGATGTTAACCCTAACCCTAAGTGGAGGTTAGAGAAAGAGATGACATGATGAGTTAGATGTCATGGTTGACCAGATGTTTGGATAAACATGCCTTGGATGCCATACGAGCTATGAGAGGTTGGATAACCTGGTACCTTTGGCGACCCAACCCTGGAGAGGGTCATGCATATTAGAGCGAAGGATAGCTCCTTCATGGATGAGGTTAGAGAGGAACCTATAGAAACCCTATGGCTTATGCAAGTAGGGGATAGCATGCGCCCAGAGTACGTCAGTGGTACGGTAGTAGGTTGAAACCCTGGCCAGAAGGGCACGATGGATGGCTTATGAGATAAGCATATGGATAATCTAGAGCCAAACATGAGTTGAGCATAGGATTCACCCACATAGGGGTATGCTTGTAAGCATGAGCCTTCATGGAGAGAGGACCTCTAGTAGTAGGGATGGATGTGGAGTTAGCTCTAGAGAGAGAAAGCAAGAACCCAGCAAGGAGGTTGGAAGCCTAAAACCCTGAGATAGGAGGAAAATTGGGGAGTTGAGGATGATGCAACCTAAGTGGATGATAGTGGTTGCCTTATGCTTGATCCCTGGAGGCTGATGATATCTTAGTGGCCTTTAGAAGAACCGAACCCTGGAGAGAGGATGATTCTTCTAGTACCTATGGTATAAGTGATTACCTGCTGGATGAGATAAAGAGTGTTTTAGACCCTGAGGAGGTTTAAGTAACCAGTTGTGAGGCTTTATACCTATTTGGTTGTCCTAGAAGAGGACTCAACTCCGATGTGTTGCTCGAGTAGAAGGATCATAGAAGTACATGACATACCTTGGACATGCTTGATTCATGGTTAAGAGATTGAGCATGCAGTCGGACACCCAAAGGTGAACCTAGGGCTCCTAGGCCTAAGAGGGGAAGCAGTGTACCCAATGCTCATGATGAGATTTGAGTCTCTATAGTTTCGAGCATGGTACTCCTCAAGTGTAGAGGTAAAGGAAACCCCTTAAGTTAAGGGTATGTTTAATGAACCCCTCACAACTAAGTTGGTCTAATATGGAGGATGTGAACAAGGGTGACCTAGCATGGTTAAATAGGTGGTCTTCTTGTGCCTTAGTAGCTACTGGGTTAGGCATGCTTATGTGAATGTAAACCCTAGGGACGTTTTTGATCTTTGTTATCGAGGTGAAGATTTCCTCCCATCCTGGGAGAGGGACCCTTTGGTAGGGTGTATACCAGTTTTGTTGGTTTAAGTTAACCTAAAGAGGTCTCATAGGATCTTGAGAAGCTAAGTGAAAAGTACATGGTATGAGGATGAACCTGTAGACCCATAGATAACCATCTCTATGTGCATATGGATGTGTTACCATGGAGGTAACTGGTATGGGTGACCAAGGTAGCCAGGTCGCCATGACCCCTATAAAAGGATGAAAGGCAGTCTTGAATGTTGAAAGAGAGATGATGAAGGCTTGGGTAAGGTTCTAAGTTGAACATGTACTATAAGAATCCTAAGTCTATCCTAGGGTCGGGTAGGGATAAAACCGATGGAAGTAGGAGTTGCGTAATTCCCTAGTTGCACATGACCATAGGGTCGGGAGGTAACAGCTATCATTGTCTGAGGGCCATGGATTAGGAGATTGATAACCTTCATAAACTCATGGGACCCAAAGGGCAGATGAGTAGGGCACTCTCTGATGCATGAGGGAAGAGGGATGACCCCAAAAGTGTCGGCACCCTATAGACCTAAAGGTGATCACCAAGGATTGTGTGTAAACCCCAGTAGGTTTGAGACCAGTTTACCACGAAGGTAATTTTTGATAACATGATGTTTGTGATGTGGAGACATGAGTTGCACATTTCAACTTAGGTGTGAAGGTATACTGGCAAGGTGGGATGTATCATCTCTACTCCTGGAATGGGAAGAACTCTGTATTTGGATGGCCACCAAATGCTTATTTCTTCTTGTTAGGGGAGTGAGAGATAGGACAGTACGCATGCCTTACACCAAGGATAAAGATGATGTAAGTTGGAACGTTGATACAAGGTATGGGGATAGAGATGATAACATACCTTTGTGGAATGAATAATACATGGATGGTTTACAAACACTAAGAGAAATAAGGTAGTCATCTTATAAGGATGTTTTTAGCATGAGCTGTGTGGAATTTGCAAGTGATACAAGATTGAGTTTGATCGCCACTAGGATGAGCTCAAAGTTATTGATGAAGACAAACTTAGAGTTTGAGATGCAAATGATAAGTAGAATACATGGAGGTGTATGTCTTCAACATTACCTAACACCTAAGGATAAGAAGTGGTAATGAATGCTCTGGTTGATATATAGCTGCCTAGTTAGCTGGAAGGTAGAAGAAGTTGAGGTTGTTCGACTAACCCTATGTTTGGAAAGAGGATATGTTTTGGATAACACACAGATGTAACAAGATATGTTGAGCAATTTAATGTTTGTTTGGATGGTGATAGAACCTCAGATACACTTCTTTGGGTAGGAAGGTAATAAAACCCTTTTGAGAGTGGTTTAGGGTTTCCGAGGAATCAAGCTTGAGGAATCATAACAATACAGGAGGTTATGATATACCTTGGTACCACAAAGATAGTAAGTAATGGTAGCACTCTGGATGCTTAAAACAAAGTTGCATGTATCATGTGGCCATGCAAGCCAGGAGGTGAAGGACGAACACCAGTAACCCAGTGTATCAATATAGAGAATAAAAGAGTTCCTGAGAGGGAATGGGAGTTCATCACTATGAATGTTGTGGTAAGTCTCCCTTTGACCCAGAAGGTCAAGATGCAATATGGGTTATGGTAGATCGCCTTACCTAGACAACATGAGAAAGAAAGGAGTATTGTCAAGAGATGGATTATGTTGAACTACATAAGAGAGAGAGATGGTTCAACTACACCATGATACAAGTTCAAAAGTTCTTACATATGACCTAAAGGTTCACTTCCATGAGGTGGAAGTGGATACATGAAGAACTCGATGATAGTACAGTTTATCACCCCATACTAATGGACAGTATGATCTAGACTAGAGGGTCTAATGAGAGCACGTGTGCTCACTTAGGGGGATACATAGAGATAGTTCTTAAGATGTGATGTTAACTACCATAGCCTTTATCGGGATGTAAGAAGTCTTATAGAGAGGTTATGTCAATCACCACTTCATTAAGATGATGTTGGTGTAGGAGGCCTCACGAAGGCCTAAAAAGAACCTCAGTGTGTGCATATGAAGTTGCTTCGATCGTGCAATGGCTGAGAGAGAGCCCAGTGGTAACATGACTGACATGCAGTTCACTGTGGGAGAATATGTGATTTGAAAATCCAACCCCTCTAAGCTACAGCTGAGAAAGCTGAGTCCCCGATATATGGGTCCATTTGAGATGGATTGCTGGAGATGGTTGTGTTTAGCCTTGCCCCTCAGGATAACATGATGTGTAATGTGTTCCATGAGTCCAATTTAGAGCACTATGTGAGGTACCCAAGCCATGTGTTGAGCCCTAAACTTATTCAGCTTTTGAGAGGTTGAAATGTCCTGAGTCACCTATGAGGGTATGATATACCAAGGTAAGAAAGAACTCAGATGGAAGAATATGAGATGATGAAGGTTCTTGGGAAGCACCATGGAAAGGGTGAAGCCACATGGAAGCCATGATGGACACATGAAAGGCTTATCCTGTTTGTTTGCTTGCTTGATGGAATTTTGAGGGCAAAATTCTTATAAGAGGGGAAGGATGTTACAACCCCAATTTTGGGTGAGAAATGTAATTTCTCACATAAAAGATATTTGAACAAATAAAGATATAATTTGTTTTGAATAAATTGATTTCGTTTACAATAGCCTTGATGATTGTGTTGTGGGCTTTGGGCCCAATAACAAGGAAATCCAATTAATAAATGAATAATTGAGTTTTTGAGAAAAGAAAGGTGTGGAAACCTCTAGAAGGCAAATCCAAAGAGGGATTTCGTGCCTCTTGGGTTCCTTAGGATCCAAGGAATCCAAAGTTGCAAAAAGAAAGCAATAAGAAAAGAAAAGATTAATTAAGTATTTCTTTAGTAAGAAAGAAATTGAAATTAATGTTAAAATGTTGGAAATAAGTGGAAAAAGGTAAAATTGGGTTATCCTTGGTGGAATTTTGTATCCCACGGATTTCCAATGATAAAAGGAATACCAATGAGGAAAATAAAATAGAAATAAAGAGAAATCCTCAAAAAGATATATTTTAATAAGAAATAAACAAGATAATGTGAAATAATGCATATTGATGCATTTAGAAGGATAATGAGTATTCCTTAAAAAGGAATTTCGAATTATTTGAGTTTCTTGGGATCCAAGGAGTCCCAATGAAGAAATAGGAAAGAGAAAATACCAAAATTGCAAAATAAGAAGATAATAGAATATATTATTAATGGTTTTGTAGCTTTGTTAAAGAAGAGGTATTTTCTACTTAAGGAAAACATAATTTCATGATTAATGGTTTAAAAAGACAAGAACAAAGAGAAGGAAAAAGGTAATTCTCGAATTTCCTTATAACCATAGCATATGGGTTACCAAGGAATATTAATAAACTAGGAATAGTTTAAAGGAGAGAGATTGCACCTAAACAAGGAAAGTAGGATAAAGGGGACTTATTTTCCATGTGGTTAACCACAATGGGACGTTGCCATCCTTCCCTATATAAGGGTTGGATCCAGGGCCTCGAGCCAAAGAGATCTTGGGCATATCTCTCTCTGTTTCTTCTTGTTTCCGCATGAACCCTAGCCACGAGAAGAAGAGTTATCGTTGGAATGACGGGAGCGGTAGAGTCATCATAATGAAGGTCCAAGGTTCCCTCGACGACCTAAGGATGAACAAAAATCATCCCCTCTCCTCTTGTACTTGCGCAACAGCTACAAGACGGCTGCAAGCTAGCCGCAAGTGCAGATCCTGCACACACAAACTCGACGTTCTGGTCGTGATCTGAGGGCATCGACATGGGCGGGGAGGGTCATCGGAAGTGAGGGAGTGGTCCCTAGTGGTCACCGGACCCTAGAGAAGAGGGGGCGCACCCGCAGTAGGCTGCAGATCGGCGGGAGCCCTAGGTGTCGCGAGGAAGAAGAAGGGTGATGGGCTCTGGACGCTTTTACCCCTCCATAGCGTAAAGAGACAACCACTTACGCGGGGGCAATATCATCATTCGGTTATGTTTTAAACAAGCCGTGATACGTTGCATGGAGAAGGACATGTGGCGCTCTCCGATTGGTCCAGAGTAAGTGAATTTCATTAATTCATAACTTTTTAACGGTAGCTCAGTTGGGGACATATAATACATGAATCTTGCTCAGAAAAATGAGTGGAATCTAATAAAAATATAAATGAAGGCTGATTCCTTTTGCAATTCGAAAAGTAATAGAAGATATCAACTTTAATGTATTAATGTTTAAAGAACCCTATTTTGAGATGAATAATATATTTATAAGGGTTTAATAGATGATTAAAGTTGATATTAGCCTGTTAATGATAAAAAGGAACATTAGGAAGAAAAAGGATGAACTTTGCATATAATTAGTTAATTTAGAGTTTCATATGCATGAATATACTTTAATGGGCCTTAAAACCCTAATGTTGACTAATTCGACTATTAATGGCTTTAATTGATTAATTTCATGATTAAAGTTGGAATATGCTGAATCTAAGCTATTTCAAGCATTAAAGTTCCAAATTTGTGGATAAAAACCCTAAAAGTAGTAATTAGGGTTTTCTCATGAATAAAAGGTGGAGTTAATAGCAAATCGAGTTCATATGTGATTTAGACCATAATGAACTATGAATTGATGGTAAATGCATATAATGATCTTATCATGGATTAAAGGGATAAAAATAGTAGCTTTAATGAAAAAGAAGCTTAATTGATGATTAATGTTCCTGTAATATGAAAATAGGGTTATATGTCGTTAAGATAACCTTAATGTTGAAGAATAGACGAGACAATTAGGGTTTATGCGTAATGGCATAAAATTAGGGTTTAATATGGCAGAAGATGAAGGGAAACCCTAATTGCAAAACGAAACCCTAAAATGGATACATAAACCCTAGAAAGTGAATCCAAGTTAATAAAGTAGGTTCTTAATAAAGTGTGTAATAAATAGAGTACATATTCTTTTCAGGATCTTGTTGAAAATTCTTGCTTGCTTGGATTCTTATTTGCATGGATATTTCTGTTCAAATCGTCAGATCAGGTATGTGGTTAATTATGAATAACCGCCTTAGTTTCTCGAGGATTTTCTAGATGGTTAATCGCATTGAATGCAAATTATCAGTTTGGATGTTCATACTTGCAAATCATAAAGTCACTATGATTATCACATTAATAATAGAAGTATGTATTCTCGCACCTACATGCCACCCTGATGGATGATGCCAAAGGTCAGGCCCAGATGGGTAGACCAATGGACACCTTGAGTGGTGACCCTAGGCACCAAGCTCGGGAATGAGAAGGTGGCCTATGATATTGCATGACTAGTGGGCACCATGGGTGGTGACCCCCAGGCACCAAGCTCGGGATTGAGAAGGTGGCCTTAAGTAATTGGCAAAGGAAACCCTAAGGTGGGTATGCCAGGGTTAGGGAAAAAGCGATGGAGAATGTCATACTGAAAAGTGTAAATTGGCATGTTAATTAACTTGATTGTGATAATTAAATTGTTATCCTTATATGCAAATTTTTGGTTGTTCCCACATACCAGTATATTTCGATATACTGACCGACGTTTTGTTTGTCGGTATTTTAGGAACAACAATTGAAAGAACAAACAGTAAAGTGACACATTGTGGAAATAAGAAATAAAGTGCAAGGAGGATTAGATAGAATAATTCAAGCTCTGAATAGATAGATTTCCAAAGTTTTCAAAGGTAAGTAAAGTTTTAAATTTTATACCAAATTCCAGTTAGTTAGTAGAATTTCATAATTATTATCAATTATTTGTCGAACCTTTGATCCTATTAATTGAATAACGGCTATGACCTTCGGGTCTCCCTTAATTGGGGGTTACCGGGAGGCGGGGTCGTTACATGGATGTTAAGAGAATATACATTCTTATTATGTCCTTGGTTGCATGTTATTGTCGAAGGCAGATAGACAGTAGTAACACTAAAGACTAGAGTGTGTGTTGGTTGATGACAGAACCTCATTAGTCATGATATATGTGATATCAAACCAAGCACATAGATACTTGTTAGGAAAAAGTGTATCAGACAGATCCACTTTGAGAGTGACACATGGAAACCATAATTGGTGATCATAATCATCTCTCAAAGTGAAGATGGTGATTTTGGTTCTTAGACCTAAAGTCATTACACTCATCACATGGCATTCAATATGTTTTGACATTATCCACCATGATCCTGGATAAGTCTTGCCAACAAGGTGATGATCAGATGTGTTGTGATACATGGGGATGACTGTGAGTGATGTCGATGGGATTTTTCCCTCCTACTGGAGTTTGATATCCAGGCCACTTGATAAGTGAGATTGAGAAAAGCATGTGCATGCACATGTGAATCAATATATGATATTGAGGTCACATATATCTCAGATAGTCTGCTCTGGATCAAGGAACCTGGATTGAACATTGAGAGGATGATGATTCCATGACTCGAGTTCATTCTGGATATCAGAGACAAAGGATTAGACAATCACTATAACACCTGACATAGATCATAGGTTGAAGTTATTCTCCAATTTTCCTAGTTGTTTGGGTAGCAATGATGTGTAACTAGCCACCACTCTTTGCTTGTGATGTCATAAATTAGTTATGGCAATTTACTGCCAACATAACATGAAACCTATAGGGACACACACATAGGATACACCTAGATGAGGAGTTTAATCATGAATGATAATTAAACTGATTTATAAAGTGTTTAGGTGTTAAATTTAAACAACATTGGTTGAAAATTGACTAACTAGACTATTGAAATGACTGGTTCAAGTTTGAACTGATTGTTTTAGTGTGTTAGGTCAATAGCACCAAGATAGGCAATTCTGGACAGTGAACCGACCAGTTCAGGAAGTGAATTGATCGGGTTAGGTCCATGAACCAGCCGGCTAAAGTTGTGAATTGAGCGGTTGGTGGATCACTTTGATTAACTCAATCATGCATATTGGATAAAAAACTCAGAATATTTGAGTGTTCTTTGAATGTGGTTCTTGGTCAAACTATACTTCGACCAAAATGTTGATAGAGTGCTTTTCAATAGTGTAGTGTTTTATTTTTAATTATTTATTGGTAACTCCAAATGATCTGAAATTTTAACTAGAGATCTAAAGCTCAATCATAAACAATGTAAAATTTTAATAATTTTTGGATGCATTTATACCTTATCAGTAGACGAATTACAGTAATATTTTTATGACAGAAAATTCAGCTGAAATAAGAGAAAGTATAGTGAGGGGTCAATGCGCAATTGACCCAAGCAGCTCAATTGCTCTATATGGTCAACCTAACACACAAGGAGCTCTCATAATTTGTGATTCATTCCAAAGAAATGAAATCTAAGAGAGAGAGGGAGAGTTAGGGTTTGAGAAGAGAAAGTGATGGAGATGCTGACCTAAGGTTTTGCGGTCCGATGAATGATGAAATCGTGTAAGTTTAGCTTCTTTGGATATAGTTTCATGGCAAATCTTCTCTCATATATCAAGATTCCGTCCCTACCCTGATTAGATTCGAAATCATATCAAATCAAGTCCTTTTCTCACTCTTTATCTCCTAATCTTCAATTCTAGGGTTTCTGAGTTGAAAGGAAGAAGAATCGGGTGAATTGCTAGGGATTGATATGAGATTGAGATTTTTAGGGATGAGCTGCATTTTTAAGGTGTTGTCACATCTTTGGGTGAGTGGGAACTTCCTTTAAATAGTATATTGCATGAAATTGGTTAAATCATCCATAATCTTTAATTGCTTAGTATGCGACTACAAATCATGAATTGTCTGTTTGATCTAAGTTGTTGCAAAATGACATGAAATGGATTCTTCCTCTGTTTATTTGAATTTTAGATGATAAATTCATATTATAAATGTATACAATACATCCTAATGAGAATTCCCTAAGTATTCGCAAAGGTTATAAGAGTAAATTGAAATATAGGGAATTTGTCTATGACTGAAATTACTGTATAATTAAATAGAGAAATGTGTTTATCTAGATCCCCTTGGTTATGAATGATTGTTTATATGAATGCATAGTACATATATGTCATATGCTATCTTGGATTTCATGTGATGTGAATAGTGTTTGCTTGATATCTTTGTAAAGAGGGTGAAGCCCTATATGAGTGGAAAGTTGCAAATTTGTGAATAAATATGGTGAAATCCATTTGAAGTGTTTTTCTTGGCATCATAGACTCCATTTATGCAATGTTATTCTTGATTCATAATATCTCAATGAATGGCATGGAAAACCCTAATTTAGCTCAATTCAAGGATTTCATACATATGTTGATTGTATATGACTTGTTTAAAGCAATATGTATTTAGTAGATGTTTATGACATATTAAATCCTTATGAGAGCCATGTGATAAGTGAATGAGGTAAATGAAACCCTAAGGATAGGGTGCTCAATGAATCAAGTATTGTGATATCAATATTCTTAGTATGAGATGTGGTGATGCTTAACAATTCAGTTGTGATAAATGTTATCAGATGGTCTATAAAATGAAATGTTTACAGAGCTAAACTAAGATATGTAATGTGATGATTGAATTGTGAATATAAAGATGAATTAGACATGTAGGTGCCCTGAACACCGTAGATTCCCTATGAGAGGTATGTGCCATAGGGATGAAACGGCCTAACCCTGGAAGTGTCCAGTATACGGGGGTCAGAACGTACTAACAGGTGGTACAGGGGACGAAGCCCTAGTGGAAGTCTCCTTAATATACAACATGTAGTGTCCAACATTAACCAGAGGTCCTGATGGCACTACAGTATAGAAAATCTAATAGGTGGCTTGTCTCTCTGCATGTGTGCTCAGGTTAGAGGAGGAGTCTAGTTTTTACGGCATAATAGGTGTGCCAAGGCCAGAGAGCCATTTTCCTGTTGCAGACCAGTGACGTTGTCAGACTTAGCATTCTCGGGCGTGTCAGCTAAGTCTTGTACGGTGAGATCGTAGTTCGCTACGAGTCTTCATATGTAGAGTACACTACATATGATCAGGGCACAAGTTAAAATATGATAATAAGATGAATGAGAGATTAAACAAGTGTGTGCATTTATTCAATTATTCTTTGTATGTTTCTGCATTATTTGTTCTCTTTATGATCAATCAAGCATGTTCATATATTGATACACTCTTGTAGATATCTAGAGTATCTTGAAATATTTATGTTTGGGAATGATTAGTCTCTTTTAAGCTTACTCTTGTCATAATTGATATCAATTACTCAAAGGTATATCTGTAAATATATCAGTTCTTTAGACTATTTCCTTGAAGTACTCATTCATTGAGCGAGTAGGCTCACCCCTCTACTCCCAATTTTTAGGGAAATCATGGGGATTGAAGATATCATTGCATCAGAGTAGATCTGCCACAAGAGTTAAGTCTGAGTATAGTTAAGTTCATTCGGTCCTTGTCACTCTAGGTCCTTGTAAAGAAATATGAGAGAGTTGTAAATGATGATGTATAACATTGTTCCTCTTTTAGCAATATATGTGAATCAGCAAGTTTTGTGTGTTTAAAAGTATGAGAAACATAATGAATGTTCATACATGCATTTTTTACCATTGAAATTAGATTAGAGAAATCAATGTTTAGATTCTCTTATAAAGTTAGTTTATGTGATTGCATGTGAGAAACAAAATGAAGAAAGAAAAAAAAAAGTTAAGGGTGATCTTTGTATTACGTTAAATCCTCAATTTATGCCCTAATATCATGATTAGTGGTAATTGTGAGATCGGGGTGTAACAAGTTTCACTCTCCAAACTAGGAGAGAGTCATCCCACTACCTAGAGAGGTCAAGCTCTAGGATTTCTAAGATGTCTACTCCTTATATTCACTTATAAGAGTTACAACAATGACCTTCCTTTTTTGGGAGATGGATACCCAGCTTTCCTTTTAGGACAAGGGAGACAACATCCTTACAATCAAGTTCTTACCTATCTAAGAGCTACTCTTCTACCTCACCAAGGCCTTACCCACTCTTGCAATCAGATGGATGCCTTCACCAAGGTCCTCCCCTTCATGCAACGAGTCTTCAGTCTTGAGGCTTTACCCACTCAGCTCCTTGGATCTTCTGCCTTGATCATCTCCTTCACTTGGAGTAGCCTTATGAACCTTCTTCTCCAGGTTAAGAAGCTTGCTCCTTCTCCTTCTCTTCGAGAACCTTTCACTAAGCAAGAGCTTTTGAGAAAGGGATGTGAAAGGAGAAGCTTGCGAGATTTATAAGCATACAAATGGGTAGTTTTCTTTACACAGGACCTATCTCACTCATAATGACAAATTGAGTTGTAACCAAGAGAGAGAAAGGGGCTCAACTATATAGCTGGAAAAAGCTGACCTGACATGAAAAACCCGACTCATCCTACCCGTGACCTGGCCTGATTAACCCAAAAAAAATATAAACTCGAACTCAACCTGACCCAACTCGACGTTTACCCAAAACTCAATATGACCCAGAATTGTCAGACCCAAACCTAACCCGACACCTGACCCGGTGATATGGCGTGACCCGAATCAACCTAAAATAAATCACAACTGACTTGACCAGACTCGATATCAACCTAACTTGATATTGACTTGACCCAACATCAACCCACCCAACACCAACCCAACCCCATGTCAACCCGATCCAAAACCAACCCGACCCATTATCAACCCGGCTTGAATCAAATTGACCCTACACTGACTGACCCAATGTTAACTGACTCAAAATCAATCCCACCCAACACCGACCCGGCCCAATGTCAAACCGACTGAGTACTAGTGAGTGGCGACTAGCAAGAAGTCAAGTTTTAGTTTTCCAATAGATATTGGTATGGCTTTATCGGAATATTATTTAACAAGAAATAGTTTACTTGACAATTTGATAGTAAGGAGATGAATGAAAAATATATGGGATAATAGATAGTAAAAGAAGAAAATAATAAGTAAAAAATATTTTTTTTATTTTTAAAATTAATGCAACATTTTAGTCATTACTCATTATCACAAGTCACAATGTGACCTGAATGAGGTTCAACTCAAAACAACTTGATTATACAAATATAGAACCCAAGCAACCCCAACTTGATAACTACCCAATTCTGACTTGATTCAAACTCTAGTTAGCCCCAAGAAATAGTGTAAATTGAAATGACCTGAAGTGATTTGACGTGAACCCAAACCAACCCAATAAATGAATTTGAACAAACTTGTATCAAAATTGGCTCGACCCGAACATGAGTTAACCCAAAAATGTAAAATGAACTGAAGGGACCAAACTGATACTAACGTGACTCGACATAAAAGGATAAAATAACCTCAAATATCTTTGACCCATAATGACCCTGGCAAAACCTGAAATGACCCGCCTGATTGCTAACTCTCCAACCTTGATAGACCAAGACCCAACCCAAAACAACTAGACTCGAACCAAATACACAACCCAAGAGACCCAATCTAATTACTACCCAATCCAAAAATGACTCGACCCAAAACCAAATTAGTCTGAGGAAATAGTGCAAATTGGCTCGACTTGATATTAAGACAACTCGAAATGATTTGACATGAACCTGACCTGACCTGATAAATTAACTTGAAAATATGTATACCAAAATTGACCTGACCCGAGCCTGAGTTGACCCGAAAATGCAAAATGACCCAAAGAGACCCAACCCGATACTAACCCGACCCAAACCCGACCTGACCCAAAAGAATAAAATAACCCAAATTATCTTTGACATGTAATGACCCGAACTGAAGAGGCCCGACCTAAACCCAACCTAACATGTTCGATTTCCATCTCTACTCAAGTGGACTAATAGCACTCAACTAGCAAGGACCTTGAATAGCATGAAAGAGCAACCTTGAATGAAATCCAATAGGTCCCATTTATAGATGGGGGTGTCCACTAGAGTATGGTAACACTTATGAACATTTTCTAGCCAAAATGTGAGTTGCAAAGGATCTATTTTTTATTTTAACAACTCAACAACGGCTAGAAGTTTCTATGTTTTCTATATAGTGCATTCGGTTGAGTTTCAATAAAGATAACTTGACTGATCACACTATGCGACAAAGCCAAATCAAACCATCGTTCAAGTTTGTTCTGGGGTAACTCAATCAATCTACTTAAAATTGAGTTTGCTCTAAAGAGGGAATGTTCAAGTTCTATGAAAGTGAAAACGACCAATGAAGTGAATGTGACGAATTTACAAAATGGATTTTAAGTGATCAAACGTTGGAAGTAAGTATCCTCAATTTTTACTCATCATAGTTACAAGTCATATCATTTATACAAATGATTACAAAAAATATTCTAAGGTGGTTTGGAGTGATTTCCACAAAAGTACATTTGTATTGCTTTTTACTTGAACTAGAGGAAGCTAGGGCTTGAGTGATTTGATCCTTTTCATGTACCTAATGCTTGAAATCAATCTTAAACAAACATATTAGATACATATGAATGGAATGGTTAAGTCATTATCAAGATATGGACAATGTTCAACACTTAGGTCCTCATTCTCCCCCTTTTTGACAATGACAAGCCATTCCTCGACATATCGAAAAGGATATGGAAATTAATTTTTTACCTTTTAGATAGGATGTGAAAGTTGAACCTTTTACCTTGTGAATTGCAAGGGAATACGTGATTGAACAATGTGAATTTCTCCCCCTCAATTCATGCTTACATATACTTGCATTATTAGTCTATCCACAAATAACAATAGCACATATACATACTATATGGTCCTCTATCAAGTCATATGATAAACAACTAATAGACAAGAAAAGGATCATATAAGCGTTAAAGCAATATGGTTGAGAGCACTTCTCCCCCTTTGTCATCTCAGAAAGGTAGGGAGGTAGAAGAGATAAAAACATGTCTTCTTTAAAAACACAAGCTAAAGCAATCAACCACGTATATCACACATCAAACAGAAACTAGGTAAAGAGAAACAAGAAATCCAATGTCATAATAAAAATATGGAATAACATACCACAAACTCACAAGATATATGGTCAACCAAAAAGTTAGGGTACATATGATTAACATTACAACACTAGAACATGTCCTTGATACAAGATCCATAAACCAACGATAAAATAGCAAAATGATAAAATAGTACATCTCAGTTACAGTGCTCAAATGTCTTAATACATAACAGTCTAAAAATATATGTATGATCAGCATCTAGAGACTAAGAAACTAAGACATCTAACCTATATCTAAGCTATCTATGTCAACTACATCATCATCTGCATCTTCATCTTTAGCCTTGGGTTGGTAGTCCTCATCTCCATCTGAAGGTGCAGTAGAGATAGCAACACCACTTTCATCACTAGAGGCACCAACAAAGTTGTCAGAACCAGCATCATAGCCATTATCCTTAGTGGCTTCCTCATCATCAGCAGCTTCCTTCCTCATCAGCCTGATCGGGCATCTCCTCATCGGTAAAAGGACTAAAATAGAGATCGGGCCAAAGGGCATTCTGCTCATCCCAAATACATGCCAAGAGCATGTAACTCATGTGCCTAATGGAAAGAGGGAGTAGGAGTGTCAATGTTGGCAAGTAGGGTAGCAAGAGGGCCAATAAGCAACACCAGAGAAGGAAGCACTCTGGTTGTAGGGATAGGTCTACCAGTAGTAGATGGGGTAGCAGAAGAAGTAGGCGGAAGGGTCAGGTAGAAGTGATTGTATGCATAGGAAGCATAATCACTTCATGGGTAGGGGTGGTAGAAGGGCTAAGTCTGGTTGTAGGATAGGATCATGGTAGACATCATCTAGAACCAATCCTAGTGTAGATGATCCTAAACCTGAAGTTTGTATGCATGCTGGTGTATCTTGTAACCCATGAGGGCTTCATTTGACACTGAGAAAGAGGCCTGGTCAGGTCGAGGTGGTGGTGGAGGTGGAGGTTCTAGGTGGAGTTCGAGGCTCCAGGTGTGGTGAAAGAGGTAGGTAGGAAGGTCTTCTTGATCGTGGTTTCACTAATGCAAACTCCTTTCCAACTAGTTTGTACTTGAAATCTTGGAAAAGATATTTTTGGTTAGCAAAATCAAAGAAGCCAAAAATCAAGGTAGGGAAGGGTGGGTGGGTACCACAAGTTTTATTCTTGGAGTCAAAGCATGTCATGTGGTATAATATATATTAGGACCACTTGACTCTGACATTCTTCAAGAGACAATACATGATCACAACATTGTTTTCTGCAATATCCATTTGATTCTTCTTGGGGTGGACATTGTAGTTAAAAACTAATGCGAGCAGTCTATGCATGAGATGTAGGGAGGAGGATGGCAGGATGGATTTCTTCTTATAGGGTACCTAAGGCTTCTTCAAGAACTTGTTGATGTCAGGAAGAGTAATATTGAAGTGCTTGTAGAAAGCCATGGGGTCCAAAAGGTACAAATAGTCAGGATAATCCTTTCTCCATGAGTCGATGAAATTTGTTCTATTAAAAAAGGTGTTCAAAGAATATTTAGAGATTTTGAATTTGACTCAGGCAATCATGGAAGTAAGAATGACCTGGGTATCATATAGTAGCACTATGGTATCATAGTTCCATGAAATATTTGGTATAGAATTCATGGACCACCTTGGTGCTTGTAATGGAATTATGAAAGCACCATTGTTCTACACACAAGGATCTTAGATGATGGGTATAGAAAAGATCAGCAATCTCTTTGACATCCTTTTTTTTAGAGAAGGCTCAAACAAGTCTCTAAAAGGAAAGGGGTTCCTAGGAAGGAGCTCCTTGTAGCAATTGGGAGCTTCAAAAGAGACAAAAGAGTGTCATCAAAGAAGATTAAGTGAGGGTTGGATGAGGATGAGGGTACACCACTTAGGGTAGCTATCTTTCTTCGGTTGGATGTCATGTGAGCATATTGGAGAAGAAATACAACCAAAACAAAAGAAAATGCTCAAATAGGTCGTCTAACCACCTAGGATGGGTGAGAGAGAGGCAAGAGAGGCTAGGCTAGGCAAGGGAAGGGATGGTCGCACCTAGGGTTGAGGTCAAGAGGGGCTGGAGCTAGGAATGGATTGAATTCTCTCTATTTGAGAGGGAGAAATGTCAAATGAACCCTTTTTATAGTTTGGTCCAACCCAAAATTTGGTTGAGTTCTAAGCTTGGGAAACTTGACCGATCAAAGGAAAAACCCTTGACCTCGGCCAAGGATTAGTCGAGTTGGCAATTCGATTGACATGTAGTATGTCCAAAAACTTAGAAACTTAATTTCTATCTTCTAGGGTGCTAATCAAATTTAATTATTTAGCCTATTATGCATTTTATACATATTAAGGCACATTTCACTCATCATTTGGTACTATTTTGTGATAAAACAAGTGTTTGTGAAAAATACCCAAAATGAGCAAAACAAGGCAAGAAACAAGACAACTACAACACATATCAAGCAAGAGATGATCAATTAAGTAAGAAACATATAGGAAAGATACCAACTAGCTAGAAGGAATGTCAATATCTTCAAGAGCAATAATAAGCAATTTTGATCTAATGAAAGTAAATTACTTTCTAGCTAGATGTTTAGTAAAAATGTCTGTTAACTAATATTCTGTATCCACATGTGTGATATAAATATCCTTTTTGGTAATGTGGTCATGAAGAAAGTGATGACGAACCTCTATATGTTTAGCCCTACTAAGACAAGTTTATTGCACTAGGATTATCACAGTAGATAGGAGAAGCATCAAAATAGATGTTAAAGTCTTGGAGCATTTGTTTCATCCATAGGATTTGGAATCAACAACTCCCATCTGCAATGTATTCAGCCTCGGTAGTTGAAGGAGCCACAATACTTTGTTTCTTAGAAAACTAAGAAACTAGGCAAGGTACTAGGAAGAAGCAAGTGTCACTTGTGCACTTTCTATCAATCAAACAACTTGTGTAATCAGCATCACTATAAGCAGTAAGAGTAAAGTCCCTTGATATTGTAGTCCAAATTTTGGGATTTTGGCTAGATACCTAAAAATTCTCTTAACTGCTATAAGATGTGATTTCCTAGGACTTCAATGAAAATAAGCACACAAGCCAACACTAAATATTATATGAGGTCTAGAGGCAGTTAAATAAAGTAAACTTCCAATCATACCTCTATAGAGGTTCTCATCTACCTTTTCACATTCTTCATCTCTGTCAAGCTTCGCGGTGTTTGACATGGGGGTGTCCATTGGCTTGGTGTTCTCCATCCCAAAGTGCTTAAGTAGCTCACTTGTATACTTGCCTTGGTTGATGAAGTTCCCATTCTTTATTTACTTGATTTGGAAGCCAAGGAAAAATGTAAGATCCCCCATCATGCTCATCTCAAACTCACTCTGCATAAGATCACTAAACTCCTTGCAAAGATCAAGATTGTTTCCATCAAAAATAATATCATCAATATAAATTTGGATGATAAGATAATTGTTATAAGTGTGCTTTAGAAGCAAGGTAGAATCTACTTTGCCCATGATATACCCATTATCTGACAAAATATTCTTTAGTTTCACATACCAAGCTCAAGGTGCTTGTTTGAGACCATAGAGAGCTTTTTGTAATAAATATGCATGGTTAGGCAAGTTATCATGTTCAAATCCTAGAGGTTGTGCAACATACACTTCCTCCTCAATTGTACCATTCAAAAATGCACTTTTAACATCCATTCTGTTAAGTAGAAAATTCTTCTAACTAGCAAAAGCAAGCAACATTCTTATTGACTCAAGTCTAGCTACAGTGCATATGTTTCATCAAAATCTATACCTTCATGTTGACTGTAGCCTTAAGCAACTAATCTTGCTTTGTTCCTTACCAACTTTCCTCTTTCGTACAACTTGTTGTGGTATACCCATTTGGTGCCAAAGATCTTTCTATCACTTGGTCTCAGCACAAGAGCCCACACTTTGTTTCTTTTGATGTGCTCAAACTCTTCTTTCATGGTGAGGATCCACTCATCATCTTTAAGAGCTTCTTTGACATCTTTTGGCTCCAATTGGGAGATAAAGGCACTATCTACTTGTTCTTTGGTGTAGGTAGTCTGCGTATTCACGCTTTCAAAAGGATTTCCTTTGATGATCTCTTTAAGATTATTTTTTGCAAAGTGGGGATTTGGATCCTTCTTTTCTTCATTCTTTTCTTCTTCATTAGCTAACACATCCTTTCCTTTATCGCCAATGTTGAGTTCTTTTAAAAGAGGAATCACCTCACCTAAAACATCATCATTTGGAACAATATCTTTGGGAATAGATGGGTTCTAAATTTATAGATTCTTCTACTTTACACAGTTCTATATTATATACCCTATATGCCTTGTTGGTAGTATTGTAGCCAAGAAAGAAAGCCTTATAGGACTTTGGATCAAACTTTTCAAGAGAATCATTGGTGTTCAAAACAAAACAAGGATGACCAAAAATATGAAAGAATTTGATGGAAGGCTTTCTACCATGCCATAGCTCATAGGGTGTTTTCTTAAGCAAAGGATAAGTAAAAACTCAATTTTGCACAAAACATGAAGTACTAACGGCTTTAGCCCAAAACTTCTTTGGAGTGTCATCTCTAGAAACATGGTCCTAGCCATTTCCTGTAGTGACCTATTCTTCCTCTCTACAACCCCATTTTGTTGAGGTGTTCAAGGTGAAGAAAAGTTATGTTCATAACTGGATTCCTCACAAAACCGTTCAAGAAAATCATTTTCAAATTCACCCCCATGATCACCGTGGATAGAAATAATCTAACAAGAATCTTTGTTTTCAATCCATTTACAAAAAGTCAAGAATACATCGAGAGTATCACTTTTTGAAACAAGAAAGAAAGTCCAAGTAAAGCGAGAGAAATCATCAGCAATCACTAAACAATACTTGCTACCACGAAGCGATTGTGTATGCATTGGCCCAAATAAATCAATGTGAAGAAGCTCAAGAACTATTTCGGTGCTAAGGACTCCTTTGGATTAGAAGGAGTACTTGGTTTTCTTTCCTTGGGTATAAGGTCTGCATTCCTCATCCTTTTCAAAATCCAATTTGGGAAGTCCTTTAACCAAATCCTTTTTTCTCAACTTCTTCGTTTGATGCATATTTATATGGACAAGCCTATAGTGCCATAAAGAAATACCATTTGAATTGGCAGCAAGACATCTACCAACAATAAGCTTCATAGAATCAAGCACAATAATGTAAAGATTATATCATTTTTAGTTCCCTTATGTATGACATTGTAGGAGAGGGAATCTAGAAGAAAGCATTCTAAAGAAGTAAATAGAACAAGATAACCATTATCACAAAGTTGACACACTTATTAAATTGTGATGTAGGCCATCCACAAGAAGCACATTCTCTATACAAAGTGAATTGCCCACATCACCCTCACTTATTACCTTACCCTTGTTGTTATCCCCAAAAGTCACTGGTCCACCTTTCTTCTTTGTGAATTGCTTGAAGAGGTTGATTTTACCAGTCATGTGTTTAGAACTTCCACTATCAACAATCCATTGGCCTTTAACCTACAAGAAAGGAAGATAATCGGTGCCTAATTCAAACTTTGGGAAGCAGGGTTAGATTGGGGACCCACTTCATCTTTGGATTGGTCCCCATCTCCCTATAAGGACAATAAGTAGAATAATGATCATCAATCTTACAATGAATATGTACCATAGGGTTCTTAGAGTCAGAAGACTCTCTACGGAATACTAGAGATTCCTTGCTCTTCTTCTTACCTTTGCCTTTACCTTTGCCTTTTGGAGCACCCTCATATCCTAAACCAGTCGTACCACTATGTTTGGTGGAGTGATCTAAAACTTCATTGAGTGACTTCTTCCTTTTGAGGAAGGTTTGCAAAGTGGATTTCAATTTGTGATCATCATTGGTAAGAGTAACAACATTAGAAGACAACTGAGCAATATAAAATTAGCATGCAGCAGGTCAGCCTCAAGACAGAGAGCTTTAATGAAATATGAATTTTTTTAAAGAGTAATAGAAGCAACATATTTGCTAGTGAAAATAGGTATAGAAGTTAAATCATTTACTTGAGAAAATAACCTAGCATTTTCAATTTTGAGCAGTTGAATTTCCTTAAGATAAACATTTGTCTCATCCTTACGAGCATCACTAATAAGCTTAAGTTTAATATTTTCAGCTCTAAGCAACTCAATCTCATCAAGGCAATTTTCATTATCTTCCTTAAGACTAGTGATATTATTAACGTAGATCCCATTCTCAACTTCAATTCTATTGTATTGGAGCTCAAGATCAAGAAATTGGCCTTGTAAAGAATCAATTCTCTCAAGATTCACTTTCTCATTTTGATCAAGGATGTCAATTTTAGCATAACGATAATCAATAATATTACCCAACCTCTTTTTCTTAGACTTGCATTTTAAATAAGAGTGACAAGTAGTATTAAGCATTTCTATAAGAGTTTCTTTGGACAAATCATGCATGCTTACCTCACTTACCTCACATATGTCTTCACTTGTAGAGGCCATGCGTGCAAGATGGGATTCACCTTCATTAAAGCTTGAGCTACTTGAAGAGGAGTCCTCCCAAGCTACATGAGTTGCATCTATATTCCTCTTCTCCTTCTTATCCTTCCTCTTGTACTTTCCTTCCTTCTTATAGTCATCCTTCTTCTTATGGCTGCTCTTGTGGTGTCTCTTCTTGGCCTTTGGTCATTCATTCTTGTAGTGCCCCTTTTAACCACACTCATAGAACCTAGGAGTTGAGGATGAGGAAGGTTTTCCCTTGGAAGTGCTTGCCCTTGGAGTAGTTGGCTTCATGATCACTAGGGTCATCATATTCACTTGAGGAGGTAGGAGAGGACCGGAAAGCAAGTTGTTGTTGAAGGATCATAGCCTCCACTTGAGATTTGAAGGCATTGTCTTCAATTTTCTTTGACTCCTTCTCTTCTTACTTTTCATCTTCCTCTTGCTTGCCTAACCTTGGCTTATGGGCTTGGAGGTTTCCAATGAGCTCCTCAGTGGCTAAGTCTGCAAGAATTCTTACTTCTTTAATTGAAGTCACCTTGGGTTCCCATCTCTTGGGAAGGGACCTAAGTATCTTGGATTGATTGCCCCTCTATCAAATGGTTGTCCCAAGGCTGCTAGTCCGTTGATGATGGTGTTGAACTGGGAGTACATGTCTGCCACTCTCTCCTTGTTTCCCATCTTGAAGTTCTCAAATGGTCCATTGAGCATGTAGGTCTTAGACTCCTTGACTTCTTGTGTGTCTTCATATGTGATGCACGACTTCTTCCAAATCTCATGGATTGTGTCCCGAGATGAGATCTGGTTGAACTTGGAAGGAGTGAGGGTAGCATAGATAATATTAACCGTCTTGGCATTGAGTTGTGCCTTCCTGACTGTAGTTTCATCCCAAGTAGCTACATCATTAGTTGGCTCCTTGTATGGAAGAATCACCACCTTCCACATGTTGTATTTGGTTCCATAGAGGAAGAACTGCATCTGCCATTTCCAATAGAGGAACTTGGTGTTGTCAAAGACCAATGGCCTCATGGAGAAGCTTCCCTCTAGGTTGAGGGACCCAAGTAAGTCACCCATCTTCCCATATTATGGGAGATGTGTCAGAGAAGATCGTAGCTCTGATACCAGTTATTGGATTAGAGGGATGTAGAGGGGGGTGAACAGAGCTTCAAAACTTGCACAAAACTAGTTAGAGCTTCAATTTACTTTAACTAGGAATAATTGCAAATAGTCAATTTGATGTCAATCTAAACATGCATAGCAAGGATGAGAGAAATTGAAATCAACCAATTAGACAAGCTATTTTAGAGTGGTTCCACTCTCCAAACTAAGAGAGAGTCAGTCCACTACCTAGAGAGGTCAATCTCTAGGATTTCTAAAATTTCTACTCCTTATATTCACTTATAAGAGTTACAACAATGATCTTCCTTTTCTAGTATAAGGATACCCAACTTCCCTTTAATGCCAAGGGGGCCAACAACCTTACAATCAAAGTCTTACCTATCAAAGAGCTAGTCTTCTACCTCACCAAGGTCTTACCCACTCATGCACTTAGTTGGATGCCTTCACCAAGGTCCTCCCCTTCATGCAATGAGTCTTCAGCCTTGAGGCTTTACCCCACTTAGCTTCTTGGATCTTCCACCTTGATCATCTCCTTCACTCATAGTAACCTTGAGCACCTTCTTCTCCAGCAAATAATCTTGCTCCTTCTCCTTCTCTTGGAGAAGCTTTCACCAAGAAAGAGCTTTTGAGAAAGGGATGGGAAACGAGAAGCTTGAGAGCTTTACAAGCATATAAATGGGTAGCTCTCTTCACACAAGACATATCTCACTCATAATGATGAATTGAGTTATAATCAAGAGAGAGAAAGGGGATCAAGTGGACTAATAGCACTCAACTATAGCAAGGACCTTGAATAGCATGAAAGAGCAACCTTGGAATGAACTCCAAGAGGTCCTATTTATAGATCATGGTGTCCATTAGAGTGTGGGAACACTTATGAACATTTTCTATGTGATATGTGAGTTGCAACAGATCTATTTTTGACTTAAGCAACTCACCAACAGTTAGAATCACTTTTTTTGCATTTTCTGTACATTATGTTCGGTCGAGTTTCAAGAAAAATAACTTGACTGATCACACTATGCGACAAAGTTAATTTAAACCGTCAGGCGAGTTTGTCCTGGAGTAACTTGATCGATCCACTTAAATTGAGTTTACTCAGTAGAGAGATCGGTCGAGTTCTATAAAAGTGAAAACTCAACCGATCAGCATTCATTTCTAAAATCCATCAAGGATCGGTTGAGATTGTAACTCGACCGATGAAGTGACAGTGATGAATTTTACAAAATAAATTTTAACTAATCAAACATTTATATTAAGTGTCCCTAATCATTTCTCATCTTAGTTACAAGTTATATCATCAATAGAAATGATTACAAAAAATATTCTCAAGTAGTTTGGAGTGATTTCCATAAAAGTATATTTGTATTTCTTTTGACTTGAACTACAACAAGCTAGCTTGAGTGATGCGATCCTTTTCATGTACCTAATGCCTGAAATCAATGTTAAACAAACATATTAGATACATATGAGTAGAATGGTTAAGTCATTATCCAAATATGGACAATGCTCAACACTTAGGTCAACAAGGTGTGTTGGGGGCTTCCTAGAGACACAACTCAATTGCCTCTGATAATTGTTGTCCTCTCTAGTTGTGGTAACCAATAGAGAGCTCGAGCAACTCCTACCTAATAAAGGGAGGGATATCAAGGGAGAACAATTATGGGAGAGCAAGTTGGTGACTAGTACACCAACGGGGGGCAACTCCTTCCTATCTGTTCTAGTGGAATGATTGGACACTACTACAGAAATAGCATTCAGTGTCACTTTTATGGGCGTCGGTTATTAAGGAAAACCGACGCCTAACATATAAGGCGTCGGTTGTGTAAGCAAACCGACGTCTATATTCGAAGACCAGCCAGACACGGGTACCGCTTTGTATTCAGCGTCGGTTGTTTATAACAAACTGATGCTTAAAGTCGCCCGCGAAATCCAATTTTTGATCAAAAAAAAATAGTGTCATTTTCAGCGTCGGTTATGTAGGTATAAACCGACGCCTATGTGCGATGAAAATTTGCGCGAAAAGTGTCACTTTCAGCGTCGGTTATCCTTGTATAACCGACGCTGAAGGTGGTTCCCGCCAAACAATTTCATGAAAATATCGTCCAATTGGACGTCGGTTGTTGCAAACAACCGACGCTAAAGATTTTAGGCATCGGTTGTTGCAAACAACCGACGCTATTTGGGAACTTTATATCCCGCGATCGCCCGACTCTTCCCCTTTCTTCTGTTCCATTGCGAGCCGATTTCCCTATTTCTCTCTGCCACCGATTTCTTCTCCGGCGATTTCTTCTCCAGCGCCCCCTTCTCCGGCTATTTCTTCTCTGGCGCCCCCTTCTTCGGCGCCCCCTTCTCCGCCACCACTCCTGCTACCTTCTTCTCTTCTCCGCGCCCCTTCTCTGCGCCCCTTCTCCGCCGCCCTGCTGCTCTAGCGCCTGAGAACCGGCGCCGCCACGCCGTCGCGCCGCCGCAACCACTGGACACCTGCTGCTCGCCACCGCTGGACCCCTTCTGCTACTCGCCGCCGCTCCTGCCGCCGTTGGACACCTGCTGCTCGCAGCCGCCGATTGACACCTGCTCGCTTCTCGCCGCCGCCGCTGCCGCTCGTCACAGGTACCCTCTTCCTCCTCTTCTTCCACCTACGAGAGAGTAAAATGAATATGGATGTGTTTCTTTCATTAAACCCAGTTGTCGGGCAATAGGGGCAAATGGAGGAAGCAAACAACAATACATTAGGGTTCTAATCTACCCTTTTGTCCTATATTTGATGTTGATTGTGCATATATGTTGAGTTTGGGACTTTAGTGATGGACTTTGTCCTAAGTTGCTAATTTTTATTCTAATATGAACTCTAGTCTCATCTATCCATGTTGCCTATAGTTTATAACATTGCATTGTGAATTATTGCATGTTTGAAACTATTAAATTCTTGATTTATTATTTAATAATGTCTATAGATTAGGTACTTATCATGTCTATTAAAATCCTACCAGTATAATTATGTGATCCCAACATATTAAATTGAATTAGAATGATTTCATGAATTATAGGGTTTTAAAGTTGATAAACATGTACATGCGGAAATAGGGTTATTAAACCAATGGTTATAACATAGTATGATCTTAATCTGATCTGGATGTTCATAATAATGTAGTATGTTAAATATGATGATTAGGGATACATATAATGTCTAGTAAAGATTCCTAGACCTTTTGTTTGAAATTATTGATTTCTTGATTTATTATTTAATAATGCTCTGTTGATTAGGATTAACCATGTTGCCTGTAGTTTATAGACAATTATTATATATAAGAATGACAACACATGTATTTGTTGGCCTAGAAACCCATCCAAGATTTACTCATTAGGAGTAAATCTTGGATAGTCCCCAGTTTGGGATTGTTCTTGAACACCTAATCTCACTTAGGATGTAAGTGTATAATGTGTATTGGGTTTTCGAGAAAATTTCGGTAGCATTTCCCCGTTTGTTCTCTAAGTACATATGTATTTAGAGAACAGCGGGGAAATGCTGCCGAAATTTTCTTGAAAACCAAATACACATTATACACTTACTAGTGAGATTAGGTGTTCAAGGATGGGATAGGTGGTACACATTTATTATATATAAGAATGACATCAAATGTGTTTGTTGGCCGAGAAACCCGTCCAAGATTGACTCATTAGGAGTAAATCTTGGATAGTCCCCGGTTTGGGACTGTTCTTGAACACCTAATCTCACTTAGGATGTAAGTGTATAATGTGTATTGGGTTTTCGAGAAAATTTTGGTAGCATTTCCCCATTTGTTCTCTATGTACATATGTACTTAGAGAACAGCGGGGAAATGCTGCCTAATCTTTTCCTAATATATACTTGTTTCCTAATATATACTTGTTTTCTCTGATCATAGAATGGATAGATCATGGATGTCCATTCGTAATCGTTGCACCCCAGAGTTTATATCCGGTCTTGATCAGTTTATTAGATTTGCCGAGGAACATAGGAAAAAACCTACAGATAGGTTCTACTGTCCATGTAGGCATTGCGGTAACAACTTGAAAGTCAACACTGGTGAGGAAATCAAAAGTCATGTCATGTGCAACGGGATTGTACAAGGCTATACAGAATGGCACTGGCATGGAGAGATTTCAAAATCAAAACCAGTAGATGTCGATAGCAGTGCTTGGGTGGAAGAAGAAATTGCCTCTGATGACGTAAATGTGAACGAACCAGTTCCAGCAGACATCGTTGATGCGATGCTGGATAGTTGTAGGGTAGAGCACACCGATCCACCTCCTATCTTTAGAAACATTGTGCATGATGCTGAGATACCGTTATACACAGGCTGTGCTAAGTTTACGAAGCTTAGCGCTGTGTTGAGATTGTATAAGTTGAAAGCTAACAATAGATGGAGCGACAAAAGCTTCACTTCATTGTTGACTTTGTTGAAAGAAATGCTTCCTGAAGGAAATGAGCTGCCAATCTCAACATACCAGGTAAAGAAAATGTTGTGCCCAATGGGAATGGAGGCCAAGAAGATACACGCATGCCCGAATGATTGTGTATTATTTCAAAAGGACTATGTAGATTTGAAAGATTGTCCAAAATGTGGTGTGTCACGGTATAAATTGATGACTTCGGGGGAGTCCAAAACTGGTTCTCCTGCCAAGGTGTTGTGGTATCTACCTATAATATCACAGTTTCAACGCTTGTTTGCAAATCCGAAAGATGCGAAGAATTTGAGGTGGCATGCAGATGTTAAGAAAAATAATGATGGGATCCTGCGACATGCGTCTGATTCCCCACAGTGGAAGAAGATTGATCTATTGTACCCCAAATTTGGTGAAGAAGATAGGAATCTAAGACTTGGGCTTTGTACAGATGGGATGAATCCGTACGGGACATTGAGCAGCCAACATAGCACTTGGCCAGTCATGCTTGTTATATACAATCTTCCTCCGTGGATGTGTATGAAAAATAAGTACGTTATGTTGTCATTGTTGATATCGGGCCCTAAACAACCCAGAAATGATATCGATGTTTATCTTGAACCTTTGATTGATGACTTAAAGAAACTTTGGGCTGAAGGTGTGATGACCTATGATGCTTCAGCAAGAGAGACATTTCGTTTGCACGCTATGTTGTTTTGCACTATTAATGACTTTCCAGCTTATGGGAATTTGTCTGGATATAGTGTCAAAGGAGCTAAAGTGTGTCCTATATGTGAAGAAAACATTGATTCAATAAGACTAAAACATGGCGGCAAGACTGTGTATCTTGGTCATCGAAGGTTTCTTTCAAAATTCCATTCGTATCGTAGGAAGCGCAAAGCATTCAATGGATGGAATGATGAACGGAGTGCACCTAAACCTATACCAGGGGATGTTGTTTATGAAAGAGTAAAAGACATTGTCAATGAATTTGGTAAGAAATCACAATGTAGTATGGCCACACGGAGTGACAATTCTTCATTCAAGAAGAAGTCAATATTTTGGGATCTTCCTTATTGGAGTTCTTTGACAGTCAGGCATTGTATCGATGTAATGCACGTTGAGAAAAATGTCTGTGATAGCATCATTGGTACTCTGTTAAATATACCAGGTAAGACTAAAGATGGGATAAAATCCAGACTGGACCTACATGAAATGGGAATAAGGTCAGAATTAACAGAATTACGTGAAATGGGTAGTAAAAGAACATACTTACCTCCCGCTTGTTACACGTTGTCTAGAAAGGAGAAGAAAACTTTTTGTGAATGCTTGGTAAATGTTAAGGTGCCACATGGATACTCATCCAACATCCGTAGATTGGTATCAATGAAAGATATGAAGTTGATAGGTCTTAAATCTCATGATTGTCACACTCTAATGCAACAAATATTACCCGTGGCAATTCGATCTATATTGCCGAAGCATGTAAGGTTTGCAATTACCAGACTTTGTTTCTTTTTCAACAGTCTATGCAGTAAAGTTATTGACCCTGATACTCTCGATAATTTGCAAAGAGAAGTGGTTGTTACCCTATGTCAGCTTGAGATGTATTTCCCTCCTTCGTTCTTTGATATCATGGTACATCTTGTTGTCCACTTGACTAGGGAAGTGAAAATGTTGGGACCAGTTTTCTTGCATTGGATGTATCCCTTTGAACGATACATGAGCGTTTTTAAAGGTGATGTTTGAAACCGTTATCGGCCTGAAGGGAGTATTATTGAAGGTTATGTGGCGAGAGAGGTTATGGATTTTTGCAATGACTTTCTCAGTGGTAATGACACTCCTGATAATGACAAGAATATTGAGGAGGGTAAAGGAATTTTGGGATCACGGGTGAAAGTAATCAGCCGTGACCAGTTGGAACAAGCTCACTTGTATATTTTACACAATATGGACGAAGTGAGTGTTTATATCGAGGAACATACCAATTTCATAAAGAGACAACATCCTCGAGCAAGTTCAATGTGGCTTGCTAGAGAGCATAATAAGACTTTTACTAAGTGGTTTGAAGATAAAGTCTTACATCAACTATCTCAAACACCAAATGATATTACAGAAACTATCAAATGCCTCGCCTTTAAACCAAAACCGAATGTTATGTCTTATGAAGGGTTTGACATTAATGGATTCACATATTACACAAAGTGCCAAGATGATAAGAGTGTCGTCCAAAATAGTGGGGTCACTCTTCAAGCGTCGACTATGTACTTTGCAAGTGCAAAGGATAAGAGTCCACGTGAAGCGAAAATGTCATATTACGGTGTCATTGAGGACATTTGGGAGTTTGACTACATAGATTTCAAAATTCCGCTCTTTAAATGTAATTGGGTTGATAACACCAAAGGAGTTATAGTGGATGAATTGGGTTTCACTTTGGTGAACTTTGAAAAGATTGGTGAGAAGGGTGAACCATTCATATTGGCATCACAGGCGAAACAAATATTCTATATCGATGATCCTGCGAATGATAAATGGTCGGTTGTTCTTCATGGTAAAAGACAATTCATTGAAGATCCTATAGATGAAGAAGAGTACTATGATAAGTATGATGACTCCAGTCCATTCTCAGTTGGGTTGCCAACTCCACAAAATATTGAAGCTAATGATGACTTATATGTGCGCGGAGATCACAATGAAGGATTGTTAATTGATAAAAGATCACAATTTTAGAGACATGTATGTTTATACAAATGCTAAATGTTTGCCTTTTTCTAGTTAATACAAATGCCAAATGTTTGCCTTTTTAATGACATTTTCAGATGGCTGACCATGATGAGCATGAAGTCCATGATGAGCATGCTGTCCATGACGAGCATGGCGAGGATACCAATGTAAGTTCTAAAAACATATCTTGTATTTCTATAAAATTCATTATCTTCTAGTTATGTCATATATCCTATATTTCTATATTGGGCTAATTCAGTGTGTTTATTTTTGTCAAAATTTAGGTTGATGATGCACATGTACCCACTGAAGCACTGGAGCAACTTGTTGCGCAGCACCAAACACTTAACAAGAAAAGGGGCATCACTCTGTTGAAGAAGTTAATAGCGCTAAGTGGCAGTGGATCCAAATTGGTTGTGGAGTTTGATAATGGAGGAAATGCAATTGGAGTGAACCGCAATAATTTTGTAAACTATCTTGGGTGTACCACTCGGAGCCATTGTGGTGTTAAGTATGATAATTGGCATAAAGTTCCTCAGGGGAAAAAAGACTTGATATGGAAGGATTTATGCGTGAGTTATTATTATTTGCAATTCTATTTTGTAGATTACAAATTCTATTATTTGCGATTCTATTTTGGATACTAGTTAATAACATTTCTATTTTACAGAATCTGTTTGCATTGGATGAGAAGTTGCATCGTAAAAGTGTGATGCAACGCGCTGGAAAGATGCTTAGGAATTATAGGACAAATCTGAACAGAGAATACATAAAAGAGGGTGATAAGAAGAAGAAGTCAGCCCTTGAACAATGGAACTTCTTAAACAAAGAAGATTGGGACAATTTTGTTGCTTCAAGAAAATCTGAAGAATTCAAGGTATTAGGCGTCACTCCCAATTTAATTAATATACATTGTATTCACCTATTCAAGATTAACATTTAGTGCTACTAACCAAATCATTAATGTGCATACTAACTAGGCCCTCAGTGACGCACAAAAAGCAAGGCGTGCACTGAATGTGCATGACCACACTATGGGTCCAAAAGGCTATGCAAGCGTTCGCCAAAGACTACAGGCGGAGTCTGCGGCTACTCAGCAGTCTGCTGCTACTCAGCAGTCTACTGCTACTCAGGAGTCTGCTCCTACTCAGGAGTCTGCCACACCCATGCCTCGCCATGATATCTGGATAGCTAGCAGGCAAAACAAGAAGGGTGAAATAAAGAAGCCTGTAACTGCTGAGGCGGCTGCAAAAACGGTAAAATACAACTCTTAGAGAAATCATTTGAATATTGATTATTTGTGGTGTTAACTTACCAATTTCTGTTTATGGTGATTAGTGGGAGCTGCACGAGCAGAGGAAACAAGGCACGTTCATCCCTCAGGGCACAAGGGATGAATTGACAGTTGCTCTGGGTAACCCAGAGCATCCTGGACGTGTTAGAGGTGCCGGCACTGGTGTTGGCATCAAAGCATTCTTTGGGCCATCCCAGCGCAAACCCAGAGCGGGACTTTCTCAAGAAGAGGTAACCTATTCTTTTTTTAGAATGTTACTGCAAAAGGAAATTCATTAATAAGAAGCTAATGTTTCTTTTATCCATGTAAAGGAGAATAAGAGAGTTGAGGATTTAGTTGCTAAGAAGGTCAACGATGTAGTTGCTGAGAAGGTCAAGGAAGAATTGCTACGGTGGCAGGCATCTCAGGCTTCCAATCAGCCTATGGCGACCCACTCTTCTCCTGATGCACAGACTGCGAGTAATCCTGGAGACCCATCGCCTAGCACGTCTGCTGTAAGTATTTTTTATGACATTGTAGCTAGTCTTTTCAAGATGATATGTTTTCAAGATTATATGTATATATGTATAACATTCTTTACGTAAATTTGTAGGCATTGAAGCCATGCCGCTTAAGAATGCAAGACTATGTTGTTGCAGAGGCGCAGGCTTACCAGTCCCTTCCTGGGGCAACGTTTCATGGGACTCCAATGCCACAGGGCTACATTCGTGTGATCCCGATACATGTATTACCCGATTGGAGGGAAGTTGTGTTGCCATATGCCCACCCAGATATTGATACACTTGGTGAGGCAGAAGGCGGGGTCATATTGTGGCCCAAAGCAGATGTCATCTACACGACTGAAATTGTAAGATAAATTTACATTGATTTAGACTGTTAATGTGTATATATGATGTCAACTGATCTGAAATTATATATACAGGTTAAAAAGAAGACACCAGGAGCACCTAGGCCTCCACCTCCACTTCCCGCATTACCAACTTGGGTTCCAACTGACCTAACATACCCGTTAGGTCCTGCTTGTAGGGGAATGGCATGTTGGCTACAGGCACATAATATACATTGCCCTATAATAGTTTCTTTAGATGCAGATTATGCAGGTCAATCATACGATAGCTCTTTATTTATACAAGATATTATTGAGTTGTTTATGTATGGTTGGCTGAATACATCAATGATAGAGACATGGATAAGGTGAGATCTTGTTTATACATCCATATACCTTGTGTAAGATCCGGTGATCTGGTTTCTTATATATTAATGCATATGCCTATATGTTTTGTAGCTACTTAGTCGAAGATCATTGCAAACAATTTGCATTTGATCATGTGGGATTTTTGATTCCATCATTGATTAGTTTGGTAGCTAAAGACCATGATAATGTTCAACAATATTGTATAGATGCTTTTACAATTTTTGGTCAGCAAAAGAAGACGATAGTAATAGCTCCATTCAATGTCAAGTAAGTTTACTTTATTTATAATTTGGACTTAAGAAAATTCCATTTTTATTTTGCATTTTGAGTTATTAATTGTTAACTTCTTACCTCTAGTGGTAGACATTGGGAGTTACTAGTTATTGTCCCCGGGACATTCACTGTTTATTATCTAGATCCTGCGGGGAGTACATTGAACACTAAAATTGGACACGTAATGAGAATGCCATTATTCTGGTGAGAAATATTTCATTTTTATATCCGTTAACATCTTTTATTACATTACTATTTACTTATGCAATTTATTGTGTTATATTAACATGTAGGGGTTTAGATGCATTCAAAAAGGCTGGAGGAACGGTCCCAAGGAAAAAGAACCAGCCAATAAATTGGCAGAACGTACAAGTAAGTTCCCGACTCGAATATATATATTATTGATGTGAATTGTGCTTATTTGTATTATTTTGTATGTTTCAATTTATAGTGTGCTACACAAGACAATGGCTGGGCATGCGCATACTATGTGATGCGATTTATGCAGATGATTATCAAACATGCCGCATTGGACATCGATAGCATACATGAGGTATTATATATAGTCTCATTAGTTAGTATGACATATATCAATCTTATTTTTATATTATTACTTATATATATACATCATTCTCTTTGCAGGTGTTTAAAACTGACCACACTATAGGTAAACGCTTAAAAAATATACATGCTCCATATACGATGGAAGCATTAAATGAAGTAAGAGAAGAATGGGCAAAATCCATACAAGCAGTGGCAACAGTAAGATATAATTGGGATGTTGATAGCGATAATGAATGATACTTTGTAAATGAATATTTCTGAATGTTAATACATGTATTTGAATGTTTCTATATGTGTGAATGTGAGAATTGAATTGATGTCTGAATGTATGTACTTGTGTGAAATTTTCCTTGTGACTTTTGCAGGTTTGCGGCCTGTTTGTAGGCTGATATCAATGGATGTTGTAAACCTGCAGTTCAGAAAACTGAACTGCAGGTTCTCATCCTGCTGACCAGCCACAGCAGGCCTGCAAACTGATATGAAAAAAAAAATAGATATAGGCGTCGGTTATTTATAGAAAACCGTCAGCAAAGACCTTCAGCGTCGGTTTTTTTCAAAAAACTGACGCCTGATGTGGCCAAAGCAGTCCTGGAAATGGCGTCGGATATTCGTATCAAACCGATGCCTATTTAATCTATAGGTGTCAGTCTTTTGGTATATAACCGATGCCAAAAGTGTTCGCGCCACAGAAAATGGCGTCATCTAGGGCACTTTATGTGTCGGTTATCTACTAAAAGACTGACGCTATATTCCATATAGGCGTCGGTCGTTTAGTAAATAACCGACGCAGAAAGTGCCCTAGATGACGCCATTTTCTGTGGAGCGAACCCTTTTGGCGTCAGTTATCTACTAAAAGACCGACACCTATAGGTTAAAAAGGCGTCGGTTAAAAAATCGACGCCGAAGTGTTCGACCTTTAGCGGCGCCCACATAGGCGTCGGTCGGAAACTGACGCCAAATGGGGTTAAACGACCGACGCCAAAGGTCGTTTCTGTAGTAGTGGGAGTTCTATGTGGCTTGTGTGGACTACCATAGAGGCATGGATACTTTTCCCACTAGGAGGGTAACGTCATCTTGTTGGTCGTGGTGGATACCAGGAGCTGCTACAGATGTCATCCCAATGCAACCAAGAGAGTTGCACTACTACAATGAGGAATAATTGTTGAACTTTCTCTAGGATCAAGTATGAACTTGTTAAACCATCCTTCTTATTACATAGTTGTTGACATGATCTTGCTATTCTAAGGAATATGGATAGATATTTTTTTGTTTCTACTACCTACTATGTGCACATATTTCCCTACATAAAGCACCCTAGATGTTCTCTCTTCTTGGATAACGTCCTTTGTGCAACACCCCTGACCTGGGTTATGGCTTAACCCTAGAAGTTTTAATTAAGAAAGTTACTTTCAAAACTTTTTCAAATATTTTGATAAGTAATTAAGGCTTCTTGTGAAGTCTATTTTCGAGTTTGAGCTTAATTGCAAACTATTTGTGCATTATATGATAGTCTGAGTGAAAAAGTGCAATTTTCCCAAATATGAGGGGATATATTGAAAATGTCACATGTTGAATGTATTTATAGGTGTTCTTAAACATCATGAGAGAGAGAATTATGCTAAGTGGTAGCTTGTGGAAAGCCTAAATTCTAAATGAGAACTTGTTTGAATAATGTTAAGTGCTTTGTGTATCAAATTGGAAATTATCTAAAACGGAGGGTTGATGTGTAAATTACCACTTCTAGTGTGTCCCTATTCCCTCTATGCATCATTTAGAGAAGAGAGAAAGAAGGGGGCACCATTATTGAATCATATTTTAGGGATGGTACCCTTAGTTATGAAAAGACTAAGAAAGAATTAAAGGTGAAGCCCTTACTCAAGCTATATTGAGTTGTAGACTTAGAATGGGAGTCCCTATCAGCCAAGCGGCCATGGACAGAGTCTCCTATCAGTTTTTTGAGCTTTATCTTTGCCAATTATGGGCAAGATACTTCAATAAAGTGATATGTATCGGCTTGCAACTTATCTTAGAAAACGATGGAGTTGAATATAATAATAAAGTGTGTGGAAGAAGACTTATCCTAGAAGATAACCAAAGGAGCTCGACCCTTATCCTTTGCATTATCCTCAAGATCTTATTTTTGCATGGCAAGAAAATTATGGGATGCATGTAAATAATATGTGTCGACCATGCATGTCTAGGTGGCATGTGGTAGCATAAGATGATGACACCTCTTACACTCCTTTCCATAAAACTCAAGTATAAATACTTTGCCCTTCACTTGTTAGTAGAATTTTCAAAATCTTGTTAGCGTCCTTCTCTTACATATTGTGCATACCCCTATTGTATCGTGCATAAGCAAGAGAAGTTGAGTAGAAAGCTTGGTATCGGCCAAAGACAAAGGATATCGGCCAAATAGGTCATAGCAACCAAGTAAGGTGATATCGGCCTTTGGGATTGGAGGTATTGTGCAAAAAGTTAGGAGCTCAAGTCTTGGATCTTGGAGAAGCTCATATTAAACCTTGGGAACTTGAAGAGTTGGAGTTTGAAGCTTGGAAGTTGCTCTAGAGGTGGGTTATATAACTTGAACCCATCTATATTATTATCTATTTTTCAGTATTGTTCCACTTGTTGATTTCTTTCAAATTTGGATTTTCTTTGATCAATTGATATATCCGTGAGTTCCAATAAGTAGTTAGGACTATTGTCCATGGTTTAGAATATTAAGACAATGATCTTAAGGTTTATGATGATGACATCATTATGAAACAATCCGATATGGGTTGAAGAACCTTGAAATTCGATATGGAACCCAAGATGGTGGTTCACCCGATATCAAAGTAGGTGATATCCCATACATGATATAAGACATGTCCTATGGACAATATGGAGGATCCTATTTGTACCTAATACACGATGTAAAGTTAAAGTTAGATCTCTTACATGATATGGGCAAAACCCTAGGTGGAAAAAGTGGAAACTCGATATGCTTTGAAATATGATTGTCTTTGAAACACCCAATATATCCTACTACCTTGAGATGAGTTGATAAGTAACTAAGTATCTAGCTTGTCGTGTAACCATAGAGAATGAATATAACCTTGAAAGTATGAAATGGTTCTGAGCTAAAAGGGGTTTATCTAAAATAGGTAAACCAATATGATGTCCAACACATAAACCAATATGATAACCAACGCATAGACCGATATGATATCCAATATGGGATCACAATATAATATCCAATATGGGATCACGATATAGAAAATCCAATATAGGAACACGATATGGTAATCCAAGACAAGAAACCCATATGGTGTTATTTGTATACATTTAAATAATATATAGTGAGGCAGCTCATACTATGCCCGATATGGCACATTCTTGTTCCCGATATAAGAACACCCTATGCCCGAGATAAGGTTAATAGTCTCACTCATACATGATATGAGGATGACTTGATATGATAAGAGCTAGGTGATAGCCAACCCAACATGGCTACACGATATGGTGTTAGGAACTAAACCTCACATGATATAATGAAGTGGTTATACCACCGGCTTGATATAGATCCATTATAGGATATGAAGATTGTGTCTCAAACACAATATGATAGTACATATGTATACCATGATACCAAATGTGGTAAGTATGCTTCAATCCAATTTGACAAAGTGTCATATGTTGTGGGAGACAATAAATATTATATTAAGAAGTAATAAGTATTAGTGCAATTTGATAATTGTGAGTTAATGTACCTTAAAGAGGAGGATTAAGTTAAAACTTAATAAAGTAAGGTGTGGGAAATACCATTGGGAGAGGTAAGGATGTAAACCCATATATGTACAAGGTGATACATCACATGGCTGGTAAGATTAAATACCTTAACGATTAAGTGATGGGAGGTATGATGATGCCTAGCTTGATATACACCTAATCCAATACATGTGTTCAACTTCAAGATACATGATTCAACCCAATACAGCTTGTAAAGGTGAGGGAAAAACACTCTTAGGAGTGATGAGTGTAATACCAAGTAGTTATATGGCTAATACTTGGTTAGGAGAAATACCTAAAGTATTTGATAATGTTCAACTCTATATCAATAATGCCTTCACCCGAGATGATTTCATTCCACTTGATGATAGATGAGTAATTCAACTGTGTGACTTATGACCAATACACTACAGGGAGAATGTGATGAGCTAGTGAATAAAGTATTAGGATGGGAAATACCCTAGTACAAGATAAGTTGATGAACTTAAGTAAGTTAAAAAGTGATGAGGGAAGTGATGAACCAAGGCATGTTAAATATTATATCCAACACCTTAGGGTTGATACACCTGGGTGCACCTCAAATCCAATATACTTGGATGAGTAAAACATGAAGTGTGGCATGTCAATTGTTACATTAAGATGTAATAAGTTTAAATCACTTTGATAAGTGTAGGCTAACCTACCATGAGAAAGGGTTTAGACAGGTTAACAAAATAGGATGAAATCAATATCCTAGTAAGAATGAGAAGGGAAACTCATACTTTGTGTTGACAATCATTTAATGATAAAAAGATGAGAATAAATAAGTATTATTGAATACTTATAATATCAATGTATGCTCCTAGATGTGTGGAGCAATGAATTAGGGTTTGGACTCATAATACAAACTCGAAACACCTATTCGGCTATGAAGGAAAACCCTAACCCTAATAATGGGAAGGTTGTATGTCTCTTATTGCATAAGTTGTGTGAGCTAAGTGAATAGTTGTTGCCTAGTGAGAAATGAAAAGATGTTTAATAGGCCTTGTGAGCTAAGTGAATAGTTGTTGCCTAATAAGAGGTGATAAGTTATTTAAATGATCTTTGTAAGCTATGAGAATCATGTATACAACAAGTATAAATGGTTATATCTAAATTTAACATTTGAAAGGTAGTTGTTTCTTAGTGAAAGGTTACTAGATATTCAATGAGCTTTGTGAACTATGAGAATTAATACCTTGGTCCGATGACCTAGAGGTATCAGTTACCTGTTATAGAGGTAACAAAGCTTAGTGAAGAATTGAGAGTTTAAATATCCAAATATGATGATGATAAGAGATGAACATTCTAAGTGTTCTATGTATTCTAAAGAATCATGAAAATACTTGATGATGTATTAAACCTTTCTTTGAAGTATCTAATATAATATAGGGGTGCTTAGTGGACTCCCCAAACTACACAAGGGTGCTTAGTGGACTCCCCAACAATACTAGGTTTCTTAGTGGTCTTCCTGATAACAAAGAATCCAAGAAAGCTTAGTGGTCTTCTCCCGAAAAGAGTACACGCTACGGTTGTAACTCTATAGCGAAGACGTTGCTATACCCCGACATAGTTAATTGCATATGATACATGATGTCTTGTTAAGTCTAAGTGGTCTCATACTTACCGACACAGATGAGGTCGTGACAGCCGGCTCTGCCACTGACCTCATATGGTACCGATTTTGATTTACTAGTGGTCGGATGGAGTATGAGCAGTTTATCTCATCTCCTCTAGGCTTAAGTGAGAATGTGAATATGTAATCAGTCATGTGGCGTATTTGGTTAAGGATCGAATATGGGAAAACATTGGTTGATACTTTATTACTTTTATACATCTTAGTAGATAGATGTTATACATGTTCTTCATATTCCTTATAAAGAAAATAGATGATTTATTGCTCCATAATTTATAGTTGCATTACTTTAAGAAGAGAGATTATTCAGTTCTGCTTATAATAGTCATTAATCCTACTTATTAATGTAAAAGAATCCTCTGCTCAATTTTATACTATCTATTTGTGATAATAATATTGTTGACGGAGAGTTATATCTCTTGCTGGGACAATTGTCTCACCCCGTGGGATCCATAATTTTTAGGTGGACGTGCAAGAAGAGGTAGAGATTGTTCTATAGAGAAAGGACAATAAACAGCAGGGCAACAATAATCATATAGGTTGAGTGTATTGTCTTTTGCGTCTTGTAGATAGAAGTCATATGTGTCGTCTTTGTACTCTCAGGTCCTTGGAGTCAATTCATAATGGTTTCATGAACAATCTGAGATTTTGGCTTGTATGCCTCAAGGTTTTATGTTGTGTCTGTACATGTGTTGGTAGAACAATTGTTATATGTTATCCTTGAGATGAAATGAAACAGTGATTGTACAATGTAAATCATGTTATGTATAATATTTGCATCTTTCAGTACGAGTTTTCTGGTAGAGGATCTCCTTACAAAATGGTTTTTAATTTTAGTGATTTTTGTTAATCCACTGATCTTGGTAATTCCACATAATTAGTAATGATTTGGTTGTCAGTTTGATGGCGGTCGTTACACTTTTGAATCAATGCACTCACCTCCTCATGTAGAAGTACCACATTAGAATCAGATATCATCCTATTCTTAGTAATTATGCCCTTCATAAATTTATCATAAGAAGGAATTTGTTCAAGAGCCTCTACTAAAGGAAGATTCACATGAAGCTTGTGAAAGGTGTCCAAAAACTTCTAGAATTGTTGATCTTTGTTATCCTTCTATAGGTTGTTGGGAAAGGGTAAGGGTACAACAATCTTCCTGAGATGTGGTAGAACATAGCCCCTCGGGGGATTTTTCTACCCCTAAGTTGGACTCAGCATTATCTTCATTTACTGCTTCCTCAGGAATCTAAACTAAAAGGACTATCTTCTCGTCAACTGCTACTTCAAGAGTGGTTGCAGTTGACTCAATTTTCACTTCCTAAACATATCATATTTCTTATTCCTTCTCTATCACCGTCCCATTTCATAGTGTTACCTCTTGGCATGCTTATTATTTGGTAAAATGTCAATATTTCTAGAAACCATTATTTATTAGGCTTCTTTGGAAATGCTAAGTTGGTTTCTATTTGTCCAACTTGAGTTTCCAGACTTCTAATTTGGGCCGCTTGATTCTATTGCTCCTTTTTGCATGGTCAATATTTGACTCATTCTTGGTCATAAATTTCCCAAACATGTCCTCAAAACTATCAATCTTCTTGAACCCCTTTCTTGTTGATTTGTTGTGGAATATTTGATTGTTGGGATGGAGGTTTTTGTGCCTGTAAAGGGTCATATTGAATGTTATTCGGAACCTTCCATTAGAATTTTGGGTTGTTCCTACATGAGTACTCATTTATTCTATCATTGGACTATTGCATGTACATAAATTCTTCTATCTCATCTCCAAATGAGGTGACAGTCTTCCTCTCTAACTGCTTTGTCAACTTACACATCTATGTCTTGATCTCCTTCACTTCACATGATTCTATGGAATTCTTGGATATTACGGTAAGTTCATGTTAATCACCTCAAATTTGGTTCATGGTCATGTTCTTAAATATCTTGTGACCCTTTTATGTCTTGTTGTTCATAAATAATCATGCACATGTGGTTTCTATTGTGGTCTTCTCTCCCTTATGCAATCCATAGTTGAAAGTCTTTGTCTAACCATACAAATCAATCCCATAGTTTGTCACCTTCCTCAGCATGTTTTGGAAGTTCTCCCAAGCCTCTAAATAAGATTCATTTGTGGGTCACTTGAAGTTGTTTGTTTTTCCAACTATTTCATTAGTCTTCCAAGGGGGAAGTACCTCTCACAACATATTGATCATTTCATCGCAAGATCTTATGGCTTCTGATAGTAGACTGAGAAACCTTATCTTTGCTTTGTCTATTAGCTAGTAAGGGAATAACTTCAGATAAATCACAAAGGCTTGTTTATTTTCTATCTTCAACATGTCACAGGTCACGATAAAGTAGTTAATGTGCTACAATAAATCCTCCTTGCTATGCCCATGGAATGCATGTGAGTTAACCAATGAAACCAGAACTGGATTTATCTTATAGCTTCCCACATTGATTTCTTGTTTCCAAGTAGGACCCATTTGAGATGTGTTTAAAGATGCCTTTATTTTGTCCTAGATTGTTTGTTCATCATATAAAACTACCACATCATCATTCTCTTCCCCATGGTTAGACAAATCTTCCTCTTCTTCTTCAACCTGGGATCTTTTGGGATGATGTCTTACTCCTCCTTGACTTCCAGTGCGACTTCTGGTGTTTATGGTGGAGTACCTATTGATTTTATTCCCTAAGAGCCATCACCTGATGATTGTAATGGGGATAAATTGTATATCATTTTATTATTAATATAGTAAATTCCACTTATTATGTTTTTTTAGTATTGAGATAATGAATAAATATAGAATTGTTTTAAGAATGTCCACCAGTTTGTGGGATACCACATAGGCTATTTCAAATGGTTTCCCTTGTATCTCAAACTGCATGTTCCTATATTATAACACTATTTTTGGTGGGTTCTTTTAGGCACTATGTTTTTTTACATGTATGAGTATGTATGTCAGAACCAATTAACTATTGCAATACTTTACATTAGCATCACATGAATAATATCAGGTGATGAGTATTGGAATGCCAACATGTCAGTGTAGGATTCCATGCATTATTTGTATGTACATGGACCAAGCATATGCAAAAATGGTAGATTTGAAAACATCAACCCTCATATGTCTTATTACACTTGTGGCAAGGGTTTCATCCCAAACACTAGCATAATGAGGGTATTGGTGCATTGGTATCAGCATGACATGACAACTTTGAATGTATTGAGGGAGGTTATGATGAGCCAACTACTATTTATAAGGATCATTAAGTTTTACTAGTCAACATTTTCTGATATTCTTACTTCTACAAAAGTATACACTACAAGTCTCCTTGCATATATAGATGAGTTTGTGTAGTAGGTGTGAGTCTATGTTATAAACTAAACTTTATTAGTGATAGTGTAAACTCCAGCGATGAGGATGGGTGGAATAGTTCCTAAAACAACATTATATGGTCGGCATGATTGGTCACTTATTTTCAAATTTATATGAAATAGTTTCAACTTATATTTTATGTATTGCATTTTATTTTGGACATCCTTGCATTGTATTTTATCTTTTAATAACAATTAATCCTAGTTATCCTTGTACGGGTTGTTTGCCTTGATGGTAGTCAAGTCTTCTACTAAAATATATTGATCATATAGCATAAATAGTCACATATTACACCACATGGTCTACAATGCAACTAAGGAAGAATTGATCTACTCGAGATTAACACAAAAGATACAATGACGTTTCAATTCTGGGTGTTAAGTGAGAAACCAGTGGAGCCGTATTATATTTGTTCAGTAAGACTCGTTCATAAATTTGTGTACTATCAAAAATACTAATCATACTAAGAAATAAAAATATTTACCCACAAAGGAACCATGAGATGATCATTTTCTTAAATAGGCTAGCCAAAATTCCACATACGATGGGTCACTACAGGCATAAATTAAGTTGATTTTTTAAGAGTGTAATACGTATACATTTATATATATATACATATATTAATGATATATATGTATAGATTTACATATAGGTATATGTATAGATATATATATACATGTTGTATGGCATCAAGCAATGAGTTTTATGATTTGTTGATATGAACATCAATATTGAAGTAGAGTAAAGAGCATACATAGACGTGTATTTGTTCTATATAATGAAATTAACAAACTAGGAGAATTGAACATCTACACTCTTCCATCAATTCCATCACCAAGCCCATGATATCTTGTCCAAGACATATAATTTAATGCATCGATGAATCCTAGCCGTACATGTATTGCAGACTTTTATGTACTAGTTCTACTTGGACTAGTTAGTAATATGTATAACACAATTAGATCTTTGTTGTGTTGTTTTTAATTATCTATTTTTATTAATATGGGTTGATTGGTGATGAATATGTATTTCTTTTCCCGTATACTATCGCATGAACAGACAACATGTCAAGAGAACTCATTCAAGCAATGTTAGGAGAAAAACATACATCGGTGTATGATATATGATGACCTTATTTAAGAAGATTGGGTAGATAATGTGCAAAAAATTATTTCATGCACTTGTATCACAATAATTGTTCAACATGTAAAGTTACAGTAGGTTCTGATAAAACTAAGGTTCTACTAATTTGAAGAAATTTTAGTATTCATCGGGTGGTCTTGGTACAATCATTATTGTAGACATATACCAGATTTTGCACAAGCGATACAAATTTTACTTGAAATAGGTCCTGTGTTAGAAATAATGACCCACCAGTAGGTGGTCATATTTTATGACATAGGAATCAATTAAGTAGGATGCCTAATAAGTGACAACAAATCATATAGTTGTAACATTACCATGTTATTATCTTTGAATATGACTTATGTCTCTTTGAATTGTCACATACATGGTTTCATTCTTCGCTGTGTACATGCAAATGACATGTTTACATTTTTTGATGTTTCATTGAGAGATAGTTTGAATCATCTGTACTAAAGAAAAAACTAATATAGAATTAGACTAAACCTTGTAGTTCAGTTTGTTATCTAAAGTGAATCTGATTGTAATCTATGATTATGACTACCAACTAAATAGAAATCGGCTTGGAATCAAACTATACTAATATTGAATCATGTAATTCTCACTGCTAGTCAAATAGAATTATACTATAATCAGAGTATACTAAGAATAATTCTGGCTACTAGTCAAAGAGAATCATATTAGAATAAGACCCATTTCCACTTAATAACTCAATCAAGACATGAGCCAAACATAGGCACAAAGTTTGAACCCTCTATCCTTTATTAAGACAGATCTTGTGGCTGGAACATGTCCCTCCTCCACATAGTAGAGTTATTGGGGGAATAGTTTCCTCTCTTGGCCTTGTGAGCCATAGGAGCACGATGTATCGAGTCAATGATCATTTTCCTCATCGATCAGCTAGACTTACATTAGAATACAATGTGTCTAGGAAGTGGACATTGCCTCGTTACTTGTTTTCTAGGTAACTGCTATATTAAGATGTGATGTTTGCATGGAAGGATTGTTATATTTCTTGTTCCTAGAAAATCAGTTTGACATACATTAGCTTTATCCCATATTGTGTGTGTCATATTTATCTTTTTATAGAAAAAAATATTTTATTTGTTTTTTTTCATTTTGCATCATTTGGATCCATTGGCAACATTAAAGGAGGTAACAATTTTCCTCTCTTGATAACCCTTAAAAGTCACCCATTAAACACGACATTCAAGACTTTGGAAAGACCAACTATCGTAACGTGTGAAACATGTGCGGCTTGTTATCACAGGGTGCACTCGAGATGGTTATCCATATAAGGAGACGTCTGGTCTCCTTTAGAAACACATAGACAAACACTAGTAGACATATAGAAAGAAAAGATTTAAAAAAAATTGTTCCAGTTTTTCCTGACTAGAACACTCTAGTATTCAATCCACCACCTTCCCATTTTCATTCATTCCCTCACCTAGTTTCTTGTTTTCTTTTTGTTCTTGTACCAATGACACTTTGCTACATCTGCCATCTTTTTGTGATAAAGGGATAAAGGAACAAGTTAGACACAATCCACTTGCTTGCATCGAACATATGTACCAGAGTTGGGGTGACTGAATCTTGGAGATAGACTACTAGAAAAACTTGTACTAGGAGTGGAGGAAACTATCTTGAAGATAGTGTTTCACACATATTCATCTCAGGCTCTAAAGTTTGCATCTTCTAACTCATCAATGTTTTCTCCAAATCCATTATTGTTATTATTGTTGTAGCATGTGGTGGTTAATTGTGTGCCTAAATCTTATTAACATATGTCTTCTTGTACAACAATTATGAGAAAGATTCCTAACAATTGTTAATTATATATATTTGTTAACTTCCTGTTCATTTGGTATGGATTTGAAAATCATATTATCACTTGACGATGTTGCTTCACTTCGCTCGGAATGATTTTCTGGTTTGCACTTCCACTGTTGGCAACAAAAAATGTGTATATGTCTTACCTCCTTGGGCCTTGTTTCCACCATATTACCACCAAAAAAATCTATTCATGCTGTTCCAAAACTACAATCATCTAGCCTCCTTGTTGGAATGAAACAACATGAATCTGAACCAACTCCTATTGTCCCCACTCCTTTCACATAAGAAACGGATTATTTCTATTACAATAGGATTCTTTTAGCCCTATTAGTTGAACTTTATGATGTCTACCATAAGATCTCAAGCGCTCTTGAACTTTGGACGACTTTAGATTCCAAGTTTTTCTTAAACAATATTGGTCTTGAGTGTTATTTCTTTTTGAATGGCTTGCATATAATATGATTGATGATAACATTTTTTGCCTCAAGTTCTAGAATACCAAAACGTAGTTTCTAAATCCATGGCCAAGGGTTACAAACTTGGTTAAAACGTTCAATTAGCAACCCTCATAGAGAAACGTCCACCTTCTTGGAAGGATTTTTCTGTAACTCTTAGACATAGATAAGGGAATATGTCCATGGCATCCTTAGTTGAATCCCTACAAATTGAAGATGGACATAGGGAATAAGTGAGTAAGTCTAACATTGTTGTCAATATGGTTTTAGGTGATAAAACCAAGAATAAGCCTAACCCTTCCCATATTAGTAAGAAATCTAAACCTTCTTTATGTGCCGCAAACATCACCAAAATGAAAGTAGTAATAATTGTGATCAAGGAGAAAAATATGTCTACTTTGTGTGTGATAAACCTGACCACCTAGCAAATATGTGCAGATTTGCACAAAGGTCAGAGAAAACAGAACATTTAGGCTCCTAAAAATCTTGAAGTAAATACGATCACTATGGGGCAATCTCATCATCTTCTGTAAATAGTCTGAATCTAGCATAGTGATCAAATGGGGATATCATTCATCCACCATCTTAATTGCAAACTACGGATGTGTTGACATAAAGCTTACATCTGAAACCTCTTAGATTGCATTATGTTCAATGTGTTCCTTCTTTCTGTATAAACTTAATTAGTCAAGTTGTTTTACAACTGTAAGGACCCTGACATCTATTTTGGGCTTACCCTATTTGCTTTGCCTAAACTTAGTGTTTATGTGTGTGCTAATCACCTGAAGTTGTGATTAGGGTTTGTTTTGTGCTTGTTGAGAGATGGAGGTGCAACTTGCAAATTACCCACGTTTTAGGGTTGGTGTGAAAGTTTGTCACCTTGAGAGATGTCTTTCTCTCTCCTTGCATCCTCTAGGGTTGAGAGGATGGTTTGGGCTCTTTTCTTGAGTAGCATTAGACTTTGTTGAGCCTTGTTGGGCTTTGTTGAGCCTTGTTAAGGCTTGATATCGGGTTGGACCTTGGTGTATCGGCCAAGGGAGTGTTGGTTGTATCGGGCAAGGAGGTGTATCGGCCATGGTGTGTTGGGTTATCATCTTGGGTGACACACACCCTTCACCTAGCCTCATTTGTGTCACCTTCTTTGGACAAGTGGTTGTTGCTTTGCTAAGTGGGTGGCAACTCATGGGTGTGTGTTTTTGGGGTGCTAGCATGTGGCACAATCCTTGGACAAGTGTGTTAGGGGCGGGTGCCACCTTGCCTTGATCTTCCCCTTCACCCCTTAGTATATAAACGACCCCCCCCTTGTTTTCTAGGTTTCTTTGGTTCCTTTAGTTGCTTCCCTTCCTTTAGTGGCCGAGCTAGGAGAAGAAAGGAGCAAGTGGTGGCTGATACAACTAGTGTCTTGGTCGACACACCTTGCTAGCTTATCCCTTTCCTTCTCTTGTGGCGGTGCCTTGGAGCTTGGAGCTTGGTGCTTGGAGCTTGGAACTTTAGAGCTTGAGTCGGGTTACAATAACTCCTACCCTAGATATATTACCTTCTCTTCATGTTGCTTATTTATATGCTATCTTGATCGTCCACGCTTATCTTGTTAGTAATATCTTTGTTCTAGTATGTACCCTTGACGTTGTGGGATATGATGACATGGTCATGTTGTTTAGATGTGATCCTAGACCTTGTTGGTTGAACCATTAGATTAGGGTTCTTTGGGAAAACCCCTCTCTCTTAGTTGTTGAGAGGTGAGCCTAGGGTTTCCTAACTCCATGGTGTGTGTGGTGTGTTCTTGGGGCAAAATCCCATTCTCTCTTTGGTCTTGAGAGGTGAGTTTATGCTCTAGTTATGTGGGAAAAACCCCTCTCTCCCTTAATTATTGAGAGGTGAGTCTACAATCTAGTTGCTTGGGAAATACCCCTCTCTTACCATGGACTTGAGAGGTGAGCCTTTGGTTGGTCTTGACCTAATTGAGGTTGGAAGGTAGGCCAATATGGGATGACCCACCTTCTTGCCCGATAGGTGATGGAAGTTATGCAAATCCCCTCTCTCACTTAGTTCTTGAGAGGTAAGCCAACTCTCTTGATCTTTTAGGGCTTCTTGGTGGTAGTCTTGAGGTAGAAGATGACCTACCCGTCATGGCCTTTGAACCCTTGCACGATACCCTAAGTTGTGTTCTGCCCGATATCCCTCTTCTAGGGTTGAGCTTGGATGATATGCTAGGTGAACACCTTGTTGACCTCTTGACCGATATGGACCTTCACCCAAGATGTAGTTGGGTGATATGTCCTTTGCCTATATGGTGTTGCCCGATATGGGGTCTCGGTTGGTGTAACTCTAATGGGCGATATGGTGCCTTGACCGATAGAGAGTCCCAAACCCTAGCTTGGAGATAGGGCTAGCTTGGGCGATATGGGAGCTCCTTGGGTGCCATGGTGGGCTGCCCATGATGTCGCTTGATGGATGGTAGTGTTGTTCCTTGGGCTATATGGTTTTGGTGGTTTCCTGACATGGAAACCCTAACCCTAACCCTAGCGAGCGATATAGGTTCTTGGTTGATATGATGATAGTGTTGCCCGATATCCTCTTGTACATGGCTTCCTGATACCCTCTTGTACATGGCTGCCCAATACCCTCTTATACATGGCTTCCCGATACCCTCTTGTGCATGGTTGCATGATATGCTGGTTTCCCCATATGTGGCTTGGTGCCTTAGGGATTTTGGTGGTGACTGATATAGTTTGGGTAAGGGATGATGCCCTACCTGATATCCTTTGGGTGAGCGATAGCACCCTACCCGATATCCCTTTGTTGAGGGATGCACCTAACTGGGTAACCCTGAGTTGGTGAACTTGTTGTCTTGAGCCCACATCTTTGGTTTTGATGATGAGGTATGATAGTTGGGTTGTACCCAGTAATGTGGTGGCTACCTAAGGTTGATATGATGACAAGATCATGGTTGTGTTCATGATGTTATGAGATATAGGGGCATGGTAGATGCTCACAGTTTGGTGATAATAATATAAGTTGTTTGACATACCATCCACAGCTTTATGTTTCATGTGTTCATAATAATGGATGTTGTTCCAATCTTATGCACTTTGAATCTTAAATGTCATGATAATCATAATATGTTCTCTAAAGATCTGTGTTTGGTGATCACGTTATCTCTCCTGATATGCATACTAACCATGCAGGTATTATCAAACAAATTCATAGCCATGTAAGAGCTATGAGGTGTATGTGTTTTGTATAACACTAAATAATGATGTTCCTTGTTGATGAGATAACTTGTATCACCATTATGATGAGAAAGGTCTGATGACCTGATAAAGGATGAGTGCCTGATTGAGGTGTTATCCTGTGATGATGAGATAAGGGATTGATATCCCATGATGATGTATTATGATGAAGCCTTGAGAGGCAGTGGCATTATGTGATGAGGGATTGAGATCCCATGGCAATATGATAATGACAGTAATGGTGTGACACAATGTTGTTTATGTTTTATAACTTGGTTGCCTCAACAATTCACTTAAAATATACTAATTAATTACAGATGAATATTTCATGTAGTTTGCCCTAGCCATCGATCCATCATCGTCAGTAGTTGGTGATGGTGAAATAGGTTTATCCTGCGGGATTACCTGGAGTGCATATTGTTGAATATGAGGGGTTCTCCTAGCCGAAAATAGGAGGATTAGAGTACAACTTTGGTTGTAGACTCAGTATGGTTAGAGCATGGTGAACAGGCCCATGGCTCAGTGTGATAGAGCATGAATATGTTCATGGCTCCGGAGCATGGTGAATAGGACCGAGACCTATACCAAGGTGGGCTAGAGAAAAGGGTTGCTTGTGGAGATGACCCTGTGGCTGAGGCCACTTAAGCAAGAGATTGTGGTCCTGCTTTGGATATAGTGCACTGACCACGAGGAGGTGAGGTCATGGAGTCTGGCTCTTCCATTGATCTTGTATGGTACCGGTTTTGGTCTTCGCAACCAAAGGTTGGATTTGAGCAGTATGGCTCAGTTCCTCAGGGCATAATAAATTGTAATCCAGCTGCATAGTATACATTGCTTAGGGCAAAACACGAAACATTGGTTGAGGCCATGCTTGTATAGTTGCCCTAGTTATATCTTACAGTTAATTACATCTTCCACATATCTTATTATAAGTTCTTATATAACTTGTCTTGTCAATCATGTTCCATAAGAATTATCTGGTTATATGCCTCATGGATTTTTTAGTAAGTTTGTTAATAAATTAGATATGTTCAGTATGCTACATATATGAGCTTCTTATATCAGTTATCTGCTTTATTTATTCTAGCTTTCCTGAAGTTTTATAGTTCGGTGGGGAATTATGTTTCTCACTGTGACTATGTGTTTCACCCCGCTGGTTTTAAACCTTTTTAGGTGATCATGCTAGACGTAGTGGTGGTCGTGAGGTTGCGGCCGAGCAACAAGAAGAACATTAGTAGGCAAGAGATGGATATGATGTTGTTTTGGTAGTTTTGTGGTAGAGTCCTAGAGTCATCCCTGTACTCTGAGGTCCTTGGAGGTATTTTGACGACGTTTCATGACGTATAGTTGATGTAGCTTGTTTATCCTGTTGTTGGCCTGATATGGCTTGTTATGTATATAAACAGGTGGTGAACTCTTTGTGCCTATGGGACAGTTATGTCCTATGAGCTGTGGACATATATCAAGGTTTATGTATATTTATATAACATGTTTCCTTACACGATAAAGATCTGGATGTAATAGTTTCTTTATTATCTGCTTTCCGCAATCGGTTTTAATTAACCCGTATTTTTGGTGATATGTGGTCTATGAAGGTTCCACACATTTTTCGCATGGCATTTTGTTGTTTGTGTGATTGCGGGATGTCACAATAAGTTTTGGTATCAGAGCTCTAGGTTCATTGAGTCTAAAGGGATCTACGACTAGGCTTGTGTCTGTTCTTGTGATTTTTTCTAGATTTTCTCATAATAACCTTCTTCCCCCAGCAGAAGATAAAGCTAGAAGATGTCTGGAAATCATGAAGAACATGCTGCCGAGAGTAGTGTCCCTACATCAGTTGATGGAGCGAGTATGCAGGAACATGAAGATCGGGTGCCTAAGGTCCCCCAGCTTGACCTAGCCATTTTCAAAAACCCTGCCTATCAACATCTTATGGGGCAATTAATGGCTACAATGAATCTCATGGTGGAAAGATTATCAGTGCCTCCGCCAAGAGCACAGGCTGCCCATGGTGAATCTTCAGGTATTGGGAAGACCTTCGAGTGGCTTCACTGAGTCAGAGCTTTGGATTATGCTGGAACGACTGATCCAGTGGATGCAGATCTGTGGCTGATAGGTCTTGAGAAGTCCTTCTGGATCCTCGACATCCCCGAAGTAGAAAAAGTCAAGAACGTTGTCTACCTTCTGAAGGGTAGTGTTGGCCACTGGTGGGCCATCGAGGAGGAGAAATGGCTTAGTGAGGTGATCGGTTGGGACGTATTTCTATGGGAGTTTGTGAGTCGATACTTCCCAAAGACCCATCTGGATGAAAAGATCAGTCAATTTGAGTGTCTGCGCCAAGGATCTATGAGCATCACCGAGTATGAAGCCAAGTTTATGGACCTACTGAGGTTTTGTCCTCACATGGAGGTGATAGATGATGAGAGAATCAGACGGTTTGAGAAAGGTATGAGTGCTGAGCTGAAGACACCTGTTGCTGCTTTAGAAAATTGAGAACAGTTTGCCACATTTGTGGAGTCTGTCTGAAGGATTGAACATTCAGTCAAAGAGAAGAGGGAGACCATGTCCAAGAAAAATCCTGCTTAGTTCTAGAGGCAGAGGTTTGATAGCTTCAAGAATTCGAGGTTTTCTGCACCTTCTACAATGGAGAGTTCCAGTGCACCGTCACAGTGGTCTCTAAGTAAATGAAGAGGGCACGGGTTTTCACCATCTATAGCTCATAGTACAGATTCAATGGCAGTAACAGGGCCATCTAGGCCGTAGATTAAAGACAAGTCATGCTATCACTGTGGACATACAAGGCATTTGAATTCAAATTGCCCAAGGAGAGATGTCGAAGTAACGCAGCAAACGAGGTAAAATCAACAAGGATCGGATAGACACCCGTCCAGTGGTAACAGAGGGCGAGGATGCGGTCAAGCTTCGCAAGCAGGATCATTAGCCCAAGGAAGCAGAGGACATGGATGACAGCAAGCAACGGCTCGATTCTATGCTATGAGTCAGCCAGAGGCGATAGTCAACCTACAAGTGGTGGTAGGTTAGATGGAGTTATTTCATTCTTATTTGTCTTCTTCTTGCTTTGTATTTGTTCTGGTTGACCTGGGTGCTACGCACTCTTTTATCACTCGTAGTATGCTTGATAGCTGTCTTTTACCTATTAGTTGTAAGAAGAATAGCTTGTTGTTAAAAACCCCTCTTGATGGTTCCTCGATTCTTCACGAGGTGTGTCTATCTTGTGTTCTATCCTTTTTGGGACATAACATACAAGTGGATCTCATACCACTTGATATGCATGGATTCGATGTAATCATTGGGATGGATACCTTAGAGAGGTATAAGGTTGTGCTGGACTGTGGTTCCAAGCAAGCAGTGTTTGTTGACGGTGGTGAGAAGTGGATCTTCCAAGGAGATAGGAAGATTCTTCTGATGTGTTTGGTGTTAGCTATGGTGGCAGAGAAGTTGTTGTGACAAGGTTGTAGAGCGTTCTTGGCTCATGTTGTGGATACCAAGGCAGAAGGTTCTAGCCTTAAGGATGTGCCTGTTGTCATAGAATTTTCCGATGTGTTTCCTGATGAGTTTCCTAGTGTTCTCCCACCTTGAGAGATTGACTTTGTGATCAATCTAGTGCCAGGGACACAACCAGTTGCTCAGACAGCATATAGGATGGCTCCAGCTAAGATGGCAAAACTGAAGAAGCAGTTACATGAGCCGCTGGATAAAGGTTTCATCAGACTGAGCACATCGTCGTGGGGTGCTCTAGTTCTGTTCATAAAGAAGGATGGATGGATGCATTTGTGCATAGATTACCAGTATTTGAACAAAGTTACGATCAAGAACAAATATCCTTTATCGAGAATAGACAATTTGTTTGATCAGTTGCATGGCGCTATAGTGTTCTTGAAGATCGATCTATGGTCAGGATATCATCAACTCAAAATCAAGGACGATGACATACCAAAGTCAGCTTTTAGGATGAGGTATGGACACTTTGAGTTTGTGGTTATGTTGTTTGGTCTAACCAATGCACCTGCTGCTTTCATGGATCTGATGAACAGAGTGTTTCATCCGTTCTTAGATCAGTTCATTATAGTCTTCATAGATGATATCTTGATCTATAGTCGACACAGTCAACATCATGAACAACATCTTCGACAAGTGTTGACTCACATTTGCCAGCATCAGTTGTATGCTAAATTTAGTAAGTGTGAGTTCTGGTTGAAGGAAGTGACTTTCTTGGGTCATGTGATATCCGCGAAAGGAGTCAGAATGGATCCCAAGAAGGTGGATTCAGTTGCGGAATGAGAGCAACCGAAGACGTCGACTGAAGTTTGTAGTTTTCTAGGTTTAGCAGGATACTACCAGAGGTTTATAAGGAACTTTAGCGTGATCGTGTTGCCGTTGATGAAGTTGACTAGGAAAGATGTACCTTTTGTTTGGGATGATCATTGTCAGCAAGCTTTCCAAAGTTTGAAGGAGAAGCTGACTAGTGCTCCAGTGTTGGTGATGCCGGAGCCTGGGAAAGGCTATGTTGTTTTCTATGATGCTTCCAAGAAAGGCTTAGGTTGTGTGCTAATGCAGGAGGATCATGTGGTTTCTTTTGCTTCGCGACAACTTAAGAAACACAAGGAGAGTTATCCGACACATGATTTGGAGCTGGCAGCGGTAGTCCATGCGTTGAAGATATGGAGACACTATCTTTATTGGGAAGTGTGTCAGGTCTTTACGGATCATAAGAACTTGAAGTATATCTTCTCATAGAGTGAGTTGAACATGAGACAACATTGTTGGATGGAGCTAATCAGTGATTATGATTGCACCATTGAGTATCATCCTAGTAAGGCAAACGTGGTAGTTGATGTGCTTAGAAGGAAGTCTTCTTCCCTTCCTATGAAGAAGGCACAATTGAGTTCTTTGATATGCCATAAGCGAGATATGTTCGTCTCTTTGCGGCAGATGAATGTACAGTTGGAAGTCTCCTTGTTGGTAGGGCTATTGGCACAGATGCAAGTGAAGCCTACTTTGAGGCAGTAGATCAGAGAAGCACAGTAGGCAGATGCTACAGTTCAGTTGATCAGGACAGAGTTTGGCAGTAAGAAGCGTGATGGCTTCCATGAGTCTGATGATGGACTAGTTTGTTATCATAACAGGATGGTGGTCCCTGATGTTGATGATCTAAGGAAGTTAGTGCTCGAGGAAGAGCACACGTAAATGTATGCTACGCATCCAGGTGTCGCCAAGATTTATCATAATCTAAAGGACCTATATTGGTGGCCTAGGTTGAAGAGAGATGTGGTCGAGTTTGTGGCTAAGTGTGTGATATGCCAGTAGGTTAAGGTTGAGCATCAGAAGTCGGTTGGTACGTTATAGCCCATGCCGATACCATAGTGGAAATGGGATCATATAACCATGGATTTTATAGTTGGTCTGTCGAGGACAGATAGGAATCATGATTCCATTTGGGTGATAGTGGATTGGTTGACGAAGTCTACTCATTTCATACATGTGAAGACAATGTATACAGTAGAAAAGCTTGCTCAGGGGTATGTGGATGAGATAGTGCGTTTGCACGGTGTGCCTGCAATGATAGTTTTCGACAGAGGCCCCCAGTTCATGAGTATTTTTTGGGAACAGTTGCACAAAGCATTGGGAACATAGTTGAGGTTCAGTACCAATTTCCACCCACAGACAGATGGACAGTTTGAAAGGACTATTTAGACTTTGAAGGATCTTCTCCGAGCTTGTGATTTGTAGTTCCTAGGTAGTTGGGATGTACATCTCAGTTTGATAGAGTTCGCGTACAACAACAGTTACTAATGGAGTATCGACATGGCACCTTATGAGGCTTTATATAGCAGGAAGTGCAGATCTCCTCTGTGTTGGTATGAGTCTGGTGAGTATCAGCTTTTGGGTCTTGAGTTAGTGCAGCAGACAACATAGAAGATCAGGGTGATACAGCAACAGTTGAAAGCGGCACAGGACAGACAAAAGTCATATGCAGATAGTCATCGATGACCTCTAAATTCTAGGTGGGAGACAAGGTGTATCTCAAGGTCTCACCATGGAAAGGTGTGCTGAGGTTTGGCTGGAAAGGAAAGTTGGATCCCAGGTACATAGGGCTATATCCGGTAATAGCATGTGTTGGCAAGGTAGCTTACAAGTTAGAGCTACTGCCAGAGTTGCATAGGTTACATCCGGTGTTCCATGTCAGTATGCTGAAGAAAAGTCATCCAGGAACAGAGATAGTGATACAACTAGTTGAGGTTGAGCTTGATGAAGATGTGACCTACGAGGAAGGTCCAGTGATGATCCTTGATAAAAGAGTGAATAAGCTGAAAAGGAAGGATCTAGTTCTTGTGAAGGTTTTTTGGCATCATTGTGGCATTGAGGAAGCCACATGGGAGCTTGAGGAAGAGATGAGGAGGAAGTATCCCTCGCTTTTCTCTTCGGACTTCGGGGGCAAAATACTTTTGTAGAGGTTTATGGCTTGTAAGGACCCTGACCTCCGTTTTGGGCTTACCCTATTTGCTTTGCCTAAACTTAGTGTTTAGATGTGTGCTAATCACCTGAAGTTGTGATTAGGGTTTGTTTTGTGCTTTTTGAGATATGGAGGTGCAACTTGAAATTTAACCAAGTTTTAGGGTTGGTGTGCAATTTTGTCACCGTGAGAGATGTCTTTCTCTCTCCTTGCAACCTCTAGGGTTGAGAGGATGGGTTGGGCTGTTTGCTTGAGTAGCCTTGGGCTTTGTTGACCCTTGATGGGCTTTGTTGAGCATTGTTGAGCCATGTTAAGGCTTGATATCGGGTTGGACCTTGGTGTATTAGCCAAGGGATAGGACAAGTGGTTGTTGCTTTTCTAAGTGGGTGGCAACTCATGGGCATGTGTTTTTGGGGTTCTAGCATGTGGCACAATCCTTGGACAAGTTTGTTAGGGGCGAGTGCCACCTTGCCTTTCTCTTCCCCTTCACCCCTTAGTATGTAAACGACCCCCCCTTGCTTGCTAGGTCTCTTTGGTTCCTTTAGTTGCTTCCTTTCCTTTGGTGGCTGAGCTAGGAGAATAAAGGAGCATGTGGTGGCCGATACAGCTAGTGTCTTGGGCGACACACCTTGCTAGCTTATCTCTTTCCTTCTCTTATGGTGATGCCTTAGAGCTTGGAGCTTGGTGCTTGGAGTTTGGAGCTTGGAGCTTTAGAGCTTGAGACAGGTTACATAACTCCTACGCTAGCTATATTACCTTCTCTTCATGTTGCTTGTTTATAGGCTATCTTGATCGGCCATGCTTATCTTGTTAGTAATATCTTTGCTCTAGTATGTACCCTTGACGTTGTGGGATATGATGACATGGTCATGTTGTTTAGATGTGATCCTGAACCTTGTTGGCTGAACCATTGGATTAGGGTTCTTTGGTCAAAACCCCTCTCTTAGTTTTTGAGAGTTGAGCCTAGAGTTTCCTAACTCCATGGTGCATGTGGTGTGTTCTTGGGGAAAAATCCCTTTCTCTCTTTGGTCTTGAGAGGTGAGTTTGAGCTCTAGTTATGTGGGAAAAACCCCTCTCTCTTAGTTGTTGAGAGGTGATTCTACACTCTAGTTGCTTGGGCAAAACCCCTCTCTTACCATGGACTTGAGAGGTGAGCATTTGGTTGGTCTTGACCTAGTTGAGGTTGGAAGGTTGGCCGATATGGGATGACCCACCTTGTTGCCCGATAGGTGATGGAAGTTGTGAAAAACCCCTCTCTCACTTAGTTCTTGAGAGGTGAGCCAACTCTCTTGATCTTTTAGGGCTTCTTGGTGGCAATCTTGAGGTAGAAGATGACCAACCCGTCATGGCCTTTAAACCCTTGCACGATACCCCAAGTTGTGTTCTGCCCGATATCCCTCTTCTAGGGTTGAGCTTGGACGATATGCTAGGTGAACACCTTGTTGACCTCTTGACCGATATGGATCTTCACCCAAGATGTAGTTGGGTGATATGTCCTTTGCCGATATGGTGTTGCCCGATATGGGGTCTCAGTTGGTGTAACCCTGATGAGTGATATGGTGCCTTGACCGATAGAGAGTCCCAAACCCTAGCTTGGATGATAGGGCTACCTTGGGCGATATGGGAACTCCTTGGGTGCCATGGTGGGCTTCCCATGATGTCTCTTGATGGATGGTAGTGGTGTGCCTTGGGCGATATGGTTTTGGTGGTTGCCCGACATGGAAACCCTAACCCTATCCCTAGAGGGCGATATAGGTTCTTGGCCAATATGATGATAGTGTTGCACGATATCCTCTTATACATGGTTGTCTAATACCCTCTTGTACATGGCTTCCTGATACCCTCTTGTACATGGCTGCCTGATACCCTCTTGTACATGGCTGCCCGATACCCTCTTGTGCATGGTTGCACGATATGTTGGTTTCCCCATATGTGGCTTGGTGTCTTAGGGTTTTTGGTGGTGATCGATATCGTTTGGGTAAGGGATGATGCCCTACCTGATATCCTTTGGGTGAGGGATAGCACCCTACCCAAGATCCCTTTGGTGAGGGATGTGCCTAACCGGGTAACCCTAAGTTGGTGAACTTGTTGTCTTGATCCCACATCTTTGGTTCCGATGATGAGATATGATAGTTGGGTTGTACCCGGTAATGTGATGGCTACCTAAGGTTGCTATGATGACAAGATCATGGTTGTGTTCATGATGTTATGAGATATAGGGGCATGGTAGATGCTCACAGTTTGGTAATAATAATATAAGTTGTTTGACATATTATCCACAGCTTTATGTTTCATGTGTTCATAATAATGGATGTTGTTCCAAACTTATGCACCTTGAATCTTAAATGTCATGATAATCATAATATGTTCTCTAAAGCTCTATTTCTGTTGATCACGTTATCTCTCCTAATATGCATACTAACCATGCAGGTATTATCAAATGATTTCATAGCCAGGTAAGAGCTATGAGGTGTATGTGTTTTGTATAACACTAAATAATGATGTTCCTTGTTGATGAGATAACTTGTATCACCAGTATGATGAGAAAGGTCTGGTGACCTGATAAAGGTTGAGTGCCTCATTGAGGTGTTATCCTCTGATGATGAGATAAGGGATTGATATCCCATGATGATGTATGATGATGAAGCCTTGAGAGGAAGTGGCATTATGTGATGAGGGATCGAGATCCCATGGAAATATGATGATGACAGTAATGGTGTGACACAATTTTGTTTATGTTTTATAACCTAGTTGCCTCAACAATTCACTTAAAATATACTAATTAATTACATATGAATATTTCATGTAGTTTTCCCTGGACATAGATCCATCATCGTCAGTAGCTGGTGATGGTGAAATAGGTTTATCCTGTGGGATTACCTGGAGAGCATATTGTTGAATATGTGGGGTTCTCCTAGCCAAAAATAGGAGGATTAGAGTACAGCTTTGGTTGTAGACTCAGTATGGTTAGAGTATGGTGAACAGGCCCATGGCTCATTGTGATAGAGCATGAATATGTTAATGGCTCAGGAGCACAGTGAATAGGCCCATGGCTCAAGGTATGCTAGCGCTGAGACCTGTACCAAGGTGGGCTAGAGAAAAGGGTAGCCTGCGGAGCTGACCCTGTGGCTTAGGCCACTTAAGAAAGAGACAGTGGTCCTACTTTGGATATCGTGCACTGACCATGAGGAGGTGAGGTCATGGAGTCTGGCTCTTCCATTGACCTTGTATGGCACCGGTTTTGGGCTTCGCAACCAAAGGTTGGATTTGAGCGGTACGGATCACTTCCTCAGGGCATAATAAATTGTTATCCAACCGCATAGTATATATTGCTTAGGGAAAAACACAGAACATTGGTTCAGGCCCTGCTTGTATAGTTGCCCTAGTTATATCTTGCAGTTAATTACATGTTCCTCATATCTTATGATTAGTTGTTATATAGCTTGTCTTGTCAATCATCTTCCATAAGAAATATTTGGTTATATGCCTCACGGATATCTTGGTAAGTTTGTTAATAAAGTTAGATCTATTCAGTATGCTACATATATGAGCTGTTTATATCAGTTATCTACTTTATCTGTTCTAGCTTTCTTGAAGTTTTATAGTTAGGTGGGGAGCTATGTTTCTCGCTGGGACTGTGTGTCTCACCCCGCTGGTTTTAAACCTTTTTAGGTGATCGTGCTAGACGTGGTGGTGGTCGTGAGGTTGCGGCCGAGCAGCAAGAAGAACAGTAGGAGGCAAGAGATGGATATGCTGCTATTTTGGTAGTTTTGTAGTAGAGTCCTAGAGTCATCCCTATACTCTCAGGTCTTTGGAGGTGTTTTGATGACGTTTCATGACGTATAGTTGATGTAGCTTGTTTATCCTATTGTTGGACTGATATGGCCCGTTCTATATATAAACAGGTGGTGAACTTTTTGTGCCTATGGGATAGTTAGGTCCTATCAGTTGTGGACATATATCAAGGTTTATGTATATTTATATAACATGTTTCCTTGCAAGATAAGGATCTGGATGTAATAGTTTATTTATTATCTAATTTTTGCAATCTATTTTAATTAACCCGTGTTTTTGGTGATATGTGGTTTATGTAGGTTCTGCACATTTTCACATGGCATTTCATTGTCTGTGTGAAAGCGGGATGTCACAACAACATTCTGGTTATATCTTATTGTGGCAAGGCAATCATATTGTTATTTCTAAGTATGGTTCTTATATTGGACTAGGTTTCACCAGTTGTGGCCTTATTAAGTTATCTTTCATTTCATGTAATATGTCTTCTCTTAATAAGATATCTTCTACAATTTTAGTTTCTGATACTAGTGATGTTTAGCATGCACGTCTTGGTCATGTGAACAAAAATATGATTAAATACATGATTATTTTAGATATGGTTCCCAAGACTCATATCACAATTTCTGATAGATGCAAAATTTATGTTCAAGCTAAGCTTCTTAAGAAGTGATTTAAATCAGTAGATCATAATACATCTCTACTTGAATTAATTCATAATGATATTTATGATTTAAATAATGTCTTACTCGTTATGGTATAAGATACTTTGTAACGTTTATATATGACTTTCCTAAATATTTTTCTATTTTCGTGCCAAAATAAAAAAATGAACAGTTAGAAAAAATTAGAATCTATGAAACCCAAGAGGAGAAACAATTAGAAAAGAACATTAAGAGAGTGAGGTCTGATAGAGGTGGTGAATACACCTCTAGTGAACTTAACAAGTTCTTTGAGGACCAAGGCCTTATACATGAAATCACTGGCCCATATAGTCCTCAATCTAATTGAGTAGATGAGAGGAAAAATAGAACCTTGATTAACATGGTCAATTCAATGCTAGCTGACTCTGAACTTAGTCACAGACTGTGGGGGAAGCTCTTCAAACTACGAACTATATTCTAAAATGTATACCTTTTAGACACATTGACAAAACACCCTTTGAAATTTGACTTAACAAAAAACCTTGTTTGAAATACCTCAAAGTGTGGGGGTGCTTGGCCAAGGTTAAAAGTTCTGATAATAAAAAGAGAAAACTAAGACCTAAAATTATAGGTATTGTATTAATTGGATATATTGAGAATAGTAATGCTAATAGATTCCTTGTAATAAAATCATATATCTCAGACATTAGAGTTAACTCTATTGTTGAGATTATACACATAGATGATGTCTATTATGGAACCATATTTCCCCTTTAGGAAAAGGTTTCTAGATAGGTTAGTGAGAACCTTCTTCCTCTTTTCAACAAGAACCAATTTATGTTCAAACTTCATATAAAGTAGAACATGAACTCCTTGGTAATGAACCTCCCAGTGACCTAGGTAGGGGTAAAGGAAAAAAGTTGATAAAACTATGGTCTCGACTTCTAAACCTTCTTTGTAGAAGAAGACTCACATACCTATGAGGATTCCATGAAATTCATAAAATCTAGCTTTTGGAAGGAAGATGTTGATAATGAAATAGAATCAATTATGAGCAACTATATTTGGATTCTTTACCAAGCTTTCTTTAGGATGTAAGATTGTTGGATGTGCATGGGTTTCTAAAAATATATGAGGGCAAATGGTTCCATAGATAAATTTAAGTCTATACTAGTAGCTAAAGGCTTTAGTCAAAAGGAAGGATTTGATTACTTTGATATGTATGCTTCTATAACCAAAATCTCTTCCATTTGTGTTTTAGTTGCATTAGTTACAATCCATAAACTTGAAATCCATCAAATAGATGTTAAGAAAACATTCTTGAATGAAGATCTCGAAGAAGAGATTTATATGGATCAACCAGAAGGTTTTGTTGCACCTGGACAAGAACATAAAATTTGTAGACAAGTCAAGTCCTTTTATAGACTTAAACAAGAATCCAAACAATGCAATGATAGGTTTGATAAAATTGTCTTATCTTATGGATTTATTGTGAATAAATTTGATTGTTGTATCTATTCCAAAATTGTTGATGATGCTTATATTATTATGTGCTATTATGTTGATGATATTTTGTTATTTGGATCTATTTCTGAAATTATTAATGAAACTAAACTTTTCTTGCTAACAGCTTTAATATGAAAGGATTAGGACATGTCGATATAATAATTGATATTAAATTGAATCGATATGCTTATGGATTTGTACTTAATCAAACTCACTATGTTGAAAAAATATTAAATAGATTTGATATGTTTAATTATACACTTGTTAACACACCTTATGATCCTAATTTACATCTTAAGGTAAGTAAGGGTACTCCAGTGGATTAACATAAATATTCTCAAGTCATAGGAAGCTTAATGTACCAAGATAATTGCAATAGACTTGATATTTTCTATGTTCTAAGTAGGTTGAGTAGGTACACAAGTTGTCCTAATATGGACCACTAGAAGGCTTTGGTTGGAGTGTTTAAGTACCTTAAAGGTACGGCTAAGTATAGTGTCCATTACATTAGTTTCCCACCAATGGTAAAGGGCTATACATATACAAACTGGATCTTTGATTTAGATGAAACTAAGTCTACCAGTGGGTATGTATTTTTCCTTGGAGGAGGAGCAGTTTCTTGGAAATCATCCAAGAAAATTATGAGAGATAGATCCCCCATGGAAACTAAGTTTATTCTTTAGATTTTGCTTGTTGTTAGGTTGAATGGCTTAGAATCTTACTTCTTGATCTTCCCATTGTTTTAAAGCCATGTCATCATGTATCTATATTATGTCATAATAAAGCAGTCATAGACAATGATAAACAATATAAGGGTAACCCAAGAAATAGTTTTATGAGATTAAGATATGAAGATGTGAGAGATCACATTACCCATGGGGTCATATCTATTGAGTATGTGAAATCTGCAATGAATATTGCAGATCCACTTACTAAGGGTCTAGCTAGAAAGCTATTACTCAATTGATCAAGAGGAATGGGTCTTATACTCATAAATTAAACATTGTAGTGGAAACCCTACCATTCCAAAACTAAATATCCAATGGGAATTGGTTCAAAGGGACAACTAAACTATCATGTTATGCGGAAGCACATTCTTAGAGTTTCACTCCTAACCTTCCCTATGGCACTAGTACTTCATTCTGTACATAGATCCTAACTGATGGGTTCAAGGCCATTCAATGGCAAGGTGTATATTGGATAAGACACCATTGGAGATCCCTACTATATGAGTATAACCCAAGAGTCAAGATCTATGTGAGTTAGGTATACTCATTTGAGAGCTCATGTAACAAGATTCTTGCAAAGGTCTTTTACGCACACACACTGATAGGAATTTGTTCTCATTCTCACACTATGATTGTGTGATTCATTAATATCTGAATCAGAGAGTCTGGTTTAAGATGTTGTTCACTACGTCTCTCAGGGTAAAAGTGATTTGTTCTAGGAGATGGTTCCAAGCCACAAGCTACCAATACTGAAAACTATAGTAATGTTGCTAGATTTTTAGATCAGAAAACTATAGCAATGGTTCAATTTATTGATTTTCTATGATTTTTTCTAACATGTGGAGAATTTTGTATTTCATGTTCTAAAAAAATCAGTTTGACAGTCATCATCTTGTCCTATATTGTGTCTGTGTGATTTATCTTTTTATGAAAAAAATTATTTTATTTGTTTTATTTTTCCAAAAGGTTTTTTTATTTTTCTATTTTGCATTGTTTGGAGCCTCTGACATCATCAAAGAGAGTAATAATTATCCTTTGTAAAAGTCACTCATGAAATGCAACGTTAGAGATGTTGGGAAAGACCAATAGTTGTAACATATGCAACGTATGTGGGTTGTTACCGTGGGGCACGCTCTAGATGGGTGTCCTTATAAAGTGACATATGTTCTCCTTTAGAAAAATCAGCAGACATATAGGGAAAAAATATAGATATTTGTGTTCCAATTTTTCCTAACTGGAACGCTCCAATATTCCATCCACTGTCTTTTTTCTTTCATTTCCTCAACCAATTTCTGCTTTTTACTGTTGTTCTTGCGCCAATGACTCTTCGCAATGTTCACCTCTTATTACGATAAAGGACTAAAGGAATGAGTTTGGCACAGCCCACTTTTTTACACATATATAGTTGGGGGCTGACATGTTCCTTATTTCTTTTATCGAAATCTGCAGGAATATACATGAAATTGGGTACAAAATTCTCCATAAAATCCCTTTATGCCCCACCTGCAATGCTAGTCGGCCTCACACATTACTCGCAGTTTAAGTAGTGCCTCCTAAGTCAAAAATCTTGGCTCCGTCACTGGTTTACACTGAACGGTTGTACCAGAGTTAGAGTAGCTTAATTTTGGAAATAGACTACCATAAAAAATTGTGCTAGGAGAGAAATATCTTGAGAATATCATTTCACACCCCTTCATCTCAAACTCTAGAGTTTGCATCTTCTAACTGATTTTTGTTAGAATTTGCATCTTTCTAAGTGATTGTTGTTTTGTCCAAATTCAAAGTTATATTATTATTACTGTAGCATTTATATGGTTAATTATGTGTCTAAATCTAGTTAACATATGTATTCTTGTTTTTGTCTTCTTATCCAACAAGGAAGTGATAGTTGACGATAGTGCATGAATTAGCACAGTAGGACAATGGTCATGCCCACCAAAGTCGCCTCACTGAAATGCACGAGCAACATTGCTCTGTTTCTCATAAAGAGCATGGAAACGTGTAACATCCCAGGATTTGAGGCCTCAGATAACATGATCTTAAAAGGAATGATTGGACTACCCATATCACCAAGGTGCACCTCGTTTTCTGGGGGCCCATCACTAAAGAACTCCATAGTTAAGCATGCTCAGCTTGGAGTAGTACTTGGATGGGTGACCAGTCGGGAAGTTGATCCTGACTTGCGCGTCAGTGAGGACAAAGTGTGTAGTTAAGGCTAGTGGTGGTCTGTGGGGTCAGTCGTCATTCCTGAAACTCTACTAGAGCCTTCGGCAGTGGGCCCAGGCGTTACAAATGGTATCAGAGCCAATTCCCCTCCAGTACGTGGGGCCCACATGGGCATGGCATGCCAGTCTTGAGCCGTGCAGTCCAGGCATGTAGGAAAGGGTTGTCCATGGTTGACGTAGCCACCCTTGCGTTGGTATTTCGTGATCGGGAGCTGGGTGTCCATGGGCCATTGTGGGTCTGCATTGAAATGGGGAAGAGATTATGAGGCCTTATAGTTGAGCCTTGACGAGGACATCAAGAGTCTAAGTGGGGGAGATTGTAACATCCCAGGATTTGAGGCCTCAGATAAAACACTCTTAAAAGTAATGATTGGACTACCCATATCACCAAGGTGCACCTCCTTTTCAGGGAGCCCATCACAAAAGAACTCCATAGTTAAGCGTGCTCAGCTTGGAGTAGTACTAGGATGGGTGACCAGTTGGGAAGTTGATCCTGGCTTGCGCGTCAGTGAGGACAAAGTGTGCAGTTAAGGCTAGTGGTGGTCTGCGGGGCCAGTCGTCATTCTTGAAACCCTGCTAGAGCCTTGGGCAGTGGGCCCGGGCTTTACAAAAATTGTAACATCCCAGGATTTGAGGCCTCGGATAAAACACTCTTAAAAGGAATGATTGGACTACCCATATCACCAAGGTGCACCTCCTTTTCTGGGAGCCCATCACAAAAGAACTCCATAGTTAAGTGTGCTCAGCTTGGAGTAGTACTAGGATGGGTGACCAGTCAGGAAGTTGATCTTGGCTTGCGCGTCAGTGAGGACAAAGTGCGCAGTTAAGGCTAGTGGTGGTCTGTGGGGCCAGTCGTCATTCCTGAAACCCTGCTAGAGCCTTGGGCAGTGGGCCCGGGCGTTACAAATGGTATCAGAGCCAAAACCCCTCCAGTAGGTGGGGCCCGCATGGGCATGTGGCATGCCAGTCTTGAGCTGTACGGTCCAGGCATGTAGGAAAGGGTTGTCCATGGTTGAGATAGCCACCCTTGTGCTGGTGTTCCGTGATCAGGAGCTGGGTGTCCATGGGCCATTGTGGGTATGCACTGAAATGGGGTCAGATTATGAGGCCATATAATCGAGCCTTGACGAGGACATCAAGAGTATAAAGTGGGGGAGATTGTAACATCCCAGGATTTGAGGCCTCAGATAACATGATCTTAAAAGGAATGATTGGACTACCCATATCACCAAGGTGCACCTCCTTTTCTGGGAGCCCATCACTAAAGAACTCCATAGTTAAGCGTGCTCAGCTTGGAGTAGTACTAGGATGGGTGACCAGTCAGGAAGTTGATCCTGACTTGCGCGTCAGTGAGGATAAAGTGCGTAGTTAAGGCTAGTGGTGGTCTGTGGGGTCAGTCGTCATTCCTGAAACTCTACTAGAGCCTTGGGCAGTGGGCCCAGGCATTACAAAAAGGGATATAATGCATTACGACAACTTTCAAATCTAAAGGAGCATCTGTATCAATAGATGTCATATGTGTGCAGTGGAGCTCATCCATCCCTGCGTTCAGTCATCCATTCCTGCAGTCGGTGTGCCGGCGTGGCTTCTGGAAGAGGAAGAAGAAGCCACTCAAAAGCATACTATGTTCTGTCCCTATTTCTACCGCAGAACAGAGAGGGGGCAGCAGCGACGTTGACCCCATGTTCCAACGACCTGTAACGCAGGAGCCACTGGAGCATCATCTGCCTCTTAAGGTGGTATGGCGCACAATCGGAGGGGTAGTGTAATGCTTGGTCCCACTGCCCAAGGCACTAGTAGAGTTTCAGGAATGATGACTGGCCCTACAGACCACCACTAGCCTTAACTATGCACTTTGTCCTCACCGACGTGCATGCCAGGATCAACTTCCCGACAGGTCACCCATCCCAGTACTACTCCAAGCTGAGCATGCTTAACTATGGAGTTCTTAGTGATGGGCTCCCGGAAAAGGAAGTGCACCTTGGTGATATGGGTAGTCCAATCATTCCTTTTAAGATCATGTTATCTGAGGCCTCAAATCCTGGGATGTTACAATCTCCCCCACTTCGACTCTTGATGTCCTCGTCAAGGCTCAACTATATGGCCTCATAATCAGACCCCATTTCATTGCGGACCCATAATGGCCCATGGACACCCAGCTCCCGATCACGGAATACCAGCGCAAGGGTGGCTATGGACTACATGGCTCAAGACTGGCATGTCACATGCCCATGCAGGCCCCACCTACTGGAAGGGTTATGGCTCTAATACCATTTGTAACACCTGGGCCCACTTCCCAAGGCACTAATAGAGTTTCAAGAATGACGAATGGCCCCACAGACCACCACTAGCCTTAACTGTGTACTTTGTCCTCACTGACGTGCATGCCAGGATCAACTTCCTGATAGCTCACCCATCCCAGTACTACTCCAAGCTGAGCACGCTTAACTATGAAATTCTTAGTGATGGGCTCCCGAAAAAGGAGGTGCACCTTGGTGATATGGGTAGTCCAATCATTCCTTTTAAGATCATGTTATCCGAGGCCTCAAATCCTGGGATGTTACAATTATTGTAACGTCCCAGGATTTTAGGCCTCAAATAACATGATCTTAAAAGGATTGATTGGACTACCCATATCGCCGAGGTGCACCTCCTTTTCCGGGAGCCCATTATTAAAGAACTCCATTGTTAAGCGTGCTCAGCTTGGAGTAGTACTAGGATGGGTGACCAGTCGGGAAGTTGATCCTAGCTTGCGTGTGAGTGAGAATAAAGCACATAGTTTAGGCTAGTGGTGGTCTATGGGGCCAGTCGTCATTCCTAAAACTCTACTAGAGCCTTGGGCAGTGGGCCCAGACATTAAAAATGGTATCAGAGCCGATTCCCCTCCAGTAGGTGTGGGGCCCACATGGGAATGTGGCATACCAGTCTTGAGTCGTACGGTCCAGGCATGTAGGAAAGGGCTATCGATGGTGATGTAGCCACCCTTGCATTAGTATTCTGTGATCGGGAGCTGGGTGTCCATGGGCCATGTTGGGTTTTCACTGAAATGGGAAAATATTATGAGTCCATATAGTTAAGCCTTGACGAGGACGCCAAGAGTCTAAGTGGGGGAGATTGTAACGTCCCAAGATTTCAGGCCTCGGATAACATGATCTTAAAAGGAATGATTGGACTACCCATATCACCAAGGTGCACCTCCTTTTTCGGGAGCCCATTACTAAAGAAATTCATATTTAAGCGTGCTCAGCTTGGAGTAGTACTAGGATGGGTGACTGGTCGAGAAGTTGATCATAGCTTGCACGTGAGTGAGAATAAAGCATGTAGTTAAGGCTAGTGGTGGTCTATGGGGACAGTCGTCATTCCTGAAACTTTGATACCAATTGTGACGACCCCGCCTCCCGGTAACCCCCAATTAAGGGAGACCAAAAGGTCAGTGTCGTTATCAGAATTAATAGGATCAAAGGTTCGACAATTAATCAATAACAATTATCAAATTTTACCAACTAAAATGAAAACGGGTACAAAAGAAAACTTTTCATACCTTTTAAAAACTTTGGAAACTATCTATCCACAACTTTAATTGTTCTATGTAACCCTCCTTGTACTTTACTTCTTATTTTCACAATGTGTCACTTTATTGTTTGTGCTTTTCAAACTTGTACCTAAAATGCTGACAAACAAAACGTCTGTCAGCATATCGAAATATACTGGTATGTGGGGACAACCAAAAGTTTCCACATATGGATAACAATCTAATTATCACAATCAAGTTAATTAACAAGCCAATTTACGCTTTTTAGTATGACATTCTCCACCACTTTTTCCCTAACCATGGCATACCCACCTTAGGGTTTCTTTTGCCAATGACTTAAGGCCACCTTCTCAATCCCGAGCTTGGTGTCTGGGGTCACCCTTCATAGTGCAGGTTAGTCATTCAATATCATAGGCCACCTTCTCATTCCCGAGCTTGGTGCCTGGGGTCACCACTCATGGTGCCCATTGGTCTACCCATCTGTGCCTGACCTTTGGCATCATCCATCAGGGTGGCATGTAGGTGCGAGAATTCATACTTCTATTATTAATGTAATAATCATAGTGACTTTATGATTTGCAAGTATGAACATCCAAACTGATAATTTGCATTCAATGTGATTAACCATTCGGAAAATCCTCAGGAAACTAAGGCGGTTATTTGTAATTAAACACATACCTGTCAGGCAGACTCAGATGCATGAATAGTCCAAACAAGCAAGTAATCCAGAATCAAGCAAGTACACAGTTCAATCCTGAAATATACATCCAATTCCTTTTTATCAAAAACTATCCAAACCATCTTGCTACTTATGGTTTCTTTTCCTTTTTAGGGTTTCTTCCTCTTTTTAGGGTTTACTTTGCAATTAGGGTTTCACTTCATTTACTATTTAAACCTTATTTCTATACAATTACTTACAAACCCTAATTTTGGTTTAAAGGCACACTTAAACATTAATTAAGCCCATTATGCCTCTTTTACATTAAAACTACCATTTTTATCCTTTTCAATCTATGACAAAGTCATTATGCTCGTTTATCATCAATTCGTAGTTCATTATGCTCTAATACTCATATGAACGTTATTTATCATTAATTCTACCTTTATCTATTAGAAAACCTTAATTATCATATTAAGGGTATTTATCCATAATTAGGAACTTTTATGCTCAAAATAGCTTAGAATTGTCATATCTTAACTTTAACCATGAAATTGAACAATTAAAGCCATGGTGAATCATAATTACTGACATTAGGGATTTAAGTCCCATTAATGCTCATATATGCACATGGAACCTTAAATTAATCAACTTTTCATGTAAAATAGATTGCAACTTTACTTTAATATTCAATAGGTTAATACTTCCCAAATCAACCCCTTAAACCCCAAAGATTCATCTTTTACCCTCAATTAGGATTTCTAACCACACTTTTAATCAAATTAAAGTACTTTTGCAAATAGGTACGAAATCATGTTCTCAAACTAATTTTAATGTGTTCCTCGTATTTTTCTAAGCAACTTTCATGTATAAACTTTTCTCATTAGAGCTTCCTAGAAGATTCTATGAATTTTGCAAAGAAAAGTTGTTTTCCTCATATTTTCGTTAATTCGAGAAAATCAGTGGCCGCCCGATCCATAGTCCCATGGACCACCAGGATCCAATGTCCTAGGATCCATGCGCCGAACTTAAGATTTAAAGTCATGAATGACTATTTTTCTCTTACCTTCCTTCACAGACGTCTGGGGCAAGCATGTCTTTCCTCCTTTCATCTTCTACCTCCGGATCCTCACGAATAGAACCGCGGCTCCAGGCCGTAGTCAAATCCTGAGTTGACTTGGAGCTCAAGGGCACGGGAGGCTAGGGCAAAAGAGACACCACCTTCGCTGCATCAGGGCGAACTCGACGGTGGAATTCTCCATCTGTCCGATGGTGTGTAACATGGACACTCGTTGAGCCACCCTTGTTGGCAGGGAAGGAGCAAAGCTACAAATTCTTGCTCTGTTCAAAGAACTAGCACAAGGGGAACCTACTATTGACCCTACGGAACCACATGGTTGAGTCTATGCCCTCGCAGTAAGGCCTCAGACCCCCCTTTTATAGCCTAGACATCCAGCCCGGTGAGGATATCTCTGCGGATTGAGGAAAACTCACACAGATCGGGAAAGGTCTGCAATCCCAAGTTGGTTTGATGCAAAAATTACTCCCGAACTCAATGGAACTGTTTCCTTCGTTGCACATTGCCTATACTTCGAGCAAATCCAAAAAGGAAGGTCATGCTTCCCAGTCATCTGCTTCCCAGATTTATCGAAGAACTGGGATTGGGTCTGGTCTGTTGGATCTCATATCAACAGTCCTTGTTGAAACTGAAAATCCAAAATTATGATTTGATGATTATTTACTCATTCACTTTAGAAAATTTATAAAAATCACAACTCATTATTCCTTTATCCTTTTTCCACAAAATTTTAAAGGAATCTTTGGGTCAACATTATCTATCAGTGTACCGAATTGGAGACCCAAATTCCAAAGGAAAAGGGTGTTTTCTTCACAAGCAAGCTATGTTTTAAATTAAGCCAATTTAATTTGGTATTCCCTATTTCTTTGCCATATTACTATTATTCTGAATTCCTTGAACCTCAAGGAACCTTAATGGATCAGAATCCCATCTTGGGAATATTCCTTAGCCTTTTACTTATCTTTTATCTATTTTCTCTTTCTTCTTATTCATTTCTTTAGTAAAATATCTCTTTTCGATGATTTCTCTTTATCTTTCTTTTATTTTCCTCATTGGTATTCCTTTTAATATTAGAAACCTCATGGATACGAAAATCCACCAAGGATAACTCAATCATGCCTCTTTCCACTTATTTCCCATATATTATCATTGTTTTCAATTTCTTTCCTAATAAAGAAATATTTAATCGGTCTTTTCTTTTCTTTTTGCATTATCTTTGCAACTTTGGACTCCTTGGAACCCAAGAGGCACGATATCCACTTTGGATTACACTCTATTACCCTCGAGAGGTTTCCAAACCTTTCTTTTCTCAAAAACTCAATTATTCATTTACTAATTGAATTTCCTTGTTATTGGGCCCAATAGCCAATAAAGCCCACAACGCAATCATCAAGGCTATTGTAAATGAAATCCATTTATTCAAAACAAATTATATCATTATTGGTTCCAATATCTTTAATATGAGAAATTACATTTCTCACCAAAGGAACCCAAAAATTGGGGTTGTAACATCCTTCCCCTCTTATAAGAATTTTGTCCTCAAAATTCCATCAAGCAAACAAACAGTTCAGGATAAGCCTTTCATACGTACATCAGGGCTCCCATGTGGTTTCACCCTTTCCATGGTGCTTCCCAAGAACCTTCATCATCTCATATTCTTCCATCTGATTTCTTTCTTACCTTGGTATATCGTACCCTCATAGGTGACTCAGGAAATTTTAGCCTCTCAGAAGCTGAATAGGTTCAAGGCTCAGCACATGGCTTGGGTACCTCACATAGTGCTCTAGATCGGACTCATAGAACACATTACGCATCATGTCATCCTGAGGGGCAAGGCTAAACACAACCATCTCCACCAACCCATCTCAAATGGACCCATATATCGGGGACTCAGCTTTCTCAGCTGTAGCTTAGAGGGGTCGGATTTTCATATCACATATTCTCCCATAGTGAACTGCATGTCAGTCTACTTTGCATCAGCTCATGACTCATGTCACCACTGGGCTCTCTCTCAGCCATTGCAAGATCAAAGTGACTTCATTTTCACACACTGTGGTTCTTTTCTGACCTTTACAAGGCCTCCTTTACCAACATCATCTTAATGAAGTGGTGACCGACACAACCTCCTTCTATAACTTCTTTCATCCCGATAAAGGCTATCATGGTTATCATCACATCTTAAGAAGTGTCTCTTTGTATCACACATGCTCTCATCAGACCCTCTAGTATGGATCATACTAACCATTAGTAAGGGGTGATAAAGTGTACTAGCATCAAGTTCTTCATGCATCTGCTTCCACCTTATGGAAGTGAACCTTTAGGCCCTACTCAGGAACTTTTGAACTCACATCATGTTGTAGTTGAACCATCTCTCTCTCATATGTAGTCCAACTGGATCTGTCCCTGGATAGTACTCTTTCTTTCTCATGTCATCTAGGTAAGGTGATCTATCATAACCCATTTTGCATATTGACCTTCCTTGGTCTAGGGGAGACTCACAACATCCACAGTGATGAACGCCCATTCCCTCTCGGGAACTCTTTATACTTTATATCCATGCACTGGGTTACTGGTGTTCGTCCTTCACCTCCTCACTTGCATGGCCACATGCTACATGCAATTTCATATTAAGCATCCCAAGTACTACTATCACTTACTATCTTTGTAGTATCACGGTGTTTGGTGATCCTAAACCATGATCTCCTATATGTCATGATTCCTCAAGATCGATTCCTCGGAAACCCTAAAACACTCTCATCCGGGTTTTATTACCTTCCTATCCAAAGAAGTGCATCTGAGGTTCTACAACCATCCTTTTATTGCATTAAGGCCTAGGCTGGCTAACCAAACAACTACTAACTTGATCAACCGATATTGTTACATCTGAGGGTTAGCCATATTTATCTCTTTTTCAAATTTAGGGTTAGCCTAACAACCTCAACTTCTTCTAGCTTCCAGCTAAACTAGGCAACTATATCTCAACCAGAGCATTCATTACCACTTCACCTCCTTAGGTGTTAGGTAATGTTGAAGACATACCCCTCCATGTATACCACTTATTATCTCATCTCAACTCTAAGTTTGTCTTCATCAAGAAACTCTGAGCTCATCCTCATGGTGATAAAACTCAACTTTGTATAACTTGCAAGTGACAACCTTGTCAAACTAAACTAAAAATTGGTATGATGTTAAATGATGGTTCTAAGATATTTTGAATATAAAAGTTCCTAATCATGGATAGATACCCTTAATATGATAATTAGGTTTTTCTAATGGATAAAGTTATAATTAATGATAAATGGAATTCGTAGGTGAATTAGATCATAATGAACTATGAGTTGTTAATATGGTAGGAACCTAAGATGATAAAAAGTCTTTGATGTGAATATGTGAGTAATTAGGGTTTTTGCACTTAGAACTGTTGTTCTAGGGTATAAATGAGGAAAGTTGTAAAAAGATCAAAAGGACCCTAATAAAACCCCAATTTGGATTTGAAACCCTAGAAAGTGAATCCAAGTCAATTAAATAGATATATTCCTGGTCAAGTGTAGTAAATAGGTTACATATGCTTTTCAGGAATTCTGTGATTGTTGAACTGCTTCTTGGATTACTTGCTTGCTTGGAATTATTGTTAGCTTGTTGAATCTACAAATCAGGTATGTGGTTAATTATGGTTAATTGCATTAGTTTCCCGAAGTTTTTTCGAATGTTTCCTCATACTGAATGCAATCTAAACAGTTGGATGTTCATACTTGCAAAATTATAAAGTCACTATGGTTATCACAATTATAAAGAAGTGTGTATTCTCGCACCTACATGCCACCCTGATGGAAGATGTCATAAAGGTCAGGCCCAAGAGGGTAGACCCATGGGAACCATGAGAGGTGACCTCAGACACCAAGCTCGGGAATGAGAAGGTGGTCTATGATGCATGACTATGGAGCACCATGAGAGGTGACTCCCAGGCACCAAGCTTGGGATTGAGAAGGTGGCCTTAAGTCAATGGCAAAAGAGAAACCCTAGAGGGGTATGCAAGGGTTAGGGAAAAAGTGGTGGAGAATGACACATTGAAAATGTAAATTGTCTTGTTAAATAATTTGATTGTGATTATTAAATTGTTAGCCATATCTGTGAAATTTTGGTTGTCCCCATATACCAGTATATTTCGATATACTGACCGATGTTTTGTTTGTCGACGTTTTAGGTACAAGTTTAAAAGAACAAATAGTAAAGTGGCATATGTGGAAATAAATGAGAATTAAAGTACAAAGGAGGATTAGTTAGAATAGACTCCTGATGTGGATAGAAGTAGTTATCCCAATTTTTAAAAGGTATGCAAAAGTTTTATTTTATACCAGTTTTTAGTTTAGTTGGTAGAATTTAATAATTGTTATTGATTATTTGTCGAACCTTTGATCATGTTAATTGTTAATAACGACTCTGATCTCTTGGTCTCCCTTAAGTGGGGGTTTCCGGGAGACGGGTTCGTTACAATTGGTATCAGAGCATAGGTTCCTCATCTAATCATTAATAATTATTAAATTTTACAAATTCCATAGAACCGAGGGACTTATTAGAGAATTTTCCAAAAGATTGAGGTGTCTAGAAAAGGATCACGTCCGGGGGCTGGCAATATTTTCCTCCGCACCACTGGTCGAAATACGAGGACTCCCAGATTGTGTGACTGCCTGGCCGATGTCTTAGGATCTGACTCAAAATAAGATACCTTTAGGACTCTCTAATCTTGTTCATCCCTTCTCAACTCAAATTCTATTAAGGATTAGGGTTTTCCCTCTTTTCTTCACCCTCTTGAGGTATGGGTATGGTTGATAAGGTTTAAGGAATCCTCCACCAAATTAATGAAAGACATGTAAATAAGATGTCATGGACATAAGCTTAATATATTAAGCACAAACTAAAGAATAGATACATGCTTAGGTCGTCAGGAGAAACATGAGGCTAGACCTTCTTGTCAGGAGGATGAGTAGAGAGAGAGTTGGTCTTAGAGGTAGAGACCTCCATTATAAGTAGAGACCTGACACATCCTCTGAGAATGATGTTAACCCTAACCCTCAGTGAAGGTTAGAGAGAGAGTTGACATGATGAGTTAGGTGTCATGGTTGACCGGGTGTTTGGATGGACATGCCTCTGGGATTCCATATGAGCCATGAGAGGTTGGATGACCTAGCACCTTTGGTGACCCAACCCTGGAAAGGGTCATGCATGTTAGAGTGAAGGATAACTTCTTCAATGATGAGGTGAGAGAAGAACCTATAAACTCTTTAAGCTTATAAGAGCTTGGCTAGTATGCACCCCCAGTACGTCAGTAGTACTGGAAATAGGCTAAAACCCTTGACAAGATAGGATGATGGATAGCTTACGAGATGAGCATAGAGAGATATGGATAATCTTGAGCAAACATAAGTTCAGTATAGGCTGCAGCCATGTAGGGGTATGCTTTTGAGCTTAATCCATCTTCATGAAGAAAGGACCTCTAGTAATGTGGTTGGTTGTAGGATTAGCTCTAAAGAGAGAGAGCGGGATCCAAGTAAGAAGGCTGGGAGATTAGACTCTGAGATATGAGGGACAGTGGGGCGTTGAGGAAGATGCAACCTAAGTGGATGGTAGTGGTTGCCCCATGCATGATCCCTGGAGGCTGAGGATATCTTGGTTTCCTTTGGAGAAACCAAAACCTAGAGAGAAGGTGAGGCTACTGGTACCTATGAGCCCATGGTATAGATGATCACCTTCTAGGGTTAGGAAGAAGAGTCCCTTAGACCCTGAAGAGGTTTAGTAATATGTTGTGAGGCCTTGTACCTTGTTGGTTGTCCTTGAGGAGGACTCTACTCAGAAGTGTGGTTCGAGTAGAAGGATGACAGGAAGTGCACGTCATACCTTGTACATGTTTGACTCATGGTTAAGGGGTTGAGCATGCAGTTGGACACCCAAAAAGTGAACCTAGGGTTCCTAGGCCTAAGAGGGGAAGTGGTGTACCTAATGCTCATGATGAGAATCAAGTTTCTATAGATTCAAGCATGGTACTCCTCATGTTTAGAGGAAAAGGAAACCCCTTAATTTTAAGGTATGTTTGATGAACCCCTCACAGCTAAGTTGAAGGCATGGGAAGATATGATCTTGATCCAAAGTTGAGGATGAGAACAAGTGTGACCTATCATGGTTTAGTAGGTGGTCTACTTGTTCCTTAGTAGCTTGTTAGGGTTAAGCACGCTCATGTAGATGCAGACCCTAAACATAAGGATGTTTCTGACCTTTGTTATCAAGGTGTAGCTTCCTCCCATCCTGGGAGAGGGACCCTTCGGTAGGATGAATACCAGTCTTGTTGGTTCTAAGGTAACCTAAAGAGGTCTCATAGGATTTTGAGAAGCTAAGTGAAAGGTACATATTATGAGAATGAACCTGTAGACCCATAGATAACCATCTCTATGTGCATGTGGGTGCGTTACCATGGAGGTAACCAATATGGGGCCTGACCAAGGTAGGCAGATTACCATGACCCCTATAGAAGGATGAAAGACAGCCCATGAATGCAGAGAGAGATGATGAAGGCTTGGGTAAGGTTCTAAGTTGGACATGTATTATGATATCCTAAGTCTATCCTAGGGTCAGGTAGGGATAAGACCGAGGGAAGTAAGAGTTGCCTAATTCCCTAGTTGCACATGACCATAGGGTCGGGAGGCAACAACTATCATTGTCTGAGGGACATGGGTTAGGAGATTGATCACCTTCATGAACTCATGGGACCCAAAGGGAAGATGAGTAGGGCACTCTCTAGATGCATGAGGGAAGAGGGATGACCCCAAAAGTGTCGGCACCCTATAGACCTGGAGGAGATGACCAAAGGATGTGTGTGGATCCAAGTAAGTTTGAGACCAAATTTCCATGAAAGTAACTTTGATGTCAAGAATGATTGTGATGTAGAGACCTATGGGGCACGTTTCAACTTAGATTTAAAGGTGTACTGGCAAGGTGGGATGTACCATCTCTACTCTTAGAACAGGAAGAACTTTGTATTTGGACTGCAGCCAAATGCTTATTTCCTCTTGTTATGGGAGTGAGAGATAGGACAATATGCATGCCATACACCGAGGATAAAGATGATGTGAGTTGGAATGTTGCTACGAGGTATGAGGACAGAGATGATAATATACCCTTGTGGAGTGAACGATACATGGATGGTTTACAAACGATAAGAGAAGTAAGGTAGTCTTCTTATAAGGATGTGTTTAGCAGGAGCTATGTGGAATTTGCAAGTTATACCAGGATGAGTTCAAAAACCAAGATGATGAACTCAAAGTTTCTTGATGAGGATAGACTTAGAGTTTGAGATGAGATGATAAGTGGAATACATGGAAGTGTATGTCTTCAACATTACCTAATACCTAAGGATGTGAAGTGGTAATGGATGCTCTGGTTGATGTATAGCTGCCTAGTTTAACTAGAGGCTAGAAGAGGTTGAGGTTGCTAGGCTAACCTTAAGTGGGAAAAAGAGATAAGATTGTCTAACATTCAGATGTATCAATTAATCAAGTTAATGGTTGTTTGGTTAGCCAGCCTAGTCCTTGACGTAATGAAAGGATGATGATAGAACCTCGAATACACTTCTTTAGATAGGAAGGTAATAAAACCCTGATGAGAGTGGTTTAGGGTTTCTGAGGAATCGATCTTGAGGAATCATGACATACAGGAGATCATGATTTTAAGTTCATCATACACCGTGGTACTACTAAGATAGTAAGTGACAGTAGTACTTTGGATGCTTAAGATGAAGTTGCACGTGGCTTTTCGCCATGCAAGCCAGGAGGTGAGGGACGGACACCAGTAACCCAGTGCTTTAACATAGAGGATAAAGAGTCCCTGAGAGAGAATGGGAGTTTACCACTATGGATGTTGTAATAAGTCTCCCCTTGACCACGGAAGGTCAAGATACAACGTGGGTTATGGTAGATCGCCTTACCTATATGACAAGAGAAAGAAAGAGTTCTGTCAAGGGACAGATCAGGTTGAACTACTTATAAGAGAGAGATGGTTCAACTACACCATGATGCGAGTTCCAAAGTTCTTGAGTAGGACCTAAAGATTCACTTCCATGAGGTGGAAGTAGATACATGAAAAACTATATGTTAGTACAGTTTATCACCCCATACTAATGGTTAGTATGATCCAGACTAGAGGATCTGATTAGAGCATGTGTGCTCATTCAGGGTGATACATAGAGACAATTCTTAAGATGTGATGTTAACCACCTTATCCTTTATCGAGATGCAAGAAGTTCTATAGGGAGGTTGTGTCGGTCACCACTTCATTAAGATGATGTCGGTGAAGGAGGCCTCACAAAGGTCAGAAAAGAACCACAGTGTGTGCAGATGAAGTCGCTTGATCATGCAATGGTTGAGAGAGAGCCCAGGGGCGACATGCGTCATGAGCTGATGCAAAGCAGACTGACATGCAATTCACTGTGGGAGAATATGTGATGTGAAAATCTGACCCCTCTAAGCTACAACTGAGAAAGATGAGTCCCCGATATATGGGTCCATTTGAGATGGATTGGTGGAGATGGTTAGGTTTAGCCTTACCCCTCAGGATAATGTGATGAATTATGTGTCCCACGAGTCCGATCTAGAGAACTATGTGAGGTACCCAAGCCATGTGCTGAGCCATGAACCTATTCATCTTTATGAGAGGCTGAAATGTCCTGAGTCACCTATGAAGGTACGATATACCAAGGTAAGAAAGAACTCAGATGGAAGAATATGAGATGATGAAGGTTCTTGGGAAGTACCATGGAAAGGGTGAGCCTACATGGGAGCCATGATGGACATATGAAAGGCTTATCATGTTTGTTTGTTTGCTTGATGGAATTTTACGGACAAAACTCCTATAAGAGGGGAAGGATGTTACAATCTCAATTTTTGCATGTGTCTTCATAAGTGAAATGCCATGATTTTGTGAAATTGGGCTTAACTAAAAAGGTCGTAAGCTTTGCTTCAAAAGATGGGTTTCCTTGCAAATATTCCTTTGATAGGAATTTCGTGATTCCCATTACTATATTAATCCAATTATGAATATAAAAGAGAAGAAAAGAAGAAAAGTCCAAATACTAGAAAAGACACAAGATAATGAGTATTAAGCAAAGTATTTATAAGAAATACTTGGAATTATCTAGAAAATGGCATTAATGGCCACAATGGAGTAAAATTTGTTTACATATGATTTCTAATAAAAGAAATATGAAAAGAGGAAAAAGGAAGTGAAAGATAAAGAGAAATCATTAAAAAGAATAAGGAAATAAGTAAGATAACAAGAAAATGGATAAAAGATAAGTAAAAGGCTAAGGAATATTCCAAAGATGGGATTTCAAGCCATTAAGGTTCCTTAAGGTTCAAGGAACTCAAAATAATAAGATAATGGCAACAGAAAGAGGAAATATTAATTAATTTGATTTTAATAAAAAAAGAAACTTGCTTATAGAGTAAATGCCCTTTTCCTTTGGAATTTGGGACTCAATTTTGGTATGCGAGTAGATAAAGCCAAGAGGAAGTTTCCCTTAAAATTTGGTTAAAAGGGGATAAAGGAGCGTTGAGTTATGATTTTTAGAAGATTTAATCATCAAATCATAAATCTGGATATTTGGATTAAACGAGGATCGTTGATATGGTATCCAACAGACCAGACCCAATCCCAGTTCTATGATAACTCTGGAAAGAAGATGACCAGGAAGCGTGACCTTCCTTTTGGATTTGCCTAAAGTAGAGGCAATGTACAACGAAGGAAACGGTTCCATTGGTTTCAGGAGTATTTTCCGCATCAAACCGACCTAGGGTTGCAGACCTTTCCTGAACTATGCAAGTTTTCCCCAATCCGCAGAGATGTCCTCCTCATGCTGGATGTCTAGGATATAAAAGGTCGGTCTGAGGTCTTATTGCGAGGGCACAAACTCAACCACAAGGTGTCGTAGGGTATATAGTAGTTTCCCCCTTGTACTAGTTCTTTAAACAGAGCAAGAATGTCTAGATTTGCTCTTTTCCTGCCAACGAGGGTGGCTCCACGGGTATCCGAGTTCCACACCATCGGACAGGTGGATAAGTCCACCATCGAGTTCGCCCTGGCACAGCGCAGGTGGTGGCACTTTCGCCCTGGCCTCCCACGCCCTATAGCTCCGGGTCAACTTGGGAGTTGGCCAAAGCCTGGAGTCGCGTCGTCCTGTTTGCAAGATCCGAAGGTAGAAGATGAAAGGAGGAAAAGACCTCCTTGCCCCTGACGGCTGTGAAGGAAGGTAAGGGTAAAATAGTTATTCGCAACTTTAAATCTAAAGTGGGCGCACAGATTCTGGGCCATTGGATCTTGCGTGGTCCATGGGCTTATGATTATTCCGAATTAGTTTTCTGAGGATTTTATCGATGTTTCCATCGTGGCTTGAATTAAACTGTTGGATGAATTTAATTCATGCAAACTATAATGTGGATATGACTATCACCTAAGATATGTGCCTACTAACTCAGATCCTAGTCCCCTCTGTAGCTTGATAGACTGACCTAGTACATGGCTACCTATGGGGTAGGTCCATCAGGTCATTAAATGACTTAGTACATGGCTACCAATGGGGTAGGACCATCAAGTCACCATGAGTCAGGGATTGGACTACCTTTGGGTAGGGCCATGCGACTCCATAACCCTAAGTATTGGCTACATATGAGAGAGGTAGTATCCATATGAGAGAGGTAGTATCCATGTCCACTGTAGGGACAGCATAGAGATAGGGAATAGGTAACGATTGAGTAGTATTGCTTAAAACGTAATCTTGGATATTAAATGATAATTGGCTGAGTACATTGTTATCATAGTTGCACGATTATTGTTTCCCCCGCATACCAACTTTATGCTGACCGACGTTTTGTTTGTCGGCATTTTAGGTACAAGTGAAAAGAACAAAAAGTAAAGTGGCATATGTGGAATTAAATATGAATTAAAGGAGGATTAGTTAGAATATACTCTGTGTGAATAGAAGTAGATATCCAACTTTTTTGAAGAAGGTATGAAAAGTTTAAATTTATTACAGCCTTTCAGTTTAGCTAGTTTTGTAGAATTTGATAATTATTATTGATTATTTGTTGAACCTTTGATCCGGAAATTGGGATAACGACTCTGACCTCTTGGTCTCCCTTAATTGGGGGTTACTGGGAGGTGGGGTCGTTACATTCCTTAGTCCTTCTCAAGTACTTTAGGATGTTATTTATGGTTGTCCAGTGACATTCACATGGATCTAACTGATACCGGCTCATCATGCTCAAAGCATACAACACATTACGACAAGTACATAACATCACGTACATGATAGATACAATGGTCGATGCATATGGAATCTTAATCATTCACACTCATGCATCACATGCTAAGACATTGGGCTTTAGATATCGTAACCCCATGGGACATGGGCAAGTTACCTCTCTTAGAACCCTCCATGCTAAACCTCTTTAGCACCTTGTCAATGTAAGTGCTCTGGATTAGGCCTAGAAGCCTTCTAGATCTATCTCTATAGTGTTGGCTAAATTGGAAATTATTATACCCTTTGTTTTGATGATGACAAACATTTCATTCTTGTGGATCTAACTTGTTATTTGAGTGTTTCAGGGAAAAACAAATAAGGAAGTGGATAGCTGAAAATCTACACAAATTGGAAGATCAACATGCTTATATTGCTTTTATTTTCATGATTGTACTTAATGTAAAAACTTTTACAAGTATATAATGTACAAGTACTTAGAAATTATGTAAATCAAGAGTTATATCTTCCCTATCCACTCACAACACTTAGATAGATCCTCCCCTAAGATATAAGCACAATTACACATTGATATACACACTTAGTAGAACAACACATTGAATCAGGGATTTTCTCGGTCGACAAATTCCTCGACCGAGACACTCTCGGTCGACAAAGTTCTTGACCTAGAATAGACCCTCCTAGCCATTAGATTGGGTTAGAAAAGTAGTTGGGAGTTGGAATCGAATGTTACAACACATTGACCTCAACCTTCCATTCGGTCGACAAAAAGCTCGACCGAGACAATCTCGGTCGACAAACTTCTCGACCGAGAGAAGTTCTGGAACTGCACCTTTCAGCAATAAACAACTAGCCATTGCAATGTAATTAGTGGACACTTAATGGCTAGTTGACCACTAAGAACACTCTAGAAAGTGTCTAGAACGTCCCTAAGCACTAGTTGGCCATTCCTATAAATAAGACATGCTTGAGGACACCTAGAGCATCACTTGTGCATACAATTACACTTGAGATTCATTCATAGTGAGAAATTAGAAAAAGCCATACTTGCAATCTATTCTACACTAGCATCCTATAGCTTAGTATCTCCTAGCCACCACACTACCACGTTCATCCACAGTGGATAGGAGATCAATACGCTTGATATCGGATCAAAGTGTTGTACTCAATTGGTAACATTGTTTCTTTCTTCCAATCTTGTTCCTTCTATTATATTTTGTTCTCCTTTGCTACTCCTAGGTTGGAGGCTGCGGAAAGGAGGTTGTTGGAGCTTCTTTAGGTGGTGAAGGTAGCTCGGTGGACTTAGGATTACTTCAAGAAGGTTGTCTCAATGGGAAGCGACTTCAAGAGGAAGGCTACTTCAAGGGGGAGCTTGGAGTTACTTCGAGGAAGGTTGCTTCAAGGTTGGTGGGACTACTTCTAGGTGAAGGCTATCCTAAGGGTTGTGAAGGTAGTTGTATCTTATGTAACATCCTTATGAGGTAATAAAATACAATTGCTTTCAAAATCCCGGTTAGAAACAACCAGGTAGTGAACTGACTCCCTTAGTATTTGCTAAGGGTGGAACCACTCTAAACACCTTGCCTCCTTCTCCAATCTTTTTGTGTTTGTTTGCTTAAATAATTTTTAAAATTATCATAAAACCCTATTCACCCCCTTCTAGTGTTTTTCAATTGGTATCGTAGTAGGTCTTCAAGGATCCATAACAGGTCTTGAAGCATGGGGGATGGTGTGCTCAGCCACCTGAACTTGGAGGGAACATACATAGCTCGTCCACCACCGTTCTATGGAAGCAACTACAACTATTGGAAGAGAAGGATGCAATTCTATTTTCAAGGCATCAGTTGGGAACTTTGGAGGATGGTTTCTACTCCATACGTGATTCTAGAAATCAAGTATGTTACATGGAATGCCAATATGGTAAAGCAAGATCAACTTAATGCCAAGGCTGTAAGTATTTGATATTGTTCTATATCGATAAGTGAATTCGATAGAATTTCTTCATGTGAAACTGCATATGACATTTGGCATAGACTTTCTATTACACATGAAGGAACCATACAAGTTAAAAATTCTAAGATTAGTATGCTTAAATAAAAGTTTGAACAATTTTGTATGGAACCAAATGAGTCAATTAGTGAAATGTATGCAAGATTATCTACTATCATTAACAGTTTGAGTGCATTAGGAAAATCCATAAGTGAAGAACATCAAGTATCCAAGATTCTTAGGTGTTTGCCTCCAAAATACAAACCAAAGGTGATGGACATTGAAGAAGACAATGATCTCACTAAATTGAGGATGGAACAACTCATTGGAAACTTAGAAACTAATGAAGTCACCCTTGAAGAAGAAGAAAGATTGGCGGTCGAACACAAAAAGGAGAAACGAAAGGATAGTGAAGAAGATAGTTTTAGGCATCAACCAAAAATAGTCATGACACAAGTGAAGAAGATAGTGAAGAAGAAGCTCTCATTGTAAATGGTAAGCATTATAGAAGATTGAAATCTAACAAAATTTCTAGTGTTTCTTCTTCCTCCAGGTGCTTTGAATGTGGAAAAAAGAGACACTTAAATGGTGATTGTCCAAAACTCAAGAAGGGAAAGAAATCATCTCACAAGAAGAAGGAAAAAGTCTACAAAGCTGCATGGGATGACTCAAGTGATGATAGTGAAGATGGAGAAGAAGAAGTGGAGTGTCTTATTGCTACAACAAATGAAGAAGAAGACGAGGCAAGTATTTTTTATTTATCTAAAGAAGAGTTAGTTGCTAGTATTGATGAACTACATGATAAATATATTGACTGTAAAAAGAAACTAAAAAGAGTTACTAAAACTAATGAGGAGTTACATGCTCAATTAAATGATCTTGTTTCTGAAAAGGAAAGTATTATCTCTGAAAATTCTACCTTGAAATCATCTTTTAATGATTGCAATATAAAGTTGCCCATTCTAGAAACAAACTATGATTTTCTTTCTCAAGAAAAGGTTGAACTACTTGCAAAATTGAATGATCTTCAAACTCAACCTATCTTGTGTACTCATTTAGATTATGATGTTGTTATCAAAGAAAGAGATAGTTTGTTATCTAATCTAGAGCAAGCAAATTTAGATGTTAAATAAAGAATGGATGAAATTGTTAAGTTACAAAAGGAAATTAGTAGCTTGAAAAACAATGGTATTCTTGACAAGATCCTAAAAGATTATTCTGGTCAGATTGGAAGGAGAGGACTAGGTTATAAGCCCAAAGGTAAATCCTATCAAAAACCTAGAGTGAGAAGGACATAAGTTCCTAAAACTAAAGTTATGTATGTGCCTAAATATAATCTAGTTAAAAAGAGAAATGAAATTGATTCTATATGTTGTCATTACTATTTACGTCTTGGACATTATTCATTTTCTTGCCCATACAAGAAAAAGGATGTTGATCTAGTTTGGGTTCCTAAAACTTAGAGATTTGAATATGATTAGTTGAGATTTGACCTAAAACATTACTTTGATATTCAAAATGTCTTATCTCAGCTAAACTGAGCTTTAATTTTCATATTCTTATAAAATTGTATTGTAAGTACCTTATGTTTTACTTGTAAATGATTACTAAAAAAAGAAACAATCTCGGTCGACAACAAGTTCGACTGAGACACTCTTCGATAATAAAAAATTTGTCAACCAAAGGAGTTTCTGTCTCAAACCTACATTTTCTAGAGAAATAGTAAAACTATCGGTCGAGAAAATTGTCGACCGAGAACATTTCGATCGAAAGAATAGTCGATCGAGTAAGTTACTATCTTATGTCTACAAAAACCTGAGAAACAACCGGCCGACAAGTACTTTGACCGAATATCACTCGATCGAGAACTTTGTCGACCGAGCGAAACTCTAACAGAATTATTCAATAAAAACAAGATACTTCAATTACAACTAATTTAAGTTTGGAATGAACCTTATATATTACATTTCTTTAAATATTTGAATGAACCTAATCAAAAACAAGAGTATATGGGCATCAAAACTTTATACTTTGCGTGATTATAAGAAAATATTGGTATTAATAGATAATCTATTTGAAAGTTTGAAATTTTAAGGTTTCTAAAAAGATATCTTTTCAAAATTTTGCTTACATGATTTAAATTCTTAGAGGCAAACTTAAGTCATAAAAAGGTCTTATCTTAGACTATTCAACATTCATACAATTACATATGAGCAAAATTAAGAATTAATAATGATCATACACAACAAGATCAAGTGGCCCTTTGGACAACCTATGAAAATGCACACAGAAAGAATTCAACCGAGGGGTACTAAGGTCGAAGTCAAGGATGACCAAAAATAAGCCTGAAAAAATGCTTATTTGTGAATCATTCATCTGCACTTAACCTTAGTATATTTTCTCATCATGTTAAAAACAAATTAATTCATTACTTTACTTATTCAATTGAAGTTCAAAGCTAGTTATGACCTTAGTATCCTTAAAGTAATCTTGGAACCTACAACATTCTTGAATATGATGTATATCTTACTCCTAATTGAATTCTCTAAACAAATTAGGGCTTAACATCTATTGTATTTGGTTAGAGATATATTTATTGATTCCACTATGAGCCTAAAAGAATCTCATATCATTTCAGGGCTTAACATCCCTTGTAAATGGTTGAGAAATAAAGTCATTGATCCTACTATGAGCCTAAAAGGAATCTCATATCATTTCAGGGCTTAACATCCCTTGTAAATGGTTGAGAAACTATTAAAATATATTCATGAGTCTAAAGGATTCTCATGTCATTTCTGGGCTTAACATTCCTTGCAAATGATTGAGAAATAAATCATGATTTCTGAATTATGGCTTAATTTGACATTTTTGTTATAGTATGCAATCAAGGGGGAGTATCCCATTCAGGGGGAGTAAATTGGTTATCTTTTTGAAATGACAAGGGGGGAGAAATAATATAAATTAAAATAAATGAGTCTCATAATCTCTTGGATTCACATAAATTGTTGCTATATTTCTTAAAGAGTTGGATACTATGGTCCATACCTCTTTAAAATAACTAGAACACACTTCTTGAATAAATAAGAGAATATCTACAAAAGGTAAATCTCAGGTATGAAACTCATGCTTTTTAAATTCCCTTGATTTATATTAGGAATGTTTGTCATCTTCAAAAAGGGGGAGATTGTTGGCTAAATTGGACATTATTATACCCTTTGTTTCGATGATGACAAACATTTCATTCTTGTGGATCTAACTTGTTATTTGAGTGTTTTAGAGAAAAACAAATAAGGAAGTGGATAGCTGAAAATCTACACAAACTGGAAGATCAACATGCTTAGATTGCTTTTATTTTCATGATTGTACTTAATGTAAAAACTTGTACAAGTATATAATGTACAAGTACTTAGAAATTATGTAAATCAAGAGTTATATCTTCCCTATCCACTCACAACACTTAGATAGATCCTCCCCTAAGATATAAGCACAATTACACATTGATATACACACTTAGTAGATCAACACATTGAATCAGGGATTTTCTCGGTCGACAAATTCCTCAACCGAGACACTCTCGGTCGACAAAGTTCTCGAATGAGAATAGACCCTCCTAGCTGTTAGACTGAGTTAGAAAAGTAGTTGGGAGTTAGAATCGAATGTTACAACACATTGACCTCAACCTCCCATTCGGTCGACAAAAAGCTCGACTGAGACAATCTCGGTCGACAAACTTCTCGACCGAGAGAAGTTCTAGAATTGCACCTTTCAGCAATAAACAACTAGTCATTACAATGTATTTAGTGGACACCTAATGGCTAGTTGAGCACTAAGAATACCCTAGAAAGTGTCTAGAACATCCCTAAGCACTAGTAGGTCATTCCTATAAATAGGGCATGCCTTAGGACACCTAGAGCATCACTTATGCATACAATTACACTTGCGATTCATTGATAGTGAGCAATTAGCAAAAGCCATACTTGCAATCTTTTCTACACTAGCATCATATAGCTTAGTATCTCCTAGCCACCACACTACCACGTTCATCCACAGTGGATAGGAGATTAATACGATTGATATAGGATCCAAGCGATGTACTCAATTCGTAACTATTTCTTTCTTCCAATCTTGTTCCTTCTATTGTATTTTGTTTTCCTTTGCTACTCCTAGGTTGGAGGATGCGGAAAGGAGGTTGTTGGAGCTTATTTAGGTGGTGAAGGTAGCTCGGTGGACTTAGGATTACTTCAAGAAGGTTGTCTCAATGGGAAGCTACTTCAAGAGGAAGGCTACTTCAAGGGGGAGCTTGGAGTTACTTCGAGGATGGCTGCTTCAAGGTTGGTGGGACTACTTCTAGGTAAAGGCTATCCTAAGTGTTGTGAAGGTAGTTGTATCTTATGTAACATCCTTGTGAGGTAATAAAATATAATTGCTTTCAAAATCCTAGTTGGGAACAATCGGGTAGTGGACTGACTCCCTTAGTATTTGCTAAGGGTGGAACCACTCTAAACACCTTGCCTCCTTCTCCAATCTTTTTGTGGTTGTTTGTTTAAATAATTTTTAAAATTATCATAAAACCCTATTCACCCCCCCTCTAGTGTTTTTCATATAGATCCTGATTTCTAGTATATAGGATGCTTAGCCTAAATCCTTCATAGAGAAGGTCTTCCCCAGCCAACCTTTTACTATTTGAAGAGTAGGGATGTCATTTCCCATCAATAGTATGTCATCCACATACAATATGAGAAATATGACTATGCTCCCACTAACCTTTTTGTAAACACAAGGTTCATCTTCATTTTGACTAAAGCCAGACTTTTTTACTACTTTGTCAAAACATAGATTCCAGCTCCGAGATTCTTGCTTCAATCCATAGATTGACCTTTGTAGCTTACAAATTTTATTGGCTTCCTTTGGATTGATAAAAACCTCAAGTTGTTTCATGTACACATCTTCAAGTAAATTTCCATTAAGGAATGTCATTTTAACATCCATATGTCAAATCTCATAGTCACGATAAGCTGCAATGGCAAGCATGATCCTGATGAATTTAACCAAGGCAACTAATGAGAAGGTCTCATCGTAATCAACACCTTAAATTTGATGGAATCCTTTCACAGCTAATCTACCTTTATAGGTTTGAACATTTCCATCCATGTCGATCTTTTTTTTGAAAACCCAGTTGCGCCCTGTAGGTTTTACCCCTTCGGGTGGACCCACCAAGGTCCATACCTTGTTGGTGTACATGGATTCCATCTCAGATCTCATGGCTTTGAGCCATTTCGCATATTCTGGTCCCTTAGTAGCTTCTAGATAGGAAGTTGGCTCATCTACTATGCCCAATTCATCACTGTCTTGAGTCAGGAGAAATACAAATCTCTCAGGCTCAAGTCATGTCCTCCTAGACCTACGAGGTTCCTATGTTACATTTGGAACTTGAAATTCTACAACATTTTGTGAGTCTTCAGGTTCTTTATGTACCTCCTCAGGTTCTCTACTTTCTTGTTGATCTCAAACTTCTTCGATCTCTACATTCCTCCCACTGATTCCTTTGGAAATAAATTCCTTTTCAAGAAATACAGCAGTCCTAGCAACAAACACTTTGTTGTCAGTTGGTGTGTAGAAGTAGTATCCCCAAGTTTCCTTGTGGTATCCAAAAAAATAGCATTTTTCATATTTGGGTTCAAGCTTTTTAGGAAATTGTTTCCTAAAATAAGATTCACATCCCCAAATCTTTAACATAGATAAATTGGGATGATTCTCATTCCATATCTCATATGGTGTCTTTTGAACCGATTTGGAAGGTACACGGTTAAGTGTAAATGTTGTGGTTTCAAGAGCATATCCCCATAACAATATTGGAAGTTTGGATGAACTCATTATTGATTGTACCATGTCTAATAATGTACAATTCCTTATTTCTGACACACCATTATGTTGTGGTGTACAAGGTGGAATCAATTGTGATACAATATCACGGTCTCTCAGAAGGTCCTCAAAATCTTAGCTTAAGTATTTGCCACCTCGATCTGAACAGAGTGCTTAAATACTCTTATCAAGTTGCTTGTCTACTTCATTCATGAAAGTCTTGAACATTTTAAGAGTTTCTAACTTGTTTTTCATAAGATATACATAGCCATACCTACTGAGGTCATCAGTGAAGGTAATGAAGTATTGATAGCCTCCTCTAGAATTTGATCTAAAAGGTCCACATACATCTATATGTATGATCCCTAGCAGATCATTGGCTTTCTCACTGTGTCCAATGAAAGGATTCTTGGTCATCTTTCCTAATGAACAAGCCTCACATGTCTCTAATGATTCAACATCAAAAGAGTCCAGATAACCATCATTATGGAGTCTAGATATGCGCTTCTCATTTATGTGCCCAAGACAACAATGCCATAAGTATGTTTTGTTTGAGTTGTCAAGTTTTAGCCTTTTAGTATTTATCTTGTATATGCTAGTCTCAAGTTCTAACAAGTAGATACTATAAGACTTTGGGGCATTGCCATAAAAGATCTCATCTTTAGAAATAGAAACCATTCCATTCTTAATGTGAAATTCAAATCCACTCTTGTCCATATAAGATACAGAAATAATATTTCTATTAATGGCAGGTACATAATAGCAATTCTCTAATTATATTACAAGGCCCGAAGGAAACGATAAACTAATAGCTTCAACTGTGGTGGCAACAACTCTTGCTCGATTACCGACCCGTAGCTCGACTTCACCCTTTTGTAAATGCTTGTTTCTTATTAGATCATGCATATTTGAACATATGTGAGATCCACATATTGTTGGCTAAATGGACATCTATAAATCCCTTTGTTTTGATTATGACAAACATTTCATTCTTATTAATCTAACGAGCTACTTGAGTGTGCAGGACTAAGATGGATGGCAAAGCAACTAGGGAAAATCCACAAGCTAAAATGTTTATATTTTCATGCAATGTAATCATTGCTGTAAAAACTTGTACAAATATATAATGTACAAGTACTTAGAATTGCATGTAAATCAAGCGTTAGATTTTCCCTAGCCAAACACCATAGTTAGACATGTCATCCCATTTAAATAGGATCATTTATGCACACTCACACATATAATTAGTGCCTAAATTGAAATCTTAAAACAGGATCATTCTCGGTCGACAAACTCCTCGACCGAGACACTCTCGGTCGACAATCTTCTCGACCGAGAAAGATCCAAAGTAGCCGTTAGACACAACAGACAAGTTAGTTGGCAGTTGAAGAAAGACGTTGCAAATCACTTGTTCCAGAGAGCCTGTCGGTCGACAAAAGTTCGACCGAGTAGGTGTCTCGGTCGACCATTTGTCGACCGAGATGGTCTCTGACAGCAACTGCAGAATAAATTAATTAGCCGTTGTTAAAGCAACAACTTTGTACCTAACGGCTAGTTAAGCACTTAGAAACCCCTAGAAGTTGTCTAGAACGTCCTTAAGCATACTTAGGCCATTCCTATAAATAGGACAAGCCATAGGACACTAGAATTTACTTGTTACACTTGAGAATACACTTGAGCATACTTGAGCAATCTATTGCAAGCAATTTGAGCACTGTGATTATTAGTCTACATTCTCCTTAGCTCAATCTCGTGTCCTATAGGCTAGATTCTCCTACCCACAGCAATCACAAGTTCACACACTTGGCTAGGAGATCTATACGCTTGATCTAGGCATATCAAGCCTTGGGCTTAAAGGATAAGTTGTAATTTCCTTTTCCTTTCTTGTTCCTTTTTATTATTTGTACTCTCCTTGCTACTCCTAGGGTTGGAGGCTGCGGATTGGAGAGGATTGACTTCTCAGGTGGAGAAGGGGACTTCAAGCTACTTCAAGAAGGCTATCGCCAGGGAAGCTACTTCAGAAGGCTGGTGCAACGGGAGTTGGTGCATCTACTTCAAGGGAAGGCTGCTTCAAGGTTGGGCGATTACTTCTAGGTGAAGGCTGCTTGAAGGGTTTGGGAAAAGAAATTGTATTTTATGTAAAGTCCTTGCGAGGTAATAAAATAAATTTCTTTTCAAATCTCGGTTGGGTAAGCAACCGGGTAGTGGACTGACGGCTATAGTATTTGCTATAGTTGGAACCACTCTAAACCTTGTGTCTCCTTGTCCAATATCTTCATCGTGGTTGTTTGAGTTTAAATTATTATTAAAATCTTTATAAAACTCTATTCACCCCCCCCCTCTAGTAGTTTTCAATTGGTATCAGAGCAAGGCTTCAAGGAACCCTAACAAGGTCTTGAAGAAATGGGTGATGGAATGCTCAACAACCTCAACATTGAAGGGACTCTTGTTGCTAGGCCGCCGGCGTTCGATGGAACAAACTACCAATACTGGAAGAGAAGGATGCAGTTCTACTTCCAAGGCATCAACTGGGATCTATGGAGAATGGTATCTACTCCTTATGAATTCCCTCAAAATGACTTTGCAGAATGGGATGCAAACACGGTAAAACAGGCCCAAATGAACGCAAAAGCTGTAAGCATTTTATATTGTTCTATTTCTGCAGGAGAATTTAATAGAATATCAAATTGTGATACAGCGTATGATATTTGGCATAGATTGTCCATCACTTATGAGGGTACAGCCCAAGTCAAAAATTCCAAAATTAGCCTGCTTAAAACAAAACTTGAACATTTTCGTATGGATCCTAATGAATCTATTAGTGAAATGTATTCAAAATTCTCTACTATTGTTAATGGTTTAAGTGCCTTAGGAAAACTTGTCCTTGAGGAAGATCAGGTATCAAAAATTCTTCGATCACTTCCTCCAAAATACAAGCCAAAGGTGACAGCCATTGCAGAAGCAAACGACCTCACTCGCCTCAAAATGGAACAACTCATTGGTAATTTAGAAGCTCATGAAGCAGATCTAGAAGAGGAAGAAAAAAGAGAACGTGAACACCAAAGTGGGAAGAAGAAGGAGGTGGCTCTCAAAGCCTCAAAAGTCGTCACACAAGAAAGTGAGGAGTCAAGTGAAGAAGAAGAAGAAGCCTTAATCGTCAACGGTAAGAAGTACAAAAGGTTTAAATCTAACAAAATTTCTAGTTCCTCTACTCCCAGGTGCTTTGAATGTGGGAAGAAAGGGCATCTCAAAAATGAATGTCCCAAAGCAAAGAAGGGAAAGAAAAGCTCACATAAGAAGAAAGGAGAAAAAGCCTATAAAGCTGCCTGGGATGAGTCAAGTGACAGTGAAAGCGAAGAAGAGAAGGTGGAATGTCTAATGGCAAGAGAAGAAAATGAAGACTCTCAAGAGGTAAGCCTAGTTGATCTTCCTAAAGAAGAGTTAGTTACTAGTTTACAAGAAACTCATGGTAAGTATGTTGATGCCAAGAAGAAACTAAAAAAGGCTATAAAATCAAATAATGAGCTCATTGCCAAATTAGATGAACTTTCTTATGAAAAGAACAACATTGATCTTGAAAATGTTTCTTTAAAAACATCTTTAGATGATTGCACTAGAAAGCTACTCAATTTGGAAACCAATGTTGATCTTCTATCAAAAGAAAAGACTGATTTGCTAGCTAAACTACAAGATTATCAAACTCAACCTATCTTGTGCAACCATCCGGACTATGATAATATTGTAAAAGAAAAGGATTCATTGTTTTCTGATTTAGACCAAGCAAGAAAAGATATACATAAGAAGATGAATGACATTGCTACATTGCAAAGAGAACTTTATAAGTTAAGAAGAAAAGATATTCTTGATAACACATTGAGAGTTGGTACTGTCTTCAATGGAAAAAAAGGTTTGGGATATGTTCCAAAGAAAAACCAACCCAAAAAGACCCAAACTATGTTTGTACCCAAGAACACAATGGCTAGAAAGAGAAATGAAATTGACTCTATTACTTGCCATTTCTGCTTACGTCTTGGACATTATTGCTTTTCATGCCCCTACAAGACTAAGGAGTCCGACTTAGTTTGGATCCCAAAACCCCAAACTTAGAAGAATGGAATGTAGTTGAGATATGACCAAATGCTTAATTTTGCTATTTATATTGTCTTATCTCAACAAAAGGTGCCATGCTTATTGTTATTATTTTTTCTGCATTACTGTACTGAAACAAAAACCTTGTCGGTCAAAGTATTGTCGACCGAGCTCTGGGTCGGTCGAAGTACTGTCGACCGACTGGATGTCTTTAACAAATCAAAAATTTACAGCACCTATTTCGGTCGAAAAGCGGTCAACCGAGAATTTTTTTTGTGTTTTTGCTTGTAATACAGTAACCTGCTTGATCGACAAATTGTCGACCGAAACAGATTTCGGTCGAACAATTGTCGACTGACTGGTTTTCTGTATCAGAACTTTTATATACATAAGCACTTAAAAAGTTTCTAACCATATCGGACCATCACATGGGTACCAAAATCTACATTCTAATGCAGGAATGGGTAGTTGACAGTGGCTGCTCCAAACATATGACCGGGAACAAGGACGCATTTCAAACTTTTGAAGAAAAGAAAAGTGGAACGGTCACCTTTGGAGACAATGGTAAGGGAAAAATCGTTGGAATAGGTAATGTTGGAACAAATCTTGAAATTAAAAATGTTCTACTTGTTGATGGATTGCATCATAATTTAATAAGTGTAAGTCAACTATGTGATAGTGGTTATGATGTGTTATTTAACAAAACCTGCTGCAAATTATTGATAGAAAACACTACAAATGTCGTTTATGAAGGAAATAGAGTTGGAAATCTTTATATCCTTAAACCAAACTCTATGAAATCAGTAGTAGGAAAATGCTTGCTTGCAAATGAAAATACCTTACAACTATGGCATAAAAAGCTGGGACATGCTAGTTCACATGCTATTAAAAAGTTAGTGAAATATGATCTTGTTCGTGGATTACCTGCTTTGTCTTTTGATCAAGTTGAAAACTATGAACCCTGCACAATGGGAAAGCAAACCAAAACATCTTTTAAATCAAAACATGTACTTAGCACCAGTAGATCCTTAGAATTAATTCATATGGACTTATTTGGACCAATGAGGACACAATCTATTGGTGGTAAACGATATTGTTTTGTTATTGTTGATGATTATAGTAGATATACATGGGTACATTTTATTGCAACTAAAGATGATACTATTCATGTCTTTATGCAATTTTGTTCCAAGATTGAAAATCTTTTACAACATAAAATATGTACCATTAGAAGTGATCATGGTGGCGAATTTGAGAATCATACATTTGAGACCTTTTGTACATCTCAAGGGTATACTCATAATTTTTCTGCTCCACGTACCCCACAACAAAATGGTATAGTTGAACGGAAAAATCGATCCCTACAAGAAATGGCTAGGACCATGATGCTTGAACACAACACACCTAAAACCTTTTGGGTTGAAGCTGTAAACACTGCTTGTTATGTGCTTAATAGAGTAACTGTTCACTCTCATTTGAAGAAAACTCCATATGAAATATTACACTCTAAGAAACCTAGAGTTGACTACTTTCATACTTTTGGCTCCACATGCTACATTTTAAATACCAAAGATGATAGAGACAAGTTTGATTCTAAATCACACAAAGCATTCTTCTTGGGATATTCCACTTCTAGCAAAGCCTTTAGAGTATATAACACTATCTCTAGAAAAGTTGAGGAATCCATTCATGTTTCTTTTCATGAAGAATCGAAGTCTGAAAATCTAGATATCATTGATCTCACTAATCAATTCGAAAATATAACCATTTCCAATGATAGTGAGAAAATTCCTATATCCGATCCCCAAGTTGAAACACAATCCTATTTTACACAGCCGGGCAAAACACATTGAAATCCGTCATCACTTCTTAAGGGATCACATCTCAAAGAATCATGTTTCCCTTCATCATGTTGATACGGAAAATCAATTGGCTGATATTTTTACAAAACCGCTTCCACTAGATCAATTCAACAACATTAGGAAGCAACTGCTTATTACTCCTTTGGAAGATGTTTTCTTTGATATCTGCGGTTCTTAAAATGAATACGTTTACTTATTTCATTTTGGCTTTTCAACTGGACATCTTTTTCATTAGATTTGACGGGATATCAAATTAAGGGGGAGTTTTTATTAAAACGGTTATCTTTTTGAAATGACAAAGGGGGAGAGATATATAAAACTATAACTTAGTATTTATGAAAAACTCAATCAATGAGTTTCATAAATATACTCTTGGCTTTACATTGAAAGTTTCTATATTCCCAACTGAACTGGATTTCATGTTCTATAATTCATTGGGAATAATAAGCACACATTTTATTAACAAGAGGAAAAGCTACATAAGGCAATCTAAAGGTATGAAACTCATATGTTTTATATTTCCTTTATTTATATTTTGGAAATGTTTGTCATCTTCAAAAAGGGGGAGATTGTTGGCTAAATGGACATCTATAAATCCCTTTGTTTTGATTATGACAAATATTTCATTCTTATTAATCTAACGAGCTACTTGAGTGTGCAGGACTAAGATGGATGGCAAAGCAACTAGGGAAAATCCACAAGCTAAAATGTTTATATTTTCATGCAATGTAATCATTGTTGTAAAAACTTGTACAAATATATAATGTACAAGTACTTAGAATTGCATGTAAATCAAGCGTTAGATTTTTCCTAGCCAAACACCATAGTTAGACATGTCATCCCATTTAAATAGGATCATTTATGCACACTCACACATATAATTAGTGCCTAAATTGAAATCTTAAAACAGGATCATTCTCGGTCGACAAACTCCTCGACCGAGACACTCTCGGTCGACAATCTTCTCGACCGAGAAAGATCCAAAGTAGCCGTTAGACACAACAGACAAGTTAGTTGGCAGTTGAAGAAAGACGTTGCAAATCACTTGTTCCAGAGAGCCTGTCGGTCGACAAAAGTTCGACCGAGTAGGTGTCTCGGTCGACCATTTGTCGACCGAGATGGTCTCTGACAGCAACTGCAGAATAAATTAATTAGCCGTTGTTAAAGCAACAACTTTGTACCTAACGGCTAGTTAAGCACTTAGAAACCCCTAGAAGTTGTCTAGAATGTCCTTAAGCATACTTAGGCCATTCCTATAAATAGGACAAGCCATAGGACACTAGAATTTACTTGTTACACTTGAGAATACACTTGAGCATACTTGAGCAATCTATTGCAAGCAATTTGAGCACTGTGATTATTAGTCTACATTCTCCTTAGCTCAATCTCGTGTCCTATAGGCTAGATTCTCCTACCCACAGCAATCACAAGTTCACACACTTGGCTAGGAGATCTATACGCTTGATCTAGGCATATCAAGCCTTGGGCTTAAAGGATAAGTTGTAATTTCCTTTTCCTTTCTTGTTCCTTTTTATTATTTGTACTCTCCTTGCTACTCCTAGGGTTGGAGGCTGCGTATTGGAGAGGATTGACTTCTCAGGTGGAGAAGGGGACTTCAAGCTACTTCAAGAAGGCTATCGCCAGGGAAGCTACTTCAGAAGGCTGGTGCAACGGGAGTTGGTGCATCTACTTCAAGGGAAGGCTGCTTCAAGGTTGGGTGATTACTTCTAGGTGAAGGCTGCTTGAAGGGTTTGGGAAAAGAAATTGTATTTTATGTAAAGTCCTTGCGAGGTAATAAAATAAATTTCTTTTCAAATCCCGGTTGGGTAAGCAACCGGGTAGTGGACTGACGCCTATAGTATTTGCTATAGTTGGAACCACTCTAAACCTTGTGTCTCCTTGTCCAATATCTTCATCGTGGTTGTTTGAGTTTAAATTATTATTAAAATCTTTATAAAACTCTATTCACCCCCCTCTAGTAGTTTTCACATATGATATCCAGTACCCATGTTGAAGAAGTATTTAATTTTATCTCAATAACATATATACTTGAAGTGGAGATCTCTATCCCTTGATTCTTCTTCCTCAATTCTTCCATGTAGAGAGGACAGTTTCTTTTCCAATGTCTGGCCTGGTGATAATGGTGACAACTGCCTTCTTTGGAGATCCCACCTTTAGCTTTGAGTGTGGATGACATTGTCTTATGCCCAGTTTTAGAACCTTTCTTAGCCTTTGCTTTGCCTTTTGACTTTCCCTTTGTCCTATTGATCATCATCACAGACTTGGGCTTGTCTTTCTTCATCTGTGCTTCAGCTGTCCTCAACATGCCCAACAATTCTGATGACTTGTCAAGATTGTTCATGTTGTAGTTCATGACAAAATGACTATATGATTTAGGAAACGATTGTAGAACCGCATCAATGGCTAACTCTTGACCTAGGGGAAATCCCAGCTTGGATAGGCTTTCCACATACCCAATCAAAGTGAGTATGTAGGTACCAACTGAATCTCCCTCTTTCATCTTACTTATGAATAAAGCCTTGGAGACATCATATCTCTCATGTCTTGCTTGATGCTAATACATGTTCTTGAGATGTTACCATCTTCATCACATTCATGTTCTCATGCTGCTCTTGCAACTCATAGTTCATTAGGCACAACATCAAGCACTTAACATCCACAGTGTCATCAAGGTGCTTCTTGTAAGCATCCTTTTTAGCCTTGGGCACATTTGAGGCAGAATCTGCTGGCTCTAGTGTTTCAAGGACATAGAGCTTACGCTCCTGCATGAGAGCAATTCTCAATGTCCTAAACCAATTTTAAAAGTTGATTCTAGTAAGTTTGTCCTTCTCAAGGATCGATCGCAATGAGAATGTGTAAGTGTTATTTGCCATTTTTGATTGCTACAAAAGAAAAAGTTTGCATTTAGTCCAAAACATTTTGACTTGTAAATATTTGATAAATGAGATTAATTAGGACTTTAATTAATTACACTCCCACTATTTTATTCAAATTGATAGCCCTCACTATCAACTCAAAAGATTGCAGTGTGAAACCTTCTAGTGAGCCAAGATCCAAAATAATTGGATCAATGCCCAACCAACGCTAGCGGCAAAGACCAAATACTAAGATAGGCAATTTTTTCCAATTATATCATATGCAACTCTTGGATAGATGATCATGCACAACTCCTTGCCATGATGCATCTTTGTGACTCTAGGTACTTGATCCTATAGGTTTCCTAGTTAAGTCCAACTCATAAGCCAACACGATGAGTGTGCACCCTACAGAGGCAGACCCACACACCCACCATCACACTTCCAAGAGATAGACAGTGTACCACGTGGAGGCGTGCCCACACATAGTCGATCAAGATTTTCATGTGTGTTGCTTTATGGAAGGCAACTAAAACTTAATATTATTAATCGAAGGGGTTTTATTAATACATATACATATCCAAACACCACATACTTATAGTGAATATCATATACTACTATATCCACAACCACAAACGATAGGCATACAATCACAAACACAAAAACATCAGTTATGGTCATACTATTGTAATCCTTTGGAGCCACAAAGGATTATGGTCCACCTAAGGTCTTATGCATTTCATGCAACAACACCTGTGAATCAACTTGTAAGGATCATCATCACAATGAACAACTTCATGGATGCTCTGTGAGGTTGGAACTTCAAGTTGCTTCTCCATAAATGCTCCTTGGAGTTGGATCTTTAGGTTGCTTCTTGGAATTGGATCTTCAGGTTTCTTCTCCATGTACGCTCCTTGGAGTTGGATCTTCAATTTACTTCTTGGAATTGGATCTTCATGGTTCTTCTTCATGGATGCTCCTTAGAGTTGGATCTTCAAGTGGCCTCCTTACATCAAGTTTACAAAGACTACAACTAATCCTAACTCTATTACATCATATGAGTACAAATATAAAGAGAAAGAATTAATTACACTTTAAAATAAGAGATGAAGTTCGGCATGCAAGATGAATACTTTATACAAAGGATCCATGTACAACCATTATACATCCATAGCATTCACAAACAAACATATCCACAACATTCACAACTACATTCATTCACAACATTCACAAAAGGGGATTTTAGGCCATAACTGTGCATGCATTCACCACATAAAATAGATTTTAAAGGCGAAGTGTATGATATCATAGGTATATCTACATATGTGTATATACATATTAAAATTGTAGTACTTTTAATGTGGGACATTCCCCTTTAAATAAATTTTTGACTCCTACGCAAGCTATGTGGGGTACACAGGGGTAGCGCCCCTATGCGGGGATCCCGCTACCTGCTCAATGGGGCGGGGGTCGAGGGGAGGCCACCCCTCGCGGGGTCTCAGTGGCAAAGCCCTTTAAAGGTCTACAAAATTTTAGTTCTGTGCACTTAGGAAAATCAGTATTTTTCATAGTCGACCCTGTCTAAAACGTCAAAAATAGAAGCCTGCAACTTTTGTAGAATTAGGTTTAGATATGCACATTAACAGTTTTAAGTCTGCATCATATGAAACTATAGAAAATAGTATACAGTGATTCGATCATATCGAAACAAATCCAAATACATCATAGATCAATGCTGCTCTGATACCATTGTTGGGTTTTGTGGAAGGAAAAATGTGTGACGGAAGCAACAAAATAAAATATGTTTCCAGCAACCTGCAACAAGATCTCATCGACAACAGTGTATTCAGAAAGAGTGTTCACAGGATATACCTTGTCACAGAGCAAGTCAGGTGACATCCCATTGCATGATGGTGTGCAACGCTCCTAGCTTACATGGATGGTACTTCTCTCCTGACCTCCGAATGCATCGTGGGAAGATCCAGTGGTGCTCCTTCTGTGCAGTAATGTATGCCGCTCGTAGAACGTATGGACGATTTTTGACATCCTCCGAACACAGGCATATCAGCGTCTGCGTCTCTACTTCATCCACGTGGATGTACTGGAACTCCACATCATGCTTCCTATGCCGGTAGGAAGGAGTAGTCTTTGCGGGATGATGTGCTAGCATCGCGGTGCTCTCCTTTTTTCCTGAGGATAGTGACGGCTAGGGTTTACGTACGTGAGCATAAATTAAAAATTCTCTCTCAATATCTTGTAAAAATATCGGCCGTCAAGCCCCTTTAAATAGGAGATAAAAGGAAGCAGGGTTTCCTAAACCCATCAGTAAACAGAAAGAATGTATTAATTAAAACACTCGTGGATTAATTTGAATATTCTGGAATTAATTAATAAACCAATTAATTGTATTGATTAATTAATTAATATATGACTACATGCAATGCTCGGGATGGCTCTATGGTCATACATAACAATAGTTCCTTCCCTTAAAACTTGCAACAACATGCCTCCATAACCTCTTCCACCTTCTCTACTATTTTCTAGTTGAAGATCTACATAACACATTGCAAAAATGTCCTCTGCCTACCTACATATTTCTTATTCTTCTTCCCTAAACCTAGGATCACACCACATGTACTCGCTCTTACCTTCATGACCTTCCTCTTTGCCTCCTCTTCTTCTTGTTCCACTCCTCTTCATTCCTATAGTGCTCTATGAACCCTAGAAACCCTACCTTCCTCTCCTTGTATCTTTCTCCCATTATGCCATCTACGACCGCCCTAGCTTGTTGTCTAATTGAATGGTAGACCATAGAGATTCCTATACCATGTTGATGACCTTTACACCATGATGTCCCACAATCTTAGGTCTAGCATCTACAAATGAAATTGCATTGGTTCTTCACCAGTTGTCAGTTGGGCCACCATCTTTTTCAGTAATGGAAGAGTGATGCCTCTAGTTAATGAACCTCTGGGCCAATTCTTGACAAACCTCTTCCATCATTGAATCTAGAAATCGAGATGGAAACCAGCCACTAATGATCAGTTCAGAAGCACATGTGTGTAAGCCATTCAAATCATTTACTATCTGGCATAACTTTTAAATAAAGAAATTCATCTATTGATATTTAGGATAAGGGCTAACTAGATGTGATTTGAGTGAATAGATACTAAACCTAGTATTAAACTTGACACTTAATTGACCAACTTCATTACAATAGTATGTTGTAATACTTATATTTATTTGTCTAAGTAAATTTGTTCATATAAAGCTAATGCTATCAACTTTATTAGTAGTAAGATACTAGAGGATGTAATTGATGATAATCTGAGGTCTTAAAGGTATAATACTTAATTATTGAAATTACTTATATCTTAGGACTAATTACCCTAACAATTTGTTATATTATTATATATCCATGTTGTAATGATATATAAAGTGTAACTTGAGTAATTAATAAGAAATATATTCAAGACCCTAGATAGCCTCTTGAGAATCAATAACCCTAGTTGCACATATGTACGCACATGTTTGATGGTAAATAAAAATTCAAATGAATGTTGTAATCATGTTCATACCTAAGAGATATGATTATATCTAACCATATTGGAACTAATGAAAGTGTAAGATAAATAATGAAGAGGATCTCTAAGTTATAGATGACATATTGTATCCCACATAACATGTAACTTGGAACACATGGATCTAACTCGGTGAAGATGGTTATTAGAGAGGTAGAACGTTACAAATAAAATATCTAGAAAGAGAGTATGTATATGTGAGTATGATGCAATGAGAAGGAATGTAGATAAAATCCTAAAATATTATTCTTGATCTAAAAGGTTGATATGCAACTTTACATGTGAGCAACACATGTGTATGAAATATGATCCACCCATGCTATATTTTCTAACAAAATGGTGATATGCATATGTATATATGTGATTATGGATAAATATAATGTTGAATTGGGGTGGATATGCACATGTAATAGTTACCACTTTGGTACTTATATATGTATTATGGGTCATATTTCCACTTAATAAGATTAAAACCCATCTATGTCATTAGGTTATTGGGACTAGAATTAAAATAAAATGGAAAACTATAATAGGTTTGTAAACATGTGTTAGCTTTGGTTTGACTAACATACATAATGTGTTCCTAGGATGAATATTTGACTTTGGGGACCAAGTCTATTAATTGACTTAACTACTAGCCATGCATATAAGGTATGTACATACTCTATATTATTATGGGCATTATCTAATTGAAACCTACATTCATTTAATGAGGCATCTCTTAAACTATTATTCCACTAGAAAATCCAATTGTTGGACACTCATATTTCATGATTGGAATTCATATAAATTCATGTGGTTGATGAATTATTCTTATATAATGGGTCTTTGGACCCATCCTACTATGATTGTCATTTTATGTGAAATTAACTAAAATTCTAGTCTTGCCACTATATTTATGCATGTTGCATGTTTGAGTAGAATATCTAGAGTGGTGATACTTATGTACAACCATACATATATAGGGTGTGTGCATTCCACCCGGGGTGTGTGTTTCCACCCTTATTTCTTTTAAGCCATGGCCCTATGGTGTTATGGCTATGTTTTAGGTATATTTAGTCTACATTGTTATGCATGCAAAAGTTTATTGTTTTAAATTGAATTATTGTTAACTATTATGGCAAGTTCATTATCATGCTTGTATCTTGAATTTAATATGCCTCATTCCTCTTGTTATAATTCTTTTGAGTTGGCCTAGTTGCAAATAGCCCCCTTCTTGTGGGAATATTTCTTTTGCACTTTTAAAACTTTATAGTGGCCAACGTGTTTATTATATGTACATACTCGGCCTTTGTCAGCCTATACCTTGTTTCCTATGTTCTGGGTGATGTTCCCTTCCACTCAGGTGTAGGTACATTACAGGACAAGGTTGCATACATATTGTATATAGGGTATTAGACCTAAGGATAGATTTTAATGGTTAGGTTGCCCTCTGCAACATCTTGTACATTTGATTAGATTTATTAGATGTGTGCCTTTTACTTCACTATACCACCTTTTATGGTGAGGAACAATTGTAAATGAATCATGATGTAACTTTGTAATAGCTTTGTTTCTACTACTTATAAACTTTATGTTTCGTGATCAATATACCATTTAAGAAATAATGGAACTCCTCCATTCCTCCATTTTTGGAATAGGATGGTTATATTTATCAATCTAGTGAAGAGTGGATCCCCTCTCAGGTCCCTCTCTTTACAGCTCCATTGATTGGGCCTCACTGATTAATATCATGGCAATTGACCATCCAGAAATCAACCTTTACTAATTGGTCGGCTTCAAGTGATCGTCCTTCATGTTCCAACTATAGCCTACAAACCTTTGTCTTCTCATCACCAATGCATTCATTATAGGTGCCTCATGGAATTCCTTGGGAGGATGTTATCCTTCCAATTTGCCTCCTATAAAAAGATGTCCATTTCCTCCACTTTAAGAAATTTGAAGACACCGAGAGGATGTAGAACTCCATTCACGAATCCACATTGCATTCATCTACTACAAGACTTGACCAATCAACCTAAATAGAGATATATTGAATGATATGTGTTCCATCTTGACCAATTAACCTCAAGATAGAGATTGGTCAACCCCCACCACTCTACAACTCAATCAAACATACCCAAAAGATTTAGTTTGATCAACCAACCTCCACCTCACATCGATAATTTGACCTCGATAGGGGAAACTCAATTGATGTCCACTTCTCTATCAACTCAATCGATCACCCTCACCTGCCAGCTCAATAGAACACCTATGATACATATATTAAATGGATCAACTTCAAAAGAGATAGCTCGATCAACCGTCCATTCAACAGTTTGTTCAACCTCCGGTCCACCATACAGTCATTTTTTGTGATGGTGTGCTCCCTTCAAGGTGTCTTTAAGCAATAAGACAAGAATATTCACATCAAGACTCCTCAACAATTTGCTTCTATGACTGTGACATCTTATTCTCCATACATTGATTGTCTTGAAATTGCAATGAGGAGTGAGCAGTCCCCTTGCTAGGGTGCACGGAGTAGCCCCTCTACCTATTTTCATTCTTGTTATTGCATCCACTAATACAGAATGGGGATACGGTGATGGGTATTTTAGGCATTCTGCATCGGTTACAAATCGACAACCAAGTGGATGATGGTCAAACTCAAACTTTTGTCATCGGTTAAGCAAAAAGATGACAATAGTTTATATCATTAGTTCTATGTTAGGATAGAACTGACGATGTAAAGTGTAGATGGCAACGCAATTTATGGTCTTCTTTGACCTTTGCTCGGCTGTTGCAAGGAACAACTGACGTTGTTAAGCTTTCCTTATCATTGGCATAATGATCAATTATTGATGCCAAATTTCTTGATGTCAGTGTTATGAGTGAATGAACAGTGAAAATGTTAGGTATACACGGTTGGTTGTTATGCAAAAACTGACAGTGAAACCCTGTGTAGTCAGTTACTTCCAAATAACTGATGATAAATGTGTTTGTTTTTTTTTATATAGCAGGCCTGCAAACCTGTTGTCCAGCCTGCTAGCCTATTTTGGAGATTGTTGCTCTTCAGAACTGAAAGTTCTAAAGAATAATAGGCTCTTTGCAAGCATTACGGCTTAACAACATGCTGACACACCTATAAGAAAAAGATTCTATACAAAGTAGGCACAAACATGCCACATTCTATCATTTTTTTTCTTCACTTCAAATTGCACATTGTTCAATGAACTCGCAACTCTATTATTTCATTTCTTAGCCACACTTCAATTCATACATATATGTACAAATAAACATCATTCTTTTCCTCATGCCTTCACATTCAAATTCACACACACATATACACTTAATATTCAATTCACACTCACAAAATACGTATCAATATCAGTTGCCATCTCATATTTTAAGTCACAATTTATACATATCAAGATTCAATTCAAACTCACAAAATACATATAAAAATCTGACATCAAAGTTTGAACTACCAAAAAATATCAATCAACCATCAAATTTTTTGTTCAAGTCCACATTACCGGTGAAGCAGGTTGCCCACTATTCATGTAGGTCATTCAACTACTTTAATGTATAGGGTTTAGTCTTTGGAAAAAACCGCAAAGAGAATTGGACTTCTAATTAGATTTGATTGTCTGTATTATCAAATGAGACTAATTTATTAATATATGATCCAAGACTAATAACTTACATTCTCTATACATTTGATTTGTTCTGTGTGATTGACAATAACCTGCATATACAGCATCATGTAATATGGGCATGCCCATCCATTTTCTTATATAGGGGACTATAGATTTACAATTACATTAATAAATGTAATTAAGCAGAGTTGGTCATATGTTATGCAATTGGAATGAGAAGACTATACATCAAAACTCCTCGAAGTTACTGATTTATTTTTCTTATATACCTTCCCTCCACCTGTATAGAATGTTTTCACACTCCAATAAGTTAAATTAACATATATTTTGCATTATTAAACTATCATATGATGCAATCATTAACAAATATGTTGGGAACTGAAAAACTATACTTACGCATGAATCAAAAATTTCATTGGGTGTCCTCTATTTGGTGGTAGTTTTTACCTAAAGGATCAAAGAGATACACACTCCAAGTCTCAGGAACAGTCACTAACAACTGTCAGTGCCTATTTCTGAATGAATAGAATGCAAATGAAATAAAAATTAAATCTCACAATGAAATTGAATTCATAGGTTAGACATATAAACAACAAACCTCAAACTTACTTAACGTTGAAGGGAGATAAGATCACATTCTTAGAATCACCAAAAGACTGCATCATAGTAGTCACATATTCTTTTACACTCTGCAGATCTCTAAGTACATCATTAATCAATGATGGCATTAGAAATCCCACATTTCCTATTCTAAAGTCATGAGCTGGTAATACAAATGCCTGAAATATATATAACCAATACTCAGTTTATATGTAGGAAACAATTAAACAATTTTTCACATATGATAGGGTATTCACATTTATTGTATCCAAAGTTTTGTCACTAATGTGTTCAGCCAATCATACTTAAATACCTCAAAGACATCTTTCAACATTATACATTGTCCCATATATCTACCATATCCTCCCAACCCTTATCACAATGGTATATGTTTGGTTTATAGTCTCTAACCATATTGTCAACATCTAACAGCTAGGGCCTAAGGAGTCTAACAAATCCAATGGAATAACATGAGGATGCGGAGGCATCGAAACCTTAGGGGGCTTCTTAGTTGTTGTAGGTTGCATGCATGTATTCTAATATTAGCTTTCAATTAATTTTATATAAGTTTCAATACACATTTGTCATACCTCAATAAATATAACGAGTTGTTTGGGCCACCCAGTAAATCCGCCATCTACCTCCCCGACTGTGGTGGCATCTTGGTGCTCTTATGGGAGAGGTATGTCCCTCATTCATGGAAACACATGTATTATTCTCACACAATAGTGACAGCGAGAAGGGGGATACCATGAACCACACTAGTGGTATCATCCTCGGCATCTGCCACGAAGTTGTCTACTGGAACATCGACAGCGAGATGGAATTTTTTGGCCACCTATATTTTTTATGAAACACAAAATTTAATTTGACTAACATAAATATTGACTTGAAGGATTATTTTATTACAGAATAAATATAAATTGACTTGAATTAAATCTTACCCCGTCCGTGCCCTGTGGGTCCGAAGAACTATTCCTAATGCACTTTGTGGATTGCTGGAGAAGCTGGCTTCTGTGTTGCCTGAGAAGCAAAGTGTTTCTCTAAGAGTGCATCTACCAATCTCTACACATAATCCTAGTCCACTTCCCCTTTCTTTGTTGGTTTGTGCATTTGCTGGGATGAGCCAAAAAAAAGATTGTATCCCATACCCAACTCCAGCATCCCTAACACGTCCCAAATGCTCTTTTGTCCCTAGAGCAACCGTCAACTCATCGTGTGTGCCCTGAGGGGTGAACTTGCCCTCCTTTTCTTGGGCAGCTAGCCCCAGCTAATTATCATCAAAAATAAACTATTTAGTAAAACTTATTCAATGAAAAAAGAACAAGGACATTATCACTAGACTAAGAAATTTCCCATTTTTAAGCCACCTCGTGTGTTGCTTGGATGGAGATTTCTCTGGCTTTGCTTTTCCTCACATATATCCACTCAATATAGCGAGGCAACCATCCATAAGCACTAGAAGACTCATCAGTAGAAGGAGTACAAATAGAAGGCCCTTGCTCTTGCTCTTGCTATAACTCTTTCATCTTGCAGCATTTCCAATAACCACCTGAATCCAACCAGTGTTTGTGCACTTTCTTGTCATGCCTGTCTTTTTTAGCATCATGAAGGGCCTGATTAATTCATACAAGTGATATTGTTAAGTAACCATAAGAAATCAAAAAAATGTAATTGATTCAATACCTGGAATACATTTGTTTGTCTCCTCTAAACTAACTCCTTCCAATCATCTTGATCAATATAGTTCCATTTAAGCAAGGTTTCCTTCTTATCTCCAAAGACATAGTCTCTTGTGAGGATTGTCTGCCAATCTCTATGTTTTCTGTCGATGAGCTGTATACAGACTTGTGATGTAGTTTTTCATCAAGTTCATATCGGCCCTAAAAAGATTCAATATTCAATACTGTAAAAAGCATTTCATGACTGATATTTATCTATCGTTCTCCCAAAATACCTTTGCTGAAATAAACATTAGGATTCATGACAATAGTAGTATTTATTTTGCAACTCAAAAATTCATTGCAAAAGCCCATAACCTCTCTAGCAATATAGCCATCAATGATACTCCCCTCAGGGTGACAATGGTTCTGAACATCACCTTTAAAAACACCATGTACAACCCAAAAGGATACATCCAATGCAAGAAAACCAAACCCAACATTTTCACTTCCCTAGTCAAATGGACAACTAGATGTACCATGATATCAAAGAATGAAGGGGGGAAATATTGCTCAAATTGACACAGGGTAATGACCACTTCTCTCTACAACATATCTAGAATCTCATTATCAATTACTTTTCTACATGGAGTTTTGAAATAGATGCAAAGCCTAGTGATTGCAAACCTTACATGCTTAGGAAGGATGGATCGAATAGTCATAGGAAATATATGTTGCACTAGAGTGTGACAATCATGATATTTAAGACCTATCAGCTTCAGATTCTTCATTGATACCAATCTACAGATATTGGCTGAGTATCCTTGTGGTACCTTAACATTACGCAAGCACTCGTAAAAAATTCTCTTCTCCTTTGCAAACAAGGTGTAACAAGTAGGAGGTAGATATGTGCAGTGATCTTTGGCAACTACTTTTGTTAATTTTTTCCTTATACCCATTTCACTAGGTCCATTCTAGATTTGATGCCATCTTTAGTCTTATCGGGTATATTCAATAGAGTGCCAATAATGCGATCACAAACATTTTTCTCAACATGCATGACATCGATATAATGTCTAACTGTCAAAGAACTCCAATAAGGAAGATCCCAGAATATCGACCTCTTTTTGAATAAATACTTTTCACATGTGGGAGTAGTACATGGTCTCTTACCCAAATGATTTACAATGTTGTTTACTCTTGCATAAACATCCTCCCCTAACGTAGGTTTAGGGCACTCTTGTTATGTCTGCATTTGTGCTTAATTGGTAAATTAGAGTTTACCTGAATGATTACATGTTTGATAACATTGAACATTGTTTAGACTTGATTCATGATAGTAGCTCAATTGTGATGTTTCAAACCTAACAAGAAACTCTAAATATGATTTTAGTTTGAAGAATTCTAGAGAGAGAGAAGAACTAGGGTTTTGAGAGGAGAAAGTGGTGGAGATGTTGAACTAGGGTTTCTCTATCCGAGATATGATGAAATCAAGTAAGTTTAGCTTCTTTGCATAGACTTTCATGGTGAATCTTCTCTCACGTGTCAATATGACATCCCTTCTCTGATTTGATTTGAAATGGTATCAAATCTTCCCCTTTTCTCACTCTTTCTTCATAATCCCTCATTTCTAGGATTACCGAGTTGAAAGGAAGAAGAATTTGGTGATTTACTAGGGTTTTGATATGAGTTTGAGATTTTCAAAGATGGGTGCATTTTAAAGGTGTTTTCACACCTTAGGGTGAGTGGGTACTTCCTTTAAATAGTATATTACATGAAACTGAGTTAAGTCATCAACAATCTTCAATTGCTTAGTACGTCAGTACAAACCCTAAATTGCCTTTTTTATCTAGCATTTGTAAGATGATATGAAATGGATTATTTCTCTATTGTGATGAATTTTAGATGATGAAATCACATTAGAAATGGTTACAATCCATCAAAATGATAATTCTTAAAGTAATCATAGAAGTTACATGAATATACTGAAATTTAGGGTTTTCGGCTATGATTGAAATTGTTGTACAGTTAAATAAAGAAATTTGTCTATCTAAATCTCTTTGTTTATGAATCATTGTTTATCTAAATACATAGTACATTATGTCAGATACTATCTTGGATTTCGTGTGATGTCATCAATGTTTGCTTGATATCTCATTAAAGAGGGTGAAACCCTAGATGAGTGGAAAGTTGGAAATTTGCAAATAGATATTGTGAAATCCATTTGAAGTGTTTTTCTTGTTATCATATACTTTATTAATTCAATGTTATTCTTGATTTATGATATCTCAATGAATGGCATGAAAACCCAAATTCAGCTCAATTCCAGGGTTTCATACATATGTTGATTGTATATGAATTGTTGAAAGCAATCTTTCTTCAGTGAATGTTTATGACACATTAAATCCTTATGTGAGTAATGTGATAAGTGAATGAGGTAAATGAAGCCCTAAGGATAGGGTTTTCAATGAATTAAGTATTGTGATATCAATGTTTCTCAGTATGAAATGTGGTGATGATTAACAGTTTAGCTTGTGATAAATATTATCAGATGATCTATGAAATGAACGGCTTACAAAGATAAATTAAGATATGTTGGTGTGATGATTGAATTGTGAACTTAAAGAGTAAATTAGACATTTAGATGCCCTAAACACTGTAGAATTCTCACAGGATGAGGCTGGTACTATGGGGAGTAAATGATTTCCCAATTGGAGGTAGTCTAGATCGAGGTAAGTTGGAGCTCACCAATAGGGTGTGGGGGTCTTGACCAGTAGGGCAGACTCCTTACAGTTGTGTGGTACCCAACACCAATTGGGGATGTCAGTGGTACCTATGTTACATGTTGTAGTGATAAGTGGTCAGTAGGTCCACTGATGCACAATAAGCCCGAGGGCTTTGACTCACCACCTGAGTACCCAGGTTGAGAGTGGAGTCTGAGATATTTGGCTTCTCCCATTGGCCGCCGAGAGGTAGATGTGTCGAGGCCCATTACTCGAGAGATAGGCTTAGGAACCTGGGCATGCTTCTATGCCTTGTACAGTGAGATCGTAGCTTGCTGCGATTCTTCACATGTTTTGGTACACCTCATGTGGGTTAAGGGCATAATCAGATGAATGAGAGGTTAACCAAGTGTGTGAAATTATTCAATTACTCTTTGTATATTTTTGGATTATTAGTTTTCTTTGTGATTAATCAAGCATTTTCATATATTGATTCACTCTTGTAGATATCTAGAGTATCTTGACATATTTATGTTTGTGAATGATTAGTCTCTTTATAGCTTACTACTATTATAATTGATATCAATTGCTCAACAATATGTCTATAATTATATCAGTGCTTTAGATTGTATCTTTGAAGTACTCATTCACTGAGCAAGTAGGATCACCCCTCTACCCACAATTTTTAGGGAAACCACGTGGACTTGAAGAATGTCAATTCCAGAGTAGATCTGCCACAAGAGCTATGTATTATATTAGTTAAGTTATGGTAGTCCCTATCACTCTAGGTCCTTGTATAGAGTTGAGAGAGAGTTCTAAATGATAATGTGTAACTTTGTTTCCTTAATAATAGAGTATATATCTTGTTATCATGTTGTATGTACATGGAAGTGTGAGGAACAAAATGAATGTCTAGATGTGTATCATTAATATTGAGATCATGTTAGAGTAATCAAGGTTTAATTCCTTTATAAAGTTTTTTAATGTGATTGAATGCGAGAAAACAAAGAGTTTGAAATAAAGGAAAAAAAGTTGGGAGTGAACTTTGTATTAAGTATAATCCTCAAACTTATGCCCTAATCTCATGATTAGTGGTAATCATGGGATGTGGGTGTAACAGCTTGGTATTAGAGCTTAGGTTGAGTTGTCAGGGACCATTAGGATAGAAAGTTAGAGTTATAAGTGTGGTAGATAGGAGGTGATGTGTCTATAGCTTTGGGAGGTCTGAGTATTTAGATACCCTGGCCCGGTATCTGAATACTTAGGTTGACCAGTATCAAGCTACTCTATCTATTCTCCTTTGGATGCCTTGGCCAAGTATGTGGAGGAAGGATGGTCTAGAGAGAAACCCTAGAAATATTAGGGTTAGGAGACTAAAAAGTAATGAAGGAATAAGAGCTTAAAGATAGAATGTGATACAACTCTTGCTTTATATTGCTTCTTTGATTGGAGATTAATACAAATGCTCTCATATATATGATTTTAGATTATCAATTTGTAGAATATATATAGTTCTTTTAGATTGTTGTGTATCATGAAGTTGATTCAGTTATTCTTTGTATCAATTAGACCAGAAGTTATGTTTAAATGAGTTTTCCCTAAGTGGATATTCTTTCCACATGTTTCAGATGAATAGGAGTTTGTTAGTTTTGAGCAGCTCTTGGCTTCAGGACTATAGGTTTGGCCTGGTCTGGCTAGCAGGGTGCATTACTGGGATCTAATGACTCCTATCAACAATATAATAAGAGTAGACTCTGGATAAATTAGACCTACATCATAGTGAGAATGTGCATATACACTAAGATGTTGAAATATAAGGGAAAGATTAGAATAATTAAGAATCAATTGGAACTAATATTTGAGATCCAACTTTAAGGCCTCAAATAAGAAACCCTAAATTGGGAATGAAGGAAGAGGGATATAGATATAAGACATACATTAGTATGTAACATACAAAATGAAGAAGAAAGGATGGATAAAAAGAATTGAACTATATAACTAATTATGGCACTATATCCAATCTGAAATTAAGGAAAGATAAGAGAAAACTGTAAGGAAAGACAAGATAGAAAGAATCAATTAGAATGAATGGATCATATATTCGAGTAAAATGTACTTATGTACTTTACAAAAAAAGTAAAATAGGATAAAAGAGTTAAGTATGCAATAAGTACATAGAAGTGAAGCTCAGAAGAAAGAAAGTAAAGAGAATTACATGAACATGTAAATTATAAGATTAGGATAAGAAACTAAGATAAAACAAAAAGGAAGTGATGGAAATGATGAGTTTGATTTAGAAAGAAGGGCTACATCATATAACAAGAGCATGGAATGTGTACTTTTACCATAAAGTTTAATGTATTCATCCTTACTAGCTTTTGATTCAAATTTTCTATTTATTAGCAACCTAGTTGATATCAAGTGTGTTCAATAGGTTCCTAGTGATGAAATGGAACTAGTTCTTAAAAGAAGAACAAAGGTGCGGCTAAATAAATGAAAAATGCATATAAAGGTAAAATGTATTCAGAATAGAAAGGCTTGATTGAAAAGGAAACTATGCTTAACCCATGCATGAGCCATTTGATTCAAAATGAAAGACATGTAAGGTGTTATGCATAAGATGAAGCTAGTACGGAGAATATTGATTTAGAATTTCAACTAGATAAAACAGAAGGATGATAAGAAAGTTTATATGGCATGGAATATTGAATCATACACAAGAGTGAGAAACATGATCATAAGAGATAAGTAAAAGTAAATAATGACATAGGGAAGAGTAGCAAATAGGTAGCCAATGATAGAAATAAAGAAGGGGTTGAGCATGAGGGGGGTAAGATAGATGATAAAAGAGAGAGATTTTTTGATAAAAGAGAGAGATTGTTAGATGTGAGGAAATGTGAAATAGTCTAGTCTTCTTGATGATGACTAATATGAGAATTGTGTTAAGTGAATACTTGAATATTGTAATTCTATGTCTCAAAATCAGCTTCTCTTTTGTATCCTCCTTAGTGAGTGTAACATGGGATGAAGTGATAAGGAAATAAATCATAAACGATACACAACCGTCATGAGAGACACATCTAGTGAATATACTAATGACACATAATATGATGATGAAACCTTAGAAGGGTAGATCAAGAAAGTAATCTATCAAAATGGTCAAGTAAGAGAAAGAAAATTCAAGTGGTAAAGACAAGGAAAACTTTAGTAAACCTCAAGAGAGCTAAGGTTTGCATATTAAAATAAGGGATTAAAACCATGTCACAATAATATCATGTTATTGATAAGGACCAAACCCTAGAATGTTTAGAGTTGTAGTAGTTCAAGGGATCTGAATAGTGATTTGACCTTGAGCATGAACATATCTGTGAAATAAATCATGAGATCATCAATATGAGAAAAATAATAGTTATAGTATTCAATGGAGTTATTGCACAAGCTAAGGAACCCATATTGCATCAGTGTTCCAAGTATATACAAAGGTGGTTCCATCTCATACGAGATATCATACAATGAGGAGATGTGAAGATTTGCATAGTACCAACTGAGAGCAATATTGCCGACCTCTTGACAAAGGCACTTTTGTAGTAGAAGCATGATGGACATTGTTAGATCACTTGGAATATGATTCGTGGGTGATTTCTCTAAGTGCAAGTAGGAGTTTGCTGGTATATATGTCGGGAGATCCAATCATATGATGATTGTAATGGCATAATATGTAAATGATTTGATTAATAATACAGGCAAGCTTCCAATTTATTTTGTTTTATTAAGTAATGAGATAATGATGTAACTTAATAAATGTATAGAGAGTGATGTTACTCAACGACGTATGTCATCAAGTACGTGAATTGAACAATGAGATCATATGGATGTTAACAGTATATATATTCTCATTATGTCCCTAGATAGATGTTATTGTCGAAGGCAGATAGACAAAAATAACACATAAGACTAGTGTGTGTGTTGGTTGATGATAGAATCTCATTAGTAATGATATGGTATATCAAACCAAGAACACAGATACATGTTAGAGAATAGTATATCGGACAAATCCACCATGGGAGTGACACATGGAAACATTACAATGGTGGTCATAGTTAGATCTCATAGTGATGGTGGTGATTGTGATTCTTAGACCTAAAGTCACTACACTAATCACATGTCTTTTTTTATGCTTTGACATCATTAAATGTAATCCTGAATAAGGTTATCATAAAGGTTATGATTAGGTGATTGTGACACATGGGGACTGACACTGAGTGATGTCTATGGGATTTGTCCCTCCTATGGGAGTCTGAGATCCTTGGCCATTTAAGGTAGCGAGACTGAGAAAAACATGGCCATGTACATGTGAATCAATATATGATATTGATCTTACACACGTCTCATACAGTCTGCTATAGCACAAAACATAGATTGAATGTTGAAGAGGATGACAGATCCATGCCTTGAGTTCCATCTAGATATCAGAGACAAAGGAGTTATACAAACACTACAACACCAAGCACAGATTGTAGGTTGAAGTTGTTCCCCAACTTTTCATTTACATGGGTAGCAATGATGTGTGACTAGGCACCACTCTTTGCTTGTGATGTCGTAATTGGTTATGGACATTCACTGCCAACGTAATATGGGACCTATAGGGTCACACACTTAGGACATGACCTAGAAGAGGAGTTTGATATTAAATGATGATTGGATGTATTACTAAAGAGTTTAGGTGTTCAATTCAAAAATCAACTGACTGGACTTCCAACCAATCGACTCATGTGATGAAACAGTCGGTCAGAGTGTCAGGTTGATTGAATGTTGTATTGGTCAAGTTCTACATGAATTGGGCACCAACTGACTGGTTCACTAGGTGAGTCGATTGGCTGGTGGTCATGAGATGACTATCTTGCTCCTTAAGATGATTGGTTCGAGATTTAATCCAGTTGCATCAAGGATTAGTGTTGACGTTATTAATTGAAATAGAAATTCCAAATACATATGTGATTGGGAAATATGCAAAATGGTTGATTTGCTAAGAGAGTCGATTGGCTCGCATGCTAACCGATCAGCTCGGTGCTTGCACGTTGCAAAAATTCAGATCGTCCATTCCTTTCCACTCCCACATATACTGGGAACCCTGACCCAAACCCCTCCCATAAATAGAGGGGTAATGGGGGCTTCCCAAGACATACAATTGAGAACCAGTTGCTCTGACAATTGTTGTCATCTCTGGTTGTGGTAACCAAGAGATCCCAAGCAAGTCCTACCTGACTAGGAAGGGATATCAAGGGAGAGAATGATTGAGAATCATTGTGGGAGAGTAGGTTGGTGTACTAGTACACCAACGGGAGGGACAACTCCTTCAAGTCTATTCCAGTAAGATGATAGGAGTTCTAGGTGGTCCCTATGGACTTCTCTAGATGTGAGGTGTCCTTTTCCCTCTGCTAAGGAGAACAACTTTAGCCAGTAGTCCTTAGCGAGAGGAGTTGCTAGAGATGACAATTTTTGAGTCTATTATCTGTGGAGGTGCCGCAAACAAGTCCTAGTGTAACTAGAAGATAGTTGAGCATCTACACTGATGAGGAGTATGTTGTTGGACTTGCTCTAGGAACAGGTATATCCTCAAAACCATCCTTTCCTTATAGTTGTTGAAGCGATCTGCTAGTTTATAGGGAATATGGCAATAGATTTTTATTTTCACTACATATTTTGTCTCCCTATTTCCCTACATGAGCATCACTTGGATCTGAATGATATCTACTAATCATGCTCAAGGCATATGAGACATCGGGACGGGTACACAACATTGCATACATGATTGATCCAATTGTTGGTGCATATGGAATCAAACTCGTGTGTTCCCTTTCTTCACAAGAACTGGGACATTGAGATTTAGATATGGTAACTCCATGAAGCATGGACATGTTTTCTCTCTTCAAGCTCTCCATGTTGAACCGCTTCAACACTTTGTCAATGTATGTGCTTTGACTTAGTCCAAGAAGCCTTCTAGATCTATCTCTATATATCTTAATCCCCAAGATGTAGGATGCTTATCCTAAGTCTTTCACAGAAAACATATGTCCCAGCCATTTCTTTACCTTTTGTAAAGTAGGGATGTCATTCCCCATCAACAGTATGTCATCTACATAAAATATGAGGAATATCACTATGCTCCCAGTAGCCTTCTTGTACACACAAGGTTTTTCTTCATTTTGACTAAATCCAAACTCTTTGATTGTCTTGTCAAAACAAAGATTCCAACTCTGAGATGTTGGCTTCAATCTATAGATTGACGTTTGTATCATACAAACTTTTTTTGCATCCTTTGGATTTATAAAACCCTCAAGTTGTGTCATGAACACATCCTAGAGAATATTCCCATCAAGGAATGTGGTTTTAACATCCATCTGCAAAAATGCATAGTCATGATAAGATGCAATAGCAAGCATGATCCTGATGGACTTAACCATGGCCACTGGAGAAAAGGTTTCTCATAGTCAACACCTTTAACTTGTCTAAAACACTTTACAACCAATCTACCATTATAGGTTTGTAATTTACCATCCATGTTGGTCTTCTTCTTGAAGACCCACTAGCACCCTATGGGTTTTACCCCTTCAGGTAGATCCACTAAGGTCCATACCTTGTTGGTATACATGGATTCCATCTCAGATATCATGGTCTCAAGCCATTTCTCAGACTTTGGTCCCTCAGTAGCTTCTACATAGGTTATTGGCTCATCATCTATGACAAACTCACTACCTTCCTGAGTTACAAGATATCCAAATCTCTCAGGTTCAAGGTGTGTCCTATTATATCTATGAGGTACATGTGTTACTTGAGGAATTTGAGATTCCACAACACTTTGTAATTCTCTTTGTTCCTCTAGTACATCTATTGGTTCAATGCTTTCTTGTTGGTGTCAAACCTTTTCAAGTTCCACTTTCCTCCCATTGGTTCCTTTAGTCATAAAATCCATCTCTAGGAATGTAGCATCGTTAGCAGCAAACACTTTATTTTCAGATGGGGAATAAAAATTAATATCCTCTTATCTCTTTAGGATATGCAATAAAATAACATTTATCAGATTTAGGGCCAAGCTTCTCAGGAAACATTTTCCTCACATAAGCTTCACATCCTCAAACTTTCATAAAAGACACTTTGGGATGCTTCCTAGTCCATATGTCATATGGAGTCTTTTGAACCAATTTAGATGGTACTTGGTTTAGTGTAAACATGGCAGTTTCAAGAGCATAACCCCAGAAGGTAGTCGGAAGCTCAACTAAACTCATTATTGATCGCACCATATACAACAATGTGTGATTCCTTCTTTTTGATACACCATTATGATGAGGTGTTTCAGGTGGAGTCCATTGAGATACCATCCCATGGGCTCGCAGAAGGTCCTCAAACTATTAGCTTAAGTATTCTCCACCTTAAATAGAATGAAGTGCCTTAATACTTTTGCCAAGTTGGTTCTATACTTCATTCATAAACTCCTTGAACTGTCAAGAGTTTCTGATTTATGTTTCATGAAGTAAACATAACCGCACCTAGTGGAATCGTTAGTATAGGTAATGAAGTATTGATAGCCTCCTCTAGTGGTTGTTCTAAAAGTCCCGCACACATAAATATGTATGAGTCCTAATATATCACTAGCCCTCTCATTATTACCGGTGGAAGGGGTCTTAGCCATCTTGCCTAATAAATAAGATTCACATGTCTCTACTGATTCAAAATCAAAAGAGTCCAGATAACCATCTTTATGGAGTCTAGATATGCAATTCTCATTTATGTGCCCTAGACGACAATGCCAAAGGTATTTTTGTTTGAGTTGTGGAATTTTAGTCTTTTGGAATTTACATTATAAACATTTGTCTTTCGATCTAGCAAAAAAAGACCATAAGACATTGGGGCACTGCCATAAAAGATCCCATCTTTAGAAATAGAACATCGACCATTATTAATATTAAATTCATATGCATCCTTGTCCATACAAGATACAGAAATGATGTTTCTATTTATGGCATGTACATAATATCATTTCACTAACTCTATTACAAGCCATGTGGGCAGAGATAAACTATAGGTTCCAACTGCAGTGGCAGCAACTCTTGCTCCATTACAACTCATAGTTCAACCTCACCCTTTCCTAAAGGCCTACTTCTTTTTGGATATTGCATGTTTGAGCGTATGTGAGATCCACATCCGGTATCTAGTACCCATGATGAATAAGTAGATAAGTTTATCTCAATAATGTATATACCTAAAGTGGAGATCTATATCTCCATCTTCGTCTTCCTGAATGCCTTCAAGTACAAATGATAAGTTCCTCTTGTACTTTTATTTCTCCTCATATTGAGTGTTGAAGATCTGGATTTGGGATTGGCCTCATAACTCATCATGGCCTTGCTCTCATCCTTGGACTCAAATTCGGTGATCACCATCATGAATTTGTCCTTCTTCATTCTTGATTCGGCATGAATCAACATACCAAGCAAATCGGACATCGGTATGGCCATTTTATTCAAGTAATAACACACAATAAAGTGGCTATATGATTCTGACAATGGTTCGAAATCATATTTGTGTCCAACTCTTGGATCAAAGAGAATCCCAGTTCTTCAATATGATACACATGTCCAATCATATTGAGCACATGATCTTCTATAGAGTTTCCTTATGGGAGTTTACACTCAAAGAGAGTCGTTATAACATTGTCTCTTTCTTGCTTTTTGAGATTATGATTCACTTTCTTAAAATGTGTTACCATCTGAAGAATCCCCATGTCCTCACACTCCTCATGCAACTCATAGTTCATGCAGCTTAGCATAAGGTACTTTATATCCAAGGCACCACTTTTGCCCTAGGCGCATCGAGAGCAGGTATTTTTGGCGATGGTTTATAAATGACATAGAGCTTGCACTCTTCATTGAGGAATGTTCTAAAAGTCAAAAACTAGTTGCGAAAATTTATCTCATCAAGATTATCCTTCTGAAGGACTGATCGCAATACTAATTTGTTCATCATATGATTCCGCAAGAGAAAATTGCATGTTGTCAAAAACTCTTTTTGATTTGATTTGATTTGATTTGAAAATTTTGATGATATTCAATTAGGTCTTTAATTAATTGAGGCTCCCACTATTTTATTCAAATTGATAGCCCTCACATATCAGCTCAGAATATTACAACATACAATATTCTATTGGGCCAAGATTCAAAATAATTCAACTATTACCCAACCAACCCCAGTGTCCACTGTCAATTATCAAGGTAGGCAACTTTTTCCAATTGCATCATATGCAACTGTTAGATAGATGATATGTGCAACTCCTTGCCATAATCATCTGCATGCTTCTGGTGCTTAATCCCATTAAGGACACACAGTTAAGCCTGACCCAAAAGCCAAGACGATAGATATGCACCCTGCTTGGGTAGACCCTACATCTCTACCATCACACTTCTACGAGATGGACGGCACACCACTCTTGGGTGTAACCTACGCTTAGTCGATCAAGCTTTTTATATGTGTTTCTTTTGGAAAGCATCTAAGACTTAATATTTAATTGAGGGAGTTTGTATTTATAAATACATATACTTTATCCAATCATCACATATATAGTATGTATCATATACATGTTATATCCTACAAAAAAATATGCAATAAACAAAAAGTGATGGTTATGGCCATTCTAATGTAATTCCTTGGAGCCACAAGGAATTACCACAACCTAGGGTCTACATCACATGTAGAAACCTATTTTTGATGAAGATCTATGCTTGTCAATCTGGGTTGATCGGTTCAACCCTTAAACTGATCGGCTGACCTCTTGGCCAGTCGGTTGGTCAACTCACTAGTCAGATGGTCTGTGATCCACCATCTTCTGAATCCTCCAATTGATCATTTGGGTCCACTAGTTGATCGGTTTGGCTTGTACTCCATGGTCCTCCTTAGTCTTCCAGCCAACCGGCTTTCCTTCAAAGATGATTGGTTGGCGTGGACTGAGTGTCATCATAATAGGAAAGTAAACTATCCTACTATTACATGATTATAGAGAAACCTCAAGTTACATTTGAGGGGAGCAAAGGTAGGAGAGAATAATACTTGTATAATTTGAATAAAGAGATAAAGGCTCGATAAGCAAACTAAGATAAAGTAGGATTAACCAACCACACAACCATGCACAGATAAAAGGGCTATTGACCATAATCATGCTACACATCCACCAGAAAAACTCACTTTTAGGGTGACGCGTGTAAATTGCATGTATATATATATATATATATATATATATATATATATGTGTGTGTGTGTGTGTGTGTGTGTGTGTGTGTGTGTGTGTGTGTGTATAGAGAGAGAGAGTCAAGCTAGACTACACTCGATTGTACAGATCGCACGAATACACCCAAGTGTGTTTGCATATCAAGACTATTTTTTGCAAAATGTAAACCATTTATCTTCACAATCATACGATAACTAGGCTACATACAAATTTTTAGCCCATTTGGATGAGTGTAAGTCACTCATCCAAGGGAAACAAAATCAATGCGTGAAACTAATTTGAAATGCATAATTTTTGCGGTATTTATAACTTGACCTATAAATGTCCAAATGTTCTCAAATTTTTTGTATGAGATATTCACAAGATGTTTGAGAAGATCAATGGATTATATTTGTGAAAAAAAATTGCATCATGAAAACCTACTTGAGTGTATTCTGCTCCCAATTATACACTTGAGTGTGTTCTAGCCTGACTCTTTGTATATATATATATATATATATATATATATATATATATATATATATATATATATATATATATATATATATATAATGTGTGTGTGTGTGTGTGTGTATATGTATATATATGCCAATGAAGTGGCACCCTAGTGGTAAAAGTGATGTTGTAAGACTAAGAGGTCGCGAGTTTGAACCCAGGTGACGGGATGAATGAATCGCCAATTATATATATATACATATATATATATATATATATTAGTTTGTGATTATGTGTAGAATTTGATTGGAAAAAATTATTCACATCACATGCAATAAATAAATGAAAAAATCAAAAATCTGATCATATCAATTATCCTAAAATATAGTAGATTGATGTTGGCTTTTATACCACTGTAGGGAAATATGGCGACAAAATAGGTAGAAGAAACAAAAAACTATTTCCATGTTCCCCATAAACCAACAGATCGCATCAACAACTATATAATGGAAAGGATGATTTTGAGGATATACTTGGTCCTGAAGCAAGTCCAATGACATCTCCTCGTCGTTGTAGATGCACAATTGTCTTCTAGTTGCACTAGGACTTGTCTGATGTGCCTCCTGGTCTCACCACAGATAGCAGGTTGACGTTGTCCTCTTAGTGGGAGACAACGGCCTCCACGCCTCTATGGAAGTTTAAACAAATTGCCTAAAACTCCTGTCATCATATTAGAATAGACAAGAAAGAGTTTTCCCTCTCGTTGATGTACTAGTCACTAACTTTCTCTCCCACAATTGTTCTCCCTTCCTATCCCTCCATTTATCAGGTAGGACTTGCTCAGGTTCTCTCATTTACCACTACTAGAGAAGAAAAACAATTTTCATAGGAAATTGATGTGTCTAAGAAGCCCCTAGTACCCCTTTATTTATAGGAGGGGTTAGGGTCTGGGTTCCCAATCTATGTGGGAGTAGAAGGGACTGGAAGATCATGAATTTGTGCAACCTGTGAGCATCGAACCGGTCAGTTGGCAACCAAACCGGTCTATTGGCAACCGAACCAGTCAGTTCACATGTGATTTGATCGGCTCACTCAGTGAACTAGTTGTTTTGTGATGTTTCCCAATCACATATGAATTAGCAAATTCAAATCAAATTAATGCACAACATGGCGTCAGCACTAATCGTTGATGCAATCGAATTTCTCCATGAACTGTGTGTCTTGGCCCTATGAGTCGGTCATCTCATGACCCCAACCAATTGGTTGGTTAGTCGAGTTGATCGTTTCATCAAGTGAACTGGTCGTTTTGCTCCCTAGTTCAGGAAGTCCTCAGCTAATTCAATATCCAATCAACCTGACACTCCGATCGGTCATTTCATTACATGAACCGAACTGTTGGGAGTCTAGTCAGTTGATTTGTTGCTTCAGTTCAATACCTAAACACTTTAGTAATCAATCCAATCATCGTTCAAGATCAAAGCTCCTCTTCTAGGTCATGACCTATGTGTGTGACCCTGTAGGTCCCATATTACATTGGCAGTGAATGTCCATGACTAGTTATGACACCACAAGCAAAGAGTTGTGCCTAGTCACGCATCATTGCTACCCAAGTAAATGGAAAGTTGGAGAACAACTTCAACCTACAATTTTTGTATGGTATGATAGTGTTTGTATAGTTCCTTTATCACTGATATCCATACTGAACTCGAGGCATGGAGTAGTCATCCTATTCAAGATTCCATCTTGTTCCTTGAACCATAGTAGATTGCATGAGATACATGTGAGCACAATATTACATATTGACTCACATGTGCATGGCCATGCATTTCTCAGTCTCGCTAATCAAGAGGCCTATGATATCATACTCCCATAGGAGGGATAAATCCCATCTACATCACTCACAGTCAGTCCCCATGTGTCACAGTCACCCAATCATCACCTTTATAGTAACCCTTATTCAGGATTACATTTGATGATGTCAAAGCATACTGAACGACATGTGATAAGTTTAGTGACTTCAGGTCTAAGGACCACAATCACCACCAGCATTGTGTGAGTTTACCATAACTACCATTATAATGGTTTCCATGTGTCACTTCCATGGTGGGTCTGTCTGATACACTATTTTCTAACATGTGTTTGTGTGCTTGGTTTGGTATACCATATCATGACTAATGAGATTTTGTCATGAACTAATGCACACTCTAGTCTTATGTGTTATTGATGTCTATTTTCCTTCCATAATAACATCTGAACAAGGACATAATGAGAATATATATAGTCTTAACATCCATATGATCTCATTGTTCTAGTCATGTACTTGAATACATATGTCACTAAGTAACATCATTCTCTAGGCATTTATTATGTTACATCATTATTTCATAACTAAATAAAATAGAATAAACTGGAAGTTTTCCATTATTATTAATCAATTCATTTATATATCATGCCATTACAATCATCATATGATTGGCTCTCTGGGCATACATACCAACATTAGAGATCTTACGGGAATGAGTGAGGCTAATGACACATGAGATGCAGACAAATAGAACACGGGAATTCATAAGATGATGGTGAATAAGAATCTTAAAAAGAGGATCACATTCCATGTGAGTGCATGAAATAGAAAGAGAATTGCGGAACTAAAGGGTATTCATTGTGTGGAGTTTTTGTTGAGAGTGACTCAAACAAAATTTAGAAATTTAAAATATAATGTGTGATTACATCGTCTCTGCACTTGGAATGGGATAAACTTTGTATATGCAGCTAAATATTCATTTCATCTCGTAATGAGTGTGAGAGATTCGATAGACACATGTAGGATATACATATATATCAAAAAGATATATATGAAAGTGAATACCTACATTGAAATTTAATGGCATAACCTAGGGTTGGAGGTGTTCCCCCACACCCTTAAATAGTGAACAATGGGTCGGAAACCTTGGTGAGAAGGTAGTCACCAAGTGAAACTGGAATGTAATTACAATGTGGAATTAGAAAGCATAAAGTAATCACTAAGTGATAGAAACACACAACAGATAGGGTTGTGGATTACCCTAAAATTGAAATTGAATACTAACCTTAATAAGGTGAGAATTCTATAGATCAATCAAAGTTGTTAAGGATGATCTAGATAAATATCTATAACCCTAAGTTTTGAAATTAATGAGAAGTTATCTTTCATCTTGAATTACTTTGGCTTGAATTTTGGGAAAAAATTCCTTTTAAGGAGGGGTGAACGTAATATCATAAACTTTGTGAAATTGAATTATATAAATATTAGGCATGAATTGATAAATATTTTTCCAAATGATATTGCGGAAAAAATAATATTAAAACACTTTGTGGCATGGGTTTTGACCCATGGTGCAAGTAAGGCTCGTGAGACTATTTTCTTTGCAAATAGGTCCTTGTGGTACAAATTAAAGAAAGAGAAGGAATTTGTGCATAAATAAAAGGTAATGTCATTTTGAGGTATTGGTCAAAATATATGTGCGGAAATGGTCTCATACCATCTTCCTGGATGACTAGTCGAATTTTGAGGACAAAATTCATGTAAGAGGGAATGGATGTTATAACCTGGTTTTTCCCGCATTTTAATATATTTTTTTCAAAATATGTAATATGAAGGACACATTATAAAGATGGTTCTCTATACGTCTTGTTTGGAAATTGTGGTTTGAAAGTGCAAATACTCCATATGAGATGGATTTTGTGTAGTTCAATGTTTTCAACAAACCACTACTAGATTTTGGATAAAGAAAGAGAGGAAAATCCAATATTAAATAAATTACAAAAGATTATTCACAATGGATGTTTTAAATATGGAATTATGTGGAACATTCTAGAAAAAGAGACTTTTCGTGCATAGATGAATATGGATTTATGAAATGTTGGATAATAGAAATATAAGATAATATGCAAGTTTTTGAAGGAATATAAGAGGTGTTGTTTTAGACAATTAAAAGGGTAATTATCAGGATATTGGTGTTTTAGATAATATGTAAGTTTTCCAATTAATGAATATAACTTGGAAAGTATATTGGTGAGTTTTCCTTGAAAAAAGGATATATGTATTTAAAGATATACCAAGGAGAGAGATAAAAGAATAATCTAGAATCCAATAGTGTTTCCTAAATAGACGAAATGACCAATTATCATATAGAAATGGATATTCTTAATGATTTTTTGGTTGCCAATTCCAAGTCCTAATAAGGTTATGGTAGTGTCTCTTCATGAATTTTGGTTTTATCATAATTAAAGCCAAGAATGTTTATAGAAAGGAATGTATTCTTTCCTACAATAATGCCTTACCTTTTCCATATTATTAGTTGGTGTGGATTGTCAAATAAAAAGGGATACCTTTTTCATACTTAAGGAATGGAGATAATGGAGAGATTATTTATAGAGAAGGTCATTATGTCAAAACCATATCCAACAAGTAAAAGTCTTCACCCAACCTCTCCCTCCTTGTATAGTAGGCTGCACCTCTCAGTTTATATCCTATAAGAGGGGCATGATTGACCAGATCATACGAGGAACCCTCCCATGTAAAGCATCCCTTGAGAACCATCTTCATCCTCCAGTGTCGTCTTCATCGACAGTCACCCAGACAATTGATAACAATGTAAAGATAACCCATAACCCTCATGCGGTTTGTTCCTATTGCTGCTTTATAGTAGGTCTCCATCTATTCATCTTCTGTCATTACCGAATGAAACTCTTCCTCCTCCTCCTGCCTACACCTAGAGATCCTACACATGAGGAGGAGCAACGGCCGACCAGTGCCCCGTTAGTGCAGATTGGAATGGAAGCTCTGTGTGTGTGACAGAACTAGAGATCCACTATAGCAAAAATGCCCATTAGTGGCATTTATTCTAGTGGATTTTCTAAAAAAAGGCCACTATCTATCTAATTTATATGCATTTTTAATTAAAATGCCTCTAAACAACCTATTATAGAGTTTCTAAAAATGACTAAACATTAAAGGTATTTATATATTTAATTAGTGGCAATCTAAAATTTCCAAACTAAAACTGGAACTAGTTAATTGATAATAATTAGCAATTTTACTTTCCGCTTTCCGTTCATGCTCCCACACTAATCGAGATTGATCTCTCCACAAATATTTCTCCCTATGATTCTTCACTCACGTGAGACGAGTGCACTGAGGATCTAGAGTCAGTTGGGTCATCGCCCTAACTGGTATCGTGGAGGATCGCGCAAAGGGTTTTGGCTGGGAAGACTACTGGCAGCGGTTGGAGGGAGCCCCAAGTATGGTGATGACAGCCATTGTCTAGAAGAATTCAACCGGCCAAAGTGCCACATTACCGTGGCCTCAAACTATTCTAAACTTGCATGCTCTTTCAATTTCATTGACAATTTCTCTAAACATCACAGTGCGAAGAGGAAATGACTCGGGAAATCCAAATCATTAATATTGGCCTTTTTTTACATTTCGTAAGATTATTGATTGTTCAATCTTTCTTTCTGTGATTTGATTGGCACATACGAGGGCAAGGTTACTATTGGAATGCATGGCTGACATGAAGAAGAACCTGATCAACTGCGGTGTCAACCTGCTGGTTCGGTAAGGCAGGCATGAAGATTTGCAGCCAGAGTTAGCTAAAGCATGTGGTTCCCACACTCTTACTCATTGATTATTTCCACCTTCTCCTTAGTTAGCTTCACTTATTTCTTATTTTCCCTATCCTAATCATAGACATTTAACACCATGTGGTAATCTTCCTAGAACATAGTTAGTAGTAAAAATCTATCAGACCAACTATAGGTAGATGTTTCTCTCCTTAAAACTAATGATAGAACATGTTTTCTTTTTAGCTTAAGGTAGCATTTTCACCTTCAGTGAAAACACTACAATCTAATGCCTTTTAGAATGATCATGGCTAAATTACAATTGCTTTTGTTCAACATTGTGATAATATTTCTTCATTTATTTGGTATAGTCTAGAGTAGGAAAATAAACTTTATTATATTGTCTAGAACGGACTAGAGAATGAGATGTCATCTGCTATAGAGATTTGATGTGGACCTTTTCTTAGTGGAATTTAGAAAACCTCTTCCTATTATGCCAATTAGAAACCTCACATAAATGAAATGAGTGGTGAAAAACTAATCCTAGACTAAGCAAAATCGAGAACATAACTAATACACCTCTTATTGCTGACATAAATATAGAAGACTCCTAGCAGAGCATAAATGTCTCCACAGAAGGAAGACAAACTTAGAAAACAAACCACCATCTATTCTTTTTGGCAACAGTGACCTAGAAAGTACATGTTCAAAGTTCTATTTGGACAACGAAATATATTTAAGGTGTTAGTCTATACCAAATGCTAGTGGATTTAGCTCATAACAAAATGCATATTATAGGCTTGCGAGATGTAGTAAGAGGTTCATATTTAGTCCATTAATTCTTTTATGTTGATCCTTCTATAATTTTATTTCTGTCAGCTAAGAGGACAATCTATAGATTTATCTTTATATGAAAATTGTTAATTTATATAACTAAAAATTAGATAGATAAAAGTTTCAAAGACGGGGAACTTAGTTGTTTAGATGTTATAATGATATTATGCTGGTAATTTAAGATAATATTTTAGTGCTCTGAGATCTATGTTCTAGTGCTCTGTTCATATTTTATAATTCTGTTATGTCTATCTTGTATAAAATTATAATAACAATCTCATCATCCTATAGCATCAAAAGAATCACTCACACAGTTTGTTTATTGGCACAGATACTAAAAGAATCAATAACTACAAAACAACAGAGAAAAAAATCTTGCAGAAGGTTGTCATCACAATCATCAAATAGGTAGGCATCTTGAGGTTGTACCAAAGAGATTCAACCAAACCCCCATTAAAAGAAAACCAAAATCCCTTCTTAGAGTTATCCTCTTATTGGTGTAAGTACAAATATGAAACAAAGCCTCTAATAAGAAATGAGATCGAGGATGAGAAGATGAGTTTCATCATCTTAGTTCCTACATTTGATCATTGTACACCTCATAATGTTTGGCATCAGCACAAATCAGTTTAGAATATTGACTCTTTAGTTTTTTCATTATATGATCATAGTTTCTTTGTTTAAAATTATATGGTTCACATTATTCATTTAACTTTGAACAATTCCATATAGAGAGAAGAACATTGATTTTGTCGAGTGTAGAGAGTGGTGTGCAACTGCCTAGTCTTAACCAGGAACACTATTAGAAATTTTGATAGAAAACATTTATTTTGTTGCACAGTGTTGAGGAGGAATTAGGTTTTCTTCTGGTTAACTTGATTGGCAACCTAGACTTTTCCCTTATACTTATTGGAAGTATTTTCCTTCTATCATAGAGAACATATGGTGGCCTTGGTTGACGTGGTGGTCCTAGATCCTCATTTTCTCAGTACAAAGCTAAATTTCAAATGGAACCAACACTGGATTAACATTTTATAATTTTGTTGCGGTTGGTGAAGCCAAGAAATATTTTCTAGAATTGGTGGAGTTACTTGAGAAACTAAAAAGGTTTACTGCAGTAGGTCCCATATGACATATTTTTTTATATCGCAACATTTTTTATCAAGTGATTTCACAATTTTTATTTTCCATTTTGATGAAGTGATGAATGAAAGTAGGAATTTATTTTGGAGTGACAAAGGAATACATGGATCTGCAGTTTATCAAATGAAATTGTACCCCTTGCTTTGTACTTTCTAATTATCTATATTTTTGGGAACATTATCCAGGTTTCATTTCTTTTTTTGGCTTCACTGATCTGTAGGTGGTTTCTAAATGGTTCTTACATCCAAATATTTTGACAAATATAGTTATATAATTCTATGGGATGAGGACTTCAAATGTAACTAACATGGAGCTGAGTATTTGTGATACAGAGGGGCCTCTCCAAATTCTACCACAGTCAATTGCAATTAGCAAGAACATATTTAAGTTTTGAAAGATTGGAAGATAACTATTTTCAAAGAGGACATTACATCATGTAGAAAGATTAAAGAACTACCATACTCAATTGTAAAAGTATCACATAATTCGATTAATGTTTGAGTTGGTTTACTTGTCCCACTCTTATTTTTGCTCATGTTCTATTGTATAGTGTAAATGGTTGAAATGTACACTCTTAGATCCATGTGAATCCTTTTGCAATATCTGATAAGTCTTGAAGAAGAAGAATAATGCCTTGCAGGTTCCATCTGCATATGCTTCTTATACTCTTTCTGAGAGGCCTGGATCTTGACTATCTAGTAATACAGTTTTGCATTCATTTGATAAATTTCATTTCATCGATGTCTTGTCTATTCTCCAACCTATTACTAACAAAATGTATTTCTAGATATTGTCTAGGGATCTAAAATGATTATTAGCCAAATTTCTACCATCCCAAATGAGAAAATAATTGTCACTTCTATTATTATCTAGGATAAGTTGTATTTCTTCTTCTCTTGTTTCATACAACTGATTAGTTCAGTTCTATAGGAAGCTCAATTTGATTGCAAAAAGCTAAACGAATGGATTTTTTATGTTGTAGGAAGCTCAATTTTCTTCTGTGTAATTTTCAGCATCTAAGGGCATGGTGATGGTGTACTATAAGCCAGCATCATATCTGCACTGATACATATGATTCAGCAGCAATGCAGCAAGTAACTATGTATCTCTTTTTCTGTCATTTCTATTACGCATACACTTGTGTCTTTTCATGTCTAAGAAATATCTCATCTTGTTCAACTTAGGGTTCTAACTTAAACCACATGATTATGTTGGTACATAGTTCTTTAGTTACTGATCACTGAAAGTGCATGGTTGTTCTCTATACAATTTCTTCAATTGGGAACTTTATCATCTTCAACATAGTTGACAAATTTGAAAGTAGGCCACTCTTGAGGGTGCAGGGACCCTGCGGATTTCTTCAAAATTTGTTTCATACACAAAACCCGTACTAGGGTGGGTCTTCTAGGTGCAAGTTTTTTTATACAATGGAGGTGAGGTTTTTATTGGTTAGGATGCTCTTTGTGAAGTCCAACCAACTCATTGTATATTGACTACATAATACACTCACCTTGGTTGTTGGTAGCCACCAGACAAACCCTTATTGTTGAATACTTGAATATAGTCAGCCTCATGCATGCTTGGTGAAGCTAAGCATCATTGTAATATGACCGATTTTGAGAAACTCAGTTGTAAGCCTATATTTTTCAAATTGAACTGCAGATACCCTACATATTGGGGAATACACCCATGTTCATTGTGTTGAGTTCTGACATCCATATTACATGTGTTGTTATAGCAGGCTGTATGATCACTGGTTGGAGAAGGTGAGATGAATAGTAGAAGATATGTGATTCTAGTTCCCCTACTCTTTTAGTTCTCTTCCTTTTCCACCTGCCTTCTTCCCTACTTCCTGATCCATTCCTTCTTCATGTCGAGCCACCTTCTCTACTTGCATCTAGAGACTCAGTAGCATGTGACTAGATCCTAGAGGACCAATAATAATGTGATTTTTCTTTGTAATATCTTCATTGTGAATTTCCCAAGCAGTCAGACAGTATATGAGCAATTAGACGTTGTTTGTATCATCAAGTTTATTTAGGATCAATTTAAAATAGGTGTCCAGAGAGCTCTTGATATATATTGTATGATCTGGCTATATTTTCTTCATTTTGAATCTGAACGGACAAGGTACTATAAAAAGAGTGTGTTAATTTGTTTTAGATGACATGTACAGATCAGGCAGAATGCATCCCTACTGCTATGTCATGCATAGAGTCATTCTTTAGTAGGAAAGTGGTTGGAACAAACCATCCAAAGGAAGTGCTGCCATTTAGGAGAAGAAATACTCCATATGGTATCCCACACCCGCGAGCTATAAGAACTAAGCCCCAACCAATCTAAAACATATCTATTAGCCCTCAACCAATAAGAAATATGGACCTTAGGAGATCTGTTTTGCTTTATTACTTTGTTTTATTATGTTTGAATGCACTATGATCCCATGTGATGTATGTAAAACTTATAAAGTTTGTGAGAGGCATTACAAGTATAATAATCTATCTAATTTGTATTCTCAAACTACAGTCTAATATGAATTTGACCTAAGAAAAACCTTATCTTTTATTTCTAATCAGCATCCACAACTAACATAGACGATCCTCTCTCCACAAGAGTATTACAGCAATGCAAGGGCAAGGAATGGATTGATTATTCATGACTTGAAGGATAAATAGATGATTTTGATTTTCTAATGAGTGGTTGTGGTGTTTGTATGGTTGTAGGAAATGTAGTTAGTTTGATAAGGGATGTACATTCTTACTCATTAGATAAAATTGCCATGATTAATATGATGATTGATTGTAAGTATTACAATCTCTTTTTACTATGCATTGTCGTATATTAACTTCCAAAGCTACAAAATACCATAAATGCAACACGGTGTCTGAACTACTTGGTGTTACATTGCTTGATATATATGGGCATGATATTTGTGTAAATGATAAAGTTGTAATGAATATGAAGTGTTAATTGTTGAGCTTTAAATGATTAATTTCTTTTCTGAAAATGAATCTCCAAGATCCTAGATTAAGTAACTTAAGATTATGGTTTAATTCTTCTTGGTTTTTTTTGCAGGGAAAAATAGATGGAATCAAATAATTTTGTTTATTATCATCCACGGGTTGTTGTTCCTCTATTTATGGAAGCATACTAAATCATCTAGACTTCAACTGCTATTCCCATGACCAGGTAAGCCAACATCCATGTTTTCTAGATGGTCCTTCAAGCTTTTGAGCTTGGCATCTTGCTCTTGTATCTATTTATCCACATTATAAACCCATGACCAAGCTAGATTTTTCTTCAAAATCAAACTTGTTGAGAAATTTCTTTTATTTGTTCCATGTTTTTTATCTTCTCTTGCCATTCTCCAATTTCCTTCTGGATATGCATTAGTGGAAATTCCAGTTCATAAATACATGCACTTCTAAAATTCCATATCATATTGAACAGTTTGAAACAACTCATACACTTGCTGAGAATAATGACTTTGAAGAAAATTGTAAGGTCAACAAGTCAGCAGAGTTGACCCAAGCTAATTAGGTAACACTCGGTATATTTACCTGTATGGCAAACTAAATGCCTTAAGTTTAGCCTTGTCATTTCTCGGTTGTAGAAATTCCATACTGTTATCTTGGAACATAACCACTCATGGACTTTCAACATCATATGTCAAAATTCATACAAAAACAGCTCCTAGCTCTAAAAGCAAAGAATTAGAAAATCATTATTGGACCACCATCTACATGTCTAGTTATCAAGATGACATAACAAGCTAATTGACTTTCATACACAAATATTGACTCTAGACTAAGCAGTAAAAGTAAACATAAATTATTACACTGGATCATTTGGTAATACATTGCTTAGAAATCACAATCAGTGATAAGGAAAGTTCCCATAGTTTATTTACAATAATGTATTCCTTTAATTTATATAAAACATGTACATTTCCAGCAATATATAGTGACACTACAGATAATTTTTCCAAACCAACACCAGATAATCTAAACGCTAGTAGTAGTCAAGGTTTTAAAGTGTCATATTAAGGCATGTTAGTCTGGGTGAGGTGAGTCTTAAAACTCAAAATTGTATCGAGTATATATATAGATATGGATTTCCTTCTACTTACATTTTTTTGTACATAATTGTTTGTAAGAAACTATATATATATATATATATATATATACATATCAGTTCTCAATTTGAATTATGATTTGATTCCCATCTACACAACCATCTCATGAGTTTTATTTCCATCACGATGCCTCTTAGTGAAATTTGGTGTGTCTAGAATTGGAGTTGTTCTACTGGAATTGTTTTATGACAGATTGGCTCTTGGCAAGTAAAAATCAAGTGTAGAACATACACTACTTCAATGGGAAAAGCTTATCTAGGTGGGCAGATGAAATAGGATAAGAATAATAGATTCAAGATTGGAAGGTCAGTACCCAAAGAAGAGAGCTCAAGATGTTGCAATTATTTCTTTGTTTATGGTAAACTTGGACCGTTTATGCCAGAAGTGTTGGTTGGACTGGAAAGCATTCAAGGTTCCAGTGAAATAGGTAAGCAATCCAATGATAAGTCAAGGATCATATTCACATTGGAAAACCGAGTAACATGAAAAACCATCTCAGTTGAGGATACCCTGTTAAAACATCAAATTGTTACTATTATTATGGTAACCTCTTTACCTCTCTCATTACTACATTCCTTCCACAACAATTACAATGACCAATAGTATTTTGTATATTTGGCATCTTTTTTTAATTCAAATTTCTTTTGGTCATACCTTGTTTTGGATAGGCTAGTTCATTATGTTGAGTGGATTAAATTATTTCTCTGTTCTCATGGCACATGTTGCCTGAATTGGGAATTCATGGTGGAAATGAATGGAATTATCTTCTAAAAGTATTAGGATTAGTTTTTAGGCACTCTCTGATTCACTTCTTATAGATGGAAATAATCATACTTCTTCTAGTTACTTGAGCAAAAATGTCCAAATATCATCATGATTTTTTCTTCTAGCCATGAGATTCTTGGCATCCTAATCTTTATTTTCGTAAAGAAGAGGGGTTCTTTTTTCCATATCACTAGCTTCTACAACTATTGTTGACTCATCCACTTCAACATCCAAATTACCAAGTGTTCTTGTCACAACTTATAAGTCGGTTGTTCTCCATCAATTCCTCAGTTGTTCTGATATATTGTTTTCTAGATTCATACTAGTTCCAGCAGCGCCACTTCTTTCTTAAGATACATCAATATTTATAAAAAAAAATTCCAAAAGAGTCAAAACTGTCAGAAAGTGGACCACATTGCTTACTAGTAGTGACTTCACTGGCATGTCACAAGCCACCAGATATTTGTGTTGTAAATACACCCTGATAAGAAATGGCTTCATGTCATGCTGAGATTGTTGTTCTAAGGTTTACCTCTTCCAAAGGAAATATCAATTATTGTCTGAACACGGAGATATGGATGGGCACCATTTTAGGTAACCTAATTGTCACATGAAGAGCATTTTCTACAAGAGTGGTTGTCTCTGCTAGTTTTGATGAAGAAAATTACCATTTTAGGTAACCTTCTTTTTTGGATGGAAGCAAAGTCTGATTGTTTTGATTTGCCTCTCTGTTTCCTGTTCTTCTACTCATTCTTTTTCCTGTTCTTCACATAGATGGTAGCAATTGAACGGTGGTAGTAGGGTGTAATAGGTGATTGAGGATCTCTAGTTAGTAGTAGGGTGTAATAGGAGATTAGGGAACTAATATCAACACTAGATAAGGAATAATGGTAGGAGCTAGGAATTTTTCCTCTGATTAAACTTAGGTGGAAATTAGGGGGATGCATTGCATAGGTATATCATATGAATAGCTACTAACACTACATTTGAATGGTACGTTGACTACTACATTTCTAACCTGAGTTGTGTTCAGTTTTCAACATGTAACTCTCTAGTTGTATTTGTGGTCTCCTTTAACCTGGTCTCATCTAGCTATTATATGTAGGTTCCTTATATGTTTAAGCCCTTATAATGGTCTAGCTGTATTCATGGTCTGTGCTATTCTCTGAATAGGGTGATTAATGCTCCTTCAACCTGGTCTCATCTAGCTATTATATGCAGATTCCTTGAAGCGGCAAGTCCATCTCAGAATGGGCACCCTTGATGGGTATGGATAGTATAGAACAAGTAACTCATCTAATGAGCTGGTAGTTTATTTGTGGGAAAACTAGAATTTTGATATATGTGGTTGTCCTCAGCTTTAAAACTCTATTTTAGTGATGTAAGATTTATGTGAGCTCCATCAAGTCAACACAAGTGACCCTTTGGTAGTTAGGAATTTATACATGTACATTTTTTGTTCCACTACCATAAATGTGTTATGAGGTTTCAGTATTATAATTTAAATAGTAAGCATGTTCAATGATTACTAGTTTGTATAGGGATAACTACATTCATCACATTGTTTTTTGGTCAATTTGATTCAACCATTTGACCCCATTTCTATGCATCACCTTAACGTCACTTTTATACACTCTAATAGGTACACTAATACCCTAGGTATCCAGATGGATGTGATTATAGGTATCCAGATGGTCCGCCACTCCTTGTATTCTCCTTGTTTCTCAAGCTTGCAGCTATCGTGCTACTCAAGCCAGTACCCTACTACCTATCATTTGTTCGTCTAGGAAGGTATTCCTTCATAGTATCATTTAAGCATTGAGTCACAAATGGAGCCTTGAGCAAGTTATTCTATATCCAAGTATGCTATTGTAGAGGTTTAAACCTTTATGTAAGGAGGCTTCATAGCCTCACATCTAGCTTTCCTAGCATCCATTCTGAGGTGAACTGGATATATAACAGCCAATTGTTGGGTTCCATGTCATATTTGAGAAGCTTTGACAGGTTATCTGTAATGACTGTATCAAGAAGTTGGTTGTGGATGTTGTTGTAGACATCTTCTGATCTCATAGGCATAAGAAGGAAGGGGATTTCTTGGCACTTCAACATGAAGCGGACAACTTGGGCCACTTTTACATGCATGGGTGAACCTTATTGATCTTGCTTAAGAAAAACCTTCAAGTGAACCTAGTACTTCTTTATGTGTAGTCGGTCCAAAGAATGGTCTGAACAGATAAAAAAGGGAAAAACATCATGAAACCATGCATCTATTCCAACGGGAACATGCCATAGACAAATAAAACACTTCCAGGTTGGTTGTCAGTTCTCACAGGTACCACCACTATTTACATGAATAAGGGAGTGGTAAAAGAAATACATTTTTTGCTTCTACAAACACATGTTAGGTTGTAAGAAACCACATTAGGTCAAATTTAGACTGAAAGTAGGAAGAAACTAATAGGGCATAGAATTCTAAATTGTATAGTAGGAAGAAAATAATAGGACTGTTCAATCCATAACATTTGGGTGACGATTGAGCCTCCCATCACAATTAACAATATAACTTGCAACCACTTTCCAAAGAGGGTACAATGATCAAATGTAGGAACTGATATGAGGAAACTCATCTTCTTAGCCATGATCTCATTTCTTATTAGAGGCTTTGTTTCATATTAGAGTTATCCTCTTATTGGTGTAAGTACATTTTCATATTTTTATCCACTATTTTCTGGACCATTATGCACGGGTGACAGTGGACTCCAGTCATTTCCTGCCTTGCTGCGTCAGTTAATTAACCTTGGTCATTGTTTGGAAATACATTTTCTTGATTGTTGGCTACTGCAGGTTCTTCAAGCAATTGCTCCATATTCTCGGTCTAACAGATGGATTCCCACTCTAGTGACTTGTGTATGCATTTTTTATCAAGCAACATGTTTAACTACATGTCCCAAGTTGACTATTTTTGGTAACTACTCACCTTCATGTAGTTTTTGGTTTTCCTCTTCCCTTATACATCATTTGACCTCAAACATGAAATTGTTCCTTACTATTTTTTTGTCAGTAAATACTTGATATCTTTGTTCATTTTGAAATATTAATATTATTTTATGGATAAAGGCACATGTAGCTAACTAAATAGAAGAATAGCATGGTCCTTGTACTCACTATTTGACCTTAGAATGAGGCTTTTTGCCTAACATCAACTATGTACACTGCCATTTGCATGCAGGCCTTTGTTCATTGGTGCACCATGCTACAACAACCACACAAGTAGATAAATGAGGCAACTGATGAAACACAAGCATGAACAATAGGTAATTGGTACCTGACTTAAGCTTTCTTATTCCTAGTTCCTTAAGATTTTGTAACTTTCCAAGCTTTATGGTTCCTTACCAATTTTGAAGAAAAGAGAAACCATATTAAATGATGAGTATCAAATATTGTCCACAAATACAACACCTTACTAAATATTGGGTGCATCTCTAATAGGCAACAAATCATTTTTTTCTTCATTCAGAGATGGTTACACCATCCTCAGTAAGTAATTGATTGAGCAACTCCCAATCCCACCCATCCTCATGTTTCCTAAAATCCTCCACTTTGATGTCTACTGTAATGGCTTTGGAGCTCCAGACATGCCATCTCAATGGCTGGTCACACAAACATGAATCGATCTTTGTCAAATGAGTTACAAATTATATGCATTTTCTTTGGACTATTAATGGAAACCACTCCTCTCCAATTTAACTAGGAACAATGTTTGTTGCTGCAATATTTAAAATATTGGTTTGAAGTTGAATGATGGGTACATGAATTCTTTCTTGAATACCAATTGAACAATTCATTGACATTATATATTGTATTTTTTTAGAGAAGGATTGTGTCATGCACCAGGACTAAATCAGGTTTCTGGAACCCTCTTTAGGATATATGGGCATGCATATGCTTTGGGATCGGAAGTGTTTGGAGGTAGTGAAGGATGTTTATTATCTATTATATCTCTTTCTTTCCTTTGCTTCTCTTCATTCTTTTTCCTTTTCTTCACATGGCTAACAGCAATTGAGAGTAGTAGCAGGGTGTAGCTGGGTTGTAGCAAGCGATTAGGGGACTGAAGGTGGGACCTTAAGTATATGAATGAAGAATCAAAATTATTTCTACAGTGTAACCATGTTGATATTAGGATGGGCCTTCTAGGTGCATGTATCATTGTATATAGGAGAGGTGATGTCCACTTTTGCATGGCATCTAGAAGAACATAGTCTGACATTACCACTCATATCATGTCCTTGAGTTAATAATTCATATGAGCATTGGTACTTCTCAACTTGGATCAAGACTTTAGTAATTGTATGCTTTTATTTTCTGTTCCTAATACCTAGAAGCTCTTGCAATCTATTTTATTGTTCCTAACATCAACAAGACAAATGTAATACCCTCCTACTTAGACTTGAGGCTATTAAAGACAACTGTCCTAACATAGATTTTTTGTCAACCTGGTAGGACTATACATCTCCTTCTAAGATGAGCCCATTTTAAACAATCATTTTCATTATTATCATAGGCTTATGCCAAAGTTGGTAGTACACACAACCAAATATCTTATATGATTGTCCTATGTGAAGTAATCCTTGTAGTTATTTGATTAGTTGTTCTCAAGTTTCTATCCTTTCATGTTAATTTGGTCTATCGTTCATCTACCTGTAGTATGCAACTAAATGTTGCCATCCATGCCAAGTAACTTATACAACTGAAGCTTCATAGGACTGATATGATCCCATCATTCGTTCTGGATGTATAAGTTTGTGATGATGTCATGAATGGAGCCCAGATTCTAACACACCTTCCTACATTTGATATCGGGAGAGAAAGGGAATAGGTATGAGACATTCAAGAGTAACTTAAGGTACCATTTAAAACATGTTACAGTAGTTCATGGGAGATGAAGAACAAGAATGGTGGTGAAGATGACTGGTTCTAGTATATCATACAAGGGGTCTTCTCCCTAGAAACATTAGAGTAAAAGCACCCACTGACCCTATAAAATAAGGGGTCTCCTCCCTACAAGTTCCCTACTTCTCCAATAAGGGATCTGAAAACTCCCTAAACACAACTTGACGTTGGGCATATGAGTAGAAGGTTAGAAAGCAGGGGGGTGTATATATATTGTAGGTGGTGTGTGACCTTTAATCTAAGCAGGGGAAGGGGCATGAATGGAGTTGAAGGGGATCAAAGGTGATCTTGAAGTGGTTTTTTTAAAAAGAACTATGATTACTAGGACAAACTGCTAGGTTCAGTTTCAGACTGTGATTTGTTAGGAAAAATGCTAACTTATGTTTCAGACTGTGATTTGTTAGGACAAACTGCTAGGTTCTGTGATTTATTCGTACATTGTGCTCCCTATACGTATGTTTGAAGGAAAGCTCCACAAGAACGCTTACAATCTTATGTATATCAGTAATAGTGTCCATGATAGGGCTAGATCTCCTATGTTTGTTTTTGACATCTTATACAACAACATCAACACCCCACAAGAACGCTTATAATCTTATGTATATCAGTAATAGTGTCCATGATAGGGCTAGATCTCCAATGTTTGTTTTTGACATCTTATACAACAACATCAACACCCGATTCATCTTCCTATTGTCAACACCCTACCTTGAGGTTGTTTGGAGGCTGAATATGACATCTCTAATGTTTGTTTCAGCTGCAATTACAAAAAATAGTCTATTTGTAGAAAGTGAATTTTCTTCTTTGGCAAATAGCTAGTTTACTTTTTGTTTTATATTTTTTTAGTCTGCATAAACTTTGGGGTAGCACGTTGGAATTCTTTTGGTTCCTCCCCTTTAGATATTTAGTTTTTAGCTCTTGATGGGGTAGTCACACTGTTATTTCAGAATCTATAAGTTCAAGTTTAGAGAAAGATTCTTTGTCAATAGGCTTCTTGAGGAGGGTCCCCTCAAGGAGGTAATGATTAATTCTAAATATTTATTTCTTATCAATGTTGAATCTTTGGATGAACTATGATAATAAACATGCATATCCCCTTCCATTGGCCCTGTTATAGATATAAAATCTGTCAAGTTCTATCTGGCGACTCCATGAACATAGTAACATGTTGGCATATTGTAGTAGTTGATAAAGATAAAGGAAGTGCTTCACATTAACTTTACCTTGTTATAATGATATATGTATACAACAACTTAGATTCAATAACAACAACATATTCATACCACAGTTAGTCAGGTTAATTTAGAAGACACAAGGAATTGGGCCAATTAATTTAGAAGACACAAGGAAATAGCTTTCAAATTTCCTCTATGGATCTTTTCTAACTTTGATTTTCTATTTGAGTTTAGAAGAGATGATATAATTGTTGATATTTATCCTTTACTCTATCTTGGCAGGTTGTCTCTAAATCAATTGTAGTGATCCACTATTATCTTTTGATTATGGCATACTCTCGAAAAATTGTAGTGTTTTAATCAACTTCTTTTTTATAATTTCGGCAGGGTGACTGGTTACAGAGAAGATGTGCAACAACAACTTTACATTTTCTTCTATGCATGGTGATATGCCTCATAAGGAATGAGATGCTATCATGTCAAAATTCAAGTCTAGTTCTACGTGTGTTCTGATCACCACTGATGTTTGGGCTCGTGGTATTGATGTCCAGCAGGCGAGTCTTTTTGAAGACAAATCAGTACCTCCACACAGACCATATTGGATTTGTTATTATCTCCAATATTATACTTCCTACTTTGAAGGGGCTTGGTCAATGTTTTGATAAGGTTTTTTTCATCATATTTAAAGGAGATCTGAAGTCGACATGTAGAAAAGTAGATAGTCATATCAGGGAAGAGATTGATTCAATGATGTAGAAGTTATTGTACTAAATAGAAAAATGTTGTATGAAAGTATATCAATGGTGTTGTATTCAATATAAGGGGCAAGGTAAAATGTCCTCCCCATGTAATTGTCATTTTATTATAAATAAAAAATATTCATACTTTTTGGAAAATTGAGTTCGGTTGCAATTGGCATTCAATTAGAAAACCTGATAATGAACTGAAAATTGAATGACTAAAAGCCATAAAAATGTAGTAATACAGAACTAGTATGTCATTAGTGGCTTTTTTTATATGCCATTACACTCAGAAAGAATCATTTCATACACCAACATAATACAAAATAGTGGCATTTGTATAAAAGCCAATTGATGGATAGTGGCATTTTTATAAATGCCAAATGATGTTTTAGTGGCCTTTATTTGGCATTTATTGAAAGACACTAAAGCCAAACGTTTAGTGGCGTTTACAACTTACACCACTATCTTTCTAGTGGAATTGGTACTAGAGGCATTTTTTTAAGTGTCAACAAATGCCACTAAACATGTTTAGTGGCATTTATTTTTTTCAATGGCATTTTTAAAAGGCCACTTATGTGAATGTTTGTTGTAATGAGAAAGGGGGAGAGAGAGACATCTAGATGCAACGTTGTACTGGATGGTGGTGGAGCCCTATACCCAATAAGAAGATGGGTGTGTATGTATGATGGAGGCTATTGAAGCTTCCATAGGTTAGGGTACGGTAGTTGCCCATCGTCGGGGTCGAGCGCAAGGCAGCATGAGCAAACGCAGGTTGAAAAAAGGAACCTCGAGCCATCCGTGGTTGAAGGATAAAGGAGAGTGGATGTTGTGATGTGCCATATGGTGGAGGAGGGAAGAATGATGGCAAACAACAGTCTGGACCATTCACTACTACAGAAATGGCTTATAACAACACATATAGTGGCGTCGATTGTATCCCAAAAATAGATGCCTAAAACCTACAACGTCGGCTGAAAGCACAAACTGACATCTATATGTGAAGACTGGCCTGACACGGGTATCGCTTTTTATTTAGCGTCGGTTGCTCAATAAGAAACTGAAGCCTAAAATCACCCGCCAAATCTAATTTTTTCAGTGCAAAAAATTACCTCCAAAATTTCACATACGGCGTCGGTTGTTTACTAAACAACCGATGACTAAAGGTTTTTCGTGAGACAAAAATCGGGCCCATTATTGCCATCGATTTTCTTGCAACAACCGACGTCGATGTGTTTTCATGCGCTGTCCCCATGAAAATTTTTGCCCCCCTTTGGCGTCAGTTTTTTACGGCAATCGATGACTATGGACCTAATTCAAGAACATTTTTTTGTCGATATATGTAGATAGACGTCAGTTTTTCTAGTTGAAACTGACGACTATCATTGAACATAGGTTTCGGTTTTTTTGTGGTGACCGACACCTTTTATTTTAAACATCAGTTGTTTTTAATAACCGACATCTATTGTTAACTTAATAGTACATGCGTGAACCAGACTATTCCCCTTTCTCTGTTTCATTCCTGATTAAGTAGGTCTGGCGATTTCACTGCTCGCCGCAGTCGCTGCTCACCTAGTACTCTGCCACCGCTGCTCGTCGTTTCCATGCTTTCCGCTCACCTGCCACCTACTGCTTCGGCCGCCTTCTCACCTACTGTGTGCCTGCTTGCTCGCCTGTCGCAACGTCACCGCCGCAACCCCTGCCGCCGCTACCGCCACTTGACAGGTACCCTTCTTCCTCCTCTTCTTCATCCTATCTTTGCATTCCATGGTGAGCAAGTTTTGTGGTCTTCATGATCACGAGTCAACTCAAGATTGGGCTTGTTTGGTCTGCCAGGAACCTGCGAAGGTGATGAATCTATTTTCCATCTCTGGTTTACCAATCTCAAGATTGGGCTTTTTTGATCTTATAATATTCATAGATTATTCATCTGATGTTAGAAAAATACATATAAATAGTTATTGGAAAGGATTTTAAAATTGGAACCTGGTTTTCTAGCTTTCAAACTCTAATTCCATCATATCTTGCCATCTTTTCCTAAAACACCCAAATTAGGGTTTAAAAAGGTACTTAAGATGATAATAAATGTAAATTGTGCTAATTTTATGAATAGGTGAGGTCATATAACTAAGTTAGGATCTCCTTTGCTCCAGGTAAGCATGTCATACCACTATGCATATTTACTTTGGATGAATTTCATGTTATGTATGATTTAAGACTATGCTTTAAATTTCAAGTTAATGAATGAAATCAAGATAACGATGATGCCTCTGATTATATTATTTCATGTTGTTTGTTGTATTAATTAATTCCTATTCTTATAACTGATTCTTATTAGTTTAATGATATGATCATGTAATGATCTAGACACTAAAGAAAGAATCATCTAAAATAATGTTAAGGACATGTTTCTGTTGTGACATGTTGAGTTTTTTGCTATGTTATACCCACCACGATTTTTATCATAAAATAATAAATTGATTAATTTAGGAAGCATTGATATGTTGTTATGGTTGTCCACAAGTGTTTTTATAAGAAAATTATGTGTTGAATGGGGTTGTGAATAAGGGATTGGTGTTATGTTATGTTGGCCTAGAAACCCATCCAAGATTTACTCATTAGGAGTAAATCTTGGATAGTTCCCAGTTTGGGACTGTTCTTGAACACTTAATCTCACTTAGGATGTAAGTGTATAATGTGTATTGGGTTTTCAAGAAAATTTCAGTAGCATTTCCCCATTTGTTCTCTAAGTAAATATGTACTTGGAGAACATCGGGGAAATGTTGTCGAAATTTTCTTAAAAACCCAATAAATATTATACACTTACTAGTGAGATTAGGTGTTCAACAATGGGATAGGTGGTACACATTTATTATATATAAGACCTTAAACTCTAAACTTTTAACCATAAATCCTAAACTTTTAACTCTAGACCCTAATCTTTTAACCCTAATCTTGTTCTAATATATACTTGTTTTCTCTTTGATCATAGAATGGATAGATCATTGATGTCCATTCCAAATTGTTGCACCCCAGAGTTTATTTCTGGTCTTGATCAGTTTATTAGATTTTCCAAGGAACATAGGAAACAACCTGGAGATAGGTTCTGTTGTCCATGTAGGCATTGCGGTAACAACTTGAAAGTCAGCACTGGTGACGAAATCAAAAGTCATGTCATGTGCAACAGGATTGTACAAGGCTATACAGAATGGCACTGGCATGGACAGATTTCAAACCTAAAATCAGTGGATGTTGATAGCAGTGCTTGTGTGGAAGAAGTAATTGCCTCCGATGATGTAGATGTGAACGAACCAGTTCCAGTAGACATCGTTGTTGTGATGTTGGATAGTTGTGGGGTATAGCACACCGATCCACCTCTCATGTTTAGAAACATTGTGCATGATGCTGAGATACCATTATACACAGGTTGTACTAAGTTTATGAAGCTTACTGCTGTGTTGAGATTGTATAAGCTGAAAGCTAACAATAGATGGAGCGAAAAAAGCTTCACGTAATTGTTGTCTTTGTTGAAAGAAATTCTTCCTGAAGGAAACGAGCTGCCAATCTCAAGATACCAGTTAAAGAAATTGTTGTGTCCAATGGGAATGGAGGCCAAGAAGATACACGCATGCCTAAATGATTGTATATTATTTCAAAAGGACTATGTGGATTTGAAAGATTGTCCAAAATGTGGTGCATCAAGGTATAAATTGACGACTTCGGGGGAGTCCAAAATTGGTTCTCCTGCCAAGGTGATGTGTTATCTACCTATAATATCACAGTTTCAACGCTTGTTTTCCAATCCGATAGATGCGAAGAAATTGAGGTGGCATGTAGATGTTAAGAAAAATAATGATGGGATCTTATGACATGCGTCTGATTCCCCACAGTGAAAGAAGATTGATTTATTGTACCCTAAATTTCGTGAAGAAGTTGGGAATCTAAGACTTGGGCTTTGTATAGATGGGATGAATCTGTACTAGACATTGAGCAGCCAACATAGCACTTAGCCAGTTATGCTTGTTATATACAATCTTCCTCCCTGGTTGTGTATGAAAAATAAGTATGTTATGATGTCGTTGTTGATATCAGGCCCTAAACAACCTAGAAATGATATTGACGTTTATCTTGAACCTCTAATTGATGACTTAAAGAAACTCTAGGGTGAAGGTGTGATGACCTATGATGCTTCACAAAGAGAGACATTTTGCTTGCATGCTATGTTGTTTTGCATTGTTAATGACTTTCCAGCATATGGGAATTTGTTTGGATATAGTGTCAAAGGATCTAAAGCGTGTCCTATATGTGAAGATAACATTGATTCAATACGACTAAAACATGGCGGCAAGACTGTATATCTTGGTCATCGAAGGTTTCTTCCAAAATTCCATCTGTATCGTAGGTTGCACAAAGCATTCAATGGACGGAATGAGGACCAGAGTGCACCTAAACCTATACCATGGGAGGTTGTTTATGAAAGAGTAAAAGACTTTGCCAATGAATTTGGTAAGAGATCACAATGTACCATTGCCACACAGAGTGACAAATCTTTATTCAAGAAGAAGTCAATATTTTGGGATCTTCCTTATTGGAGTTCTTTGGTAGTCAGGCATTGTATCGATGCCATGCACGTTGAGAAAAATGTATGTGATGGCTTCATTGGTACTATGTTCAATATACCATGTAAGACTAAAGATGGGATAAAATCTAGATTGGACCTATGTGAAATGGGAATAAGGATAGAATTAACAGAAGTAGTTAGTAGCGATCAGAGAACATACTTACCTCCCGCTTGTTACACATTGTCTAGAAAGGCGAAGAAAGCTTTTTGTGAATGCTTGGTAAATGTTAAGGTGCCATAGGGTTACTCATCCAACATTTGTAGATTGGTACCAATGAAAGATCAGAAGTTGATAGGTCTTAAATCTCATGATTGTGACACTCTAATGCAACAAATATTGCATGTAGCAATTTGATCTATATTGCCAAAGCATGTATGATTTGCAATCACCAGACTTTATTTCTTTTTCAACAGTTTGTACAGCAAAGTTATTGACCCTGATACTCTCGATAAATTTCTTAGAGAAGTGGTTGTTACCCTATGTCAGCTTGAGATGTATTTTCCTCCTTCATTCTTTGATATCATGGTACATCTTGTTGTCCACTTGACTAGGGAAGTGAAAATGTTGGGACCAGTTTTCTTGCATTGGATGTATCCCTTTGAATGATACATGAGCATTTTTAAAGGTAATGTTTGAAACCGTTATCATCCTGAAGGGAGTATTATTGAGGGTTATGTGGCGAGAGAGGTTATGGATTTTTGCAATGACTTTCTGAGTGCTAATGATGCTCCTATTACTGACAAGAATATTGAGGAGCATTTTGGCAAAGGAATTTTGGGATCACAGATGAAAGTAATCAGCCGTGAGCAGTTGGAACAAGGTCACTTGTATATTTTACAAAACATCGATGAAGTGAGTGTTTATATCAAGGAACATACCAATTTCATCAAGAGACAATATCTTCAAGCCAATTCAATGTGGATTGCTAGAGAGCATAACAAGACATTTATTAAGTGGTTTAAAGATAAAGTCTTACATCAACTATCTCAAACACCAGATAATCTTACTGAACTATCAAATGCCTCACCTTTAAACCAAAATTGAATGTTATGTCTTATGAAGGGTTTGACATAAATGGATTCTCATATTACACAAAGCGTCAAGATGATAAGAGTGTCGTCCAAAACAGTGGGGTCACCCTTCAAGCATCTTCATTATTTTTTGCAAGTCCAAAGGATAAGAGTCCATGTGAAGCTAAAATGTCATATTATGGTGTCATTGAAGACATATGGGAGTTTGACTACGTCGATTTCAGAATTCTTCTCTTTAAATGTAATTGGGTTGATAACACCAAAGGAGTTATAGTGGATGAATTGGGTTTCACATTAGTGAACTTTGAAAAGATTGGTGAGAAGGGTGAACCATTCATATTGGCATCACAAGCAAAACAAGTATTTTATACCGATGATCATGTAAATGATAAATGGTTGGTTGTTCTTCATGGTAAAAGACAGTTCATTGAAGATCCTATAGATGAAGAACAGTACTATGATAAGTATGATGACTCCAGTTCATTCTCAGTTGGGTTGCCAACACCACCAAATATTGAAGCTAATGATGACTTGTATGTACGCGGAGATCACAATGAAGGATTGTTAATTGATAAAAGATTGCAATATTAGAGGCATGCATGTTTGTATTTTTTTATATGTTTTATTTTTCTGAATGTGAACTTTACAATGTTTTATTATCTTCTAGTTATGTCAAATGCTAAATGTTTGATTTTTTAATGACTCTTTCAGATGGCTGAGCATGAGCATGATGACCGTGATGATGATTACCGTAAGGGTGAGGATATCAATGCGACGCCTCACAATGTAAGTTTTAAAAATATATCCTATATTTCTATCTATATGTTCATTTATAGTTATATCTTGTAAGTGTGTTTTTGGTCAAATTTTAGGTTGGTGATGTACCCCCTGAAGAAATTGGGGCACTTGATGAGCAGCAAAAAAAATTGAGAAAGTGAGGGGCATCACAATGATGAACAAGTTACTACAGCAAAGGGGCAATGGACCCAAACTGGCTGTGGATTTCAATCATGCAGGAAATCCAGTTGGAGTGAACCGCAACTCATTTATTTCATATCTTGGGGTTCTTACTCGCAGCCGTTGTAGTCCTATTTTTTAATCCTGGCATAAAGTTCCTAAGGGGAAGAAAGACTTAGTATGGAAGGAACTATGCATGAGTTGTTATTATTTGCAATTCTATTTTTGTAGATTACTAATTTTTAGGATACTAGTTAATAGCAATTCTATTTTGTAGAGTATATTTGATATGGATGAAAAGTTGCATCGTAAATGTGTGATGCAACATTGTGGGAGGGTCCTAAGGAACTATAGGACAAATCTCACCCAAGATTACATACGCGATGCTGAGAAGAGGTTCTTGATTGATTTCTAATTCTAGACATTGATCACTTTTTGACTAACTCTACACTAATAATTTGTGTTTGTATTCTCTTTAAAAAATAAATTTAGGAAGAAGGCAACCATTGAGTAATGGAACTATCTACACCCCAAAGACTGGGACGAGTTTGTTACCCAAAGAAAAATGGATGAATTCAAGGTATTAAGCACCACTCCCAATTTAATTAATATACGTTCTTATGTATTCACCTATTCAAGATTAACCTTTAGTGTTATTAACCAAATCAATGTGCTTACTAACAAGGTTGTCAGTGATTCTCAAAGAGCAAGGCATGCACTAAATGTGCATGACCACACAATGGGTCCAAGAGGTTATGTAGGCGTTCGCCAAAGACTACAGGCTGAGTCTATTGCTCAGTCTACTACTACTCAGGAGTCCTCTACTACTGGTCCCGCACCTCTGCCTCGCCATTCTATGTGGATAGCTGGGAGGCAAAATAAGAAGGGAGATATAATGAAGCCCGCAACTGCTGAGTTGGCTGCAAAAATGGTAAAATTCAACTCTTAGAGCAATCGATATTGATTATTGTTATGTTTACTTACCAATTTCTGTTGATGGCAATTAGCGGGAGCTGCATGAGCAGAGGAAGAAAGGCAAGTTCATCCCTGAGGGCACAAGGGATGAATTGACAGTTTCTCTGGGTAACCCAGAGCATCCTAGATGTGTTAGGGGTGCAGGTGCTGGTGTGGGCATCAAAGCGTTCTATGGGCCATCCCAGCGCAAACCAGTCCCAAAAGTGAGACTTTCACAAGCTGAGGTAACCTATTCTTTTTTTAGAATGTTATTGTAAAAGAGAATTCAATAATCAGAAGCTAGCGTTTCTTTTATCCATGTATAGGTAGATTAGTTAATTGATAGGAGAGTCGAGGAAGCACTTGATAGGAGAGTCAATGAAGCACTTGATAAGAGACTCAATGAAGCAATTAGCAAGTGGTAGGCATCTCAGCCTGCCATTCAGACAGTACTTGTGGCGTGCCACTCTTCTCTTATTATAGTGGTGGTTGGGAGTAATCTTGTAGACCCACCACCTAGCATGTCCGTTTTAAGTATTTTTATGACATATATAGTAGCTAGCTTTTTCAAGATGATATGTTTATGTATATATGTATATAACATTCTTTACATAAATTTATAGGGGTTGAAGCCATGTCGTCTAAAGAGTCAAGAATATATCATTTCAGAGGCACAGTCTTACCCATCCCTTCCAGGGGACATGTTTCATGTGACTCCAGTACCAGCTGGTGCGGTTTGTGTGAGCCTGATACATGTACTCCCCAATTGGAGGGATCTTGCATTGCCATATGCCCACCCAGATTCTAAAATGCTTGGTGAGGCAGAAGGCGGAGTGATAATGTGGCCTAAAGTAGATGTCGTCTATACTAATATTGTATGGTAAATTTACATTATGTTAATTTGTTAGTGTGTATATATGATTCAATTGATCTGAAATCATATATACAGGTCAAAACGAAGACACCCGCTACATCTCGGCCTCCACCTCCACATCCTAAAGTACCAAGTTGGCTTCCAAGGGACCTACACGCCTCGTTAGGTCCTAATTGTAGGGGTATGGTGGTATGGATAAGCGAACATGATCCAAATTTCCCTGTAAATGTTTCTATTTCGGAGGATGTTGTAAGTCAATCATACGATAACAAGCTATTTATATAAGATATTTTGGATTTGTTTCATTATGATTGGTTAAATACATCTATGATAGAGCTATGGATATGGTGAGATCTTGTTTATACATCCATATACCTTGTTTTATATATGGTGATCTGGTTTATTATATATTAATGCATACGTAATACATGTTTTGCAGCTACTTACACACGATATGTACAGATTTTTCATTTTCCCATGTGGGATTTTTGGTTCCATCTTTGATTAGTCTTGTAGATAAAGACCCTTCTTCAGCTACTTCATACTATTTTGGTTCTTTTAAATATTTTGGCAAAAAAAGAAGACGGTGATAATATCTCCATTCAATGTCGAGTAAGTTTACTTTGCTTATAATTTGGACTTAAGAAAATTACATTTTTATTGTGGATTTTGAGTTACTAATTTTTAACTTTCTTACCTATAGTGGTAGGAATTGGGAGTTACTAGTTATTGTCCCCAAGGCGTTCACTGTCTATTATCTAGATCCTGTGGGGAATGAATTGAATACATTATATGGACACACAATGAAAAAGCCATTATTCCCGTGAGAAATATTTCATATTTATGTATCCGTTAACATTTTTTATTGCATTACTATTTAATTATACAATTTAATGTGTTACATTAACATGTAGGGCTTTAAATGAATTCAAAAGAGTTGGAGGAAAGGTCCCCAAGAAAAAGAATCAGCCACTAATTTAGGAGAATGTGAAAGTAATTTCCTGAATCCAATGTATATATTATTTATGTGAACTATACTTATTTGTATTCTTGAATATTTTGTATGTTTCAATTTATAGTGTGTTACACAAGACAACGGCTAGTCATGTGCATACTATGTGATGTGATTTATGTACCTAATCATCAAACATGCCGCAATAGAAATCGATACTATACATAAGGTATTATATATAGTCTCATTAGATAATATGAAATATATCAATCTTATTATATGTTATTAACTATATATATACGTCATTCTCTTTGCAGGTGTTTAAAACTGACTTGACTATAGGTGGAAAATTATTAGATGTACATACTCCCTATACGAGGGAAGAATTAGATGATGTAAGAGAAGAATGGGAAAAAGCCCTACAAGTAGTGGGATTTTTTAAATATAATTGGATATTGATGGTGATAATGACGATGATGAATAAAGAATGATATTTCTAAACTTTGTTCTCATAATTATTTTTCTGTGAATGTGAATGAATTTTTCTGAATTGTCATATGTGTGAATGTGAAGATGATCAATACACTAATGTTTCTACATGTGTCTGAATGTGAAAAGTGATGAAATGAATGGAACTGCAAGTTGCTAAATGTGTGTGAAAATGGAGGAAATTTGAAATGGAACTACTGGTTTCTACATGTGTGTGGTGAAAAATAATATGAATTAAATGTGCCTATACAAGTGTGTGATCATAAATCGTTGTCCATCTTGTTAATTTTGCAGGTTTGTGGCCTGTTATTGGCTGATATCAATGGATGTTGTAAACTTGCATTCTGCATCCTGATGACCAACCATACAACAGGCCTGCAAACTGATAAGGAAAAAAAAATCAGAACATAGGCGTCGGTTATTAGTAGAAAACCGACAGCAAAGATATACAGCGTTAGTTATTAGCAAAAAATTGACGTCTATGTGGCTATGGGTGTCAGTTATATATAAAAACCAACGCCGATGGTTCCCTTGTTGGCGCATTTTATTAGTGGCGGGAAGGGTTATATAGTGTCGGTTTTTGTGAAATGTCGACGTCTTTGACCTGGATATAGTGTCAGTTTTATTAAATAGCCGACGCCTATAGTGCCCTTGCTGGTGCATTTTTGGTGGCGGGAAGGGTTATGGCGTCAGTGTTAAAACTGACGCTGAAGGTTTTGACTTTTAGCGGTGCCCACTTGGGTGTCACTTTGAAACTGACACCAAAGGCCTTATATAACTGACACTAAAGGTCAGTTCTGTACTAGTGATTGATGACACCGACGTTGGTTGACGACATTGATGATGTGTTATGAGTGGCGGAGCATTTCCTCGTGCGGAGACGAGGCTATAGGAGGACACAGGAGCCAGTTAGTTTGAACTTGACAGCTTAGGTCATCCCAAGTTTTAAACTATGCCAAACTCAACAACACAGTGCTGGCTACAGCCAATGGGAAAATGCCACGTGGCCTATACTTAAGGTATGAACGAGTATTTTGCTTAATTCATAGGAATTAGTAGGATTATCCAAATATAGCCAACCGAAATGCCAAATTGATAGGAAAAACACAAGGAATCCAAATAAAATAGTTTCACAATATAATAATGCTTATAATTCTAAAATTTCCATGAATACATGTTTAGTAAGTGATGAGTACATTAAAACCCTAGATTTGTGTATTAGAATGTTGGAAACATTAAAAAGCTATTATTTGGTGTTATTATCTGATATCGTGGAAGATAATGATGATTTAACATGCCCATTATTATATTTATGAAGAATTAGAGTTCCTAATATGGATAATCATGAAAATGAAGAATTAGGGTTAAAGATCATACATTGATATGTTGTTAAGGAACATAATTGAAACGGGTGATTCATAATACAATAATATGGTGAATTTGTTAATCATGGCTACACTTAATATGAGTTAGGATTTTAAAGCATGACTCGAATGATAACTCGATAACAAGGCACCCTAAACCTTAGATTAGGACTCGAGTAGGGTTTGATCTAATTAATGAATGGTGACACTTTAGGTTTTACATACATGTAGATTAAAGTTGCTTGTTTGATTTGCTTTCTTGATTGGACAATATGCTTGAACTATATATACACAATAATCTACATGCCTCACCATCAAGGTATGTGGTTATGCCCAAAAACTAATCGACTTAACCGACTTTTGTGGCTTTCTTGGAGTTTTCTCTGGAATGAATTGCAAATAAATGCTTGTTTTTATTTATTTCCTACAATCTATAAAGTCACTATGGATATCACATTATAATGCATATAACTTGATCAAACCCCTCATACCAACTTTAGAAGTCTGAGAATAGAAAGAAAGAGAGAGCCTTAAAGATGACTTAGACCAAGCCCCAGATTGGGAAGGTCATATGAGGTCAGGCCCCAAATTGGGAAGCCCAACATGGCACCTAGCTCCACATTGAGAAGGTGACCTAACTTCCACTGTAGGGATAAGATCCTAAGAAAGGGTATCCTAGAGGTTGAGCAAAAACTTGTTCAGAAGTTATGATGAAAATGTTAATTTTATTTTTGTAACAATTATTGTTGTGAATATGATGTTACACCTAAATGCAAATATTGTGCTTCCCCCACTTACCAGTATAACTTATTATACTGACTGTGTTTTTTATTCACAGTGTTTTAGGTGCATGAAAAATGTAAAGATGCTCAAAGTCATGGTAAACCAAATGAAATGGCATGAAGGAATTAATCTATGTAAGGAGGATTAGCTAGACAGTTCTTCTCTATGTGCAGTTTAATGACTGAAATTCATGTAACTCTTTGGAAGAGCATTTTGTAAACATTATTTGAATTAATGGAAATTATTTGCTATTTTATATTGTTTAGTAAAATCTGGATCCTTGGGAAAATTTTAGGTAATAGCTCTCAACTTTAAGGCATTCCTTAATTGGGGGTTATCGAAAAGTGAGGTCATTACATTTGGTATCAGAGCGCCAAATTTTTCAAATAATATTTAATAGTTTATGATTTCAAGTAATATGTAGAAATATAAGAAACTTGTTAAGGCAAAACCTGATGGCAACGGTGCCTAGAAAGGATCATGGTTTTGGGGGCTAGCAATATTTTCCTCCGCATCATTAAGTTGGTATACGAGGACTCCCTTAGCCAATATGATATCGGCCTAGCCAGAACCTAGGGTTAGCCTGAAGTAACATCTCATCTAAGTCTTCTCACCTCTACTTTCATCCACTTATCATCCTCCTGCTTAATAAACCCTAAAATATACTTCCCTCCTCACCTCAAGTTATGGTTTTCGAGAAGTAGGATTAAGGCATCCTTCGCCAAAAAATGAACAAATAATGGTAAATAATGATAAAGTAAAAAAATCATTTCATGAGTTTTTTCTTACAAGGGTAAACCTTAGATAGAGCTAGGGTTAGCTTAGAAAACCCCTAATAGAGTCAAGGGACGTAGAATACCCTAAGGTGTTGGGGTATGGTTCCTAACCCTAACCTTATATTCTAATCTAAGCAATGGATAGAGAAAAGAAAGGAAACCCACTGAGTTGGGATACCCCAGCATACCAATGCATGCAGGTACATGGAGTAAGGTGTGTATGATACACGAGACATGATTGTACTTACATGGGTAATAAGTGGTTACATAACAAGGAAAATATGGAAGCCCTTAGTGCAACTTTAAGGATTGGTGTCCCGACCCAGGGTGAGTCAACCCAAGAATGGAGAAAAGAGCTATGAGGGAGTTAAACCCTAAGATCATGTTGTGAATAGAAAATCTAAACTCCTTTTGGTAGGTACCCTAACAGGAGGTGTGTTCCCACACAAATGTGAGTAGACATGTATCTACATGAAAGTGAGTGACACCAAGGCTAGAAAAGGGATTCATTCTAAGTCAGAGGTTTAATTCATGTTGGATTATGAGATAGACATACTAGAAAAAATAGGCGATGAGTTTAGTTCTATGTGATGAGATAATATGGTTTATGATGACCTCAGTCAGTTTTGAGAATTTGACTTAAGTTTTGAAGTTAGGACATAAGATATAAGTGTGTGCATGTTTCTTCGAATAGGATAAGATGTGAATTTGCATAAGCCTCAACCTCTTCTTCGAAGGGGGACCTCTACTGTTAGGACCAGTGATAGGGTTAACTCCTTAGAGAGTGGGACCCAGAAAGGGAAGGTTGGGAACCTAGACTCTAAGACATTAGGAATTGTGAGAAATATGTGTATGATATGTCCTAAATAGACTACCCCTGAGTGAATGAGTTGAGTTTCTATATGCATGATCCCTACAGGCTTGTCGTACCCTAGATGTCCATGGAAGGACCAAACCTTAGAGATAGAGAAAGGGTTTGCTTACATAGATGTGTATATGATATGTGTACCTATAATATAGGTAAGGGAGAGGGAGTCCTGAGATCCTGGAGAGGTCAGTAATGGTAGTATGTTGTGAGGCCTCATACTCAGGTTGGTATTCCCTTGGGTAGGACTCAAATGGTTGTTTATGTGAAAGAGAGAGTTGGGTAAGAATATATGGTGAGTAGGAATCTAAGAAGAAAATGTCATATCATATTTTGGTTGGGTACGTGCTTGAGTGGCTAGGTCATGCAGTATGGATGACCAATGCTATGAAGGTTAAACCAAGATCCCTAGACTAAGGGGGGAAGTGGTGGTATCTCATGCATACAAATTCGAGTGAGCTCATAAAGGTTGAGCATGGCACCCCTTGGGTATTGGATTAAATGAAACCTCACTTGGACTTGGATGTATGTTTGATGAGCCACTCGTACAAGTTGGTTTAGCACCACCATATATGTGTATGACATTGGTTCAACCTTGAGAGGTGATGAATGGGTATTATACAATGGAAGACTTAGACATGGTTTGATAAGTTCACTATCTACAATTTGTTAGATATATGCATGAAACATGATAATGTGAAGAAAATACTATGATAACCTAGACTTTTCTCTCTCTTCATGTGAGTGTCATGTTCTTATCCTTTTCACAAACTCCTACCTATATCCCTCAATTTCATGATTCAGTGTGTTTTGATGCTAAATTGTTTGTCTAGTGTGCATGTGTCTTGTGGTGACACTCAATTTTCTTCTGGACCTACCTTTCAAATCCTTAACATGTCACACTCTTGCAAGTTATTTTGAACCAAATCTAGTCATCAACATAATCATTAATGTATCCCAAGTTGTATAGCTTCTTGTTATCTTTCCAGTGGTGCAAAAATTGCTTTAATCGGACCATCATAGCCCAAATAGTGGTCCTTCAAAGTTTGACTCTTATCCACTTGACTTATTTGATATAATTCGTTTTTTACCCTAATTAGGCCCAAATGGGGCATGTGGTGTTGGGTTTTAGGGGAGACAGAGAAGGCATTGGAAATTAAAAAAAATCCCAAACCCGGAATAAAGGAATCGCGTCAACGTCTATACAATAGGAAAGATGGTTTGTAGAGGCGTACATTGTCCCGAGGCTTGCTCGGCAATGTTACCTCGCGGCTTGCATGGTCTTCACCTCTGGACTTGGACGGTGTCTGTGCAGCTCCTAGTCTCATCGGGACTATCGAGATTGACAGCTGTCCTCTGAGCAGCAGAAGCCTCCCGCCTCTGCAGTCGTCCACACGGACTGCCTAGAACTCCAATCTCCTTATCCCACAAGGAATCGGAAGGAGTCGCACCCTCCTTTCAGCGTACTAGTCACTGACACACTCTCTTGCAACCAGCTGCCTTTCTACAGTTGTCTTTCCCTCATTGTGCCTCCCTTATCGGGTAGTACTTGCTCGGGCTCTCTCAGTTACCAAAATCAGAGAGAACGACAACTTTGCAGAGCAAATGGTGTTCTGAATTGTACTTTGAGAAGCCCCCAATACCCCTATATATAGGAGGGTCATGCGATAGGGTTCTCTACTCCGGGCAATGCGGGACTAAACAGGAGTAGAAGGGTTCGAGATTTCCCACAAAACAACCAACTGCGTCACCTGAACCAATCGTTTCAACCTTGAAACGGTCGGTTGATGGTCTGAGCCGATCGTTTGGCACCCTTGAGCCGATCGGTTCGTGGTCCTGGTCCAACTCAAATTGACTTTCATATTTGTTTCCGATCAATCAAATATTAATCCTTGTCCAAATCGAATTTGTACAAGTGAAACAAATTCTATTTGCAAAATCGACTTTCCAAACGATCTTTGTTGGGCACACAAGCCGACGGGTTCAACAATTGAGCCGATCGGTTCACCAACCTGAGTCGATCGGTTCATCTCATTAGCCGGTCCGTTGGAAGTGCAGATTGTGTAAAATCAGTCAATCGTAGTTTCAATCAATCTCATACTCTAATCAATTGGTCCAACACCTTGAACACTATGATTTTGAGCTATCAATCAACTGAGTATTTAATTGAACTACTAAACTCCTTTAGTAATCAATCTAAACATCATTTGTGGAAAAACTCCTCTTCCATGTTAAATCCTATGTGTGTGACCCCGCAGGTCCATTTCACGTTGGCAGTGAAAGTCCATAACACTTATGACTTCACAAGCAAAGAGTGGTGCCTAGTCACACATCAGTGCTACCCAAGTGAAATAGAAAGTTGGAGAACAACTTTCAATCCTACAATTCGTGAATGGTGTTACAGCGAATGTATAATTCCTTTGTCACTAATGTCCCGAATGAACTCAAGGCATGGTACAGTCATCCTTTCAACAATCATCCATTTCCTTGATCTCAGAGAAGACTGGGTGAGATGTGTGTGACATCAATATCACATATTGATTCACACATGCATGCGCATACCTTTCTCAATCCTACTCATCAAGTGGCCATGGACATTAAACTCCCTTAGGAGGGACAAATCCCATATCTATCACTCACCCCTCAAAAGCCCCATGTGTCAAAGTCACCCAATCATCACCTTTATAACAACCCATGTTTTAGGACTGTGTTTCATGATGTCAAAGTGTACCCAACGACATGTGTTGAGTGTTGTTATATCCCCATTTTTGGTAAAATTGAATGATATAAATATAAATTATGTCTTGATAAATAGTTTTCTTGAATGGTATTATTTATAGAATAATATTATCCTTGTGACAAGTTAAAGAAATAAAAGGATTTTTGTTTGCAATAATCCATTAAAATGTCGAACAAGAGAAAGAATGGAAAATTCTAGAAAAAGGATATATCGTGGGATAATGGTATTAATGTTCCAAAGGAATAAGCTTTGTATGGGAAATGTATCACATTAGATCCCAAAAGAATAAATTTGGAAAGGAAATTAATAAGTTCCTATAATTGATGCAAGAATATTTCAAGGAGAGAAATAGATGAATAATCCAGAATCCATTATCCAATGCTTTCCTTTATGGGTTTTTGGTGTAAGAGTTATGGACATTGGTGTCTATATATTGGGAATCTCTTAATTACGTTGCTTTTGAAAAATATAAATACTTTACAAAATATTACGATAATTGTGAGAGGAAGAAAGACTTTTGGAAAGGAGGTAATGGTAAACAAAGGGAACCATCATAATAATCCTTGCCACATTTGGATTACTTGAACCCCAAGGAGAAAAGGAAGAAAGGGAAATGAGAAAGGAAACTAGATTTCTCTTCAGGACCATTGGGTCTCTCTCTTTATCTCTTGCTTTCCTTTAATAGTTGTGTAACCCTCCTTCCCCTCATTGTTCTTTAGGTGTAGTGTATATATATAGCATGGGACACCACTTGACGGTAGTGGAAATAGGCTGCAAAGCCTCAAGTTCCATCATTGTTTCCCCCTACGTTCTTCTCCTTCTATGCACAGGGAGAGATGCAATGTCTGATCTAGAACCACGACGAGGAGCAGTGAGAGAAGTGTGACATGAACCACAATCCATCATGGCGCCTAGATAGACAGGCTATGTCGTCCTTCTGACTGCCTGTGCGCAGGGAGGGATCCAAAGCTCCCCGATGTGCTTAGACTCAAATAGATTGGCGGCTTCGGGAGGGTGGTTCGTACACCCTGATGGTGTCGCGGTGGCAGGAGGGTCGGAGTTGGGGCAGCTGCGACGAGGGAGGAGTCCAGAAGCGCCGAAGACGATCCTCCCCATAATGTCTGAGGTAACGATGCCCGCAGCACCACCAACACTTGATTGTGGCCGCATGGAAGCAAGAGGTTCTTGCAAAGGGATGAGAACATAGGTGGACCAGGGAGTCCAGCCGCCAGTTACTTGGGAAGGAGACTCAGTGGCAGGCAGGGTAAGGAGGAAGGAGAGAGAGGCACCAGTGAAGAAAGAACCAGGTGTGCGTTGACTCCCTGTCAGTCGACGCAGACCCTCCGAGAAGAAAGGGCGGAGGGCGGAGATCAAGGACGAAGGGGCATCCTGAGTAGATTTGAAGGTAAAGGGGAGGAAGCATGTTGGCGGTCAGCATCCTAGCCGCCACAGGAGGGATGTCGGAGGATGCAGACGGGGGCAGTGTGTAGAAGAGCACAACCTTCAAGAGAGATAGAGAGAGGGCGTTCGGTGGGACAGAGGAAGGGGGTGAACCACCAGAAAGACTGAGCGACACACCCAAAGGCAACTCGTCAGGTGATGAGAATGCAGCGCGGTCGCTCTGTCACACGGAAACAGGAATTGCGAAGGTTGGAGGAGAAGAGGGTTATAGTCAAAAGACTCATATACCCCGGCCTCCTTGTTTAAGACTCAGGGACAAGTAAGTAATTTCACCTAATCTTAAGTTGTATTTCTTGCCAGTTATTAATATGATATAAATATGACGTGGTGACGCCTAATTGGCTAATAAATGGGTTAACTTGAAATAATCTAGTTAATTACTGATAACTCGGAATATAGCAAAATTATATATCAAACTGATTAGAAAAACAAGAGGAATCCAAAGAAAATATAATCAGAACCCAATTAAGCTTCTTTTTCTAAAATTATATGCAATACATGTGTTGTATAATTAATGTTAAGGAAGATCTAGATTTGCTTTAATATGACGCCTAATTGAGTAGATTCATTTAGGTTGAGCCAGTATTTGATCTTGTCATGTCTGATAAGGAAATCCGTAATAATGATAAATAAATGATGATTCTAGATTAATGATCTTATTCATGTTGATTTAGGGTTTTAAAACCAATCTCGACATCTTGATATGATCTTAATGTTAGTGATGTGATTTAGGTGTCACGGGTAATCTAATGTGCTTAAGTTGATGATTAGGGTTTCACCTAATATGCATAACTAAGTTTGTAATCTTAGAAACCATGATATGATGGAATTAGGGTTTGTAACCCTTATCCATAGTCTAAACTTGAGATAACCCTAAACCCTAGTTTAGGAGCGAATCTATAATTGAATAATGTAATGAGAATATGTGGTGACACATATGTATTATGATTTGTTTCAGATACCTTGTTGATTACATGATTTACGGCTTGGATGTTTGGATGCACTCTTAAAGTACATATGATGTTCTGCATGGTTTCTTTGATGACATAAGGTATGTGGTTACGCTTATGAATATCTTGAGTTAGTTTTCTGAGGTTTTCTGAAGTTTTCATCGATGACATGAATTAACAGTTGGATGAATTTAATTCATGCAAACTAAAATGTGGATATGAATATCACATAAGATATGTGCCTACTAGCTCAGATCATGGTCCCCTCTGTGGCTTAATAGTGGACCTAGTACATGGCTACCTATGGGGTAGGTCCATCAGGTCATCGGATGACTTAGTACATGGCTACCAATGGGGTAGGTCCATCAAGTCATTTTGAGTTAGATATTGGGCTACTTTTGGGTAGTGCCATGTGACTCTATTACCCTAGGTATTGGCTACCTGTAAGGTAGGACCATGGGGGTAAGGATCTACCTAAAGAGAGGTAGCATGCAAAGCACAGAGATAGGGGATAGGTAAGGATTGAGTAGTATGGCTTAAAACGTAATCTTGGTTGTTAAATGAATAATTGAATGATTACATTGTTAACATAATTGCACATTATTTGTTTCCCCCACATACCAGCTTCAGCTGACCGACGTTTTGTTTGTCGGCGTTTTAGGTACAAAACAAAAAGGACAAACAGTAAATCGTCATATTGTGAAATACATGAATGAAAGTCCAAGGAGGATTAATTAGTTGGTCCCAGTTCTGGATAGAAGTTTAGAAATCCAAAAAAATTTAAACGTATGCAAAAAAAATTTATTTATTACAGCTTTTCAGTATAGTCTAGTAGAATTTATTAATTGTTATCAATTAACTGCTGAACCTTGATCCAGAAATTGGATAACGGCACCGACCTCTCGGTCTCCCTTAATTGGGGGTTACCGGAAGGCGGGGTCGTTACATTTGGTATCAGAGCCAAGGTTCTCCACTTAATTGTTAATAATTATTAAATTTTACAAACTCTGTAGAACCCAAGGGAGTTATTAGAGGATTTTTCGAAAGACTGAGGTGTCTAGAAAAGGATCACTTTCGGGGGCTGGCAAAATTTTCCTCCACACCGCTAGTCGGAATACGAGGACTCCCATATTGTGTGACTACCTGGCCGATGTCCTAGGAATTGAATCAAAATAAGATACCTTTAGGACTTTCTCATCTTATTCATCCCTTCTCATCACAAATTCCCTTAAGGACCTTAAGGATTAGGGTTTTCTCTCTCCTCCTCACCCTCTTGAGGTATGGGTAAGGTTGATAAGGTTTAAGGGATCCTCCACCAAATTAAAGAAAAAGCATGTAAATAAGATGTCATGGACATAAGCTTAATAGATTGAGCGCAAACTAAAGAATAGATACATGCTTAGGTTGTATGACATAAGTTGTCATGCCCTCAGGAGAGACCTGAGGATAGACCTTCTTGTCAGGAGGATGAGTAAAGAGAGTTAGTCTTGGAGGTAGAGATCTCCATTAAAAGTAGAGACCTAGCACATCCTTTGAGGATGATGATAACCCTAACCCTAAGTGAAGGTAAGAGGGAGAGATGACATGATGAGTTAGTTGTCTTGGTAGACCAGATGTTTGGATAGAAATGCCCTGGATGAGCCATGAGAGGTTAGATGGCCTAGTATCTTTGGCAACCCAACCCTGGAAAGGGTCATGCATGTTTGAGTGAAGGATAGCTCCTTCATTGATGAGGGTAGAGAAGAAACTATGGAAATCCCATGAGCTTATATGGGCATAATAGGCACCCAGAATGTATCAGTAGTGCGAGCTATAGGTTGAAACCCTGACCGGGAGAGTTTGATGGATAGCTTATGTGATAAGCCTAAGGGGCTATAGATAACCTTGAGCAAACATGAGTTGAACATAGGCTTCATCCAGGTAGGGGCATGCTTTTGAGATTGACCCTTCACGAAGAGAGGACCTCTAATAGTGAGGTTAGTTGTAGGGCTAGCTCTAGAGAGAGAGCAGGAAACCCAGCAAGAAGGTTGGAATCCTAGACTCCGAGATACAAGGAGAAGTCAGGAATTGAGGATGATGCGACCTAAGTGGATGATAGTGGTCGTCACATGCTTGATCCCTAGAGGTTGATGATGTATTGGTTGCCATGGGTGGAACCAAACCCTATAGAGAGGATGAGGCTTCTGGCACTTATGAGCCTATGGTATAAGAGTTTACCTTTTGAGAAAGGAAGAAGAAGTTCTGTATACCCTGGAGAGGATTAGTAACAGGTTATGAGGCCTTGTACCTTGTTGGTTGTCCTTGAGGAGGACCCAACTCTAAGTTTTGCTCGAGTCGAAGGAGGATAGGAAGTGCATGCCATGCCTTTTGCATGCTTAATTCGTGGTTAAGAGTTTGAGCATGCAGTTGGACCCTCAAAGGTGAACCTAGGGTTCCTAGGCCTAAGAGGGGAAGTAGTGTACCTAATGCTCATGATGAGAATTAAGTTGCTATAGTTTCGCGCATGGTACTCCTCATGTATAGAGGAAAAGGGAAGTCCCTTAAGTTTAAGGTATGTTTGATGAACCCCTCACAGCTAGGTTGATGATAAAGAAAGGTATGATCTTGATCCAGCATTGAGGAAAGAGGACAAGTATGACCTAGCATGGTTCAGTAGGTGATCTACTTGTGCCTTAATAGCTTTCTAGGGTTAAGTAGTCTCATGTGGATGTAAACCCTAGACCTAAGATCTTTTGTGACCTGGTTGTCAAGAGATAGTTTTCCTCCCATCCTGGGAGAGGGACCCCTTTGGTAGGGTGTATACCAGTTTTGTGGGTTTTGAGCAAACCTAGAGAGGTCTCATAGGATCTTGAGAAGCTAAGTGAAAGGTACATGGTATGAGAATGAACCTACAGACCCATAGATATCCATCTCTAAGTGCATGTGGATGTGTTACCATGAAGGTAACCGGTAAGGGGGCCTGACCAAGGTAGGCAGGTCACCATGACCCCTATGAAAGGATGGATGTCAGCCCATGTATACAAAGAGAGATGATGAAGGCTTGGGCAAGGTTCTAAGTTGACATGTACTATAAATGGAGAATCCTAAGTCTATCCTAGGGTCAGGTAGGGATAAGACCGATGGAAGTAGGAGTTGCCTAATTCCCCAGTTGCACATGACCATAGGGTCGGGAGGTAACAGCTATCATTGTCTGAGGGCCATGGGTTAGGAGATTGATCACCTTCATGAACTCATGGGACCCAAAGGGCAGATGAGTAGGGAACTCTCTTGATGCATGAGGGAAGAGGGATGACCCCAAAAGAGTCGGCACCCTATAGACCTACAGGAGATGACCAAGGATATAAACCTCAGTAGGTTCGAGACTAGTTTTCCATGGAAGTAACTTTGATATCAAAATGATTGTGATGAAGTGACATATGAGGCACGTTTCAACTAAGATTTAAAGGTGTACTGACAAGGTGGGATGTGCCATCTCTACTTTTGGAACAGGAAGAACTCTGTATTTGGACTACAAATGCTTATTTCCTCTTGTTATGGGAGTGAGAGATAGGATAGTACGCATGCCATACACCAAGGATAAAGATGATGTGGGTTGGAATGTTGCTGTGAGGTATGAGGATAGAGATGATAACATACCCTTCTGGAGTGGATGATACATGGATGGTTTACAAATACTAAGAGAAATAAGGTAGTCATCTTATATGGATGTTTTTAGCAGGAGCTATGTGGAATTTGCAAGTTATACAAGGTTGAGTTCGAAAACCAAGAGGATGAGTTCAGAATTTTCTTTATGAAGATAGAATTAGAGTTTGATATGAGATAAGAAGTGGAATACATGGAGGTGTATGTCTTCAACATTACCTTACACATATGGATGTGAGGTAGTAATGGGTGCTCTGGTTGATATGCAGCTGCCTAGTTTATCTAGAGGCTAGCAGAGGTTGTTAGGATAGCCCTTAGTTTGAGAAAGAAGATATGTTTGGATAACACTCATATGTAGCGAGATCTATTGAAAAAGTTAGTAGTTGTTTGGTTAGCCAGCTTAGGGCTTATCATGATAAAAGGATGGTTGTAGAACCTCAGATGCACTTCTCTGGAAAAGAAGGCAATGAAACCTCGACGAGAGTGGGTTAGGGTTTCTGAGGAATCAACCTTGAGGAATCGTGACATGCGTGAGATCATGATTTTAAGATCATCATATACCGTGGTACTAGGAAGATAGTAAGTGACAGTAGTACTTTGGATGCCTAATATGAAATTGCATGTGGCTTGTCGCCATGCAAGCTAGGAGGTGAAGGATGAACACCAGTAACCCAATGAGTTGATATAGAGGAGAAAGAGTCCCTGAGAGAGAATGGGAGATCATCACTATGGATGTTGTGGTAAGTCTCCCCTAGACCAAGGAAGGTCAAGATGCAATATGGGTTATGGTAGATCGCCTTACCTAGATAACATGAGAAAGAAAGAATACCATCAAGGGACGGATCCGGTTGAACTGCATGAGAGAGAGATGGTTCAACTACACCATGATGCAATTTCAAAAGTTCTTGAGTATAACCTAAAGATTCACTTCCATGCAATGGAAGTAGGTACATGAAGAACTCAATGTTAGTACAGTTTATCCCCCCTAACTAATAGGATGATCCAGACTAGAGGGTCTGATGAGAGCATGTGTGATCATCCATGGTGATACATAGAGACAGTTCTTGTCCTCAGTGAGATGTGATGATAACCACCATAGTCGGTATCGGGATGTAAGGAAGCTCTATAAGGGAGGATGTGTCAGTCACCGCTTCATTAATATGATGTTGGTGAAGGGACCTCGCAACGGTCAAGAAAGAACCATAGTGTGTGCAGATGAAGTCGCTTTGATCATGCAATGGATAAAAGCGAGCCCGAGGGCGACATGAGTCATGAGTTGATGCAAAGAAGACTGACATGTAGTTCACTGTGGGAGAATATGTGATGTGAAAATTCAACCCCTCTAAGCTAGAGCTGAGACAGCTGAGTCCCCGATATATGGGTCCATTTGAGATGGATTGGTGGAGATGGTTTTGTTTAGCCTTACCCCTCAGGATAACATGATGTATAATGTGTTACATGTGTCCGATCTAGAGCACTATGTGAGGTACCCAAGCCATGTGCTGAGCCCTGAACCTATTCAGCTTTTGAGAGGCTGAAAAGTCCTGAGGCACCTATGAGGGTACGGTATACCAAGGTAAGAAAGAACTCAGATGAAAGAATATGAGATGATGAAGGTTCTTGGGAAGCACCATGGAAAGGGTGAGGCCACATGGGAGCCATGATGGACATACGAAAGGCTTATCCTGTTTGTTTGTGTGCCTGATGGAATTTTGGGGACAAAATTCCTTTCAAGAAGGGGTGAATGTTATATCCCCATTTTTGGTAAAATTGAATGATATAAATATAAATTATGTCTTGATAAATAGTTTTCTTGAATGGTATTATTTATAGAATAATATTATCCTTGTGACAAGTTAAAGAAATAAAAGGATTTTTGTTTGCAATAATCCACTAAAATGTCGAACAAGAGAAAGAATGGAAAATTCTAGAAAAAGGATATATCGTGGGATAATGGTATTAATGTTCCAAAGGAATAAGCTTTGTATGGGAAATGTATCACATTAGATCCCAAAAGAATAAATTTGGAAAGGAAATTAATAAGTTCCTATAATTGATGCAAGAATATTTCAAGGAGAGAAATAGATGAATAATCCAGAATCCATTATCCAATGCTTTCCTTTATGGGTTTTTGGTGTAAGAGTTATGGACATTGGTGTCTATATATTGGGAATCTCTTAATTACGTTGCTTTTGAAAAATATAAATACTTTACAAAATATTACGATAATTGTGAGAGGAAGAAAGACTTTTGGAAAGGAGGTAATGGTAAACAAGGGGAACCATCATAATAATCCTTGCCACATTTGGATTACTTCAACCCCAAGGAGAAAAGGAAGAAACGGAAATGAGAAAGGAAACTAGATTTCTCTTCAGGACCATTGGGTCTCTCTCTTTATCTCTTACTTTCCTTTAATATTCATGTAACCCTCCTTCCCCTCATTGTTCTTTAGGTGTAGTGTATATATATAGCATGGGACACCACTTGACGGCAGTGGAAATAGGCTGCAAAGCCTCAAGTTCCATCATCGTTTCCCCCTACGTTCTTCTCCTTCTATGCACAGGGAGAGATGCAATGTCTGACCTAGAACCACGATGAGGAGCAGTGAGAGAAGTGTGACCTGAACCACAATCCGTCATGGCACCTAGATAGACAGGCTGCGTCGTCCTTCTGACTGCCTGTGCGCAGGGAGGGATCCAAAGCTCCCCGATGTGCTTAGACTCAAATAGCTTGGCGGCTTCGAGAGGGTGGTTCGTACACTGTGAGGGTGTTGCGGCGGCAGGAGGGTCGGAGTTGGGGCAGCTGCGATGAGGGAGGAGTCGAGAAGCGCCGAAGGCGATCCTCCCCATAACGTCTGAGGTAACGCTGCCCGCAGCACCACCAACACTTGATTGTGGCCGCACAGAAGCAAGACGTTCTTGCAAAGGGACGAGAACATAGGTGGACCAGGGAGTCCGGTCGCCAGTTACTTGGGAAGGAGACTCAGTGGCAGGCAGGGTAAGGAGGAAGGAGAGCGAGGCACCAGTGAAGAAAGAACCAGGTTTGCGTTGACTCCCTGTCAGCCGACGCATACCCGTTGAGAAGAAATGTTGGAGGGCGGAGATCAAGGACGAAGGGGCGTCCTGAGTAGATTCGAAGGCGGAGGGGAGGAAGCATGTTGGCGGTCAGCATCCTAGCCGCCACAGGAGGGTTGTCGGAGGACGCAGACGGGGGCAGTGTGTAGAAGAGCACAACCTTCAAGAGAGATAGAGAGAGGGCGTTCGGTGGGACAGAGGAAGGGGGTGAACCTCCGGAGAGACTGAGCGACACACCCAAAGGCACCACGTCAGGTGATGAGAACGCATCGTCGGTCGCTCTGTCACACGGAAGTAGGAATTGCGAAGGTTGGAGGAGAAGAGGGTTATAGTCAAAAGACTCATATACCCCGGCTTCCTTGTTTAAGACTCAGGGACGAGTAAGTAATTTCACCTAATCTTAAATTGTATTTCTAGCCAGTTATTAATATGATATAAATATGATGTGGCGACATCTAATTGGCTAATAAATGAGTTAACTTGAAATAATCTAGTTAATTACTGGTAACTCGGAATATAGCAAAATTATATATCAAACTGATTAGAAAAACAAGAGGAATCCAAAGAAAATATAATCAGAACCCAATTAAGCTTCTTGTTCTAAAAGTATTTGCAATACATGTGTTGTATAATTAATGTAAAGGAAGATCTAGATTTGCTTTAATATGACGCCTAATTGAGTAGATTCATTTAGGTTGAGCCAGTATTTGATCTTGTCATGTCTGATAAGGAAATCCGTAATAATGATAAATAAATGATGATTCTAGATTAATGATCTTATTCATGTTGATTTAGGGTTTTAAAACCAATCTCGACATATTGATATGATCTTAATGTTAGTGATGTGATTTAGGTGTCACGGGTAATCTAATGTGCTTAAGTTGATGATTAGGGTTTCACCTAATATGCATAACTGAGTTTGTAATCTTAGAAACCATGATATGATGGAATTAGGGTTTGTAACCCTTATCCATAGTCTAAACATGAGATAACCCTAAACCCTAGTTTAGGAGCGAATCTATAATTGAATAATGTAATGAGAATATGTGGTGACACATATGTAGTATGATTTGTTTCAGATACCTTGTTGATTACATGCTTTACTGCTTGGATGTTTGGATGCACTCTTAAAGTACATATGATGTTCTGCATGGTTTTTGTGATGACATAAGGTATGTGGTTACGCTTATGAATATCTTGAGTTAGTTTTCCGAGGTTTTCTGAAGTTTTCATCAATGACATGAATTAACTATTGGATGAATTTAATTCATGCAAACTATAATGTGGATATGACTATCACATAAGATATGTGCCTACTAGCTCAGATCCTGGTCCCCTCTGTGGCTTAATAGTTGACCTAGTACATGGCTACCTATGGGGTAGGTCCATCAGGTCATCGGATGACTTAGTACATGGCTACCAATGGGGTAGGTCCATCAAGTCACTTTGAGTTAGATATTGGGCTACTTTTGGGTAGTGCCATGCGACTCTATTACCCTAGGTATTGGCTACCTGTAAGGTAGGACCATGGGGTAAGGATCTACCTAAAGAGAGGTAGCATGCAAAACACAGAGATAGGGGATAGGTAAGGATTGAGTAGTATGGCTTAAAATGTAATCTTGGTTGTTAAATGAATAATTGAATGATTACATTGTTAACATAATTGCACATTATTTGTTTCCCCCACATACCAGCTTCGGCTGACCGACGTTTTGTTTGTCGGCGTTTTAGGTACAAAACAAAAAGGACAAACAGTAAATCATCATATTGTGAAATACATGAATGAAAGTCGAAGGAGGATTAATTAGTTGGTCCCAGTTCTGGATAGAAGTTTAGAAATCCAAAAAAATTCAAAGGTATGCAAAAAAAATTATTTATTACAGCTTTTCAGTATAGTCTAGTAGAATTTATTAATTGTTATCAATTAACTGTTGAACCTTGATCCGGAAATTGGATAACGGCACCAACCTCTCGGTCTCCCTTAATTGGGGGACACCGGAAGGCGGGGTCATTACATTTGGTATCAGAACCAAGGTTCTCCACTTAATTGTTAATAATTATTAAATTTTACAAACTCTGTAGAACCCAAGGGAGTTATTAGAGGATTTTTCAGAAGACTGAGGTGTCTAGAAAAGGATCACTTCTGGGGGCTGGCAAAATTTTCCTCCACACCGCTAGTCGGAATACGAGGACTCCCATATTGTGTGACTGCCTGGCCGATGTCCTAGGAATTGAATCGAAATAAGATACCTTTAGGACTTTCTCATCTTATTCATCACTTCTCATCACAAATTACCTTAAGGACCTTTAGGATTAGGGTTTTCTCTCTCCTCCTCACCCTCTTGAGGTATGGGTAAGGTTGATAAGGTTTAAGGGATCCTCCACCAAATTAAAGAAAAAGCATGTAAATAAGATGTCATGGACATAAGCTTAATAGATTGAGCGCAAACTAAAGAATAGATACATGCTTAGGTCGTATGACATAAGTTGTCATGCCCTCAGGAGAGACCTGAGGATAGACCTTCTTGTCAGGAGGATGAGTAAAGAGAGTTAGTCTTGGAGGTAGAGATCTCCATTAAAAGTAGAGACCTAGCACATCCTTTGAGGATGATGATAACCCTAACCCTAAGTGAAGGTAAGAGGGAGAGATGACATGATGAGTTAGTTGTCTTGGTAGACCAGATGTTTGGATAGAAATGCCCTAGATGAGCCATGAGAGGTTAGATGGCCTAGTATCTTTGGCAACCCAACCCTGGAAAGGGTTGTGCATGTTTGAGTGAAGGATAGCTCCTTCATTGATGAGGGTAGAGAAGAAACTATGGAAACCCCATGAGCTTATATGGGCATAATAGGCACCCAGAATGTATCAGTAGTGCGATCTATAGGTTGAAACCCTGACCGGGAGAGTTTGATGGATAGCTTATGTGATAAGCCTAAGGGGCTATAGATAACCTTGAGCGAACATGAGTTGAACATAGGCTTCATCCAGGTAGGGGCATGCTTTTGAGATTGACCCTTCACGAAGAGAGGACCTATAATGGTGAGGTTAGTTGTAGGGCTAGCTCTAGAGAGAGAGCAGGAAACCCAGCAAGAAGGTTGGAATCCTAGACTCTGGGATATGAGAAGAAGTCAGGAATTGAGGATGATGCGACCTAAGTGGATGATAGTGGTCGTCACATGCTTGATCCCTAGAGGTTGATGATGTCTTGGTTGCCATGGGAGGAACCAAACCCTAGAGAGAGGATGAGACTTCTGGCACTTATGAGCCTATGGTATAAGAGTTTACCTTCTGAGAAAGGAAGAAGAAGTTCTGTATACCCTGGAGAGGATTAGTAACAGGTTATGAGGCCTTGTACCTTGTTGGTTGTCCTTGAGGAGGACCCAACTCTAAGTGTTGCTCGAGTCAAAGGATGATAGGAAGTGCATGTCATGCCTTTTGCATGCTTGATTCGTGGTTAAGAGTTTGAGCATGCAGTTGGACCCCCAAAGGTGAGCCTAGGGTTCCTAGGCCTAAGAGGGGAAGTAGTGTACCTAATGCTCATGATGAGAATTAAGTTGCTATAGTTTTGAGCATGGTACTCCTCATGTATAGGGGAAAAGGGAAGTCCCTTAAGTTTAAGGTATGTTTGATGAACCCCTCACAGCTAGGTTGATGATAAAGAAAGGTATGATCTTGATCCAGCATTGAGGAAAGAGGACAAGTATGACCTAGCATGGTTCAGTAGGTGATCTACTTGTGCCTTAATAGCTTTCTAGGGTTAAGTAGTCTCATGTGGATGTAAACCCTAGACCTAAGAGCTTTTGTGACTTGGTTGTCAAGAGATAGTTTTCCTCCCATTCTGGGAGAGGGACCCCTTTGGTAGGGTGTATACCAGTTTTGTGGGTTTTGAGCAAACCTAGAGAGGTCTCATAGGATCTTGAGAAGCTAAGTGAAAGGTACATGGTATGAGAATGAACCTACAGACCCATAGATATCCATCTCTAAGTGCATGTGGATGTGTTACCATGAAGGTAACCAGTAAGGGGGCCTGACCAAGGTAGGCAGGTCACCATGACCCCTATGAAAGGATGGATGTCAGCCCATGTATACAAAGAGAGATGATGAAGGCTTGGGCAAGGTTCTAAGTTGGACATGTACTATAAATGGAGAATCCTAAGTCTATCCTAGGGTCAGGTAGGGATAAGACCGATGGAAGTAGGAGTTGCCTAATTCCCCAGTTGCACATGACCATAGGGTCGGGAGGTAACATCTATCATTGTCTGAGGGCCATGGGTTAGGAGATTGATCACCTTCATGAACTCATGAGACCCAAAGGGCAAATGAGTAGGGCACTCTCTTGATGCATGAGGGAAGAGGGATGACCCGAAAAGAGTCGGCACCCTATAGACCTAGAGGAGATGACCAAGGATATAAACCTCAGTAGGTTCGAGACTAGTTTTCCATGGAAGTAACTTTGATATCGAAATGATTGTGATGAAGTGACATATGAGGCATGTTTCAACTAAGATTTAAAGGTGTACTGACAAGGTGGGATGTACCATCTCTACTTTTGGAACAGGAAGAACTCTGTATTTGGACTGCAGTCAAATGCTTATTTCCTCTTGTTATGGGAGTGAGAGATAAGACAGTACGCATGCCATACACCAAGGATAAAGATGATGTGGGTTGGAACGTTGCTGCGAGGTATGAGGACAGAGATGATAACATACCCTGGTGGAGTGGATGATACATGGATGGTTTACAAATACTAAGAGAAATAAGGTAGTCATCTTATATGGATGTTTTTAGCAGGAGCTATGTGGAATTTGCAAGTTATACAAGGTTGAGTTCAAAAACCAAGAGGATGAGTTTAGAATTTTCTTTATGAAGATAGAATTAGAGTTTGATATGAGATAACAAGTGGAATACATGGAGGTGTATGTCTTCAACATTACCTTACACATATGGATGTGAGGTGGTAATGGATGCTCTGGTTGATATGCAGCTGCCTAGTTTAGCTAGAGGATAGAAGAGGTTGTTAGGATAGCCCTCAGTTTGAGAAAGAAGATATGTTTGGCTAACACTCACATGTAGTGAGATCTATTAAACAAGTTAGTAGTTGTTTGGTTAGCCAGCTTAGGGCTTATCATGATAAAAGTATGGTTGTAGAACCTCAGATGCACTTCTGTGGAAAAGAAGGCAATGAAACCCCGACGAGAGTGGGTTAGGGTTTCTGAGGAATCAACCTTGAGGAATCGTGACATACATGAGATCATGATTTTAAGATCATCATATATCGTGGTACTACGAAGATAGTAAGTGACAGTAGTACTTTGGATGCCTAATATGAAATTGCATGTGGCTTGTCGCCATGCAAGCTAGGAGGTGAAGGATGAACACCAGTAACCCAATGAGTTGATATAGAGGAGAAAGAGTCCCTGATAGGGAATGGGAGATCATCACTATGGATGTTTTGGTAAGTCTCCCCTAGACCAAGGAAGGTCAAGATGCAATATGGGTTATGGTAGATCGCCTTACCTAGATAACATGAGAAAGAAAGAATACCATCAAGGGATGGATCCGGTTGAACTGCATGAGAGAGAGATGGTTCAACTACACCATGATGCGATTTCAAAAGTTCTTGCGTATAACCTAAAGATTCACTTCCATGCAATGGAAGTAGGTACATGAAGAACTCAATGTTAGTACAGTTTATCCCCCCTAACTAATAGGATGATCCAGACTAGAGGGTCTGATGAGAGCATGTGTGATCATCCATGGTGATACATAGAGACAGTTCTTGTCCTCAGTGAGATGTGATGATAACCACCATAGTCAGTATCGGGATGTAAGGAAGCTCTATAAGGGAGGATGTGTCGGTCACCGCTTCATTAATATGATGTTGGTGAAGGGACCTCGCAAAGGTCAAGAAAGAACCATAGTGTGTGTAGATGAAGTCGCTTTGATCATGCAATGGCTAAAAGAGAGCCTGGGGGCGACATGAGTCGTGAGTTGATGCAAAGCAGACTGACATGTAGTTCACTGTGGGAGAATATGTGATGTGAAAATTCAACCCCTCTAAGCTAGAGCTGAGACAGCTGAGTCCCCAATATATGGGTCCATTTGAGATGGATTGGTGGAGATGGTTGTGTTTAGCCTTACCCCTCAGGATAACATGATGTATAATGTGTTACATGTGTCCGATCTAGAGCACTATGTGAGGTACCCAAGACATGTGTTGATCCCTGAACCTATTCAGCTTTTGAGAGGCTGAAAAGTCTTGAGTCACCTATGAGGGTACGGTATACCAAGGTAAGAAAGAACTCAGATGAAAGAATATGAGATGATGAAGGTTCTTGGGAAGCACCATGGAAAGGGTGAGGCCACATGGGAGCCATGATGGACATACGAAAGGCTTATCTTGTTTGTTTGTGTGCCTGATGGAATTTTGGGGACAAAATTCCTTTTAAGAAGGGGTGAATGTTATATCCCCATTTTTGGTAAAATTGAATGATATAAATATAAATTATGTCTTGATAAATAGTTTTCTTGAATGGTATTATTTATATAATAATATTATCCTTGTGACAAGTTAAAGAAATAAAAGGATTTTTGTTTGCAATAATCCATTAAAATGTCGAACAAGAGAAAGAATGGAAAATTCTAGAAAAATGATATATCATGGGATAATGGTATTAATGTTCCAAAGGAATAAGCTTTGTATGGGAAATGTATCACATTAGATCCCAAAAGAATAAATTTGGAAAGGAAATTAATAAGTTCCTATAATTGATGCAAGAATATTTCAAGGAGAGAAATAGATGAATAATCCAGAATCCATTATCCAATGCTTTCCTTTATGGGTTTTTGGTGTAGGAGTTATGGACATTGGTTTCTATATATTGGGAATCTCTTAATTACGTTGCTTTTGAAAAATATAAATACTTTACAAAATATTACGATAATTGTGAGAGGAAGAAAGACTTTTGGAAAGGAGGTAATGGTAAACAAAGGGAACCATCATAATAATCCTTGCCACGTTTGGATTACTTGAACCCCAAGGAGAAAAGGAAGAAAGGGAAATGAGAAAGGAAACTAGATTTCTCTTCAGGACCATTGGGTCTCTCTCTTTATCTCTTGCTTTCCTTTAATAGTTGTGTAACCCTCCTTCCCCTCATTGTTCTTTAGGTGTAGTGTATATATATAGCATGGGACACCACTTGACGGTAGTGGAAATAGGCTGCAAAGCCTCAAGTTCCATCATTGTTTCCCCCTACGTTCTTCTCCTTCTATGCACAGGGAGAGATGCAATGTCTGATCTAGAACCACGACGAGGAGCAGTGAGAGAAGTGTGACATGAACCACAATCCATCATGGCGCCTAGATAGACAGGCTATGTCGTCCTTCTGACTGCCTGTGCGTAGGGAGGGATCCAAAGCTCCCCGATGTGCTTAGACTCAAATAGATTGGCGGCTTCGGGAGGGTGGTTCGTACACCCTGATGGTGTCGCGGTGGCAGGAGGGTCGGAGTTGGGGCAGCTGCGACGAGGGAGGAGTCCAGAAGCGCCGAAGACGATCCTCCCCATAATGTCTGAGGTAACGATGCCCGCAGCACCACCAACACTTGATTGTGGCCACATGGAAGCAAGAGGTTCTCGCAAAGGGATGAGAACATAGGTGGACCAGGGAGTCCAGCCGCCAGTTACTTGGGAAGGAGACTCAGTGGCAGGCAGGGTAAGGAGGAAGGAGAGAGAGGCACCAGTGAAGAAAGAACCAGGTGTGCGTTGACTCCCTGTCAGTCGACGCAGACCCTCCGAGAAGAAAGGGCGGAGGGCGGAGATCAAGGACGAAGGGGCGTCCTGAGTAGATTCGAAGGTAAAGGGGAGGAAGCATGTTGGCGGTCAGCATCCTAGCCGCCACAGGAGGGATGTCGGAGGATGCAGATGGGGGCAGTGTGTAGAAGAGCACAACCTTCAAGAGAGATAGAGAGAGGGCGTTCAGTGGGACAGAGGAAGGGGGTGAACCACCAGAAAGACTGAGCGACACACCCAAAGGCACCACGTCAGGTGATGAGAATGCAGCGCGGTCGCTCTGTCACACGGAAACAGGAATTGCGAAGGTTGGAGGAGAAGAGGGTTATAGTCAAAAGACTCATATACCCCGGCCTCCTTGTTTAAGACTCAGGGACAAGTAAGTAATTTCACCTAATATTAAGTTGTATTTCTTGCCAGTTATTAATATGATATAAATATGACGTGGTGACGCCTAATTGGCTAATAAATGGGTTAACTTGAAATAATCTAGTTAATTACTGATAACTCGGAATATAGCAAAATTATATATCAAACTGATTAGAAAAACAAGAGGAATCCAAAGAAAATATAATCAGAACCCAATTAAGCTTCTTTTTCTAAAATTATATGCAATACATGTGTTGTATAATTAATGTTAAGGAAGATCTAGATTTGCTTTAATATGACGCCTAATTGAGTAGATTCATTTAGGTTGAGCCAGTATTTGATCTTGTCATGTCTGATAAGGAAATCCATAATAATGATAAATAAATGATGATTCTAGATTAATGATCTTATTCATGTTGATTTAGGGTTTTAAAACCAATCTCGACATCTTGATATGATCTTAATGTTAGTGATGTGATTTAGGTGTCACGGGTAATCTAATGTGCTTAAGTTGATGATTAGGGTTTCACCTAATATGCATAACTAAGTTTGTAATCTTAGAAACCATGATATGATGGAATTAGGGTTTGTAACCCTTATCCATAGTCTAAACTTGAGATAACCCTAAACCCTAGTTTAGGAGCGAATCTATAATTGAATAATGTAATGAGAATATGTGGTGACACATATGTATTATGATTTGTTTCAGATACCTTGTTGATTACATGATTTACTGCTTGGATGTTTGGATGCACTCTTAAAGTACATATGATGTTCTGCATGGTTTCTTTGATGACATAAGGTATGTGGTTACGCTTATGAATATCTTGAGTTAGTTTTCTGAGGTTTTCTGAAGTTTTCATCGATGACATGAATTAACAGTTGGATGAATTTAATTCATGCAAACTATAATGTGGATATGACTATCACATAAGATATGTGCCTACTAGCTCAGATCATGGTCCCCTCTGTGGCTTAATAGTGGACCTAGTACATGGCTACCTATGGGGTAGGTCCATCAGGTCATCGGATGACTTAGTACATGGCTACCAATGGGGTAGGTCCATCAAGTCATTTTGAGTTAGATATTGGGCTACTTTTGGGTAGTGCCATGTGACTCTATTACCCTAGGTATTGGCTACCTGTAAGGTAGGACCATGGGGGTAAGGATCTACCTAAAGAGAGGTAGCATGCAAAGCACAGAGATAGGGGATAGGTAAGGATTGAGTAGTATGGCTTAAAACGTAATCTTGGTTGTTAAATGAATAATTGAATGATTACATTGTTAACATAATTGCACATTATTTGTTTCCCCCACATACCAGCTTCAGCTGACCGACGTTTTGTTTGTCGGCGTTTTAGGTACAAAACAAAAAGGACAAACAGTAAATCGTCATATTGTGAAATACATGAATGAAAGTCCAAGGAGGATTAATTAGTTGGTCCCAGTTCTGGATAGAAGTTTAGAAATCCAAAAATTTTAAAGGTATGCAAAAAAAAATTATTTATTACAGCTTTTCAGTATAGTCTAGTAGAATTTATTAATTGTTATCAATTAACTGCTGAACCTTGATCCAGAAATTGGATAACGGAACCGACCTCTCGGTCTCCCTTAATTGGGGGTTACCGGAAGGCGGGGTCGTTACATTTGGTATCAGAGCCAAGGTTCTCCACTTAATTGTTAATAATTATTAAATTTTACAAACTCTGTAGAACCCAAGGGAGTTATTAGAGGATTTTTCGAAAGACTGAGGTGTCTAGAAAAGGATCACTTTCGGGGGCTGGCAAAATTTTCCTCCACACCGCTAGTCGGAATACGAGGACTCCCATATTGTGTGACTACCTGGCCGATGTCCTAGGAATTGAATCAAAATAAGATACCTTTAGGACTTTCTCATCTTATTCATCCCTTCTCATCACAAATTCCCTTAAGGACCTTAAGGATTAGGGTTTTCTCTCTCCTCCTCACCCTCTTGAGGTATGGGTAAGGTTGATAAGGTTTAAGGGATCCTCCACCAAATTAAAGAAAAAGCATGTAAATAAGATGTCATGGACATAAGCTTAATAGATTGAGCGCAAACTAAAGAATAGATACATGCTTAGGTTGTATGACATAAGTTGTCATGCCCTCAGGAGAGACCTGAGGATAGACCTTCTTGTCAGGAGGATGAGTAAAGAGAGTTAGTCTTGGAGGTAGAGATCTCCATTAAAAGTAGAGACCTAGCACATCCTTTGAGGATGATGATAACCCTAACCCTAAGTGAAGGTAAGAGGGAGAGATGACATGATGAGTTAGTTGTCTTGGTAGACCAGATGTTTGGATAGAAATGCCCTGGATGAGCCATGAGAGGTTAGATGGCCTAGTATCTTTGGCAACCCAACCCTGGAAAGGGTCATGCATGTTTGATTGAAGGATAGCTCCTTCATTGATGAGGGTAGAGAAGAAACTATGGAAACCCCATGAGCTTATATGGGCATAATAGGCACCCAGAATGTATCAGTAGTGCAAGCTATAGGTTGAAACCCTGACCGGGAGAGTTTGATGGATAGCTTATGTGATAAGCCTAAGGGGCTATAGATAACCTTGAGCAAACATGAGTTGAACATAGGCTTCATCCAGGTAGGGGCATGCTTTTGAGATTGACCCTTCACGAAGAGAGGACCTCTAATAGTGAGGTTAGTTGTAGGGCTAGCTCTAGAGAGAGAGCAGGAAACCCAGCAAGAAGGTTGGAATCCTAGACTCCGGGATACAAGGAGAAGTCAGGAATTGAGGATGATGCGACCTAAGTGGATGATAGTGGTCGTCACATGCTTGATCCCTAGAGGTTGATGATGTATTGGTTGCCATGGGAGGAACCAAACCCTAGAGAGAGGATGAGGCTTCTGGCACTTATGAGCCTATGGTATAAGAGTTTACCTTTTGAGAAAGGAAGAAGAAGTGTTGTATACCCTGGAGAGGATTAGTAACAGGTTATGAGGCCTTGTACCTTGTTGGTTGTCCTTGAGGAGGACCCAACTCTAAGTGTTGCTCGAGTCGAAGGAGGATAGGAAGTGCATGCCATGCCTTTTGCATGCTTAATTCGTGGTTAAGAGTTTGAGCATGCAGTTGGACCCCCAAAGGTGAACCTAGGGTTCCTAGGCCTAAGAGGGGAAGTAGTGTACCTAATGCTCATGATGAGAATTAAGTTGCTATAGTTTTGCGCATGGTACTCCTCATGTATAGAGGAAAAGGGAAGTCCCTTAAGTTTAAGGTATGTTTGATGAACCCCTCACAGCTAGGTTGATGATAAAGAAAGGTATGATCTTGATCCAGCATTGAGGAAAGAGGACAAGTATGACCTAGCATGGTTCATTAGGTGATCTACTTGTGCCTTAATAGCTTTCTAGGGTTAAGTAGTCTCATGTGGATGTAAACCCTAGACCTAAGATCTTTTGTGACCTGGTTGTCAAGAGATAGTTTTCCTCCCATCTTGGGAGAGGGACCCCTTTGGTAGGGTGTATACCAGTTTTGTGGGTTTTGAGCAAACCTAGAGAGGTCTCATAGGATCTTGAGAAGCTAAGTGAAAGGTACATGGTATGAGAATGAACCTACAGACCCATAGATATCCATCTCTAAGTGCATGTGGATGTGTTACCATGAAGGTAACCGGTAAGGGGGCCTGACCAAGGTAGGCAGGTCACCATGACCCCTATGAAAGGATGGATGTCAGCCCATGTATATAAAGAGAGATGATGAAGGCTTGGGCAAGGTTCTAAGTTGACATGTACTATAAATGGAGAATCCTAAGTCTATCCTAGGGTCAGGTAGGGATAAGACCGATGGAAGTAGGAGTTGCCTAATTCCCCAGTTGCACATGACCATAGGGTCGGGAGGTAACAGCTATCATTGTCTGAGGGCCATGGGTTAGGAGATTGATCACCTTCATGAACTCATGGGACCCAAAGGGCAGATGAGTAGGGCACTCTCTTGATGCATGAGGGAATAGGGATGACCCCAAAAGAGTCGGCACCCTATAGACCTACAGGAGATGACCAAGGATATAAACCTCAGTAGGTTCGAGACTAGTTTTCCATGGAAGTAACTTTGATATCAAAATGATTGTGATGAAGTGACATATGAGGCACGTTTCAACTAAGATTTAAAGGTGTACTGACAAGGTGGGATGTACCATCTCTACTTTTGGAACAGGAAGAACTCTGTATTTGGACTACAAATGCTTATTTCCTCTTGTTATGGGAGTGAGAGATAGGATAGTACGCATGCCATACACCAAGGATAAAGATGATGTGGGTTGGAATGTTGCTGTGAGGTATGAGGATAGAGATGATAACATACCCTTCTGGAGTGGATGATACATGGATGGTTTACAAATACTAAGAGAAATAAGGTAGTCATCTTATATGGATGTTTTTAGCAGGAGCTATGTGGAATTTGCAAGTTATACAAGGTTGAGTTCGAAAACCAAGAGGATGAGTTCAGAATTTTCTTTATGAAGATAGAATTAGAGTTTGATATGAGATAAGAAGTGGAATACATGGAGGTGTATGTCTTCAACATTACCTTACACATATGGATGTGAGGTAGTAATGGGTGCTCTGGTTGATATGCAGCTGCCTAGTTTAGCTAGAGGCTAGAAGAGGTTGTTAGGATAGCCCTTAGTTTGAGAAAGAAGATATGTTTGGATAACACTCACATGTAGCGAGATCTATTGAAAAAGTTAGTAGTTGTTTGGTTAGCCAGCTTAGGGCTTATCATGATAAAAGGATGGTTGTAGAACCTCAGATGCACTTCTCTGGAAAAGAAGGCAATGAAACCTCGACGAGAGTGGGTTAGGGTTTCTGAGGAATCAACCTTGAGGAATCGTGACATGCGTGAGATCATGATTTTAAGATCATCATATACCGTGGTACTAGGAAGATAGTAAGTGACAGTAGTACTTTGGATGCCTAATATGAAATTGCATGTGGCTTGTCGCCATGCAAGCTAGGAGGTGAAGGATGAACACCAGTAACCCAATGAGTTGATATAGAGGAGAAAGAGTCCCTGAGAGGGAATGGGAGATCATCACTATGGATGTTGTGGTAAGTCTCCCCTAGACCAAGGAAGGTCAAGATGCAATATGGGTTATGGTAGATCGCCTTACCTAGATAACATGAGAAAGAAAGAATACCATCAAGGGACGGATCCGGTTGAACTGCATGAGAGAGAGATGGTTCAACTACACCATGATGCGATTTCAAAAGTTCTTGAGTATAACCTAAAGATTCACTTCCATGCAATGGAAGTAGGTACATGAAGAACTCAATGTTAGTACAGTTTATCCCCCCTAACTAATAGGATGATCCAGACTAGAGGGTCTGATGAGAGCATGTGTGATCATCCATGGTGATACATAGAGACAGTTCTTGTCCTCAGTGAGATGTGATGATAACCACCATAGTCGGTATCGGGATGTAAGGAAGCTCTATAAGGGAGGATGTGTCAGTCACCGCTTCATTAATATGATGTTGGTGAAGGGACCTCGCAACGGTCAAGAAAGAACCATAGTGTGTGCAGATGAAGTCGCTTTGATCATGCAATGGCTAAAAGCGATCCCGAGGGCGACATGAGTCATGAGTTGATGCAAAGAAGACTGACATGTAGTTCACTGTGGGAGAATATGTGATGTGAAAATTCAACCCCTCTAAGCTAGAGCTGAGACAGCTGAGTCCCCGATATATGGGTCCATTTGAGATGGATTGGTGGAGATGGTTTTGTTTAGCCTTACCCCTCAGGATAACATGATGTATAATGTGTTACATGTGTCCGATCTAGAGCACTATGTGAGGTACCCAAGCCATGTGCTGAGCCCTGAACCTATTCAGCTTTTGAGAGGCTGAAAAGTCCTGAGGCACCTATGAGGGTACGGTATACCAAGGTAAGAAAGAACTCAGATGAAAGAATATGAGATGATGAAGGTTCTTGGGAAGCACCATGGAAAGGGTGAGGCCACATGGGAGCCATGATGGACATACGAAAGGCTTATCCTGTTTGTTTGTGTGCCTGATGGAATTTTGGGGACAAAATTCCTTTCAAGAAGGGGTGAATGTTATATCCCCATTTTTGGTAAAATTGAATGATATAAATATAAATTATGTCTTGATAAATAGTTTTCTTGAATGGTATTATTTATAGAATAATATTATCCTTGTGACAAGTTAAAGAAATAAAAGGATTTTTGTTTGCAATAATCCATTAAAATGTCGAACAAGAGAAAGAATGGAAAATTCTAGAAAAAGGATATATCGTGGGATAATGGTATTAATGTTCCAAAGGAATAAGCTTTGTATGGGAAATGTATCACATTAGATCCCAAAAGAATAAATTTGGGAAGGAAATTAATAAGTTCCTATAATTGATGCAAGAATATTTCAAGGAGAGAAATAGATGAATAATCCAGAATCCATTATCCAATGCTTTCCTTTATGGGTTTTTGGTGTAAGAGTTATGGACATTGGTGTCTATATATTGGGAATCTCTTAATTACGTTGCTTTTGAAAAATATAAATACTTTACAAAATATTACGATAATTGTGAGAGGAAGAAAGACTTTTGGAAAGGAGGTAATGGTAAACAAGGGGAACCATCATAATAATCCTTGCCACATTTGGATTACTTCAACCCCAAGGAGAAAAGGAAGAAAGGGAAATGAGAAAGGAAACTAGATTTCTCTTCAGGACCATTGGGTCTCTCTCTTTATCTCTTACTTTCCTTTAATAGTCATGTAACCCTCCTTCCCCTCATTGTTCTTTAGGTGTAGTGTATATATATAGCATGGGACACCACTTGATGGCAGTGGAAATAGGCTGCAAAGCCTCAAGTTCCATCATCGTTTCCCCCTACGTTCTTCTCCTTCTATGCACAGGGAGAGATGCAATGTCTGACCTAGAACCACGATGAGGAGCAGTGAGAGAAGTGTGACCTGAACCACAATCTGTCATGGCACCTAGATAGACAGGCTGCGTCGTCCTTCTGACTGCCTGTGCGCAGGGAGGGATCCAAAGCTCCCCGATGTGCTTAGACTCAAATAGCTTGGCGGCTTCGAGAGGGTGGTTCGTACACTGTGAGGGTGTTGCGGCGGCAGGAGGGTCGGAGTTGGGGCAGCTGCAACGAGGGAGGAGTCCAGAAGCGCCGAAGACGATCCTCCCCATAACGTCTGAGGTAACGCTGCCCGCAGCACCACCAACACTTGATTGTGGCCGCACAGAAGCAAGACGTTCTTGCAAAGGGACGAGAACATAGGTGGACCAGGGAGTCCGGTCGCCAGTTACTTGGGAAGGAGACTCAGTGGCAGGCAGGGTAAGGAGGAAGGAGAGCGAGGCACCAGTGAAGAAAGAACCAGGTTTGTGTTGACTCCCTGTCAGCCGACGCATACCCGTTGAGAAGAAATGTTGGAGGGCGGAGATCAAGGACGAAGGGGCGTCCTGAGTAGATTCGAAGGCGGAGGGGAGGAAGCATGTTGGCGGTCAGCATCCTAGCCGCCACAGGAGGGTTGTCGGAGGACGCAGACGGGGGCAGTGTGTAGAAGAGCACAACCTTCAAGAGAGATAGAGAGAGGGCGTTCGGTGGGACAGAGGAAGGGGGTGAACCTCCGGAGAGACTGAGCGACACACCCAAAGGCACCACGTCAGGTGATGAGAACGCAGCGTCGGTCGCTCTATCACACGGAAGTAGGAATTGCGAAGGTTGGAGGAGAAGAGGGTTATAGTCAAAAGACTCATATACCCCGGCTTCCTTGTTTAAGACTCAGGGACGAGTAAGTAATTTCACCTAATCTTAAATTGTATTTCTAGCCAGTTATTAATATGATATAAATATGATGTGGCGACGTCTAATTGGCTAATAAATGAGTTAACTTGAAATAATCTAGTTAATTACTGGTAACTCGGAATATAGCAAAATTATATATCAAACTGATTAGAAAAACAAGAGGAATCCAAAGAAAATATAATCAGAACCCAATTAAGCTTCTTGTTCTAAAAGTATTTGCAATACATGTGTTGTATAATTAATGTAAAGGAAGATCTAGATTTGCTTTAATATGACGCCTAATTGAGTAGATTCATTTAGGTTGAGCCAGTATTTGATCTTGTCATGTCTGATAAGGAAATCCGTAATAATGATAAATAAATGATGATTCTAGATTAATGATCTTATTCATGTTGATTTAGGGTTTTAAAACCAATCTCGACATCTTGATATGATCTTAATGTTAGTGATGTGATTTAGGTGTCACAGGTAATCTAATGTGCTTAAGTTGATGATTAGGGTTTCACCTAATATGCATAACTGAGTTTGTAATCTTAGAAACCATGATATGATGGAATTAGGGTTTGTAACCCTTATCCATAGTCTAAACATGAGATAACCCTAAACCCTAGTTTAGGAGCGAATCTATAATTGAATAATGTAATGAGAATATGTGGTGACACATATGTAGTATGATTTGTTTCAGATACCTTGTTGATTACATGCTTTACTGCTTGGATGTTTGGATGCACTCTTAAAGTACATATGATGTTCTGCATGGTTTTTGTGATGACATAAGGTATGTGGTTACGCTTATGAATATCTTGAGTTAGTTTTCCGAGGTTTTCTGAAGTTTTCATCGATGACATGAATTAACTATTGGATGAATTTAATTCATGCAAACTATAATGTGGATATGACTATCACATAAGATATGTGCCTACTAGCTCAGATCCTGGTCCCCTCTGTGGCTTAATAGTTGACCTAGTACATGGCTACCTATGGGGTAGGTCCATCAGGTCATCGGATGACTTAGTACATGGCTACCAATGGGGTAGGTCCATCAAGTCACTTTGAGTTAGATATTGGGCTACTTTTGGGTAGTGCCATGCGACTCTATTACCCTAGGTATTGGCTACCTGTAAGGTAGGACCATGGGGTAAGGATCTACCTAAAGAGAGGTAGCATGCAAAACACAGAGATAGGGGATAGGTAAGGATTGAGTAGTATGGCTTAAAATGTAATCTTGGTTGTTAAATGAATAATTGAATGATTACATTGTTAACATAATTGCACATTATTTGTTTCCCCCACATACCAGCTTCGGCTGACCGACGTTTTGTTTGTCGGCGTTTTAGGTACAAAACAAAAAGGACAAACAGTAAATCATCATATTGTGAAATACATGAATGAAAGTCGAAGGAGGATTAATTAGTTGGTCCCAGTTCTGGATAGAAGTTTAGAAATCCAAAAAAATTCAAAGGTATGCAAAAAAAATTATTTATTACAGCTTTTCAGTATAGTCTAGTAGAATTTATTAATTGTTATCAATTAACTGTTGAACCTTGATCCGGAAATTGGATAACGGCACCAACCTCTCGGTCTCCCTTAATTGGGGGATACCGGAAGGCGGGGTCATTACATTTGGTATCAGAACCAAGGTTCTCCACTTAATTGTTAATAATTATTAAATTTTACAAACTCTGTAGAACCCAAGGGAGTTATTAGAGGATTTTTCAGAAGACTGAGGTGTCTAGAAAAGGATCACTTCTGGGGGCTGGCAAAATTTTCCTCCACACCGCTAGTCGGAATACGAGGACTCCCATATTGTGTGACTGCCTGGCCGATGTCCTAGGAATTGAATCGAAATAAGATACCTTTAGGACTTTCTCATCTTATTCATCACTTCTCATCACAAATTACCTTAAGGACCTTTAGGATTAGGGTTTTCTCTCTCCTCCTCACCCTCTTGAGGTATGGGTAAGGTTGATAAGGTTTAAGGGATCCTCCACCAAATTAAAGAAAAAGCATGTAAATAAGATGTCATGGACATAAGCTTAATAGATTGAGCGCAAACTAAAGAATAGATACATGCTTAGGTCGTATGACATAAGTTGTCATGCCCTCAGGAGAGACCTGAGGATAGACCTTCTTGTCAGGAGGATGAGTAAAGAGAGTTAGTCTTGGAGGTAGAGATCTCCATTAAAAGTAGAGACCTAGCACATCCTTTGAGGATGATGATAACCCTAACCCTAAGTGAAGGTAAGAGGGAGAGATGACATGATGAGTTAGTTGTCTTGGTAGACCAGATGTTTGGATAGAAATTCCCTAGATGAGCCATGAGAGGTTAGATGGCCTAGTATCTTTGGCAACCCAACCCTAGAAAGGGTTGTGCATGTTTGAGTGAAGGATAGCTCCTTCATTGATGAGGGTAGAGAAGAAACTATGGAAACCCCATGAGCTTATATGGGCATAATAGGCACCCAGAATGTATCAGTAGTGCGATCTATAGGTTGAAACCCTGACCGGGAGAGTTTGATGGATAGCTTATGTGATAAGCCTAAGGGGCTATAGATAACCTTGAGCGAACATGAGTTGAACATAGGCTTCATCCAGGTAGGGGCATGCTTTTGAGATTGACCCTTCACGAAGAGAGGACCTATAATGGTGAGGTTAGTTGTAGGGCTAGCTCTAGAGAGAGAGCAGGAAACCCAGCAAGAAGGTTGGAATCCTAGACTCTGGGATATGAGAAGAAGTCAGGAATTGAGGATGATGCGACCTAAGTGGATGATAGTGGTCGTCACATGCTTGATCCCTAGAGGTTGATGATGCCTTGGTTGCCATGGGAGGAACCAAACCCTAGAGAGAGGATGAGGCTTCTGGCACTTATGAGCCTATGGTATAAGAGTTTACCTTCTGAGAAAGGAAGAAGAAGTTCTGTATACCCTAGAGAGGATTAGTAACAGGTTATGAGGCCTTGTACCTTGTTGGTTGTCCTTGAGGAGGACCCAACTCTAAGTGTTGCTCGAGTCAAAGGATGATAGGAAGTGCATGTCATGCCTTTTGCATGCTTGATTCGTGGTTAAGAGTTTGAGCATGCAGTTGGACCCCCAAAGGTGAGCCTAGGGTTCCTAGGCCTAAGAGGGGAAGTAGTGTACCTAATGCTCATGATAAGAATTAAGTTGCTATAGTTTTGAGCATGGTACTCCTCATGTATAGGGGAAAAGGGAAGTCCCTTAAGTTTAAGGTATGTTTGATGAACCCCTCACAGCTAGGTTGATGATAAAGAAAGGTATGATCTTGATCCAGCATTGAGGAAAGAGGACAAGTATGACCTAGCATGGTTCAGTAGGTGATCTACTTGTGCCTTAATAGCTTTCTAGGGTTAAGTAGTCTCATGTGGATGTAAACCCTAGACCTAAGAGCTTTTGTGACTTGGTTGTCAAGAGATAGTTTTCCTCCCATTCTGGGAGAGGGACCCCTTTGGTAGGGTGTATACCAGTTTTGTGGGTTTTGAGCAAACCTAGAGAGGTCTCATAGGATCTTGAGAAGCTAAGTGAAAGGTACATGGTATGAGAATGAACCTACAGACCCATAGATATCCATCTCTAAGTGCATGTGGATGTGTTACCATGAAGGTAACCAGTAAGGGGGCCTGACCAAGGTAGGCAGGTCACCATGACCCCTATGAAAGGATGGATGTCAGCCCATGTATACAAAGAGAGATGATGAAGGCTTGGGCAAGGTTCTAAGTTGGACATGTACTATAAATGGAGAATCCTAAGTCTATCCTAGGGTCAGGTAGGGATAAGACCGATGGAAGTAGGAGTTGCCTAATTCCCCAGTTGCACATGACCATAGGGTCGGGAGGTAACATCTATCATTGTCTGAGGGCCATGGGTTAGGAGATTGATCACCTTCATGAACTCATGAGACCCAAAGGGCAAATGAGTAGGCCACTCTCTTGATGCATGAGGAAAGAGGGATGACCCCAAAAGAGTCGGCACCCTATAGACCTAGAGGAGATGACCAAGGATATAAACCTCAGTAGGTTCGAGACTAGTTTTCCATGGAAGTAACTTTGATATCGAAATGATTGTGATGAAGTGACATATGAGGCATGTTTCAACTAAGATTTAAAGGTGTACTGACAAGGTGGGATGTACCATCTCTACTTTTAGAACAGGAAGAACTCTGTATTTGGACTGCAGTCAAATGCTTATTTCCTCTTGTTATGGGAGTGAGAGATAAGACAGTACGCATGCCATACACCAAGGATAAAGATGATGTGGGTTGGAACGTTGCTGCGAGGTATGAGGACAGAGATGATAACATACCCTGGTGGAGTGGATGATACATGGATGGTTTACAAATACTAAGAGAAATAAGGTAGTCATCTTATATGGATGTTTTTAGCAGGAGCTATGTGGAATTTGCAAGTTATACAAGGTTGAGTTCAAAAACCAAGAGGATGAGTTTAGAATTTTCTTTATGAAGATAGAATTAGAGTTTGATATGAGATAAGAAGTGGAATACATGGAGGTGTATGTCTTCAACATTACCTTACACATATGGATGTGAGGTGGTAATGGATGCTCTGGTTGATATGCAGCTGCCTAGTTTAGCTAGAGGCTAGAAGAGGTTGTTAGGATAGCCCTCAGTTTGAGAAAGAAGATATGTTTGGCTAACACTCACATGTAGCGAGATCTATTAAACAAGTTAGTAGTTGTTTGGTTAGCCAGCTTAGGGCTTATCATGATAAAAGTATGGTTGTAGAACCTCAGATGCACTTCTGTGGAAAAGAAGGCAATGAAACCCCGACGAGAGTGGGTTAGGGTTTCTGAGGAATCAACCTTGAGGAATCGTGACATACATGAGATCATGATTTTAAGATCATCATATATCGTGGTACTACGAAGATAGTAAGTGACAGTAGTACTTTGGATGCCTAATATGAAATTGCATGTGGCTTGTCGCCATGCAAGCTAGGAGGTGAAGGATGAACACCAGTAACCCAATGAGTTGATATAGAGGAGAAAGAGTCCCTGATAGGGAATGGGAGATCATCACTATGGATGTTTTGGTAAGTCTCCCCTAGACCAAGGAAGGTCAAGATGCAATATGGGTTATGGTAGATCGCCTTACCTAGATAACATGAGAAAGAAAGAATACCATCAAGGGATGGATCCGGTTGAACTGCATGAGAGAGAGATGGTTCAACTACACCATGATGCGATTTCAAAAGTTCTTGCGTATAACCTAAAGATTCACTTCCATGCAATGGAAGTAGGTACATGAAGAACTCAATGTTAGTACAGTTTATCCCCCCTAACTAATAGGATGATCCAGACTAGAGGGTCTGATGAGAGCATGTGTGATCATCCATGGTGATACATAGAGACAGTTCTTGTCCTCAGTGAGATGTGATGATAACCACCATAGTCGGTATCGGGATGTAAGGAAGCTCTATAAGGGAGGATGTGTCGGTCACCGCTTCATTAATATGATGTTGGTGAAGGGACCTCGCAAAGGTCAAGAAAGAACCACAGTGTGTGTAGATGAAGTCGCTTTGATCATGCAATGGCTAAAAGAGAGCCTGGGGGCGACATGAGTCGTGAGTTGATGCAAAGCAGACTGACATGTAGTTCACTGTGGGAGAATATGTGATGTGAAAATTCAACACCTCTAAGCTAGAGCTGAGACAGCTGAGTCCCCAATATATGGGTCCATTTGAGATGGATTGGTGGAGATGGTTGTGTTTAGCCTTACCCCTCAGGATAACATGATGTATAATGTGTTACATGTGTCCGATCTAGAGCACTATGTGAGGTACCCAAGACATGTGTTGATCCCTGAACCTATTCAGCTTTTGAGAGGCTGAAAAGTCTTGAGTCACCTATGAGGGTACGGTATACCAAGGTAAGAAAGAACTCAGATGAAAGAATATGAGATGATGAAGGTTCTTGGGAAGCACCATGGAAAGGGTGAGGCCACATGGGAGCCATGATGGACATACGAAAGGCTTATCTTGTTTGTTTGTGTGCCTGATGGAATTTTGGGGACAAAATTCCTTTTAAGAAGGGGTGAATGTTATATCCCCATTTTTGGTAAAATTGAATGATATAAATATAAATTATGTCTTGATAAATAGTTTTCTTGAATGGTATTATTTATATAATAATATTATCCTTGTGACAAGTTAAAGAAATAAAAGGATTTTTGTTTGCAATAATCCATTAAAATGTCGAACAAGAGAAAGAATGGAAAATTCTAGAAAAATGATATATCATGGGATAATGGTATTAATGTTCCAAAGGAATAAGCTTTGTATGGGAAATGTATCACATTAGATCCCAAAAGAATAAATTTGGAAAGGAAATTAATAAGTTCCTATAATTGATGCAAGAATATTTCAAGGAGAGAAATAGATGAATAATCCAGAATCCATTATCCAATGCTTTCCTTTATGGGTTTTTGGTGTAGGAGTTATGGACATTGGTGTCTATATATTGGGAATCTCTTAATTACGTTGCTTTTGAAAAATATAAATACTTTACAAAATATTACGATAATTGTGAGAGGAAGAAAGACTTTTGGAAAGGAGGTAATGGTAAACAAGGGGAACCATCATAATAATCCTTGCCACGTTTGGATTACTTGAACCCCAAGGAGAAAAGGAAGAAAGGGAAATGAGAAAGGAAACTGGATTTCTCTTTAGGACCATTGGGTCTCTCTCTTTATCTCTTGCTTTCCTTTAATAGTCATGTAACCCTCCTTCCCCTCATTGTTCTTTAGGTGTAGTGTATATATATAGCATGGGACACCACTTGACGGCAGTGGAAATAGGCTGCAAAGCCTCAAGTTCCATCATTGTTTCCCCCTACGTTCTTCTCCTTCTATGCACAGGGAGAGATGCAATGTCTGACCTAGAACCACGACGAGGAGCAGTGAGAGAAGTGTGACCTGAGCCACAATCCGTCATGGCGCCTAGATAGATAGGTTGTGCCATCCTTCTGACTGCCTGTGCGCAGGAAGGGATCCAAAGCTTCCCGATGTGCTTAGACTCAAATAGCTTGGTGGCTTCGGGAGGGTGGTTCGTACACCCTGATGGTGTTGCGGCGGTAGGAGGGTCGGAGTTGGGGCAGCTGCGACGAGGGAGGAGTCCAGAAGCACCGAAGACGATCCTCCCCATAACAACCGAGGTAACGCTGCCTGCAGCACCACCAACACTTGATTGTGGACGCACGGAAGTAAGACGTTCTCACAAAGGGATGAGAACATAGGTGGACCATGGAGTCCGGCCGCCAGTTACTTGGGAAGGAGACTCAGTGGCAGGCAGGGTAAGGAGGAAGGAGAGTGGGGCACCAGTGAAGAAAGAATCAGGTGTACGTTGACTCCCTGTCAGCCGACGCAGACCCTCCGAGAAGAAAGGACGGAGGGCGGAGATCAAGGACGAAGGGGCGTCCTAAGTAGATTCAAAGGCGGAGGGGAGGAAGCATGTTGGCGGTCAGCATCCTAGCCGCCACAGGAGGGATGTCGGAGGACGCAGACGGGGGCAGTGTGTAGAAGAGTACAACCTTCAAGAGAGATAGAGAGAGGGCATTCGGTGGGACAGAGGAAGGGGGTGAACCGCCAGAGAGACTAAGCGACACACCCAAAGGCACCACGTCAGGTGATGAGAACGCAGCGCCGGTCGCTCTGTCACACGGAAGCAAGAATTGTGAAGGTTGGAGGAGAAGAGGGTTATAGTCAAAAGACTCATATACCCCGGCCTCCTTGTTTAAGACTCAGGGACGAGTAAGTAATTTCACCTAATCTTAAGTGGTATTTCTAGCCAGTTATTAATATGATATAAATATGATGTGGCGACGTCTAATTGGCTAATAAATGGGTTAACTTTAAATAATCTAGTTAATTACTGGTAACTCGGAATATAGCAAAATTATATATGAAACTGATTAGAAAAACAAGAGGAATCCAAAGAAAATATAATCAGAACCCAATTAAGCTTCTTGTTCTAAAAGTATTTGCAATACATGTGTTGTATAATTAATGTAAAGGAAGATCTAGATTTGCTTTAATATGATGCCTAATTGAGTAGATTCATTTAGGTTGAGCCAATATTAGATCTTGTCATGTCTGATAAGGAAATCCGTAATAATGATAAATAAATGATGATTCTAGATTAATGATCTTATTCATGTTGATTTAGGGTTTTAAAACCAATCTCGACATCTTGATATGATCTTAATGTTAGTGATGTGATTTAGGTGTCACGGGTAATCTAATGTGCTTAAGTTGATGATTAGGGTTTCACCTAATATGCATAACTGAGTTTGTAATCTTAGAAACCATAATATGATGGAATTAGGGTTTGTAACCCTTATCCATAGTCTAAACATGAGATAACCAGAAACCCTAGTTTAGGAGAGAATCTATAATTGAATAATGTAATGAGAATATGTGGTGACACATATGTAGTATGATTTGTTTCAGATACCTTATTGATTACATGCTTTACTGCTTGGATGTTTGTATGCACTCTTAAAGTACATATGATGTTCTACATGGTTTCTGTGATGACATAAGGTATGTGGTTACGCTTATGAATATCTTGAGTTAGTTTTCCGAGTTTTTTTGAATTTTTCATCGATGACATGAATTAACTGTTGGATGAATTTAATTCATGCAAACTATAATGTGGATATGACTATCACATAAGATATGTGCCTACTAGCTCAGATCCTAGTCCCCTCTGTGGCTTAATAGTTGACATAGTACATGGCTACCTATGGGGTAGGTCCATCAGGTCATCAGATGACTTAGTACATGGCTACCAATGGGGTAGGTCCATCAAGTCACTTTGAGTTAGATATTGGGCTACTTTTGGGTAGTGCCATGCGACTCTATTACCCTAGGTATTGGCTACATGTAAGGTAGGACCATGGGATAAGGATCTACCTAAAGAGAGGTAGCATGCAAAGCACAGAGATAGGGGATAGGTAAGGATTGAGTAGTATGGCTTAAAACGTAATCTTGGTTGTTAAATGAATAATTGAATGATTACATTGTTAACATAATTGCACATTATTTGTTTCCCCAACATACCAGCTTCGGCTGACCAACGTTTTGTTTGTCAGCGTTTTAGGTACAAAACAAAAAGGACAAACAGTAAATCGTCATATTGTGAAATACATGAATGAAAGTCCAAGGAGGATTAATTAGTTGGTCCCAGTTCTGGATAGAAGTTTAGAAATCCAAAAAATTTCAAAGGTATGCAAAAAAAAAGTATTTATTATATCTTTTCAGTATAGTATAGTAGAATTTATTAATTGTTATCAATTAACTACTGAACCTTGATCTGAAAATTGGATAACGGTACCGACCTCTCGGTCTCCCTTAATTGGGGGTTACCGGAAGGCGGGGTCATTACAAGTGTAGTGATTTCAGGTAGAAGAATCACATTCACCACCATCACTGTGAGAGCTGATTGTGACTACCAAATCATGGTTCCATGTGTCACTCTCACGGTGGGTCTGTCCGGTACACTTGTTCTCTAACAAGTACCTATGTGCTTGGTTTGATATCACTATATAATGACTAATGAGATTCTGTCATCAACCAATGCACAATCTAGTCTTTAGTGTTATTGATGTCTATGGTTATTTACACAATAACAACCAACTAGGGACTAATCAAGAATGTATACTCTTAACATCTGTATGATCTCATCGTTTAGGTCCTCAACCCAAAAGCATACGTCATCGAGTAAAACAATTCTTTAGACATCTGTCATGTTACACTATTATCTCAGAAACAGTTAAAACATATAGATCGGAAATTTCCTTTATTATTATTCAAATAATTTACAAAGTATCCCATTAAAATCATCACATGACTTGCTCTATGGGCATACATACCAACGTACTCCCACTTGCACTTAGAGCCAGTCACCTAGGAACCTCAGTCCTTGTGACCTAGCATGACCATCATGCTTCTGCTGAGAAAGGGCCTTAGTCAGTGGATCAGCTATGTTGTCTTCAGTTGGTACTTTACAAATCTTCACATCTCCTCATTGTACGATCTCTCGTATGAGATGCAAGTGCCGCAGTATGTACTTGGACTGCTGATGTGATATGGGCTCCTTAGATTGAGAAGTAGCTCCATTATTGTCACAATAAAGCTCAATTGCATCACAGCCACTAGGAACTACACCAAGTTCAGAGATGAACTTCCTAATCCACACAGCCTCCTTTGTTGCATGTGAAGCAGCAATATACTCATCCTCTATAGTTGAATCGGAAATTATTTCTTGCTTGGAACTCTTCCAACTCACAGCTCCATTGTTTAGGCAAAACACAAATCCTGATTGCGATCTGTAATCATCTTTGTCAGTTTGGAAGCTTGCATCGGTGTAAACCTTTACAACCAATTCTTCCTCTCTGCCGTATACAAGAAACTGATCCTTAGTCCTTCGTAAGTACTTGAGGATGTTCTTTACGGCTGTCCAGTGAGCATCCCCGGGATCTGATTGGTATCTTCTCATCATGATGAGGGCATACGAGACATCTGGGCGTGTGCACAACATAGCGTACATGATGGATCTGATGGCTGATGCATATGGGATCCCATTCATACGCTCCCTCTCTTCATAAGATTGGGGACATTGAGCTCTAGAGATGGTGACTCCATGTAGCATGGGGATGTTGCCTCTCTTTGAGTTCTCCATGTTGAACCGTTTCAACACTTTGTCAATGTACGTGCTTTGACTTAGTCTGAGAAGCCTTTTAGATCTATCTCTATAGATCTTAATTCCTAGAATGTAGGATGCTTCTCCTAAGTCCTTCATTGAGAAAGTATTCCCAAGCCAAGTATTTACCTTTTCTAAGGCGGAGACATCATTCCCCATCAATAGTATGTCATCCACATACAATATGAGGAATGTGATCGTGCTCCCACTAACCTTCTTGTACACACAAGGTTCATCTTCATTTTGAATAAAGCCAAACACTTTCACTTCCTCATCAAATTGAAGATTCCAACTCCGAGATGCTTGCTTCAATCCATAGATTGACCTTTGTAGCTTACAGACTTTATTGGCATTATTTGGAACTATAAAACCTTCAGGTTGTGTCATGTACACATCCTCATTTATATTCCCATTAAGGAATGCGGTTTTAACATCCATTTGCCAAATATCATAGTCATAGTAAGCTGCAATAGCAAGCATAATCCTGATGGACTTAATCATGGCAACTGGAGAAAAAGTTTCATCATAGTCAACACCTTGAACTTGTCGAAAACCCTTTGCAACCAATATGCCTTTATAAGTTTGCACATTGCCATCCATGTTGGTCTTCTTCTTGAAGACCCACTTGCACCTTATGGGTTTTACCCCTTCAGGTGGTTCCATCAAAGTCCATACTTTGTTGGAGTACATGGATTCCATCTCAAATTTCATGGCCTCAAGCCATTTCTCATAATCTGGTCCCTCCATAGCCTCTAGATAGGTAGTTGGATCATCATCTATGATCAACTCACTGCCTTCCTGAGTCACAAGGTATCCAAACCTCTCAGGTTCAAGGCATCTCCTACTAGATCTACAAGGTCCTTGTGTTACTTGAGGAGACTGAGATTCCACAACACCTTGTGAATATCTATGTTCTTCTTGTACATCTACTGGTTCAATGTTTTCTTATTGGGCTTGAACCTCTTCAAGCTCTATTTTCCTCCCACTGTTTCCTCTGGAAATAAATTCCTTTTCTAGAAATACAGTTGTCCTAGCAGCAAACACTTTGTTGTCAGTAGGGTGGTATAAATAGTATCCTCTCGTTTCCTTGGGGTATCCAAAAAAATAACATTTATCAAACTTGGGTCCAAACTTATCAGGAAACATTTTCCTGACGTAAGCCTCACAACCCCAAATCTCAATAAAAGACAAATCGGGACACTTCCCGTGCCATATCTCATATGGTGTCTTTTGAACCGATTTAGATGGTACTCGATTAAGTGTAAACGCGGCAGTTTCAAGAGCATAAGCCCAGAAGGAAATCAGAATATCAGTAAAACTCATCATTGATCGCACCATATCCAGTAATGTGTGATTCCTTCTTTCAGACACACCATTATGCTATGGTGTTCCAGGCAGAGTCCATTGTGATACGATACCACAAGCTCGTAGAAGGTTCTCAAACTCTTAGCTTAAGTATTCTCCACCTCAATCGGATCAAAGTGGTTTAATACTTTTACCAAGTTGGTTTTGTACTTCATTCATGAAATCCTTGAACCTTTCAAGGGTTTCTGACTTATGTTTCATCAGGTATACATAGCCATACCTACTAAAGTCATAAGTGTAGGTAATGAAGTACTGATACCCACCTCTGGCATTAGTTCTAAAAGGTCCACATACATCAGTATGTATGAGTGCTAATAGATCACTAGCTCTCTCACCTTTACCTGAAAAGGAGTATTGGTCATCTTGCCCAATAAACAAGATTCACATGTCTCTATTTATTCATAATCAAAAGAGTCTAGATAACCATCTTTATGGAGTCTGGAAATGCACTTCTCATTTATGTGCCCTAGACGACAATGCCAAAGATACGTTTTGTTTGAGTTGTTGAGTTTTTTCCTTTTGGTGTTTACGTTGTATACACTTGTCTCTAGATCTATCAAGTATAGACCATAAGACATTGGGGCACTGCCATAAAAGATCCCATCTTTTGAAATGGAATACTTTCCATTCTTAATAAGAAATTCAAAACCATCCTTGTCCAAACAAGAGATGGAAATGATATTCCTAGTTATGGCAGGTACATAATAGCACTTCTTTAACTCTATTATTAGCCCACTAGGTAGAGTTAACTCATAGGTTCCTACGGCACTAGTGGCAACTCTTGCCCCATTGGCAACACATAGTTCAACCTCACCTTTCCCCAAAGGCCTACTTCTTTTAAGATCCTTCACATTTGAACAAATGTGAGATCCACATCCGGTATCAAGTACCCATGACAAAGAAGTAGTAAAGTTAATCTCTATCACGTATACACCAAAAGTAGAGATCTCTATCTCTTACTTCTTCTTCCATCATTCCCTCCATCCCCTCCATGTTTTCAGCGTAAACGATTCTGACATTGGTTTGGCGAGAGAACCCTTCTCTCCCTCACCTTTGTCCTTAGACTTTGTTCCATTGATCTCCATCAATGAATTATCCTTCTTATTAAGCACACATAAAGTGGATTCAAAGGCCACCGGTATTTCTGGATTGTGCAGAACACTTCTCACAATCCCCAACCCGTTATGGAATTTATTCTCAATTAATTTACCCATTTTAAAAGATGATTCTTTTGCCATTCTATAAGAGAAAATTGCATTCGTCAAAACTCTTTTTGATTTTATTTGAATAAAATTTGATATTAGTTAATTAGGCCTTTAATTAATTACCGCTCCCACTATTTTGATTCAAATTGATAGCCCTCACCATCAATTCGGAATATTGCAGCGTACAATCTTCTAGTGGGTCAAGATCCTAAAATCCTCAGAGTCATGGACTAGCTAGGGCTGTCACCCACAACTCAGATCTTCCAGATAGGCAACTCTTGCCAATTGCATCATATGCAACTCTTGAAAGATGTCATGCACAACTCCTTGCCATGATCACCTTCATGCCTCAAGGTGCTAGATCCTATCTAGGTCACCTTGTTAAGTCTGACCCAAAGCCAACACGATGAATATGCACCCTGCTAGGGCAGACCCACATATCCATCCTTCATGCTTCCACGAGATATACGGTGTACCACGCTAGGGCGTGCCCACACTTGGCTGATCAAGTTTTTCACGTGTGTCGCATTTGGAAGGCATCTAAAACTTTAATATTTAATGAGGGATTTGGTTTTTATAGGTACATTTACATATCCAATCACCACAATATAGTAAGTATCATATACATGCTATATCCCACATAAAACATGTGAAATGATAAAAGCAATGATTATGGCCATCCTAATGTGATTCCTCGAGCCAAGAGGAATCACGGTCATCTAGGTCCACATCACATGCAACCTGTATAAGATGAGCTCTGTGCTTTGCCTTTCTGGGTTTGATCAACTCATCTCCATGATTGATCGGCTCGCCATCAGGCTGGTCGGTTGGGTGCCACCATTCGATCGACTGGCGCCTCCAGTCGATCGGTTCACTGATCGTCGTGCATCTCCTCCGGTTGCCACCCGCTCATCTCGCTCCTCGAACCGGTCATCAAAAGGTCCACCATTCTTTGACATAACAAGAAATAAAATTCTATCCTATTTTACATTTGATAAAGGAAACCCCGAGTTACATTCGGGGGGAGCAAAGGTAGGAAAGAAATCTTAAGTTATCTCGAGTTACATCAGGAATAGGAGATAGGGAATCGGTGCGCAGACCGAGATGCAAGCCACCACATACAACCAAGCACACACATAGGGTTTATTGGCCATAACCACGCCATACATCCACCACAAAACTCGTTTAAGTGTGACGTGTATCGAGTGAATTTATATTACATATCATATATGTATATTAAGATTTATGGATTTATGATTGGACATGCATAAAGCCAATTTTATTCGCATTGTATGCAATAAATAAAGGCGACAAACCAAAATCGGTCATATCGATAATCCTAAAGCATAGAGTAGTTGACATGGCTCTGATACCACTGTTGAGTTTTAGGGGAGACAGAGAAGGCAGTGGAAATTATTAAAAAAAAATCTTCTCCTAAACCCAGAATAAAGGAATCGCGTCAACGTATATACAATAGGAAAGATGGTTTGTAGAGGTGTACCTTGTCCCGAGACTTGCTCGGCGACGTTACCTCGCGGCTTGCACGGTCTTCACCTCCAAACTTGGACGGTGTATGTGCAGCTCCTGGTCTCACCGAGACTGTCGCGATTGACAGTTGTCCTCCGAGCGGAAGAAGCCTCCCGCCTCTACAGTCGTCCACACAGACTGCCTAGAACTCCAATCTCCTTGTCCCACAAGGAATTGGAAGGAGTCACACCCTCCTATCGGCGTACTAGTCACCGACACACTCTCCTGCAACCAGTTTCCTTTCTGCAGTTGTCTTTCCCTCGTTGTGCCTCCCTTATCGGGTAACACTTTCTCGGGCTCTCTCGGTTACCAAAACCAGAGAGAACGACAACTTTGCAGAGCAACTGGTGTTCTGAGTTGTACTTTGAGAAGCCCCCAATACCCTTATATATATACGAGGTTCATGGGACAGGGTTCTCTACCCCAGGAAATGTGGGACTAAACAGGAGTAGAAGGGTTTGAGATTTTCCACAAAACAACCAACTGTGTCACCTGAACTGATCGTTTCAACCTTGAAATGGTCGGTTGGTGGTCTAAGCCGATCGGTTCACACCTGAACCGATCATTTGGCACCCTTGAGCCGATCGGTTCATCACATGAGTCGATCAGTTCGTGGTCCTGGTCCAACTCAAATTGACTTTCATATTTGTTTCCGATCAATCAAATATTAATCCTTGTCCAAATCGAATTTGTACAAGTGAAACAAATTGTATTTGCAAAATTGACTTTCCAAACGATCTCCATTGGTCACATGAGCCGACCGGTTCAACAATTGAGCCGATCGGTTCATCTCATGAGCCGATCGGTTGGAAGTGCAGATTGTGCAAAATCAGTCAATCGCAGTTTCAATCAATCTGATACTCTAATCAATTGGTCCAACACCTTGAACACTATGATTTTGAGCTATCAATCAACTAAGTGTTTAATTGAACTACTAAACTCCTTTAGTAATCAATCTAAACATCATTTGTGGAAAAACTCCTCTTCCAGGTTAAATCCTATGTGTGTGACCTTGCAGGTCCATTTCACGTTGGCAGTGAAAGTCCATAACACTTATAACTTCACAAGCAAAGAGTGGTGCCTAGTCACACATCAGTGCTTCCCAAGTGAAATAGAAAGTTGGAGAACAACTTTCAATCCTACAATCCGTGAATGGTGTTATAGCAAATATATAATTCCTTTGTCACTAATGTCTTGAATGAACTCAAGGCATGGTACAGTCATCCTTTCAACGATCATCCATTTCCTTGATCTCAGAGCAGACTGGGTGAGATGTGTGTGACATCAATATCACATATTGATTCACACATGCATGCGCATGCCTTTCTCAATCCTACTCATCAAGTGGCCATGGACATTAAACTCCCTTAGGAGGGACAAATCCCACATCTATCACTCACCCCTCAAATGCCCCATGTGTCAAAGTCACCCAATCATCACCTTTATAACAACCCATGTTTTAGGATTGCGTTTGATGATGTCAAAGTGTACCCAATGACATGTGTTGAGTGTAGTGATTTCAGGTCGAAGAATCACATTCACCACCATCACTGTGAGAGTTGACTGTGACTACCAAATCATGGTTCCATGTGTCATTCTCACGGTGGGTCTGTCTGATACACTTGTTCTCTAACAAGTACCTATGTGCTTGGTTTGATATCACTATATCATGACTAATGAGATTATGTCATCAACCAACGCACAATCTAGTCTTTAGTGTTATTGATGTCTATGGTTATTTCCACAATAACAACCGACTAGGGACTAATCAAGAATGTATACTCTTAACATCCGTATGATCTCATCATTTATGTCCTCAACCCAAAAGCATATGTCATCAAGTAAAACAATTCTTTAGACATCTATCATGTTACACTATTATCTCAGAAACAGTTAAAACATATAGATCAGAAATTGCCTTTATTATTATTCAAATCATTTACAAAGTATCCCATTACAATCATCACATGACTTGCTCTATGGGCATACATACCAACATGTGGCCCAACTAAGTGGGCGCCCTCCCCACTCCTCTAAGCCATTAATCTGAATGATTGATGTTTTCTTGATCAAATCTGACCCTTGAATTGCCACCCATGGGTCCACCTCATCGATCCAACGACTCTGCATTTGTCTTCTTCCTCTGTACAGCAGTGGTGCCAATGGCGCTACTACCACCTAACTTCCCTTGACAACCACCAATTAGCCCTATTTCACATCCTTTTCATCAATTCAAACCCTCTTTGGGTTCCCTTCTTCATTTTCCTCATCTCCCCTCTCCTTTTCACCTCTCTTACGACCCTAACCTCCATCTCACTTCACCCCTTTCTCCTCCCTTGGGCCATGGTGCAACCGCAAATCCCTTTTTTGGTGAGCTAGCTACGAGCTCCCCCGAGCATGGCCAAGGTCACCCTCAAACTCGTAGTAGATAGGCAAAGCCAGCCTAGCCTTTTCCATGCCCTGAGAACACCCCCTTTGTGGCCAGCATGGATCTCTGAGGAGGAAGTTGTTGTGGAGATCGAGCAGAGACTGCCACGACTGCAAGCGGAGTATAGTGGCTCCAAGCGATTGGCAGCAACTATGAGCAATAAGTAGTGATTGTTGTTTGCAAGATGTGGTGATCCATGACTTAGAACCGCACGCTACCGAGGTGCACAACTGATTGGGCCAATAACTGTGGCCCAATGAGTGTGGGGAGGTGCGGGTACGTGGGATGATCATGGTTGTTGGATCGACATCCAAGGGTCCACATGCCCCTGTTTCAAGGTTTTTTTTAATCATATCTTAAACATGATAGATCGAAATTATGACTTCCAATATACCATTTTGATCAGAATAACAAGACGTTCCAGTAATAATGATTCCATGACCTAAATATTGTTAATTTTCTACTGATATCCAGAAAAATCATATCTTTTGTATACTTTTTGTATGGTTGATTATGTATCTTGCCTCCTTTTGTTATGGTTGCTTCATAAACCCCTCGACTAGTAACTTTTACCTCCTTTTCAACTTGAAATAATGATATGGATCACCTGGATGTGTTTGTAATTATCATTTGGGCCTAATGGTTGTCCTTTTGTATTAGATGCATGATGTTACTATCCATTCTTGGGACTTAGCATTCCTATGCAAAATATGTTTAATGCACTTCGAAATCAGTACATCATATGATGTTTTGTGACATTCTTAGATAAGATCTAAAGACCTTTTTCCATGATGTATTATTTATGACTTAGAAGTCTTGATTTTATACTCTTGTATAAGCCCTAACATATGATGTTTGGTACTAATATGTTTGAATCCTTAACTGAGGAATCCTCCATATTCATCATCACAGTCGCCAATTATAGAGATTTTGTGCCTCGTATCGACTAATCTACCCTTGTTTTGATTTACTTTAAGTATCCCTTCAGTTTCATGTAAATAGTGCACTACTAGTTCTAATTACCCTAGTTTCCAGTTTATTTGATCTCATCCTCCCCTACTCATGTTCTCTCTCCTCCGCAGATCATCCTCAACCATTTCCAATGGTCATGATCCCTATATCTTTGACTCCAATGGTCTCAAGACCATTTGAACCCAAACGGTCTCAAGACTGTTTGAGCCCAAACGATCTCAAGACCGTATGAACCCAAACGGTCTCAAGACCGTTTGAACCCAAACGATCTCAAGACCATCTAAACCCAAATGGTCTCAAGACCATTTGAGCTCATACGGTCTCAAGACCGTTTGAACCCAAATAGTCTCAAGACCATTTGAACCCAAACGGTCTCAAGACTGATTGAGCGCAAACAATCTCAAGACCGATAGACCAGCAGAGACCGTTTGGAGTCTAACTCAAGCATGTGCAACATCAGATCAAGATCATGAAGCAGAACAATCGCCATGACCGTGTTTGCCACGCCATGGCTATGGTGCATCGCCAATAGTGCCAAGTCTCCACCCACCACGACCGTGTTGGTCACGCCACGGCCGTGGTGCATCGCCAACAATGCCCATGCCTTCACTCGCCATGCCCGTGTGAGGCCGCACGGCCGTGGGGCCATAGCCTCACCATGACTGTGTTGGGTTAACACGGTCGTGGCGCACCACTCGGTTTTGATTTTATTCGGTCTTGACCTCACTCGATTTGCTCTCTCGATCTCAAAACCGTGAGCATCTGATGTCATCAGATCATGAATCAACAGTCTAGATTTCATTTGCTCTATCGGTTTACACCTTCGAATCCTCTCATGGTCTCAAGACCGTGAGAGACCTCACAGTTTCAAGACTGTGAGAACTCTCACAATACCAAGACTGAGAGAGCGTTCACGATCCCTAACCATTTGGAACTCCTTCTCCCTCCGTCATCACCGACTACAACAGACCTCGGCGATGGCATCTTATTCCTCATGCTAGCAGCACCTGCAACTTGCTCATACCTCCTCCCTTGACCACCGGCGCCGTATCCTACACCTCCACTGGATTCTACAGTAGCATCGACGCTCTCCTCTCTATAGCTCCTCTGCACACGGCAGTGCGAGACCCATTGCTAAGTTGCAGATGATCGCAGAGAGGGTGCATACCGTTTGGCACCATGATCACAAGACCGTTTGATAGTAAACGGTCTACAGACTGTTTGATAGCAAACGGTCTATAGACCGTTTAGAGGATGGGTTGCAAGACCGTTTGGTCTAAGCAAAGCAAGACCGTTTGAGGATCTATTGCAAGACCGTTTGGTCTAAATATAGCAAAATGGAATGATCACGAGGGCTGCGAAACTGCTTGATAAGCAAACGGTCTACAGACCATTTGGAGGATGTACTACGAAACCATTTGGGCAAAAATATCTCGAGATCATTTGGTTTCTATTAATCCAGGACCGTTTGAAGATCTATGCCTATAAATAGGACCAGTAGAGTCCCCAATTTGGCATCGGTTCCGGGACACCGACAGGATGCCAGTACATAGGTCTGATCCAGATCCAATCCCGTCCATGCCAGTTTCATTCCACTGACTGCTCGTGTTGCAATCAAGGATACTAAGGAGAGAAGGAAGATGAGGCGAGATAGACTGTCTGGACTATCTTGGCGTCTCCCCTTCCCTATCCAGATCTGCTTTGACACGACGTAGAAGACCACATCATCTTCACCGAGCTGTGATTACCTTATGCACTGAGTTCATGGTGGATTTCTCTCTCTTTCTTATTCTTCTTATTTCTCACATGAGGAGCGAGTAGTTTCATCCACTGGGGCACGGGGACTAACCCTACTACCCATGCTTTGTAATCTGTACTAAAAGATGTTATCTTTCCGATTCAATACTAAATCGTTTCATACATGCTTGAATGTTGGCCGCGTTCTTGTATGCATCTATTGTCTTTCGTTGCGGTTTGTCTACGACTGCTCTTGGGATGTGAATACCGATTTAGTGTTGGTTTATGGTGTGCATATCCACCGCGCATCCGTTTCAGTATCTAGGAATGCTTCCCGAGGGATGGAGTAAACTCACCTCCATCGTTGCACTTCCGCACTATGAAATGGAATCAGTTGACGTACGGAAGTGCAACCTTGATGGGTCGAGGAACACATTCTGCAGAGGGAGTGGTGCAAGGTATTTGACCATTCGTCTAGGAATGGCTGACATTGCAACACTCCCACGTTTCTCGTAGCTATTTCCTCAAAAGAGGGATAGTCTATAAGGATACTAATCGAATTGATGATTATCGCTCGCTTGTTAGTTTTCTGATGCACGTTTTACAAGGTTGAGCAAGGTTCTCTCTTCGGAGGCTACATTTCTTCATTGACACGTAGACATGTACTAGATGAGAGTTACTCAACCCGTGAAGGATGTGTGCCTTACTCTTGTCCTACAAGACATCAGTATTGTATAATATCCATGTATCTTGCTTGCAAGTCTTGTTGTGTTTGGTACAGGTACAATACATGTGTAGTTGTGGTGAAAACCCGTATCACCCCAGTGATTCATCATCATTTGCTAATCTTAGATTTCAATCCTCAAACTAGTTTTTATTCTCGCCTTTACTTTTGCATGTTTTAGGTTAATAACTCAAATCAAATTTTTGGTCTTAGATGATTGACTTAGATCGATACAAAATGAGAAAAAGACACTCAGATTCTTAACATTGTCCTTTGGGTTCGATCCTAAATCTGTACTATGATAAGGCTTCCACACTCTTGTGGGGTTGGGGCATTTATCTAGCACCAATTGTAGGTAAACCTAGAGAGAACATCAACTCCCTAGGGTTTTTGGTGCACATTAGGATTTCCATTGGAAGAGCAATCTTTTGGTGTAAGTTCTAGCTCCGTCATTAACCTATGTGCAAATATTGATAGTTGCTGATCAAACATCCATAGTTAACTCTCAATTAGTCCCTTTAATGTTTTATGACACGAAATGATATGTGGTACACTCATGCACCCTTTTGGGTCTTTATGGTCTACACTTGAATCTTAGCTCAACCTAATTGCACATATGGTTTGTATGGACTCTATTCTTGTGATAATAATGATCGATTGTTACACATGTATCTTATGGCTTAAAATTAGTAGAATCATCTTGCTATAACTCTACATCCTAACTTGTTCTACTTAATGCTTCTATGACTCTGAAATGTGCCAATCTTGCTTGAAATAATCTAGTATGACTATTTATGTTTTGTATGACCAAATCATGACAAGTACTCCTTTTTTATGATTCCCATGACCCCAAATCAGTTATGATCTTACCTTATATTAATTCTAAAAGGGATGTTAACCCCAATAGCAAATTATCTTTGGTAATACATGAACCAATGGGACTATGTTTGAATGATTTGAAAACCTAGATCTAGGGAAACATACACATGACTCATATGATGTTTAGATTATCAATACCCTACTAATTTAAGACCCGGTACTATGTCTTTTTTATTCTTAGGTCCACTTTGGGTTGATTCTTCTCTATAATCTCCATCATGGTTTACGACTTGTACTCTACTCGCAAGGTACGCTTTTTTCTTGATCCTACTATGTTATTGGCTTGTTTGTATGTATGCTCGTATGGAAGCTTGGCTAGATAGTTACTTGTTTGAGCTAGTGTTCTTATGACTATCACTTTCATGTTGATTATACTACGTCAATAAACCTTGAACATAATCTGGAGAAAAATCAATTATATAACATTGTGTACCTGTCTAAGCTCTCGGGGTAAGGGCAGAAGGCATGAATGAAATAGGGTTAGCTCATTGACTTTGGTCTTGAGGTCCCTCACATATAATAAAAGGGTTAGGTTATCTTAAGTACCCTTACAGACCCTTCCTTTGAGGAATTTGGTCAAAGGCTTATGTTGATATAATAGATAAATGAACTTAAAACATGCTCGGTATAAAACAACATCTTTAAGTTGGCTCACCTTGTTCCTTATTTTTTTTAGTACTTTGTTCCTAGCCAAGCAACTTTTATATAGTCTTAAATTGTTTACTTGCCTTTCATAGTGTAAATAATGCTCTAGCATTGATATGTTTGTTTATCATATTTTTAGTTTCCAAATGGAGATCCGCTTCACTCGAGACTTTAAGATCTGAAATGCATCACCAATGGGTATTCTTGATATAGAAATGGGTACATATCTCTTATTTCCATGTTTAATATCTTGTTATTTATTCAGTTTTGGAATGCTTTTTACATATATATTTCTTATGCAAAACTATGAGCCATCCTAGGGATGGATGTCCAGGTCCACTCACCTTTGACTATATAGCCATTGAGAGTGTGGACTTAGGGTAATAAATGGTTCCGTGACAACTAGCCTCGGGATGGACCTTTGATAAAGATTGCAGCCTAATTTGAGGAAGTAAAATGAGATAATGCTCATGATAAATATAGAATGAGATTGCAGTTGACATGAGAACTATGTGGTAAATAAATTTATCTTCTCCAAAGTATGCTTTACTTCTTTTGGCCTACTACATAGTATGGATTAGATAATGTACTTTATATGACATTAGATGAAATAGTTGTTCTTATAGCCTTAAACACATGAGGCATAATTATATAAAAATGCTTCAATTCGCGGTAGCAAGGTACCAGTAGTGAACCAACTCTTGACCGGTAGATCACATGATATAATGATATAACTCTCACGTAGAAAATGCATGGATGATATATTAGAAAATATGCCTAAAAGACATGTTCCTTTGTGATAATATAAATCTTAGTACAAGAATGTTTTTGTTGGTTTCTAATGAATGCTAGTTTTATCTTGTCGTGGAATAGGACCTCCCAAAGAAAGGGTGAATTCAAAAATCAGTTTAAGAATTGAGGTAACATTAAATGCCACTTAAAACTTGAGAGATTAAGTGCATAAAGCACAAAAGAACTTATATTGAGTATGATTCTTTAGACCCATGTATGACTATCTCTAAGGGACATGAAGAAAAGTCACTGTGGAAGTGACTGATAGAATGGGACCAGGCCCAGATGGGTAGGTCACCATGAGCCCAATAAAGGGACATAAAGAAAACTATGTGTACCCTAAGAGATGAGAGAAATTTGGGTGAAAAATTCTAAATGATATAATGTACTTGGATATTATCAAAGAAACCTCAAGCAAAATGTGTGATGAAATAAAATAAAATTATGACATCTTAATAAAACCCTTGGGAAGGGTAGAGCCACAAGTCAAACCTAAGATCTAGTAGACAATTAAAGGTAAATAAGACTTATGAGGATGGGAAATGATCATGTGCTAAGTGCATAAGGCCCTTGGGGGTCAGGAGGAGATCATTCCAAAGGTACATATGCCCTAGAGATCTTAAGGGGGTGATTGAGGCTAATGAGACATGAGATGTAGACAAATAGAACACATGAATTCATAAGATGATGTTGAATAAGAATCTTAAAAAGAGAATCACATTCCATGTGAGTGCATGAAAAATAAAGAGAATTGTGGAACTAAAGGGTATTCATAGTATGGAGTCATTGTTGAGAGTGACTCAAACAAAATTTATTTCAAAAGATAATATGATTACACCATCTCTGCCCTTGGAATGGGATGAAGTTTGTATTTGGACTACAACCAAATATTCATTTCATCTCATTATGAGTGTGAGAGATTGAATAGACACATGTTATGATATATATAAAATATATATGAGAATGAATACCTAAGTTGAAATTTAATGACATAACCTAGAGTTGGAGGTGTTACCTCATCCTTAAATAGTGGATAACGGGTTTGAAACCTTGGTGAGAAGGTATTCACCAAGTGACACCGGAATGTAATTACAAAGTGGAATTGTAATTCATAAAGTAATCACTAAGTGATAAAAACACACAATGGATTGGGTTGTGGATTACCCTAAAATTGAAATTGAATACAAACCATAGTAAGGTGAGAATTCTATAGATAAATAAAAGTTTTTGAGGGTGATCTAGATAAAGATATGTAACCCTAAGTCTTGAAATTAATGGGAAGTTGTCTTTCACCTTGAATTACTTTGTATTGAATTTTGGGGCCAAATTGCTTTTAAGGAGGGATGAATGTAATATCCTCAACTTTGTGAAATTGAATTATACAAATACTAGGGATGAATTGATAAATATTTTCCCTAACTATATTGTGGAAAAAATAATATTAAAACACTTATGGTATGGGTTTTGACCCATGGCCCAAGTAAGGCCCGTGAGACTATTTTGCTTTGCAAATAGGTCCTTGTGGCACAAATTAAAGAAACGGAAGGAATTTGTGCATAAATAAAAGGTAATGGCATTATGAGATGTTGGTTAAAATATATGTGAGGAATACCATCTTCCTGGATAACTAATTGAATTTTGAGGACAAAATTTCTATAAGAGGGAAAGGATGTTATGATCTGGTTTTTTCCCATGTTTTAATATATTTGTTTGCATATAATGTAATATGAAGGACACATTAAAAAAATGGTTCTCTATGTGTCTTGTTTGGAAATTTTGGTTTGAAAGTGCAAATACTCCATATGGGATGGATTTTGTGTAGTTCAATGTTTTCAACAAACCACTAATAGATTTTAGACAAAGAAAGAGAGGAAAATCCGATAATAAAGAAATTACTAAAGATAATTCACAATTGATGTTTTAAATATGGAATTATTGGAACACTTTAGAAAAAGAGAGTTTTCATGCATAAATAAATATGGATTTATGAAATGTTGGATAATATAAATATAAGAAAATATGCAATTTTTTGAAGGAAAATAAGAGATGTGGTGTTTTATATGATTAAAAGGGTAATTATCAAGATATTGTTGTTTTCGATAATATGCAAGTTTTCCAAGTTTTAGATGTGGGTTTGTTTATTACCCTCATCCTACCCTTACTGACTACATAGTCAGTGGAAATAGGTTTTGGGCGTCCTTCCATGAAACAGCATGAAATCACACAAAAGCATATATAGATAGGGCAAACTAGAGTTCAACATCATAAATAGAACCACAATTTAAGTACATCATAGATCCATGAAAAACAAAAGATAGACAAGTTTTTGAAATAATGAAACTATTACATAGAGGGAAAGAGTAACACCTTTAATTCCTACTAAAGCCCCATGATAAGATGATGTCCTTTGTTGTTGAATATACTTCATGCAGTTGGATTCACTTTTGATTACCTAAATAGGGAACAAATAGGACACAAATTCAATGCGGGTGCAAGGGTACACTTGAAAATTGAAAGTAACAAGTCTAAAAGGTTAACATAATATAAGCTTAGCAATAGAATAAGAAGTAAAAGGCTAAAGGACAACCAACATTGAAAACAAGTAACAAAGTTTTAAAAGCATGTTTTAAGTGCATTGAACCACTATACTTCATCATGTCATCGTAAGGCCTTATATTCCTGTGACAACTTCCAATGGAAGAGTCCATATGGTAAACTAAGGCACATAGCCAATAGTTGCACACATTTCAATAATGAGGGGACCAAATGGCCATTTCCATAGGGTCACCCTATATTCTATAAGGGTTGTGATCCCCTCTTGACAACTCAAGGAGGACCACTGAGCCTTATGCCCAAATCCCATGAATTGGGTAGGGCATAAGGGTTTGAGTACAATGGTTTTCTACTTTATTGTTTGAAGGTTTTGTTCAACATATAATATAGAAAAAGTTGAAAAGATATCATAAGGTCACTTATTTCAAACAATATTCATAGCCAAGAATTTAGACTTTATACATACATAAGTAGCAAACAAGCCATAGAAATAGAAATAGATCAAGGAGAGTAGAATGTATACCTTGTTAAGTATATCAAAGTGGTAAACATGGCACAATATGCTCGAAGTGGAAACCCCTCAAGGTTGACCTATGGTATAAGAAGTACAAAGAGAGGGCCTTTAGATAGTAGAAATTGAAAACATAATCAGGATGCAAGGCATATGGATGCTCTTATAGACTTAGGTCCTACAATAATCAATCATGATTCTCCTTTTATATCAACATGTGCACATCATAGTTATCATGGTACTGACATCATAAGGCACCTTAGGTATAGTTAGAGCAACCATATTTACAAGATATACAAGATGGTTTCAGATCTGATTTCAACTAGATAGATTAGGGAGTGCATAAAATTTCATACTTTCATCATGTGGTTACAAGCTTAGATCATATTCATGTACAAAAGTGAGCACTTAAGGTATTATGTGGACCATAAGGCCTAATAATAGGAGATCATGATTCAAGAGTGCATAAGACACATTAAGGGTCACTGATTTTAGAGTTAACACACTTCAAAAGGATTACATGTGTATAAAATCATGCAAATACTCAAGTTACATCATTTAGAACATGAAAGGCAACTAATGAGTCATGATACATGAAGAGTGCCATTAGGGGACAAGTAGGTGTACTAGATTAGTTTAAAATCATATCAAAATAGTGGAAGTACTGATGTACTTTGAAATAGAGTTACAATTCATTAGAATCACATAATTAGCAAGGTTGCCTAGGTTTAGATGATTAAGGATCATGCAGTGCTATAAAATAGTAAATCAGGAAAGATATGAATGAAACTAGGATTAATAGCCATCACCATTGAAAAGGTGATGTTTTTTCAATCAATTTGATATGTAACACTTAGGTATTTGGATGCAAGATGAGGGAGATACATAATATGGAAAATTAGAGCCAAAAGGGGGATTATTGAGGCATTTTACCCTCAAATGGACTGAGAGATGGGAAAATTGGGCCGGATGGTTGGTCGACAGCATCCAGTGGCCCTTGTCTGCTTCCATGTAGTGGTGAGTGGCATTTTAAGGCAGTTGACTTGTTTAGTTGACTGTTGGTGGGAGCGCTAGCATGCGAGCTCGGATGTCTATTGGCATCGTGTAAGGAGAGGCGACTGGATGAGCAATGGTCACGATCCATGCAAAGGTGAAGGAGTGTGGGGGTGATCAATCGAGGCCATCCACAGCCAATCTCACGACCCATGCTTCATCCCTAACCCTACATCGGGCCCTTGGTGTGCCTATCAGTGACGACGAGCAAGGAGGGGGTAGGAGGAAGTGACAATGCTTATACAAGGTAGAGGGGGGCAAGGTTGAGCGGAAGGAAGTGTCTGACTCCTTAAATAGGGGAGTCAGTAAGTGCTAGGGAATAGGTTAGGGTTATGGAGAGGAAGAGGGAGAGGGTAAGAGGGCTCGAGGCAGCCAAAGGGGGTTTGGTGGGGTGCTCAGATCTTCTCTCTTCCTCTGTGGGGGATGATTGGTCAAGTAGGTGGGTCTTGCAGACAAAAAGTAGGAGTAGGTACATCTTTTATGCTCCTTGCACTGGTGCGGTCCCTTTTCCAGCCAAGAGGAGGAGGGAAAGGTTCCCATCCGCTGGATCTAGGGTCGATTCGTGGCTCGCTCGCATCTGATGGCTCCCAAAGCCTGGCATCTAGAGCTTGGATTGGGTGAAGGAGAGGACGAGTGGGATGAGAAACAAGAGAGGGCGGGGCACCTCTTATGTGGGCTTGGCCGGTTCAAGGCCGTGAGAAGGTCGACCCAAAAAAAAGGGAAATTAGGGAGAAAAATATGGTGTTTTCAAAAGGTCATAAAAATGTCAATTGAACCTTGATTAGAGTAAGAAGACATGTGTTGGATTCGTAAGAGAGAAATCTCCAAGATAGTAGTGACAGAAAGTTGATTGCATAAAGAGATAAGATCAAATCAAAGAAAAGAAGGGTGATGTGTGTTAGGGTTGCAAACTAGATTTTGCGTGAAACTGGTGACCTATGTGCATTCAATGCATTCGAAGTTCATCCATTAAGCATCCAAAAGTGTCAAGTGACAAAATTGGAAGCAAGATAAATACATAGATAAAGATAAGGTTTTGAAGGTACCTATATGAAGAAGGAAATTCCAATCCATCACATCCTCCCCTCCTTAAAAAGGAATTTTGTCCTCAAAATTGGACATCCTTGAAAAGGTCGGGAAAATGTGACTCAATGTCAGACTTGAGCTCCCAAGGGGCATCGTCACTGCTCTAGTGCTTCCACAACACCTTCATCATATTTATCTTATTATTCATGAGATCCTTAGTCTGGCTATCCAAAATCTTGATTGGCACTTCCTGATAGACCAAAGAGTTGCTCAACTCAATTGGTTTGTGGTTCAGAACATGGTTGGGATCCTTCATTTATCTCTTCAAGTTGAAAACATGATAGATGTTACGCATCATACTATACTATGGAGGCATGGCTAGTCTGTATGCACATTCTTAGATACTGGCCAAGATTTCAAAAGGATCCACATATATATCTGGGGCTCAACTTCCCCTTATTCTTTGCAATGGCCCGAGTTGGTCTGATCTTCAAGAATTCCAACTTTGAAAGATAAATCATTCATGTATGCATCAGCTTATGATTTTTGTCTGTCATGTGCCCTCTTCAACCTTTGCTTGATCAGATGAACAATATCAGAGTACAACTGCAGCAGTTTGGATTTCAGAATCTCTCTTTCGCCGACTTCATCCCAGTAGAGAGGTGACATGTATGGCCTCCCATACAAGGCTTCATATGGAGGCATGTTGATAAGTTGTTGTTGTAGGAAAACTCCCCTAAGGGAAGGTAGTGGTCCCACAAACCACCCCAATCAAGAACACAAGACCCCAGAAGGTCCTCTAAAATCTAAATTGTCCTTTCTGACTGCCTATCTGGCTGAGGATGATATGCAGTATTGAAGTTCAACTGAGTGCCCAACTCTTATCGAACCTGCTACCAAAGGTGTGAAGTGAACTTGGCATCCATGATTGAGACAATAGATACGGGGATACCATGCAGTCTCACTATCTCTCTGATGTACAGCTCAGCAAGTTTAGTGATCTTGGTGGTTGTCTTGATAGGAATGAAGTGGGATGACTTGGTCAAGCGGTCCACTATGACCCATATAGCATCACTTCCTTTCTTGGTTCTTGGCAGACCCAATATAAAGTCCATGGTGATGTTATCCCACTTCCATTCTGGGATAGGTAACTACTTCATCAAACCTTTAGGTCTCTGGTGTTCAGGCTTTGATCTGTTGGCATGTAAGGCATTTTAAGATGAAGGTAGCTATATTACTCTTCATGTTTCTTCACCAGAAATGCATTTTTAAATTTTTTTTAAATCTTCGTTGATCCAGGATGAACTATGAACTTGGATCCATGAGCTTCTTTTAGAATGTTATCCCTCAGAGAAGAGTCTTCGGGGACCCACAAGTGTTGTTTGTACCAGATACCTCCGTCAGCACCTACAGATAGGTGATCCTGAGGTTTCTCCATGAGTTTCATTATCTCTTCCAGAAATGAATTTCCTTGTTATGATGCTAGTATATCATATTGAAGATTAGGTTTCGCATTAATGCTTGCCAGTCTTAACCTATCGCCCATGTGTTTTGGGGTCATGGGAGAAAGAAATTCCATATGTTTCCACTTTGTGGTAAAGTTTGCAGTACATGTGGCATGTTTACTTCTCAGGGCGTTAGCTACTACATTTGCCTTACAAGGATGGTATGCGATAGTGAAGTTGTAGTCCTTCAGGTACTCCAACCATGTCCTCTGTCTCAGATTCAAGTCCTTCTGAGTCAAGATATACTTCAGACATTTATGATTTTTGAGGATGCCAAAAGTAGCACCATAGAGGCAGTGGCTCCGGATCTTTAGGGTATAGATGATGGATGCAAGTTCAAGGTCATGCATGGGATAGTTGACCTCATTTGGTTTCAATAGTTTTGAAGCATAGATGACTACCTTACCTTCTTATGTCAGCACACATCCAAAACCAAACCTTGAAGCATCACTCAAGATGACAAACCCATCATTGCCTAAAGGAAGGGTCAGAACAAGAGTAGAGGTGAGCCTGGTCTTGAGCTCCTAGAATCCAGACTCACAAGCTTCAGACCATACAAAGTGTTCCCCTTTTAGAGTTAATTTGGTGAGGGGAAAGCAGTTTTACTAAAATTTGGAATGAAGCGGAGATAGTAACCTGCTAACCCGAGGAAACTGCATATCTCATAAATGATTTTTGGGGTTTTCCATTCAAGAACAATTGAGACTTTTGTAGGGTCAATAGAAATCTTTCCTCCAGAGATGAAGTGTCCCAAGAACATGACTTTGTCAATCCAAAAGTCACATTTGGACAGTTTCACATAGAACTTCTACATCTAGAGAACATCTAACACCTGGCGAAGATGGGATCAATATGACTCACGGTCCTTCGAGAAGATAAGAATGTTGTCAATGAAGACCACTGTGAAGTAGTGCAATAAAGGCTGGAAAACTCTATTCATTAGAGTCATAAACACAATAGGGGCATTTGTTAAGCCAAACGACATAACTAAGAATTCATAATGCCCATAACGAGTCCTGAAGGTTGTCTTTAGGATGTCTTCCTCTTTGACTTTGAGTTGGTGGTAGCCAGAACGAAGGTCGATCTTTGAGAAGATGTGGGCGTGGCGAAGTTGATCAAAGAGGTCATCGATTCTGGGGAGGGGAATACTTGTTCTTGATAGTGGCTTGACTAAACATGCGGTAATTGATACACATCCTCATGGTACCATATTTCATTTTCACAAAGAGAACAGGTGCACCCCAAGGAGAAGCACTTGGGTGTACAAAACCCTTATCAAGAAGCTCATGTAACTGTTTCTTAATATCACACAGCTCAGTAGGGGCCATTTGGTACGGGGTTCGAGAGATAGGTGCAGTGTTGGGAACAAGGTTAGTAGAGAAATCAATCTCACAAGTGGGAGGAAGACCAAGAAGTTCTTCAAGAAAGACATTGGGGTACTCACATACTACTTCAATAGCGTCCAGAGCTAATGTATCAGGATTTACTAGGGTCATTGTGACACCTCATCATGCTTGACGAGATTACTCAAAACACAAAACATGATCAACTACTAATTTATCACATAGACAAAAATGAAGAATAATTCAAACCGATTCCGACAATGTAAATAAACTCTAGAACTTTTACAAAAGGTCCATCATTCCATTATCATATATTGTAACAAGTATTTACATATGGGTCCAAAGACCTCAGTTGTTACAACCCCAATTTTTGGGTTCTTTTAGTGAGAAATATATTTTCTCCTATTAAAGATATTTGAACAAATAATGATATGATTTGTTTTGAATAAAAGGATTTCGTTTACAATAGCCTTGTTGGTTTTTTTGTGAGCTTTATTGGCTATTGGGCCCAATAACAAGGAAAAGACAAAGGAAACTCCATTATTAAATGAGTAAATAAGAAATGCAGAAAAGAAAGATGTAGAAACCTCTAGAAGGTAAGAGAATATTATCCAAAGGTGGATTTTATGCCTCTTGGGTTCCTTGGGTTCCAAGGAGTCCAAAGTTGCAAAGATAATGCAACAAGAAAAGAAAATATCAATTAAATATTTCTTTATTAAGAAGGAAATTGGAGACAATGATAAAATATGGGAAATAAGTGGAAAGAGGTATGATTGAGTCATCTTTGGTGGATTTTCGTATCCATAAGGTTTCTAATGTTAGAAGGAATTCCAATAAGGAAAATAATGAGAGAGATAAAGAGAAATCCTCGAAAAGAGATATTTTAATGAAGAAATAAATAAGATAATGAGAAATAATGGATATAGATGCATCTAGAAGGAAAATAAGTATCCACTAAAAAGGATTTCAAAATATTAGAGTTTCTTGGGGTCCAAGGAGCCCCAATGGAGAAAAAGAAAGAGAAAATAAAAATAATATAAAATAAGAGGATAATGTGATGCATAATTAATGAATTTTGTGGTATTGTTAAAAAGAGGTATTTTTTACTATAGGAAAGTATAATTTTGTGCCAATGGATTAAAAGTCAAGCATAAAGAGAATAAGAGAGATGATTTTCGAATTCCTAAATATCCAATGAATATGGTATATTAAGAAGATAATTAAGAGAGAGAAGATTGATTCTTAATGAAGGAATAGGTTTCCTTTTGGGAGAAGGATTTGTTTCCTCATGGATGAACATCTTAGGGCGTTGATACCCTCCCCTATATAAGGGGTGGAACCTTTGGTTCAAGTTCAAGAGAGTTCCACGCATCCCTCTATCTCTTCTCCTTCTTATTTGCATGCAAACCCTAGCGAAGAAGGTAGTTCAAAACCTGGAGCAACGAGGGGCCGCAGAGGAGGTGCGATGGAGGTGTGCTACTCCCACGACACTAAGGGGATGCTCGGTGGCCATCCCTTCATCCTAGTCCTTGCGCAGCAGCAACAGCATGGCTGCAAGGGTCGGCCGCATGTGCAGGCTGGCGAGCTCGACTCAGGCCACCCCGACCACAAGTGTGAGCCTCCACAGGTGCGGCGGAGGGTGGCGGAGGCAATGGGGCCGTCGCGGGTGCCCTAGGATCCAAGGAAGGAAGGAGGAGACCCTCCCTTGAGCCGTTGCAGTCGGCAGCGCCAGGGTAGCGCAAGGAGGAAGAAGGTCGGGTGCCATTGGACCGTTTTGCCCCTCCGCGGGTTAAAGAACCAACAACTTACGTGAGGGCTAATGAGTAATTGTGTTATGTTTCTAAAACAGTTGTGTTGCATGGGAAAGGCTGACGTGGCAGCCTCCCATTGGTTCAAGTAAGTATATCTTGCAAAATTCATATCTAATTAATGGTAGCTCAGATTGGTACATATAATATATCAATTTTGCTCAGAAAAAAGTTAGGAATCCATTAAAAATAGTTTTAGAAGATAATTCCTCTTGCAATTCGAAAAGTAGTGGAAGTTATCAACTTTAATGCATTAATGATTAAGAAACCCTAATTTGAGATGATTAATGTATTGAGAAGGGTTATGTGGATGATTAAAGTTAATATTAACTTGTTTATTATAAAAAGAAACATCAAGATCTAAAAGGATGAACTTTACATGTAATTGGATTAATTTAGGGTTCCATGTACATGAATGAGCTTTAATGGGCCTTGAAACCCTAATGTTAATAATTGTGACTCTTAATGGCTTTAATTGTTCAAATTCATGAATAAAGCTAAGATATGATGGTTCTAAGCTATTTCGAGTATAAAAGTTCCTAACTGTGGATACATACCCTTAATATAGTAATTAAGGTTTTCTAAGGAATAAAGGTGGAATTAGTGATAAATAGAGTTCATGAAAGATAAGTTGTTAATTTGAAAGAAATCAAAGATGATAATTGGGCCTAATGATCGTGTCATGACTTAAAAGGATAAAAATGGTAGTTTTAATGTAAAAGAGGCATAATATACTTAATTGACATTTAATTGTGCCTATGACGTTGAAATTAGGGTTTGTGAATTAAAAGAGCATTAGAAGTAATAAATGTGTTATGGAGACTAAAACCCTAATTGCAATGGAAACCCTAAAAGTGGACTAGAAACCCTAGGAAGCGAGCTAGGTTTAATAGACCTTGATGGCATGATCAATGATAGGAAAATTGGATGCATATTTCAGGATCATCTTGTGTGCTTGTTTGTTTACTAGATTTCTTGCTTAGTTGGATTATTTCTGCACTCAAGTCATCCTGAAAGGTATGTGGTTACGCTTATGGTTAATCACTTTAGTTTCACGGCGATTCCCGAATGTTTTATCAGTTGCCTGAAAATAACTGCTTGGATGACTTTTATTTCATGCAACTATAAAGTGACTATGATTATCACCTGAAATATGTATACCTAACTAGCTCAGATCCTAGTCCTCCTATGTGGCTTTGCTAATGATGAAAAGGGTAACCTGGTACAGGGCCTACTTGTTAAGTAGGACATCATGTTATCATGACTTAGGAATTGGGCTACCCATGTATAGTGCCATGCGACTCTTTAGCACACCATGAGTTAAGGAGTGGGATACCTATGGGTAGTACCATGCGACTCAACCCTAGAAATCGATTCACCTGTTAGGTAGGGTCATGAGGGGTTTAATGGGGATCTACCATAACGAAGGTAGCATCCAGGTCCACTGCAGGGATAGCGCAGAGGCCAGGGTATGCATGGATTGAGCAGTTATGCTTAAAACGTAAAGTTGTTTGTTAAATCATAATTGACTGCAATATGTTGTTACAGTTAGTTGCACAATTTTGGTTGTCCCCACATATCGGCATATTCATTTATGTTGACTGACATTTTGTTTGTCAGCATTTTAGGTACAATTGAAAAGGACAAATAGTAAAGTGGCATATTGTGAAAATAAAAAATAAAGTGCAAGGAGGATTAGATAGAATAGATTCAAGTTGTGGATAGAAGTAGATTCCCAAAGTTTTTAAAAAGGTATGCAAAGTTTTATTTTATACCAGATTTCAGTTTAGTTGGTAGAATTTCATAATTATTACTGATTATTTGTCGAACCTTTGATCCGGATTATTGGGATAATGACTCTACCTCTTGGTCTCCCTTAAGTGGGGGTTACTGGGAGGCGGGGTTATTACATTTGGTATCAGAGCATAGGTTCCTCATTTAATCTTTAATAATTATTAAATTTTACAAACTCTGTAGAGCCCAAGGGAGTTATTAGAGGATTTTCCGAAAGACAGAGGTGTCTAGAAAAGGATCATGTCTGGGGGCTGGCAATATTTTCCTCCGCACCGCTAGTCGGAATATGAGGACTCCCATATTTGTGTGACTGCCTGGCCAATGTCTCAGGATTTGACTCGAAATAAGGACTCTCTCATCTTGTTCATCCCTTCTCAACTCAAATGTTGTTAAGGATTTTAAGGATTAGGGTTTTCTCTCTTTTCCTAACCCTCTTGAGGTATGGGTAAAGTTGATAAGGTTTAAGGAATCCTCCATCAAATTAATGAAAAGCATGTAAATAAGATGTCATGGACATAATCTTAATAGTTTAAGCGTAAACTAAAGAATAGATACATGCTTAGGTCATATGACATATGTTGTCATGCCCTCAGGAGAGACCTGAGGCTAGACCTCCTTGTCAGGAGGATGAGTAGAGAAAGTTAGTCTTGGAGGTAGAGACCTCCATTATAAATAGAGACCTGGTGCATCCTCTGAGGATGATGCTAACCCTAACCCTAAGTGGTGGTTAGAGAGAGAGATGACATGATGAGTTAGATGTCATGATAGACCAGGTGTGTGTGAGTGGACATGCTTTTAGTTTAGATACCCATGACACTATGAGCCATGTGAGGTTGGGTGACCTAGTACCCTTGGCGACCCAACCCTGGAAAGGGTAGTGCATGTTAGAGTGAAGGGTAGCTCCTTCAATGATGAGGTTAGTGAAGAACCTATAGAAACCCTATGGGCTCTTATGAGCATGGCATAGTATGCACCCAGAGTATGTCAGTAGTGCTGGCAGTAGGTTGAAACCTAGGCCTGAAGGGCATGTTGGATAGCTCATGAGATAAGCATGAGGAGCTCTGGATAATCTTGAGCGAACATAGGTTTGATCATACGTTTCACTCATGTAGGTGTACGCTTGTGAGCTTGATCCACCTTAGAGAGAGGACCTCTAGTATTAAGGTTGTTTGTAGAGTTAGCTCTAGAGAGAGAGAGAGAGAGAGCAGGACCCAAGCAAGAATATTGGAAGCTGAGACTCTGAGATATGAGGAACAGTGGGGAGTTGAGGATGATGCAACCTAAGTGGATGATAGTGGTTGCCTCATGCATGATCCCTGGAGGCTGATGATATCTTGGTTTCCTTTAGAGGAACCAAACCCTAGAGGAAGGATGAGACTGTTGGTACCTATGTGCCTATGGTATAGGTGTTTACCTTCTGAGATGGGAAGAAGAGTTCCTTAAGACCATGAAGAGGTTTAGTAGCAAGTTGTGAGGCCTTTTACCTAGTTGGGTGTCCTTGAGGAGGACTCAACTCTGAGGTGTTGCTTGAGTAGAAAGATAATAGGAAGTGCATGCCATACCCTGTACATGCTTGGTTCGTGGTTAAAAGGTTGAGCAGGCAGTTGGACATCAGAAAAGTGAACCTAGGGTTCTTAGACCTAAGAGGGGAAGTAGTGTACCTGATGCTCATGATGAGATTTGAGTTTCTATAGATTCGAGCATGGCACTCCTCATGTTTAGAGGAAACGGAAACCCCTTAAGTTTAAGGTATGTTTGATGAACCCCTCACAGCTAAGTTGGTGACATGGGAAGGTGTGTTCTTGGTCCAATGTTGAGGAATGAGAACAATTATGACCTAGCATGATCTAGTAGGTGGTCTACTTGTGCCTTAGTAGCTTGCTAGGGTCAAGCATGCTCATGTGGATGTAAACCCTAGACATAAGGATGTTTGTGACCTTTGAAGTTTCCTCCCATCCTAGGAGAGGGACCCTTTTGTAGGGTGTATACCAGTTTTGTTGGTTTTGAGGTAACCTAAAGAGGTCTAATAGAATCTTGAGAAGCTGAGTGAAGGGTACATGGTAAGAGAATGAACCTATAGACCCATAGATAACCATCTCTAAGTGCATGTGGATGTGTTACCATGGAGGTAACTGGTATGGGGCCTGACCAAAGTAGGCAGGTCGCCATGACCCTTATGAAAGGATGAAAGTCAGCCCTTGAATGCAGAGAGAGATGATGGAGACTTGGGTAAGGTTCTAAGTTGGACATGTACTATATTATAATCCTAAGTCTATCCTAGGGTCAGGTAGGGATAAGACTGATGGAAGTAGGAGTTGACTAATTCCCTAGTTGCACATGACCATAGGGTCGGGAGTTAACAGCTATCATTGTCTGAGGGCCATGGGTTAGGAGATTGATCACCTTCATGAACTCATGGGACCCAAAGGGCAGATGAGGAAGGCATTCTATGGATGCATAAGGGAAGAGAGATGACCCCAAAAGTGTTGGCACCCTATAGACCTAGAGGAGATGACCAAGGATTGTGTGTGGACCCAAGTAGGTTCGAGACCAGTTTTCCATGGAAGTAACCTTGATATCAAGATGATCGTGATGTAGAGACATATGTTGCACGTTTCAACTTAGATTTTAAGGTGTACTGGCAAGGTGGGATGTACCATCTCTACTCTTGGAACAGGAAGAACTCTATATTTGGATGGCCGCCAAATGCTTATTTCCTCTTGTTATGGGAGTGAGAGATAGGACAATATGCATACCATACACCAGGGATAAAGATGATGTGAGTTGGAATGTTTCTATGAGGTATGAGGACAAAGATGATAACATACCCTTGTGGAGTGAACGATGCAGGGATGGTTTACAAACATCAAGAGAACTAAGGTAGTCATCTTATGAGGATGTTTTTATCATGAGCTATGTGGAATTTGCGAGTTATACAAGGTTGAGTTCGAAAACCATGAGGATGAGCTCAGAGTTTCTTGATGAAGATAGACTTAGAATTTGAGATGAGATGATAAGTGGAATACATGGAGGTGTATGTCTTCAACATTATCGTATAGATAAGGATGTGAGGTGGTAATGGATGCTCTGGTTGAGATGCAGCTGCCTAGTTTAGCTAGAGGCTAGAAAGGGTTGTTAGGTTAGCCCTAAGTTTGAAAAATAGATAAGTTTGGTTAACAATCAGATGTAACGATATCTATTGATCAAGTTAGTAGTTGTTTGGTTAGCCATCCTAGGCCTTGATATAATAAAAGGATGGTTGTAGAGCCTCAGATGCACTTCTCTGGAAAAGAAGGTGATGAAACTCTGATTAGAGTGGTTTAGGGTTTCTGAGGAATCAATCTTGAGGAATAATGATATACAGGAGATCATGATTTTAAGTCACCATACACCATGGTACTATGAAGATGGTAAGTTTCAGTAGTACTTTGGATGCCTAAGATGAAGTTGCATGTGGCTTGTCGCCATGCATGTCAGGAGGTGAAGGACGAACACCAGTAACCCAATAAGTGATACAAAGGATAAAGAGTCCCCGAGAGGGAATGGGAGCTCATCACTATGGATGTTGTGGTAAGTCTCCCCTAGACCAAGGAAGGTCAAGATGCAATATGGGTTATGGTAGATCGCCTTACCTAGATGACATGAGAAAGAAAGAATATTGTCAAGGGATGGATCCGATTGAACTACATATGAGAGAGAGATGGTTCAACCACACCATGATACGAGTTCAAAATTTCTTGAGTATAACCTAAATATTCACTTCCATGTGATGGAAGTAGGTACATGAAGAACTCGATATTGGTACAGTTTATCACCCCTAACTAATGGTTAGTATGATCCAGACTAGAGGGTCTGATGAGAGAATGTGTGCTCATTCAGGATGATACATGGAGACAGTTCTTATCCTCTGTAAAATGTGATGATAACCACCATAGCCCGTATCGGGATGTAAAGAAGCTCTGTAAGGGAGGTTGTGTCGGCCACCACTTCATTAAGATGATGTTGGTGAAGAGACCTTGTGAAGCTCGGAGAGACCACAGTGGGTGTAGATGAAGTCGCTTCGATCATGCAATGGCTGAAGAAGCCCAGGGGTGACATGAGTCGTGAGCTGATGCAAAGCAGACTGACATGTAGTACACTGTGGGAGAATATGTGATGTGAAAAACCCGACCCCTCTAAGCCACAACTGAGATAGTTGAGTCCCCGATATATGGGTCCATTTGAAATGGATTGGTGGAGATGGTTATGTTTAGTCTACCCCTCAGTATAACATGATGTATTATGCGAGTCCGATCTAGAGCACTATGTGAGGTACCCAAACCATGTGATGAGCCATGAACCTATTCAGCTTTATGAGAGGCTAAAATGTCTTGAGTCACCTATTAGGGTACGATATACCAAGGTGAGAGAGAATTCAAATGGAAGAATATGAGATGATGAAGGTTCTTGGGAAGCACCATGGAAAGGGTGAGGCCACATGGGAGCCATGATGGACATAAGAAAGGCTTATACAGTTTGTTTGTGTGTCTGGTGGAATTTTGGGGGCAAATTTCCTATAAGAGGGGAAGGATGTTACAACCTCAATTTTTGGGTTCTTTTGGTGAGAAATGTAATTTCTCCTATTAAAGATATTTGAACAAATAATGATATGATTTTTTTTAATAAAAGGATTTCGTTTACAATAGCCTTGTTGGTTGTTTTGTGGGCTTTATTGGCTATTGGGCCCAATAACAAGGAAAAGACAAAGGAAAGTCCATTATTAAATTAGTAAATAAGAAATGGAGAAAAGAAAGATGTAGAAATCTCTAGAAGGTAAGAGAATATTATACAAAGGTGGATTTTGTGCCTCTTGGGTTCCTTGGGTTCCAAGGAGTCCAAAGTTATAAAGATAATGCAACAAGAAAAGAAAAGATCAATTAAATATTTCTTTATTAAGAAGAAAATTGGAGACAATGATAAAATATGGGAAATAAGTGGAAAGAGGTATGATTGAGTCATTTTTGGTGGATTTTCATATCCATAAGGTTTCTAATGTTAGAAGGAATTCCAATAAAGAAAATAAAAAGAGAGATAAAGAGAAATCCTTGAAAAGAGATATTTTAATGAAGAAATAAATAAGATAATGAGAAATAATGGATATAGATGTATCTAGAAGGAAAATAAGTATCCACTAAAAAGGATTTCGAAATATTAGAGTTTCTTGGGGTCCAAGGAGCCCCAATGGAGAAAAAGAAAGAGAAAAATACAAATAATATAAAATAAGAGGATAATGTGATGCATAATTAATGAATTTTGTGGTATTGTTAAAAAGAGGTATTTTCTACTATAAGAAAGTATAATTTCGTGCCAATGGATTAAAAGTCAAGCATAAAGAGAATAAGAGAGATGATTTTCGAATTCCTAAATATCCAATGAATATGGATTATTAAGGAGATAATTAAGAGAGAGAAGATTGCTGCTTAATGAAGGAATAGTTTTTCTTTTGGGAGAAGGACTTGTTTCCTCGTGGATGAACATCTTAGGGCGTTGATACCCTCCCCTATATAAGGGGTAGAACCTTTGGTTCAAGTTCAAGAGAGTTCCATGCATCCCTCTCTCTCTTCTCCTTCTTCTTTGCATGCAAACCCTAGCGAAGAGGGTAGTTCAAACCCTGGAGCAATGAGGGGTCGTGGAGGAGGTGTGATGGAGGCGTGCTACTCCCACGACACCAAGGGGATGCTCGGTGGCCATCCCTTCATCCTAGTCCTTGCGCAGCAGCAGCAGCATGGCTGCAAGGGTCGGCTGCATGTGCAGGCTGGCGAGCTCGACTCACGCCACCCTGGCCATAGTTGGGGGCCTCCGCAGGTGCGGCGGAGGGCAGCGGAGGCAATGGGGCCGTCGCAGGTGCCCTGGGATCTAAGGAAGGAAGGAGGAGACCCTCCCCCGAGCCGCTGCAGTCGGTAGTGCCAGGGTGGCACGAGGAGGAAGAAGGTCGGGTGTTGTTGGACCGTTTTGCCCCTCCACGAGTTAAAGAACCAACAACTTACGCGAGGGCAAATGAGTAATTGCTTTATGTTTCTAAAACGGATGTGTTGCATGGGAAAGGCTGACGTGGCAGCCTCCCATTGGTCTAAGTAAGTATATCTTGCAAAATACATATCTTATTAATGGTAGCTCGGATTGGTACGTATAATATATCAATTTTGCTTAGAAAAATGTGAGGAATCCATTAAAAATAGATTTATAAGCTAACTCATCTTGCAATTCGAAAAGTAGTGGAAGTTATCAACTTTAATGCATTAATGATTAAGAAACCCTAATTTTAGATGATTAATGTATTGAGAAGGGTTATGTGGATGATTAAAGTTGATATTAACCTATTTATTATAAAAAAGACACATCAAGATCTAAAAGGATGAACTTTACACATAATTGGATTAATTTAAGGTTCCATGTACATGAATGAGCTTTAATGGGCCTTGAAACCCTAATGTTAGTAATTGTGACTCTTAATGGCTTTAATTGTTCAAATTCATGAATAAAGCTGAGATATGATGGTTCTAAGCTATTTTGAGTATAAAAGTTCCTAACTGTGGATAAATACCCTTAATATGGTAATTAGGGTTTTCTAAGGAATAAAGGTAGAATTAGTGATAAATAGAGTTCATGAAAGATAAGGTGTTAATTTGAAAGAAATCCAAGATGATAATTGGGCCTAATGATTGTGTCATGACTTAAAAGGATAAAAATGGTAGTTTTAATGTAAAAGAGGCATAATAGACTTAATTGACATTTAATTGTGCCTATGACATTGAAATTAGGGTTTGTGGATTAAAATAGCATTAGAAGTAATAAATGTGTTATGGAGACTAAAACCCTAATTGCAATGGAAACCCTAAAAGTGGACTAGAAACCCTAGGAAGCGAGCTAGGTTTAATAGACCTTGATTGCCTGATCAACGATAGGAAAATTGGATGCATATTTCAGGATCATCTTGTGTGCTTGCTTGTTTACTAGATTTCTTACTTAGTTGGATTATTTCTGCACTCAAGTCATCCTGACAGATATGTGGCTATGCTTATGGTTAATCGCTTTAGTTTCACGGCGATTCCCGAATGTTTTATCAGTTGCCTGAAAATAATTGCTTGGATGACTTTTATTTCATGAAACTATAAAGTGACTATGATTATCACCTGAAATATGTATACCTAACTAGCTCAGATCCTAGTCCTCCTATGTGGCTTTGCTAATGATGAAAAGGGTAACCTGGTACAGGGCCTACTTGTTAAGTAGGACATCAGGTTATCATGACTTAGGAATTGGGCTACCCACGTGTAGTGCCATGCGACTCTTTAGCACACCATGAGTTAAGGAGTGGGCTACCTATGGGTAGTGCCATGCGACTCAAACCTAGAAACTGATTCACCTATTAGGTAGGATCATGAGGGTTTTAATGGGGATCTACCATAAGGAAGGTAGCATCCAAGTCCACTATAGGGACAGCGCAGAGGCTAGGGTATGCATGGATTGAACAGTTATGCTTAAAATGTAAAGTTGTTTGTTAAATCATAATTGACTGCAATATATTGTTACAGTTAGTTGCACAATCTTGGTTGTCCCCACATATCGGCATATTCATTTATGTTGACTAACGTTTTGTTTGTCGGCGTTTTAGGTACAATTGAAAAGGACAAACAGTAAAGTGGCGTATTGTGAAAATAAGAAATAAAGTACAAGGAGGATTAGATAGAATAGATTCAAGCTGTGGATAGAAGTAGATTCCCAAAGTTTTTAAAAAGGTATGTAAAGTTTTATTTTATACCAGATTTCAGTTTAGTTGTTAGAATTTCATAATTATTACTGATTATTTGTCGAACCTTTGATCTGGTTTATTGGGATAACGGCTCTACCTCTTGGTCTCCCTTAAGTGGGGGTTACTGGGAGGCAGGGTTGTTACATCAGTCACATCCTGCATACAAAAGATATTTCACATGTACATGCCATATATTTACAAACATTGGCATACTACAAAATCTCGTGTCGATACGAGTCTATCATCTAGAAAACACATCCATACTCGAACTTGAGAGTACAGGGACGACACTAGGACTCTACTACTAACATCTACAACTAACCAACCTTCTGAATCTATTGATCACCAGGTTGATTCTCATCCATAGAACGACCTCGACCTCATTGCCCGCGACCACCTATAAAATGTGGTGACTCACGAGTGAGACCCAGTCCCAGTGAGATATATAACTCTCTCCAACATATATTGATTATAACATATTAATTAACAATAAATACATTGAGCAGTTAGGGTATTGTATAAACAATATGAATAGATTGAAAAGTTTAAGCATACTAAGCAGTTAAGCAAATAAGTTGTAACATCAAGTAGAATTTTACAATTTTTATAAGTCTGCATCATGTAAGAACTATGTAGTGTAAATACAAGACAAGGGTTAATCAATCAATGTGATATGTATTAGACCCTAGCAATTATACTACACAGCTGGTATCACTTCTTTTATTACATTGTCCTGAGGGATTTGAGAAATACCACTCAAGTCCCAACTGACCACTACTAAGTCGAAATTAGTGTCATACAAGATCCAGGAAGAGTCAGACTCCTAAGATCTTCTCTGCCCCCGGTCAGAATGGGTCTGCTACAGTGACACATAAGGTCAAACTGCTAACAGCCTAGTTCGTCCTTGGTATAGGTCACGACACTAGTGAAAGGAGGTGGGTATGCATACCCTACCATCCGAGGTACAACCACAGTTGTCCTCCAATCTCATCATATATATATATATATATATATATCACCAAGACACGATCATAGTCATTCTCAAAGTGAGGGCTAGGTATGACCATTGTCATCCTCCCTAACACTTGAATTCAGGATGACAAGCACCCTACATACTCATCAGTATGCGCTCTGGGTATTCCTTAGGAATACTCATTTCACTATCTGGCAATTTCTGACACTCAGATAGATCTATGGCATAGGGCACTACATGATTAGAGTTTCACTTAATTAGTTATGCCAATTTGGTGAATTAAGGCTAAATCATACAAATGGACATACAAAACCTAATTCTTTTCTAACAAGAGTATATGTATAACAACTTCAAAAGATATAAAACATTTGAGATATAAATCTTAATCACATTACCACATGCTATCATTCATTGCAAATTAATGGACCACACTTGTCATCATACTTTTACAAGATACCAATATCTTATCACAAGTTCCACGGTTTTAACCCTTATTGGAACTTGAAGAGGATTTCATCTCAATCATGGCTTCAAACATGCCCAAAGGTCATTAAGACCATCACATTAATCATAGTAAGGTTATCATCATCATTCCATGCCTTAAACAAGGCTCAAAAGATCATTAGCACATATGTGTCCATAGATATTAACATGGCAAGGCACTATGATATTCAAATAGTACTACAATGTGGTTTCAACACAAAAAGAGTGTAATTCATTATCACAATAATCATTCAAGAGGTATTATTATAACCAATCAACATCATATAATTACATTAAGGTTAGGTATAACAAGCTAGATCACATGGGAGTTACACATCCACTTATTATAGCGATTTATCAAATATAACTATATGATGGCAAAGGTAAGACTACAAATTAATGGTATTGAACCATTGAATTATCTTCACTAGGACCCACATATACTACCATGTGATTTATTCTAATCCATTGGATGTTGAAGCATCCAATATTATTCATTAGATCAGGTTCATTGTTCAAGGTTATCAATTGAAGTATAAGTCTAACCATTAAATCAATTGAACCAAGGAACCATTGGTTTAAGGTTTAGTCAAATCTACAATTACATTCCTAATTCATCATATATGGTGATGACCTGATCCAACATTAATTGTGATCATTAGGTCACCATTGGTTGCTAGATCAGTAATACATTCAGTTAACACCATCAAATATTAAGCTAATATCATCATCGATTGATAACATCATTAGAATACTTAGTGGATGATAATTAAACGTCTAAATGGGTCAAAACATGACCTAAGGGGGTGACCATAGGATGTCACCATAAATTTGACACCCTTGATCACGAACATCAGTTGCTAAAATAGCAACACCATTGGCTATTGAATGGTATGACCATCGGTAGGTGTGATAGGGAATGAAATAGCTTGAAAACCCTAATTTGAACCATCAACTATTTTGTTCTTAGCACCATAGATTGATGCTATCAACTTGTCCCAGATCATGTTACACCTTAGAAAGGTCATACACATGTTTACAAGTTCATATATAATTGGAACAAAATGAGAACACCACAAAAAATTGTAATTCTAAACAAGCATGGTTTCTCTATGCTTAAATCAACACATTAAGGCATAAACATGAACTAAGAAGCTTCTAGTAAGCAATATAAGTGAAGAATGTTATATAAATCGCCTCTATAGAGTAGGTCATATCCCATATAGAAAGAATATCGAGCAAATAGGGCAACAAACCCTTGGATTCAGATCTGAACTTGGCCAAATAGGTACTTCTCTCCACAAAGAAGCAAAATCCTAGAAAAAGAAACAAGAAGGATAGATTTTTGAGTTGTAGAGCCACTTTCACCATGGAACAGTAGGTTTCCGACTTGGATGAAGGTCTAAGGAAGGAGAAGAGAAAGAAAAATGAAGGAAGGAAGAAAACAACTTGGCTTGGTCGAATTCCCTAGAAGATGACCTTGGAAACCCTAGGTAGGGCTAGATGGAGCTCTAGGAGACCTTCTTCTCCAAAAAGGGGTTGTCTTCTACCTTAGAGCAGTTGGTATTGTAGAAAAATAGATTGGATTCATTTATCCAGGTTATAAGAAAGAGAAAGCAAGCATAGTTTCATACTTGGGCAAGGAAGGGGTAAATATAGCCCATGGATAAGGATAGAAGCAAGCATGGGGTGTAAAAGTAGCTTCCACATGTGTCAATGACCTTAAATTATTAAGAATATACAAGCACACACAAGAAGCTCCCCCACCATCCCTATTGACCTACTTAGATTTCCTTTGTCAAAATTCCCAGCCAATCACATAATTCATTATTTGATAGCTAAAAAGTAGCTCATCCATGAAGGGGTAAACCCTAAAATACCCTTGATGAAAATGCCTTCAAACCATGGCTCAACTAGGATCCCCATGGATCAAAATCTCAATAATGATAATATAACATCTAAGGAACATAATGTATGTGATAATTGCAAATAAACCCCTCAATCGGGTAAATTGTAGAAAAGTCCAAAATGTACAGAAAATTGCATAACTTGCTCAAACAGTGTCCAAATTGGACCAAATTTGAAACTTAAGCTTGTATTATGATTTAAAAACATATCAAAATGTTATATTAGGGTTATAAGCATTCCATTATGGTAATTAATCTCATTCAACTCATTAACCAAGTTCAGGGGCCTTACAACTATAAACCCCTAACAAGGATTTTTCCCTGAAATCATACGCAAAAAGAGATGGGTATTTTATACGCATATCATTATCTAGTTCCCATGTGGATTCTTATATGCCATGGTGATGCCACAAAACTTTCACTAGTATTACATCTTTTCTCTTTAACTTTTTCACCCTTCTATCCAGGATCAAGACAGGATCCTCAACATAGGAGATATCCTCATCTAACTCAACCTCTACTGGTTGGATTGTTTGGTCAGTATCTGGATGGCATTTCCTCAACATAGAGATGTGAAAGACATTATGCAATATATGTAGCTTTGGTGATAGCTCCAACATATATGCTACCTTTCCAACATGATCTAGGATAGGGTATGGTCCCATAAATATGGGAGCCAACTTACCCTTCTTTCCAAATCTCACCACACCTTTCCAAGGAGAAACCTTAAGATATACTATATCTCCCACTTGGAACTCAAGTGGTCTGTGTCGGTTATCTGCATAAGATTTATGCCTGTCCTGGGATGCTTTCAACTATTGTTGTATCACTTTAATCTTTTCTGTAGTCTGTTGTACTAGCTCAGGACCCAAAAGTTGATATTCACCTATCTCATACCAGTAAAGAGGAGACCGACATCGTCTCCCATACAGAGCCTCATAAGGAGACATATTTATGCTTCTTTGATAGCTATTGTTGTATGCAAACTCTATCAAAGTCAGATGTACATCCCAACTACCAAGAAATTGCAGCACACATGCCCTCAAGAGATCCTCTAAAGTCTGAATAGTCCTTTCAGACTGGCCATCAGTCTGCGGATGAAAAGTTGTACTGAATGTCAGCTGTGTTCCCATTGTTGAATGCAGACGCTCCCAAAAATGACTTGTAAACTATGGACCTCTGTCAGAAATTATATTCACTGGAATGCCATGCAGACGGACTATCTCATCAACATATATTTGTGTCAGTTTCTCTATTGTAAATGTCATCTTAACTGGTAGAAAATGAGTTGACTTAGTCAATCTGTCTATTATCACCCATATGGAATCATGACCCTTGGTTGTCCTAGGAAGACCAACCATAAAGTCCATAGTAATATGATCCCATTTCCACTGTGGTATTGGCAAGGGTTGTAATGTCCCTGTAGGCTTTTGGTGCTCAGCCTTCACCTGCTGACAAACTGGACATTTGGCAATGAACTCTGCCACATCACGCTTTAGACCTGGCCACCAATACATGTCTTTCAAGTTTTGGTACATCTTGATACTTCCAGGATACATTGCATACATGGAGTAGTGAGCCTCCTCAAGTACCATCTTCCTCAACCCATCAACATCAGGAACTACTATCCTATTGTGGTAACAAACTGTACCATCATCTGCCTCATGAAAACCATCATACTTTTCACTACCAATCCCTAATTGGATATTCTGTATCACAGTATCATTCTGTTGTGCATCATGAATTTGCTATCTCAAGGTAGGTTTCACTTGTAACTGTGCCAACAATCCTACCAGCAAAGAAACTTCTAGCTGTACATTCATCTTGCAAAGAGACACTAGCATATCTCTCTTATGGCACATCAAGGAATGTAATTGTGCATTATCTACTGTTGATAATGAAGATGACTTTTTTACTCAATGCATCAGCTACCACATTTTCTTTCTCTGGATGGTAGTCTATTGTGCAATCATAATCCTTAATCAGCTCCATCCATCTCCTCTGCCTCAAATTTAGCTCCTGTTTTGAGAAGATATACTGTAGATTCTTATGGTCAGTGAAGATCTGACACTTTTCTCCATATAGATAGTGTCTCCAAATATTTAAGGCATGGACCACCACTGCAAGCTCCAAATCATGTGTTGGGTAATTCTCCTCATGTTTCTTAAGCTGTCACAAAGCAAAAGAAATCACATTTTTATCCTGCATCGACACACATCCCAACCCATTCTTTGAAGCATCATAAAAGACAATACAAAATTTTCCTTGCTCTGGCAGTACTAACACTGGTGCACTAGTCAACTTTTCTTTCAACAACTGGAAAGAACGTTGACACTTGTCATTCCAAGCAAAAGGAACATCCTTCTTGGTTAACCTAGTTAGGGGTAACACAATAGAACTAAAGTCTTTGATGAACCTCCTATAGTAACCTGCCAGACCTAGGAAACTATAGATCTCTGTCGATGTCTTTGGTTGTTCCCATTCTAGTACAGATTCCACTTTCTTGGGATCAATACAAAAGCCTTTTGCAGATATAACATGGCCCAGAAAAGACACCTCAGATAACCAGAATTCACACTTGTTGAACTTAGCATATAGTTGATGTTGCCTCAACAAAGTCAATGTCTGGCGAAGGTGTTGCTCATGCTGTTGACTATCCTTGGAGTATATCAGGATATCATCTATGAACATGACCACACACTGATAAAGATAAGGTCTAAACACCCTATTCATTAGATCCATAAAAGTTGCAGGCGCATTGGTTAGCCCAAATGGCATAACCACAAACTCATAATGGCCATTCCTAGCTCTAAAAGTTGACTTAGGTTTGTCATCAACATTAATTCTCAACTGATGGTAACCTGACCTCATGTCAATCTTTGAAAACACAGTGGAACATCTCAACTGATTAAAAAGATCATCAATCCTCGACAAATGATACTTATTTTTTATTTTCACCTTGTTCAACTATCTATAGTCTATACACAACCTCATTGAACCATCCTTCTTTTTAACAAACAACATGGGAGCACCCCAAGGGGAAGTGCTCGACCTGATAAAACCCTTCTCTAATAGTTCTTGTAACTGTTTCTTTAACTGTGCTATGGGTTGTGTTCCAGAAACAAGATTGATCTCAAACTCAATCTCTCTAGGAGGGAGAATGCTGGGAAATTCCTCAGGAAAGACATCCTCAAATTCTTGCACCACTAGTACCTGTTGGATACTAGGACCTACCGCCTTGGTATCCAAAACATGAGATAAGAAAGCCTCACATCCTTGTCTCATCAACCACTCTATTGTCATAGCTAGCATCAAACATGTAGGAAGAATCTTCCTATCACCCTGAAAAATCCACTGTATATCTCCATCATAAAACGTCGCCACCTTAGTACTACAGTCCAATACTACCTTGTATTTTTCCAAGGTATCCATTCCTAGGATTACATCAAAACCATGCATGTCAAGTGGAAAAAGATCCACTTGAATGTTGTATCCAGAGAAAGAAAGAACACAAGAAGGGCACACTTCCCACAACTCAGCGGAATCAACCAAAGGAGTCTCTAGTCACAGGCTATCAGATCTAAGACTAACAGGTAGATAACAACTATCTATCACCTCTCTTGTGATAAAAGTGTGTGTCGCACCCGGATCTACTAACACAGATACGAAATAAGAAGCATACAAATCAGAATGAAATAATTCCATCTGACCTGTCACAACTCGTGGATTGACCACTGCTTCCGGTTGGGTCATGGCATAGAACCTAGTTGTCTCATGTTGTCATCCACGTCCTCTGCTCACCTGTCTTGAGGATCCTGTATGGGATGCCTGACTACGTCCTCTGCCACTACCAATATCAAACTGTCATTGTTGTGATCCATGTTGATTCTGCCTTGGTTGCTGAGTCACCTCCTCAACCTTCATAGGGTAATTCCATCTAATATGCCATGTCTGTCCACATTGATGGCACACTCGATTATCACTATGTGGTCTAAACGGCCCTGTAACTGAGACTGATGATGAACTGCAAGCTCCTGTTGGTGGAAAACTATGACCTCTACCCCTACTCGGGGTCCACTGTGATAGTGCATGTGATCTTGGTTCAGTGAAGGTTGACCTTGGTTGTGACGGCGGTGAGAAAAACTTTGGCTTCTTAAAGCCTCCAGATGATTTCCCTTGAAACTGCATAGGTCTCTTCTTAGCATTAGCTTCACGCTTCTCTATGGCAGACCTCTCAATCCTCTTGATAGGTTCCACAAAGGTGGAAAACCTTTCCCTATTCTCCAAGGCTGATGTTGTAGTAGTCAACTCCATACTCAGGCCCTTCTCAAATCTCCAGATCCTTTCCTTGTCTGCTGCTGCCATGTGTGGGCAGAACCTCAGAAGTTCCATAAACTTTGATTCATACTCATTGATAGTCATAGCTCCCTGACGAATCTTCTCGAACTGAGAAATTTTCTCATTTAGGTAGGTCTCTGGAAAATATCAACTAACAAATTCCCTCCAAAACTCCTCCCATCCTATCACAACTCCTGGCATTTTCTCCTCTTCTATGGCCCACCAGTGGCCAGTACTACCCTTCAACAAGTATACTGCATGCTTAACTTTGTCTTCTTCAGCGATGTTTAGGATTTTGAATGCCTTTTCCAGCTCAGTCAACCACATGTCAACATCTGCTGGATCATAAGTACCTGCATATTCAACCGCCCCAAAACGTCTAAGATGTTCAAATGTCTTCCCGACACCTTAGGACTCCACATTAGAGGTAGCTGCCCTAGCTTGAGGTGTTGGTGCTCTGTCAGTAATATGTGTAATTGTGGCCATCACCTGTCTAAACATATGTTGAAACTCAGGATTGGCCATCATTGTCGGGTCTAAATGAGGCATTATGGGCTACTCTGGCCCTGCTTCTGGCACTCTCTCATCATGTGCCTGCCTCCCAGCACCTCCTCCTGGTGCTACATAGCTACTCTCAACATTTTCTTCATGTCCTCCAGACATATCTACATAAGCATAAACTATGATCAGATATGTTGGATACGTAAGAACGGACTCAAACCTAAGTCCTATGTCCCTGTAGACTCAGTAAACCTAGAGATCTGATGCCAACTTAACTGTGACACCTCATCACGCTTAACGAGATTACTCAAAACACAAAACACGATCAACTACTAATTTATCACATAGTAAAAAATGTGGAATAATCAAAACTGATTCCAACAATGTAAATAAACTCTAGAACATTTATAAAAGGTCCATCATTCCATTCTCATATATTGTAACAAATATTTACATATGGATCTAAATACCTCAGTCACATCCTGCATAAAAAAGATATTTCACATGTACATGCCATATATTTACAAACATTGGCATACTATAAAATCTCGTGTCGATACGAGTATATCGTCTAGAAAACACATCCCATACATGGACCTGAGAGCACAGGGACGACACTAGGACTCTACTACTAACATCTACAACTAACCAACCTTTTGAATCTATTGATCACCATGTTGATTCTCTTCTACAACATGACCTCGACCTCATTGCCCACGACCACCTAAAAAAATGTGGTGACCCACGGGTGAGACCCAGTCCCAACGAGAGATATAACTCTCTCCAACATATATTGATTATAACATATTAATTAACAATAAATACATTGAGCAGTTACGGTATTGAATAAACAATATGAATAGATTGAACAGTTTAAGCATACTAAGCAGTTAAGCAAATAAGTTGTAACATCAAGTAGAATTGTACAATTTTCATAAGTTTGCATCATGTAAGAACTATGTAGTATAAAGACAAGACAAGGGTTAATCAACCAATGTGATACGTATTAAACCCTAGCAATTATACTACATTGCTGGTATCACTTCTTTTATTACATTGTCATGAGGGATTTGAGAAATACCACTCAAGTCCCAACTGACCACTACTAAGTCGAAATCGGTGCCATACAAGATCTAGGAAGAGTCGGACTCCTAAGATCTTCTATGGCCCCGGTCAGTACGGGTCCGCCACAGTGACACATAAGATCAAGCTGCTAACAACCTAGTTCGTCCTTAGTATAGGACACGACATTAGTGAAAGGAGGTGGGTACACATACCCTACCATCCAAGGTACAACCACAGTTGTCCTCCAATCTCATCATATATATATAATCATCGAGACACGACCGCAGCCGTTCTCAAATTGAGGGCTAGGTATGACCACTATCATCCTCCCTAACACTTGAATTCAAGATAACAAGCACCTCGCATACTCATCAGTATGCACTCTGAGTATCCCTTAGGAATACTCGTTTCACTATCTGGCAATTTCTGACACTCAGATAGATCTATGGCACAGGACACTACATGATTAGAGTTTCACTTAATTAGCTATGCCAATTTGGTGAATTAAGGCTAAATCATACAAATGGACATTCAAACCCTAATTATTTTCTAACAAGAGTATATATATAACAACTTCAAAAGATATAAAACATGTGAGATATAAATCTTAATCACATTACCACATGCTATCATTCATTGCAAATTAATGGACCACACTTATCATCATATTTTTACAAGATACCAATATCTTATCACAAGTTCCACGGTTTTAACCCTTATTGGAACATGAAGAGGATTTCACCTCAATCATGGCTTCAAACATGCCCAAAGGTCATTAAGACCATAACATTATTCATATAAGGTTATCATCATCATTCCATGCCTTAAACAAGGCTCAAAAGATCATTAGCACATATGTGTCCATAGATATTAACATGGCAAGGCACTATGATATTCAAACAGTACTACAATGTGGTTTCAATACAAAAAGAGTGCAATTCATTATCACATTAATCATTCAAAAGGTATGATTATAACCAATCAACATCATATAATTACATTAAGGTTAGGTATAACAAGCTATATCACATGGAAGTTACACATCCACTTATTATAGCGATTTATCAAATATAACTATATGATGGCAAAGGTAAGACTACAAATTAATGGTATTGAACCATTGAATTATCTTCACTAGGACCCACATATAATACCATTTGATTTATTCTAATACATTGGATGTTGAAGCATCCAATATTATTCATTGGATCAGGTTCATTGTTCAAGGTTATCAATTGAAGTATAAGTCTAACCATTAAATCAATTGAACCAAGGAACCATTGGTTTAAGGTTTAGTCAAATCTACAATTACATTCCTAATTCATCATATATGGTGATGACCTGATCCACCATTAATTGTGATCATTAGGTCACCGTTGGTTGCTAGATCAGTAATACATTCGGTTAACACCACCAAATATTAAGCCAATACCATCATCGATTGATAACATCATTAGAATACTTAGTGGATGATAATTAAACATCTAATTGAGTCAAAACCTGGCCTAAGGGGGTGACCATAGGCTGTCACCATAAATTTGACACCCTTGATCATGAACATCAGTTTCCAAAATAGCAACACCATTGGCTATTGAATGGTATGACCATCGGTGGTGTGATAGGGAATGAAATAGCTTGAAAACCCTAATTTGAACCATCAACTATTTTGTGCTTAGCACCATAGGTTGATGCTATCGACCTATCCCAGATAATGTTACACCTTAGAACATACACATGTTTACAAGTTCATATAGAATTGGAACAAAATAGGGAACACCATAAAAATTCGCAATTCTAAACAAGCATGTTTTCTCTATGCTTAAATCAACACATTAAGGCATAAACATGAACTAACAAGCTTCTAGTAAGCAATATAAGTGAAGAATTTATACAAATTACCTCTCTACAGATCCCAAACAGCCTAAAACTCAACCAAATAGGGCAAGAAAACCTTGGATTCAGATCTGAACTTGGCCAAATAGGTACTTCTCTCCACAAAGAAGCAAAATCCTAGAAAAAGAAACAAGAAGGATAGATTTTTGAGTTATAGAGCCACTTTCACCATGGAACAATAGGGTTTCGACCTAGAGGAAGGTCTAAGGAAGGAGAAGAGCAATAAAAATGAAGAAGGAAGAAAACAACTTTTCTTGGTCGAATTCCCTAGAAGATGACCTTGGAAACCCTAGGTAGGGCTAGATGGAGCTCTAGGAGACCTTCTTCTCCAAAAAGGAGTTGTCTTCTACCTTAGAGCAGTTAGTTCCATAGAAAAACAGAGTGGATTTGTTGCTACAAGTTAAAGAAAAGAGAAAGCAAGCATAGTTTCGTACTTGGGCAAGGAAGGGGTAAATATAGCCCATGGATAAGGATAGAAGCAAGCATGAGGTGTAAAAGTAGCTTCCCCATGTGTCTATGGCCTTAAAATATTAAGAATATACAAGCACACACACAAGCAGGTCCCCCACCATCCCAATTGACCTGCTTATCTTTCCTTTGTCGAAATTCCCAGCCAATCACATAATTCATTATTTGATAGCTACTAAAAGTAGCTCATCCATGAAGGGGTAAACCCTAAAATATCCTTGATGAAAACGCCTTCAAACCATGGCTCAACTAGGAGCCCCATGGCTCAAAAATCTCAAGAATGATAATATAACATCTAAGGAACATAATTTATGTGATAAATTGCAAAGAAAATCCCTCAGTTGGGTAAATTGCAGAAAAGTCCAAATTGTACATAAAATTGCATAACTTGCTCAAACAGTGTCCAAATTGGACCAAATTTGAAACTTAAGCTTGTATTATGATTTAAAAACATATCAAAAGGTTATATTAGGGTTACAATTATTCAATTATGATAATTAATCTCATTCAACTCATTAAGCAAGTTCAGGGGCCTTACAGTCATAGTAGCTAGAAATGCTCTGCACCCTTTGGATATCAAAGATTAAGCCTTTATGGCAGAAATAACAAGGTTCCTGGATTGGTCTTTCCTACCAAGAATTGTAAGGATAGGAGAATCATGTCTAGAGATGACGATTTTCTTTAAATGACAATCAACCAATACATTCCAAGAATGGACTCAAAGTCCTCCATGTCAAGCAAGATGAAGTCGGTTACAAATTTGTGAGGCCCATAAAAGAGGGGGACATTTTCTGCCACATTATAAGAGGTGTAGATCCTCCCACTAGGGGTTGAAACATTGAGGGTATATCCTAGGTCTTTCAAATTAAGGTCAAGCAACATTGAAAGACTTTGGGATATGAAGGTATGAGTAGATCCAAAATAAAAAAGAGCCACAATAGGGTGATCATAGAGGATTAGGGTACCTGATTACAAATATGTGTAAGTTATTGGTTCATTTCCATTTACTTTCATTCTTGAAAAGTAGTAATTCAAAGCTAGGGATACCTTCAATCAAACGATTTCCATTTGCATTAGCTTCCTCGGTATTAATGGAAAAAACACAAGCTTGTCGATGTTGAGGTTGCTTACCCTTGTTGGCCCATGGTAGAGGAGGGTAGGGACAGGCTCCCCTGAAGTTCCCCTCTTCCTTTCAAAAGTGGCACACTAGCTTCTAGAATTTGCACGAGCCAGGGTGACGGGCCCCACATTTGTGCACCTTGGGACCACACCCTGATTGTTGTTGTCCCCACGGTTCTGACCTCGCATGGGTTGTTGGTTGTTGTTGTTGTTTCCCCTTCCTTGACCTCTGTTCTGCCACCATTTCCTCTACCATGACCCCTGTCCCAAACCATGTTGTTGTTGTGTTTAGGTGGTCCTTTGGGATCTTGGGCAGCTGGCACCGCATCAGTCAACCCAGTGGCATGGCATTCTAAGAGATAGAAGTTCCTCCCATAGTCAGCTACAGAAAGGTTCCCTTGGGTGAGATGGTAGAACTATTTTTGCTTCTCCTTTCTCACACAGAAAAGCATAAAATGGTTGGCGTAAATATGTTTGAAGGCTTTCAAATCAAGATGGAGATCAGGTTGTGAGTGAATGTAACTATCCCATCATAACTTGGTTGATCCCCTAAGCTGGAAGGTGGTATAGGTGATCTTATCCCCTTTAGGGAATCTAAGGACCTTAAAAGTGTTGTCCATGGCAAGGAGCCAAGCATCATCCTTGTCTATTACATCACTCTCATCCTCACCATGGAAGGTTTCAGGGTTAAGCTTGAGGAAATCCGAGATGGTGGGGACTCAAGGATTAGGGTTATGGGGTTCAGGTCTCTTGGGTAGTATTGATGCGGTGTGGTTGGCCAGGGTTTGCATGGCATCCATGAGGACAAATATCTATTCTTCCCAATCCATTGATGCCATGGTCTTGCTGGCATGGGTTTCTTCAGTCTCCTCTGACTCTACTCTCTCTCTCTCTCTTTGCTTTACCTTATCACCTAGTTTGGTACCCGAGTTGGTGGCATAGGTGGCAGGAGTCTTAGGAGGCATCTGCAAGGTGGATTATTAACAATATTAGAGACACAGTTTCATGATCATAGTTCAAAACTTTAGTATAAGAGTAGATCATCATGATAATCTTATTGTCACATTATTATGAATGAATTTTGTATTTTAGTTGTAACCCATCCATAATCTACCCAAATAGAGAGATCATGAGAGTATATTCCAGAGAAAGAAGAGATAAGACACTACCTAATCGCGTCTATTTGGGTGGCCAGGGGTAGTCCTTAGAGAAGAGATGAGATGCTAGAAGACCCTCTAGGTTTAAAGAAAGAGACCTAATCCAGTGGTGGATCCACTTAGGGAAGGTAGATGTGCGGAGGAACCCCAACCACCATAGCTAGGCAGATTGGGAGTAATTACTAGCCAGAACCTCCATGTGGTGCACCATACCTACTACCTTAGCTTTACCATTATGGACTTCGGTCCTTCCTAGGTTTTAATGATGTGTTATGACCCACATACATAGAGGCTCGTGTGTTTGGCATTGATACCATTTGTCATGGGGTTGTTTGTTACCCTCATCCTACCCCCACTGACTACAGAGTCAGTGGCAATAGGTTTTGGGTGCCCATCCATGAAATAGCATGTGATCACGCACAAGCATATATAGATAGGGCAAACTAGAGTTCAACATCATAAATAGAATCACAGTTTAAGTACATCATCCATGCAAAACAAACGATAGACAAGTTTTTGGTATAACTAAACTATTACATAGAGGGAAATAGTAACCCCTTTAATTACTACTAAAGCCCCATGATAAGATGATGTCCTTTGTTGAAGATACTCCATGCAGCTGGATTCACTTTTGATTACCTAAATAGGGAACAAATAGGACACAAATTCAATACAGGTGCAAGGATACACTTGAAAATTGAAACTAACAAGTCTAAAAGGTTAACATAATATAAGCTTGGCAATAGAATAAGAAGTATAAGGCTAAAGGACAACCAAAACTGAAAGCATGTAATAAAGTTTTACAAGCATGTTATAATTGCATCGAACCATTATAATTCATCATGTCATCGTAAGGCCTTATATTCTTGTGACAACTTCTAATGGAAGAGTCCATAGGGCAAACTAAGGCGCATAGCCAATAGTTGCACACATTTCAACCACGAGGGGCCCAAATGGCCATTGCCATAGGGCCACCTATATTCTACAAGGGTTGTGCTCCCCTCTTGACAACTCGAGGAGGAGTTATGCCCAAATTCCATGAATTGGGTTGGGCATAATGGTTTGAGTACAATCATTTTCAACTTTATTGTTTGAAGGTTTTGTTTAACATATAATATAGCAAAAATTGAAAAGATACCATAAGGTCACTTATTTCAAACAATATTCATAGCCTAGCATTTAAACTCTACATATACATAGCAATAGCAATAGATCAAGGAGAGTAGAAAGTGTACCTTGCTAAGTAGGTCGAAGTGGTAAACCTAGCACAAAATGCTCGAAATAGAAACCCCTCAAGGTTGACCTATTATATAAGAAGTACAAAGAGGGGGAGTCTTTAGATAGTAGAGATTGACAACATAATCAGATTGCAAGGCATCATATGTATGTTCTTATATACTTAGGTCCTAACACAGTCAATCATGAAATTCTTTTTATATCAACATGTGCACATCACAGTTATCACGGTACTAACATCATAAATATCCATGTTTACAAGATACAGAAGATGGTCTCAAATCTGACGTCAACTAGATAGATATGGGAATGCATAAAATTTCATATTTTCATCATGTGGTTACAACTTTAGTTTATATTCATTTCAAAAGTGAGCACTTAAGGTATTATGTGGACCATAAGGCATAATAGTAGGAGATCATGATTCAAGCATGCATAAGACACATTAAGAGTCACTGGTTTTATAGTTAGCAAATTTCAAAAGGATCACATATGTATAAAATCATGCAAATGCTCAAGTTACATCATTTAGCACATGAAAGGCAACTCATGAGTCACGATACATGAAGAGTGTCATTAGGGGACAAGTAGGTGTACTATATCAGTTTAAACTCATATCAACAGAGTGGAAGTTACTAATGTACTTCGAAATAGAGTTACAAGTCATTAGAATCACATAATTAGCAAGGTTGCCTAGGTTTAAATGATTAAGGATCATATAGTGCTATAAAACAGTAAATCAGGAAAGATATGAATGAAACTAGGATTAATAGCCATCACCATTGAAAAGGTGATGTTTTTTCAATCAATTTGATATGTAACATTTAGGTATTTGGATGCAAGATGAGGGAGATACATAATATGGAAGATTAGAGCCAAAATGGGAATTATTGAGGCATTTTACCCTCAAATGGATCGAGAGAGGGGAAAATTGTGCCGGCTGGTTGGCTGGCAGCGTCCAACGGCCCTTGCCTGCTTTCACGCGGTGGTGAGTGGAATCTAGAGGTGGTTGACTTGTTCGTTTGACCGTTGTTGGGAGCGATGGCTCGCGGGCTTGAACGTTTACTACTTTACTAGCATTGCATGAGGAGAGGCAACTAGATGAGCGATGATGGCGATCCGTGTGAAGGCGAAGGCGTGTGGGAGCGAGCAAACGAGGTTGTTTGCAGCCAATCTGGCGACCCACGCTTCATCCCTAACCCTGCGTTGGGCCCTTGGCATGCCTATCAGTGTCAGTGAGCGAGGACGGGAGGTAGGAGGAAGCGGAAACGCTTCTGCTAGGTAGAGGGTGGGCAAGGCTGAGTAGAAGGAAGTGTTAAGTGTATGACTCCTTGAATAGGGGAGTAGGGAAGAGCTAGGGCATGGATTAGGGTTATGGAGAGGAAGCGAGAGAGGGCAAGAGGGCTGGTGGCGGCCAAGGGGGTTCGATGGGGGGTGCTCAGACCTTATCCCTACCTTCGTAAGGGATGATTGACTGAGTAGGTGGGTCTCACAGCCAAAAAGGAGGAGCAGGTATAGCTCATGCGCTCCTTGTACTGGCACAATCCCTTTTCTAGTCGAGAGGAGGAGGAAAGGTTCCATACCACTTGATCGAGGGGTCGATCTGTGGCTCGCTCGCATTCGACAGCTCCCAAATCCTTACAGCTGGAGCTCGGATCGGATGAAGGAGAGGAAGAGTGGGAGGAAAAACAAGAGAGGGCAGGGTGCCTCTCACGTGGGCTTGGTCGGTTCAAGGCCGAGAGAAGGTCAGCCCAAGATCAGAAACGAAGGGAAATTAGGGAGAAAAACATGGTGTTCTCAAAAGGTCATAAAAACTCATTTGAACTCTAATTAGAGCAAGAAGACATGCATTTGATTGTGAGAGAAAACTCTCCAAGATAGGAGTGACAAAAAGGTGCTTGCATAAATAGAGATAAGATCAAATCAATGAAAAAGAAGGGTGATGTGTGTTAGGGTTGCAAACTAGATTTTAAGTGAAATCGGTATCCTATGTGCATTCAATGCATTAAAAGCTCATCAATTATGCATCTGAAAGTATCAAGTGATGAAATTGAAAGCAAGATAAATACATAGAACAAGGTAGGGTTTTGAAGGTACATGTATGAATAAGGAAATTCCAGTCCATCACAGTCAACCATCACATTTACAATTGTATTTTTATGATATGGATCATGAGATAGAAAATCGACTACATCAGGCATCAAGAGTAAAAGAGGATGTGATAAGGAGATTTGTCAATATATTATAAGGAAATCCTTACTAAAATTTCTTTAAAAGCTAGTAGGATTCATATACCCTTGAGAATGTTTAGATATTTGTAAAGTCTAACCCAAATGTACATCAAGGTATATAGAATGCACCAACCTCTTCACAAGTGGTAGCAATTTATATAGAAAATAAGAATGAACATAACACAAACATAAACTTTCAACACGATATTTGTGTTTATACTCATTTAGGAAACGATCATTGTGTTCATTACTACTACGGATATTATGATTCTTTACAATACCCCTTGTTATCTCCATTGGGTGAAATAGGATGACATGAAGGAATCTCACAAAGAGATAGAAAGACTGGTCAATGGATGATTAGTGGCGCATCATTTGATTTCCTATATTTTACTGATATGGATGCTCTTTTTCAACAAAAACAAAGAGGTAAATTTATTAAGTTTGACACATTTACTCATAAATGTGTATATATACATATATTATTTTAATTTATGTTCAACTCTACAAAATAGAAAGAAATGAAAGAAAAATGATATTCTGTAGTGAGTACTATTATTATAAATTACAAATCAGAGCCAATGGTAACTCAATTCTGTTACATTCTGGTAGACTTTAACAACAATATATTGTTGATATGTACATAAAGCTTGAAAGTAGTTGCTTGGACTATCTTAGAAAAGATCAATAAAAAATAGGAGCTGGTCTATTTCAAGGAATTGTGGGTAGTTATATCTTGGTCAAAATAGTGGTAATATGGTTGGGAAAAAAGTCATTCTTTTTGCTTATTTTATTGCTGGTCCTAGGGATATGAGACATCATTATCTTGATGCAATTACATTAGTTCAAAGACACGGTGAACCTGATCTCTTTCTAACTTTTACATGCAACCCATCACGGGATGAGGTGAAAAAAAAGAGTGTGACAAAGTGGATTTTAGAATAAGAATGAAATATTACTCTTTTGACCGTTGTATGTTTACTCATGATCCCAAATCATTTTTCTTAGCTTCATAATTAATGTTGAGACTCAAATTCGAAATATGGTGATCAATGTGGACTTTATACACATTATAACACCAAAGACTATATTCAATCATCACTTTGTCCAAAGAAGTAAATTGATCCATCAAACTTCATCTTATGGTTCTCAAACTTTTTCTATATATTCTCCATATTTTTGTGAAGCTATGGTCCAAATTTCATGTCATTTGTACATTCCTATGTTTTTCTACGATTTCTTGAAGAATTGTGGTAAAACCCCTTTTAATTGCCCTTTTATTGGCTTTTCCATGTCATCGATCCAAGGCATGGATTCGGGGGCAATCTCTGCCCTTTGATGCACTCTCACATGGACCAGGGCCTGATCTAATAGTCTGGGAGTTATCTTCAACCTCCCTCTTATTGCAGGGAGGAGTAATTGCAACCCCAAAGGCGCAATCAGTAATAAACAACCTCGATTCAAAATTCTAACTGAGAGGGAATGTGCACCTCGCGATTTCGCACTCACCCAACCCTAGTTAGACCAGCATTCATGCACCTTTGCACTGTCAAAAAAAACCCTCTCACTTTCTCATCCCATTCCGGCAGCCATGGCTAGAAGCAAGAACTAATCTAATCCTAACCCTAGCCTAGCACTGTAAAAGCCCCCCCCCCCCCGAGGTCCGCAATAGCCACACCTATCTCTCAGACTCACCAACGCTCCCCCTCTTGGCCTTGAGTGCCTAAATTTCCTCCCTGACTTCCTGTTGTTGTGAGGCACCACCACAAAGCCCAGGTTGGGCATTTCTCCCTCGCTTCATCTGCCCGATGATCAAGGCACCCACCGTCTTCGTGGAGGATAGGTTGGGCCGGACGGTAGCTCCGATGCCCTCCTAGGCTCGTCTTACTCCCAAACCTATTTTACTCCAGTGAGCTCCTCTGCCTGCCTTCATGGCTCATACAAGGGTCTGCGATGAAGGGGAAGAGTCCCCAAACCGCTCGGTTCAAGAGAACCCCTCTGGTTCAACAGACCAACTAAACTGTTGATTGAACCAAGAAATCGAGCGTTGCACCAACTGAACCAACTTTTGAACCAGCACACTAAGTGAACAAGCCATGTACCTATGTGTCATAATCTAGACTTCTCGTCCTAAATTGAACGATCATGGAATTTCCTATTTACGGTATTTCTCCTCCTCTCTGCTCAAAAATCTAATAATTGGTCAAAAACTTGCAAAAATCGTATCTCCTGATTCCTAGCTCCAAAATGTACAAATAAATAGTCAATTTTGATCAGAAAAATCCAAGGAAGCTACTAAAAATACTTTTGAAATATGATTCCAATCTATGCTCACTAATAAAACTAAATCTAGATCTTTTGCTTAGTTAACTGGTCTAAATGACTCAATGTTGTGATTAGACTTTGGAAACCTTATATCTTGACTCTGGTGATTATTTTGAGACACTAAATCATACTTGACTAGACTAGACCTAATCTTGTTGGATTAAACACTTTTGAATATGAATCATATGCCTTGAAGATAATTTTGATGATATCTTGATAATATAATTGATCTAAATCTTGTGGCATATTTTGATCTATCAACCCAATACTTAATCTCTGATTTACTCCTTATGTTAATCAAAACTTGATCTAATCCTAAACACCAATGATGTTAGTAAATGATAATGATCTAGACTTGATTATGACTTGAATATCGATCATGAAAACTAGGGTTAACACATATGAAAACCTAGGTAAGTCATTCACACTTGAAAATACTTGACACTTGAAATAATGTTGGACATATTGAAATATTATGGATCGTAAGTGGATGACCTAACCCTAAGGTTGACCTAGGAAAATGTAAACCTAATCTCAAACTTTGAAACATGATATTCTGAACATCATGATCTTGACCCTTGATCCAATCTTGATGATTTAGGATCTGACTCGAAGGGTTGACCTATTGACTCAGATATTGATCTATACTCGAAATCCTCAGTGAAAGGTACACTATTATATAATCCTCCTTGATGATGTTGAAGATACGTTTATGTATCTCTTGACTGTATACTTGGCTACTTACTTGGATGAGCTATTGTTCCCTATGATTAGTCTTCTATTTTTCTATACTATATTTTGAAAAACATGAAAACATAAATTGCATGCCCATTATGACTACCTGTATATTGATAATGATGATGATGTTGATAATGTTGAAAATGTTTATAATGTTGATATTGGGTGCAAGCGACCCCCCTCATTGAGAGGTGGGACTTGTACATTGGTCTCCTACCTCATATGGAGAGAAGGAGCCTAGTGACTTCCCCCATCGCGTTGGGGCGATAAAGTCACACAAAAATATATAAGCATGCTTCTCGAATTACAACATAATGGGAACTCATAATAAAAATTGAATCATTTGAAAAAAATGTTGAATAACTTTTGGTTCTTGCAAATTGCTTGTTATATTTTCGAAATATAAGTCCTGCCAAGTATACTTATTTTCTTATAAACTATTTTACTTGATTTTGATAGCATACCATGCAACTGCATGATTGTGTCTCGATTTTCTTCATTTTAGGCAATACAAATGAAATACTGAATAAGATCGCTTCCGCACTCTACATACTCTGATGACAAGGATATATTAGAAAAATCTCCATATTGGGTTAGTTTGTTCTTTATATCTCCAGTTTTTGAGTTATTATTTCTTATTGTATATGCTAGTGTGTTAGATCCTATCAGGCCACTCAGGGACGATCGCTTCAATCCTCTTACTACTGTCTAGGCAGTAGGATTGGGATTGGGGTAAGAATGGTTCTGTGATAGTTGGTATCAGAGCTTACACACTCCCATATACTTTAAGTAAATAATTTCTCAAGTCTCTTACACCCAAGATACCCTAAAGTTCATAATTGTGAAAATTGTGGTGTCTAGGCTCGGGGTCCTGGCACAATTTCTCCTATCCGTCTTCACGGTGGCTGAGATCCCCCACTCGACCTGGCCTCAATTGATCCAAAACTAGACCTAAAGGTTGTCTTCTGAAACACTAGAGAGTCTTCTAGCATCTCATCTCTTCTTTAAGGACTACCCAAACCACCCATGTAGATGAAGATTAGGTAGTCTTCTCATCTCATCATGTGGTCTTTTTCTTATGACCATTTACCACATGATGTCTCGATTTTGGGTAGCTTATGGGAAAAATGAATATCTGTAGATTTTGAAAGTTCATACTATGATCTGACCTTAATTTTAAAACTTGATCTTGGATGAAAATACTCATGTATGACCTCTAATATCATGCAAACTCGATTTAGCCAAAACTAGACTATTTGCTCCCTATGTTTGAGGTATATAAAGAAATTATGATATGGTGAAATAAGGATGACTTATATCTTATACCTTATTGTTGATGAGGTCTCTATTTGATTAATATTCATGTGGAATTATTGTTGATTAAACCTCAAACATAGTTAAGTGAACTTTTTCTCTATTTGATACACATCATGATTATGCCATCAAAGTATTAATCCTAACGACTCACAAAATCATGATGTAAGACTATGATGCAAAAACCAGTTTCCCTATTGACTAATGATGTCTTTTACAATCTCTATTTTGATATGATGAGCATGGATATGAATCATATACCTATTTTCAATTTATGTCACTACCTTGATCATGAAAGGAAAGGAATGCAAATATTAACTTGACTTTGTAAAATTATGGCATTATTGCCCTATTATGATCTTGAATTTTTGATCTCGTTACCTTATGGAATATGATTTAATCATGGATACTCTCCCTATTTGAATAAACTCAGTGGATAGTTGACTCATGACTCCCCTAACCTAGGTCACATCCCTATTATGACTACCTCTAAATTTTCACCTTTTTTATTATTTAGAGTTTGGAAAGGGATTCCCTTTCACCCTATTTGGAACGGTTGACCTATGTTTAATAGGTTAAACCCATGGTTGATACTCAATCTTAAATATTGATTTAATAATGACCTTGATATATGGCATTGTTGACTATATTTTTGTGGTTGACTTCTTAGATAGACCTAGGTCTAGATCATTCATCAGTCTTAGATACAATGATAATGAAATCGGATATGTTGCTCGAATATTGCTTGAATATTGTTGCTTGAAATTGAATATAGATGAGTGATCTCCCCTAAGGTCTAAATAGGAATCTAAACCCTAGATTTGGAATATTTATACATATGACCTTGATGTCTAAACTCCAACTCTTGATATTGATGTACCAAAACCTTGAAACATGATATGGATCTTGAGATCACCCTAGATATATGACTAATGACTTTAAAATCCCAAATCTTGAAAATTTTGAAATGATGACTATTTTGAATCTCTCGATTTATGACTTAGGGTTTAGCTCTCATTAGGACTAGGGTGGGACCTCCCATTGATTTTGAGCTCAAAATCATGATATTGAAAGTATGATGTTGTCTCGAAATATTGAAATATGAAATCTCAAATCATGGATGCATAACCCCACCTAGGCCAATGAAGAAGCTAGGACCCTGAGATATTGGGATTGAAAGTCACCTTGTACACTTGATTTAAGATCTATATCTGCTTGACCTAAAATATGATCCCTCTAAATTTGTGATCTAGAGGATTCTTTCCATATTTGTGACTCATATGATGACTTTGAACAATATATGCATTGACCTTGATACTCAATTGCTCGACGATGAAACGATGTTGGTACCAAGCTAGTTATGATATGAAACATGGAATCCCAATTGTGATCATTAGACTACTTGAACTTTGAGGACATGATTTTGATTATGTACTTGAGGATGTTCTAGTAATTGAGGATATGATCTGGATTTGGGATAATTCTAATTTTGTGGATGTTTTTGAATTTTGGGGACAAAATTCCTTTTTAAGGAGGGAAGGATGTGACAAAGTGGATTTTAGAATAAGAATGAAATATTACTCTTTTGATCGTTGTATGTTTACTCGTGATCCCAAATCATTTTTATTAGCTTCATAATCAATGTTGAGACTCAAATTCGAAATATGGTGATCAATGTGGACTTTATACACATTATAGCACCAAAGACTATATTCAATCATCACTTTGTACAAAGAAGCAAATTGATCCATCAAACTTCATCTTATGGTTCTCAAACTTTTTCTATATATTCTCCACATTTTGTGAAGATATGGTCCAAATTTCTTGTCATTTGGACATTCCTATGTTTTTCTATGATTTCTTGAAGTTTTGTGGTAAAAACCCCTTTTAATTGCCCTTTTATTGGCTTTTCCATGTCATCGATCCAATGCATGGATTTGGGGGTGATCTCTGCCCTTGGATGCACTCTCCCATGGACCGGGGCCTAATCTAACAGTCTGGGAGTTATCTTCATCCTCCTGCTTATTGCTGGGAGGAGTAATTGCAACCCCAAAGGCGCAATCAGTAATAAACAACCTTGATTCAAAATTCTAACCGAGAGGGAATGTGCGCCTTGTGATTTTGCACTCACCCAACCCTAGTTTGACCAACATTCGTGCACCTTTGCACCACCAAAACAACCCTCTCACTTTCTCCTCCCATTCCGGCAGCCATGGCTAGAAGCAAGAACCAATCTAATCCTAACCCTAGCCTAGCACTATAAAGCCCCCCCCCTGAGGTCCGCAATAGCCACACCTATCTCTCAGACTCACCAATGCTCCCCCTCTTGGTCTTGAGTGCCTAAATTTCCTCCCTGACTTCCTGTTGTTGTGCAACACCACCGCAAAGCCCAGGTTGGGCGTTTCTTCCTTGCTTCATCTGCCCGACGATCAAGGCATCCACCGTCTTCGTGGAGGAGAGGCTAGGCCGGATGACAACTCTGATGCCCTCCTAGGCTCATCTTGCTCCCAAACCTATTTTACTTTGGTGAGCTCCTCTTCCTGCCTTCATGGCTCGCACAAGGGTCTGCGACGAAGGGAAGTCCCCAAACCGCTCGGTTCAAGAGAAACCCTCCGGTTCAACAGACCAACTAAACCGTTGATTGAACCAAGAAATCGAGCGTTGCACCAACCGAACCAGCTTTTGAACCGGAACACTAAGTGAACAAGTTGTGTGACTATGTGGCACAATCTAGACTACTCATCCTGAATGGAACGATCATGGAATTTCCTATTTAAGGTATTTCTCCTCCTCTCTGCTCAAAAATCTAATAATTGGTCAAAAACTTGCAAAAATCGTATCTCCTGATTCCTAGCTCCAAAATGTACAAATAAATAGTCAATTTTTATAATAAAAACCCAAGGAAGCTATTAAAAATACTTTTGTAATATGATTCCAATCAATGCTCACTGATATAACTAAATCTAGATCTCTTGCTTAGTTAACTCGTCTAAATGACTCAATGTTGTGATTAGACTTTAGAAACCATATATCTTGACTCTGATGATTATCTTGAGACACTAAATCATACTTGACTAGACTAGAGATAATCTTGATGGCTTAACCACTTTTGAATATGAATAATTGATAACACCCAAAATCTACGCATATTATCAGTGTATTTTATCTATAGTTCCATATCACCTTGGCCTTAATATGCCCCTCTTTGCTCATGTTTTAGTCCTTTTCTTATTTACTTAGATAAAGTAACCAATTATCCAATAACGTATCTAAGTAGCCAGTGTTGGACTAGCGTGCACCGAATATAGATGAACGACCTCTTTATACTCTCTCTCTCTCTCTCTCTCTCTCTCTCTCTCTCTCTCTCTCTCTCTCTCTCTCTCTGCTAAATTGTGGCCCAGTGAATTATACTGCCTGATATTTCGTTTAACGATCATTACTGTCTTATCCTTAATCCTGGGCCCAGTTCTGCTTTAATTACTTGATTTCATTGTCTAAACCTTTATGTATATCCATGCTCAACCCAATGAATTTAATTCCTATTTTAATTGGGTTTTTATCCTATTTGTGCAGGTTAAATGGAGTACATAGGCCCATAGCGCTCGACCCATGCATCCACACGCGGCTACCTCTCTTCTTAATCCAACTGGTCGGGCCCACCTCTCACACCCACCCGCTATCTCTTCTTCCCCTCTAAGCCCTAACCACGACGCTGCCACCAACAGAGGATCGCGACCCGCGATTGGCCCTTCCTTTCTCCATCGCGACCGCGTCTCCGCCCGCGGTTCCATCTTTACGATCGTGACTTCCACCTACATCACGCCTGTGATCTTTATCGCGATCGCGGCGCCATCACCACCTGCCCGCTATTCTTCCCCGTGCCTGCGATCTTTCCTAACCGTGACCAGGGCAAAGCCGCGCCCGCGGTCTGCCAAGATCGTGATCAACCCAACATCACCACGACCCAGAGGCCGTCTCACGCCCGTGATCCATCACCCGTAACCACTGATCGCGGTCCTCTCCATCCACCTGCCGCGACTCCCACATCATGACCTCCGCCTGCCTCCAAGGTCCGCCTCTCGCTTTATGTGATCTGCTCTGCTCCCCCTCACCGCAACAGCGGTACCTGCACCTCTGACTTCCATTCATCTGCTTCCACCTCCTGTGATCGCGGTCCTCTCCATCCACCTGCCGTGACTCCCACATCACGACCTGGCTTCGCCTACCTCCAAGGTCCGCCTCCTGCTTTCTATGATCTGCTCTGCTCCCCCTCATCGCAACATGGGCACCTGCACCTCTGACTTCCATTCATTTACTTCCACCTCCTGTCCTCGAGCCCGCTTTCATCTCCACAACTGCCTTCCACCATCAGAGCAGAAAGGACCACGACCATCTTAACCCTACACCCGTGATCAATGTAGCAGCAACAACCGCGGCTCAGCAGCGATCAATGCCACCACCTCCACCCATCGCAGTCACCGACCTCACAACACACCTGCTCAAGACTGCAGTTCCCTCTCCTTCACCTACAGGCCATAATCTCCGATCCTCGACCACTTGCTCCTCTCGACTGCGCCAGCGACTAAGGACAGGTCGCGATCTTGATCGCGACCTCAACGTCCACTCGCGGTCTTCACCAACCAGTCACATGCATTCGTGATCACGACCTGCTCTCCCATCCAACTACCGCGGACACCTGTCCACAGCAACCGCGACCAGCCCTCAGTGTAAATAACTACGATCGAGTCTCCAAAGACCTTGACCGAGGCAAAGCAACAGACCGCGACCTATCTCAAGATCATGACCACTCCTCAGCCCGCGACCTGGGTCCCCCTCGATTGCCTCCATCACATGTGTCGTTCATAGCAACACCATAACCCTCAAACCGCTACCTCCATGCTCGACCCCCATCAACATGCTTTCACCCGCCAAGATCGTGATCTCCTTCAGGTCATCCTTCATCTGCACAACACCCTCTTCCCTTCTCTCCACTGCACCCCTGCAGAAATTGTGACCCACTCATCTCCACCCCATAATCGTGACCAGGGCAAATGAACACGACCACTCTCCCTCACGATCGTGATCTCACGTAGCCAGCTGCCCGTGGTCACAGGCCAAAGGAGGAACCGCGACCTGGCACAAGGGAATCGCGACCAGGCCAAGAAGAGATCGCGATCGTGAAAAAGATCGCGACCTGCATAGCAACTAATCGTGACCTCCTATAAACTGACTTAAAACACACATGTTGTGTACATGTCGAGGCACCCAACCGTGCCTATAAATAGGCCCATACCCCAGCCATTCAGGGATCGAGTTCAGACACCGGAAGGCTGCCGGGTTGGAGCCAGAGCCTCGGGGAAGCATCCCAAGGTCCGAGAGGACCGAGGCAGCCAGTCTATGTGCTCCAGCAGCCACCAACCTTCACTCTCTCTCTCTAAGGGTGGAAACTAAGGAGAGAGTAGGTCTGTGCTACGTTCATCCTCACCAGCAAGGAGAGAGAAGATCCGCATCACCGCCCTCCTCCACTACTGGTCTACGATCTCTACAGGCAGAAGCTGAGGAGAGAGAAGATCAATCTACACCAACATCCTCTCACATCTACCAAGTTGCTGTTTGGAGTAGATCTAGAGAGAGAGAGAACCAAGGAGTTCAGATCTGATCAAGGAGAAGGACCAAAGGATGAGATCCATCCTATACAGAGGCAAAGGAGTGAGAACCCCCTCTCCTCCACGGGCTATATCTCTTTCTTCCTCTCTTTAATTCTATTGTGTTCCTTGGTTTCTTGTACAACGATGTTCATTCGTCTTTGTTCAGTGCTAACCACGCTTGTTTATGGCTAGTTAGCCCCTTCTTGGCTATGTAGCCCGATCTGGGCATGTATATGTACTTTTCCCTTAAGCAAGTATATTCATATCATATCTAGTATGTTGCATGTTCTATTTTCTCTTTCTAGTGATGATTGTTAGTTTGGTTCATCGCTTACTAGTTTGAAATGCTATTTCTGCCTGTATCGCGAGATCCGTGTAGGAATGGTTAAGAGAATATAGTTGGATCCGAACTCGAGAGGAGGACGATCCAAGGTTTTCTATTCCTAACATCCCGGAATATCCTAAGACTCGTGAGGGAACTTAGCATTGAGTTGTTGATATGTCATTCCTCGAGAGAGGGTCAATGACATATGGTTGATGGTTTTAGTCACGCATCGCGAAGGCGAGTGGGATGACCCCACAGGACAGATGCCATTGTGCGTACTAGATGCTTGCTTAGGTGTTCGAGGGTTGTCTACGCCCGAGAACGAGTGCATAGACTACCCAGTTTGTGGTTACATAGCCAGGAACTCTCTTTCCCTGATTAGTGGAACCACGAGCTCTGTTTTATTTGTTTTGTTTTGTTTTCTTTGTTTTGTTTTAATTTGTGACAACCCGCTAGACTAGTTCTAGCACATATTTTCATTGACTATCGCTTTTGGCTTATCTGACTCAAGAACAAGATATGTGGCATCCTAAACGTCACCACGTCCCTGTGTTCGACCCCATATATCTACTTCGACCCCGTAATAAAAGTTGCGGGGGGCCTAGAAGGTTTCAGGTTATAAATTTAAGAGTTCGATTCCTTCTGAATCCGCCTCTGTATTCCGGACGTGCGATTCAGGCCGATCAACTTTTTAGCGTTGTTGCCGGGGACGTGGTTTTCCATGTTTACACGCCTAAAGGATTTTGTTCTGTCACTATAAGCCTGTATATATATGCATAATTTTTCTTTTATTTTAAACATACTTGTTCATATATATTGAATACCTTTTCTTTTTCTTATACCTTTTTCAGCCATGGATCTCGCTTCGGCAAGACAAGTGATCTTGTCCACCTGTCCTCCCGAGTTTTTCCACATTTTTGACTGCTGGCAAATAATTGAAGGTCGTGCTCTACAGCTAGTCGAGTTATATTCGCCCCCACCATAGTCATATGAAGATGCCCCAAATACGGAGACTGCCAGTCAGCCCTTGACTCCCGTGCTATCATGGGATCAAGAACTGATTAAGGCGGTGGAGTTGGCTAGGTAAAGTATTCACGCACTCACCTCCTTAGCCCCTCATCTCCAAGAAGATGTCGATCCAATACAACAACTTCTAGAAGAGCAGGTACGTCATCTCAAAGTAGCCACCGAAGCTGCAGACCGCAGTAGAAGCCTACTTCAAGTTGTTGAGCAAGGATTCGTCCAAGCATGCCAGTTTGATATAGCGAGTCTACAACGACATTGCGAGGCAAAATTGACGAACCTTGAAGGTGTTGCTGCACAAGCCCAACAACTTCGTGAAGATGTTGAACATTGTAGTAGGCTTCAAGAGCTCGTCAACTCAGTTACCATGCAGTCACAATCTCTACCGCCTAGCAATGAAGAAGTTAGTCATCAAGACCATTCCATTAGGTATGAAGTGGAGTATGCTCCACCATCTGATTCAGATCATCAACTGGATGCACCAGGGTTTTTCTGTGAAGATCAACCTACGCGGGGAAGTTCTTCATTCTATCCAGATGAGCCAGTTGATGAACCAATGGAGGAACAAGAATGAGTCTATGAAGATGATGACTCCTATCCTCACCGGGAAAGTCAAACAAACTCACTATCAGAAAGTGAAGCTTGTTCTGACGAATCTGATTCAGATAGTAATCCAGACCAGAGTGATGACCCTCACATTGAGACTTGTCACTTAGCTTCGAGCAGTATGCCGATCATGGTTTGGAACAATCTATATGGTGAGGATGACAATGACTATTCATCTTAGTGGAGCGAATACACCGACGACGATGGGCTGGAACAACACAAGCTTACAATTACCACCATCCCTCCTCAAGGCTTGGTGGAACTCAAGGGAGGTAGATGGACGGTTCACTACAACATGGCTGCTGAGCATGAAGATACCCCGACTCCATGCCAGGTGATAAGCTTGGGGTGGTAGAACCACAAACTGATTCTTCAGGGAGTACTTCTTGTTCAGAAGATGATTGGATGACTCAGACTGTATATAGTAGTTTATCCGAGCATCCAACCTCAAGTGTAGAGATGGAGAGAGAAGATATGAGTCCTCAAGATGACATCCAACCTCTATCATCCATCTCATCCTATGTCGACATCCCATGACCTTCATATTCAGATTCATATAATGAAAGGTACCCTGAGGATGATATGTTGAAGAATTCCTCCTAGTACAGTTCAAGCCACTTCCAGCACAAATATGACTTCATCGAGTCGCCGAATTTCACTTCTCTTCTTTGGACTTTGCAGGGCCAACACATCCGCCTATTCTACTCCTATTATATGGCGGAACCCGTCGGCAAGACATAGGTGACACTGGTCCCAAAACATAGGATTTGGGATCCCAATGTCGGTATTATGGGGCAACCACCCCTTACCCACCCTCCCACCCTTTTATTACAATAAAGCCAACTTTTCATGTTTTTACTAGTTAGTTTCTTTCCTCTACCTATTTTTATATCCTTGCACCCATGCATCATCTTTAGAACTTCAATAACTTCCATTAAAATCATGCATTCCTGCCTCACTATTTCAAGTCTAAGTCTTGCTCGAGGACGAGCAAAATTTTAAGCTTGGGATGGTGGGCTTCGCCCTTCTTTCTCTTCACCCTTCTTGCATGCATGTTTAATTCATGCATTTAGTTTTAAATTTTCAAAAATTTCAGCTTTTTAGCTTTGCAATTATGGCTATATGGTACGAATCTAATAGATAAATGCTTGACTTTATGCCTAGATGCACAATTTTCATCTTAAAAATTGCTTGACCTTTTGCTTGACTTGCTCTTTGACTCTTTCCTTGAGTTTGGTAATAAATCTAAGGTTATGTCTCTTTTTCATATCTTAAAGCTAGATTCCCTTAATCTATGTCGTGAATGAAAAATCCATGGTAAAGGACCGTGGAATGAGCTAAAATATGATCAAAGAATCCTAGTTGTGGATTCACAAGCTTGCCTCTATTCTAAGGATTCTTGAATCATAATTGCAACTTTTCACACAGGTATCAAGCGGATTATGATGAGCTTTGAGCTATGATCAAGAGGAAATGTTTTCCTTGACGGATTATGTGCCTTCTCACATTAGATTGAGTCAAAAAAATGAGAAAAAATATATAAAAATGTGCAAAAGAGGCTTGGCCGCCCACAAAATCCCAAAATACCTATATAGTTCTCACCCAAGCCTACAAATAGAATGCAGAGAATAAAAGCCTGAGAGTAAATAAATGAGTGTTGTTTTCTCTTTTAGGAGAGTTGAGGATGGTGCCCAGGCGGTGTATGACTGCGCTCACGAACGCGGATATGTCGTGCCTGGTAGTATCACTCTAAAATCTCATTAGAGAGTCATTAGGAACTCCTAGGTGACCTATGAGATCATCTCAGTAGTAGGGTTGGTTCGAGCGCAGTACGAGGAGTTCGTCTCACTGCTTTGGACCAACTGGTTCGGACTGTAGGGACTGTTGCTCACTACATGGACCAACCTGACGCAGATCGGGATCCTCAGAAGTCATTAGAGTCTTTTTGCTTTGTTTCTTAGGACATGAATAAGTGAGAGACGTGGTATTACTGATTGGTATGCATGGATTCATGGTGATGGCTCATTGCTCATCACCTGCTTTATCACCTATGTGACAACTCTTTCATGTTTAAATAATTATGATTCAAACTCTCATGAGTATCGACAGGTTATAGTGAATTTGCTTAATCTTGCCTGAAAACTCTTTGACCTTGCTTTGGCAGGATTGTGCCTGCTTGGTGGGATTTTGTTATAAGCGACATGAATCAAGAGGATTGATGCTTTAAACTATTTTTCTTAACTTTAGCATTTATTACCAAGCTTAATTTGGATGTTATATTTTTGTTCTTTGAGCATAGTCTTGCTTGAGGACAAGCAAGTTTTAAGCTTGGGGTAGTTGATAACACCCAAAATCTACGCATATCATCAGTGCATTTTATCTATAGTTCCATATCACCTTGGCCTTAATATGCCCCTCTTTGCTCATGTTTTAGTCCTTTTCTTATTTACTTAGATAAAGTAACCAATTATCCAATAACGTAGCTAAGTAGCCAGTGTTGGACTAGTGTGCACCGAACATAGATGAACAACCTCTTTATACTCTCTCTCTCTCTCTGCTAAATTGTTGCCCAGTGAATTATACTGCCTGATATTTCGTTTAACGATCATTACTGTCTTATCCTTAATCATGGGCCCAGTTCTACTTTAATTACTTGATTTCATTGTCTAAACCTTTCTGTATATCCATGCTCAACCCAATGGATTTAATTGCTATTTTAATTGGGTTTTTATCCTATTTGTGCAGGTTAAATGGAGTACATAGGCCCATAGCGCTCGGCCCATGCATCCACACGCAGCTACCTCTCTTCTTAATCTAGTTGGTCGGGCCCACCTCTCACACCCACCCGCTATCTTTTCTTCCACTCTAAGCCCTAACCGCGACGCTGCCACCAACAGAGGATCGCGACCCGCGATTATCCCTTCCTTTCTCCATCGTGACTGCGTCTCTGCCCGCAGTTCCATCTTCACGATCGCGACTTCCACCTACATCGCGCCTGCGATCTTTATCACGACTGCGGCGCCATCCCCACCTGCCCGCGATTCTTCCCCGCACCCTCGATCTTTCCTAACCACGACCAGGGCAAAGCCGCACCCGCGGTCTGCCAAGATCGCGATCAACCTAGCATCACCGCGACCCAGAGGCTGTCTCGCGCCCGTGATCCATCACCCGTAACCACCGATCGCGGTCCTCTCCATCCACCTACCGTGACTCCCACATCACGACCTCCACCTGCCTCCAAGGTCCGCCTCCCGCTTTCTGCGATCTGCTCTGCTCCCCCTCACCGCAACAGTGGCACCTGCACCTCCAACTTCCATTCATCTTCTTCCACCTCCTGTCCTCGAGCCCGCTTTCATCTCCACAACCACCTTCCACCATCAGAGCAGAAAGGACCGCGACCATCTTAACCCTACACCCGCGATCAATGCAGTAGCAACAATCGTGGCTCAGCAACGATCAACACCACCACCTCCACCCATCGCAGTCACCGACCTCACAACACACCTACTCAAGACTGCAGTTCCCTCTCCTTCACCTGTAGGCCATCATCTCTGATCCTCGACCACTTGCTACTCCCGACTGCGCCAACAACCAAGGACAGGCCGCGATCTTGATCGCGACCTCAACGTCCACCCGCGGTCTTCACCAACCAGCCGCCTGCATTCGCGATCGCGACCTGCTCTCCCATCCAACTACTGTGGACACCTGTCCACAGCAACCGCGACCAACCCTCAGTGTAAATAACTACGATCGAGTCTCTAAAGACCTCGACCGAGGCAAAGCAACAGATCGCGACCTATCTCAGGATCGTGACCACTCCTCAGCCCGCGACCTGGGTCCCCCTCGATCGCCTCCATCACCCGCGTCGTTCACAGCAGCACCATAACCCTCAGACCGCTACCTCCATGCTCGACCACCATCAACATGCTTTCACCCGCCAAGATCGCGATCTCCTTCAGGTCATCCTTCATCTGCACAACACCCTCTTCCCTTCTCTCCGCTGCACCCCTGCAGAAACTGTGACCCACTCATCTCCACCCCATAATCGCGACCAGGGCAAATGAACACGACCACTCTCCCTCACGATCGTGATCTCACGCAACCAGTTGCTCGTGGTCACAGGCCAAAGGAGGAATTGCGACCTGGCACAAGGGAATCGCGACCAGGCCAAGAAGAGATCACGATCGTGAAAAAGATCGTGACCTGCATAGCAACTAATCACGACCTCCTGTAAACTGACTTAAAACACACATGCCATGTACATGCCGAGGCACCCAACCGTGCTTATAAATAGGCCCATACCCCAGCCATTCAGGGATCGAGTTCAGACACATGAAGGTTGCCGGGTTGGAGCCAGAGCCTCGGGGAAGCATCCCAAGGTCTGAGAGGACCGAGGCAGCCAGTCTACGTGCTCCAGCAGCCACTAGCCTTCACTCTCTCTCTCCTCCGTCCCCATCTCGGATCTACTCTCTCCAAGGGTGGAAACCAAGGAGAGAGCAGGTCTGTGCTATGTTCATCCTCACCACCAAGGAGAGAGAAGATCTGCATCACCGCCCTCCTCCACTACTGGTCTACGATCTCCACAGGAAGAAGCAAAGGAGAGAGAATATCAGTCTATACCAACATCCTCTCACATCCACTGGGCTGCTGTTTGGAGCAGATCTAGAGAGAGAGAACCAAAGAGTCCAGATCTGATCAAGGAGAAGGACCAAAAGACGAGATACATCCTATATATAGGCAAAGGAGCGAGAGCCACCTCTCCTCCACGGGCTATATCTCTTTCTTCCTCTCTTTCATTCTATTGTGTTCCTTAGTTTCTTTTACAACGATGTTCATCCGTCTTTGTTCGGTGCTAACCACGCTTGTCTATGGCTAGTTAGCCCCTTCTTGGCTATGTAGCCCGATCTGGGCATGTATATGTACTTTTGCCTTAAGCAAGTATATTCATATCATATCTAGTATGTTGCATGTTCTATTTTCTCTTTCTAGTGATGATTGTTAGTTTGGTTGATCTCTTACTAGTTTGAACTGCTATTTCTGCCTGTATCGTGAGATCCGTGTAGGAATGGAGGAATGGTTAAGAGAAGATAGTTGGATCCGAACCCGAGAGGAGGATGATCCATTGTTTTCTGTTCCTAACATCCCGGAATATCCTAAGACTCGAGAGGGAAGTTAGCATATTTTGAGCTGTTGATATGTCATTCCTCGAGAGAGGGTCGATGACATATGGTTGATGGTTTTAGTCACACATCGCGAAGGCGAGTGGGATGACCCCACAGGACATATGCCACTGTGCATACTAGATGCTTGCTTAGGTGTTTGAGGGTTGTCTACACCCGAGAATGAGTGCATAGACTACCCAGTTTGTGGTTACATAGCCATGAACTCTCTTTCTCTGATTAGTGGAACCACGAGCTATGTTTTATTTGTTTTGTTTTCTTTTCTTTGTTTTGTTTTAATTCGTGACAACCCGCTAGACTAGTTCTAGTACATATTTTCATTGACTATCGCTTTTGGCTTATCTGACTCAAGAATAAAATCGGTGGTGTCCTAAACATCACCACGTCCCTATATTCAACCCCGTATATCTACTTCGACCCCATAATAAAAGTTGTGGGGGCCTAGAAGGTTTCATGTTATAAATTTAAGAGTTTGATTCCTTCTGAATCTGCCTCCGTATTTCGGATGTACGATTCAGGCTGATCAATAATATGCCTTGAAGATAATTTTGATGATATCTTGATAATATGATTGATCTAAATCTTATGGCATATTTTGATCTATCAACCTAATACTTAATCTCTGGTTTACTCCTTATGTTAATCAAAACTTGATCGAGTCTTGAACACTAATGGTGTTAGAAAATGATGATGATCTAGACTTGATTATGACTTGAATATTGATCATGAAAACTAGGGTTAACACATATGAAAACCTAGGTAAGTCATTCACACTTGAAAATACTTCACACTTGAAATAATGTTGGACATATTGAAATATTATGGATCGTAAGTGGATGACCTAACCCTAAGGTTGACCTAGGAAAATGTAACCCTAATCACGAACTTTGAAACATGATATTCTAAACATTATGATCTTGGCCCTTGATCCAATCTTGATGATTTAGGATCTGACTCGAAGGATTGACCTATTGACTCAGATATTGATCTATACTCAAAATCCTTGGTGAAAGGCACGCTATTATATAACCCCTCCTTATTTATATTGAAGATACTTTTATGTATCTCTTGACTGTATACTTGGATACTTACTTGGATGAGCTACTGTTCCCTATGATTAATCTTCTATTTTTCTATACTATATTTTGAAAAACATGAAAACATAAATTCCATGCCCATTATGACTACCCATATATCGATAATGATGATGATGTGGATAATGTTGAAAATGTTGATAATGATAATATTGGGTGCAAGCGACCCCCCCCTTATTGAGAGGTGGGACTTGTACATTGACCTCCTACCTTATATGGAGAGAAGGAGCCCGGTGACTTCCCCCATCGCGTTGGGGGTGATAAAGTCACACAAAAATATATAAGCATGCTTCTCGAATTACAGCATAATGGGAACTCATAATAAAAATCGAATTGTTTGAAAAACTTGTTGAATAACTTTTGGTTCTTGCAAATTTCTTGTTATATTTTCGAAATATAAGTCCTGCCAAGTATACTTATTTTCTTATAAACTGTTTTACTTGATTTTGATAGCGTACCGTGCAATTGCATGATTGTGTCTCGATTTTCTTGATTTTAGGCAATACAAATGGAATACGGAATAAGATTGTTTCCGCACTCTACATACTCTGATGACAAGGATGTATTGGAAAAATCTCCATATTGGGTTAATTTGTTCTTTATATCTCCAGTTTTTGAGTTATTATTTCTTATTGTATATTCCAGTGTGTTAGATACTATCAGGCCACTCAGGGATGGGCGCTTCAATCCTCTTACTACTGTCTAGGCAGTAGGACTGGGATTGGGGTAAGAGTGGTTCTGTAACAAAGAGCTACTATGTTTTTAAGAGTCCCAAAATAGGCCATATATACTTTGTAGAGTATTTGAAGCAAAATTAGAATAGTGAAATTTGATCTCTTTAAAAGAGATGTGTTTGTTCATGTGATTGGTTATGTCAATTTTATAGAATACCAAAAAAGAGGACCACCACATGCACATTTCTTTATCATACTGGGAAAAATTAGAAAATTACCACGCCAGATGTATATGACCAATATGTTTTGGCTAAAATTCTAGAAAATCATTGAATCCACATCTACATATAATGATATTAAAACATATGGTACAAGGACCATGTGGAGTCTTGAATCCAAACAATGTTTTTATGGAGAATGGTTGATGTAAGAAATATTACCTAAAAGATATATGCTCAATATTGACTCAAGCACAACATTCCCACCCTCTATATAGATGGAGAGAGATGGATCATATGGTAATAGTTGATTCTAAAGCAATTGATAATCGATGGATTGCTCCATATAATCCTTAATTATTGCCTAAATACAATTTTCATACAAATGTTAAAACTTGTTCACCAGTTAAAGCAATCAAATATTTATACAAATTTATATACGAAGGATGTGATCATATATTATTTAAGGTGAATGACAACCATTCTAAGAACAATAACAATCAAATTTCACAATTTGTATCAGGAAGATGGGTATCACCACAAGAGATGACATGAAGAATTTATTAGTTTCTTTTGAGTGAGATACAACCATCTGTAAAATGTTTAAAACTTCATCACGAAGACATCCATACTGTTACATTTCATGAAAATCAAGATTTGTTCACAATTGTGAAGAGTGATCATGTGAGAACCCATTACACTAAACCAAATTAATCAAAACACAAAATATGATGAATCACTAATTAAATACAGCCCCAGAAAAGAGAGTAAATTAAAACCAAATTCAACATCACTACCATGCTCAAAACATTTACATAAGAGCTTAACATCTTGCTTTATTTCATATAATGCCAAATATCTTTTACAACTGCTCTGTAGCCTCATCTACAATTATAAACTCACAAAGGAACATTATTCACATATAGAAGCATCAACATGCTACTAAAAGCTCAATTCAATCGAAACATCGTATACATACTTTTCACCCATACCTGAGAGTATAGGGACGACTCTAGGACACACTAGATAGCTAAACTACCATCTCTAGGGTTCATCACTTTAGTCTCGTCTTTCTTTCATGGGCCTGCTACCATAGTTGTTGATCACCTATAAAAATGTGGTGACCCACGAGGTGAGACCCAGACCCAGTGAGAGATATAACTCTCTCCAATAGATATTGATTACAATAGATTATTCAAATTATAAATAAACTGAGCAGTTGGAATATTTATTAGACAATTGAGCAGTTCAAGAAAATAAGCTTAGCAACAAGTATAATTATCAGAGTATATGCAAACTATAATCTTGGATTTCATAAGATTGCATCAAGTAATAAATGTCATCACTAGACTGACTACCATCTTATGGCTTGCTAACAATATAAGCAATCTAGTAGCATAAGTATCTCTTAACATCATGAATGTATCTAGCAGTATAAGCATAGCTAACAGTATTAGCATGTCTACCAAGCTGAACAGATCTACATCATAAGTAGAACTAACCCCAAAGAACAATTATCTACATAAGCATGATTAGTAGTTTAAGCATCTCTAATAACAAAGGTATGGTTAACAGTGTAAGAATAGTTAACAAATTTGATAACTATCATCATAAGTATAACCAACAATAGTAGTATATCTATCACATAAGCATGGCTATTATATGTACACATCTACAACATGAGCATATCTAGAGCTTAAGCATATCTACTATCTCTTATTGCGTTAAGAATCATCTTTATATAATGAGAACAAACAAGGGTTATCATCCAATGTGAAGTGTCATGTATAACCCTAAACAGATATGCTACACAGTATATTACATCTTTTATTACGCCTTGAGGATCTGAGTCGTACCACCCAAATCTAACTGACCACTACTAAGTCAAAATTAGTGCTATATAGATCTAGGAAGAGTCAGACTTCAAGATCTTCTCCATACTTGGTCAATACAAGCCTGAGCCACAGTGACATATCAGTCAAACTACCAACAACGACATATAGTCATGTAACTAGCCCGCCTTGGTACAAGTCACAACACTAGAGAATAGCTCACGCATGGCCATTTTATAAGAGGCATCCTACAATTATATTGTTTCCTTTAACACATCACAATACCTGAGGCATGACTATAACCATCCTCCACAACCTACAATGGTGGAGGCAAGGAGGTACTTGCTTGCGCCCCCGCATATTCAACAATATGCACTCTGAGTTTCTCGCAGGAATTTCTCATTTCACCATCCAAAAAATTCTGACACTAGAATGGATCTATGGCATAGGGAAACTACATGATTAGAGTTTCACTTGATTAGTTGTCGCCAATTGGGTGAACTAAGGCTACATCAAACAAGTGGACATACAAACCCTATGCAAACATTGCTATATAACAACTTCAGAAGATATAAAATGTATGAAACTTATTATTCCTCATCTTATCATCACATGGTACTATTCACCTACCATTCATGAGACTATACTTGTCACCATACTATCACAAGATATGAATCCATATCACAATATCACAGAGTATCAACCCTTGTCAACATAAGAGGATTACACCTCATTCAAGTCTCAACCATGCCCCAAAGGTCATTCAGACCATCACATCATTCCCTACAAGATCATTGTTATCTTTCCATGCCTTATAATAAGGCTCAACAAGCATCACCATACTTGTGATACATAAGCTCAACATGGTATTGCATTAATGAATTAAAAGATGTTCACACGATAACAATGCAAGTCTATCTTAGCATTAAGAGCATTCCTTCGTTAAATCAACATATAGGAAGGCTAGATATGATTAATCACCATCTTACTTATAGTGCACTTATTTATCATAAGCAAGCATCAATCATAAGGATATGATAATCACTAATTAACACATTAGGGCTACTTGATGCGATGATTTTGAGTCGCATTTATAGACCGATTTCATATGTGTTTTGTGCCTTAATTACTCATTTTCATGGATATTATTGCATAATTCACTTTATTTGGTCTTTGCCATCATTTTATATCAAATCCCCTTTGTTTCACTATTTTAAGCATTATTGATCATCTTATCATAAATCGTGTGGATTTACTTGGTCTTGTTGTGCAATTTCAGGAAGAACAAGTATCTGCTTCCGTCGATACCATCGACGGATGTCGATACCATCGACCAAGCCACAGGTTGTCAGCCGAGAAGAGCAATACAGAGTCGATACCATCGACATCCATGTCGATGGCATCGAGATGTCTCCAGGCTGCTGGCGAGGATGAAGTCGATACCATCGACGCAAGTCGATGCCATCGACTCAAGGAGAGCTACAGCGTCGCTAAACGACAACAACCGACGCTAAAGGAGTCGATACCATCGACACCCAAGTCGATGGTATCGAGATCATGACAGGCGCTCAGAATAAAAGAAAGGAAAGCTGCCGCTAATCTGCTGTGTCGATACCATCGACTCGCGTCGATGGTATCGACGCCGACAGATATGCGTTGGATTTGTTTTGATTTCGATCGGACGGCTGTTGTTATTTGACGACCTAATTAGGGACTTATACCTAATGACGGCCGCCCAGACGTGATCATCATCTCATTTTGGATTGCACGAGTGCCGAGGAGGAGAGAAAGGAGAACGGAGGCCGAGAAGCTCATTCCGGGTGATTCGGACGCTGCCGAAGACAATTTCCACCACCGACAGGCGGGGAAAGCTTGTGTTCTACACCAAGGATCCACCGGTTCTTCTCCGTTCAGGGGTTTTCCCATTTATTTCACGTTTTTCTTATGAATTCCCCAATTTCTACCATGTATTCATGTGAGATGGACATGAGAGGCTAAAACCCTCAATCTTTAGGACCGGGAGTAGCCCGGGGATACATTGTATGATGATTTTATATTGATAATTCATATTTTTCTCTCATATCCGTGGTATAAATTCGTTTTCTCTATTGCTCTTGTTATGTTTGATCACCATAATAATAATTTAACACCCTTAATCACTTCGACAGAAGGATTAACGGTTGAAAAGAGACGAATTCTACATTAATTAATAAAACCCTTGACAAAGGAGTTGTAAAATTAATGGTGGGAACTGAGGGACCGATCTTAATGCGCTTAGTTTAGGGGAATGATTACTATGACGATGGAATCAACCTAAATCTAAGTAGTGGATTACACCACGACAGTGGGTAATTCTCATTTCAGGCCACTACCCGGATAGAGAGAGAAGTGTGAGGAATTATATGAAATCTAATACAATGTTGACCCGCGGTGAAACCGCCATCCTAAAGATATCCTTTTAATTGATTAAATTAACCTTTAATCGATTGTTTTCTTTGTTTGATTTTTATTTTCTTTTAATTTGAACAACAAAACCTTACTTTGTTAATCGGTCTAGCTGATTGCGATTAGTTAGTAAAAGTCTCCAATAATTCATGTATCCCTGAGTTCGACTCGGGCCTCACAAGGCCTATATTACTCGACGCGTACACTTGCGTTTTTAGCGCGTAGTAAAATACACGTCAAGTTTTTGGCGCCGTTGCCGGGGATACGGCGAATTATTGGCACTTTGAGTGCTAAGAGCGGCCATTCTAGGCCACATTTTTTTTTATTAATTTTAAAACAATTTCAAAAATTCCTTTATTTCTCTATAATTGTGTTGACTCGTTCAAAGCATTGTACTGAACCCCTAGTTCCATATTTCAGGTGCTTTGCATGGTGCACACACGTAGTCGAGACTACATGAATCGCACACCTGAGGTTCCATCTGCGGGACCAGAGGACGAGGACTACTACGAGGAGGAACACCACAGTGATATACATTCTGAATCTGAGCCAGAACAAGAAGAAGTAATGGCTGAAGCACAGACAATATGGGAGAAGATCAAGGCGTCTTCTTCCTCGGCATCAAAGGGGCCTATAAAGAAACAGGGGATAAACATACCTACATACAAGATCGACCCAGCACTGATTAATTTGGTCAAATCCAATGCATTTCACGGACTAAAAAATGAAGATCCAGTGGCACACATTAGTCAGTTTGTGGAGAACTGCGATATGGTGAAGATAGATCGATTTCCGCAGGATGTGCTCTATCTCAAGTTATTCCCGAGTTCCTTGGCTGGAGTGGCAAGAGAGTGGCTTCATAACCTCGACGACGAGTTTGTTGAATCATGGGATCACATGGTGGAGGTTTTCTTCGAGAGGTTCTTTCCTCCTGAGAAGACCAATGATATGATCCGGAAGATCCACAATTTCACCCAACAGGCGGGTGAAACCTATTCTGAGACTTGGGAGCGATTTCAAGTCATGTTGAGGAGATGTCCACATCATGGATTGGACAAGGAAACCCAAGTGAAGATCTTCTACTTTGCTCTCTCCGAGCATGATAGAAGCAACTTGGACTCGGCCGGTTCTGGATTCTTTCTAAATAACACTGATACAAGATGCTGGGAAATACTGAAGAATATGGCACGAAAGCAATCTTGGGGAGAAAGAGAAAGAGGCCCAGTTGAGCAAGCAAGAGTTGCCAGTGAGTCAAAGGCAATGAGAGAGCTGAATGAGGAGATGGATCTTCTCGCAAAGAAGTTGCTGCAGAAGGAAGACAATGAGTCTGAGGATGAGGCTCAGGTCAAGTATATGAGGCAACAGCAAGGGTACAGGAACAACGATTACTCCTGCAAGATCCGGACGCCAAACCTGCACCGGTCACGGAGGACAAGAGCACGGAGTTGCTCAATCAAGTCATAAAGCAAAATCAAGAGTTGATGAACACTTTTGGGCAGCAAATAAAGAAGCAGGGTGAATTCATGAACCAGTTCGGGCAGACGTTGCAGAGCCACGGGGCTCAGATGCGGACTATAGAGACTTCCATGGCACAGATGGCAGCGGAGATTGCAAGCTTGAAGAAGCCGGCACATCCGGGTTTTCCGGGGAACACCAATGTTCCCGGGGGAAACCAACAGGCCAAGGCCATATTGTTGAGGAGCGGTAAGAAGGTGCTTAATCCAAGGGCGGATGACACAAGCACACCGCAGGACACAGTCGAAGAAGCAACCGCTAAGGAGCAGCCCGCACCAGTCATAGAGCAAATTGATGACACAACCGAAGATGGTAAGGAAGGACAAGCCACTGAGGAGGAACCATAGAAATTAACTCCCTATGTGCCACCTCATCAAAGGGCACATACCGTTCCGGTTCCCTATCCCAATAGTGCAAAAGCAAGAAAGGTGGATGCACAGTTTAAAAAATTTCTGGACAGCTTTAGAAAGTTATCTGTGAATATTCCCTTGTTAGAGGCAATTGAACAAATCCCGTCTTATGGAAAGTTCCTTAAAGATGTAATCACCAAGAAGAGGAAGATACCCGACACTGAGGTTGTGGTATTGAAGGAGCAAGTGAGTGCTTTTATTATGGGTACTTTGCCGCCAAAGCGACAGGATCCCGGGTGTTTCAATATTTCATGCTTTATCGGGAAGTTCAAATTTGGCGAAGCGCTTTGTGATTCCGGGGCAAGCATCAATCTGATGCCCCTTTCTACATTCAAGAAACTTGGATTGAAGGAGTCAAGGTCAAGCAATATGACTATCCAATTGGCCGATAATTCTGTGGTGAAACCATATGGAATCTATGAGGATGTTTTGGTAAAGGTAGACCGCTTTGTTTTTCCCGCTGATTTTGTTGTGATGGAGATGCAGGACGAACACGGCAATGAGTTACTTCTTGGTCGCCCATTTCAAGCTACAGCTGACATGATCTTGGAGATGGGGAGAGGTCGCTTGACCTTAGGCATTGCGGATGATCGCTTTGAGATGGTCATGCCCAACAGCAATACATCTACTAAAGCAAAGGCACAGTGCAACATGGTGAAGCATGTGGAAAGCAATATCTCACTTTGTCTCGGGAAGCCATTTTTAGATATGGCCCATGTGATGAGCAGGATAGACAATGGGACTTTGGCGGTAGACCTTATGGAGCAAACGAAAGCTGTCTCTTTATGCAAGGCTGTCGGGTTTCCAAATTATGAGAATGAGGACATTCCACCTTCGTGGGAGGATGATGTGATAATTACTTCTGTCTGTGATGCATATCCGGAATTGCCTCTAGAGGCGTGCTTGCTTAATGTCACTTATGATTGGATGCGGAGTACTTCACTCAAGGAGTGCGCCAAAATGCTTCAAATGCTTCCATGTTTCTACACGAGGCACTATGAAGATTTGGGTACACTGCCCCCACCGCTACAATCATCCCTTATCTGCCCACCTGATCTGGAGTTAAAGCCATTGCCCCCGCACCTGAAGTACGTCTTTCTAGCTGAGGAGGACAAGTTGCCAGTGATTGTTTCTGCATACTTGAGTGCGGATGAGGAGGAGCAGCTATTGATAGTGCTCAAGAACCACCGTGGAGCCTTTGGGTGGTCAGTGGCGGACATCAAGGGGATCTCCCCTACACTTTGTCAACATAAGATTCGGCTTGAGGAAGGAGCCAAGTCAGTCATACAGCCTCAAAGACGTCTAAATCCAAGCATGATGGAGGTTGTCAAAAAGGAAGTCATTAAGTTGCTTGATGCAGGGATTATTTATGCCATATATGATTCGACGTGGGTGGGCCCCACACAAGTAGTCCCTAAAAAGGGGGGAATCACAGTCACTACAAATCTTCTAAATGAACCTGTCACCACCCGATTGGTAACCGGGTGGCGTGTATGCATTGATTACCGCCGATTGAACACCGCAACTCTGAAAGATCATTTTCCATTGCCATTCATTGATCAGATTTTGGAACGCTTAGTCGGTCGGTTGCATTTTTGTTTCCTAGATGGTTACTCGGGGTACAACCAGATTTCTATTGATCCTTTGGATCAAGAGAAGTCTACGTTTACATGTCCCTATGGGACTTTCGCCTACCGCCGTATGCCGTTTGGTTTATGCAATGCGTCGGCGACTTTTCAACGCTGCATGCTCGCCATTTTCTCTGACATGGTGGAGCGGTGTCTCGAAGTCTTCATGGACGACTTCTCAGTTTATGGAGCGTCTTTTGATGAATGCCTTTATAATTTAGATAAGGTTTTGCAGCGGTGCGAGGACACACACTTGGTCCTCAATTGGGAGAAATGTCACATGATGGTGACAGAAGGAATTGTGCTAGGACACAAGGTGTCTAGCAAGGGTCTAGAGGTAGACCCCGTAAAAATTGAAGTGATTTCTAAGCTACCCCCACCAAATTCTATAAAAGGGGTGAGAAGCTTTTTAGGACACGTTGGGTTTTATCGGCGCTTTATCAAGGATTTTTCAAAAATCGCAAAGCCATTATCGGAATTGTTGGAAAAAGACGCAGTTTTTGATTTCAATGAGAAATGTCTTCACGCATTCGAGGTTTTGAAGGAAAAGCTGATTTCGGCTCCGGTTGTTCAAACGTCGGATTGGACAAAGCCTTTCGAGTTGATGTGTGATGCGTCTGACTATGCTGTGGGGCTGTTTTGGGGCAAAGGGTAGATAACAAGCCTGCTGTGATTTTCTACGCCTCAAAAACACTTAATGATGCTCAATTAAATTACACAACCACGGAAAAAGAGTTACTTGCTGTTGTATTTGCTTTTGAGAAATTTCGGCAATACTTAGTGGGTTCTAAGGTGGTTGTGTGGACGGATCACGCCGCAATAAAATATTTGATGGAGAAGAAGGATGCGAAGCCTAGACTAATTAGGTGGATTTTGCTCCTACAAGAATTCGATATTGAAATCAAGGACAAGTCGGGAATTGAAAATGTGGTGGCTGACCACTTGTCTAGGTTAGAGAGGGTGGATGAACAAGGTTTGCATATACCCATTACCGAGACTTTTCCCGACGAACAACTTTTAAAAATTGATTCTAAAGAACCATGGTTTGCAGAAATTGTGAATTATCTGGCTTGCGGGATCATCCCGGAAGATTGGTCTTATCAAGAGAAGAAGAAATTCTTCCATTCATTGAGATACTATTTTTGGGATGACCCAATATTGTTGAAGCAATGCAGGGATGGTATTCTTCACAGGTGCGTGCCGGAGGTAGAGTACGAAAGTGTTCTACATCATTGTCATGCGTCGCCTACGGGAGGACATCATGCTAGCTCACGGACAGCAGCTAAGGTGTTGGAGAGCGGCCTTTATTGGCCCACTTTGTTCCGGGATGCCTATGATTTTGTTAGGCAGTGTGACCCGTGCCAGCGTGCAGGTAATATCTCAAGGAGACAAGAAATGCCCCTGAATGTGTTTCAGGAAGTCGAGGTATTTGATTTATGGGGCATTGACTTCATGGGACCCTTTGTGTCCTCAAATTCAAATCTTTATATTTTGCTTGCTGTGGATTATGTGTCGAAGTGGGTAGAGGCAATCCCCACAAGGACTAATGATTCGAATGTAGTGTGCAGGTTCGTCAAAGAGAATATTTTCTGCAGGTTCGGGATTCCTCGAATGATCATTAGTGATGGAGGCACACACTTCCGAAATCAGAAATTTGCTTCACTTTTGAAGAAATATGGGGTCAAGCACAACATTGGCACCCCATATCATCCACAAACGCAAGGACAGGTGGAGGTATCAAACAGGGAAATCAAGAAGATTTTAGAAAGGACCGTAGCATCTACACGGAAGAATTGGAGTGCATTGCTACCTGATGCACTTTGGGCTTATCGAACGGCGTACAAAACACCTATAGGCACTACACCTTTTAGGTTGGCGTATGGCCGGGCGTGCCATCTTCCGGTAGAATTGGAGCACAAGGCCCATTGGGCGCTAAGAAGGCTGAACTTGCGCTATGACGAGGCCGGGAGGAAAAGAATGTTTGAATTGAATGAATTGGATGAGCTACGCATGACGGCATATGAGAATGCCCGTATTTATAAGGAGCGCACAAAGCTGATCCACGATCGCCACATTGAGATGCGCACGTTCAAGAAAGGAGACAGTGTCCTATTGTTCAACTCTCGTCTCAAATTGCATCCCGGGAAACTGAAATCCCGATGGAGTGGACCCTTCGAGGTGGAAGAAGTGAGACCGCACGGAGCGATTCTCGTGCGAGATGGAGAGGCCACGTTCTTGGTGAACGGGCAACGCTTGAAGCTGTACTTTGGTGAGAACTATAAGAAGAAAGTGAATGAGGTTAAACTCATTTCACTTGTACATGAATGAGAAGAAGGACCGACGTCTAGCCTAAGACGCTAAAGAAGGGCGCTTGTTGGGAGGCAACCCAACCATTGGTACATTAGGATAATTTAATGTTAGGTGTAGTTTGCTTTTATTTTGTTTACTTTTTAGTTTAAAAAATGATACCTTGATCCGTTTGTTAAATGTGCAGGAACAGGCAGGGTCAATACCATCGACACATCAGTCGATGGTATCGACATGGGTTCAGGTTGACACCAGCAGAAATCGCACTGCGTCGATACCATCGATGGCCCCGTCGATGGCATCGACATGGTCACAGGCAGGTCGCAATAAAAGTGTCGATGGTATCGACACCCCAGTCGATACCATCGAGATCTCTGGAGATATTCAGACGAATTTTGCTCAGTCAACTCGATACCATCGACGGCCCCGTCGATGGTATCGACATCATCACAGGTTGAATGCAATAAACGGAGGTGTCGCAATAAAAGCGAGTCGATACCATCGACACCCGTCGATGGCATCGACGGACATGTCACCGATCCGCATGAAGACATCGACGACGATCGCAACAGCCACGTCAGCGATCCGGGTGCTGCGTCGATACCATCGACTTCTGTCGATGGTATCGACCCGTCAGCGATCCGGGTTTCTCGATCCAGCAAACGTCAACTGTCGATACCAGCGATAGATGCGGCTACCCGCGAGACGTGTCGATACCATCGACCCGCGTCGATGGTATCAACGGGTCAACAGGGGCGCCGATCAAGTCTATTTAAGGGGACTTGCAACGTCATATGACATCACACCCTTAGAGCAAGTATCTCCCATTGCGTCGAGCACTCTACACCTGCGGAGAAGCGTCATCGAGCGAAGATCTTCACCGAGCGGAGAATTTCTCTCCATCTTCACCGAGCTCTTTTCTCCCAATCTCATTCTTCTCGCAATCATGGTGCATACGGGCGGAGCATCTTCATCAAGCGCGCACCCCATGGAGATCGAGGAGTTTATTCCTCCTCCAACCGCTTCCATCTCTCGTCCACGCCTCATTCATGCCAACATGGATGTAAGGAAGGTATACGAGGAGATAATGAAGCGGAAGTTCGAGGCCACCCGGTATGTGGACCGGGGAATGATCAGGGAGCTGGGATTCGAGGCCAACTTGGCCTATGTGTTGGCCGGGCAAGCGCGGCACACCAATCGCTTCTATGAGATGGACTATCATGCGGATGGGCAGCCGTTTTTCGGCGAATGGCCCACATACAAGGAACTGGTGGCCGAGTTCATGGCGTCTCTTGATATCTGCGTCGTACCAAATGACGTGGTACCATCGGACCAGACGTGGATCCAGGGAAGGGTGTCCTTCCGACTCTTCAACAACAATTACAACATCACGTTGAAGCAGTTCAACGACATCTTCAACTGGAACCACAGCCGCCACGATCACCGACGCCCCGACGCCCGCACCGACTACGACAAAATCTTTGCCTAGCTAGTTACAGTGCCGGCAGGGAAGACCGTGAGCTACCACAATGCCGCGGTAGCGGATTTTGAGCACCCGTTCGTCCGGGTCCTGCACGGGATGTTGAGCTTGACTTTCTTCACTCGGAGCGATCTTGCTTTGAGCAAGTTTCAGGAGAGTGACCTGTTCTTTCTCTATGCACTCCTGAAACGTCAAGAGTGCAACTGGGGAGCATTCTGGTTACAGCGCGTCATGGCGGTGAAGCGGAGCACAAGGAAGGCTCCAATACACTTTGGTGGTCTTGTCACCAAGTTGGCGCTTTACTTGGGGCTGAACTTTCAGTCCATGACTCTGATTTCTACGCGGAGTAGGGTGAACGTGCAACACTTGCACCGTTCAAACCTCATTCTTATCCGGGACGGGTTGGCGTACGCTCATTGCCACGTCAACCAAGCTTACCAGGAGGCATCCCTGCCGGACGACGTCTTCCACATCGAGGGCAAGCAGCATTTCCGATGGCCCATCATAGCCATCGAGTCCTCCGAAGAAGAAGGCGGAGGTGAAGACCAAGAAGGCGAGGCCGAGGAGGACGAGGAGGCTTTCACACCTCTTCGAGCACGAGTGGCACCACGGAAGCGTCCTAGGATGCACCCGGGTGCATCTTCATCATCTCAGCCCCCGCCGCCATCACCACAGCAAGAGCAGACAGCTGCGGATCCCTACTCCATGCAAGGGATGTACACCATGCTGCAGGACATACAGCAGACTCAGCTGCAGCACATGGGTATGTATACCGGTATTCATGACACTACGAGCCGGATACTTGACAACCAACGGGCTATGTTCGAGAACGAGCGGCTCATCCTCGCCAACCAAGAGCAAATGCACACCCGGTTGCAGCGGATAGAGACGCAACAGGAGCCCTTCTTTGACCATTACTGGAGTCAAGACTACTTTGGAGGCTATCCACAGCCTCCGCCGAGGACCCAATATGATCCAAGCTTCCAGGGGGAGTACCCGTCTTGGGATCCTACGGCACCACAATACCCACCACCGCCTCCGCAAGATTGATCAGGGTATCACTGTTCCACCCTTAAGTTGGTTTTTTGACTATGAGGCCATAGTCGGATTCAAGCTTAGGGGGGTGGCTGGAACAACTCTATCTTTTATCTTTTCTTTAGTTGTTTTTAGTTTCTGCTTTGTTATTTGTTTTTGCAATTTTAAGTTTTTATTTAGGATCCACATCTATCTAGTGTAATCGTGGATGTCTTAAAAATTGTCATCTTGCTGTTTTCATGGGGAAATTAAGGGAATTTAAAAAATTTTCTGTGTCATTTGGATAACTTTACTTGGTTGTCCTTGGGGAACTTGTTCTATGAAAATGATTGATTATGTCAACTTTGAAGCAATATGTCATACTCACACCCCCATTGACTCATGAAAAGTGGATAGTAACGGTTGTTTGAGCCTAACCTAATCAAATGGTAATGAGACCTTAATCAGATGTAAGAGAAAGAACCCTTTAAACTACTACACATGTCAGTAAGGAGGGACACATAATTTTCTTCTAAGGTTCAGTCACTTAATCTTGTGATCATTCCACCCCATTTTCTATAATCCACCCAAGAATTGGAAGTAAAGTGCAGTTTCAATTTCTTTTGTGTGCATAGCATGTAGATAGGATTTGCATTGTTATTTTCATACTTTTGCATAAAACGAGAAAAAAAAATGTATAGTGATTCATGCACATTACCTTTAGGTGCATGTCATGTAGTTGCACTCATAACTTTCATGATTTTCACGCATAAGTACACCATGTACCTCAGGTTGTCTTACAAAGTGATCTAAATTGTCCCATACCCTCGCAATAGTAAAAGATTTCCAATCATGAAGAAAATAGCCTAACACATGTATCTCTAAGCAATTATGGATATGTGGGCTAAGAAGAAAAAAAAATTTGAAAAAGAAAAAGAAAAAAAAAGAAGAGAATTTAGAAGGAAATGGAATAAGAGGGAGAAAGGAATGATATCACTTGTATAACAGGGGATTTGAGTACATGATGTGGCTTGAGTAGATTTCTATCTCATTTTGAGGTAGAAGGTTAGTGCATGCATCATTCCACCCACTTTTAGGCATTAGGGCATTCTTAATGTGCATTTGCATCATTTAGGGCATTTTGTTATATGCATACTGAAACTGTGTAATACTTCCATATTCTCCCATGAACCACCCATTCCATCCACCCGTTGCTCGAATTGGTAGGCCACCGTGATTTTCTCCTCCCTCATGATTATAAGGAGGACTGCTTCCATGTAGATGGTAGTTAGGGCGAGCAACGTAGTTTAGGCGATCACAAGATGCACCATGGCTGAATCGGCGAACTTTATTATGTTAACTGCCCTATGTGATAGTGTTTATCGGTTTGAAGGATAATTTCTTTTATTGATGGTTATTGTCGCCTATAGGGTAATTACTGTTCTGTGATTAGGGTAGGCCGGTTTGAGAACGTCCAGTGGGAGTCATTTGTGATGTGGGTTGGTATTTTGATTGTTAGTTGACATTCGCAATTCTATTCTAAGGATTAGTTGCTCGAGGGCGAGCAATGTTTAAGCTTAGGGGAGTTTGATGCGATGATTTTGAGTCGCATTTATAGACCGATTTCATATGTGTTTTGTGCCTTAATTACTCATTTTCATGGATATTATTGCATAATTCACTTTATTTGGTCTTTGCCATCATTTTATATCAAATCCCCTTTGTTTCACTATTTTAAGCATTATTGATCATCTTATCATAAATCGTGTGGATTTACTTGGTCTTGTTGTGCAATTTCAGGAAGAACAAGTATCTGCTTCCATCGATACCATCGACCAAGCCACAGGTTGTCAGCCGAGAAGAGCAATACAGAGTCGATACCATCGACATCCATGTCGATGGCATCGAGATGTCTCCAGGCTGCTGGCGAGGATGAAGTCGATACCATCGACGCAAGTCGATGCCATCGACTCAAGGAGAGCTACAGCGTCGCTAAACGACAACAACCGACGTTAAAGGAGTCGATACCATCGACACCCAAGTCGATGGTATCGAGATCATGACAGGCGCTCAGAATAAAAGAAAGGAAAGCTGCCGCTAATCCGCTGTGTCGATACCATCGACTCGCGTCGATGGTATCGACGCCGGCAGATATGCGTTGGATTTGTTTTGATTTCGATCGGACGGCTGTTGTTATTTGACGACCTAATTAGGGACTTATACCTAATGACGGCCGCCCAGACGTGATCATCATCTCATTTTGGATTGCACGAGTGCCGAGGAGGAGAGAAAGGAGAACGAAGGCCGAGAAGCTCATTCTGGGTGATTCGGACGCTGCCGAAGACAATTTCCACCACCGACAGGCGGGGAAAGCTTGTGTTCTACGCCAAGGATCCACCGGTTCTTCTCCGTTCAGGGGTTTTCCCATTTATTTCACGTTTTTCTTATGAATTCCCCAATTTCTACCATGTATTCATGTGAGATGAACATGAGAGGCTAAAACCCTCAATCTTTAGGACCGGGAGTAGCCCGGGGATACATTGTATGATGATTTTATATTGATAATTCATATTTTTCTCTCATATCCGTGGTATAAATTCGTTTTCTCTATTGCTCTTGTTATGTTTGATCACCATAATAATAATTTAACACCCTTAATCACTTCGACAAAAGGATTAACGGTTGAAAAGAGACAAATTCTACATTAATTAATAAAACCCTTGACAAAGGAGTTGTAAAATTAATGGTGGGAATTGAGGGACCGATCTTAATGCGCTTAGTTTAGGGGAATGATTACTATGACGATGGAATCAACCTAAATCTAAGTAGTGGATTACACCACGACAGTGGGTAATTCTCATTTCAGGCCACTACCCGGATAGAGAGAGAAGTGTGAGGAATTATATGAAATCTAATACAATGTTGACCCGCGGTGAAACCGCCATCCTAAAGATATCCTTTTAATTGATTAAATTAACCTTTAATCGATTGTTTTCTTTGTTTGATTTTTATTTTCTTTTAATTTGAACAACAAAACCTTACTTTGTTAATCGGTCTAGCTGATTGCGATTAGTTAGTAAAAGTCTCCAATAATTCACGTATCCCTGAGTTCGACTCGGGCCTCACAAGGCCTATATTACTCGACGCGTACACTTGCATTTTTAGCGCGTAGTAAAATACACGTCAAACAACATTAGGGAGAATATTCCATTATTATAATAAACATTCAAGGAAAGGTAGAATGTTTAACCACCACCATCTATTTACTTTAGGATTAGGTTCAACAAGATCAGTTACTTTAAATTTACAAATTAGCACGCATACCCAAACCCTAACTCACAACATCATCATTGGATCATGGATGCATAAGGTTAAGCATGACCATCAAATCCCATACTAATCTCAAGTAGGATCCATGCATAGATCAATGTGTTACCATCAGATTATAGCATACTAAGGTTAATTCAACAACAGGAGAGCAATCCATGATCCTATTAATCATTCAAGAAGGTTGTTCATGATAAATCACCATCACTTGGTTACATTTAGGATTAGGTGTAGCAAGATATACTCCATTAGGGTTACCCATCAATTTTATGGTTATTATCAATTATAATCAAGCGAGGGCAAAGGTAACACTATAAAAGTAAGGTCAAAATTCCATTGATTCCAACATCATTCAAATCATACCGTCATACCGCAAGCATCAACCTAGCAACATTCGATTGTTGAGAAGGTAAAAGCATTGGTTGTTTACATAAGTAAACACCTTTAACAAACCACTTTTATAACCATTGAATTATTGATAGAAAGAGTCATCATTTAACCCTAGACATCATTTGTTTAACAACACAAATGGTTACCATTGGTTGCGGGGATGAAATCCACCATTAGTTGTATATTTAAAGCAGGAAATCCATTGTCAAAAAATAAGCTCTTTAGGTTTATCACATAGAGGAACTCAAATCTTATAGTATATGCTTCATTCCAAACTGTTGGATGTTGAAACATCCAATCTTAACCATTGGATCAAGATCATCATTCAAAATCATCAATTGGTGTGTAGGTTTACCCCTTGAATCAATTGGCTTAAGAAACCATTGGTTAAGGGCTTAATTTAAGAAAAATTTAAAACCTTGACTCACCATCGGTTGTGGTATCCTAAAACACCATTGGTGTGACGCATTGTGTCACCGTCAGTTGATAGGGTCAAACTACCATCATTGGTTACCATCGGGTGTTGAGCTAATATCACCTTTAATGCATGCCATCTTTAGGGCACTAAATCATCTACCATTGAGTTTACAAAGGAGTTTAAAACTTGATCTAAGGTGTGACCATTGGTTGACACCATTGGTTGTCACCACCGGTTGACACCATTGGTTTTCACCACCGGTTGTCACCATTGGTTCATGTACAAGGGTGAAACTCTAGGTGTAATCCATCAATTGAAAGGTGATAAGCATCATTGGTTGTCATACAACCTGATCAAAGCCTTCCTTATACCTTAGGAAGGTCGTGCACCTGATTTCAGGTCCATATAGAACTGGAAACTAGGCAAGTAACGCCATAAAAATCGAAACCCTAGGCAAGCATAACTTTTATATACATAGATCTTCGTTTTAGAGCAAGAACTTGAGTAAGCAAGCTTGTAGTAAGCAATAAAAGTGAAGAGGGTTATAAAACTCGCCTCTAGGAAGATGAACAATATCTAATCAGTAAGAAAACTCGAGCAAGGAGGGTAGAAAACCCTATTATAAGCTCTAAACTCAACCAACAAGCACTTTTCTCCTCAAAAGAAGCAAACCCTAGGTAGAAGGAGCAAGACATGTAGGTTCTTTGAGATTTAGAGCAAGATTTACCATGAAATGGCAGAGTTCCGTCTAGGGAGAAGGTAGGAAGAAGAAGAACAGAAAAAGAAACAAAAGAGAGAAGGATAAACCTACTATTTTAGGTCGGAACAAGCAAAGATATTCCACAAACCCTAAAAGAAGGGTATATCTGCTCTCTAGCCCCTTACATAAGGTAGATCACCATCTTCTTCTACCTTGGGCACCTCCTCCACTACCCTAGAAGAAGAATACAAAGCTCTAAAGAGGGGAGAATAGATAAGGGTCTAAAGGTTGTGTTTGGGTGTCCAAGGATAGGCATATAAAGCTTAAGGATAAAGGAGAGAAGGAGCATGAGGTGTCCTAGTAGCTCTCCATGTGTCCATGGCTAAGAGCTTCCATGGCCATGCAAGAAGCAAATACACTGGTTGTGGGAGTCTGCTCGACCATTAGATGATGAACTTCTAGGGTGGACATCAGTTGTTATGCATGGGAAACCATCATTTGTTGAAACCCTAACTTATTAGGTGATGAACCATCGTTTGATCATCCTTTTAAGTGAGCCATCGGTCCAAGTGAACCAAACCAGAAAAACCATCGACCTAAGACCTTCTAGGATGACCATCGTCTGTCACCACCTGTTGATGACCATCAGATGTCAACCAAACAGGGGGACCATCGGTTGATGGCTCCTAAAGGTAGCTCATCCATGGAGGGCTAAAACCCTTATTCATCATTGGAGAGAAACACCACCAAACCAAGGTACAACCAATAAACCCATGGATCAACAAGCTCAAGAATGATAAGAAAACATCTAAGAATCAAAATGCATGTGTTAGATTGCAAGTAAGCCTCAGATTTGGGTAAATTGCATAAAAGTACAAAATGTGTATAAAATTGCACAACTTGCACAAACAATGTCCAAATTGGACCAAACTCGAAACATAAGCTTGTCACATGATATCAAAGCACCTCATATAATTTGGTTATGGTTTTAAGAACCCAATTATGATAATTAAGCATTTTCAACCATTTAAGAAAGGTTAGGGGTTTCACAACCATAAACCCCTAACAGGGATTTCGCCCCCGAAATCCAAGGCAAGCAAAGATGAGTACTTCTCAGGCACCTCATCTTCTAATCTCCACATGGTTACTTCCATCTCATGGTGATGTCACATCGCTCTCATAGAGGTCATGTTTTTCTTTCTCAACTCATGCATGTCTCATCTTTGGTTAGCGCAGAAACCCTCGCATAAGAAAACATCCTTAATATTGAACATAGAAACTTGTTGTGCCACCTGTACCACATCTGGTAGTAACTTTCAACTTGAAATTATAGCTGTCATCCTGAATTGTTCTATCTATTGTATTAATACATCACTCAAAAGTCATACTTGTTGGCTTTTACTAATCATGGCATGTATCCCATATCGTTCCTTGAATCATTACAAAAGGCAATGTATACATCCCTTTGTTATAGATATACTAACACTAGAACACTTGTCAACTTCTTCTTCAACATCTAGAAAAAATGCTGACACTGGCACCTGTCATTCCATACAAGAGAAACATCATTCCTAGTCAACCTTGTTAGGGGTGAAACAACAACATTGTCTTAATCTTACTAGGATTTACACATCATATTTAGCAAACATATCACAATCACAAGAAGACATTTTTAGCCAACCCCCAACTCAATCTTATTAAACTTATCACATAGCTATTGCTGCTTCTCAGCAATCCTAAGGTTTTGCAAAGATGTTGATCCTACTGTTGACCATATTTAAACTTACATGGAGATGTTACCATCCAAAACTTGTCATATCTCATGAGGACATTACCAGAGCACTCTGTTTCTCAAGTTCATAAACATTGTTGATGCATTGGTTAGTCTAAATGACATAACCCTAAACTCACCAGGACTATGCAACTCATGTCATCCACTCTAATTCTTATCCATTGGTATCCCAACCTCAAGTTATATATGAAGAGACACTATAGCACCTGCTGATTGGTCAACCAACCATCGATCCTTGGAAGTGGTCTTGTCCAACTATCAGCAACCCACATACAACATCATGGAATCACCCTTCCCCTTTCCAACAATCCTAGAGGATCAACATCAATTCTCTCTCTCTCTAGGGAAGAGTAACACTAGAAAGCTTATCTAATACACACCTTCAAATTCATGTACAACTAGTATACCTTGGATACTAGGATTTGTCACCTTGGTATCCACTACATGTGCTATACAGAACTCACATCCTTGTCTCATCCACTTTTCCATCATCATAACCAACTCAAAAACATATAGGAGGAGTCTTCCTAACTCTTGGAAGGCTCAAAAGGTGTGCTCATACAAAACATCAAGATCTTGGAACTATAGTCCAAGGCAACCATACATTATATCAAGATATCCATCCCTAGAATTTCAACAAATACATGCGTACCCAGTGGCATAAGATCCACTTGAAGGTTGTGCTTTTAAAAAGAAGGAACACAAAGGGAAACACACTTCCCACATCACAACAACACTATCCAAGGATCACTAGCAAGGGGTATCCAATTCTGTCTCCCCCATGAAAGTTACACTTTTTATGGGTCATCTTACCTCTCTCAACTTCGGTTCCTTATCATTAACACAAGAATTATTAAGGTTGTCATACCTTATTTCTCTTTTCTCATTAGCTCTTCATCATTCTTATGTATGTCCTCTCATATTATCATGTTTTTGACCACTTATTAAGGAATATATCATCATATTCCATATTATTGATTAAACATGGATCATCTCCCATTTAATTTCCTTATAAGTCATAAAGACTTTACATTAACACTTCCTTACTCATATATGATGAACTGAGTTTAACTCAGATTCCACCTTATCCATCTGTCATTGTTCTTAATCATCTTCTTATATCACATATTAGGAGTTCTCTTCTCCTTACATAAATTTTTCATTTTGAGTCATGTTGTATAATAGATTTATCTCTCTTTCACTTCATTATTTTTAAAAATTACAGTTTCAAGAACTCTTCTTTAGCTTGTTTGTTTATAGATTTAGCTTTCAAGATATCATATCTTTCACTTGTGGTTACCAACCGTTCAATTTTTGGTAGATTATGATGTAATTATCATCTTCTTTAGGGTAATTTTTAGGTATTAGCACCATGATTTCTGATTTATTAAGCTCTTTATATTGTTTCAAAATGACTACTTGATCAAGTAATCAGAAAGATAACAATCTAAGAGTTCCACACTTATCTTTTCTTTAATACCTGAATACCTGTCCAGGCCATTCAAGTACTGAGATTAGGCAGTATGCACCATGTTTTTATGTCATGTTCCTTACTTAGACATCATCCTAGTCCTAAGTCCTAGTATCCCTGTAGACTCAGCGAACCTAAAGCTCTGATACCAACTTGTGAGATCTCGTTGCACTAAATGAGATTACTCAAAATATAAAACATGATTAATCACTAATTAAATACAAACCCCCCAAAAGAGGGTAAATTGAAACCAAATCCAACATCGTTACCATGCTCAAAAACATTTACATAAGAGCCCAACATCTTGCTTTATTTCATATGGTGCAAAATATCTTTTACAATTGCTCTGTAGCCTCATCTACAATTATAAACTTACAAAGGAACACGACAAGTATCAACATGCTACCAAAAGCTCAATTCAATCGAAACATTGTATACAAACTTTTCACCCAGACTTGAGAGTATAGGGACGACTCTAAGACACACTAGACATTTAAGCTACCATCTCTAGGGATCATCACCTCAGTCTCTTCTTTCTATCATGGGTCAGTTGTCATTGTTATTGATCACCTAAAAAGATGTGGTAACCCACGAGGTGAGACCCAGTTCCAGCAAGCGACATAACTCTCTCCAAAAGATATTGATTACAATAGATTATTCAAACAATAAATAAACTGAGTAGTAGGAGTATTTATTAGATAATTGAGCAGTTCAAGCATGTTGAACAAGTTAAGCAAATAAGCTTAGCCACAAGTATAATTATCATAGTATATGCAAACTATCATCTTGGATTTCATAAGATTGCATCAAATGATAAATATCATTACTAGCCTGACTATCATCTTATGCCTTGCTAACAGTATAAGCAATCTGGTAGCATAAGTATATATTAACATCATGAACATGTCTAGCAACATAAGCATAGCTAACAATATTAGCATGTCTATCAAATTGAACAAATCTACATCATAAGTAGAACTAAACACCAAAGCACAATTATCTGCATAAGCATGCATAATAGTTTAAGCATCTCTAATTGCAGAAGTATGGTTAACAATGTAAGCATAGTTAACAACTTGTGATAACTATCATCATAAGTATAACCAACAATAATAGTATATCTATCACATAAGCATGGCTACTGTATGTACACATTTAAAACATGAGCACATCCACAACTTAAGCATATCTACTATCTCTTAATTACGCTAAGCATCATCTTTATATAAAGAGAAGAAACTAAGGGTTATCATCCAATGTGAAGCATCATGTATAACCCTAAACATATATTCTACATGGTTGTATTACATATTTTATTATGCCCTGAGGATTTGAGTCATACCACCCAAATCCAACTAACCACTACAAAGTCAAAATCAGTACCACACAAGATATAGGAAGAGTCAGACTAAGATCTTCTCCATACTCATTCAGTATGAGTCTGCACCGCAATGACATATCATTCAAACTACCAGCAATGACATATAGTCTTGTAACTAACCTACGTTGGTACAGACCACAGTTCTATAGAACAACTCACACATGGTCGTTCTATAAGAGGCATCCTACAGTTATAGCCTTTAAAACATCACAATATCTGGGACATGATCGCAACCATCCTCCACAACCTGCAATTGTGGACGTAGGGAGGTACTCGACTTGCACCCTCGCATATTCAACAATATGCGCTCTGAATTTCCCACAGGAATTGCTCGTTTCACCATCCAGCAAATTCTGACACTGTAATGGATCTATGGCACAAGGAAACTACATGATTAGAGTTTCACTTGATTAGTTATTGCCAATTGGGTGAATAAAGGCTGCATTAAATAAGTGGACATACAAACCTTAATTCATCTCTAGCAAACATTGCTATATAACAATTTTAGAAGACATAAAATGTATGAAACTTATTGTTCCTCATCTTATCATCACATGGTACTATTCATCTATCATCCATGAGACTATACTTGTCGTCATACTATCACAAGATATAAATCTATATCACGATATCACATGGTATCAACCCTTGTCAACATAAGAGGATTACACCTCATTCAGGGCTCAACCATGCCCAAAGGTCATTCAGACCATCACATCATTCCTTGTAAGATCATTATTATATTTCCATGCCTTATAATAAGGCTCAACAAGCATCACTATACTTGTGATACACAAGCTCAACATGGTACTGCATTGAGGAATTAAAAGATATTCACATGATAACAATGCAAGGTTATCTTAGCATTAAGAGCATTCCTTCATTAAATCAACATACAAGAAGGCTAGATATGATTAGTCACCATCTTACTTATAGTGCACTTGTTTAGCATAAGCAAGCATCAACCATAAGGCTATGATAATCACTAATTAACACATTAGGGATACAACAACATTAGGAAGAATATTCCATTATTATAGTAACCATTCAAGGAAAGGTAGAATGTTTAACCACCATCATCTATTTACTTTAGGATTAGGTTCAACAAGATAATTTATTTAAGTTACAAATCAACACTCATACCCAAACCCTAACTCATGACATCTTCATTGGATCATAGATGCATAAGGTTAAGCATCACCAACAAATCCCATACTAACCTCAAGTATGGATCCATGCATAGCTCAAGGAGTAACTGTTAGATTATAACATACTAAGGTTAATTCAAGAACAAGAGGGCACTTCGTGATCCTATTAATCATTCAATAGGGTTGGTCATGATCAATCACCATCAATTGGTTACATTTAGAATTAGGTGTAACAAGTGATACTTCATTAGGGTTGCCCATTAATTCATTATGGTGATTATCAATTATAATCATACGAGGGCAAAGGTAATACTATAAAAGTAAGGTCAAAACTCCATGGTTCCAACATCATTTGAATCATACCATCATACCACAAGCATCAACCCAACACCATTTGATTGTTGAGAAGGTAAAACCATTGGTTGTTTACATAAGTAAACACCTTTAACAAATCACATTTATAACCATTTAATTGTGTCCTAGAAAGAGTAATCATTTAACTCTAGAAATCCCTTATTTAACAACATAAAGGGTTACCATCGGTTGTGGGGATAAAACCCACCATCGGTTCTATATTTAAAGCAGCCCCCCCATTGTCAACAAACAAGCTCTTTAGGTTTATCACATATAGGAAACCATCAAATTCACATTATCACAACTCACACATTATACTATATGCTTCATTATGAACCATTGGATGTTGAAACATCCAATCTCAACCATTGGATCAAGTTCATCATTCAAAATCATTAATTGGTATGTAGGTTTACCCCTTGAATCAATTGGCTTAAGAAACCATTGGTTTAGGGCTTAATTGAAGCAACATTTAAAACCTTGACTCACCATAGGGTGTGATATCCTAAACCACCATTGGTTGTGACACATTGTGTCACCATTGGTTGATAGGGTCAACACTACCATCATTGGTTACCATCAGATGTTAAGCTAATATCACCTTTGATTCATGCCATCTTTAGGGTACTAAACCATCAACCATTGAGGTTCTGAAGGAGTCTAAAACTTGAAATAAGGTGTGACCATAGGTTGACATCATTGGTTTTCACCACCGGTTGACACCACTGGCTATCACCATCGGTTGACACCATTGGTTGTCACCATCAATTGACACCATTATAGGATGAAATCAGCCTATAATCCATCGACTGAAAGGTGCTAAGCACCACTGGTTGTCATAAAACCTGGTCTAATCCTTAATTCTACCTTATGAAGGTCATGAAACTAATTTTAGGTCCATCTAGAACCGGAAACAAGGCAAGTAACACCATAAAAATTGAAACCCTAGGCAACATAGCTTTTATATGCATAGATCTTCGTTTTAGAGCAAGAACTTGAAAAAGCAAGCTTGTAGTAAGCAATAAAAGTGAAGAGGGTTATAAAACTTGCCTCTAGGAAGATGAAAAGGCTCTAAAAAACAAGAGAACTTGAGAAAGGAGGGTAGAAAACCCTAGCATAAGCTCTGAACTCGGCCAACTAGCACCTTTCTCCTCAAAAAAAGCAAACCCTAGGTAGAAGGAGTAAGAAATCTAGGTTCTTTGAGCTTTAGAGAAAGATTTACCATGGAACAACAAAGTTTCATCCAGGGAGAAGGTAGGAAGAAGAACAACAACAAAATAAATGAAAGAGATAAGGAGAACTCACTAGTTTAGGTCGGAACAAGCAAAGATACTCCACAAACCCTAAAAGAAGGGTAGATTTGAGTTCTAGCCACCTACACAAGGTAGATCGCAATATTCTTCTACCTCGGGAACCTCCTCCTCCGTCCTAGTAGGGGAAGATGAATCTCTAAAGAGGAGGGAAGATATAAGGGTCTAAAGGTTTCATTTGGGTGCTAAAGGATAGGTATATAAAGCTCAAGGATAAATGAGAGAAGGAGCATGAGGTGTCTTAGTAGCTCTCCATGTGTCCATGGCTAAGAGCTTCCATGACCATGCAAGCAGCAGATTCACCAGTTGTGTATGGACATCGTTTGATATGCATGGGAAACCATCGTTTGTTGAAACCCTAACTTACTAGGTGATGAACCCTCGTTTGTTGAAACCCTAACTTACTAGGTGATGAACCATCGTTTGACCATCCTTTTTAGTGAACCACCGATCCAAGTGAACCAAACTAGCAAAACCATCGAAATAAGACCTTATAGGATGACCATCGGTTGTCACCACTTGTTGGTGACCATAGTATGCCAACCAAACAGGGGACCATCAGTTGATGGCTCCTAAATGTAGCTCATCCATGGAGGGGTAAAACCCTATTTCACCATTGGAGAAGAACACCGCCAAACCAAGGTACAACCAAGGGCCCCATGACTCAAGAAGCTCAAGAATGATAATAAAACATCTAAGAATCATAATGAATGTGACATATTGCAAGTAAAACCTCATATTTGTGTAAACTTCATAAAAGTACAAAATGTGCATAAAATTGCATAACTTGCACAAAAATCATCCAAATTGGACCAAACTTGAAAGTTAAGCTTGTTAGGAGATATCAAAGAACCTCATCTGATTTGGTTAAGGTTTTTAAGAACCCAATTATGATAATTAAGCATGTTCAACCATTTAATCAAGGTTAGGGGTCTCACAAATCATCTGTCAAGGACAATGCTTACATTATACTTTATGATGAATTGGACTGATGATGAAGCTAGAAGGTATATGTACAAAGAATTTCCTGAGTGTTACATTTGTTACAAAAATTCTAGGTTTTGGAGTAGACGAGAACAAAGAAAGTCAATTGGAAGGGTTATATTTGCAAAGCTTACTGAAGGTGAACATAATTACCTACGTTGTGTGTTCAATCATGTTAAATGTGCTAAATATTTTGGTCATTTAAAGACAATAAATTGGACCCAATATTGTACATTTCAAGAAGTAGTTGAGAAGCTCAACATATTACATTCTGATAACAACATTGAAGATTGTCTTGGTGAAGTAGTGATATTTCAAATTCAAGGCTCCGACATTTGTTTTCTACGATAATGATGTATTATTCTTCCCTCTCTCCTAAATATATATGGGAAAAGTTTAAAATTCAATAAGTGAAGATTTTTATGATAGACAAAAAATGGATCGGGCAAATGCTTGTAATAATGCATTGAAATGCATTAATATGTGCTTAGAGTAGATGGGAAAAAGATTGTTTGATTTTGACTTGCCATCTATTTACAAGATGAACATCAGAATTTATACAAAGAGGTAGAAGAGGAGTTGAATATCATTGTGTCTGATGAAGATATATTGGCCGTATCACAACTAAACTATGATCAAAGTGCACATATAAAATTTTCAAATAGTGGAAAATAAGGAATTTTTCATATACATGGTCAGGGAGGATCTAGGAATACTTTTTTATAATACTTGCTAAAAGTAAAATCACATGGCCATATATCACTTGCAATTGCATCTTCTCAAGTGGCATCATCTTTATTACATTTTGGTCAAACTGCACATTCAAGGTTCAAAATACCTCTAAATACTGAAGAACAAAAGGTATGCAACATTTCAAACATAGTATCCAGGTGAGTTACTTCGAAGAGTTAATCCTATAGTATGTGACGAAGTGTCAATGGATAAAAACAAGCAATTAAATCTTTAACTATTCTATTGAAAGATATGACGGGAAATGCAATGCTTTTTAGGGAGAAAGTTGTTGTGTTTGGTGGTGACTTTAGGCCAATTCTTCCTATTGTTCCACAAGGAGGAAAAGAACAAACAAGAGTAGCAAGCTTTGTGAAGTCAAGGTTGTGGCAATATGTTGAATAGTTGGAGCTAAAAGAAAATACGAGGGCCTCATTGAATCCATCCTCTTCTAAGAATCTACTTCAAGTCGAAAATGGAAGAAACACGCTCTGCTTGATGATCATGTCAAAATTCTTGAATTTGCGGTGATCCCATTCACTGATGAAACATCCTCTAACAATGAGCTAATACAAGCTATTTTCCCCATGATAATGGAATTTGAGGATGAGATTCCTTCCTTTGAATGTCATGCAATTTTAACGGTGAAAAATGAATTTGTTGATGACATAAATGATATATTGGTTGATATCTTTCCTACAGAAAGGAGGGAGTAGTTCAAGTTTGATTCAACTATTGATAATACCAATCAATTTCAAGAAGAAGATTTTTTTTGAATTCTTTGACCTATTTTAGTCTTCCACCTCATAAATTAGTTCTGAAAAGAATTTGTCCTATCATGTTACTTTGAAATGTTGATCCTTTCTCAGATATGTGTAATGGAACATAACTTATTTGTAGAAGTTTCTACAATTACCAAAATAGTAGTTGGACACATAAAGGGACAAAGAATACTCATCCTAAGAATTCCATCAATGCCCAAAGATCATGAAAAAATTCCATTTTCTTTTAGGAGAGAGCATTTCCAATTCGTTTGTGTTTTGCAATGATATTCAACAAGTCACAAGGACAAACTTTGAAAAAAGTTGAAATATATTTGCCTCAGTCTGTATTCTCTCATGGTCAACTATAAGTAGCTTTATTGAGGGTAAAATTAACCAAAGATATTAAAGTTTTGATTAGACAAACTTCTATAAAAAAAAACAAGCATTAGAAGAACAAAGAATATAGTTTACACTAAGATATTATTTGATGTTGGTATAGTGTAAGCACAAAAGGACAATTTTAGGCAATTGTAGACATTTTTGCTGTCAATATAAATTTTCTATTTCCCTTAACATTTGATATTATTTAAAACTTTATATAGTGGATAGTGAAGGTAAGGGTTATGGATCCAACATCAGAAAATGAGAAACACATGCACAAAAGTCTATACTTCACAAAGGATAAAGGTACGACGGTGTTCCACATGAGCCTAGCCGATTGATTATTCAATTTATAAATTCCCTTTCATTTGGTCCTGATAAAATATACTATGTTCTTTGTCTAATCTTTCTAGGTACATCTACATATTTCAACGACAACATGATAGTGGACCAACAAGTACTTAGTGCTCCGGTAAGTATCCCAAGAATAAATTATTTCTATATTTGTAAAACTTTTATGAATTTTTGATATATGAAAATTTTGATCTCATCAAAGAATGTCAAGTTCTGTTGACAAGAATGCATCTTAAGTTCTAAATACAAGTCGTTAAAAAAGTTAAATAGATATGAATTGAGTATCTTGTGGATGGATGATGTGTTATGTACACGTCAGGACTAGATAATGTCACTTCAGATATGGGAAGATGCAAATGAAATTGTATTAAATACATTGTTATGTACATACATAGAGTACAAACATTAAAAAGAATGATTTGTATGTAGCATGGAATATATGTTCATCATAAATTTCCATCTTAATATTCAATTGAATATCACGCACGTGCTCTCCTGCTAGTAGATATAGAAACAGTTCAAAGCATCCGAGGAAATCTCGCGCTCATGTGATGTATCCTTACTTTTTGACTTAATATATATATGATATGAAAGCTTATTTGGTAAAAGAATATGGTTATTTGGTTTACCGGATCCTATTCCGTACCCAGATCCGATACTGTGATATTCGGTTTAGCTGGTTTCGCCAATCATACATTTCCAAACGGACTTGCTCTTGCCCGGGAGCTGCCTCCACTTTCGAGTCTCGACCCCTCGGCCTGCTCGCGATCGAGGTCGACGGTCGACCCGTCATTTCCAGCCCCGACTACCCTCGTCTCCGGCCTGCTTCACGCGTCTTCCATCCGCGACAGGTGTTTGCTCTTCATCTTCACAAGGTATCTGCTCTCATTTCCCTCTTCCCTCACTTCCGATTTCGTGGCTTCTTCTCTTCTCATGTCCTCTGTCTCTTCCCGTGTTTCTAGATTTTGAGATCTGTCCATCTGAGCGCTCTATATAAATAGCGACGGCCACACTGGGTGCCCCAAACCACCAGGAAGAGGTTAGCTTCTTCCTGTGATTCTGCTTCTTCCACACGTGCTACTTCCTACTTTTGCTTCGTCCAGGATTCCTTGCTAGACTAGTCTGCTACATATTTGGACTTGTTCACATCTCTTCCCATCATGTTTGCTTCTTCTGATCCTGCAACCCTTTTTTGCGATCAAAATGCTAGTAATGCACTCCTCCCCAGAGCTGCAATAAGCGCCCTAAAAACCGTGGTGTCCGATGTGTCGTCGAGGGTACTATTGAAAGCTAACCTCGTATCTTGTGGTCTCAAACGACTGCTTGAGATATAAGCTGAATAATGATGATAATAACATATTAACTTCGTTGGAGACGGGCTTTAGAGATTACACCAGCCTCCCATTATATCTCTTGAGAAAGAGGAAGTCAGTGAAACAAATTTTCTGGGTGTTTCCTTCTTATTTCTACAGACCACACTGATGCAATCATGTATTATTTGTGCACCTTGCTATAGCCATTTCTTGTCATTAATGTGTAACAATGTGTTTTGTCATGAAATGTTATTTCTTGGTCATTATCTGGGCACGAGACATACATGTGTCATCTTCTAAGATTTAATTTAAACCATTGTGGATTGAGTTACGTGGATCCGTATTTTCCATTGAGCTCCAGGTTATTAGAAATGAATAGAATATGCTTAAAATTACTTCCCTCCCAACCCAAACGAAATTTAGCCCTGTGAATCCCACAAGATTAGATAGTTTTAACTTCGTGAGGGGAAGGGTTGATGAAGCACATAGTCGGATTGTATGTATTTGTGGACATCTATCTCCCAGTGATATTCACCCAGCTGTTGGAATAACTTGTCAAGCAGTGTTTCAAGAAATTATGGCCTCAACAAGGATAAATCATTTTGTCAAGTTGATTGCAAGTCTTCTTGGTCGGGGACACAATTGATGCTTCTTTTGTATTTGAATATTTTGATCAGTTCACTTTAATAAATCTGTCTATACCAGTTATAATAGTGAAATACAAAATGCATCTTCATGTACTTTAGATGATGTATTAGGATCTTGATTTCTGTTACTCATGCATTGGTGTATGACTGTATGCCCATGTTTTCTAAGTTTCCATGGTTTGCTCTCCCCATGCATACTAATCTGCCATGTAACTCAACCAGGGTTCCGTCCCATAATGAGATAGTATCTACTATCTAGCATCATTATGGGAACTGGTTGAATTTTAGAACACTAAAACTGAAGTTCCTGTACCTGCGACTCTTCTTTTTATTCTATTTAGTAGTAATATCAGAATTCCAGTAATAACTATTTGACAGCCATTTTTGATATCCAGAGTTTAGATGGCCAAGATTGATGAGCCGTTGTACCCGATTGCTATATTGATTGATGAACTAAAAAATGAAGACTTACAGTTGAGGCTGAATTCTATTCGTAAACTTTCTACCATTGCTCGGGCTCTTGGTGAAGACCGAACTAGGAAGGAATTGATACCATTTCTAAGCGACAATAGTGATGATGATGATGAAGTCCTTCTTGCCATGGCTGAGGAGCTTGGAGGATTTATTCCTTATGTGGGGGGAGTTGAACACGCTCATGTCCTGCTTTCTCCTCTGGAAACCTTATGCATTGTCGAGGAAACTTGTGTTAGAGACAAAGCTGTAGAATCATTATGTCGCATAGGATCTCAGATGAAAGAAAGTGATCTGGTGGACTGGTTCATCCCTCTAGTAAAGGTACTCATTAAACCATCCGGTTAATGTTCAATTCACATTTTTACATTAAAAAAGATTTTCACTCACTAGCTTTAAAATTAATAGTTAAGAAAAGTATTATCTATGGTACTGTTAGAAACTTGGAAATCGATTGGAATCTATTATTTTTCTTCCCTAGTTCTCTACATCCGGTCCTGATTCCTATTTTCATGATTTTTATTTAAGAGTTTATGATTATGGGCCGTCGTTTGTAGAATATATATATATGAAATGGATTTCGAGTGCTTATGGTGTGCACATGTATAGGGGCAATTAAGTTTTTGATTAAGCAAACCGCTTATGTTGTTAAAGAAACCATGGACTCATCTTGCGCTTTTTGATTAATTGGTAAGCCTTTTTCATTCCCAATTGTAGTAAATCCTTTGATCTTACGAGAAAAGACACACTCATATTGACACACAGATGCATAGCACTTTATTGGACACCTTTATAGACAAATTTCAGTCCACATGGTTTGTAAGGTATCATACTGATGTTTAACAAGATTAATGATTTTGGTTTGTTGAAAAAGATGAGTCTTATGTGAAAATCAAATGTGTGTACATATATAAGAAAACATTATTGCCATCTTATCTTTCTCTCTCTCCCCACCTATCCATCTCTTCTCCCTCTCTCTACACCTATACACTTGCATAATAATCAGTTAAATACATATATAACTATCTAGTATTGCCTTTTTTATTTCCCCCCCACATGTGCTTGTCTTCTGCAGAGATTAGCTGCTGGTGAGTGGTTTACAGCACGTGTTTCCTCATGTGGATTGTTCCACATTCCTTATCCAAGTGCTCCAGAAGTGTTAAAAGCAGAACTAAGGTCAACTTACAACCAGCTATGCCAAGATGATATGCCTATGGTTAGAAGATCAGCTGCCTCGAACCTGGGGAAATTTGCAGCTACAGTTGAACCAGAACATTTGAAAGCAGACATATTGTCAATATTTACAGATCTTACTCGAGATGGTAATGCCACTTATTCCATTGTTTCTTCCGCTTACACAAATTTTAGAATTGCCAGACTATTGGAAGTTATCTTCTCATGTTAGCATTGACTATTTCATTGTCAACAATAACAATATGAATTAATATTAAGTCTAAGTAGGTAGAAACAATGTTTCTAGCGTTTTACAGTGTTATGTTTACTTTACACAAAACCCTCTAACAAGGATACACAACTCTCGTACAGTGTGTTTCATAATATGAGAGAGCATGGAAGGAGGTTTCAAATTCTCTCTCTCTCTCTCTCTCTCTCTCTATATATATATATATATATATATATATATATATATATATATATATATATATATATATATATATATATATAAGCGACCGGGATCATTCAAAACGACGGTATGAACACGATACCAAGGCAAACCCATGGAAATACCTCTTTATCAAAGATAAATGGACACTATGTAACTTTATCGCATTGGAAAAAGCTAAACATATATATGTATATATGATAGTACCTAACCCTTTTCAGTAGATTATCTATGAGCAAGGGTTAATATTTCGAATGGAACGGAATAAATATTAACCCTTGCTCATAGATAATCTACTGAAAAGGGTTAGGTACTATCATATATACATATATATGTTTAGTTTTTTCCAATGCGATAAAGTTACATAGTGTCCATTTATATTTGATAAAGAGGTATTTCCATGGGTTTGCCTTGGTATCGTGTTCATACCGTCGTTTTGAATGATCCCGATCGCTTATATATATATATATATATCAGTGGAACTAGAGATGGAAACATATGTACCATTAGACAGGAACTGAACTAATGGAGTTTTAATAATTTTTTTGACAATTTTGACACATTTGAACGGATTTTTTGTAGAGTTCGCCATGGTCTTATACACACATGTTTGAAATAAAGGGATGGATTCATCAAATGTCTGAGAAACTTGGACATTGGAAAAAGAAATTGCATAACACTAACCAAATATCATGATTTGTGTCTATCATATAGTTAAATAGGAGTTTCCTCTTATACTAGGACATTACTAACAATTGTAGATCACAAACCCCTTTACACCTTAATACAATGACCCACTTTTTAAATTCAATCAAAGCCATTACTGTATCCAAATTATTAAGTGTGTGTTTTTATGCTTTAAGGTTACACATAAATTTTCATGAACTAATTGCTCCATTCCGATGCAGGCAACACCGTGATTGTTTATAGTTATTCCACCTATGTTTTTGTAATCATATATCTAGGTCATCAAAACGACAAGAAGATGGATTCCATGTTTTTGGATGAGTGACCTACCAAGATTTCAAATCTTCGACAGAATTGAGGTTTAGCATGCTGTAGGAGGCATGGTAGGAATCGTGCATATGTTTGCTAGTGTAAACAGATAGGCATAGATACATGCATGGGATGCACCGATTTTTTAAAATGTAGGGAGTGGAAGTGGATACATGTAAATAAAAGATATTTAGGAAATTGAAAAAAAGTGCATATTACTTTTGGGATGGTTCTTTATGTCATAAAATTGACTGCTTAACGCCACAAGACGAGTGGATTAAAGAATATGCTGCATCTTAGCAGAAGAACTTTATCATCATAGATTGGTCGTTATGGATGTAAATATGATGACCAAAAGGGAAGTCTTAGTGTGATCATACTGAAAGTGTCTGGGACTTTGAGGAGAGAATAAAGTTACTTTTGATATACTAGGCTTATATTGGAGGCCAGTGGGAGCTCCTTGATTGGGTAAAAAGAGGCCTTGATAACTATGGGCAAAAAGAGAAATGCGATCTATGATTGTCAAGGCGGCAGGCATTGCCTTATTCTGTCTGGGTCCCTAGGCTGCCTGGGCGGTGGCCAAGTTATTTCTGCATATTTTTGTCAATATTATAGCTATGTTTTTAGTTAGTGTCTTAATGCATGAGAAACATTTACACGTGTCAAATATGATACTAAAATGACACACAGGATTAAAAACTACAAAAAAAGACAGCTCCAGCTGTCGAGTGCCTTTAGACTGCTGCACAGGCACATAGTTCTCTTTTCTAGTTAAGCGGTGGCCTAGGCGGACCTTTCTGGGTCCATAGCCGCCTAAGCTTCCGCTTCATCAAGATCTGTTAGCAATCCTATAGCTGATTCCGTAGGCACGTAGTTTTTCATTCTAAATAAGAAGTAGGTGGTATCCTAAGCGAACCTCTTTGGCGCCCAGATGCCTAGGTGTCCACCTTAACAGCTACGGTGCGAGTTGACTCTAAGATTATACCTTGTTCTTATGTTTTCAAACTGTATTCTGACCAGCAAAGATTTAATGTTGCCTCCTAATTCATCTCTTACCCTTGTCCCAGATCAAGATTCTGTTAGGCTGCTGGCTGTCGAGGGTTGTGCTGCTCTTGGGAAGTTGTTGGAACCCGAGGATTGCGTGACGCATATCCTTCCTGTAATAGTCAGTTTCTCACAGGTATGTTATGATAATTTGCTTTTGGTACAAAGAAATGGGCTAAACTGGCTCTTTTTCTTATATCTACATACCTTTCATTATCTGGAAATGTGTTCTACAGAATGCAGTTTCAAGGCTCGTTTGCTAATTCTGAAACAGTTTATCTGTTGTCTAGATACTTAATTTCTTTGTTGAAGCTTAGTAAAATTTACTTTAGTGTTAAAAGGCTCAGAATAATCTTCAATTCTCAACCAGGATAAGTCTTGGCGTGTGCGGTACATGGTTGCTAATCAATTGTATGAACTCTGCGAGGCTGTTGGTTCCGATCCCACAAGGTATGCTCCATTAAGGTGATAAGGTGTTAAGGTGTAAATGTGCCTTTTACGTGCTGCTACGTGTTATATGTTTGGGTGTGGGTGATAAGGTGTAATTGTGCCATTTACGTGCTGTTACCTGCTATATATATGGGTGTTCTGTAATCTGCAACAAGAAGTTCCTAATAGCCATCTGCTATTTGTTTTGATTGTCCTGCCCAATAAAATTAGATCGTAGTGACTAATAATCTGACACGCCTAGAATGATTGCATTATAACTTGCAACGTATAATTAACTTTTCGTACGTTAATATCTACTTTACTCTTGAGGTTTTTTTTTTTCTGCCTGTCAAATACCATTCAAATAATTTTTCTTTTTAACCTATAGGCTTTCTGCAGATTTTGATTTTGTTCTTTTCTCTCTGTTGAAGCTATACAGTGTAAGTGATGCCATATATGTAATCATGCCATCTGCTATATGTCTGGTTATTCTGTGGTCTTATGTTAATTGTTGATAACTATATGCAGTTTGCTTTTTGATTGTGTAATTCAGTAATCCGTCCAAATAAAATTGGATATATTGAATATTTCTTCAAGTGAAGTTGAGTGAGTTACAATAAGATGGCAGTGTACCATTATTTTTTTGCATCCTAGCATTTTGTTGGTTGCCAAATATAGTTCTGATGAGTTTACCCCGTAATAGGGTTCTCTACAGGTTTTTGATACTTAAAATTGTCTACTTTATCTGATTGTTCTATGATTGAAGGACTGAGTTGGTGCCTGCTTATGTGCGTCTACTCCGTGACAATGAAGCTGAGGTGCGCATAGCTGCTGCTGGCAAAGTTACAAAATTTTGCCAGATTTTAGACCCACAGCATGCTATTCAACATATTTTGCCTTGCGTGAAGGTATATAAGAAGTTTTACTTTTGCAGTTTCTTTGTCAAGTGCGAACTCCTCACCTTTTTCTTTTTTCATATTTGTTTTTTGCCTCACATAATAACTGCATTTGCAGGAGCTCTCCACTGATTCCTCTCAGCATGTTCGATCTGCTTTAGCTTCTGTTATCATGGGGATGGCTCCTGTGTTGGGAAAGGTATGAATCCATTGCAAACTTTTTCTTTTTTCTGTTTCTCTCCTCTCCCAATTTGCTAGGGTCCATGTTCTTTGTACCATCATTGACTTCTGCAGGGTGGAAACAAAGCCACCTTTAGTCTTGCAGTTTTAGATGAGTTTCAAAATGAACTTTCAGTAATGATTGCTACTTGATTTTATCGCCTCATTGAAGATGACTCTAGGTCCTGGCTGATATGACATTTTTATATTTTGCGGCGCCGAGGGCTGCTGGTGGCTTAAATAGAGCTTTCGTCCCTCATTTATACTCCTTGCCTCTTTGGTTGGTATTTTTGAAGTTTTAAACCGACATTTGTATGCATACAGACCTCAGTTCTGTTGAGTGATTTCTTGTCTAAGATATTAGTATGTTGAAACAGACAACGGTTTAGATCAAGATATATGTAGCTGTTGAGAGGTAAAATAAGCGCCTACTACTTTGGTTCTCATTTTGCATTGTGAGGTTTCCTTTGAATAGTTCAAATAGAAGGACCCTTGAATCTGCCCAAAAAAGAAATCTATACAAGTGGTATATCTATATTTTGAATATACAGTTTCCTGTTGTTATGTCTTCCTTGAAATTTTGCAAATCACCCACTGAAAAGGTCGTATTTTGCAGGATGCCACTACCGAGCAACTTCTTCCAATATTTCTCTCTTTACTGAAGGATGAAGTTCCTGATGTTCGCCTTAATATCATCAGCAAACTTGATCAAGTGAATCAGGTGAAGAGAACTTAATAAAAGCTATGTTGTTCCATATGATTTTATATTCAACAGGCCCAGTTATATGAAATTTCAATCAAACAAAATGTTAGGAACTGTATACATCGTTGGGCTTCATCCCTTTCTGTTGACTATGATCTTATTTTTTTTTTTCAGGTGATTGGCATTGAATTATTATCTCAATCATTATTACCGGCAATTGTTGAGCTTGCAGGAGACAGACATTGGCGTGTGCGGCTTGCATTAATTGAATACATTCCCCTTTTAGCAAGTCAATTAGGTGTAGGATTCTTTGATGAAAAATTGAGTGCTCTATGCATGAAGTGGTTGGAAGATAAGGTATGGAAATTCTTTCAATTTCTTTGGTAAGCAAACTCATCAAGTTGCTCTGTCTTCTATAATATGCATGTCATCCTCTATTAGGATCCTATTTGGTTTCTTGGTATCTTAGCTTGCTATGCTAAGTTAATAGCGACAAAAATTTAATTGTCAATTCTGATTTATATAAGATTGAGATTAGTACCTTGTATCACATGTACCCAATGATACCAATCTTAGTCTATTAAAGTTAGTTTTTATCTTAATGTATGGATCATGAATGGAAGATAATGTATGAAAATTGTTTCAATTCCTATAAAAAAAATCTCATTATGCTGCTATCTCTTTTATAATATGCATGTCATCCTCTATTGGGATCCTGTTTTGGTTTCTTCTTTTCTTAGCTTGCTATGCTAGTCAGATATAGTTTAACTATCAGTTAATTTATATAAGATTGAGATCAATACCTTATAAAGTGAGATTTTAAATCTGACCATAGTATGGCCCATAACAGAGCTGATTGGAAAAGAAGGATCCATGTAGCCGACCCCAACATGGTTGAGATTGAGGCTTAGATGATGATGATGACGACGATGATGATGATTGAGATCAGTACATTGTGTTGTTGCATGCACCCAATAATATCAACCAAATCATCTAAGGGTCATTCAAATTAGTTATTACCCAAAGTATTCATGCACTCAAAGGCCCACCTGGGTGGCTTATGCATGATGGGAAACAATATTTGTTTTTTCAATAATCAATCTGAATATATGTATGTACATTTATTTTGTCCAAGGTGGGACAGCCAGATGGTTAGATCCTTTGTTTGTTATCAAGAGGTCTTAAGTTCAAGCCACAACGATGGCATGAATAGAGTTGCCATTGAAAGGATATAACATGATGGTATGTGTTAGTTTTAGACTTATAGTAAGCACACTAATACATGATGTAGCATGATGTAGAAGAGAGTGGATGTACAAATCCAAGAGAAAAAAACCCAATCTAATTTGCCGAGACAAAACCGCTAAACTCGAAACTAGCTTGTACAAGAGTCATACGCAAACTCAAAGAAAAAGAATTAAAACTATCCAACAAAAAGAAGGAAAAAGAATTCCTGCTTTGCCTAAAAAAATCAAAATTATAAACTGACCAACTAATCTAAACAAAGGCTAAGTGGGTTTACTTTGCACCAATGGGGCCCATATGTGGGTAGTCACCACTAGCGAGCTGCAAATTCCTGTTGTTGTTGAAAGACTAGTGTCTGGAATCGCGATGATATCGGGGGCTATCAAGACACCCTTCCATGCAACAATAGAGGCTTCTCATGTAGTACGGTAGATTGGTAGAAGTAGTGATGATCATGGGCTGATCGACCTTGGATTTGCAGACTGAGCCAATCTAATTGGTTTTGGATTTTTCCCAACTATGAAGCAGTCTGAAAAGTTAAACCAGACCTCTATTATGTGTTTTTGTTGGGTTCTATACGGCCATCCAAAAGCTATAGGAGTTGTGGCCAAAAAATTGTCAAACATAGAAATGATAATTTGGCATATTTATATTAATGTAAAAATAGAAACCATTGTCCAGATTATACAACTTGTATATTGAAATTATAATGAGCTGATACAAAGATTATTGGTGACTATTCTATAGTATAGTTAAATATGATGTAATAACATACTTACTGGTTTGATTGGGACAACTGTGCAGTAAAATTGAACCAACCACTATTCACTGGTTTAGAAATGTGACAAACCAAACCAAACCATTCATCCAGCTCAAATGAACTAAACCATTCGATTTTCATTTGATTCAATATAATTCCACAGTCTAGTTTATCGAGCCCTACCTCTAGCTCTATAGAGGTATCCATTTGAATATACCTCTAGGAACGTAAATGAATTTGTCTTAGCAAATTCGTTATGGCATCTAGACTGCTACGTCTGCCCACATCCACTTGAATAATGCCAAAATATACTGAGTCCCCTTTCATGCCGTGGTTAACGGAGACTAGACAACATACATGAGATGGGTAAATATCATTACAACATACATGGTAACTCGGTAAGCATGTGGATTAGGTTTATTGTGTAATTCAAGATGCTTGAACTGCTGAAGTAGAGATGAGGTTCCCAAGTTCCCTGTCACGGAACCGCTCTTACCCTAATTCCAATCCCACTGTCCGGGTAGGCAGTGTTAAGGGGATTAGAGCGCCCGTCTCTGAGTGGCCCGAAGATCACTTCCACATGATATGCAAAAGGAAATAGCATTTCATTTTATTGAAAAGAACAAATAATTTATTACATCAGGGGCCCAAAGGCAACAAGAAAAATGAAAGATTACAAGGCAAGAGAACTGCAAATTAGATTCTATATCCCATTTACATGTAATCCCATGTGATGATCATTCTTTATTCTGGCAAATATTGGCAAGAGTATGGTAGTTCATCATGTATCAAGTCTTCACGTCTTCTTGCCTAAAATTAGGTAAATCAAGATGCAATCAATGCAAATGAATCAATACACTTTAAAAAGAGTAGTATTGAATAATTAAAAACATTTATATCAAATATTGTACTTGGCAGGACTTATAAGCAAAATGTTCAATGCGATATTTAAACTCAAGTTTATTTCGAACAATTCAACTTTATTACGAGTTTTCCCATTATGCTGATATCAACAAGCAATGCTTATATATATATGGCTCCATCGCCCAACGAGATGAGGGAGGTCACCTGGCTCCATTTCTCCACTCAAAGGAGGTCACCATTTAGTACAAATTCCACCCTCCGAGGCGAGGAGGTCGCTTGTACCCAATATCAACATCATTATCATTATCATCATCATCATAATTTGGGAAGTCATAATGGGCATATCATTTATGTTCAAGGTTTTCAAAAACTATATATATATACAAATCAAAAGACTACTCAGTAGGGAACGTTGTAGTCTAACAAATATATAGTGAAGATTTTCAAACGAGTGTACATACAAGTATCATTCAATACCACTAGTTTGTTCAAGGAGGAATAAATATAAAAGCGTACCTCTTTTGGAGTTTTGAGTATTATCATGATCCAAATCAACAAATCTAATGAGTATAAGATCCTTGTACAACATGAGAACAAGCATGTATCAATATATATATATATATATATATATATATATATAGTTCATTATCATGGTATTCAAGGTTGATTTATGATCTAGACCTAGGTCTTTTTAGGAAGTCAACCACAAGCTATAGTTCACATTGTCATATTTCTAGATCATCATTAAATCAAGGTTCATGATCGAGTATCAATATCGTCATGGGTTTACCCTATTAGAGACTCAGGTCAAGCAATCAAAATCGGGTGGAAGGGGTTACCTTTCCAAACTCTAAATAATCAACAAGGTGATGATTTAAAGGTAGGCATAATAGTGATGTGTCCTAGGTTAGGGGAGTCATGGATCAACTACCACCCTAATCTAGTACATTAATTTACATTAGTCATGAGTAATCAGTCATATCCAAATAGGGATAGTATCATTGATCAAATCATATTTCACAAGGTCATAAGATCAAAATTCAAGATTGTAATAGGGCAACCATGTCTAGATTTTGCAAGGTCAAGGCCATATTTGCATTTCTTTCCTTCATGATCAAGGTAATGATATAGTTTGGAAATCAAGAAGTTGGATTAGGAATTCGAAGAATAAGAGCATAATAGTGCAAGATTTAGATCCATATTCATCATATCAAAATCAATATTACAAAGAGGCATCAATAGTCAATAAGGAGGGTGCCTTTTGTATCAAAGTCTTACATCATGATTTTGAGAGTCTTAAGGCTTAGTCATTTGATGACATAGTTATCACGTGTTTCAAATAGGGAAAGAGTTTGCTTAACTATGTTTGAGGTTTAATCAACAATAGGGCAACATGTACTTAATTAAATGGGGACCTCATCTACCATGAGGTATAAGGTATAACTCCTTGTTTCATCATATCAAGATTATTATCATTTACCTCAACATAGGAAGCATTTAGTCTAGTTTTGACAAAATTGAGTTTACATGATGTGTGGACTTATATACGAATACTTGATTTCAAGATTAATTTTAGCAATAAAAATCGAGTTTTTTGATTAAGGTCAGATCATGGCATCATCATTTTAATCAAGTTTTATGATTTCAAATGAATTTTAAATTTTCCCATGTATAAGCTACCCAAAATCGAGAAATCATGTGGTAAATAGTCATGAGAGAAGAACCACATGAGGAGATGAGAAGACTAACTAATCATCATCTACTTGGGTGGCTTAGGGTAGTACTTTAAGAAGAGATGAGAGGCTAGAAGACTCTCTGGGTTTTAGGGAATTCCTTCAGTCCATTTCTGGATCAACTAAGGCCAGGTGGAGTAGGGGAACCTCAGCCACCGTAAAGACATATAGGAGGAATTACTGCTAGAACCCCTTATGATCTTTCTAGACACCTCAGTTTCACCATTGTGAACTTTAGGGTTTTCCCTTGGTTTAGACATTAGAAATATTATTTCATAAATGCATAAGGAGTGTGGTGGCTCTGATATCGATTGTAACGTCCCAAATTGAGGCCTCGGATAAGATGATCTTAAAAGGAATGATTGGACTACCCATATCACCAAAATGCACCTCCTTTTCATGGAGCCCATCACTAAAGAACTCTGTGGTTAAGCGTGCTCAACCTAGAGTAGTACTAGGATGAGTGACCAGTTGGGAAATTATCCTGGCTTGCGTGTGAGTGAGGATAAAACGCACAATTAAGGTCAGCGGTGCTCTGTGGGGCCAGTCATCATTCCTAAAACTCTACTAGAGCCCTGGTCAGTGGCCCGAGCGTTACAAAGATTGTGCCCATGATTTGAGGCGGATAAGATGATCTTAAAAGGAATGATTGGACTATCCAATCATCAAAGTGCACCTCTTTTTCAGGGAGCCCATCACTAAAGAACTCTGTGGTTAATGTGCTCAACCCAAAGTAGTACTAGGATGGGCGACCAATTGAGAAGTTTCTCCTGGCTTGCACGTAAGGACAAAGTGCGCAGTTAAGGCTACTGGTGGTCTATGGGGCCAGTCATCATTTCTGAAACTCTATTAGAGCCTTGGGTAGTGGGCCTAGGTGTTACAAATGGTATCAGAGCTAAAACCCCTCTAGTAGGTGGGGCTCACATGTGCATATTACATGCAGTCTTAACCGTGCGGTCCAGGCATGTTGGAAAGGGTTGTCCATGATGATGTAGCCACCCTTGCACTCATATTCTGTGATAGAGAGCTGGGTGTCCATGGGCCATTCTGGGTCTGCACTGAAATGGGGAAATGTTAAAGAGGCCTTACACTTGAGCCTTGACGGGGACGTCAAGAGTCAAAGTGGGGGAGATTTTAACGTCATAGGATTTGAGGCCTTAGATAAGATGATCTTAAAAAGAATGATTGGACTACCCATATCACCAAGGTGCACCTCCTTTTCAGGGAGCCATCACTAAAGAACTTAAGATTAAGCGTGCTTAGCCCAAAGTAGTACTAGGATGGGTGACCAGTCGGGAAGTTTCTCCTGGCTTGCACGTGAGTGAGGATAAAGTGCGTAGTTACGGCTAGTGGTGGTATGTGGGTCCAGTCATCATTCTTGAAGCTCTACTAGAGCCTTGGACAATGGGCCCGTGTGTTACATTCCCGCCACTAGTGTTGACATGATTCTTCTTAAGCACATTCTATTGAAGAGGTTGCAATCATCATTTAGATTCTCTAGGCTTTCAATGATAATAAGTGTTTCGATTGCCCTTGCTGTTCGTTGTTATCATTACTATGCTTATTGGTAAGTTTTACATCCTAGTACTCTTCTTCCAAATAAGAACCTATTCTCATTATCTTGTCTTGATTTGTGCACTGAGCAGTGATGCTCAAACCTCTAGCATGCTTGGCCTTGGATTGGCTGTGTCAATAGAGAAACACAACAAGATTATGTATACAAAGTCACCGGGGTGTTGGTTTGAGGTTTAGGAGTGTACTGTCTTCCACGACCAACTCTATTTATGCACGCCATTGTAGGTCATACTTGACTTGAGTCACTACTTGAATTGTCTTCCATGTTGTGCATTGAAGTAGTTGTAAGTGAGGTTGCAATTGTGGAGAGTTTGGATGGCAATAATTTGAATCTATTGTAGTTATTTCCAAAAGCATAACCGTATTCCGGTAAAAGACTGCTGCACCATATCCGCTGTGGTTTCTAAAATTGAAAACCACACCCACATGTCCCACACCAAGAAAAAACTACGGTTAACCATATTGCACCGCCACCACTAAAAGACACTTTATAAATTACGCTATAATCATACCACAACATAATGAAGTCTACAAAGTTTATCTTACATCATACAAAATAATGATCCACCACCAGTTTTGTATAAGTATTTTGAAAGATATTCACAAAGTACTCACAACCACAACACTTTATGCCAAAAGCAACACACACACAATCACACACACACACCTATATATCTCTTAATTGGCTACCTAGTCGACCACTTAGGCCACCAAGGTCGCTCAATAGACTGCTTTTTGGAATTGATGCATACCTATATATCTCGTTGTGCATACCAAAGTGACAAATTCAGGATTCAACAATTTTTCGACAGGCCGGAAAAAATCAGAATTCGGAAAACAATGTGAAAGTTTGGGAAATTCTTGACATTGTTCTGTATCACCTTCGTCTTGATAAGGATAGCGACACTAGCTTTCACTCGTCAAATTTCTACTAGAACCATTACCTAGTGCTCAACATCTTTGAGCCCTCGAACATTCCTGGCCAAATGAAGTGGTTTCCGGTCATTAGAATCACCCACCTGGTTGCTGCGAGAATCTGAAGGGCCTTCCTTTGAATGTCCGACACCCATACTATTTGGAAATAACCAGGAATAAGTCAGCTACACACATATCTATCTCTCTCTCTCTCTCTCTCTATATATATATATATATATATATATATATATATATATATATATTGAGTCAGGTTAGAATACACTCGAGTGTACAGATCGCACAAATACACTCAAGTGTGTTTGCATATCAAGACTATTTTTTGCAAAATGTAAACCATTGATCTTCACCGTCATACTATAACTAGGCTACATACAAATTTTAAGCCCATTAAGATGAGTGTAAGTCACTCATCCAAGGGCAACAAAATCGACGCGTGAAACTAATTTGAAATGCATATTTTTTGCGGTCTTTATAAAATGACCTATAAATGTCCAAATGTGCTCGAATTTTGCGTATGAGCTATTCACAAGATGTACAAGAAGATCAACAGATTAGATTTTTGAAAAAAAAATTGCATCATGAATACACTCGAGTGTATTCTAGCCTGACTCATGTATATATATATGTACCGATCACATGAATACACTCAAGTGTGTTTGCATATCAAGACTATTTTTTGCAAAATGTAAACCATTGATCTTCACCGTCATACTATAACTAGGCTACATACAAATTTGAGCCCATTTGGATGAGTGTAAGTTACTCATCCAAGGGCAACAAAATCGACTCGCGAAACCAATTTAAAATGCATAATTTTTGCGGTCTTTATAACGACCTAGAAATGTCCAAATGTGCTCAAATTTTGCGTATGAGCTATTCACAACATGTTTAAGAAGATCAACAGATTAGATTTTTGAAAAAAGTATTGCATCATGGAAAACTACTTGAGTGTATTCTGCTCCGAATACACTTATATATATATAGTATTGCATCATGGAAAACTACTTGTGTATTCTGCTCCAAATACACTTATATAGTATGTTCTTATGATATTTAAGAAGATCAACGAGATTTTTCAAAAAATTATTGCATCTTTAAAAATGATTGAGGTGTACGGTGCCTCCGGTACACTCGAGTGTACACTAGCCTGACTCTCTCTCTCTCTATATATATATGGGATTAAGAGAGGCATTCTCTCCACCTCTCCAATGCTCGTGACGGAGGCTGAACGTATGTATGTGTATATATATATCACATACACGTAACCATCCACAATGTGAACGATGGAGCCAAATTGGACATAGCGGTGAAGAAACAAGGTCTCAACAAGATGAACGTGGCTGAAATGTGTATGTTGAGACGGATGTGTGGGAAGACAAAAATATCGCTTGAGAAATGATTATATAGGAAAAAGTGGGGGGTGGCGATCATTGAGGACAAGTTGCGCGAGGGCCGACTCAGATGGTACAGACACGTGCAACGCAGACCGACTACTGCGCCTATACGAAGCAATGCTATTGATTCAAGCACTATAAATAGAAGAAGAGGAAGATCTAAATTAACATGGGATGAGCTTATAAAGAGAGATTTTGAATCTCTACTAGAATATGGCCCATGATAGAGCTGAATGGAAATAGCCGACCCCAACATAGTTGAGACTGAGGCTTTAGATGATGATGACGATGGCGATGATGTAACCATGTTAATAAAAAACCAGCCTTGAGGCTCTCGAGGCTTACGCCTCTTGGCGAGGCTATCCCAAATGCGCCTCGAGCCTTACACATTGGTGTCCTGGACTGAGGCTTACGCCTCACAGTATCTGAGGCCCACCTCAAAACACTAAGGCTGAGGCTCCGCTTAGCTGAGGCGCACACCTCAATTCTGGATGATAATGTCTTATGTTAACAACCAAATTGTCTACATTTAAGATTATTACAAACACTTTCTTCAAAAAAATTAGAGTTCTTGTAATTGTTATTTTTCATTGATAAACATTTAATCATTATTTTTTGAGTGACATCTTTCAATCATTATTGTTAAATTTCTCTTTGTTTGCCTCCTTCTATTCACTATATCGGTGAATTTCATATCATTGTTAACTAATTTTGGTTCCTCGTTCCTACTAATTTGGAATTCTATCTTCTTTATTTCTTTCATCTACATCTTTTATTCTAGTTGTATAAAGAATTGATATCTTGTTAATTTTTTTACATTCTTTGGGTATTGTGGTGGGCCTTTAGTCTCTATATCATTATTACGTTTTAGAATTAATTTCTATTTCATATTGTCATGCTTGTATTTATATACCTATCTTTGTTATACACACATTCATATCATAACACATAAGTATATATGTGTAAATACATGTGTAAATTTATTTTTTATGACCGCCTCACACATTTTGAGGCTTACGCCTCAAAGACCTCCAGGCTTATGCCTCGCCTCACTGAGACAAAAATGCCTCGTTACGCCTTACACATTTTACAACCTTGCATGTAACTATTAGGATAACTACACAATCTTATTGAGTGAAAACAACATGAAAAGAATTAAAGAAAGTTGAACAATAATAATCTATATAACAATTTAAGAGAAACATGTCAAACAACTGCATTGAATTAATGAAACATTGAGCATTTGTGGTAATAATAGTGGCTGATAAGATGCAAAAAAAATGATAATTGAGAGGAGGATTATCTGTTTGCTGATTGAAGAGAAGGATATTAAGTCAAGGATGTAGACACGACATCTAAGAAGGGAAGGAAGGGGGAAAAGACAGTTGCAACAAAATGGACTGTCAGAATATTGTGGTAGGAGGTTTAGTTAGTGTATATCGCAAGTTCTTTGTACTGGATTTTGTAAAAGAAGAGCAAATGATTTAAAAGAGAAAAGTCATGAAATATCATGAAAAATCATCAAAAGTCATGAAAAAGCAGGAAAACTGTATAAATCACAAAAAAGTGGGAAAAATCATGAAAAGTTGCAAAAATTGGTGACCAATATAATAATCATGCTAGAAATCCGGGATCCTATAAGATTTCAAAAAATCGCTGATTTTTCATAATAGGCAGAGATTTTTGCAACAAAGTTGCATACTAATATTTATGTAAAATTAGGGATGGTAGTGGCGTGAGCTATACCAAAACCATAACAACACCACGAAATAAAACCAAACACCTTATCCACAGTTCAACACCATATCCACTGTGGTTTTAATATGAGAAACCATATATGCACCCAAAAAACCGCGGTTAATACACCACACCGCGCCATATCATGGACAAATTTTTATCAATCATAGTAGTATTATACATAAAATTTATGATTTTGTACACAAGAAATGGAAATAACAACATAGATAATCTGAAACAACAATATTTTGTTCATGTTAAATTAAAAAAAATCAATGTTTGGTTCACAAGAATTTCTTGTTTTAAGAAAATGAATTCAGTAAAAGCGACGACTGTGAAAGCAGAAAGGTGTGAACAAACATTCTAACTAGTAAATATAAATATAATATATTCCAACTATACGTTCAAAGTTCAAACAACACCCTCTTCTAAAACGGCCGATTAAGTCTTCTCCCACTTATATATATTCTTTTTTTTCTTTTCAAACAACAATATTCTCGAGAAAATTGCTCCTCAAGTCTTTTCCTATTAAGTTGTCCTCATTTTGAAGAATGTAAGCTATGCTTCTTTCTTCTTTATACTTATTTTTATTGGGAAAAAGAAGTAAGATAAAATTTCAAATTAATTATAGTGATATATTCTGTAGGGGAGAGAGGCGCAGGCTAACATTACTGATATACGAGCGTGGTAGAATGTTTTTTTATTAATTATGAAGAAAGATTATTAATAATAATAGATGTAATTATCTCTTCTTGACGCTCCCTCTCTTCTGTCTTCCCATATTCTTTTCACCTTTTTTTTTAAACTTGATTTTATCTTCACCAATGACTACATCTCTCAATCTAGGAATAATAGCTCAATTATAGCAATAAACCCGATTCTCACATTGATTATCTATCTCCCCTTTTGTAATGTTTGCATATCTCTATTCAAAATCTACATGAGATAAGTCAAGAAAAAATAAATATAATACATCAGACCACAACTATCTTAGCCACCATTTTACAAATGACTATATATGTTTGTAAAAATACACAAATAGATATTCAATATAATATATAGAAAAGTAAATATGTTTGGTTACATTTTCACATACTAGGGACACATGTATGTGTACTAGTTGTAAAAAGGGAACAACCATGTGTCTAATAATTGCAAAAACTGGAAGTTCCTACTTCTCTATACATTAAATACAAATTAAAATAGAGACCTTGCTATCTGTATGAGAACAACAACAAATAATGTGATTAGGATAATATTCTACATATTTGTATATATTCAAATTTAATTACCAGCGATGCAGTTTTCATCCATAGTTTTTTCTCTAGAACTACAACCGCACCACACCACATTGGTTTTAAAATTTTAAGTTCCTACCTGCACCAAATTGCTTTGGTGCGGTTATATAGTGGAAAATGTGGTGTGGTTATCTGTGGATTTGGCTTTTTCTCACAAACTTTGCCATCCCTACGTAGAATCCATTCCTTTATTACTTTTTTAGTAAAATACAGTCAATAAAGTATTATATTCCCTTAAATACAAACATAAAGCTGAAATCTTAAGTTTGCAATGAATTCATGAATTGACAACCATCAGGCCTATACTGCAAATTGAATAGTAAAAGATCAAAATTGAAATTTTGTAATGCATTCACCTATTGAAATCCCACTGTTTAAAAAGGAGGCCAGGCAGCTTAAGTGCCCGAGGGTCTTGAGTGCCCGATTTAGGCCTCAAACACATGACTAGGAAGCACATACACTTCTTTGAGGCAGCAGTGGCCGTCCTGGACACGAGGCTGGATACGCAGTGGACACAGCTCAGAAGTGTCCACTTTTTTTTAAAGCCCGGACACGACATGGACACGGCTTGGACACGACTTGGACACGCCGTGGACACGACATGTCCAAACTAATTTCCTATATAAAAAATATATAAATTATATATCTTCTCTCTAGAGAAGTGTTCTGGATGGTTTGGAAAAGGCTTATGATTGAGTACCTAGAGAAGTGTTGTGGATGGTTTTGAAGAAAAAGGGTGTGCCAATCCAATACATTGACTTGATCAAAGACATGTTTGATAGCTCTACTGCTAGTGTGAAGACTCTTGGAGGAGAGACACCAACTTTTCCTTTCACAGTTGGGGTACACCAAGGATCCACACTTAGCCCATATCTGTTTGTTCTTGTTATGGATGAGTTGACAAAGAATGTTCAGGATGATATTCCTTGGTGTATATTATTTGCTGATGATATTGTTTTGATTGACGAAACTAAAGATGAATTGAATGATAAAATTGAACATTGGAGAAATGTATTGGAATCAAATGGATTGATGATTAGCAACAGCAAAACTGAGTATATGCATTGCAATTTCAGCCAATCTCGTAGTGTGAATGGAGGCAAGTTGGATGGAGTAGATATACCGAAATGTGATAAATTCCGTTACTTGGGCTCTATTATTCAAGTAGATGGGGATGTGCAAAATGACGTTTGTCACATGATCGTTGTAGGATGGTTGAAATGGAGGAGTGCAACTGGAGTTTTATGTGATCGGAAGATCCCTCTCAGGTTAAAAAGTAAGTTTTATAGGACAACTATACGGCCAGCCATGCTCTACGGGAGTGAATGTTGGGCGGTAAAGAAACAAGGTCTCAACAAGATGAACGTGGCTGAAATGCATATGCTGAGATGGATGTGTGGGAAGACAAGAAAAGATCGCCTGAGAAATGACTATATCAGGAATAAAGTGGGGGTGACGAGCATTGAGGACAAATTGCGCGAGGGCCGACTCAGATGGTACAGACATGTGCAATGCAGACCGACTAATGCGCCAATATGAAACAATGCTATTGAGTCAAGCACAATAAATAGAAGGAAGACCTAAATTAACATGGGATGAGCTTATAAAGAGAGATTTTGAATCTCTACATCTTAACCAGAATATGGCCCATGATAGAGCTGAATGGAAACGAAGGATCCATGTAGCCGACCCCAACATAGTTGGGACTGAGGCTTAGATGATGATGATCTTCTCTCTCCCAACTAGAGAGATTAACACGGATGAACTTATAAAGAGAGATTTTGAATCTCTACATCTCAACCAGAATATGACCCATGTTAGAGCTGAATGGAAACGAAGGATCCATCTTACCGACCCCAACATAGTTGGGACTGAGGCTTAGATGATGATGATCTTCTCTCTCGCTCCTCTTATTCCAGCACACTACCATGTCTCCTCCCCATTCTTTTCCTAATGTTTATTATATATTTATCTATTATATATCATACTTATAGATATAATTCATCATTATATAACGAGTGCTCTAGGAATTTGACATACAAATTCATTATATTCATCATTCTTCATTCATACTTGATTCATATTGCAAATGTATTCTAGATTAATCTAACATTGATCACTAATTATCTCATAATGGAAACATACTAGTGCTTTCTTATAAAGTCTGCATTCATATTGTAAGTGAATTTCGGGTTTGATTTATATTTCTTTGAAGTTTATTTCTTTAAATCTCATGTTATCAGTTGCTTTACAGATTTGGATAGATGGATATTGTATGTATTATCTCCATGCTATGTGTATTTATATGTATATTTGTGTACATGTATATGTATATATAATATTAAAAAGTCCTTCAATAAGCATGGTATCAATTATCATATCACATGGTATACAATCATATCTAATGTGTCGTGCTAAAATTATACTATCTTAAATTTGTATGCAAACACACACTGGCGCACACACACACACACACATATATATATGTATCTATGTATCTATGTACATTATGTACTTATCTATTAAGAATGTAATCATATGCATTGAAGAAGATGTGGGGACTTTTCTCATAGTAGTTATTATATGATACCCCTGAGGACCCTAGCAAGTCTATTCTTTTTTTTTTTGGAGGACTGCCGCCCCCTAGCTAATCTATTCTATATACTGAAAAGGATATAAAAAAATCCCACTTTTGTTGAGAAGATATTGTGAACCAAAACTCAACGTTTACTAAGAACCTAATGCATTCGCTTTATGTTGTGACAATGCATCCTTCTACGTGGTATCTTTGTCTACCATCAAATTGTCTTCCAAGCAGTGCCTCATGTTAGTGCATCATGTGAGTTGTTGCATATGTGCTTTACCGATCAGAGATAAAAGCAAGTTAAATTATTTTGTGATGATATTTGTAGCAGGGCAACATGGCTAGGCTATCATTTTCGCTTGCCCTAGAGACGAATAAGCAAAAACCGTTTGCATATGTGCTTTTATGCACAGTGGCTGGGTGATTTTGTTGTTGTGACCCTCTATTCAAATTATTCCTGTGCTAATGAATGAATGCCTCACAGGTTTTTTCTATCCGTGAAGCTGCTGCTACCAATTTAAAGCGACTTGCAGAAGAATTTGGGCCGGAGTGGGCTACTCAACATATCCTTCCACAGGTTTTTAATGTTTATAGTTTGAAGCATACCTTTTATTATGTACGTAGCAAATCCTGCATCCATGCTTATAAACCTAAACAGGCTCATAGCTATAAGCTAAACTGAAAGCGTAAACTTGATCGAAACATGTAGATTTTCTTATGGAAAGTGGTTCTACGACTAGTTTTAAAGATCTTCAAACCAACCTTATTCCTGATAAAGTTGGTAGTATTTAACTTTTTTCATCTGTTCTATTTTTCATAAGTTGTGGTAAGGTACATTTTATTCCGCATTATATTTTAATCTTTTTTTATATTTATATCCTCATTCAAACTAGTGAATTATTGATATAATAGTCAGAACAACCAATGGTTTGGTGTGATCATTCCTTCTTATTTTTCTTAAGCATCAATGCCATGGAACACTTTTGAGGAAAAGATTCACAAGTTTTACCCGCAAGCCTACTACGAAATAAAAGTGTCACTAACGATATAATGCCTGATAATAAGATGTTCAAGCTTAGTGTATTTTATTCACAAATGCAAAGGTGTTGTTTCAATACGAAGTTTAAACAAGAAATTAGACTTTTCTGTAATGGACTTCATGGAAGACCCAACTTAAGTAAGAGGTCTTTTAAGGCAACACTATACAAAATGAAGGTATATGATACCAAGTACTGACACCATTTTGGTGACCTCGAGATAGGTATTTACACCAATGGGAATTTGCACATCATTTCCTGGTTATTTCCACGCCAAAATGAACAAATTAAGTCCTGGTAATTTTCGTGTGTAAATCTATAGGCATAAATACACCCATCTTCGCAATAATACTAATAGCATATATTGGATGGGAAGTAGTTCCTTTTTCATGAGGACAGAAAGCAAGCTGTTTCATAAGGGATTTCACTGGCACTTTTGACAAAAGAAAAGAAAAGAACGGGAAACTTATGAAATAATCACAAGCACAATCTATAGATGCAAATACACCTAGATATGCAACAATACCACACAGGATTTGGGGTGAGTTAGTACTAACACCAAACTGATATAATGCAATAATCATAATTATATAAAATTAAGTTTTAATATCCATAATTCATAACATTTCTTTCAAAATAAAAGTAACCACACAAGGAAAAAACGTCAATTATATATTTGGCGTTGTGCTGGTTGTTTTGCACTCTGTTTTCCACGTATGAGATTGTTGATGTAGTTTACATCATGTTTATGGCTCATGTAATCTCAGTTTTATATCACTGCTGATTAGGATAGATCTATGGTTGCTGGTTTAATATGATAGGTTATTGCGATATAAACCTGAAAAATCTGCTAATTGGCGTATCATTTAGCTAGATATCTTATTTATATTATAGTTCTAAGAGATCATACTTAAAGAACTATTCTACAGGCAACCCAACGGATACTGGTTTGTCTATCCGGGTCATGGAAATAGGCAAATGGCCTGAGCCACCATACACCACTGGATGCAGAGAGAAAATGACACATTTATATGTGTGGACTATATTAATAGTATTCTAGGAGAGAGAGAGAGAAATAACAGAGAGAAAGCATTAATGCCTCTCGCATTTTATTTTTTCCTGAGTGAAAAAGTGGGGAAGAGAAAAGAGTATATATATTCTCAGTACACGATAGACTTGAATGCATTCTGGGAGGAGAACAATACCAATAGTTATACAACACAATACTTATAAATAAACTTCACATTACCAGTTCTTAATACATTACTAATTTTTACCCATACTTATATGACGTTACTAAGTTTTATTCACAACTCATAGTGGTTGAGGCGCTTGCCTAGGCGGCTAGGTGCCCAAGGGGGTCCGCTTTGCCCCTTGCCTACCTAAAATAAAAAAATGGGTGCTTGGGTGAGCTCCTAGCGCCGCTTGGGCAGCCGTCTAGGGGCACCTAGGGTGCCTAGAAAGATTTTTTGCCTGGGTTTTTTATTTTTATTTTGAATAATGTCATTTTGACATCTATTTGACATATGTAAGTATTTGTTTAAGAGTTTTAAGCTACTAGGTCACTCTTACATTACTAGGCCGGGTGTAGATCATGAAATATACACATAGGCACCTTTTTTATGTTATATACTAGTAGGAAGACACGTGCTAAGCATGTGTAGCATAATTGAATTAATAAGTAAAATAACATATTGAATAAATCTATTTAAAGAGAATATTTCAATTGATTTTGTGAGATATAATGGAATTACTTGTGCTTTATAAAATTATATAATTTAAATTTAACACACCATAAAAGAAGAACTCAATTAATTGTCTGAGTGACTCCCTTCAACATGTATATGTGGTTATCAAAATTGTCTTTGTTCCAAAATTTGTGTAATTAATATACTCACAACTCACTTAAAGAGAATAATCTGATTCTTGCGATTACTGGAGTTACTTATGTTCTAGAAAATTAATATATAGTACTCACACTAATAGAGAAGAACTTGATAAATTGTTCGGAAGATTTTTTCTGATTGTATGTGTTGTTATTAAAATTGTCTATGCTATGTAGCTAATACTCACGACTCGTTGAAAGAGAATAACTTGATTGATGGGGTTACTAACATTTCTTATGCTCTAAAAGTTATAGATATTTTACTCATAATAATTTAAATATAACACACTAAAAGAAAAGAACACAATTAACTATCTGGTTGACTCCCTCCAATGTGTATGTGTGATTACCAAAATTGCATATGCTCCACAAAATATATAACTAATACTCACAGCTCACCAAAAAAGAATAACTCAATTCATTTGATTATTGGAATCATTTATACTCTAGAAAATAATGTATATAACACCAATAACAACTTAAAATATTATACACTAAAAGAGAAGAACTCGATTAGCTACCCGACTGACTCCCTCCAACATGTATCTGTGATTATCAAAACTGTCTCTACTATAAAAAATTATGTAACTAATACTTACAACTCACTGAAATAGAATAACTTGATATATTTGATTATCAATATTATTAATGCTCTAGAAAATTATATATATAACTCAATATAACATAAATATAATATACTAAAAGAGAAGAACTCGATTGACTGTCCGACCGACTACCTCTATCATGTATGTGTGATAATCAAAATTTACTCTGCTCTAAGAAATTATGTAACTAATACTCACAACTCAGCAAAATATGACAATTTGATTATTTACCAACTGACTCACTCTAGCATGTAGTTTGTCGTTACTAAAGTTACACATACTCTCATTTTTAGTATGTCTATTGACAACTAATATATAACCAATTATTGCTTCCCTCTCTACAACCAACAATGCTATATAAAACATGTATATGTGCCGCAAAAATATGCAAATAGAACTCACACACATACTAATGAAGTATGTAATAATGTAGATACATGGACTAAGCATAAAACTCCTAGAACTTGAATAATGATGAATTTAAAAAAAATAGTCAATCGGCCTGGTCGCTAGCACACTGGCTGGAAGACCTTGCTTCGTTACAGGCACACAGTAATTATACATATCACATTAAGAGAGAACAAATTAATTAACATCAAGTTAACTACCTACGATGTGTAACGACACATGCACTTTATATTGATAAGCACAAAAACAAATTGTTAGAATGCACAAAATGATTAGACCCATGAACACACAACCTGGTTGCTAGAACGCAGATATAAACTGGAAAGATGACCACACAGACAAAAAGTATGGCACTTATATTATAACTCCACCCTCTTTGTTCGTCACATAACTAATTTTGAAACCCAGCTTGTCTGTCATGTCGAGATGTCATCAGCCAGAAATCAACCTACCACCTCTTGTTTATTGAGAGAGATAAACACGTGTCATAGATTACGATTTTTTCGATGGGTGCAAGATGAATATCACACTACCATACACAATAATTTATATACATATCACCAAGAGAGAGTAACTCGATTGACAGGAGCGGACTCCCTTCAGTATGTAAGGATACATATAGTCTAAGATGCATATAGTTTGGACTAATAATCATACAAACATACTTCTAGAACACAAAAACTAATAGATTGGCAAACACAAACTAGATTGATGCTTAAACAGACCCAAAACCTGGAGGCTCCTGTTTGACATGACAAAACAAAAAGCAACCAAAAAAGTAATGAACGAAAGATAACACACACTTAAAGATTTCTACGACGTGCAAGTGACCGTCCACTCTAAACAAAAGGAGTTGTTCTATTATTTGCATGCTTACCCATATGAGTTATTCCCATACTAATCCAATTGTACACTGATACACATACACACAACAGACCGTTTTTGTAAAGTTTATCCAATTGACGGTTTGGATACTTAAATACCGACGCTTCAAAACAAAGCAGCCGAGCACGCATGAGTGAAAGCAGCCACCACACTGTTGTTTATTTAGAGGGTTATTATAGATTATAGATTATAGATTAAGAAAAAAAATAATAGCATGAGTCGTGTGACGCAAGCACTCGCGAACCCACCCGCACGTGGTCCGACTCTACCACGCAGGCGGGTAACATGACACTATTTTTACCTTCTCCACCAGACACCGTCCGTCCATCCAGTGACACCTGTCCTTCGAGAAAGAGCCCGTGAGCGATGCACGTCGACAAAGCAGTCGAGCAGGCAGGAGTGATATCCCGAACCAAACAGGGGCTTTATTTCCATGCCTATCTAATTAAACACCAACCACGGCGAAATGAAGCAGATGAAGCCACTTCATACATAATAACAATTTCTTACTCTGGGTAAAAGGAACCATGACAATAAACAAACTACTTATTTTCCTATGACTGTGGCAATAAACTGGATATCTATTTCCATGTCTATCTAGTTAAAAACCGACTGTCGTGAATTGAGATCTGGAATAGCATAAAGCTGAAGCAGCTGGAATAACACGGCTGACTTCCGCTTTTTACATGGTTATTATTATATTGATATAGAAGATTGCTCAAAAGCAGGCAAGCAGGCTGCTTGAAAGCAGACGGCACACTGCCTCTTATTTAGAGGGTTATAGATGCTATATCTTATATATATGAAACATGCAGAAAAAAACAGGGCAACACCCTAGGTGGGCTAGGCGCCCAGCCAGGGCAGACCACCGCCTTGCCGCCTTGAAAACTATGGTCACAACAATACTAATGACAGTCAAACATTACCAAAACTGATGTCAAATACCAATAAATCAAAAAGTACCATTTTTGCCACCACAATACTGCATATACGGTCGAATAGTTACCTATATTTTCTATAACACGTTATAGTGCAAATATTACACATTCGGGTGTTGTACTCAACGCTAACTAGAATTGTTGTATGTGATTTTTAGTACTGTAAATGTATTAACTTGGTACATTTCATGTGTTTTTTGTAGAAAAAAATGTGGATTTGGTTATAGTGTAGTTTACCCGTAGTGCCACTATTGATTAGTTCTAGATTAAATTAGTATTGTTACACGGAAAATTCAGTATTGTGTGGATAAATGTTTTGACTTCCACGGAATATCTGAGGACCATGCCTGACAAAGTGGCGGTTCCTGAGACTCGTGTGTAACCAATATACAAGGAGTGGTCTGAAGTGTTACTCATAGTTAAATAGTAGTACAATCTGGAAGTATATCTAGCTTATAGGATCTTTGAAGTTGCAAGTTTTCAAAATATTAATTGTCATTATAACTTGAGGCGGATGGAAAATTGGGGAGGGGAGGGGAGATGGCAGTTAATGCAAGCTTTACCTTGGATTCTGTTGCTTGGAGCCCAATAACAGAAGTTCTCTCTTTATCCCTCCTTTTTCCAAGAAACATCATCGTCGCACACACAAATGTCAGTACTAGGGATGGCAATGGGGTGGGTATGGGATCCATACCCAACCACTTGACCCACTTCAATTTTTACTTGACCCATACCCACCCCATTAGAAAAAGAATTATAAATGGATACCCATACCCACCCCTAATGGGTCATGGATACCCATTACAACCCATGTTATAGAAGCAATGCCTGAATAAGTCCAAAATCAAAGATGATATCTGCGGTTAAATGGGTTATAGCACAAATATCCAATACAGCCCATGTTAACCAAACAATACATCATGTTCTTGTTAAAAGTTTCAAAAAAGTGCTGTCATTAAATATATTATCTAAAGCGCATCTCACACATCTTATACATGTATTATCAATCATTAAATTAAGGAAAAATTGCTTCAAACTTGTTTTTGGTATCTACCAGCACTATTCGTACATTGACCATACTAATTTTTAATGACCACGTAACGTAATGGAGGTCCGTAGAATACACACATTTCAGAAATTCTACTGTGACATTTCCTTAAACGATTACCGTGCCGCATCACCAGCCAGATAACCAATATTCTTCGTAAATCTATATTTATCTTGCACAATGAATTTCACGATTGCCGAGTTCTCACAAGATCTGTTCGGTTTTTGAGTTTGAAGTTCAAGGCACAGAGGCGTGTCACTCCCCGTGCCTGATGTCTACGCTGTCATCTTCTGTGTGAGGTACAACACATGGTTGCCTCCAGACAACCCCATCTTCGTTTGGACACACGCCGATGAGGATGATGTCTATTGCGGCAACTTCAGCAGAGGATGAGAACGTGGAGCTCGATGGTGGAAACAGGACAACATCCTGTCTTCCACGGTGTTGCCGCTCATCGTCAAAGCACATGTAGCCGCTGCCATCTGCACAGGTGTCCCATGGATTAGGCGTCAGCCTCCTGCAACGTAGACTTTGATTTTGGTAGCCGAACTCAGGATGGACTTGACACCAGAGTAGTTGCCGTCGTGGTATGCTCGTATTGAGATCGGATGGACTTTAGGCATGTGTTTCTGTTCTCCACGGAATAGATGGAGGCTGCAGGGACTGCGTCGAGGTCCACAGACTTGACGGCGAAGACGGATCCAACAGTCTACGACGAGGCTCATGGCTACGAAGGATCCTTTGCCAAGGGATCCCCGTCGATGGATTTTGACGGCTTTAACGAGCAGCTTCAAGGTCAGGACCGCTGAGATGACACAGACGCCAGGTTTTGAGAGCAACGACTAGTGGTTTTAGAGATTAGGGTTGGAATGACGGTCGGACGGGGCAGGAGCGGCAGGCAAGACGCCGAGATTGAGAGATCGAGATTAAGTAATCGGGTCTCCACAAGTCTAAATGGGTCCCCAGCTGGTAAATGGATCCGAGACTCCTATCCCCATTTCAACCCATTTATTACTTGATACCCATTTAACTCATTTTTTTGGGGCCGTGGTGGGCTGGGTCACAATGGCCATGGGTCAAATGGGTGATTCTGCCATCCCTAGTCAGTACTCACCCACACATTAGAAAGCAAATGTCAGTATGCTCGACAACAGGCACCCACACCCACACCCACACCCACACCCACACCCACACCCACACCCACACCCACACCCACACATTCATGCACCCACCCACACGTGCACTCATGTATGCAGACACAAATCTCAGTATGCTTGATAAGACATAGCCACATGCAGGTACGCCATGTATGACACAAATGCCAACCACTTGACGATTAGTTGGAAATTTTGCGTTGGCATCGACTAGATGGTAAAAAATTGGCAATGGGACTTAATTAGTATCAGTTCCTGTATATCAATGCTTAGCTCGAAACACTACTGATACCAAGGAACTAGTGCCAGTGTTGTTCATTTCTGCTATTTTTAAAATAATAATCCCTGATTTTAGTCCGTGATGAGTAATAGGGTTTAATGGATCATTAGAGTTGATGTTAACCTGTTAAATGTAAAAAGGTACATTATGTTAAAAAAGGAAGAACTTTGCACATGATTTGTCTAATTTAGAGTTTATATGCTTGAAATTGGAAATACCTTTCTATAAGTGTTACGACCCCACCTCCCGATAACCCCCAATTAAGGGAGACCAAGAGGTTGAAGCCGCACCCATTAATCCCGGATCAAAGGTTCGACATATAACCATAAACAATTATTAAATTCTAACATACTATACTGAAAATGGTAATAAAATTTTTCTTTACATACCTTTTGAAAACTTGGATCTCTAAACTTCTATCCACACCGATACTAATCTATCTAATCCTCCTTTGCACTTTAATTCTCTTTTAGTATCACATGTGCCACTTTACTGTTTGTCCTTTTCATTGTACCTAAAACGCCGACAAACAAAACGTCGGTCAGCCGAAGCTGGTATGTGGGGGAAACAATAAACATGCAACTATGATAACAATATAATCATTCAATTACTTATTTAACAACCAATATTACGTTTTAGATATAACTCCGCGATCCAAGAGTACCCTATCCTCTGTGTTGTCCCCATTAAACCCCTCATGATCCACCTATATGTGAACTAGTTTCTAGGGTTGAGTCACATGGCACTACTCGTAAGTAGACCACTCCTTAACTCGGGATTGGCTAAAGAGTCTCTAACTCACGGTAACCTAGATCTTACTCTAGGATTACCCCTTTTTTAGCCTTTTCAAAGTAACAGAGGTGGACCCGGATCTAGCCAGTTATATATGCACATTTATAGTGATAATCATAGTCACTTTATAGTTGCATGAAATAAATAAACATCCAACAGTTTAGTTGCATTCAATGCGATTAAACATCCGAGAATCCATCGGGAAACTATAGCGGTTATTCATAATCGTAACCACATACCTGTCTTGGAGATCTCAAGCAACAATTTATCCAAATCCAACTAGATGTCCAATCAAGCAAGCCAATCAATCAATCAAGCAAACATTGATCCTGAAAACATGTATAATGTCTAATTGTCACAAGCATTTCCCAAACAACTCCTTATTGACTCGGGACACCTTTCTAAGGTTTTTAAGTCTCATTAGGATGCATTAGGGTTTCTTAGATCAATTTCTCAAACTTTATCCTTTTTAGGTCAACAAACCCTAAAACAACTTTTCCACTCATAAAAACCCTAATTACTCAAATTATCCACATTAAGGATCCTTTTATGCTCAACTTGGCTTAGGATCATCACATCTCTATTTTATTTGTGGATTTACACAATTAAACCAATTAAAAGACATATTCATCAAAATTAGGGTTTTCAAGCTCATTAATGCATAATCATGCACGAAACCCTAAATTAAACCAAATATATAAAAATATCATCTTTTTAGATCCGATTTTCTCTTTTATTAACAACAGGTTAATATCAACTTGAATTATCCATTGAATAACATTAAATCCATCTATCATCAAATCTAAGGGTTTTTCTTTAATTAAATCATTAAAGATGATAACTTTATGTACTTTTCCAATTTCAAGCATATAAACTCTAAATTAGACAAATGATGTGCAAAGTTCTTCCTTTTTGAACATAATGTACCCGCTGGCAGAGGGATGACCTGCCTATCAGGGACTGCAGCAGACGAAGGAGTAGGAGGTTTCTCTGCCCCCGACGCTTCCCTGGGGCTAGGGACCTCTGGAGTACATCGTTCTGAGCAAATCCTCCATGCTAGGTCACGTTCTTCTCGCAAGATCAGGTCTGCTATCACGGTAGATCTTCCAGCGACCAAGGCTCCTCTTACGGAAAGCTAGGATCTGTTCAGACGCCAGGCTCGTAGTCTGGGATAGAGGTGAGAGTTGCACTAGGGTCAAAGGCATCTCCTTTGCCTGACCGGTGATGACGATAGGGTTTTGGTTGCCCTGTTCACGTATCCTTCACTTTCTTTATATAGGGTATGAGCCCCAAACCCCTAGGGTTTGACGGAGAGGAACGACAGAGTCAGGGAGCAGCAGCTGTTGCTTCTTTTTGGGAAACAACACATGTAAAAAGAAAGACTTAACTCCCACGATTATAACGTTGGGCAAAACACTTATAGAAAGGTATTTCCTATTCTTTTCTCAAAGAGAAACTCGCCCCTTTCACAAAGAGTCATATATCCTGAATATATCAGGGAAGGTATATAACTAAGATTCACGTATTGAGTTATTGCTCAATATATTCTGGAAATCTAGGTTGTTGATTCATTTCCCTTTTTGGTATATTCTTTAGTCCTCTCATTAAAACAATACCATTATTTCTCAGAAAATTCTTTTCCTCCATAATTCTAGAATTATCTTTTATTTCATTCTATTATATAAATTCTTTTTTCTTTTATTTTTTATTTCTTTATGTGTAAACGAATTTTACTCAATTGTGGCCATTAATGCCACTTTCTAGATGTTTCCAAGTATTTCCCATAAATACTTTTCTTAATATCCATCATCTTTTATCTTTTTCCCATTATTTGGACTTTTTCTTTCTTCCTCTCTTTTATATCCATTATTGGATTAACTTACTAACAGGAATCACGAAATTCCCATCTTAAAGGGATATTTGCAAAGCAATCCTTTGTTTGAAGCAAAGCATACAATCTTTTTAATTTAGTCTAATATCAATACATTTCAATTATTAAAACACATATAAAATTGAGGTTGTAACATTTATGGTTAATATTCCAAACCTTCAGGTGTTTGCAATATTGTTAAACATCATTATGAAGCATTACTAAGCTTCCTTTAGGTTGATATAATGGCTGTACAAATCCAAACATTCTCTCATTTCTTTGTCAACTATGGCATAAACTTGGGGATTTGAATCTTTCTGATTAAAATGTAATTATATGCTCTATTGACTATTTGTAGGTGCTCGAAAAGGTTAACAGTCCACATTATTTGTACCGCATGACTATTCTTCAGGCAATATCTCTACTTGGCCCTGTGATGGGGTCAGAAATCACATGCCAAAAGCTATTGCCTGCTGTTATTAGTTCCTCGAAGGACAGGTACTAAGTGTCGGATTAACTGTCTTCTAATTATTAATATTTTCCTCACGAGGCGTGGATTTCCCCCTGTTTTGTAGAGTGCCAAATATCAAGTTTAAGGTTGCAAGGGTCTTACAATCTTTGGCTCCGGTTGTAAATGGCTCCGTAAGTCTGACAAAAAATTATCTGCCTCTGAACTGTTAATATCGGTTGTGATATGGATTATATATGTTGCATTACAGATTGTGGAGGAGACGATCAGGCCTTGCCTCAGTGAGCTCAGCGAGGACCCAGATGTAGATGTTAGGTACTTTGCCAGCCAGGCACTTCAGGCTTCCAACCAGGTGGCAATGTTGAGCTAAAAACACAGGTCAAGTGTCAAGTGGTTTAGCTGTAAAGGCATCTAGAAGAAATTTGTAAAGGCATCTCCCACGATATGTTACCGAGATTTGATTCTTTCTAGTGCTCACCATGTACTAATTGTGGTCCAAAGATAAATTTTGAGTCATTTCTGCAGTCTGTCGAGTTTTTGATTTTGTATATTGCTTCCGTTGGCTTCATTTATATAGTGGTAATTGTTTGTACTATTAACGGATGTGCAAGTTACAAATTACTGTAGCTTCTAGGCTCATTGTTAACTTCTAGTTTCTTGGCGCTTACTATTTATTCTATATTTGGTACCATTTTTTAGGCTGTTGCAATTGCTAAAACCTAACAAGCAACCACGCTAATTGTTTGTGTGATAGATCTTTTGAAAGGTTTATTAGAATGTGTGGTATTCAACTCAAAACTAATTGGCAATGAGTGAAGGGATCACACATCTTATAAGTTTTAAGACCTCTTCCATCTTATAAGCTTTAAAACCTCTTGAGAGAGCTCAGCAGTGTGAGACTCTATTCCAATATCCCCCCTCAAGTGCAGCCACTTTTGTGTGCTTGCAATTGTTTTTTTTTTTTAAGTAGGGAGTGGTCCTCACACTTCTCTTGTGGAGTCTGTTTTGATGCCGTATTAGAATGTGTGGTATTCAACTCAAATTCAATTGACAATGGGTGAAGGGACCACACCTTATAAGTTTCAGGACCTTAAGAGTTCACCGGTGTGGGACTAAACCAACAAGGTTATTTTTGTTATTACATGAAGCTTTAAAGAATCATAATGTATTATTGATCTTATATATGAACAAGAAGACAACTGAAACAAACATCCCTGAAATAAAATTTTCAATCTTTCTCAAGTTTTACCTATTTACCATGTGGTCTAGTAGGCGTTGAAATTTGTTGTTGCAAGTTGCTGGGTACGTTTGATTAACCGGATCTGGCCTTATTGGATTGTATTTCACTCACAGGACTGGAGAAATTGAAGAAATCCTGCAGTTTTGGGCAAGTAATAAAAGCTGGATACAGATATCCATTTCAAAATGGCCGGACGCCATTCTCCTGCAACTTTAGCGCTGCCCTCCGTAGAAAAGGAACGCGAACAGCCTGGCATCGCTATCCAAGTGCAGATGAATCCAAAACTAAAGTTTCTTATCAGGAAAGTTTCCGGAACCAGTAAAATCATGTACTGGGACTGATCCGATGCTGCATTCCGAGTAATCCAGTTCAATGCAGCAAAACAAACGTGCCCTTAATCCCAATCTTACATCCAACATCGACGACCTACCCCTAAAAAAATTAAGTAGGAGTTTTACGGCAATGCAACACGTTGGAACAATGAATTTGAACCCGTCTAGCAAGTGGACCTCCAATAGGTTACCTGTATAACTATGAAAAACGACAAGAGGGCTGGGAAAGGACTTGGTATGCCTGTGTCTGAGTGTTCTATACATTATAATTTACAATGCATTCAACTTGCAAAAGTTCAACTAGCTTTGTCATTTACGTTAACGTTAGATATCAGTCTTTCAAAAGTTCAGCTAGCTTTGTCATTTACGTTAACGTTAAACAACTAAGTGTTATCTTGTTTACGTTAACCTTTATGGGTCAAAACCCGATCTGACTTGACCAGAAATTTATTGTTTGGTTTTACTAATTACAGTAAAAATCAATTTAAAATCATTTTATTAGTTTTTTAGAAACTCCCGTCTGATTGTGAAATACCAAGCAACCCTGTCTGTTTACATAAATCCTAGTAACCTTCATTCCATTACTTCCGTTGGCCAAGTAACGGCCACTCTCTGTTTTCTTTCTTTTAATTTGCACTATTTCAGTTATCTAGTGCTTTCGTGGTTTTACTTTTTTATAAAATTCCAAAATCATATGTTCTTATCTTTCATTGATGTGTTTAAATTCTGTCTGGGTAAGTTCTACGCCAGTAAAAATTGGCTCGATACGACCCAATCTGGGTTTTGTCCGACATAAACCTCACCTCGAATCAAACATTGTGTTCAAAACTATGCCAAATATGTTGGTCTAGCACCATGTTAGAGGTAAGTCGATTCTAACTAGTATACTTGTAAACGGATCAAAACGGAGGACACTACTATGTCCGAAATCCGAATTTGAAAAAAATTCTATCTGATATCCAACTGATATCATGTAATAATATCTGAATCCGATCTGAACGCAATAATATTTGAACTTGGATAAATATATGATCCGAACAAAAAATAATAAATTCATTGTCAATACACACACATATATATAGAAATATGAATATATATGATTAAATATCTATATTTTTATATTTTTATATATAGATAATATTATGTTTAATAATAGATGTCTATATTTGTCGGATTCAGATTTTTTCAGAGCGGATACAACCCTATCTAATATCTATTCGAAATTTTTAGATCTTAAATTTGATATTCTAAATTCCATCCGGATTATGTGGATAGCTCTACTACAAGTGTTAAGACTCCTAGAGGAGAAACACCAACTTTTCCTATCACAGTTGGGGTACACCAAGGATCCACACTCGGCCCATATCTATTCGTTCTTGTTATGGATGAGTTGACAAAGAATGTTCAGGATGATATTTCTTGGTGTATGTTATTTGTTGATGATATTGTTTTGATTGACGAAACTAAAGATGAATTGAATGATAAAGTTGAACATTAGAGAAAGGCATTGGAATCAAATGGATTGATGATTAGCAGGAGCAAAACTGAGTATATGCATTACAATTTTAGCCAATCTCGCAGTGTGAATGATGGAGCCAAGTTGGACGGAGTAGATATACCAAAATGTGATAAATTATGTTACTTGAGTTCTATTATTCAAATAGACGGGGATGTCCAAAATGATGTTTGTCACCGGATCACTGCAGGATGGTTGAAATGGAGGAGTGCAACGAGTGAATGTTGGGCGGTGAAGAAACAAGGTCTCAACAAAATGAACGTGGCTGAAATGCGTATGCTGAGATGGATGTGTGGGAAAATAAGAAAAAGACCGCTTGAGCAATGACTATATCAGGAATAAAGTGGGGGTGGCGAGCATTGAGGACAAGTTGCGCGATGGCCGACTCAGATGGTACAGACATGTGCAATGCAGACCTACTAGTGCACCTATACGAAGCAATGCTATTGAGCCAAACACTATAAATAGAATAAGAGGAAGACCTAAATTAATATGGGATGAGCTTATAAAGAGAGATTTTGAATCTCTACATCTCAATCAAAATATGGCCCATGATAGAGCTGAATGGAAACGAAGGATCCATGTAGCCGACCCCAACATAGTTGGGATTGAGGCTTAGATGATGATGATGATGATGATGATGATGGTGATGATTATGTGGATGTCGATTTTTTTTTCTTTCAAATTTCGAACTCGAACCCGAATCGAATGTGCAGATTCTGAATATCCATTTACAGACCTATTAGAGACTTGGGCGTCGGTCAAGAGGATGAAGGCCTGAGCAGCATAGTCTAGGCGCATGTAAGAGGTTGGTTTTAAGCCAACGACAATTAGCGACAACACTATGGTAGATGTGAAGGCGCAACTCCACATGTACAAGGCGGAGTGGTCCCTTGTTCCCATGGTCGATATGGGCCATGTTGCCACTCGCAACTTTATAATGGGAGCAACCTCTTGTATGGGCCTCCGTATGGAAATTAGATGTATTTATCAGACCATTACTATGGTGCAGGACTGTTGGTCCATTTCTATGAGCAGTGAACATTGGTTTGGTCCACAAACTAGTTTGCAACAAGGTATTTTTGGGATTTCACGATGTGGTGTTATTTGGGATTTCTTAAAAAGATGGGCAAATTTATATGAGGTTGTGAAATCTCAAAAATATCATTTTGAAAACTACTTGGTGGACCCCATGGTCGTAAGGTGCATTCTCGACGTCTCTTCTGGTGACTCTGTGGACATGGTGTGTCAATTTATCACATGTTTTACTAATAACATATGTATATGATGAACAACTTTTGATGTTGTTCGTGGTTGAGACATAGGTTGAACCAAACAAGCTCCATCTAATGTTCCGCCTTAGTTAGATCTGCATCAACTACAACACCATCCTTGATCTAGATGCACATCCAATATAGTGTCATATTCCAAAAATTTCTAGGTAAGGTTTATGTCGTTCAAAAATTTGATCTGGCAATCCTGGATTGAGTAGTCTTATATTAACACAATTTTTTGTCCAGCATGAAACATACTTGTACTGATTTTTTTACACATCTAGGATGCGTGGGAGTATTTTTCTATAGCCTTTAGGCCTAGTTTGGCCGCCTACATTTTAATCCCAGTATTTTGATACATGGCGTCAATATTCTTCGGTGGCTGCATGAGGTGGGCAACACACAGCTTGCAGACTTTACTGTTAATATCCGTGGGATTCTCGATCTCAAAACAGATGCTGGACGAACTATCGGTGATGGCCGGAATATCAACATTTGGTCGGACGGCTGGACCAGAAGTGGTCAGGCACCGACCCTTAAAACAAGGATGATTGTACCACAAAGCTTGAAAGACCTCACTCTGAGCAACATGGTCATTAGCGAGGGAAGCTGGGACAAGAGCTTTATTACATAATGGTTTGATCCAGAATCGGTAGAGGACATACTCCTGACGGGCACCCCACACCCTGAAGGGGGACCGGATGGCTGGTTTTGGCCCGATGGCAAGTATGGATGCTTCTCTACAGAGAGTGCTTATTCAAAGATTATACAGACGAGAGCCCAGGCTACTGAAGGGGAGTGGAAGGCCATTGCTAAAGCTAAAGTGCCGCAACACATCCGAGTGTTTGGCTGGTTATTGGGCCATGACCGGCTATTAACTAATCAGTTAAGATGTAGACGTGGTATGACTACCTCCTCCGCCTGCAAGAAGTGCGGCTTGGAGGAAACATCAATGCATGTGGTTCGAGACTGCAGAGATAGCTATCAGACATGGAAGAGTATCACTACCCAACTGCCTACTGAATTCTTCAATCCTACCACCATTTCAGAATGGTTTGCCATGAATCTCAAGCCCCAGCAAGAAGGCAGACCATGGCGCAACACTTTCCTTACCACGTGCTGCATGTTGTGGAAACATAGGAATGAATATGTTTTCAAAGATCATACTGTACCGGTTGAAGTGCTAGTCGTGAGAATTCAGAGCCAAGTGCAATCCTTCTCGGAGGCATTAAATGGCCATCTGCAGTGGGGTGACAAGCTCAAGACCAAGCCGGCGGGCGGGTTGCCCTGTCCCACTACAGAGGTATACCTCAACGTTGATGTGGCGGTAGACAAAAGGAAAGGCATCATCTGCACCAGCTGGGGACTGCAGAACTACCAGGGCTCATGGATTGAAGGCGACGCTCAGATCCTCAGAGGAAAAGACCCCTTGGAGGGGGAGATGCAGGCCATTCTTCTCGGCCTAGATATTCTTATTGACCGAGGATGTGTGTCACCATGTATTCTGTCTGATTCCCAACTCTCAATCAAGTTCATTCAGGGTGTTGTAGAGGCGCCGACATACTTATCAAGCTTGAAACAAGAAGGAGTGCGGAAGATGCAGACCAATCATGACTACAGATTGATCCACTGCCCACAGGAACTCAACAGACTGGCCGATGCTCAGGCCAAATGGTTCCTCAAGAAACCAGCCCCCAACATCAGAGTAGCCTCTTGCCCTCAGGAGCTTTTGCCTATTTATGTTAGCGAAAGTCACCCCAATAAGCCTCCCTGGCACTGTCCAGGAGAAGAAGAGGCGAGGGCAAACAGTCTGTACCAGGTTTTGAATTAATGATGATAATATTTATTCGAAAAAAAAAATCCGTGGGGAGGAAAGATGCGATAGGTAGCAATTAGGCAAGAGGCTAGTATTCCCAGTACCACCCATTTCGGCGTGACCGAAAAAGCCATCCGTTTCAGTTGTGATGACTTGTGAGTTCCATGTAGCAACGTGATGAGCTACTAATCATTATGTTAATTACCGGGATTTTCGGAGTCAGTGGCCAAATTAGGCCTTATTTTTCACCGATAGAGTGTCATATTTGTATATGTGACCCGCTATGCAACATCACCTGCTGTTGCATCCTCTCCGTAATATTTTAGCAAGATGTATATCTAATAAATCAATTACAGTTATCAAGTGAAGCAACTGACTAGTGCTGATTGGTGGTAATATATAATCGCAAAAACAAGAAAATTAAAGCAAACAAACACGAACGAAGAAAGAGCTGTCGCTGATCGTGTAGCGCAAATTATAAGAAAAAAAACAGAGAGCAGCCGTTACTTGACTTAAAAGGAAACAGGGAAAGGTTTATTAGGATTTCTGTAAAACCGGGGTGGGGGTGGGTTGTGTTATTTGGGATTTTATGGAAAGGCAAACAGTTTCTGAAAAAAAAGCCAGCCTATCAAGAGCGGACCTCTAACAGCAGAAGGCAACTGTAACTTTGTACTTCATCACTAGCTACAGCTGACAATTATTAACAACTAGAAAAAAAGACTATATAGCTATCATTTTATTTAATCTACTAGTTAAGTGCACATATCATTGAACATATTTATCTTACACTAAATATTTGAAAAATAAAATATAATATTTGTTACTATACAAGTATCTATATTTAACAAAAACACATATATTTTAATTGTGCGTAATATTTAAAAAATATATTTTTTATAGATAACTTTATTAATAGATGGTTAGATTTGTTATTAGATAAAAAATGTGGTAGTTCGATCTTAAATGGGCAGTCATACATATGAGACAACTGAACAAGTGAGGATTCACCGTTTCTGTAGGATAACAAGATGAGAATGTGGTCAATATGAATTAATGGTGTAAACTGTTTGAATGAGAAAACATGTAGTCATGGCTCACACAACATGACACATTCAACATGGTGGTAACTTCCTAAAAGGATAGTAGTCAATCAATTGATTACTTAATCCTCGATAATTACTTTGTAGAAAATTTGAAAACATATTGTTTATCCACAACGCACGTTTGAAGATTTGACAGAAAAGTTGAGAGGTTTGTGACAACGGATTTTATCATAAAAGAAAAAAATATAAAATAAAATAAATATAAAAAAAAGTTGAACAAAATTGTGAGAATAGAGAAAATTAAAGAAAGCGCAATACTGATACTGGACATAAATAATCACAAGTGTCTGTAGCCTGTGGGTTAACAGGGCACCTGTTGGGTTACGCGTAGGTGAGTTTATTCTACCACTTGTTTGAATCGGGTTATTTACCTTCGCTTTGACAAGTCTCTCAAACAGGCAATGATCAAACTCGGATGGAAGTCTTGAAATCCTGTTCTACCTTAGGTTCGGCACCAACATAAGCAGTATCATCGGACAACAACGAAGGAAAAAGAAGGGACAAGGGAAGGACAAGGAACATAATAAAAACATCAGTGATGTTTGAGGTTGCAACTTGATCTTTTAAGGTAAAATGAAGTTAAGGAACATGAAAGAGAATCATTTCTTTGAAAAAAAATTTGGGTACTGATTTTATTTAAGGCCCCAGAGGGTATTAAACATTTTAGTGTGACAGACACACAACCTTGGTTTTCCAATCAGTGCTCAGTGTAAACGGAAATAGAAAATTGTACGTAATTGATGTAATGCAAAAAGAGGAATCCATTAATGGAGGTTGACCTGGTAAAGTCAAATAAGGAATGAAACATAAATGGATCTAAAGAGTTTTAGTAATAGAATTCACGGTAGCAACCGAGAACCAATCCGTGGAACTATCATAATAGTAAATGGGCTAGATTCTGCCAAAGAGAGTTCGATGTGGGAGAAGACTGTTAGAATGGGCAGCAGGAGTGAATTTGTTATTGCATTACATTAGTCATCAACAACAGCAAGTTATAATGGCTAGTTATACAAGGTTCCTCGGGTATGGTTTGGCGGAGCAGACATTGGGCACAACAAGAGTCAGTCAGGAGAAGTAAATAAAACATGCAGAAATGACTGAGAGCATTAACTACTATGAATCATCTAACCGCTGTGAGGCATTTAGTTGCTGTGTCTCTGAGTCTTCGTCTTCAGTGGCTGCTTGACTTGAGTTATTAGGTTTAATATTTTGACAGCCCCCCGCAAGTTGGCTCTGGGAGAATTGCAGGCCCAATTTGAGAACGAGAGCCCTGAAGTGGGTTTTGTGGAGAGCTTTGGTGAAAACATCAGCGAGTTGGTCTCTGGATGAGATGAACCTGGTGAGTATGTGGCAAAGTGCAACCTTTTCCCGCACAAAGTGGTAGTCCAATTCGATGTGTTTAGTTCTGGCATGAAGAACTGGGTTGGATGAAAGGAAGAGAGCGCTGAGGTTATCACTGTAAAGAGTGGCTGGTTGTTGATGTTCCAAGTGAAGTTCTTGGAGCAGTTTGGAGAACCAGGTGATTTCTACAAAAGTAAGCGACAGCGAGCGATACTCAACCTCAACACTGGATTTGGAGACAGTGGGCTGGCTGCTTCTTGGAGGACCATGACACATACGTGCGTCCTAGGAAGATGCAATATCTACTCATACTGCGTCTAGTGAGGGGGTAGCCGACCCAATCGACATCACAAAAGATAGTAACAAAAAGGGAGGAGTCGCGAAAGATCTGAATACCCATAGAGGCAGTGCCTTTGATATAACGCAAGATATGCTTAACAAAGTTGAGATGAGTGGTGGTGGGACAATGGAGAAATTGGCAGCCTAGGTTAACACCATAGGTAATGTCAGGCCGTGTTAAGGTGAGGTACTGAAGAGAGTCGACTATATAATGATATGAACTAATATCTGTGAGGGGGTCACCAGGCTGGCGAAGAGAGTCACGGAGGAATGAAGTGCAGACTGGGGTTGAGACAGGCTTGCAGTGTAGCATGTTTTCTCGAGCTAGGATGTATAGAGCGTACTTGTTCTGATGAAGGAGGAGACCGTGAGGGTTGTGATCAACTTAGATGCCAAGAAAATAATGAGCATGCCCCAGATTTTGGAGGGAAAATTCGGATTCGAGCTGACTAATGACATGGCTGACAACCATGGTCGAGTTACCAGTAATAAGTATATCATCTACATAAAGTACGAGATATATCATTGTGTTTTGGGTGGAAAGCATAAAAAGAGATGAGTTTGTAGTGCAGGAGTGGAATCCTAGTTTAGAGAGGAAGGTATGGATGCAATGATACCAGGCCCGAGGAGCCTATTTGAGCCCATAGAGAGCCTTGTGAAGTTTGCAGACATGATGGGGAAGTGTTGTGTCCACGAAGCCTGAAGGCTGTTCCATGTAAATAGCAATGTCAAGTGTGCTATTGAGGAAGGCGTTGCACACATCAAGTTGTTGGATGTCCCAGCCTCTGGATACTATAATCGATAGAACCATTTTGATTGTAGGGGCCTTCACGATTGGGCTAAAAGTTTCATTATAGTCTATGCCCTCTTCTTGATGATACCCTTTGGCAACTAGGTGAACCTTGAGCCAATCCAAAGTTCCATCAGGATTCAATTTGGTTTTGAAGACCCAGCGACACCCAATAACATTCATGTGGAGGTCTCTTGCAATGAGGGTCCAAGTTTGGTTTGATGGATTGCCTGATGTTCAGTGGTCATGGCTTGATTCCAACCGGGATGACGAAGGGCCTGGGTGATGGTTTGAGGGGTGAAAGGTAGTAGTGTGGAGTGAAGGGTGTATTTGGGATTGGGTTTTCAGACACCACTTTTCCCACGGGTTATCATGGAATGACGATTGCTGGAAGAGGTAGGAGGAGGACTAGACTCTGGGTTTGGACATGTGAATGATGCGTCTGGGTTCATGGAAGAGTGTGGATCTGGAGGTGCATCTGGGTTCATGGAAGAGTGTGGATCTTGAGGTGGAGAGGTAGTACTGGTGGGAGGGGTGTTTGAATGGGTGTAATTGGTGGGGAGATAAGGAGTAGGAGGATCGACTGAGGAAATTTGGTTGTAGGAAACATCGAGTGCAATACTGGAAGTGGAGGTGGGTGTAGGGGCATTTAGAGAGGAAGGGACAGACTGTGGAAGGGGTTGGCTTACACTATCATCCACAACATCAAGAAAGGTGGAGTAAGAAAGATGTCTTAGTTCAAGGGTGGGGGTGGAGACGGTTGGGGCTAAGGAAACACATCCTCATTTAAAATAACATGTTTGGAGATATAGAGACACTGGGATGGGATGTGGAGGCACTTATATCCCTTATGGCGAGTGCTATAGCCCATGAATACATAAGGTAAGGATCGGGGATCAAGTTTGTTTGTGGAGTAGTTGCGTAGACAGGGGTAGCAGAGACTTCCAAAGGTGTGGAGATGGGTGTAGGAGGGCCTTTTGTTGTGGAGGACTTTGAAAGGAGTCTTCATTTGTAGTAGGGGTGTGGGTAGTCTATTTATGAGATAGGAAACGATGGAGAAGGCTTCTGTCCAGTATGACTTTGGTAAGTGGGCTTCAAACATCATCGCAAGCCCTAGTTAGTAACATGGTGATGTTTTCTCTCTACTACACCATTCTGAGAAGGATTGTGTGGGCATGAGAGTCAGTGAACAATGCCCGAATCAGAGAGGAGTTGTCAAAGTGAATGGTTGAGAAATTCACCACCTCCATCACTCTGTAATCCTTTAACATTCAAGACCATGAGTTTTGATCATATTACAGAAGGAAATAAAAATAAGGTAGAAATCACTCTTGTTCTTCATAGGAAAAAAACCAACTGAACCAAGAGTAATCATCGGTGAGCATAACATAGTAAAGGAAGTTATGGGTGGAAGGCACATGTGCCTTGCCCCAGACATCACAATGTAACAGTTCAAATGGATGGATTGCCTTGGCATGTTAATCTTGAACATGCAATCTCTTACTCTTGCTCAGTTCACAACTGTTACAAATTGAATTTAAACTAGAAGTTCTTGTGACAATCCCATTTTGAAGGAGGTGCCGAAGAACACTTTGATTAGGATGTCCAAGCCTGCGATGCCACACTTCAGCAAAAGCCTTGACACATCAATTTGAGAAGAATGTGATTGAGATAGATGAAGGAAGGAGTTCCATCACTACTGAGACGACCCGTCGTGGAAAAATGAGATCAACTAAAGCGGAAGCGATTTATTAACTGGCAGCAGAATTAAGAAAATCACTAGAAATTAAAACTTTTTAGGAAAAGATCTTTAAACCATAAAACTTCCTTTATCATAAACAAGATAAACAGTTTACATCATTGTAAAATCACCTCTCGAGTGATTATATACATCCAGATACAAAATCTCGAGGCTTAAAGCCAAAAACCTCAGACTTACTAACTCCTAGGACCTGAGAGTACAGAGACGACATAAGACAAACTAACTACAGGACTTGACAGTCATTATCTCCACCTGAGATTCACTGCTGCCCTAGGTGTTGCTGCTGCTGATACTGCTCACCCTCAGATTGGTTTCTCCGTCCTCGACGTCCACCTAAAAAGTTGAAACCTACGGAGTGAGACAATTACTCAAATAATTGTCCCAGCGAGAGTTATAACTCTCTGCCAGAAGCTTTGTTATAGCAATTAAGGAATAACATAAGCAAAGTAACTTAATCATTCAACAGCAGGTTTGATAATAAGTAAAGCAATATTTACTTAAACAATCACTTCGTTAAAGCATATGAAGAACATGTATACTAGATACTTGAACAGATCATCAATATAAACAATGTAGCACCAATCATTGTTTTTCGTAGTTCAACCTAAGCAGATATGCTACGTGGTTGATTATGTTTTACAAACATTATTATGCCCTGCGGAGATGAGGTATACCGATCATACTCCAACCGATCACTACTAAGTCGCATCGGTATCATACATAGGTCATCAAAAGAGCCAGATTCTTATGACCTCATCTTCCCCAATCAGTGTGAGGATCAACATGCAGGACATCTCGTGTCTCTGCTACTATAGCTTACCAGGGTATTCTGGCACTTCGCTATTAGAGTCACAGTGGCATTCTATACTCTCTTCACCATCGAAAGATGTTTATCTCTCATCGATGCGGTATTAAGGATTCCCTCGGGAGAATAGTAATACATCACCCCGACATAAACACATAGTGAAGGGTTGATAGATTAAGGTATATCTACATCAATTCCTACACTAGGATGTAAGGATATTCACATCCATATTCCCCCACATACTCAAAAGTATGTGATCCAGGAGTTCCCTTAGGAAAACCTGTTTCACCATCATTTAGCTTCTGACAATGATGGATCTATGATCAGGGCTCTACATGATATGATTATACTTGATTAGTTAGGTACATTTCAACATTCTTTTAACATCAAGCATGTTTCCAAGCAATTAACTATTAAAACACTGCTATTTAAGAAGAATACTAAATGTATCAATTCTAACTCACATCAGTTATCAAATGGATATTAATTCTTAATCATCTCATCATAAGTCATCTAATCAGCATGACCTTGATGTTACTCATGGCTCTTACAGCCCATCAATCTCATATGATGCCACTTAAACTAGGCAACATGATATGTCACTATTCATAAGGCTAATAACATGCTTTCAATGAATATGACATCATATCCCTTACCTGGCTATGATCATTCTCTTATAAGAACCTGCATGGTTAATTCAATTGACAACAATAAACAATTCATTTCCACATCAGCAATTAATAAAGCAGAATTAATCTTTCAATTTAAGGGTTGTACCTTCATGACCTCACTAAGGCTAGGTTCCCTTATCTACATCAATTAGGGTTACCCAATTCCTTTTATTATGATTTAGGAATGATGATTCCTCATCTCATACTTTAATCATGAAGATTCATGCTTAAAAGCATAACCTGGAATTAGGGTTTGTTGTACATTTCAACACATTACCCTGAATTAGGGTTTACTATTCACATTACATGTTAATACCCTATAATTAGGGTTTACTATTCTCTTCATAGTGAATTGAGCTCATAGCATCATCATGTATGAAATTATCATCATTGATGCCCTCAAATTAGGTTAAGATTCATTAATCATCATAATTAGGGTTTCTATGATCTCACCTTGATGGATCATACCCTAATCATGTACATTCTTACTTATTGGAGGTAGGTTACTTGATTCTCATTCATATTAGGAGCTTTCTCTCTCTTCTCATTACTAGATGATGTTTACATCACTCTAGGTTAGATTTGGTCAAGTCATCTTTGATTAACATAGGTCAAGTCATCACCACTATGTTCATTAGGGTTTACTTGATCAAGATGTGTTGTCTGCTTGAACCTTTAAAGGGTACATTGGTAATGCCCACCATTATCTAATCATAGGTCAAGTTACTAATTACTTAAACCCTTAACATCTTTAGGTATCATTAGGGTTTAAGTTGAACAACCATTGAACCATTTAAACCTTCAAAGCATTAACTAATCATAACCCTAAAGTCCCCAAACGATTACACACTTTCAACCTCCAAACGGTCCTGAGACCGTTTGGAAGCGTTGACCATTTGGTTAGGTTGACTTCCAAACTGTTTGAACTTGGTCACCCTCAAGACCGTTTGAATTTAAACGGTCTTGAAACCGTTTCAACTTGTTGACCGTTTGAAAGAGTTGACTTTAAAACCGTTTGAATTGGAACGATCTTGATATCGATTGAGTCTAAACGATCTTGAGATCGTTTGAGCCCAAACAGTCTTGAGACCGTTTGGATTCAAATGGTCTTGAGACCGTTTGGTCCAAACATCTCAAAACCGATTGGACCCAAAAAGTGCATCAACACTTACAATCGATTAGGGTTTTCAAGGTTGAGCCCCTTTATTGACCTCATATGTGTTAACCTCTTATCAATTGAGCCAATTAGGGTTAGCCTTAAACAATTGGACACTCAATTGACCCTCAATTGATAACCAATTAGGGCTGAAACCAATTCAATTAGGGTTTGTAATCGATTAACCATCAACATTGATCAACATGAGTCTAATTGAAGTTGAACCCACCAATTGACACTCAATTGGGCCCCAAATTGTCCCAAACGGTCTTGGGATCATTTGGAAACCCTCTAAACGGTCTTGAGACCGTTTTCCCAAAGTCACATCAAAATCTAAGTCAAATTGTCAAGGGTTGAACCCTAATTAAGTCTCAAATCAGCACTTTCAATTAATTCAACAACCTATTGTGATTGGACCTTCAATTGATTAAATTATCTTAACCCTAGACCTCCAAACAGTCTTGGGTGGTCACCAAATGGTCTTGAGACCATTTGGGTGATTCCCAAACGGTTTTGAAATCGTTTGGGCCACTCAACCCAAAGTTCAACAAAATCGATCCTTGAAATCATCAATTGAACCCGATTAGGGTTTAGAGGGTTGAAGTGCCTTCAACTTGAGATTGGTTTGCAATTAGATTATGATTCTTTGTAGATAATTAATTCAACATGTGTTCAGCAGACCTCTAAATGGTCTTCACTTGGTCAAACTTTCCAAACGGTCTTGGAGACCGTTTGAATCTAAACGGTCTTGCAAACCGCATGAAATCAAACGGTCTTGAGATCGTTTGATTTCAAACGGTCTTGCAAACCGTTTAGACCAAATGGTCCAGGGTCATTTGGTAAAGTTACCTAGGGAATCACGCCCATCATCTTCAACCTTATATCAGGTTGGTTACTTCATATTTTTTCTTGCAAACGTGCAAGGAAGAGTAGGGAAGAAGAAGAACTAACTACTATTTGCAAGAACAATGATATGCATAATAAAAGCAAGAGGTTTAGAGTTATAAAACCCACCTTAAGGTCGTTCCTAGAGCTCCAAGCTTCCAAGATTCAAGCCTTTAATGATGTCTTGAGCTCCACAGGTCGGCCAAGGGTGCTTCTCCAAGGAAAAGTTGGGGAGGATCGGCTAGAAAGAGAGAGCTAAGTAAGAAAACTATAAAACCAACCTTGTAACTCAACTTCCTCCATGAATTCGAGCGAGAAGATGACCCAAGCTTTCCTAGCTTCCCCTTGGTCGTTCTCCTCTGCTCTAGATCTCTGCCTTAGTTGGTTTTGAGCAAGGTGATAAGTGATAGAAGTGAAGAAACGATCGTTTAGTTGTAAAAGATAGATGACTATATACCTTAGGGGTATTTCCAACATAAGGACAACTAGTTTCTCCTTTTCTCAACTAGGTCCTTCCTTTCTTTTAGGCACGTCCCTCCTACTCATTTATAAAGCAAAAATATTTCTAAAACCAAGGACTAAAGGCAAAGAAAGTCAACTTATTACTAAGTTGCACATATATAAGGGTCTCCTTACTTACAACTTGGTGATTTAATTACAAAGGTGTTTCTTATTATATGTTTAATCAGTTGAAGCGCCCCCTTCATAATTTTTACTCTAAATGATACCAAAATTCATAAAGATAATCTATAAGGTGTATTTTACAAGTTGCACCCCACATTTTGGGTAAATTGCACTTTACACCAAAATTAGGGTTTTAAGTACAAGGATTGCCCCACAAGCTGCATCTCAGTGCCCAAGCTTGGGGAATCAATCACACTTAATCATACTCACTCTTATGATGTATCAACACTAAAGGAATATATTAAAATGTATAAATTGCAAGTTAACCCCTCTAATTGGGTAATTTGCACATAGGTCCTTGTATTACAAAACAATACTAAAACATTGTTTAAAAAGGACAGAAATGTAAACATATGTTCCTCAGGAGCTTTAATTACATACCATAAGATAATCACAAGTATCTTATTACATAATTAGGCAAAACACCTAGGGTTAGCTCATAACCCAGGTCAGGGATGTTACAAATTATCCACCCCTTACAAGGATTTTGTTCCTGAAATCAACAAAGCATATTAAGAGAAAAGAGCAGGGTATTTCCTTCTCATCTCTTCCTCTAGTTCCCAAGTGGCTTCTTCAGCACCATGGTGATTCCAGAGGACTTTTACAAGACTTATGTCTTTCTTTTTCAGCTTTTTAATTCTGTTATCAAGGATTGACACTGGTCCTTCCTCATAAGTTATATTATCATTCAATTCTACTTCCATAGGTTGTAGAAATGACTCTGTATCAGGGTGACATTTCCTTAACATAGAAATGTGAAACATAGGGTGTAACCTCTGTAACTCTGGTGGTAACTCTAGTCTATAGGCTACCTTTCCAACCCGTTCAATGATTGGATAAGGCCCCATAAACCTAGGAGCTAACTTCCCTTTCCTTCCAAATCTCAGAACTCCCTTCCAAGGCGAAACCTTTAGGTACACTCTGTCTCCAACCTGGAATTCTAAGGGTCTGCAATGTCTATCAGCATATGATTTCTGTCTATCCTGTGTAGTCTTAATCTGTTGTTGTATCACTTTAATTTTCTCTGTGGTCTGCTGCACAAGATCAGGACCTAAAAGCTGATGTTCACCAGTCTCATACCAACATAAGGGTGATCTACAACGTCTACCATATAAAGCTTCATAAGGAGCCATGTCAATGCTATGTTGATAGCTATTATTATAGGCAAACTCTATCAAGCTTAGGTGTAGATCCCAACTCCATGTAAACTGGAGAACACATGCTCTCAGCAAGTCCTCCAAGGTATGTATAGTCATTTCCGATTGTACATCAGTCTGAGGATGAAAGGCTGTACTAAACCTTAACTGGGTGCCTAAAGCTTTATGCAGTCTCTCCCAAAAACGACTCATAAACTGGGGACCTCTATTAAAAACTATAGTGACTGTAACTCCATGCAGTCACACTATTTCCTCAACATACAACTGTGCTAGCTTCTCGGCAGAATAGGTTGTTTTGACAAGTAAGAAATGAGCTGTCTTTGTCAACCTATCAACTATTACCCAAATGGAATCATGCCCTTTGCTTGTCCTGGGCAGGCCAACAACAAAGTCCATGGTTACATGATCCCACTTCCATTGTGGTATGGGTAAAGGTTGCATTATTCCTGCAGGCTTCTGGTGTTCAACTTTAACTTGCTGACACATAGGACACCTCACCACAAACTCTGCAACATCCTTCTTCATCCCAGGCCACCAATACATATCTTTTAAGTTTCGATACATCTTGGTGCTTCCTAGATGCATAGCATACATCGAAGAATGAGCTTCTTCTAGGACTAACTTTCTCAAGTTATCCACATTCAGTACTATCATCCTTCCATGATAACATGCAATTTGATCATCTGAGTCATGGAATCCATCTCGTTTCTCATTACCATACTCCGATCTGATCTGTTGAACTGCAACATCAACCTGCTGTGCCTCCTTGATCTGCTCTCTTAGGGTAGGTTTTATGTGCATCTCAGCCAACAACCCGGCTAACAATGACACCTTCAACTGTACATTGTCTTGCCTTAAGGAGATAAGCATATCTCTCCTAGAGCATACTAAAGAGTTTAGTTGTGCTCTATCTAAGGTTGGTGTTGCTGATTTCCTACTCAAGGCATCTGCAACTACATTGGCCTTCCCTGGATGGTAATCAATTGTACAATCGTAGTCCTTGATTAACTCCATCCAGTGACGTTGCCTCATGTTAAGTTCGTGCTGAGAGAAGATATACTTAAGGTTCTTATGATCAGTGAAAATCTGGAATGTTTCTCCATAGAGACAGTGTCTCCAGATCTTCAAGGCATGAACCACAACAGCTAACTCCAGATCATGTGTCAGATAATTCTCCTCGTGTTTCTTAAGCTGTCGGGAAGCAAAAGAAATCACTTGTTTATCCTGCATCAACACACATCCGAGTCCATTCTTGGAGGCATCACAGAAAACTATGTATCCTTTGCCTTGCTCAGGTAACACAAGTACATGTGCACTTGTCAACCTCTCCTTTAACAGCTGGAAATATTGCTGACACTTATCACTCCAGACAAAAGGAATTTCCTTCCGGGTCAACTTAGTCAAGGGTAAGGCTATGGAACTGAAGTTTTTAATGAATCTTCGATAATAGCCAGCCAATCCTGAGAAACTACGGATCTCCGTCAGTGTCTTCGATTGTTCCCACTGTAGAAAAGATTCTACCTTTTTAGGGTCAACACGAATACCCAAGGCAGATACCACATGTCCAAGGAAAGATACTTCCGGCAACCAGAACTCACACTCGCTAAACTTAGCGTATAGCTTATGTTCTCTTAGCAAAGTTAGAGCCTGCCGAAGATACTGTTCATGTTGCTGAGCATCTTTACTATAGATCAGAATGTCATCTATGAAGACAACAACGCACTGATCGAGGAAAGGTCGGAAGATTTTATTCATGAGTTCCATAAATGTAGCTGGTGCATTAGTTAGTCCAAACGACATAACTGTGAACTCATAGTGACCATACCTTGTCGTGAAGGAAGACTTGGATATGTCACTATCCTTAATACGGAGTTGATGATATCCCGACCTCAAATCTATCTTTGAGAAAACGGTTGCACCACGCAACTGGTCAAAGAGATCATCAATCCTCGGCAGAGGGTACTTATTCTTTATTGTTACTTTATTTAGTTGTCTGTAATCAATGCACAACCGCATTGAACCGTTTTATTTTTAATAAAAAGGACCAGAGCACCCCAGGGTGAAGTGCTCGGTCAGATAAAACCCTTCTCAAGCAACTCTTGAAGTTGTTTCTTGAGTTCTGCCATCTCAGAAGGCGCCATCCTATACGGTGTCTGTGCTATAGGTTGTGTATCTAGGATCAAATTGATTTCAAAATCAATTTCCCGAGGCGGTGGCACACCTGGAATTTCTTCAAGAAATACATCTTCAAATTCCCTGACCACAGGAACTTCAGCAGGGTTAGAACTCTCCATGGTAGTATCTACCACATGGTCCAAGAATGCATAACATCCTTGCCTCATCATCTTCTCAGCAACCATAGCTGACACAAGACAGGTGGGTAGAATCTTTCTCTCTCCTTGAAAGATCCATGTGTCGCTTTCATCAGCAAACACAGCTTGCTTGGATTCACAATCCAAAACAACCCTATACCTTTCCAAGGTATCCATCCCAAGGATTATATCAAATCCTTGCATATCAAGTGGTATTAGATCCACTTGAATGCGATGATCCGAAAAGAAAAGGATGCAGGGAGAGCATACCTCCTGCAACACAGCAGACCCTCTCAACGGAGTCTCAAGCAACATGCTATCTGCCCTATGACTGACTGTCATATTGCAGTTATGAATCACTCTTCAAGTGATAAAGGAGTGTGTATCACCCGGATCAATCAAAATAGATACAACACAGGAGGTAGACATATCAAAATATAACAACTCCATCTGACCTGCCACAACCCGAGGGTTGACCACTACATCAGGTGGGTTCATCACATAGAACCTTGCTGTCGCCTGAGGTTGATTCGGTGCTGATGATCCAGCTTGGGATGCTTGTCCACGTCCTCTAGCTGCTCCTTAAAACTACCTCCTCTGGGATCCTAGCTGACTCTGCCTCTGTGGATGTGTCACACTCTCAGGTCTAGCCCTACAATCCTTCATCAGATGTCCCACCTTCCCACAGATGTAACAACTTCTCTCCAGTTGTTGTGGTCTTGGTGGTCCTGTGACTGACATCGATGTTGAATTGCGAGCCCCTTGTAGTGGTAGGCTTCGTCCTCTACCTCTACTCGGTGTCCACTGTGTCTGAGCACTAGGTCTAGGTGGTGGTGGTGTAGGTGTAGAAAACCCAGGCTTCTTGAAGTCTCTAGATGAAGATCCCTGAAACTGAGGATATCTCTTATGGGTTTTCCTTTTCTCTACTACGGACCTTTCTATCCTTCGTACTGACTCAACAAAGGTAGCAAACATTTCCCGGTTCTCTAGGGCAGACACAGGAGTAGTCAACTCAACATTCAACCCTTTCTCAAATCGCCTGATCCTTTCTTCATCTGTAGCAGCCATATGCGGACAAAACCACAACAACTCCATGAACTTAGCTTCATAGTTGCTAATGTTCATCAGACCTTGCCTTAACCTCTCAAATTGAGAAATTTTCTCATCCAGGAAAGTCTTAGGGAAATATCTATTGATAAATTCCCGACGAAAGACTTCCCATGTAACCTCCACACCAAGCCTCTTCTGCTCTTCCATGGTCCACCAGTGACCAGCACTCCCCTTGAGAAGATAGACTGCATGTCTAACCTTCTCAGCTTCTGGGATGTTCAGGATTCTAAAGGCCTTCTCTAGTTCGGTTAACCACAGATCGACATCTGCAGGGTCAGCTGTTCCAAAGTATTCGGTTGCTCCGACTCGGCGAAGTCGTTTGGGCGTCTTATCGATACCTTGTCCCTCAGACTGGGCAGGTTCCATAGGCGCAGGCATGGGCATCCTATCTGTTATGTGTGTCATGGCAGTCATAAACTGCCCGAACATGGTCTGAACAGCTGGGTTCTCCATGTCAGCTGGGTTAAACTGAGGTGGCTCAGGTACAGGTTGCTCTACTTATGGGTTCCTTGCACCATCTCGGGGTGCAACAACACTACTCTCTGCCACATACTCCTCATGTGGTCCAGACATCCTTACTTATCTTCTTCTCCTGAGGAGTAGAAGACACTATTAGATATACTGGAAAACACTAAGAATAAACTCAACATCCTAAGTCCTATGTCTCTGTAGACTCAGCGAACCTAGAGCTCTGATACCACTAAATTGAGATGACCCGTCGTGGAAAAATGAGATCAACTAAAGCGGAAGCGATTTATTAACTGGTAGAAGAATTAAGAAAATCACTAGAAATTAAAACTTTTTAGGAAAAGATCTTTAAACCATAAAACTTCCTTTATCATAAACAAGATAAACAGTTTACATCATTGTAAAATCACCTCTCGAGTGATTATATACATCCAGATACAAAATCTCGAGGCTTAAAGCCAAAAACCTCAGACCTACTGACTCCTAGGACCTGAGAGTACAAAGATGACATAAGACAAACTAACTACAAGACTTGACAGTCAGTATCTCCACCTGAGATTCACTACTGCCCTAGGTGTTGCTACTGCTGATACTGCTCACCCTCAGATTGGTTTCTCTGTCCTCGACGTCCACCTAAAAAGTTGAAACCTACAGAGTGAGACAATTACTCAAATAATTGTCCTAGTGAGAGTTATAACTCTCCGCCAGAAGCTTTGTTATAGCAATTAAGGAATAACATAAGCAAAGTAACTTAATCATTCAACAGCAGGTTTGATAATAAGTAAAGCAATATTTACTTAAACAATCACTTCGTTAAATCATATGAAGAACATGTATACTAGATACTTGAATAGATCATCAATATAAACAATGTAGCACCAATCATTGTTTTTCATAGTTCAACCTAAGCAGATATGCTACGTGGTTGATTATGTTTTACAAACATTATTATGCCCTACGGAGATGAGGTATACCGCTCATACTCCAACCGATCACTACTAAGTCGCATCGGTATCATACATAGGTCATCAAAAGAGCCAGATTCTTATGACCTCATCTTCCTCAGTCAGTGTGAGGATCAACATGCAGGACATCTCGTGTCTCTGCTACTATAGCTTACCAGGGTATTCTGGCACTTCGCTATTAGAGTCACAGTGGCATTCTGTACTCTCTTTGCCATCGAAAGATCTCTTGTTTATCTCTCATCGATGCGGTATTAAGGATTCCCTCGGGAGAATAGTAATACATCACCCCGACATAAACACATAGTGAAGGGTTGATAGATTAAGGTATATCTACATCAATTCCTACACTAGGATGTAAGGATATTCACATCCATATTCCCCCACATACTCAAAAGTATGTGATCCAGGAGTTCCCTTAGGAAAACCTATTTCACCAACATTTAGCTTCTGACAATGATGGATCTATGACCAGGGCTCTACATGATATGATTATACTTGATTAGTTAGGTACATTTCAGCATTTTTTTAACATCAAGCATGTTTCCAAGCAATTAACTATTAAAACACTGCTATTTAAGAAGAATACTAAATGTATCAATTCTAACTCACATCAGTTATCAAATGGATATCAATTCTTAATCATCTCATCATAAGTCATCTAATCAGTATGACCTTGATGTTACTCATGGCTCTTACAACCCATCAATCTCATATGATGCCACTTAAACTAGGCAACATGATATGTCACTATTCATAAGGCTAATAACATGCTTTCAATGAATATGACATCATAACCCTTACCTGGCTATGATCATTCTCTTATAAGAACCTGCATGGTTAATTCAATTGACAACAACAAACAATTCATTTCCACATCAGCAATTAATAAAGCAGAATTAATCTTTCAAGTTAAGGGTTGTACCTTCATGCCCTCACTAAGGCTAGGTTCCCTGATCTACATCAATTAGGGTTACCCAATTCCTTTTATTATGGTTTAGGAATGATGATTCCTCATCTCATACTTTAATCATGAAGATTCATGCTTAAAAGCATAACCTGGAATTAGGGTTTGTTGTACATTTCAACACATTACCCTAAATTATGGTTTACTATTCACATTATATGTTAATACCCTAGAATTAGGGTTTACTATTCACTTCATAGTGAATTGAGCTCATAGCATCATCATGTATGAAATTATCATCATTGATGCCCTCAAATTAGGTTAAGATTCATTAATCATCATAATTAGGGTTTCTATGATCTCACCTTGATGGATCATACCCTAATCATGTACATTCTTACTTATTAGAGGTAGGTTACTTGATTCTCATTCATATTAGGAGCTTTCTCTCTCTTCTCACTACTAGATGATGTTTACATCACTCTAGGTTAGATTAGGTTAAGTCATCTTTGATTAACATAGGTCAAGTCATCACCACTATGTTCATTAGGGTTTACTTGATCAAGATGTGTTGTCTGCTTGAACCTTTAAAGGGTACATTGGTAATGCCCACCATTATCTAATCATAGGTCAAGTTACTAATTACTTAACCCCTTAACATCTTTAGGTATCATTCGGGTTTGAGTTGAACAACCATTGAACCATTTAAACCTTCAAAGCATTAAGTAATCATAACCCTAAAGTCCCCAAACGATTACACACTTTCAACCTCCAAACGGTCCTGAGACTGTTTGGAAACGTTGACCGTTTGGTTAGGTTGACTTCCAAACCGTTTGAACTTGGTCACCCTCAAGACCGTTTGAATTTAAACGGTCTTGAAACCGTTTCAACTTGTTGACCGTTTGAAAGAGTTGACTTTGAAACCGTTTGAATTGGAACGATCTTGAGATCGATTGAGTCTAAAAGATCTTGAGATCGTTTGAGCCCAAACGGTCTTGAGACCATTTGGTCTCAAACGGTCTTGAGACTGTTTGGATTCAAACGGTCTTGAGACCGTTTGGTCCAAACATTTCAAAACCGATTGGACCCAAAAAGTGCATCAACACTTACAATCGATTAGGGTTTTCAAGGTTGAACCCCTTAATTGACCTCATATGTGTTAACCTCTTATCAATTGAGACAATTAGGGTTATCCTTAAACAATTGGACACTCAATTGACCCTCAATTGATAACCAATTAGGGTTTGTAATCGATTAACCATCAACATTGATCAACATGAGTCTAATTGAAGTTGAACCCATCAATTGACACTCAATTGGGCCCCAACTTGGCCCAAACGGTCTTGGGATCATTTGGAAACCCTCTAAACGGTCTTGAGACCATTTTCCCAAAGTCACATCAAAATCTAAGTCAAATTGTCAAGGGTTGAACCCTAATTAAGTCTCAAATCAGCACTTTCAATTAATTCAACAACCTATTGTGATTGGACCTTCAATTGATTAAATCATCTTAACCCTAGACCTCCAAACGGTCTTGGGTGGTCACCAAATGGTCTTGAGACCGTTTGGGTGATTCCCAAACGGTTTTGAAACCGTTTGGGCCACTCAACCCAAAGTTCAACAAAACCGATCCTTGAAATCATCAATTGAACCCGATTAGGGTTTAGAGGGTTGAAGTGCCTTCAAATTGTGATTGGTTTGCAATTAGATTATGATTCTTTGTAGATAATTAATTCAACATGTGTTCAGAAGACCTCTAAATGGTCTTCACTTGGTCAAACTTGCCAAACGGTCTTGGAGACCGTTTGAATCTAAATGGTCTTGCAAACCGCATGAAATCAAACGGTCTTGAGATCGTTTGATTTCAAACGGTCTTGCAAACCGTTTAGACCAAATGGTCCAGGGTCATTTGGTAAAGTTACCTAGGGAATCACGCCCATCATCTTCAACCTTAGATCAGGTCGGTTACTTCGTAGTTTTGCTTGCAAATGTGCAAGGAAGAGTAGGGAAGAAGAAGAACTAACTACTATTTGCAAGAACAATGATATGCATAATCAAAGCAAGAGGTTTAAATTTATAAAACCCGCCTTAAGGTCATTCCTAGAGCTCCAAGCTTCAAGCCTTTAATGGCGTATTGAGATCCACAGGTTGGCCAAGGGTGCTTCTCCAAGGAAAAGTTGGGGAGGATCGGCTAGAAAGAGAGAGCTAAGTAAGAAAACTATAAAACCAACCTTGTAACTCAACTTCCTCCATGAATTCGAGCAAGAAGATGACCCAAGCTTACCTAGATTCCCCTTGGTCATTCTCCTCTACTCCAGAGCTCTGCCTTAGTCAGTTTTGAGCAAGGTGATAAGTGATAGAAGTGAAGAAACGATCATTTAGTTGTAAAGGATAGATGACTATATACCTTAGGGGTATTTCCAACATAAGGACAACTAGTTTCTCCTCTTCTCAACTAGGTCTTTCCTTTATTTTAGGCACATCCCTAGTCCTCATTTCTAAAGCAAAACTCTTTCTAAAACCAAGGACTAAGGGCAAAGAAAGTCAACTTATTACTAAGTTGCACATATATAAGGGTCTCCTTACTTACAACTTGGTGATTTAATTACAAAGGTGTTTCTTATTATATGTTTAATCAGTTGAAGTGCCCCCTTCATCATTTTTACTCTAAATGATACCAAAAGTAATAAAGATACTCTAGAAGGGTATTTTACAAGTTGCACCCCACATTTTGGGTAAATTGCACTTTACACCAAAATTAGGGTTTTAAGTACAAGGATTGCCCCACAAGCTGCATCTCAGTGCCCAAGCTTGGGGAATCAATCACACTTCATCATACTCACTCTTATGATGTCTCGACACTAAAGAAACATATTAACATGTATAAATTGCAATTTAACCCCTCTAATTGGGTAATTTTCACATAGGTCCCTGTATTACAAAACAATACTAAAACATTGTTTAAAAAGGACAGAAATGTAAACATATGTTCCTCAGGAGCTTTAATTACATACCACAAGATAATCACAAGTATATTATTACATAATTAGGCAAAACACCTAGGGTTAGCTCATAACCCAGGTCAGGGATGTTACAACTACATATTCCCTGAGCGAGGATTTGATGATGTCCTTGATAATAACAGAGTTGTCAGTGAAGATTACATAACAAGGCAATATGGATGAGAGGAGGTTTTTCTTGATCTCAGGAACCACAAGAACATCATTTAGTGGAATACGAGTAAGGTTTTGTATGGTTGTGTCACTAGTATGAGAGACAAATAGAAGGTTACCATTCCCAACTATGATCACACTTGACTCTTTATATATGCGAAGGTTGTCAAGAGTACCTGAGGTTTGGGCTATGTGGTCTGTAGCACCAGAGTCGATGTGCCAAGTCGAAGGATCAACCTCATGAAGATGAAGTGCCGTAAGGAAATTACTGGTGTTATCTATAAGTGAGTAAGGCACATATTGGTTTTGAAAGTTAATATCATACATGTGCCATCATCTCAGAGTAGTGTGCCCTCGCCTGTCACACATTTGACAAATTGAAAGTGAGGAGTTATACTGACTATTGTTGGCATTGGTAGAGGTGGTAGATCCTATGCTTTGAGGATTGAATTGGGTATTGTGGTTTCTTGGTCTACTGTCGAGTACACCTTGGACAAAGCTGTTGGATTGATGTCGTCCCCTACCTAAGGTTGAAGAGTGACCATGACCTGAAAGGTTGGTGTGATTACAAAATAGTTGTCAGTTGAAGGCGATATGGTTATCCGCACCAATTTTGTTGGTGTAGAACACGACCGGAGGGGAGGGTGATGACCTCCTTGATCTTCTTCTCTCAAAGTCATGCAGAAGTGGAATGAGGTCATCATATGAAGGAATGGGAGGCTTTAGCATCAAAATGACAAAGCCTTCATATTCATTTCCATCAAGATCATTTAAGAGGGTAAATACCTTCTCTTGGTCACTTACAACATACCCTATTGCACTAAGCTTGTCACAGAGAGTCTTGAATTTTTGAAGATAGTCTGAGAGAGAGTCAGATCCTTTGGTGAAGGTTCATAGCTGGCACTTGAGTTCAAACTCTCTGGATTGGGATGATTCTGAGAATTTCTTTGTTAGAGTGGACCAAACTTCACGAGAGGTAGTGCATCCGATAATGTCTCCCATAACTTCTTCAGTTAGTGAGCTCGAAATCCATCCTTTGAGTAGGCGATCCATGTGTGTCTAGGCTTTGTGCCTTGGGTTGGCATCCAGTAGACCATTGTCATCATGAATCAGGCGAGGGGGAGAAACTTCACTCCCGTAAAGGACCCCTTTGAGGAAGCATGACTCTGTTAGATTCTTCACTTGAGACTCCCATAGGAGGTAGTTGTCAAGGTTGAGTTTGATGGTCAAGAAGTTTGAGATATTCATATCCACATGGTAGGGATAGGTTGAAATAGAGGAAGCCGAGGTCTCTACACCCATTAGAATAGGTTGTTGTAGTGTGGCAAGAGGAGGTTCTAGTCAAAGAATGATAGGGTCAGGAAGAGAAGAAGAAGAGATGAGCGGAGGAAACTTAGAGATGCTCTGATACCATGTTAGAATGGGAAACATGAGAGAATTTGTTATTGCATTACATTAATCATCAACAATAGCAAGTTACAACGCCTAGTTATACAGGGTTCCTCAGGTATGGTTTGGTGAGGAGCAGACATTGGGCACAACAAGAGGCAGTCAGTAGAAGTAAATAAAACATACAGAAATGACTGAGAGCATTAAATACTGTGAATCATTTAACTGCTGTGAGGCATTTAGTTGTTGCGTCTCTAAGTCTTCATATTCAATGACTACTTGACTTGAGTTATTAGGTTTAATATCTTGACAAAGACAACATTAAAAGGAATAAAATCACCAGAGTTCAATAACTTGTTGCTCACTTGTAATCGCAGGCGATCGTGGAACTCAAGCTAGTCAACGAACTCAGCCACATGTATGGGGTTTCTTCACTATCTAGCTATGGATATAATCTAGATTCAAGATCATTTTTCTTCTAATAAGAATATGTTTCTTTTTATGGAAAAGGGGCACAAACAAGATGGAATGCTTGGAGAAAGGATAAAGCATGGCTTTGAATTATCCTTTTCTTTATTTGATAACTCCTTAGAATTTTTTAGAAAGATGTGAATGTTTACCATGCAAAGGTGGGCTTATATGAGGATTCTCTAGGCTTGGAATTGTATTGGAAGTAATGTCCTTTGACTGATCCACAATTAACGCATATGGATGTTGATCATCAATGAACGCCACCTATGTTTGTCCTTTATCCAAAGATATTGTTGAAAGACTCGACAAACTCTAGAGAATCAAGGGAGATTCTTTGGTCGGCCTGGATTAGGATGACTAGAAAAAAAAACAAGATTCACATGTCTCTATAGATTTGAAATCAAAAGAGTCTAGATATCTATCTTTATGGAGTCTAGAAATGCATTTCTCATTGATCTGCTCTATATGACAATGTCAAAGGTATGTTTGGTTTGAGTTATTGAGTTTAATCTTTTGGTATTTATGTTATAAACATTTGTCTCTAGGTCCAGCAAATAAAGACCGTAGGACATTGGGACACTACCATAAAAGATCTCATCTTTTGAAATAGAACATTGACCATTCTTTATATAAAATTCAAATTCATTCTTGTTCATACAAGATACAAAAATAATGTTTCTATTAATGGCAGGTACAAACAGTAGTTCTCTAGCTCTATTACAAGTCCCGTGGGTAGAGATAAATGATATGTTCCAAATGCAGTGGAAACAACTCTTGCTCCATTTGCAATGTGCAGTTCGATCTCACCTTTTCTTATAGGTTTACTTCTTTTTAGATCCTACATATTTGAACATATATAAGACCTACATCCGGTATCAAGTATCTATGATGAAGAAGTAGATATATCTATCTCAATAGCATATATACCTGAAGTGGAGATCTCTATCCCCGATTTCATCTTTCTAAATCCTTTTAAGTGCAAAGAACAAATTCATTTTGTACTTACCTTTCTCCTTGTCTTGAGTGTTGAAGACTTGAAATTCATATTATCCTCAAAATTCTTTTTGGCCTTGATTCATCCTTGAGATCCACTCCGCTGATCACCATTATGAGTTTGTCCTTCTTTATTCATGCTTCAACATTTATTAGCATGCCAAGAAATTCTGACGGCGGTTTGGTCTTGTTACTCAAGTAATAACACTCATTAAACTGATTATATGATTTAGGCAACAATTGTAGAATCATATATATAGCCAACTCATAGGTCAAAGGGAATCCCAATCTCTCTAGATGTTCCACATGTCCAATCATATTGAGCACATGGGTCTCTAGTGAATCTCCTTCTATCAATTTGCACTCAATGAGAGCCTTTGAGACATCATACCTTTCTTTCTTTGCATGATTCTGGTCATGTTCTTAAGATGTGTTACCACCTTAAGAATCCCCATATCTTCATGCTTCTCATACAACTGTTGGTTCATACATCATATCATAAGGTGCTTAATGTCTAAGGCATTATTGGCACGCTTCCAATAAGCATCCACCTCAGCCATAGGCACATTAGGAGTAGATTCTTTTGGCACTGGTATATCTAAGACATAGAGCTTATGCTCATCATTGAGAACCCTTCTCAAAGTCCAAAAATAGTCATGGAAGTTTATTCCATTATGTTTTCTCTTCTTAAGGACTGATCACAATGATGATTAGTTTTCCATTTGTTTCTACAAGAAAAATTTGCAATTTATCAAAACACTTTTGATATGATTTGATTAAAATAAAATTTGACAATATTAATTAGGCCTTTAAGTAACTATCACAAACACCATCTTATTTAAATTGACAACCCTCACTTACTAATTCAGAAGTTTATAGTGTACTACCTTTTAGTGAGCCAAGGCCTAGAATAGTTAAGTTATTACCCGACCAATGCCAGCATCCATAACCAATTATTAAGTCAGGCAACATTTGGAAATTGCATCTTATGCAATTCTTAGATAGATGGTATACAAAACTCTTTTCCATAGTCCATCTGCATGCTTGTAGACATTTAATCTCATTAAGGTCACTTAGTTAAGCCCAACCCAAAAGCCAACACGATAGTAATGCACCTTGCTTGGTAGGCCCACATAACTACAATCACACTTCTATAAGATATACGATGCACCATGCTTAATCGATCATATTTTTTCATGTGTATTGCTTGTGGAAATCATATAAGACTTAATATTGGATTGAGGTATATATATATATATACATATCTAATCACCATATACTTATGACATGTATCATATACATACTATATCCTGAAAAGAAAAATGCAATTATAAAATACGAGTGATGGTTATGGCCGTACTAATGCAACTCCTTGGAACCACAAGGAGGATCAAATAATGTGATGACCCCCTCCCTTTTTATCCCCAATTAAGGTGAATCAAGAGGGAAAGAGCCATTATCATATATACATGATCAAGGTTTAGCAAATAACCAAAAATAATAAAAAATTTCATTGAATGGAAAGGGGTTTGATAGCAATATGAAGATAGAATCTCCTCAAGGGAGTTACATGAAATGGAAATCTAATGTTTGCAACAAAAAATAAATCTAACTATCTAAATCTTTCATAATAACTTTGGATCTGTATTTTTGACATCTTCTTCTTTGGATGTCTATCTTTGATCATTACTTGCAGGTTAGCCTAAAATGGCGTGAAACAAAACATGGTCAGTCTATCAAGATATATTGAATATGTGGGGGAAACAAGATATTTGCATGTAGGAGTAACAACATAATCAACCATGGTAACAATTATGATTACAAAAATTAGGCATGCATTTTCTTGTTTTAAACTCTCAACCCTTATCCTTTCTTTTTGTGTGGTGTGCCCTCTCTTTAGAGGATCCTCTTTACAGGGAACCCTATCTTTAGGGTTTGGCCCCCACAATGGAATTTCATAACCTTTCCTCACCTGAGCTTGGTTTCATAAATAGGCCATCCTTTCTGAGATTTTTTAGAGGTGATCTTCCTTTCTGGGCTTGATCCCTCATCATTATCATAATGACTTCTTTCACCCCATTCTCTTTAACTCACCAAAGATTATTTAGGATTTGAGTAGGTTACATGTATATAAGATAATACTCATAGTGACTTTATATATTTCAAGAAGTAAATAAAAAATCAAGCATTTTGATTAAAATCTAATTGTGAAAATTTTGGAAAGTGCGGAAGTCGATAAGGCGATTAGTCATAGGCATAACCACATACCTTTCTCAGAGATGACTTAATGTACAAATAAACAAGAGCACCTGCTAATAACCAAGAAATCATCTAAAATTAATGCATAACACCCAAGTGTTACTATTATGTTGATAAACTATCATTAAGTCTGGCTTGGGTTCCAAGTTAGGCTTTTGGGGTCAAATTAGGATTTCATTAGGGTTAGGCTTCCCAAACACTAATTACCATATTTTAATGCTTTTCACTTACAAACACTAATTTTGGCAACATGTGAGTTCTTTAAGTTAGATTAGATAAAGATGTCCCTTTTTATATAAAAAAGTCATACTTTACTCATTAAGTTCAACTAATCAAGTTATGGTCACCGATTTCTTATGAAATTAGGGTTTTCACATATGAAATCACATTAAAGTTAACACCTTTATGAAATTTCGAGATCCAAGAAATAACTAGATCATGGAACCCATCTCATTGGATTCCTTGAATTTTTGTGATTAAAATCATATATTTATTTGCTATGTTTGGGTCTACCAATTAATTTCTAGATTTTTTTAAAAATACAATATTTTGAACCAATATGGGCTCACCACCTAGGCAACTAAACAAATTTTGGCTTTTCCACTGGAACATGGGCCAACACAATGGGCTCACTCCATGTTAATGTCTACTCCTGCGTGTCAGGGTCAAAGAACTTAGTGAAAAGTACAACTTAGCCCTTACCTTACTACTGAGAACGCGGGGGTAGGGAGGTAATCTCACACCCATTGTCTTGCACCTTTATTCTCCTCCTTATTTGCTAACCAAGATTCACAACCAGTCAACTTCAACATTGATTTGGGGCATTTGAGCGTTGGGGAGCTGGCCACTGGTACAAGGTATTTCACAAGAATCCTCCAAACTTGATGGAGGCCTCAGATTTGGCCAGAAAGCACGACAACCTAGCTGACGACCACCACCTATGGTGTACAGGAAACCAAAGTAGATGGGGATCAAAGGAGAGAGGATAGAGGAAAGGGAGAGGGTTGCATGAATCTTTGCTCTGTCACATGCTCACATAGATGGATTTCCTGGATTCAAAGCCTAGGATGGATGACCCTATCTATAGGGTAGGGGCACCCAACATCAATGGAGTCTATTTCCAATCTAGGTTTGGGGAAACCCTTGACTCTACTTGAGGCAGGGCCATCTAGGGATGGTTACACTCAATTTTGCCTCCCAAACTAAAAGGGAAAGAAATAAAGTAGAGAGGTGATTGAGAGAGGGTGATCTTGACACGAGAAGGTCGGATTCCCTATTCACGTACTTTCCCAGTTCATCTCAAGCTAGACGACAACCAAGAACCCTTGAATATGAGATGCACGACATGAATTCTTTGCACATACTAAAGGATTGGACCCTAATTTTTCCAAATCAGAAAACAATTCATGACATTTAATATGTTAATCAATTTATCCTTTCACTTTGGGAAAACTAGATTAATTCATCTCTCTCTCCTTTTATCCAAAAAATTCCATATTTTAAAGGAAGATTTTTAACACCTAAATCTCGATGTCGGCAAGATATGTGGTCAAACACAAAAGTTAACAACACTTTTCTTTGCCTATGTCTTCCCTGCATTTGATTTATTTAAGGCATGAATTAACTCCAAACTTGGAAAGATTTCTTATTTTGATTTGTTTTCTCATTAAGTACAATGTAAGTCAGAACAAAACCTACTATTTGCCTTCAACTTATCTTTTCTAGAAAATTTCACACAATTCCTCATTTATAAATACAAATTGTCCATTACTTCTAATAATTCTTTATTATTGGATTTTCTATTTTTTCTTTATCCATATATATTTATGGATTATTGATAATAGTAAAACCAAAAAACCTCTTTGTAAAGGAGAGATTGCATTTTAAATCCATACTTTAAAACAAGACATAAAAATACCAAGTTTTCTAACATGTCCTTATCAAATCAATATTTGCATTCAAATCAATTGTACCAACACATGTAAAAATCCATATTATAGCACCTAAGGTCCAAATCATATGTAGAAACCTGTTGTTGAAGAAGATATGTACTGGAACCTGTAACGACCCCATCTCCCGGTAACCCCCAATTAAGGGAGACTGAAAGGTCGGAGCCGTTAACCAATAACCCGGATCAAAGGTTCGATAAATAATCAATAACAATTAATAAACTTTACCAACTAAACTGAAAATGGTATAAAATAAGACTTTTCTTACCTTGGAAAAACTGGGATTTCTAAACTTCTATCCATGAAGAAGCTAATCTAACTAATCCTCCGGTGTACGTTATTTTTCATCTAATTCCACATATGCCACTTTACTGTTTGTTCTTTTCATTTGTACCTAAAACACCGACAAACAAAACGTCGGTCAGCAAGAAGCTGGTATGTGGGGAAAACAATAATCATGCAACTATAATAACAATGTAATCATGCAATTAATCATTTAACAATCAAGATTACATTTTAAGCCATACAACTCAATCCATACATATCCCCAACTCTGTGCTGTCCCTGCAGTGGACGTATATAATACCTCTATAAAGGTACAATCGCATGGCACTACTCGAGGTAGCCCAATATCTAACTCAATGTGACTTGATGGTCCTACCTCAATGGTAGCCATGCACTAAGTCATCCATAGACCTGATGGACCTACCCAATAGGTAGCCATGTACTAGGTCTTCCTCTGACTTGATGGACCTATCCATAGGCAGCCATGTACTAGGTCAACTATGATGCCACAGAGAGAACCAGGATCTGAGCTTGTAGGCATATATCCTTTGTGATAGTCATAACCACATTATAGTTTGCATGAACTAAATTCATCCAATAGTTTATTTAAAGTAACCGGTAAAGCATTCGAGAATCGTTGTGAAACTAGAACGGTTATTCATAAGCGTAACCACATACCTTTAATTGCAGTTTTCAAGATAGATTCAAGTATGTAGAGAAACCTAATCAAGCAAGCAATGAGGAAGAGAAATCTTGAAATAAAAGTACCAATTTCCTTTTATTAATATTTATCCAATTTCATCACATTACTTAGGAATTTAATTCCAATTTTAGGGTTTCTTTGGAAATTAGGGTTTTTACCTCCGCTTTCAATATTATGATCCTTAATTTATCAAAACTACATGAAACCCCTAATTTCTCATTATAGCACATCTTTATCAAGTTTAGAATCTTTATTAAGCATCTGATTTCCTTATTCCAAATGAATATGATTTTTATCCCCTTTTATCCCAAATTAGGGTTCCCATATAGATTAACCTTCTTTTATGGATTACAACTCTAATTCATGCATCTTTGCATTGAAAACGGATAACCAAACCACTTTTATCGTTAACATGGTTAAACTTATCAATTTGACCTATTGATTCACCAAATTACACTCTTAACATTCAATTAGGGTTTCTCATCAACTTTTAATACACTTTATTAGCAAATTAGGGTACTTTTGCAAAACGGAGCAGAATTAGGCTCTCAAATCATTTTTAATGCATCCCTTGTATTTTTCTGATCATTTTTCATGTATTAACTTCCCTCATATGAGTTTTCTAGCTCAAGATATAATTTTTGTAAAGAAAACCTTTTTATTTGATTTATTAGCAAATTCTGGAAAAACACGGATCGTTAGATCGATGGTCCATTGGTCCACTCAGGATCCAACGACGAGGGTCACACGCGTCTAATTCTTTTTTGTTTTAAGTAACGAGAGATGGTTTTGCCCTTACCTTTATTCACTAGCGCCAGGGACAGGGAGGTCTTTTCCTCCCTTCTTCTTCAACCTCGCAAAGGACTCCGCACTCAGCTGCGATCCAGGCTCCTAGCTTGGTCAACCCGGATGGTTGACTTCGAGATGCAACCCTTCCCAACACTCGAGAAGGACACCACGACCTCCGCCCGGCTTCCCCGAACTGGACTAGGGTCTCAATTTCTCAGCCTCTTGCTCGAGCTTCTCGCACGGCGGAGCTCTTCTCCGATGAGGCCTGCTGCTAAAATGAGGGGGAAGACCGTGTTCTCTGACTAAATTGATCGCATTGAAAGAACCGCCTCAGGGGTCTGAACATACGTGTTTGATTTGTTGGAGTGCAGGTACCGCGGTGTACCCCCTCCTATATATAGGGTGTTCATCGCCTTCCCTGTGAATTGGGAATTCCAGTTCTTTCCACGAAACCCCCAAAACTCAGGGTTGGTCGATCCGTCTAGGACTCCTGATCCTGATGGGCAAGTTTCCAAAAGCACTCGTGCATTAAATCACGAGAAAGACTCCTTGGAATATTCCCTCCCTTGTCTGCCAGTTTTCCTAACTTGCCGTGAGCTAGGAGATGAAAGAATTAACGTTGGATCTGAATCTGATGGTCCACAACGCGTGTGGCATGCGCATGGGCTGGGCCCAAGATTTTCTATTCCAATTATAAATGTGACATTTTCCATAATCACAACACTTTAGGGAATCTTGTAAAAGCCATAACTCCCAAACCGAAGATCCAATTGCTACCAAATTTTGAGGGAAAGTCCATCATGACTTAATCTACCTCTCTTCCAAAATTGGGCTCATTATCTCAAAGGAAACGTTCCTTTTATTTAAGTGCATGATATCTCTCAATTATATACATTTTCACCTATTTTCTCTTTCCTTTGCTATTAAATTATTATTTTGAGTTCCTTGAACCTTAAGGAACCTTAATGGCTCAAAAACCCATCCTGGGGAAAATACATTGACCTTTTATTTATCTTTTATTCTTTATTTCCCTTTCATTTTCCTCATTGGTATTCCTTTTAACATTAGGAATCTTTGGGATACAAAATTCCACCAAGGATAACTCAATTATTAATTAAAATTCCTTTTTATTGGGCCCAATAGCCAATAAATCCCCCAAGCAACCAATCAAGGCTATTGTGAATGAAATCCATTTATTCAAAACAAATCTTATTATTATTTGTTCAATTATCTTTAATATGAGAAATTACACTTCTCACCAAATGAACCCAAAAATTGGGGTTATAACATCCTTCCCCTCTTATAGGAATTTTGTCCTCAAAATTTCAATCAAACAAAATAAACAATTCAGGATAAAACTTTTCCATGTCCATCAACGGCCCCTATGTGGCTTTACCTTACTCATGGCGCTTCCAAAGAACCTTTATCATCACATATTATTTTCTCTGAGTTCTTTCATCCTGGCGTCTATAAACTGCACAGGTGACTCAGGCCATTTCAGCCTCCCTTGGGCTCACTAGGTTCATTGTTCAGCACATGGTCTAGGTATCTCACATAGTGCTCACATGGAGCTTATCACACACTACTTTATCCTGAGGGGTAAGGTCAAACTTAACCTTCTCCACCAAAACATGTCCAAAAGAACCCATGCATCGGGGCTCAACTCTCTTAGCTATAACTTAGAGGGGTCGGGTTTTTCATGTCGCATATTCTCCCACAGTGAACTGCATGTCAGTCTACTTTGCATCTGCTCACGACTCTTGTCGTCTCTAGGCTCCTTTCAGCCATTGCACGATCAAAGTGACTCCATCTACACGCACTGTGGTCCTTTCACCAACATCACCTTACTGAAGTGGTGACCAACACAACCTCCCTTACAGAGCTTCTTTAAATCCCGATACTGGCTACGGTGGTCATCATCACATCTTTCCTAGGATGAGAACTGTCTCTAGCTATCACCCTGAACAAAGCACATATGCTCTCATCAGACCCTCTAGTCTGGATCATACTAACCATTAGTTAGGGGTGATGAACTATACTAACATCGAGTTATTCATGTACCTACTTCCACCTTTTGGAAGGAAACCTTTAGGTCAAACTCAAGAACCTTGGAACTCGCTTCATGGTGTAATTGAATCATCTCTCTCATGAGTAGTTCAACCAAATCTGTCTCTTGATAGAACTCTTTCTTGCTCATGTCATCTAGGTAAGGTAATCTACCATAACCCATATTGTATCTCGACCTTCTGGGTCAAAGGGAGACTTACTACAACATCCATAGTGAAGAACTCCCATTCCTTCTCAGGGACTCTTTTATCCTCTATATCGATACACTGGGCTACTGGTGTTCGTCCTTCACCTCCTGCCATGCATGTCAACATACCACATGCAACTTCACCTTAGATATACTACTGTTACTTACTATCTTTGTAGAACCAAGGTATATCACGATCTCCTACATCTCCAATTGGTGAAGGCTTATGTGGCCAGTTGATAATAGTAAAACCAAAAAACCTCTTTGTAAAGGAGAGATTGCATTTTAAATCCATACTTTCAAACAAGACATAAAAATACCAAGTTTTCTAACATGTCCTTATCAAATCAATATTTTCATTCAAATCAATTGTACCAACACATGTAAAAATCCATATTATAGAACCTAAGGTCCAAATCATATGTAGAAACCTGTTGTTGAAGAAGATATGTACTGGAACCAGTCTGGGTCGATCATATCAACTCTTGCGCTAGTTGATTGGACTCTTGGTTGGCCGGTTGATCTCTTGGATTGGTTGATTGGTCTTTAGTTCGAGCGATGCCTAGACTCCTCTAGTTGATCAATTGGGCCATCATTCCTTGATTGACTCCTCTTGTATTATGGCCTCCTTGTTCCTCCAGTCAATCGGTTCGACTTCTCAGTCAGTCGATTCATCTGGTGCAGAACGCCTTCTTTTGCCAAAATAGTAAATAAAAGTGTCCTATTCCTATCTTATTACTTTGTAATAGGGAAACCTTGAGTTACATTCGAGGGGAGCATAGGAGGAAGACATTAATATTTTAACATATAATAGAGAGAGAGAGAGGCTCGATATGCAAACTAAATTTAAAAGGAAGGAATAAAACCATTAAACTATGCACACAAGTCCAGGGGGTATTGGCCATAACCATGCTTACATTCACCGTCAAAACAAATTTTAGGGTGACACATATAAATTGCATATACATCATATCATGTATGTATATTGGGATGGTATGTGGTATTTAATTAGATGTGCACATCAATCATTTTGAATATTCACATCATATGCAATAAAATAAATGATAAAACAAGAAATATGAGCATATTGATTAGATGCCAAAGCATAGCAGATTAACATGGCTCTAATACCACTATAGAGAAATATGGCGATAGATATGGCAGTGGAAACAAAATTTTTCTTGTAATATCCCCCCTTGACTAGCAGATCACATTAACAACTATAGATTGGGAAGGAAGGTTGCAAGGCATAGACCTGGTCTTGGAGCAATTCCAACGAATACCCTTGCAACAACATGCTTCTTTCACAAGTAGCACTTGGACGGTTTTTGGCGGTGGCCTCCTGGTGTATCACCATGGACATTGGTTTACAATGTCCTACTAGCAGGTGGTAAAGGCCTCCTCTCCTCTACATAGTCCATGCAGACCACAGGGAACTCCTATCCTTCTTTTGGAACTGACAAGAAGGAGTTTTTCCTTCAAACATTAACATGCTAGAATTGACTTGCTCTCCCTTGCTATCTCTCTCTTGATGTCTATCCCTTTTATGAGTAAGATTTTCTCAGGCTCTCAAATGAATACAATTATGAGAGGAAAACAATTATCATAGCTTATTTTCGTGTCTTCTAAAAGCCTAGACTACATCTCTTTATATAGGATGTACATGGTTAGGGTTTCCAAATAGTCGGTTCATTACTGAACCAATTAGTTCACATGTGAAGCGGTTGGTTCGATACTTGAACCGATCGATTCACTTTGTTTCCTACTCACAAACAAATTGGCTTTTCATATCTTACTACTGCACAACATGATGTCAGCATCAATCCTTGATCCAATCATATTGATCATCCAACTGGTCAGTTTATAACCTGAACTGGTTGGTTCATGTTTATGAACTGGTTAGTTCATGTTTTTGAACTGATCAGTTCACTTAATGAACCTGCCATTTTAGATTCCAGTCATATAATTGTTGTATGAGTTGATTACCTAAGCACTTTAGTAATCAAGTTAAACTTTTTTCATGAGTAAACTCCTATTCTAGGTGTATCATATGTGTGTTATCCTATACATCCCAAATTTCATTTACAATGAATGTATGTAACTAATTTATGACATCACAAGCAATGAGCGATATCCAACAACACATCATTGATACCCAAGTAATTGGAAAGTTGGAGAAAAACTTCAACCTACAATTCGTGATTAGTGTTATAGTGATCGTATAGTTCCTTTGTCTCTGATATCTAGATTGAACTCGAGGCATGGAAATGTCATCCTCTCAATGTTCAATCCATGTTCCTTGAACTAGATCAGACTATCTGAGATGCATGTGACCTCACACATCATATATTGAATCACATGAGTATGACCATGCAATTCTCAATCTTTCTTATCAAGTGGATCAGATATCAAATGTAGTATGAGGGACAAATCCCATCTACATCACTCACAGTCAATCCACGTGTCACAATGTATCCGATCATCACCTTTATGGTAACCCTTATTTAAGGCCATGTTTGATGATGTCAAAGTACATCGAACCACATATGTTGAGTGTAGTTATTTTAGGTCTAAGAAATACAATCACCACTATCACTATGAGAGCTAATTCTGACTACCATCCAACGATTTCCATGTATCACTCTCAAGGTGGCTTGTCCGATACACTATTCTATAACAAGTACCTACGTGCTTGGTTTGATATCATAAATCATGACTAATGAGATTCTATCATCAACCACAAACACTCTAGCCTTATGTGTTATTGCTGTCTATTAGCTTCCACAATAACATTCGACTAGGGACATAACAAGAATGTATGTACTCTTATCATACACATAATCTCACTATTTAGGTCCTCAACCTGAAGACATATGTCATTGAGTAACTTCATTATTTAGACATAAATCATGTTACACCATTATATCATAATGGAACAAACATATAGACAAAGATTGCCTTTATTATTAATCAAATCATTTACAAGATATGTCATTACAATCATCATATGATTGGCTCTATTGGCATACATACCAACATGTAGAAAGTGACTAAGCTCATGAGAGTGATAGGGGCTTTTTGGAGTACTTCCTCTCTCAACTATAAGTTTGAGTTGGCTTCGTTAATGTGGGATGGGAATAGGGTCTTGAAAGGTATTAAACAGACCCAGTCTGGTCAAAGTAGTTCAACGGATTTGTAATGCTTGACTAACTATCATATTTTGTAAGGGTGTAGAATCTCTTTATGAAATCATTAACAAGATCTACCAAAGTACAATTTGTACATGTAGGGATAGCGTTACACCATGATTATTCCTTTTCTCATACGAAAGATTAAACATGTGAATGTATACATTCTCCTACAAAACTAGATCAATGGTGATAATGTTACATTTTTTTTCAAATGTTAGATAAAATGGGTAGGGTCCTCTATTTTTGACCATCATTGAATTATCTATACTATATAGGAGTGACTATATTAATTTAAAATTTATTTTCATTCACATATACTAGTGGATTAACAACTTTAGTAAAAAGAATTATTACCGTAGGGGTAATATAATCTTAGAGAGATGTATTTACATGCGGTTTCCATTTTTGTTGTCAATATTTTTCCTCTTATTTTCCTTATTTTATCATTGTTGTCTCCCATGTCTATCAAGATGTATCATTGAAGTGTTCCACTATGGAATGCAAATCTTCAAAAGGTCCTAAAATCCTTGTAGAGTTGAAGAGCTTCAAAGCATAATCTACCTCAATGTATTCATGGACGTTGGAAGACTAGAAAATCAGCAAATATATCAAAGAATATAAAATAAAAACAATAAATAAAATTTGATGATCTAGTCTTAGTTAGACTAGTAGAAACTATCGTTCACCATACTTCCCAAAAATGTTCCCAGATTCTTGATGTGAGATAACGTAGAAGCAAGTTGCAATATTCAAATAAATAATACACCTAACTCGATTGCTTATCTTGATGTTTGCAATTTGTAAAGTTAGATTATTCAAAACTCAAGTGTACAAGATCTATTGATGTGGAGTCAAGTATCATCTTAAGGACCACATGAAACAACTAAAAGTTGCAAGAAATTTGCATTAGATATCATTATTAGAGCATGAGAGATTAGATATAATCTATAACTCAACAACATTAAAAATAAATATAAGTAGTATCAGAAGAGATGAGGTTTATTATAGTAATGACATCTAGATCGAGATTTTATTCCACATTGACCACACTACTCATTCAATAATAACTACCACCAATCAGTAATAACTAGCTTAGAGTTTGTCATTGCAAACATACCCTACTCCTAATTGGAGATGAGACATATTGGTTTACTGGACATCACTACTTTTGAGGCTAATTATAAATGCATGAATGTTATGTTTAATAAAAAAGTGTTTGAACACTTCCAACCCCTATTAGTGTCTGCTTGTATCTCCTCTTTTCTAGGGCACTACACTGAATTTTAACAATGGTGTTCATTTTAAAGAGAATAAGATCCAATAAGAGAATCAACAAGCAAAAAAATGATATATTTATAATACAATATCATGATTGAGGGGCATAGATTCTGATTTAGAGATGAGAATTAGCTTCTAATTATTGATATGAAGTCACACAACTTGAAACTTAGTCCCACATTGATACATAATACAAGAAAAATGAAAAGAAGGAGGTGTTGTTGTAGGAGAACGTAGAACTATTTGTTGTAGAAGATGCATGACCTACTTGTGAAATTTGAACCACTATTTAAGTCCTTCTATCTGTAGAAGTAGTTGAAACCTAATGATTGAATATGAGAGATTTGAGGTATTTTGTGGATATATACAAAAAAGGTATTTATGGAAATGTTATTATGTCCTAAGTGGAAGGCTAATGGAAAGGGTACAAGTAAGGATAAAAAAAGCATGTGAAAACATTTGAAACCACCATGAATGGAGTTCAAAGGGGTAAATTTAGGAAAGTGGGTAGGGTGAGGGGAATTTGCATCTTTGTATCAATGTTTGGTTCTGGATTGGTTGAGGGAAGGTGGCATCTATGATGGATGGATCTCTATAATCACTTCATGACCTCTTTGGTCAAGTAGTTGGACATCTAGATCTTGTATACAGTCATATGGATTTGTCTGACCAAGTTGCGGATGATTCTAATGTTATGGCTTTGTGTATCCATTTGAATTCCTATCAATTGGTTATATGGATTTTAAGGATAATGAGCTTGTAACTTTCAAATTTTGGCCTTCCCTCATCATATTAGAGCTTTATTCTACAGATTGTTCGATGTCTTACAAGTCTATTGGTCATGGAAAACCCCATCTAATCATATTCTTCAGTGTGATTTGTCCTCTAACTAATTAGAAATCTTAAGAACAAAGGTCGAATATATAAGGAGCTTCTTCAATTGTCAAGGGACCTCATTTGTTCAACTACCAATTGAGTGCATTGTCTTGGGTCATTTATTGCTCACTTTGTTAGTGGAGGCTTTAGAACAAAAAGCTAGCATATAATCAAATAACTCTTTTTTTTCTCTCTATTTGAATGGAAAATGATGTTTTTGTGTATATCCTACAATGGCCTAGAGAATATCATGATATGGATGGTAAATGAAGAAATTTATCAACATTTATAAGAATGCTTGAGGATATTTATAGCTAGAAGAACATCCAAAATTGGATGTTATGAAGTTTTCATCATTAAAAGAAGGTCTTGATCCAAAGGAAACATTATAACATCACATACTAGAGAGTCTATCCAACTAATTAATTAAGTTGTTGGGTCTATTTGTGATATGGGCCCAACTATGTGTTGACCCATTAGTCTTTGTCTTGAGTCGGTATGCTTGCACCTTATCCTATATATAGGAGAGGGGGGCTTCCCGTATATCTATAAGAAAAAAATACATGAGGGGACTTCCCCATTACATCATTTTTCCACATGGTATCAGAGTAGGCTTTTTGTGCCACCCCAACCCTAAAAGAGAGAGAGAGAGAGCGTAAAAGAGAGAAGCCTCCCCTTGTTGGTGGCTACCACCTATAGACATTTCTTGGATGCTTGTAGGGATTCCCCATCCCTATTTCTTCTTGGATTCATCCACATGAGCTATCTCCATCTTCAACAACAAAATCGTCCACTTTGAAGTTGCTAGCACCAGATCTACAAGGGCTGCCATGCCTTCATAAATATTACTTGCTTATGGTGTAAGACCCCTGACCCAAGTTTTGGGTAACCCTATATTCTTTGGCTTAATCATGTGATTATAACCTTTCTATAATCTTATGATATGTAATTATGGCTTGTGGAGAGCTTAAGTTTCAAGTTTGAGCTTGTTTGGATGAAGTTTATGCTTTTTGTGCTAGTTTTGGTACAAATTGCAATTTACCCAATGTAGGGGGTTGAAGTACAATCTTCCACCTCCATAGTGTTCCCTCTCTTTCTTGACATCATCTATAGGAAATATAAAGAGGAGGGTGCCTTGTTTGAGCCTTGGTTGAAGAGTACCTGGGGATTAGGGTTGATGTGAGTGTTGAATGCCTTGACCATGTGTGTTGGTTGTGTTGTCTCGACGTTGGGTCATGATCAAGGTTCGTTTTGGAGGGTGTCATAGTCGAGACACCTCCTCTAGGTTTTGGAGGTCATGACCTAGGAAGTATAGGGTGGTATTGGGTCGATATGGTTGTCCATGTATAGGTTGTTTTGACCTAGAGTTGTGGAGGTGCCTTGTCTCGACCTAGAGGTGATGTTAGGTAGTAGTGTCGCAACCATGGGAGGTCCACCCCAGGAGGGTCACAATCATGAACATGTGGGTTGACATGGTGGTTGAGACACTACCTATAGTTGTGGAGGTTCCTTGTCTCGACCTAGAGGTGATATTAGGTAGTGGTGTCGCGACCATGGGAGGTGCACCCCAGGAGGGTCATAATCGTGAACATGTGGGTTGACATGGTGGTAGAGACACTACCTAGAGTTTATCACCATGTCTTGCATGTCATTCTTAAGTGGTTTCATGTTGGATTTTTGAGTGGACAAGTGTCCCTTGGGTCCCTTAGTATGTTGACACCTCACCCCTTTCTCTCTCTCTCTCTCATCTTCCATCTATATAACCCCTTATCTCTTCTTTCTTGCAGCCCTTTTTGGAAATCTATCTTCTTCCTTCTTTTCTTATTCTTGGATATTGGTGGATCAAGGAGGTTCGTCCTTGTATCTTGGGGGATCAATCTCCTCTTGCATGTGGTGGTGATGATGATCCAAACTCATCTTCCATCCTTGGTAAGTGTTTGTCTTCTAAGTTGATGTTTCTTTTAATCTCCTACTTTCATCTTCCTCTCTCTTTTCTTGACCCTAGACCATGGTTATTCCATGGTGGTCATTTTGGGGGAGAAACTCCTCATCACAAGGGTCATAGACCATGTTTTGAGAAGGTAGACCCAAGTGTGAAGAGGATTTCTCCTCTCTTTCTCCCTTTGTCCTTTTTTTCATCCAAGAACTTCTTTGATTCTTTCCATGGGCTAGCTTTGACCTTGATATCTTCTCCTTCTTGAGGTTATCTTTTGGTTGAGTGTGGAGCTTTTTGTGAAGCTTCTTTAACCCTTGGATCGTGTGCTTGGAACTCTTGATCTTGGAGTTTGGATCTCTTGGTGGTGATCATCTTAAGGCGGGTTATATAACACTAAATCTACTCTATTATTGCACTTCTTTATGCTTTTTATTACCGTCTTCTCTCTCTAAATTGCTCCCTCATCATGCTTGTAATTATTGGTAATATATAGAACTTGTTTGGTGGTGACTATCTTGCTTGGTTTAGATGAAATCCGAAACCCTAATTACATATACCCAATTTTGGTGATTGTGGTGTTATGATGATCTTACCCTATCCTTTACACCTTGGTTTTTCTTGCATGCATGATGCTTAAATGCCTAGGTGTTGAGGGAAGTTTAGATTATATTTTGGTACCTTGATCATGGTTTTCTATCCCTTGGATGAGATCCTTCCATGTGGTTTCATGATGTATGACCTAGGGTTAATGGTGATCGATTGCTTGAGTTTTCCTTCATGGTGACCTTGGTTCTTCCCTTGGTTTCAGTTCTATTTTGAGACCTAGATGGTGCATCTTGCTGTGGTCGCGACACTTCCCTCTTGGTGTTCGTGACCTTGATAGCTTTGGTCAAGATGTTTCCTTGTGGTTGAGTGTGACCTAGCTGTGTTAGATTAAGGCTTTTGGTGTTAAGTGGCTTAGTCACCCCTGGTGTTGGTGTCTTATTCCTGCCTTACTTGGGTTGAGACTCACCCTAGAGTGTAGGCTCATGACCATGATGGTTTTGGGTCACAACATGGGTGGAGGTGGAGACACCCTTGAGACCGAGATAGGTTTGGTTGAGACATGTTGAGGTCAAGACACCATTGGTCGAGATGTTTTGTGGAACCCTAACCTTAGGTGTCGTGGATGCAACATGACCTAGAGGGTGGAGGTTGCAACATGTTAGTGGATGGTTGAGACACATGAGTGTCATGGTCATGACATGGACCATGATGGGTGGTCATGACCTATGTGGTTATGTTGTCAATATAGGGTGATGGTATGCGGATGAGAAGCACATGTGAACACTTAATGATACTCATATATGAATGATACATAAGCCATATATAATTCTATTTTGAATGTTATATAATCAACTCTAATGATGTTTCCTAATCCTTATACACTCCAAGATGATGGAGGGTGATGGTTCTAGGGTTGATGGTTGAACCTAGTCTTGGATAACCTAATCAGCTATGGAGGGAAAACCCTAATCCTAATGATGAGTAATGTGACATGTTTGCTTTTCTTTCTTGGAACTACTATTATGCTATGATATTATCTCTCTTGTATTTGAACCCCTAACCTTGCAAGTTGAATGCATGCCATTGCGTGGTATGCTATGGTGATGGTTATGAATAATTGAGGCATGTGGAGATAAAGATGTGACACATGGATTTAGGATATTTCCTCTTTCTCATTTATTAATTTCTAATCACACAAGTGATATGAGCTTGAAAAACATAGCTAGTGCATGATATGATGAGTATGTTGTGACACTATTTGAATGAGCATTTATGAGGCATGTTGAAATACTCGTAATACAAGAATGATGTGAATGGGTCCTATGACCTGGTGGTGGCTTGATGCCTATTGTGATGTGATACCCTCTAGTGCTATGATTAAGGGATTGATATCCCACAATGATGTGACATTAGTGATAGCCTTGAGTGGCCGTGCAACAATGATGATGGTCTTGTGAATGGTAGTGTACATGTGTTATGTAATGATAGTGTGACAAGTTCACACCTTATATGTTTTATATCCTTGAAAGTGTACCATGCCATTACCTTTGTAGTGCTTGATATGGTTTTGCACATTATAACTTGATTGATGCTTTTAGATACTTAATTGGCATAACTAAACAAGTGAAACATAATCCCTGTAGTTTGCCCTGTGCCATAGATCCTTTCTAGTGTCAACCTTAATTGCTGGATTAGTGAAACACATTTTAATTGGAGCGCATATTTTTGAATATACGAGAGTACAAGTCAGGTATCACCTTGTATCCCTAAGTACATGATGTGTGAGACATCCATGCATTATCTGGTCTGGTTGTGATATGGATGGACATGCATGAGCCACTCCTTCTTGTTAGAATGGCCTTTCGTGAGCCTGTTCTTCTAGCATAGTTACCTGTACCAAGGTGGGATAGGTGTTGTTATATGAGGACGGCCATGCATGAGCCAATCCTTCTGCTGACTATGAGTCACTTTTGCAGTTAACAAACATGTCTCTACATTGTTACTCTTGTGCTGATCGGGAGGTGTGGGAGAGGTTGTGGATTTGGGATCTTCCATTGACCTTGTATGGAATCTATTTCGACTTAGTAGTGGTCGGTTGGATTTGGATGGTAAGACTCAAATCGTCAGGGCAATAATTAAAATAAGCAATCAGTCGTGTAGCATTCTTGCTTAGGATCAAATACAATAACATTGGATGAAGCCTTGCTTTACTTTGTATAGCTTGGTTTATAGAAAATATACATGTTCTTCTTATTCCTTCTTAGTTTATAAAATATACTACTGCTATGTTGTAGCTACCTGATCTGCATAGATGATAATAACTCCTCTACTTATATCAATAATTGAATCTGATTAAGATAATTATAGCTTTACTTCTATTCCTTAGTTACTATATCTGTGCTTTAATAGTGTTGGAGGAGACTTATATCTCTCTCTAGGACATTTGGTCTCACTTCATGGGTTTCTAACTGTTTTAGGTGACCCTGCACAAGGACATATAGATCGTACAACTGAGGAGGAGCAACAATAAGATAAGTAGTTGATGAGGTTGAGTGTTCTGATTGTTGGTCTTTTGGTGTTAGAGTCCTAGAATCATCCCTATACACTCAGGTCTTGGGGATAGTTCAGTGTGTTTTGTGGTTGTTCTATCAATATGATATTTTGGCTTTTGTGCCCTTTTGTTGTATATAGTTGGGAGATGTACATGTATTGTAAGTGAAACAGATATCAGGTGTGATACGTATGCCTATGAAACATGTTATAACATGATGTTTTATGAGATATATGATAAATATGGAAGGTTATGGATCTTTATGTAATAAGTTTTCTAATGTTGGTGCCTTTTGCAATCAATTTTAATTTTTACTGTTTTTTAATAATATGCTTGTTTAACTATTATTTGCACGTTGATTTTGAGTAATCTCATGGTTTGTGGCACGGGGCGCCACAGTTTGGTAGGCATCTGAGATTTAGGTTTGGTGAGTCTATAGGGACCTTGGAATATGGTTTGTGTCTATTCTAGTGTCCTCTAGTATGTCTTATGGTGACTTCTGCTTGTACAAAAGAAGAAGAAGAGTTGAAGAGATGGCTAGAGAACATGAAGAACACGTTGTTGAAAGTGGTGTTGCTGCACCAGGTGGAGGTGCAATGAGACATATTGTTGAGGAGAGAGCACCTGTGATGCCCCAGATAGACCCTACAATGGTGGCCAACCCACTTTTCAATTCATGTTTGGACAATTTATGGACATAATTACACATATGGCGGACAAATGCCCATTTCTCAAACGAGAGCAGTAGTCCCCAATGTGGAATCTCTGGTCTTGGGGAAGATGTTTGAGCAGTTGAGGCGAGTTGGAATAGTGGAATGCACTGGTATGATGGATCTAGCAGATGCGGACCTCTGATTGATGGATCTAGAGAAGTCTTTCAATATCCTTAGTATCCTAGAGGCTGATAAAGTAAAGCACACAATATACCTTTTGAAGGGAGTGCAGGCCATTGGTAGGCCATAGAGGAGGAAAAGACACTTGGTGTTGAGGTAGGTTGGGAAGAGTTCTAATGTGATTTTGTTAGTTGGTACTTCCCTGGACATATCTTGAAGAGAAGATCATCCAGTTTGAGAGGATCTGAAAAGTAACCATGTCGATCAATGAGTATGAAGAAAGGTTTATGGAGTTGTTGAGGTTCTGTCCTCACATGGATGCTACCGATGAGGAGAGAATCCACCATTTTGAGAAAGGGTTGAACTCTGAGTTCTCGATGTCGGTGGCTGCCTTAGAGAACATAGAGCATTTTGCTACATTTCTGGAGTCAGTTCAAGGGATAGAGAGGTCTGTGGTTGAGAAGAAAGAGAAGAGTGCCAAGAAGAGGCCTACTGAGTACCAAGGATAGTTGTTAGATGGCTTTAAGGAGCCTAGGTTCTCAACAAAACAAGCACAATAGAGGTCTAGTGAACCAACACAGTGGTCACCAAGTAAGGGTTGGAGCCATAGATTTCCTCTTGTAGGAGCCAAGAGTGCTACATCAATGTCTGTGATAGGGCCGCCTAGGCCTTGGTTTGAGAACAAGATGTGCTATAAGTGTGGACAAATCGGGCATACCAGACCATTTTTCCCTATGAAATATGATGGGGTGATCTAATGGTCGAGGCAGAGCCAATAGGGCTCACAGATACAATAGTTTAGTGGCAGGAGGATGAGGATGTGGACATGCCTCACATGTCGGTTCCTCTAGACATTTGACGATTAGGCTTTACACCTTGGGTCAGCCGGAAGGGGGAGTCAACCCTCAAGTCAAAATAGGCCAGATGAAGTTGTTTCATTCTGATATGCCTGCATCTTTATTATATCTATTTTGGTTTGACCTAAGTAGGGGCTTGAGGTAGATATGCGGAAGTAGTACCCGTCTCTTTTTGCTTTGGATTTCGGGGGAAAAATGTTTATCAGGGGTTTATGGCTTGTAAGACCCCCGACATGAGTTTTGGGGTAACCCTATTTGACTTGGCTTAATCATGATCTTAGAACCTTTTTATAATGTTTTAGATGTAATTAGGGCTTGTGGAGAGCTTAAGTTTCAAGTTTGATCTTGTTTGGATGAAGTTTGTGCTTTCTATGCTAGTTTTGGTGCAAGTTACAAATATACCCAATGTAGGAGGTTGATGTGTAATTTTCCACCTCTAGAGTATTCCCTCTCTTTCTTGACATCATCTAGAGAAAATATAAAGAGGAGGGTGCCTTATTTGAGTCTTGGTTGAAGAGTATCACCCCAGGTGGTGATTAGGGTTGATGTGAGTGTTGAGTGCCATGACCATGTATGTTGGTTGTGTTGTCTCGACCTTGGGTTACGACCAAGGTTGGTTTTGGAGGGTGTCATGGTTGAGACACCTCCTCTATGTGTTGGGGGTCATGATCTAGGTAGTATAGGGTGGTCTTGGGTCCAGATGGTTGTCCATGTATAGGTTGTTTTGACCTAGGGTTGTGGAGGTACCTTATCTCGACCTAGAGGTGATGTTAGGTAGTGGTGTTGCGACCATGGGAGGTGGACCCCAGGAGGGTCATGACCCTGACCATGTGGGTTGACATGGTGGTTGATGGAGCCTCCACTTACGTGGAGTTGCGTGCACCACTAAAAATCCTAGAGATAGAAGATCTCTAAGTTTAGCCTTGCTTATACTAAGTTAAAACTCCACCCACGTATGCTAGGATACGTGGAAGTCTTATCACAGTATAGTTAAGGGTCGAATCCTTGAGACAACAGTCTTGTTGTTGCCAACAAGATGGAAAACGTTTGAATTTCACTTAATCACTCAATAGTTGGTATTTAGATCAAAAGGTTGATTTGGTTGTTTTTAAGCTAAGTGCAAGTAAAGTAAAGAAAGCAAGTGAATCTAGGTTGTTAACAATGATGAAAGATCACTAGGGTGTAATCGGTTTTTCACCACCACTACACATCGATCAACACATGCAAAGCAAAACTTAACCTACAAAAAGAGTTCGGTTAGTTAGTATCCTTGTAGACCTAGCCTCCTTTCGGATAGTCTAGCTACGAGAAGTGCGGGAATGTTGCAACTCTAGCCATTCCCGAACAAATGGTCACATTACTTTGCATCATTCCCCTCGCAAAGTGTGTTCCTCGACATACCAAGGTTGCACTTCCATACGTCAACTGATTCCATTTCATAGTATGAAAGTGCAACGGATGATAGTGAGTTTACTCCACTTCTTGAGATACACTTCTGGATACCGAAATAGATGCATGGTGGATACATGCACCAAGAACCAACATGCAAACGAGTTTCGAATCTAATAGTACAAACGTAGACAATTCATACTAAAAGATAAAGGATAACACAAGTTGGAGATCAAGCAACATGCATTCATTAATCGTTTGATGTCAAACTAACAAAGATAAGAACTCTCTATTACAACCTAAGGATTACATTTACATGATATGAAAGTATGGGTAGCGGGGCTACTCCCCACACCCTAGTGCAGAAGACTACTCCCTCATGACTAGGACCAAGAAGGAGGCGAGAAGAGAGAGAGAGAACATCATCCCCACAAAGGAGGGGGGAAAGTCAACTCCTTGGGGAGAGAGAGAAACGATCCACCAGTCTTCGTAGGTTGCACGATGAGGAGGTCTCCTCTTCCCACCTTCTTAGCGAAGAAGGAGAAAGCAGCTTCAGGATGGAGTATGGATCTCAGATCGACAGCCTCAGGGTGGAGGATGGAAGTGGCAGGAGCTCTGGAACGATTGGGGCAGCCTTTCGACGTCTGAGAATTCTCTCCTTTTGAGGTGACCCTTGGGGTCTTATTTATAGGCTTAAGTTGAGCCCAAACGGTCTTGAGACCGTTTGGGGTTCTCAAACCGTTTGCCTTTATGCAGTCTCTGAGATCGTTTAGTCTTATGCGGTCTTGGAGATCGTTTAGTCTTATGCGGTCTTGGGACCGTATGGCCTTCATGCGGTCTTGGGACCGTATGACCTTCATACGGTCTTGGGACCGTATGGCCTTCATGCGGTCTTGGGACCGTATGGCCTTCATGCGGTCTTGGGACCGTATGACCTTCATGCGGTCTTGGGACCGTATGGCCTTCATGCGGTCTTGGGACCATATGGCCTTCATGTGGTCTTGGGACCGTATGACCTTCATGCGGTCTTGAGACCGTATGACCTTCATGCGGTCTTGGAACCGTATGGCCTTCATGCGGTCTTGGGACCGTATGGCCTTCATGCGATCTCAGGACCGTTTGGAGTCTTTGTAATTTTTTTGTGTTTTCCTGTAATGATAAAGAAGAGAAGTTAGTTTATTGGTATATCAGCAATAAAGTAAAAAGTTAATGATTCTATCTAATTTATCTAAGAAAGAGTATGGAGAATTAAGGAAAACTAATAAGATAACGTCACAAAATGGGAGGTTATCACCCCCCCTAACTTAGAGTCTAGCTTGTCCTCAAGTTAGATAGAGCTAAGGCATGCAGTGGCGAGGCGATTTTATTTAGTTAGGGTTTCCATACTCTTGCTTCAATTCTAGATCATAGATCTACCGAGGTCTTATTAGGGCTTCTGCTTACACTAACTCTTTCGAGTATCAAGAGTTGCATGGATCTTAGGTTCCTTTCGTATCGCGAGTCTCGCATTGGGACCACCTTTCTTATTACATGCATGTCATCGACTCTAATCAGTTTTATACTTCTTTTGAGAAACCTACCGGAAGCTAGAGTGGGTATGAGGGTTGGCTTAAAAGGCTTATTGTGTAATTCCCCCTTCAAGTGGGGGAGGGTTTGTCTTATGCTTTTAGGGTCTCGCTACTGGGCACGACACATCTGCCTTCATGAGGGCAGCTGAATGTACCGGCCGGCCGAGTCCTTTATCAACCTTTTCATATATTAGGAGACCTTAGGATCTCACTACCGGGCACGACACATCTGCCTTCATGAGGGCAGCTGTATGTACCGGCCGGGTGAGATCTTTATTGGCTCTTCATATAGGTCCTTATGCGTGGCACAACTCTCATGTTTTTATTCAACACTCTGACTTTTATTCGAAACTCACATGCTTAGGAAGTGGGTTTTTGTTAGGGTTTTTGATTGGGCGGCCAAGCCTCTTTTATTGAAAGAAGAAAACTGTTCTTAGGGTTCCTGACATGCACTTATTTTTATTTGGTGGTCCGCTTGCGAGATTTCTTGATTTTGGATTTCCCCCTGATTTCCCTCTTGACCTTGAGAGTTTTTGGTTTGCTTTGGCCCTGAAGTTGACTTGTGAAGAGTCTGAGATAGAATTGAAGTAAAAGCATAAAAACCAATTGTGAATGTAATTTATAAATTCGCCATTCATGCCTGTATGCTAATCTTGTTATTTATTCTTGAGGACTACTTTATCTCTAACTTAGCTAGGGGTGATTCTTTCCAGGATGAAAGTTATACTTAAGAGTTATTTTATTGAAGAAATTACTGGAAAAAGTTTAAATATGAACAAAAAGTTTGAAAATGATGTGCGGAAAGTATGAGTTAAGGGAAGGAGTAGAGATAGAAGGGTTGAAGAAGAATGATACCTCGCCCTTGTCCAGTGCACTCCCCCCCCTAACTTATCACTCACTCTGTCCACAGAGTGTCAGAGTGATAGGTTGAGAAGTGCATGGACAAGGGCATTAGGCTTCTGTTAATCCTTTATTTGCCCCATGGGTTTTGAGTAAGGTGGCTGCGAGCTTTCCACGTAGTGCGTGGTAGTCCACTTCTGTCATGTACTCTATAGGCTTGTGAAGGGCCACAATTGTATACATCCAGAAGATGACGTGGAAGCTGCAGTCGTTGGATTCTCTAATTTGCTGGGGGCACCTGTGGCAGAAGGCTGGTGGTTTGAAGTGATCTTTGTCATATGCCCGCGTGTGCTGACCCAAAAGATTGTGTAATTTGTCAGCACACTCCTTCACCACCTCCTCCATTGGTGTCTTTGGAGTTGTAGTATATTCTTTTGGTTCTGGATCATACTGGCTGTCGGAACTGTTGTAGATTATTGTTGTTCCTTCATGAAGATTAGTTGCCAGTAACATCCAGTGCTCTTGATGAAGGAAAGGTAGCATGATGAACTTTGGAGTTGTATGTTGGAGATAAGAGATGAGTGTCTCCTTTGTTCCGAAGTTCTTCAGCCCTAAAAGATCATCCTTCATGTAAGCGGACACCATATAGATCGCGTGGTGATTCCGTGCGAGTAAGTATTGATAAGCAGTCATTACACTTACAGACATGGAACCTTTGATCTGTACGGTTTCACGGAGGACATCTGCCATAACCAAGATATCCCCGTCAATATATACAAGCTCGTCCTTTTCGGCATATAGCCGTGACATTATGAGTCAGAGCTCATTGTCTGAAAGACTTTTGCAAGCTTCCCGATCAAAATTTGGAAATGATGGTTCAATGGCAGATGGGGGTACCATATGTGGTGAGGATCTCTTGATGGTTGCCCCGGATATCATATCAACATCACCTTTATCTGGAGCCAGGTCGAAGGTGTAAGGGTTCCATTGACTTTGCTCGGTGACTTTGGTTGGCTACTTTTCTTTTGCCAACTCCGCTAGGGTTTGTCTGAATGGTCTCCTCTGCGGACGTTGGATGGATGAAAAAAGATAACGAGGGACGTCATCTGGCGCCATAGTAGGGTCGTTGAAGAACCTTCTATCGCAGATAAGCTCCATGGCGTAACGCCCTCGCAAGGAGTGGAAATCTTTGTTAATGAGATCGGTGAATGGGACTTGCTGGTTTAGCGCTAAAATGTGCAGTATAACGTAGAAAGCACAGTCCCCCGATCCTTCAGTGGTTTGGACTTGTGAGTTGATTATTCTAAACCAGGGTTGACTCCAATCCTGGCGGAGAGAAGGGCATGCGGCCCATATGAGTTTTAGAAGCCGAAAAGGGATGCATCTTGCCTCCCCGGCTTCAGTGCTGACAAAGTTGATTATTCCGGCCTTTAGTTCACTAGCACAGAAGTTGTACACCTTTGCGTCTCTAGCTAAGGTGTCCACGATCATAAGTAGCCAGTGACCACAGACTTGAAATGGCACGAATATAAAATGTGGTCTTTTGGCCATTCCCCTATGCAACCGCTCAATGGATTTGTGCTGTAGTTCTTTGTATAGCAAGCACAAACCCAGAGCTGGTGAGGCGTTCAGAACTAGTTGCTGCCGCTTGGGACTTCTATAAATTTCAATAGAATTGGCAAGAAGGGTGCAGAAGGTTGCCATCTTCACCTCAGATCGGGGTCAGAGGATGGAGCAGAAATCCTCATGTGTCAACTTGCGCTTGGTCTTTGTGTTTTGATAGATAACATTATTCCCTTCCTTGGCATCATCTACTATAGTGTTCAGGATGAAGATATCCTGTGCGTCTAAGGTAGAGATGGCCGCCATATCAAGGTCGTGCATTTTATGAGGTAGAGGTGGCGGCGGGGGTAGTTCTTGCGGTGTGGGGGAAGAAGTCTGCTCTAAGTCGTCCATGTAATGCTGCATATCTTCATCTCTGTCAGAATCAGAAGGAGTATCTAGTTCTTCATCAGTGTCTAGGCGTACTCTTTCTGATTCTTCCTGCTCAGGGGGAAAAGGCACTGAAGGTTCAGGTGCAGAGAGTTGTTGAGCTGCTGTGGCTGGTATACTGCTGCTGGTTCCCAAAATACATTTTTCGAACTCAGCAAAAGCCACTTCTTTCGCAGCCTCCCCCCAAAGATCCCGTGGAGTAATTTAGGAATTGATCCCCATAATATATGTTGATGTTCTCCGTGTGGGTAGGGGATTTGGGATCTTTATCACCAACTTGGTGATCTTTCTGGTGTTTTGGTTCTGTTCCTTGGCTGGGGCCCGCCCCAGCATCATCTGGCTTATCGGAGTCATCAGCTGAGGAGGTACTGTTGTTTGAGTCAGCGGAGGAATCAGAATCTTCATCGTCATCTTCATCATCTTCATCTGCTGCTGATTTATCAGTTGTTTTCTTATGTGCTTTCTTCTTGCACTGACGATGGAGGGATTGTAGCTCGTCGTATGCCACTTGCACGTGCTCGTGTGTTTTGAGCAGTGCGTCGTGGGTTTCTTTTAAATCAGAATAACGCTCTTCGACTGAGAGGAGTCGTGCTGTGAGGTCAGTTACTTGATCTCATAGTTGTATAAGCTCATTGTTTGACGACGCCTCCTGGCGATTATGTAGTTGTGTGAGGGTGTTGCTGATGTCGTCCAGGCGCGTGCTGAAAGTTTGCTGTTGCTGCTTGAGCTCGCGGAGGGTCTCTGGCAGAGGTTGAGTCTGCGTAGAGATCCTATCGACCTGCTTTGCCAACACTTCATGCTGGCGTTGTACTCCATGGATCAACTCGGGCAAGGTTTTATAGTGGTCGTCGATGTGGTCGACTTGCTTGGCCACTGAATCTTGGCATTGTTGGATTCCTTGGAGGAAGCTTGGCATGGCACGGTTCTGCTCGTCAATCTTGGCGACCTGTTGTGTTAGACCCTACACATAAGAAAAAATAGAATTTAAAATGTTAGAGGGGTCGGTGAGGAGGTTTCATATGGTGTCGAATTGACGTCCGAATTCCTCACCGACGTTAGTAAAAGGGACCCCAGTAAATGAAGAGTGAGGTGGCTGGGGTCGGGGTGGAATGGTAGTGTCGTGCGGAAAAGACACTGTTGATGGACCCGCGAACTGCGTGGTGACTGTGGATGGGGTCACCAGCGATGTCGGGGTGGTGGTGGATGGAAAAGGTGGTGACATACCCGGAGAGAGGAATGGATCCGGGAATGTTGATGGAAAGATGGTGGAGGTGAATTTGGGCGTTGTAGTGGAGAATGGGGTGCCCGAAGTGAAGAAGGGTGGGGGTGGTGGTATGGTTGTGGAGAAGGGTGGTGTAATGAAAAGTGGTGTGGAGGATGATTGAAGAGTGGTTGATTGTGGATAAATGGAAGATGGTGGGGTGGTTGAAGGTGGTGGGGTAGTGGATGTTGGGGTGGTGGAAGGTGGAGAGGTGGTAGTGAGCTCAACATTTAGACTCATTAGAAAAGAGTCTAGTGATGAGGTTGTAATATGCTCCTCTGAAAGGGGGGGCTCAGATTCGGGGTGGGGTTTTGATGTTGGTGTCCCCGACAGCTCATGTGCCTTCACAAACCTTCTGGAAGGTCGTTTGACTGGAACTTTTGTTATTTTAGCTGCCGGGGCATTTATGCTGAGCTCTGCCTGCCCTGCTGTTGCTTTCTTCTCTGTGGCTTTGACTGAGGCTATGAGTTTGACGATCTCGTCGTCTGATAATAGGAGCTTGTCCTTGTCATAGTCAGCAAGTTCTGGAAGTGGGAGCAGGGTTCTGGAGGATTTTGTTGTGGGGCAGAAAACGTAGTGTAGCTTTGCATCCTTTTCTTTTATGATATAGGAGTTCTTTAATGTATGTTCGTTGGTAAGGATGTCGCCCTTTATTGGGTTGCATTTGGGTAGAAGTCTATCCATCTTAAGATATTTTATGATGGATGTGATATGACCACCCGTGCAAATTTCTTTTCCTAGGGCGAAAGCTGATAGCTTGAGGAGCATATGACGTCCAATATTAACTGGCATTCCATTTAGGACAGACCAGAGAACATAGAGATCACATATGAGTACAGTTCCTCCTTCTGATCTGGGGAAGAGTGCGCCAGTGATGATTTTGTGAAGTGTGCGCACTAGGCCAGAATGAATGTTAGAGGCCTTGCTTGTCTTTGTGTCAAAATTTGGTATCCCCGTTAGTGATTTCCAGAAGGTATGTTTGTTGAACTTGGGGTGTTCTGTACCAGCGGCCTTAGCTTTCTTCAGCTGGTCTTGGTTATCTATAAAGATTTCATTCAGCATATTTTCAGTGATGACCACTTCGTTGTTAAAGATTCTGGTGGTTATTCTACGGTCACCACCGTCCCTTGCTCTATCCATGATGTCCACCGATTCTTTGTGGAAATAGGTGAAGAATTCTGTTGTTGGCTCAATATAGGGAGTTTTGGGGACAAAGCATAGCCGAGAAAGATTGGAATTGTCAAGTAGTGTGAGGATTCTATTATAGATCCCCATCTTCATAAGTATGCTTGGGCAGACATACTTTGTTGGTTTAAGAATTAAGCTGATGGAAGGGATGTTATGGAGATAAAGATTTTCAGGTGGTGGTTCTTTGGTGGTGATGGGGGGGAAAATAGGAGCGGTAATTGTGGCAGGGGTGGTAGTGGTGGTGGTGGATGGTGGGATGTACCCTGCCAGGGTTTGTTCCCTTGCAGTGGCAGGGTGAACTTGCTTCCTGGCCCTTTTCTTGGGTGCTGGTTCTGATGTGGTTGCTTGGGCCTTTCTCTTCCCCTTAGACTTTGTAGTGGGTGATTCTGCCTCGGGGGAAGGCTGATATTCCGAGGCCTCGTCGGATGAAATTTCCTCAACCTCTTCTTCAGAGGGTACCTCAGCTAAGCATCTGTTGATGCGTTTGATCTCATGCATGACTTTGAGCAGGTTCACCTTTGCCGGGACCCTTCCAGTCGTTTCATAGCTATCTACAACTTGTTGTAGTTTGTCACGATCAGCTTCTAATTGTTCCCTTGTCCAGAAAGGGGTATCAGCTGTTCCTCGAGGTTTCTTGGAAGATGATGTCATTCTAAGATTATTGACAAGAAAACAATAGTTAGAATTCTTAAATTTGAAATTATAACAAAGTAATGTTATTGGAGTTTGAGGTTTATTAGATTGGTTGAGTTCAAACGGTTTTGAGACCGTTTGGTCTCAAACGGTCTTGAGACCGTTTGGTCGCAAACGGTCTTGAGACCGTTTGGTCTCAAACGGTTTGGGTATTGATTTTTTTTTTACAGGTTTGGAGGCCGGATGGTCCCAAACGGTTTGGAGATCGAATGGTCCCAAACGGTTTGGAGACCGAAAGGAAGATGAACCGCGCGGGAGACGAATCGCGCAGCCGTTCATCGGCAGGGAACTGCGACGGCGACAACAGGTAAGCATGTCGACGTTACCGACGGTGATGGTGGCGACGACAGAGTTTGAAAATCCGTGACCGTCTGGCGGTGGTGTAATCTAATGAACTGCTGGGTGGTCTACCTGTAGGTGAGGGCGGCGAGAATGCTGGGCGCGGCGAGCAGCAGAGCAGGAGCGCGGGAATGCGCGGGGATGACGACGGAGCCGGAGACGACAGTGAAAAAGCTGAGTCGACGGCGAGGTGATGAAACGACGGTGGAGACGACGGCAACGTCAGAGAGGGAAACGAGCGCGAAAACGAAGCTTTGGAATGAAACAGGGAAGTCGAGAATTCGGGATTCTAGAAGAAAGAACGGGGGGCGGGGGTATTTATAGGATTTGGGGGGGCGCCCCTAACCGCCAAGGTTTTTGTTTTTAAGACCTTGTGTTTTTATGTTTGTTTTAGATTATGTGAATTTTTATGTATTTTTAGATTAATGATGAAAGAACTTAAAGAAAGCAAATAAAGTTTAAAAGAAAATAAAAGACTAGAAAATTAGAAAAGGTGATACTCAGGTCTTGGGTTGCCTCCCAAGAAGCTCTTTGGTTTAACGTCGCTGGCTCGACGAAATTCTGCTCCAGCTATGCTGATGTTATAGGATCTTGGATCTCTATAGTTTGTCTTGATAATTTGTCTGCTGGAGTGTGGTATTTCTTTAATCTATGACCATTAACGGTCCTTTCTCCTCCATTATCATCGAGAATAATGATAGCTCCTATCGGGTAGATATGTTTGATTGTGAAAGGCCCCGACCATTTAGTATGCAATTTTCCAGGAAATATTTTTAGTCTGGAGTTGAATAAGAGGACTTTATCTCCGACGATTATATCCTTTCTTTTTATGTGGCCATCGTGCCACATGTTGGTTTGTTCTTTGTAAATTCTTGCATTGTGGTAGGCTGTCATTCATAATTCTTCTAGTTCTTGGAGTTGAAGTTGTCTGAATTCACCAGCGCCTTTGAGATCGAAGTTTAGTTGCTTAATGGCCCACCAAGCCTTATGCTCTAATTCAACTAGAAAATGGCAAGACTTCCCATACACTAATAGAAACGGTGTTGTTCCAATTGGTGTTTTGAAAGCTGTGCGGTAGGCCCATAGAGCGTCAGATAGTTTGGTGGACCAATCGGTGCGGTGCCTATTGATAGTTTTTTCCAGGATAGCTTTAATTTGCCTATTGGAGACTTCAACCTGTCCACATGTCTGTGGATGATACAGTGTGGAAACTTTATGTTTGACTCCATATTTTCTTAATAAGTCTTTAAAGCTCCGTTCCAAGAAATGTGATCCACCGTCTGATATTATCATTCTTAGAACGCCAAATCTGGGGAAGATTATCTCTTTAAACATCTTCATTACCGGTTTTGAATCACAAGAAATGGTTGGTAGAGCTTCTACCCATTTCGAAACGTAATCCACAGCAACCAAGATGTACATGAATCCGTAAGATGGGGGGAAAGGACCCATGTAATCTATTCCCCATACATCGAAGAGTTTGATTTCTTGCCATATATTCAATGGCATTTCATTTCTTTTGGTTATCCCCCCAGATAGTTGGCATTTGTCGCATGATCACACGTATTCATGTGCATCCTTTGTAATGTTTGGCCAGTAAAAACCAGATTGCAGGACTTTGAGGGCTGTCTTCTTAGAACTCATGTGGCCCCCAGTAAGGCTTGAGTGACAGTGCTCTAGAACCGAGGTGATTTCCGTTTCCGGAATGCATCGACGAAAAAGTCCATCTGCGCATAAGCGGAATAGGTAGGGCTCGTCCCAGAAATACTGCTTAGCATCATGAATGAATTTCTTTTTATCATGGTAAGATGCAGACGGATGGATGATTCCTATTGCCAAATAATTAACAATATCAGCATACCAGGGAAATCCAGTAGTAATCTTCATTAGTTGATCATCTGGTAAAGAGTCTCGAATGGGTAATTTATCGGAATCTTTAGCTTCAATACGACTGAGGTGATCCGCGACGACATTTTCAACCCCACTTTTGTCTTTAATCTCTAAGACAAACTCCTGAAGCATTAAAACCCATCTGATGAGTCGGGGTTTAGCATCTTGTTTTTGGACCAAGTATCGTATCGCAGAATGGTCAGTATATACTATGACTTTTGACCCGATTAGGTAAGACCAAAATTTTTCAAAAGCATAGATAACTGTGAGGAACTCTTTTTCAGTGGTAGTATAATTCTTTTGTGCCTCATCAAGCGTCTTGGAGGCGTAATATATGACGTAAGGCTTTTTGTCCATCCTTTGACCAAGGACTGCCCCTATAGCATAATCGCTAGCGTCACACATAATTTCAAATGGTTGAGACCAGTCAGGAGCTCTTAGAATAGGGGTAGAGATAAGGGAATTCTTCAGAGTTATGAAGCTATTAATGCATTCTTGGTCAAATATAAAATCATCTTCTTTTGTCAGCAGGTGAGTCATTGGCTTTGCTATTTTTGAAAAATCTTTTATAAATCTCCTGTAGAATCTCTCATGACCAAGGAATGCCTTGACTCCTCTGATGTCTTTAGGTGGAGTTAGCTTTGAGATGACATCTACCTTTGCTTTATCCACTTCAATCCCTTTACTACTTACTCGATGTCCTAGGACCACACCTTCAGTCACCATAAAGTGACATTTTTCCCAGTTCAAGATCAGGTTGGTTTCCTCACATCTTTGCAGGACTTTTCCTAAATTGAGTAAACAGTGGTCGAAAGAATCTCCGTATATGGAAAAATCATCCATGAAGACTTCCATGATAGATTCTGTTAATCCGGAGAAGATAGCGTTCATACATCTTTGGAAGGTTGCAGGTGCATTACATAACCCAAAAGGCATCCTTCTGAAGGCATATGTTCCAAAAGGGCAGGTGAAAGTGGTTTTTTCTTGATCTTCAGGATGGATTGGGATTTGGTAAAATCCTGAATATCCGTCAAGGTAACAGAAAATTTTTTGGTGAGCGAGTCGTTCGAGAACTTCATCCAAGAAGGGCAAGGGGAAATGATCTTTCCTTGTTGCTTTGTTAAGTTTTCTGTAGTCGATGCACATTCTCCACCCAGTTACTGTTCTAGTAGGTACCAGTTCATTTTTGTCATTAAGAACAACAGTGGTCCCCCCTTTTTTAGGGACCACCTGCACGGGACTTACCCATTGAGAATCTGAGATTGGGTAGATGATGCTTGCTTTCAGAAGTTTGAGAACCTCGAGATGAACTACCTCCTTGAGATTAGGGTTCAACTTTCTTTGATGTTCCCTTGATGGTTTGAAATCTTCCATCATGGGCAATCTGTGCATGCAAAAGGCTGGATTTATACCTGTCAAGTCAGTCATCTTATATCCGATAACTTTCTCGTGTCTCTTTAGTTCATCAAGAAGTCTGTCTTCTTGGTCTACTTCCAGAGTGGAGCTGATAATCACTGGACAAAGTTTCTCGTTGTCGAGAAAGACATGTTTGAGTCCCTCGGGTAGGGCTTTCATTTCAGGAGCCTTAGGTGGCTCGGTTGCTTCTATAATGGTGACAACCTTAAGTTCTTCAAAGGTGGCCGTTGGGGCTTCTTCATCTTTTTCTAAGTATTGAAGGCATTGTTGCACTAGTTCATTTGCTGAGAATTCTACTTCCGGATTAGTCAAGGTATTTTCCAATTCATCAGAGGGTTCAGACATTTCTAATTGGGACATTTGATATATAGCATCCAGGAGAAAAACTTCCTCTTGAATGCTTGGACCTTTCATGCTATTAAGAACTCTGAACTGAAAAGCTTCCTTTCCAAGTCTCAAGATAATAGTCCCTACTTCTACATCGATAAGCGCTCGGGCAGTAGCTAGGAAAGGTCTGCTGAAGATTATCGGGTATCTTAGGTCTTCTTGTATGTCCATAATAACAAAATCACACGGAATATAATAATTCGTTCCTATCCTGACAGGTATATCTTCAATGATTCCAAGGGGAGCAGATATGGAAGAGTCGACTAACTGAATTGTCATTGTCGTAGGTAGCAAATCAGTGATACCTAATCTTTTACACATAGAGTAAGGCATGATGGATATACTTGCCCCTAAATCTGCTAAGCCCTTCTTGCTGGAGCCATTTCCAATAGAACACTGAATACCGAAGGAACCTGGGTCCTTCTTTTTATTTGGCATTTTGTTAAGCAGAATGTCTGAAGTGGTCTGAGCTAGTTTCACTGTTTCATGCTCTTCTGTCATGTATTTTCTTGATAGAAGGGTTTTCAGGTATTTAGCCCAAGCGGGCACTTCAGAAAGAGCATCGAGGAATGGTATATCAATGTATAGTTTCTTCATAGATTCTTTGAATTTCTTGAACCTAGTGTCCATTTTGGTTCCTTTCAACCTGTCCGGATAAGGAATTCTGGGTGGAACTTCTGGCATTGGTTCCTTTTCTTTTTCTCTTTCAGTAGTTGTAGTAGGTTTTTCCTTTTCATTGGTTGAGCTTTCTGTTGGGGAAAGAATAACTACATCATCATCATCATGGATGATTCTAGTGGTATCAGGAAGGACACGACCAGACCTTGTGGTGACAGCATTCAGTTGCTCAGGTCTATTTTGGTCATGCCTTGGGTTTGCCTCTGGTTGCCCAGCTAAGGTACCTGCTGGTGGTTTTAACTGAGCAGAAATCTGTGCTAATTGGGCCTCTACAGCCTTTTGTTGAGCCTGTTGGTTTGCAAGCATGGTTTGCTGAGACTGTAGCATCTGTCTAATCAAAGAAATTTCATCAGATGGTTGGGGAGGGGCACTCCTCTGTTGATATTGAGTGACTTGATGCCCTTGTGGTTGCTGTGGGGGTGCTGTTAACTGCAGTTGTTGTGGCTGCTGCAACTGAGGTTGTTGCAGCTGTGGGTGCAGTCCTTGAGGGGTATATTGGTAAGAGGGATTCCTAGGATAATTGGATCGTTGGAACCCATTTATATAATTCCCTTGATTTTTGTTGAAGTTATTCTGAAATCCTGGTGGTTGTCTATTGAAAGATCCACCTTGTGTCTGTTGTTGTGGATTGGCAGTCCCTGCAGGATTCCCGTATTGAAAACCAGGGTGGTTTCTTGGTTTGTCTGGATTGTAATACACCTGGCCAGGTATTGAGTGAATGGAGTTGACTTGCTCTGGCATTTGGTCCTCGGGATGTTCAATAATGGGTTCATATTGCGGCACTGGTGGTTGTAGATCCATCATAACATTGTATAACAGACCACATGATAATGTGGGATGATCATATGCATGACAAGCTTCGCAAGTTCCAGTAGATGCTTTTACTTGTTGAAACTGGGAGCTTTTCTTCTTGTCGTATTCTCCAAAAGAAGTTTCGAGAGCTTGTTTATTAGTAGCAATAGTCTTTAGGGCTTCTGCAATGGCCTTGAGTTCCATGGATTCTTCAACCTTGTAGACTTTAAGGACTCCCTTAGATTGGTTAGACGACCTTCCCCAATTGGATTGGTTTTCGGCCCCTAACGTAACTATATTCTAGGCATCTTCATAGTTCTTTCTCATAAAGTTTCCTCCAGATGAGGAGTCTAAAAATTGCTTGATATCATCACTTACTCCTCTATAGAATGTTTCTATTAGTTGATTTTGAGATATGCCATGATGAGGGCACTTTCTCAGGAGTTCTTTGAATCTTTCCCAAGCTTCCGCAAGTGTTTCTCTGGGTAGTTGGGCAAAGTGGTTAATCTGTCCCCTGATCTCATAGGTTAGTGAAGGTGGAAAGAATTTCTCAAGAAACTTTTCTTCTAAGGGGGTCCAAGTAGTGATGATAGGGTGCCTATCTAAGGCATTGTACCAACTTAGTGCTCTTCCAGATAAGGTGAAGTGAAAGAGGTGTAACATTATTGCCTCCAAGGCAACTCCCGCTTGAGGTACAAGGTGGCAGAGTGACTTGAATCTCTTAAGATGATCCATGCAATCGTCTCCAGGTCCTCCAGAGAAAGAGATGCCTTGCATGATTTGGATCCATTGCGTCCGGATTTCAAAGTTTGGTATGTTAATAATCGGTGGTCGGACTGGGTGATCATCTTCATAATTCTTTGGGACTGCGTAGTCCCGAAGTTGCTTGTTTCTTAGCGCTAATTGAGCAGCAGCGTTCTCAGCTTGGATGCGAGCTTGTTCCTCAGCTCGAATCTCAGCAATGAGTTGTGCTCATTGTGTAGCTATAGTGGCGTTGACTCTTTCTGCAACGAGGCGTTGCTCCTCAGCCATCTGTCTGGCTCTTTGGCGATTAAGTCTAATCCTTCGATGGAAACTTCTTTCTACCTCAGAGTCGTACTCTGGTTCAGGGGAGAATCCGATGTGATGCGGAGTTTGCATACATGTTTTCTACCTGAGTAGGAGGAAGTTCACACGTTTAGATGATGAAGAGAAACAAAGAAATCAAGAAGATTTGGAGTAATGGTTAAAAGAAAGTGTAAAATCCTAACTAACTAACAAGGTACTAAACGAAATTAGAACGTTTCGATGTCCCCGGCAACGGCGCCAATTTTTGATGGAGCCTCCACTTACGTGGAGTTGCGTGCACCACTAAAAATCCTAGAGATAGAAGATCTCTAAGTTTATACTTGCTTATACTAAGTTAAAACTCCACCCACGTATGCTAGGATACATGGAAGTCTTATCACAGTATAGTTAAGGGTCGAATCCTTGAGACAACGGTCTTGTTGTTGCCAACAAGATGGAAAACGTTTGAATTTCACTTAATCACTCAATAGTTGGTATTTAGATCAAAAGGTTGATTTGGTTGTTTTTAAGCTAAGTGCAAGTAAAGTAAAGAAAGCAAGTGAATCTAGGTTGTTAACAATGATGAAAGATCACTAGGGTGTAATCGGTTTTTCACCGCCACTACACATCGATCAACACATGCAAAGCAAAACTTAACCTGCAAAAAGAGTTCGGTTAGTTAGTATCCTTGTAGATCTAGCCTCCTTTCGGATAATATAGCTACGAGAAGTGCGGGAATGTTGCAACGCCAGCCATTCCCGAACAAATGGTCACATTACTTTGCATCATTCCCCTCGCAAAGTGTGTTCCTCGACATACCAAGGTTGCACTTCCATACGTCAACTGATTCCATTTCATAGTATGAAAGTGCAACGGATGATAGTGAGTTTACTCCACTTCTTGAGATACACTTCTGGATACCGAAACAGATGCATGGTGGATACATGCACCAAGAACCAACATGCAAACGAGTTTCGAATCTAATAGTACAAACGTAGACAATTCATACTAAAAGATAAAGGATAACACAAGTTGGAGATCAAGCAACATGCATTCATTAATCGTTTGATGTCGAACTAACAAAGATAAGAACTCTCTATTACAACCTAAGGATTACATTTACATGATATGAAAGTATGGGTAGCGGGGCTACTCCCCACACCCTAGTGAAGAAGACTACTCCCTCATGACTAGGACCAAGAAGGAGGCGAGAAGAGAGAGAGAGAGCATCATCCCCACAAAGGAGGGGGAAAGTCAACTCCTTGGGGAGAGAGAGAAACGATCCACCAGTCTTCGTAGGTTGCACGATGAGGAGGTCTCCTCTTTCCACCTTCTTAGCGAAGAAGGAGAAAGCAGCTTCAGGATGGAGTATGGATCTCAGATTGACAGCCTCAGGGTGGAGGATGGAAGTGGCAGGAGCTCTGGAATGATTGGGGCAGCCTTTCGACGTCTGAGAATTCTCTCCTTTTGAGGTGACCCTTGGGGTCTTATTTATAGGCTTAAGTTGAGCCCAAACGGTCTTGAGACCGTTTGGGGTTCTCAAACCGTTTGCCTTTATGCGGTCTCTGAGATCGTTTAGTCTTATGCGGTCTTGGAGATCGTTTAGTCTTATGCGGTCTTGGGACCGTATGGCCTTCATGCTGTCTTGGGACCGTATGACCTTCATGTGGTCTTGGGACCGCATGGCCTTCATGCGGTCTTGGGACCGTATGACCTTCATGCGGTCTTGGGACCGTATGGCCTTCATGCGGTCTTGGGACCGTATGACCTTCATGCGGTCTTGGGACCGTATGACCTTCATGCGGTCTTGGGACCGTATGGCCTTCATGCGGTCTTGGGACCGTATGGCCTTCATGCGGTCTTGGGACCGTATGGCCTTCATGCAGTCTTGGGACCGTATAGCCTTCATGCGGTCTTGGGACCGTATGACCTTCATGCGGTCTTGGAACTGTATGGCCTTCATGAGGTCTTGGGACCGTATGGCCTTCATGCGATCTCAGGACCGTTTGGAGTCTTTGTAATTTTTTTGTGTTTTCCTGTAATGATAAAGAAGAGAAGTTAGTTTATTGGTATATCAGCAATAAAGTAAAAAGTTAATGATTCTATCTAATTTATCTAAGAAAGAGTATGGAGAATTAAGGAGAACTAATAAGATAATGTCACAAAATGGGAGGTTATCAGTGGTCAAGACACTACCTATAGTGTATCACCATGTCTTTCATGTCATGCTTAAGTGGTTGCATGTTGGCCTTTTGAGTGGACAAGTGTCCCTTGGGTCCGTTAGTAGGTTGATACCTCACCCTTGCTCTCTCTCTCATCTTCCATCTATATAACCCCTTATCTCTTCTTTCTTGAAACCCTTTTCATCAATCTATCTTTTCCTCCTTCTTTTCTTGTTCTTGGATCTTGGTAGATCAAGGAGGCTCGTCCTTGGAGCTTGGGGGATCAATCTCCTCTTGCATGTGGCGGTGGTGGTGATCCAGGCTCATCTTCCATCCTTGGTAAGTGTTTTTCTTCTAAGTAGATGTTTCTTTTGATCTTCTAACTTCATCTTCCTCTCTCTTTTCTCAGCCCTAGACCATGGTTCTTCCATGGTGGTTGTTTTGGGAGAGAAACTCCTCATCACAAGGGTCATAGACAATGTTTTGACAAGGTAGACCCAAGTGTGAAGATGATTTCTCCTATCTTTCTCCTTTCTCTTTTTGTTCATCCAAGAGCTTCTTTTCTTCTTTCCTTGGGCTATCTTTGACCTTGGTGTCTTCTCCTTCTTGAGGTTCTCTTTTAGCCAAGTGTGGAGCTTTTGTTGAAGCTTCTTTAACCCTTGGATCATGTGCTTGGAGCTCTTGATCTTGGAGTTTGGATCTCTTGTGGTGATCATCTTAAGGCGGGTTATATAACACTAAACCTACTCTATTATTGCACTTCTTTATGATTTTTATTACCATATTCTCTCTCTAAATTGCTTCCTCATCATGCTTGTACTTAGTGGTAATCTCTAGAACTTGTTTAGTGGTGATTATCTTGCTTGGTTTGGATGAAATCCGAAACCCTAATTTCATATTCCCGATTTTGGTGATTGTGGTGTTATGACGATCTTCCTCTATCCTTTTCACCTCAGTTTTGCATCGCTTGCATGATGTTTAAGTACCTATATGTTGAGGAAAGTTTAGGTTCTATTTTGGTACCTTGATCTTGGTTTTCTCTCCCTTGGATGAGATCCTTCCATTTGGTTTCATAATGTATGACTTAGGGTTTATGGTGATTGGTTGCTTGAGTTTTCCTTCATGGTGACCTTGGTTCTTCCCTTGGTTTCAATTCTGTTTTGAGACCTAGATGGTGCATCTTGGTGTAGTCACAACACTTCTCTCTTGGTGGTCTCAACCTTGATATCTTGGTCGAAATGTTCCCTTGTGGTTAAGTTTGACCTAGCGGTGTTAGATCAAGGCTTTTGGTGTTAAGTGGCCTAGTCACCTCTGGTGTTGGTGTCTTGTTCCTACCTTTCTTGGGTTGAGACTCACCCTAGAGTGTAGGGTCACAACCATGATGGTCTTTGGTCATGACATGGTTGGAGGTAGAGACACCCGTGAGACTGAGACAAGTTTGGTCGAGACATTTGAGGTTGAGACACCTTTGGTCGAGATGTTTTGTGGAACCCTAACCTTAGGTGTCACAGACACGACATGACCTAGAGGGTAGAGATCATGACATGTTGGTGGATGGTTGAGACACATGAGTGTCATGGTCATGACATGGGCCATGATGGGTGGTTACAACCTATGTGGTTATGTGATCAATATAGGGTTATCGTAGGCGGATGAGAAGCACATGTTAACACTTAATGATACTCATATATGAATGATACATAAGACATATATAATGCTATTTAGAATGTTATCTAATCAACTCTAATGATGTTTCCTAATTCTTATACACTCCAAGATGATGTAGGGTGATGGTTGAACCTAGTCTTGTAAACCCTAATCAGCGAGGGAGGGAAAACCCTAATCCTAATGATGAGTAATGTGACATATTTTATTCTCTTTCTTAGAATGGCTATTTTGTTATGATATTATATCTCTTGTATTTGAAACCCTAACCATGCAGGTTGAATGCATTCCATTGTTTGGTATGCTATGGTAATGGTTATGAATAATTGAGGCATGTGGAGATAAAGATGTGACACATGGATTTAGGATGTTTCCTCTTTCTCGTTTATCAATTTCTAACCATGTAGGTGATATGATCTTGAAAATCATAGCTAGTGCATGCTATTATGAGTATGATGTGACACTATTTGAATGAGCCTTTATGAGGCATGTTGAAATACTTGTAATACATGAATTATGTGAATGGACCCTATGACCTGGTGGTGGCTTGATGCCTGTTGTGATGTGATACCCTCTAGTGCTATGATTAAGGGATTGATATCCCACAATGAGGTGACATTAGTGATAGCCTTGAGTGGTTGTGCAACAGTGATGATGGTCTTGTGAATGGCAGTGTACATGTGTTATGTAGTGACAGTGTGACAAGTTCACACATTGTATATTTTATATCCTTGAAAGTGTACCATGCCCTTACCTTTGTAGTACTTGATATGGTTTTATACATTATAACTTGATTGATGCTTGAAGATACTTAATTGGAATAACTAAACAAGTGAAACATAATCCCTATAGTTTGCCCTGTGTCATAGATCCTTTCCAGTATCAACCTTAATTACTGGATTGGTGAAACAAGTTTTACTCAGAGAACATATTTTTGAATATATGGGGGTACAAGTCAGTTATCACTTTGTATCCATAAGTACATGATGTGTGAGATGGCCATGCATGAGCCTATCTCATTGTGATATGGATGGCCATGTGTGAGCCACTCCTTTTTAGAACGACCATACGTGAGCCTATTCTTCTAGTGCCTTTACCTGTACCAAGGTGGGATTGGTGTTGTTATATGTGGATGGCCATGCATGATCCAATCCATCTACTGACTATAAGTCACTTTTGTAGTTGATTAACATGTCCCTGCATTGTTACTCTCATGCTGACCGGGTGGTGTGGGAGAGGTCGTGGATTCTGACTCTTCCATTGACCTTGTATGACACCAATTTTGACTTAGTAGTGGTCGGTTGGATTTGGATGGTACAACTCAAATCATCGGGGCAATAATTAAAATATGTAATCAGCCATGTGGTATGCTTGCTTAGGATCAAATACGAATAACATCGGATGAAGCCTTGCTTTGCTTCTATAGCTTGATTAGTAGAAAATATACATGTTCTTCATATTCCTTCTTAGTTTATAAAATATAATACTGCTCTGTTGTAGCTACCTGATCTACATAGATGATAATAACTACCCCGCTTATATCCGTAATTGAATATTCTTAACATAATTGTAGCTTTAATTCTCTTCCTTAGTTACTTTATCGATGATTTAATAGTGTTGGCGGAGAGTTATCTCTCACTGGGATGTTTGATCTCACCCTGTGGGTTTCCACCTCTTTTAGGTGACTATGCATGAGGAGGTAGAGATCATGCATATGAGGAGGAGCAAGAACAATATGTGTAGCTGATAAGGTTTAGAGTGCTTCTTGTTGTTCTTTTGGTGTTAGGGTCCTAGAGTCATCCCTATACACTCAAGTCTTGGGGATCATTCAGTGTGTTTTGTGGTTGTGCTATTGATATGAGATTTTGGCTTTTGTGCCCTTTTGTTGTATATAGTTGGCATATGTACATGTATATGTAAGTGAAATAGATAACATGTGTGATAGGTATGCCCATGAAACATGTTATAAGCATGACATTTTATGAGATATATGATAAATATGGCAGGTTATGGATCTTTATGTAATAAGTTTTATGATGTTGGTGCCTTATGCAATCAGTTTTAATTTTAGTTTTTTTTCTTCAGTAATCCACTTGTTTAAGTGTTATTTCCACGTTGGTTTTGAGTAATCTCATGGTTTGTGGAGCGGGGCACCACAAATGGAGCCACCACATCCGTCCTATTTGCCACCTTCATCTACTCTGCTACCTATCTAGACTGTCGTCATCTAACTTTTATAGATTTACACCACCTTTGTCTACATATCTGCAGATCTACACTGCCATTATCATCACATCTATTTAGATATAATCCCAAATATTGGATAAAGATCTCCCTTTTCCGGTGATTTTGGGGATATATCATCCCTATATTGATATGGTGGAGATCTAGAAGGATTAATCCATATTTTACTGCTGTTCTAGGGGTTGTTATGAGCTGTTCGCCACTAACACAACATGTTGCTTCTTGACACATCATGATAGTTTGAGTTTTGCTTTGTTTGCAACTTTGTTCACAAAATCTACCTAACAACATAGTGTGTCACTTTTTGGCACGACATGTTTGCTCTCTTGGACACAACATGTCACCTAAGTGACACAATGTGTGACTTGCGTTCTACCTCGAGTTCTATCAACTTACCGGCGATGACTTCTACTACTGCATCAACATCATGTGTTCCTTCACCAACACAATGTGTCACTTGCTATTGCTACTAAATTTTAGTGTGCTACATCATCTACAATGACTCTATTACATGGATATTATTTCCAAAAATGGAGAGTCCATTCTTTATCCTTACCAGCAATACCTATCATCCTTCTCCAACATTATATATATTTGTTTTGGTCTTTAAACCCATCCTTTTTAGCCTTACATGCATATTTCCTACGTCCTCAATACTTTGTACTCTCCCTTATATACATATTGTACCTAGGCAGATCCTATGATTTTTTGACCTTGTGCAATTATTTTTACGGGGATCCATCCATGCACCCCCACAATTTCGGTCTAAGGGCCATATAAATCTCCCTTTTAGGTCATAAAAAGATCCATTTCTTTTATAGTCCATATCTATGTGATCGGGTCATGCTACACCTTGACCCTCCCTCACATACTTATCGACATAGCCCTTGCCTCTACTATTCTTTTCTACTTTCCACCCCAACCACTCTCTTGAATCGTTTCGTGGTTGGCATGAGGGGGATAATAGAGGATGATGAGTAGAGGGAAGCGATGAGAAGTAGGAGAATATAGAAGGCATTGTTATGCTACTCCATATTTCTATGGATCTTCATGCTAATTTTTCTATGGATCTTCATGCTATTTTTGCTGTTGCTATGGGGTGTTTTTTTGTTGTTATATGGATCCGTCTACTAATAATTGACTTATCTACTTTTGAAGAACTTGAGAAAATTATTCTTCATCATAATAAACTTCTTCTATGAATCTATCTACTTCACTTGTGCTAAATGTTGATTGGTGCTATCAACTAATCTACTTCAATTGTGCTATCTTTTGCTGTTTTTTGTCTAACAACTTCATTCTTGCTACTTGTGCTATGATTAGCATAGTTTACTTGATGCTTTGTAAGTTTGCACTATCTATAGTCCGTGTACTATTTGCACATTGACTATTTGTATGTGCATACACACCTTTGCTGCTACTGTGACATAACACTTTCTGGAATGTGATGTATGCTATTATGATGGAAATTATATGATGAGAGAGGATGATGAAGATTTCTATTAGTTATTTACATATACATGATGAATTTTCATCTACATTTGATCTTGGAGTCCTTTATCTACTTTCTACTTTAGGCCATGGTCTTCAATCTGGATACATTGTCTACTTTCTGCCACTCTCTAACTTGTTTGTGCCTTGCACATGTTGACTCTTTTCTTGTCCATGATTTGTATTAATGTTGAATACTGATTCTTGTGTTCTAGCACTCTTTGATTTGTTGACTCTAGGTCTAAATTGACTAAAACCTTGTTTTGATGATGACTAAACCAATCTAATTATTTGTGTCTAATGTCTCTACTTGAGTGATTTCATATTAGGTATAGACACACTTCAAATGCCCTAAATTGCACATCCTAACTCGGAGAAAAGACAAGTCAAAGTCAATACAAGTGCATGTTTTTTTGGAATATGATGTAGATACATTAGAATCATGTTGTAAATCACTTGTAATGATTGTATGAATTGTAATTAAGCTTAGAAAAATTAGGAGCACTTAGATCAAATATTTAAGCACTTAAAAGCCATTTTCCAAAATTCACCATCATGATGTTCATTGGTCAAGTTGCAAACTTGACCAATTCTTATTAGATTTTGAAAATGATTTTTGATTGGTCAAATTTCCATTTAAGTGCATTCAACACTATTCACCACCCCTCTATGGCATCTAATCACCCATCCTAGGATCCAACAATTGGTATCAGAGCGGTTCTTCTCCAAGCATACTTCCACAAGTAGGAGAAGATGGGTGGTTACCAAGATGGGAGATACTTCATCAACCTTCCAATCTTTGATGGGAGTAACTTCCTCTATTGGAAGAGAAGGCTTCAATTCCACATACAAGGAAAAAGTCTTGAGCTATGGCAAATGGTGGACCATCCATAAAATCTACCGGAGAAAACGGTGGAAGAATGGGATGAAGCTACCATGAAGAAAGACACTTTGAATGCAAGAGAAATCAACATCCTCTATGCCACCATGACCCCCACCGAGTTCAACTGGATTTATTCTTGTGAGACGACCTATGAGGTATGGAGAAAGCTATACATCACTTATGAGGGGACTCAACAAGTGAAGGAAAGAAAAGTCTACATGCTCAAGGGCCTTCTTGAGAACTTCAAGATGGGAAAGGAGGATAAGATAGCCAACACGTACTCAAGGCTCAACACCATTGTAAATGGTCTTTCTATTCAAGGTCATCCTATGAGTAGAGGAGAGATCAACTCAAAGATACTTACAACTCTCCCCAGGAGATGGGAACCCAAAGTGACTTCCATTGAAGAAGTAAAGTCTCTTGGTGATATTCCCATTAAAGAGATCATATGAAATCTACAAGCCCATGAAGTCAAACTTGACAAGCAAGATAAAGAAGAAAGACAAGAGGAGAAAGAGCTTAAGAGAATGAAGAAGGCTGAAATTAAGGCTCAAATTGAAGCTATTGTGGGTCAAGCCTCTCCATCGTCTCAAGTTGAAGAAAGTACCATGTACTCTAAGGGTAGAGTCTACAAAGGCAAGCCTTCCTCTTCTATCCGGTACCTTAAGTATGGAAAGAAAGGTCACTTCAAGATAGATTGTCTACAAGGCAGAAAGACCTATCATCACAAGAGAAGAGAAGAAAAGTAAAAAAGAAGGAGAAATGGCACAAAAGCTCAAGCGACTCCTCCAACTCAAGCTCAAGCGACTCCTCCAACTCAAGCTCAAGTGAAGAATCAAGTGGAGGATCTAGCTCAAGCTCCAGTGATAAAGGAGAGTGCCACTTTTCTCTTATGGCTTCAAAAAATGAAGACTCAAATGAGGAACATCTAAACGCTTTAGATAAAGAATCTTTAGTTGCTATCACTAATGCTACTCATGCCTCTCTTAAGTCTTCTAAAAAGAAAAGGAAAAAGCTTGCTGGGATTGTTGATAATTTACATGTAGAAATAGATGATCTTGAACATGCTAGTACTTGCTTGCTTGATGATAAAAATGCTTGTCTTAGTCTAGTAGATTCTCTTAAACTTGAAAATGCTAATTTGCTTGACAAGATTAGATTTCTAGAAGCTCAACCTCTTGTGCACAGTTCTAATGTAGAGCATAGTAAAATTCTAGATTCTCTCATGCATGATATAAATATGAAAACAAGAATAAGGACTTGGCTTTGTGAGGTTTATAATATAAAAATAGGATCTATCATTCTAAGATTGCTATGTTTGAAAATGAAATTGCTTCCTTGCTTTTCGAAATCAATGGGCTTGAATCTTGTTCTAGTTCTACTAATAGAGAGAATAGTGTTGTTGCTCCTCACATTGATAGAGACTCTTTTTTGACCAAATCTCTTTGCTTAGGAAATGATCTTTTGCATGTTAGAGTTAGTATAAATCTTTTTTCTTCTACTATTGCTTCTCTTATAAATGATAAAAATTGTTTGAGATCTTCTTTACAAATATTCTCAACTGGTAAAAAGAATCTTAATGATATCCTACATCATACTACTAAACAAATTACTAGACAAGGTTTAGGGTATGATAGTAGCCAAAGGAACAACAAAGGTAAAGGACCTCCAATCTTCCATGGAGAATCCTCTAGTTCTAAGACTATGGGCACATGCAACTATTGTTAAGTTTTTCATCATTATTCTACTTGTTGTCCTTTTAGGAAAGCATTTAAGAGAAATAGGACTTTGTTGCTAATCTGACACCTCCGGACCCAAAAACATGATTGGGGACCATTTCATGTTTCTTCTTGGAGGTTACTTGCAAATTGATTGACATGAGTACTGAATTGCAAAATGACTTCTCAATCCACATGAAAGAAGAAAGGTGAGATGTGTAGGGGATGGCAACAAGTGGAAAATCAATGGTAAGCACAAAGGTAATATTATGCTTGCTAATATCCAATCATAGTGTGTTTTGCCAATTTAGTGTGCACTATACAATATGGTTTTTGAGTCAAAAGTGGTATTTTGTGTTTCTCTTCACACTCTTGCTCAAAAACTATTTCTAATTCTTTCATAGGGCATTACTAACTTTCTTGCACATGTTTGGATATGGCTTGTATTTTTATCTTGCATTTAGATATGTTTTTAATATATATATATATATATATATATATATATATATATATATATGATGTTTGAGAGAATCTTTGTCATGCAGAGTTTGTCCTAACAAAAACTCGACTGATAGGCACCAACGGGTGTTGCTAACATCTGTTGTTGGCCGAGTTTGTCCTGTTAGTAACTCGATCGATTGCACTATGCATAGAATCAAAGTTGTCTTATTGAATGAGAATTTCCCTCTCAACTAAATTGCCTCAACCAATAGAATTATTCTTTGGAAATCCCTTGATGCCTTCATATATGCATTGTGCTATGCTTTAAATTTCTTATCTTGCTTTCGACTCTATCTTTCTAATTACTATAATTTGGTATCCCACTACTGGTATCCCTATATCTTGCAATTACTTGTCTTGAGTTGCTATGCAGGTTTTGATGATGATCTCTTTGGATCTCTTAGTTGTGTCTAAAATTGCTTCCGTTGTGCTCTAAATTTCTACATCTATCTACTTGTATATATTGTTTCGATAAACCTGAGGTTCTTAGTGATAATCATCTTTTGGTAATGATGCATATTTGTTAGTAGGTTATATCCTTTCTTACTTCTAAAACTGTACATCTCTTTGTTTGGGAATATCTCTACATCAACTCATAGCTTGGTCTTTAACTTATGCATCTTTTGCTATGATCTAGATCCTACTAGTAGTCCTAATTTGTGATATCATCTACTAATAGTTCTTATACCTATACTTCTAGCCTTGTTCATCAAGTGGTTTTCATTACGTGCTATACTTGCATGTTGTATCTTTCTCAAGCTTGTTCCTTGAATTGCATATCTTCTATCTTGATTTACCGGCATAGAATTGTGATGCATGATATATAGGGCTACATTGCATGCAGAATTTGGAGCATCCTTGGAATTTATGTAGATTTTGCTCCAATGGCAGATTTTGATGTAAGACTAGTGTTTTTTAATGTAGAAACGGCCTTTTGAGCAAGGCTCATCGCTTTTCCATGAGCCCTGATGTTTTTTGAGTGAATTCTGTCATCCTGAGGGTCATATTTTCGATTCATTATTTTTCTACAACACTTTATCTTGCCTTGATCTTTGGTAGAATTACGTTGTGGGGTGTTCAAGTGCATGATTTGACTTGCTTTTTTTTCTATGCTTGGACGAGCCCCTACTTTTTCTCTTCTAACAACTTTTATAACATTTGTTATCTTTTTTTTAACAAGTGGTGTTTCTTATCTCTTCATACTCCCCCTTTTTATAATGAGAAAGGGGGAGAAAGCATATCTTCTTCTGTAAAGTAGGGGGAGAAAACATGTCTTACATGCAGAGGGAGAAGCATGTCTATGTAAAGGGGAGAAGATAAAAAGGGAGAAGACATATATGTCTAGAACATATATGATCAGAAGACATAGTATACTATAAATGTTATGAAAGCTAACCATACAAGATAAATAACATTAATTATGGGGGAGTATAAGAACTCCACTAGCATCAATTGAGGGGGGAGCATATGAATTCAATTCTATTGAAACCCTTAGGTTTCTCCAAAGATATACCTTTATTTAAATTCTTTCAATACATTTACAAAATGGTTTTTCATCTTCAAAAAAGGGGAGAATGTTGACTCTAGGTCCAAATTGACGAAACCCTTATTTTGATGATGACGAAGCCATTCCAATTATTTACGTCTAATGTCTCTACTTGAGTGATTTCATATTAGGTGTAGGCACACTCCAAATGCCCTAAACTATGCATCCTAACTTGGATAAAAGACAAGTCAAAGTCAATACAAGTGCACATTTTTGGAATATGATGTAAATCCATTAGAAACATGTTGTAAACCACTTGTGATGATTGTGTGACTTGTAGTTAAGCTTAAAAAATTAAGAGCACTTAGATCAAATATTTAAGCACTCAAAAAACATTTTACAAAATTCACATCAGGCAGTTCATCAGTCAAGTTGCAAACTCGACCGATCCTTATTGGATTTTGAAAATGACTTTTGATCAGTCAAGTTTCCATTTCATAGAACTCGACCAATTCCTATGCAGACGAAGACTGATTTAAGTGGATCGGTCGAGTTGCTACCAAGACAAACTTGACCGATGGTTTTAAAATGGTCTGGTTGCATAGTGGGATTGGGCAAGTTATCTTTATTGAAACTCGACTGATCTCACTGTACGAGAAAGTGCAGAAAAGTGTTTCTAGCTGTTGGAATGTTGCAAAACTAAAAAAAAGTTCCATTGTAACACCCCGAATGGCTAGTATTCATCCTTAAGTGTTCCCAAAGGCTTATAGGCATCCCCAACTATAAATAATACCCCTTGGTGTTCCCAAAGGATTATAGGCATCCCCAACTATAAATAGGACCCCTTGGGCTTCATCTCATGGTTAGACAAGCACTATGAAGGTCCCTATTCTATAGTTGAGTGATCCTACAACATCATTTCTCTCTCTAAGCTTAATCCATTGCATCATCCATTAGACTGAGAAGGAAATTTGTAAGAGATCTAGTCCTACATGTATATCTTGTGAGGCTCTCACTTCCTCCACCTCCCAATTTCTCATTTGACCATGAAGATGAAGGTTCTCTATCTTGGCTAAGAGAGGTGAAAAAGAACAAGGGAAGGAGACCCTTGGTGAAGAGATTCATGACCAAGTGTTGGATAAAGAGTGAGTAAGCCCTTGGTGCAGGTGGAAGACTTCTTGCGGAAGTGTGTAAATCCCGGGTGAAAGCTTCTCCTTGGCAAAGGTGAAGTCAAACACAGAAGATTCAAGAAGAGTGGGTAATTGCTCAAAGACTGAAGACTTGTGCAAGAGTGGGTAAGTCCTTGGTGAAGGTAGAAGACTCTTTGCAAAGTAGGTAAGTCCTTGGTGAGGCATAAGACTCTTGGTTGAATAGGTAACTCCTTTGGTGGGTCATATATTTTAACTCTTATAAGTGAATATAAGGATTAGACACGGTTAAAAAATCCTAGAGGATGACCTGTCTAGGTAGTGGGCTGACATACTTCTAGTTTGAAGTATGGAACCACTCTACACATCTTGTCAATTAGTGCATGTTCAATCTCTCTCATCCTTACTATGTATGTTTAAGTTGCATTCAAATTCTCATAGTAGAAACCTTATCTTGTGATATATCTTGAAGGTCCAATGAATTTTGTTTAAGTGCATTCAGCTCTATTCACCCCCTCTAGAGCATCTAATCACCCATCCTAGGATCCAACAATTGGTATCAAAGCGGTTCTTCTCCAAGCATACTTCCAAAGGTAGGAGAAGATGGGTGATTACCAATATGGGAGATAATTCATAAACCTTCCAATCTTTGATGGGAGTAACATCCTCTATTGGAAGAGAAGGCTTCAATTTCACATACAAGGAAATAGTCTTAAACTATGGCAAATGGTGGACCGTCCATACAAGCTACTAGAGAAAATGATGGAAGAATGGGATGAAACTACCATGAAGAAAGACACCTTGAATGTAAGAGAAATTAACATCCTCTATGCCACCATGACCCCCACCGAGTTAAAATGGGTTTCTTCTTGTGAGATGGGCTATGAGGTATGGAGAAAGATATGAATCACTTATGAGGGGACTCAAAAAGTGAAGGAAAGAAAAGTCTACATGCTCAAGGGCCTTCTTGAGAACTTCAAGATGAGAAAGGAGAAGACGATATACAACATGTACTCAAGGCTCAACACCAATGTGCATGGTGAATGGTCTTTCTGTTCTAGATCATTCTATGAGTAGAGGAGAGATCAACTCAGAGATACTTAGAACTCTCCCCAAGAGATGGAAACCCAAGGTGACTTCCATTGAAGAAGTAAAGTCTCTTGGTGATATTACAACTGAAGATCTCATAGGAAATCTACAAGCCCATGAAGTCAAACTAGACAAGAAAAATGAAGAAGAAAGACAAGAGGAGAAAGAGCTTAAGAGAATGAAGAACACTGGAATCAAGGCTCAAATCAAAGATATTGTTGGTCAAGACTCTCCATCCTCTCAAGTTGAAGAAGATGCCATGTACTCAAAGGGTAGACTATACAAAGGCAAACATTCCTCCTCCATCCAGTGCCTCAAGTGTGGAAAGAAAGGTCATTTCAAGATAGATTGTGTACAAGGAAAAAAGGCCTATCATCACAAGAGAAGAGAAGAGAAGTATAAGAAGAAGGAGAAATGACACAAAAGCTCAAGTGACTCCTCCAACTCAAGCTCAAGTGAAGAATCAATAGGAGGATCTACTCAAGCTCTAGTGATGAATGTGAATGTCACTTTGCTCTTATGGCTTAAACAAATGAAGACACAAATAAGGTACATCTAAACTCTTTAGATACAAAACTTTTAATTGTTATCGTTAATTCTACTCGTGCCTCTCTTAAGTCTTCTAAAAAGAAAAGGAAAAAGCTTGCAGGAATTGTTTCTAATTTGCATGTGGAAATAGATGATCTTGAACATGCTAATATTTTCTTAGTCAAGTAGATTCTCTTAAACTTGAAAATGCTAATCTGGTTTACAAGATTTGATTTCTAGAAGCTCAACATCTTATACACAGTTCTAATGTAGAGCGTAGTAAAATTGTGGATTCTCTCATGCATTGTATTGATGTTCTTAAATCTGAAAACAAGAACAAGGACATGGCTTTGCAAGATTTAGAATATGAAAATAGGGTCTATCATTCTAATATTTCTATGTTTGAAAATGAAAATGCTTCCTTTCTTTCCGAAATCAATGTGCTTGAATCTTGTTCTAGTTCTACTAGTAGAGAGAATACTATTACTACTCCTCACATTGATAGAGATTCTTTTTTGACCAAAGCTATTTGCATAGAAAACAATCTTTTGTATTCTAGAGATAATATAAATCATTTGTCTTCTACTATTGCTTCTCTTCTGCATGATAATCATTGTTTGAGATATTTTTTTGTAAAAATTCTTAGTTGGTAAAAAGAATCTTAATGATATCCTACACCATACTACTAAACAAATTGGTAGACATAGTTTAGGGTATGATGGTAGCCAAAGAAACAACAAAGGTAAAGGACCTCCAATCTTCCATGGAGAATCCTCTAGTTCCAAGACCATGGGCACATGCAACTATAGTAATATTTCTAACCATTATTCTACTTACTGTCCTTTTAGGAAAGAACCCAAGAGCAATAGGACTTGGGTTTCTAACCTAACCCATATGGACAAAAAACATGATTGGAGACCATTTCATATTTCTTCTAGTAGGTTACTTGCAAATAGATTGACATGAGCTACTGAATTGCAATTTGACTTCTCAATCCACATGAAAGAAGAAAGGTGAGATGTGTAGGGGATGGAAACAAGTGGAAAAGTAATGGCAAGCACAAAGGTAATGTTATGCTTGCTAATATCTTATCATAGTGTATTTTTCCAAGTTAGTATGCAGTATACATATGGTTTTCGAGTCAAAAGTAGTATTTTATGTCTCTCTTCACACTCTTGATCAAAATCTAATTCTATTTCTTTCATAGTGCATTAATAACTTTCTTGCACATGTTTGAATATGACTTGTATGTTTATCTTGCCTTTAGATATGTTTTTCATATATATGTGCTATTTGACAGAAGCATTGTCGGTCGAGTTTGTCCTGATAGAAACTTGACCGATAGACACCAATGGGTGTTGCCAACATTTGTTGTCGGTCAAGTTTTTCATGTCAGTAACTCAATCGACTGCACTGTGCACAAAATACAAAGTTGGCTTATTGAATGTGAATTTCCCTCTCAACTAGATTTTCTCAACCAATAGCCTTATTCTTTGTCACTCCCTTGGTATCTTCATATATGCACTGTGCCATGATTTAAATTGATTATCTTGCTTACAAATATATCTTTGTAATTTCTATAATTTGGTATCCCACTAGTGGTATGCCTGACCGGCCTAAATCGCGCATCCGAAAAGTGGAGCGGATTTGAAGTAGTCAGACTTTTAAATTTATAACCGAAACCTTCTAGGCCCCCGCAACTTTGTTTACGGGGTTGAAGTAGATATATGGGGTCGAACACAGGGATAATGGTGGTAGTGTTGGGAATGTGGAATCGACACGTCACACTCTGGTATGGGTAAGGAGATGGTAAAGTTCCCAAGGGAACAACATGTTAAGATCGATAAAATAAAAGAAATCTATCTCCAACTGGAGCTGCGAGGAAAATTATGGTTTTAAAGGTTTATCAATTTTTAGGGTTTTCGCGCAACGAAAACAGAGAGATAACACTATTTCTTTAAGAAGGAACGAAGGAGAAGGCTTCGGTAAAACAAGCGGTAGCAGAAACATCCTGTACCCCTCCTCTCGAAGTGGGTACCTCTAACTAAGCATCAACACCCCTCTCGAGGTTGTTGGTCCTTAAGTTAGTGTGGAAAGGTCACTAAAGCAACTCCGATCCTGGGCACTCTCGTACTCCCGTATCAGACCAAACACTAGAGCCGCAACACCTCTCTTGAGGCTGCTGCAACGGGAAAACACGATTCGGTAGCTATTCGAAACACGATCCAAGCGTACAAGCTAGACTTCGGATGTTAAACAAAACAATCATCCAACAAAAGGGGCCAAACATAAAGCAACAGGTAATTAAAACTCTTCTAATTCCATTAGCATAAAAGGGTCTGGTTACATTGCATAAAGAAAGTAAATGACTGAAATAAGTAAAGATAAATGTCGCCTTCTTGATTTAGAAGGGCGACAGGCAGTAGCAGACCCTCCAGCCCAATACTGGGCAGGAGCCTTGCCCGATACACCCGTGTCGGGAGGCACCCTCTCAGGCGACATGCTCATGATGGGCGGACGTATCGTGCGAGGCGCCCATGCCTGATACGATCATGTCGGGCGGCACCCTCTCAGGCGACATGCCGTGACTGGTGATGCGTATCAGGCTTGGTATCGTGTCGGGCCAGAGTGTTGCTTCCAGTATCGGGTACTCCTATCAGGCGTCCTTGTTGGCCGATATCGGCCTACAGCGGTGCCCGGGGCCGACCGTATGTGAACCATTCCCTCCCTCTCGGGATGGGGAAGTGCTCACCTAGAATCGCCCGACACACCTCTGAGGCACGACATACTAGCTCCAGATGCTTTCCTAAGTTGGCTTTTGAGAGATTCCGACCCATCCCATTGGAGTCCTGTAGCTGCTATTTATAGGCAGCAGTTGGGGGAAGTTATGGTGCTCCGGACGCCACTTGTTCTTCATCAGCTCTTATTATCGCAGATTCAGGGGTGCCCGATATGCTCGTTGCCCGTCACAAGGATGTCGGGCTGGGAGCGTGTCAGTCAACGTGACGAGTGGCGCCTGCCGGTGGGTGGCCTGTATCGCGCGACACATTTCGGCAGTCGTGGTGAGTTCGGCTCACTGTCGGGTAAATGGCGTATCGCTCGTCCGCTTTCTCTTGCATGGCACCCTCGTGTCACGCGGCAGTATATCGTGCTGCCCTGTCGGGCAGTGAGCGTATCGACCGACTGGTTGGTAGGAAGGCCGATGCAGGTGGAACACGTTTGTGGGCCGGGACGAGCCTTTTTGCTGATAAATGAGTTAAAAATCGGGGAAAACTCTGCAAAAGATGATAATATTGAGTTAAAAGCGTAGCGTGGTCTGTTTATGCAAAAACATAACAAAAAGGAGAGGAAATCAGTTTAAAAGGGAAGATTTCATAACAAAATAAGGGCAAAAAACATCACAAAATTTGGTGTTATCAACTCCCCCAAACTTAGCATTTTGATTGTCCTCAATCAATCTTTAAACTTTGCTTTGTGATGCTTCTTCTTGACCAGTATAGTTCTCAGACCAAGGGTTCAAGCGAGCATTGAGATGTCTTACTGAGAATACGGCCCGACCACGAACACAGACTTTACTTCTCCTGCCTTATTTAAGCAAAATTTTCTCCACAGCTTCGGCGAGACTTAGGTGCATGATTTTGAAGTTAGCTTTCACATGAAACAACTTTTGGGAATAGAAAGTTGTGTGTTTGGGTAGGCTTAAGGCTTTTTTTTGGGTTTTACTTATTTCCCATCAGTCCATCCAGGTACGGGTCCGTTAGCGGGCGAGTGGTCCCTGCAGTCCAAGCCAGTTGGCTTTAGAGCAGTGATTTCACATCCTACGTACCACTGCCCCGGATCTACCATGCCTAAAGATGGGTACTTTTGGAAAACAAGTGTGTGTATATATATATATATATATATATTTTCTTTATTTTTATTGGGCACAACTCTCATGCTTTTATTCACTCTCATAAGGCTATGCTCTCTCTTTTTTTTGGGATTTTATTGGGTAAGGGAAAACAAGAGGAATTTTTGCTGTTTGGGCAGCTTTTTCCTTCTGCATACACGTCTCTTAGTTGTTGCGAGATTATTTTTTGAAATTTTTGGCGTGGAAAGTCGTGGTATTTTGTCATTTGAGGCTGCATTATCAGAAAGACATGATAAAACCTACATCTCCTAGGGTACATAGAAAAAAAACTGGCAAGGAGTCGTATCAGGTTTTTACTATATAGTGTCTTTGTACATATGTATGGAGACAAAATAAGAAAAAATTTTGTATGAGCATGTATATGTATAAGTACACATGATATAGGAGAAGAACAAAAGAACAAAAAGGGTGGAGTTTGAAGGAATTTTTTTTATACCTCCCTCACTGGTACATGGTACCCCCCAAACTTACTCCACACTCTGTCCCAGAGTTGTGAAGTAGATAAGGTAGGGTAATGTTAACCCAGTGAGGGTTAGCTGGTGAGCGCGCCTGTGCCAGATAGGAGCTCCCACACATATTCTCCTCATTTTCTATGGTAGTCGATGTGGTGGAGTTGGTCAGACGTCTCTTTATTTGATATCCATTCCAGGACGAAGATGCCACAGTCATTAGATAGAGGAATTTGTTGTGGACTGCGGTGGCAGAGCTGGAGCTCGTTCCATTTGCTTGCTGCCGTCTCCAGGAATGGTTGTATCAGTGTCGCCATCTCATCGTAGTATTTTTGTACTAAGCGCTCGAGCGAGGTCAACGCTGTTGATGTACACTGCACTGGATGATCTTTGTTGCTGTCCGAGCTGTTGTAGAAGATTCATGCTCGTTGGCGAGTGTACATCATCAGGAGCATCCAGTGGTTGTAATGCAGGATGGGCAGGAAGATTATGCGTGGAACCCTATGCTCCAACTCTGCCAGAAATGATTACTTTGCTCCTATTTCCTCGGCGAGGCATATGTCGTTGAACAACATTGGATGAGCAATGTATGCGTGTTCGAACTTCGTTTGTAGTGTCTAGATGTAGGCGGACACCACAGATATCGCCAAGCATCCTCCATCTTTTACCATGTCCCTTAAGTCATCAACCGGGACTATGACACTTCCTGCCTCATAGATGACATCTGCCGGGGTAGAATAAGCTAACTTCAGAAGAATTTCATTAACCTGCTCCTACGTGTGTGTAGAGCATGAGAAGTGGTCAAAATTGTTGATTAGTTCTTCTGATGTTCCAGGAGAAGCAGGGTCTTTGAATCCGTTCACTTCCTGTAGGATCTCTAACTGCTTACCTGCCCCGTAGATGTCTATTTCCATTTCATCTTCTTTCTCTAGAGTGCTGCTGGGTTGTGAAGATTCACCTTCTAGGTCATTGTCCAGCAGCCTTTTTGGTACCCCTGCGTCTTGGAAAAAGCGCCTGTCTTTGATCAGCAGTAGGGCGTATATGCTCCTGAGGTGGTAAAAGTTTTGCCCCTGAAGATGCCTTATGTATCCGAATATGTTGAGCAACTCCGTGGCGCGCAAGATGATAAAGGCGCTGTTTCTGCTTCCCTCTTCTGCTTGGATGGGGAAGTCTCTGATAGAGAAGAAGTTCCAAACTCCTTTGTGACATTTGACTCCTTGCTTGATAGCTCGTAGAAGACGCAGTGGTAGAAGCCTCAGATGTTTGTCCTCCGGGCGACTGAAAATAACCCTGGAGCGTGGCACCTCCTTGTTGCAGCAGCTGAGTAGTTGGATGTCGTGATTCCTGAGGTCTGTCACACATAGAAACCTCATGTTTCGGTGCTTGTATGGGGCCAACACAATGTTTGTGTTGTGCTCTTCGATGTGTTGCAACATGTTGGCCACCGCAATGGATTCTGGCACTCCCATCATCAGTCTTCTTGCCAAGGCCGGGGTGGCGTTGTATATTGTTCTCTGACCTGTCCCGGTGTTGATGTTCTCTATTATTGCACCTTCTAGGACCCTGAACAACTTCTTGTCGATGATGGCTGGCGAGCGGAATATGCTTCTGAGTGCTCCCCGTCGTACGGAGAAGTATCCATCACTCCAGACGACGTCTTTTTCATCTGCCTGTGACCTCAAGACCTTATTCAGCAACTTCTAGTCCCTGATCGATAGGTAACCGATGACCCTTCTGTCGAAGTCGATCATCTCGAAGGAAGGTAACTCTGACGACATAGAGAATTCATCTGCCACCGAGCGTCTTCCTATGGGGGGTGTCTTTCATTGGCGGCGCATATGTCCCCCCCCCTTTCCCTCAGATTCATCAGAAGAGTCCTCCCCAACACTGATGTCTTCGTTGTCATCTTCAGCTTCATCCAGGGGGACTGAGGGAGTTGCTTCTTCCAGACCGCGAAAGCTCACCATTCCTGCTGGAGCTCCGTTGGTCGATCTTTGTGGCGTCCCTTCCTCAGGCATTGGGGATGGCCCGCTGGAGGAGGAAGATGATCTTGAGGAGGCTGCTGACGAGGAAGGTTGAGAGCCTGAGCCAGGAGGCGACAAAGACCTTCTCAGCTGCTTTGGGCGCGGATGGTCGTCTCCCCTGTTCAGCCTCTCCTCGATCGCGTCAAGATGCTGGAGGGCCTGCTGAAGCGTGGCATTGAGTGCCTCTAGTTGGCCGGGAAGGCCAACTAGAGTCAGCAGTTCCCGTTCCTGGCTATTCAGCCTCTGCTGGAAAAATGAAAACTTGTGGGTTAGAGAAGTAAATGTAGCCGAGTGGCTTTCTGTTACCTCCCGCAAGTGGTCAAGTTCGTGCCCCAGCATTTTCCCGAGCGACGGAGGGGCTCCTACAGATCTCCCTCTCATCCTTGCGATACTCCTCTCGCGTGAGGGTCTACCCGATGAGGTAGAACCTATCTTGATTGTCCGCGAGGTGGATGTGGCTGGGCAAGGCATCAGTGCCCTTGCGGCCATCACTGCCTTGCCTTTTTGTCGTGGTGGAGAAGGCCGCGGTGTGGGTGGATGCTGCTCCACATCTACGTTGTCGGCGATCTCTTCAGTAGCTGCTATAGGGGACACTGGCGGAAATGTCAGCATTAGTTGTGCAGCTCTGAGCTCCATCTCAAGGATTTCGGCAAACACCTCATTACTGGCGTCTGGCTGTGCTTCTTGTTCTGCCTCTAAAGGCATCACAGAAGATTCGGGAGCTGTGGCTGTCTCTTTCGTGATAGCTCCCTCCAGGGCTTGTACTATTGTTTCTGCCCCGGTTGTCTCGGCAACCTCGATGATTTCCAGTTCTTCTTCAGCCACGACAAGTATTGTCATGATCGTGGCTGGGAAAGTAGGAGTGACGACAGCTCTATCAACTACTATCGTTGGTGGCTGGCTTGACAGAGGTCGTTGAAGCTTTGTCCTTCCTCGGGTCAAGAGGGATTGATTCTCCTCTCATGGCCGCCCTCTCTTGAATCCTGGTGGTGGCGGCATAAGCTGCTTCTACTGCCACATCTTTGATTTCTGCTGTGGTGAAGACCAGCTTTTCTGCGTCGTAGGCGGCGCAGTGAGGGAGTGGAAGGAGGGTGTTTGTCCTTGCAAACTTGTAGAAATAGCTTCTCCCCTCCTTCTTTATGATGCCTACCCTCATGAGGTACTTGAGGTCGATCAACTCGTCACCCCTAGTCCTCGAAAGACTGTGCGGTTCCCTCAGGTATCCTAACCCAACCGCGATTAGACTGATGATGCCACCCATGCAGTATTCCTTGGTGGCATCCTTTATCGGCTGCAGCCTGTTCAGCAAGAAATGCCCCAGATTGATCACCTTTCCCTCCATCATGTGCCACATTAGGTGGAGTTCTTCGGTGTAGACGTTGCTGGACTTGTTTTTGCTGAAAAGCAGGCATGCTACTAGCTGGTGCACTATCCTTCAGAAATAGGAGTGCACTGCCGCCACCTTGCTTCCCGGTTTGTATGATGACTCACCGGTCAGCCTCCTCCAGAGCTCCATGGGGTTGAACCCATCTCCTTTGGTGATCCTTTCACCATTATTCAACAACTTCTTCTCCTCCTCACTAGAAGAGAAGATCTCGTTGAGCAGCTTTTTGAAGATGACGTGCTCTGAGTTGTACAACTACCCTTGCAGTCTATCTGCTCTGCTATATTCTTCAACGTCCTCAGCTGTATTCTTCACTCGGAAGAGAGACGACATGAACTCCTTTGTGAGTTAGGTGTAGGAGGCGGAGCGGCTGAGGCAGATCTTCCTCAGTCCTGCCGCGGCGAGGACATTCTCCAGTCTCTTGAAAATACCCAATTGAAGGAAGGAATACTGGTGGCAGAATCTTCTCGGCCTGTATATTTTAGTTGCCAGTTCTGAGTACCGACGTCCATGCTCGTTATCTCTCGGCACGAACCTTCCTGGTGTGTGATCCAGGGGTTCTGCCACTGCAGTTGAAGTTGTTTCTAGAGCCGTTACTTCATCTATCCTCGCTCTCTTCTCAGCGGTTGATGTCCTAGCCGCCTCGGGATTCAGGCATTTCTACCTGACCGTTGTTGCTTCAGCTGCGGCCTTAGTGTCGATTCTTCTGCCGTGTTCGTCAACTCGAATGATGATTTGCTTTGTACGGGCCATCCCTGTCATAATCAAACAAATTCATTGATTATTTAAATATTCCGATATTAGGTAAGTATAAACTTAAAGTTGATATCGGTGTTTTAAAAGAAAAACTAATTTTACTACAAAAATCGGCCCGATACAAAAGCTACCCGACACCACCGTATCAGCTTCAACACTAGGTGACATGATGTTTGCCCGATATGCTTGTGTCGGGTGATACAAAGCTTTCAAAGAAATCACAGTAGGCTCATGCCCGATACGAGGTCAGGGTGTCATCCATCAAAAGAACACCTTAGGCGATACAAAAATGGACGATACGGAGAAAACTGCGCGTCATACCTATTGCCCGACATGGGTGTGTCGGGCGATACAGTCATGTGAAACAAAGTGCCCGATAGGGTCTTCTCGATGGAAAAACATGTCGCCCGACAACAAGAACAAGCGAGGCGACACAAGGATGGGTGACACAGTTATCACCCGATACGGCGTATCAGGCAAGCGGGAGCGAAATACATGTCGCGTGACACAAGGAAAATCAACTAAAGTCGTCAGACCGATACGCTGTGCACGATATGAAGTTCGTGTCGGGCAAGCAGGCTGTCGGGCTATACCTTTTGCTTTCTTAAGTTTTCTTCGTGACACGAGAGCAGAAGTTAGCTGGATGACACATGAGCAAAAGGAGAAGTTACTGCACAATACAGGTAGCTGGAAGAGTAAATGCAGTAGCCCGACACGGTAAAACCTCCGTACTATATATAGCAATCCCAGCCGGGGGTAAAATGGGTAAATCCGGGATACGAGTCGGCTGTTGAGGCAAGTCATGCCCGAGATGAGCACGTCTTGTGCACCAGCTGAGTCCTTGCCCGATTCGGTCAGGAAAAAGTGTTACTCGCCCGATACACGGTCGTCCGATACAGAGTTTTCAGGACAGAATTCTAGATAAGAAAAACCAAAACAAAGCGAAGGAAAAAGTGATTGATGGGTAAGACATCATTGGCCTAAGGTTAAGTTCTCAGCCTCAGATAGTATTACTCATCAATGCTCATAAAACAGAGCGGTGGCCCATAAAACAGAAGAGTCAGCACACGTGGCACATGCACTGACTCGGGCCTTATTACAGTCCAAATGTTCATAATGTTCTTCATGCAAGAAAGTAAATAACATCCTATTCTAGGAAAAGTAAAAGCTCGGGCTGCCTCCCGAGGAGCACTGTAGTTTGCGTCGCCAGCTCGATAGCTCCAGGCCCTTCACTTTTCGCCTCTAGCAGCATCCATATCTTGCAAGTTGATCTCTGTCCTTTCTGATCACAACCCTACCTTTTTGGAAGATTCAGTGTTGGAAGGTATCTTGCCCGAGGGATTCTTTATCAATTCGGCCATTTGGGCCAATTGCTGATCAATTTGGCATTGATGCATCTGCATATCCTCCATCTGGACCTGCATGGAGTTCAGAACTCCTGAATTTGAAAGCACACTCTACGCCGGCTGGTTATTGATGGTATCTTGTCTCTTTACAAAATCAAATAACTGGCCAACCAAGTCTGGTTGGTTCAAAACCTTGTCTTGACCTTGCTCCTTGGCTTGACCTTGACCTTGACTAGTGTTCGTTGCTTGGTGACCTTGGTACTTACCTTGTCCTTGGAAATTTGCTTTGTTTGACTAGAAAGAAGTGGTTCTGGTGAATTGACTTTGTCCTCCCCTTTTCTCGAAAACTTTGGGTTGCTTGGTGGTGTTGTGCAGCTGATGTGAGTTTTCAACTGCATCCTTGTTACAATAACTAAAACAAGGATGATTTGGCCTCTTGAAATTAATGAAAGAGATGTTCTCAGTCTCCTCAACTTCGGATTCACTTTCGGTTGACTCGTCAGGTCGGGTGTAGATACAGTTATCCACCCCGTGTCCACCTTCTCCGCAGGTGACACATTTCATGACCTTTTCGACTTGTTTCTTCCCCTTTCCACTAGATTCTTTCAGCTGTTTGACATCAGTAGCTATCCTCTGGATCTGAGAGGTGATAGTTTTCAGAGCCTTGGATTCAAAAGAAGGTCCTTCACTAGCCTTCTTAGCCTGTCCCCTGTCCGATCTATCGTAGTCTGTGCCGGCTTGCAACTCGGCCATGTTCTTGATGATCTTCTCAGATCTGCTAGGCTTCTTCCCCAGAAAGTCACTACCTGGTGTTGCATTCAGTGAAACCCTTTCCTCAGGGGTTAGACCGTTGTAGAAGGTAGTTATCAAGAAACCCTTCTTATAGTTGTGATGATGGCAGTCCCTATGCTATTCTTGATATCGCTCCCAGGCATCATGGAGATTCTCATTTGGCTTTTGCATGAAAGATGTGATCCTCTATCTATTCTGAACAGTTTTCTCAGTAGGACAAAACTTGTTTACAAAGGCATCCTCCAGTGCACTCCATCCGTTAAGATCTTGGTGTGGCAGCCCCATGTACCATGATAGATCCTTATCTTCCAAAGAAAAATGAAACCCTTGCAATAGATCACCTCCTGTGGGACTCCCCGCATCTTGATGGTGTCACAGATGTTCTTAAATGCATCTAAATGGTGATAGGGATTGTCATTCTTCGAACTCCCTCTAAAGCTTTTGTTCTGGATCATAGAGATGACTGATGGTTTTAGCTTGAAGTTAGTTGCATTGAACCTCGGGACGACAACAGGACATCTGGAATTGTTGGCCTTGGTGGAAGCTAACTCCCTTAGGGTCTTTTCTTCTTCATTGGAATCGTCATTGTCACTATCTTCCTAATTCTGATCTTGATTATTTTGATTCCTTCTGCGCCTCCAGTGATGACGATGTCTATCCTGATGATGGTCATCCTCGAACTGATATGTTTCTGGATCTTTAGGTTGATCATTTTCGTCATAGCGATCATTGTCTTCGGGCGGAGGGGAGTGAGGTCTAGCTCTCTCGTGTCGCTCATTTTCTAAATGAGGTTGTTCAATGCGAGGCAGCATGTCTGGTGATGTTGGTGCTCACTTGAGCAGAGCGCCTCCCTTCTGAGTAGCTGAATAGCAAGAAAAATCAAGTTAGAAAACCAGTGTTAATAATAAGAATTACTCATTTCAGGTTTTATATATATATATATATATATATATATATATATATATATATATATATATATATAAAGGAAAAAGAGAGTGCTGTCAAGCTCATTTCTAAGCTTGAGGCACTGGAGTGTAGTTAGTGGATTCGGGTTCGTCAACAGTACCGTTTTGCCTTGTCCCCGGAAACGGCGCCAAAAAGTTAACCGGCCTAAATCGCGCGTCCGAAAAGTGGAGCGGATTTGAAGTAGTCGGACTTTTAAATTTATAACCCAAAACCTTCTAGGCCCCCGCAACTTTGTTTATGGGGTCGAAGTAGATATACGGGGTCAAACACAGGGACAAGGGTGGTAGTGTTGGGAATGCAGAATCGACACGTTACACTCCGGTATGGGTAAGGAGATGCTAAAGTTCCCAAGGGAACAACATGTTAAGATCGATAAAATAAAAGAAATCTATCTCCAACTGGAGCTATGAGGAAAATTAAGGTTTTAAAGGTTTATCAATTTTTAGGGTTTTCACGCAACAGAAACAGAGAGATAACACTATTGCTTTAAGAAGGAACGAAGAAGAAGGCTTCGGTAAAACAAGCGGCAGCAGAAACATCCTGTACCCCTCCTCTCGAAGCGGGTACCTCTAACTAAGCATCAACACCCCTCTCGAGGTTGTTGGTCCTTAAGTTAGAGTGGAAAGGTCACTAAAGCAACTCCGATCCTGGGCACTCTCATACTTCTGTATCGGACCAAACACTAGAGCCACATCACCTCTCTCGAGGCTGCTGCAATGGGAAAACACAATTTGGTAGCTAGTCGAAACGCGATCCAAGCGTACAAGCTAGAGTTCGGATGTTAAATAAAACAATCATCCAACAAAAGGGGCCAAACATAAAGCAACATGTAATTAAAACTCTTCTAATTCCATTTGCATAAAAGGGTCTGGTTACATTGCATAAAGAAAGTAAATGACTAAAATAAGTAAAGATAAATGTCGCCTTCTTGATTTAGAAGGGCGACAGGCAGTAGCAGACCCTCCAGCCCGATACCGGGTGGGAGCCTTGCCCGATACACCCGTGTCGGGCGGAACCCTCTCGGGCGACTCGCTCATGACGGGAGGACGTATCGTGCGAGGCGCCCATGCCCGATACGATCATGTAGGGCGGCACCCTCTCGGGCGACACACCGTGACTGGTGATGCGTATCGGGCTTGGTATCGTGTCGGGCCAGAGTGTTGCTTCCAGTATCAGGTACTCCTATCGGGCGTCCTTGTTGGGCGATATCGGCCCGCAGCGGTGTCCGGGGCCGACCCTAAGTAAACCATTCCCTCCCTCTCAGGATGGGGAAGTGCTCACACAGAATTGCCCGACACACCTCTTAGGCACGACACGCTAGCTCCAGATGCTTTCCTAAGTTGGCTTTTGAGAGATTTTGACCCGTCCCATCGGAGTCCTGTAGCTGCTATTTATAGGCAGTGGTTGGGGGAAGCTATGGTGCTCTGGATGCCACATGTTCTTCATCAGCTCTTATTATCACGGATTCAGGGGTGCCCGATATGCTTGTCTCCCGTCACAAGGATGTCGGGCTGGGAGCGTGTCGGTCAACGTTACGAGTGGCGCCTGCCGGTGGGTGGCCTGTATCGCGTGACACACTTCGGCAGTCGTGGCGAGTTCGGCTCCCTGTCGGGTAAATGGAATATCGCTCGTCCACTTCCTCTTGTGTGGCACCCTCGTGTCGTGCGACAGTGTATTGTGCTGCCCTGTCAGGCAGTGAGCGTATCGGCTGGCTGGTTGGTAGGAAGGCCGATGCAGGTGGAACACGTTTGTGGGCCGGGACGGGCCTTTTTGCTGATAAATGAGTTAAAAATCAGGGAAACTCTACAAAAGATGATAATATTGAGTTAAAAGCGTAGCGTGGCCTGTTTATGCAAAAACATGACAAAAAGGAGAGGAAATCAGTTTAAAAGGGCAGATTTGATAACGAAATAAGGGCCAAAAACATCACAAAATTTGGTGTTATCAATGCCTATATCTTGCAATTACTTGTCTTGATTGCTATATAGGTTTTGATGATGATCTCTTTGGATCTCTTAGTTGTGTCTAAAATTGCTCCATTCTGCTCTAACTTGCTACATATATCTAGTTGTATATATTGTTTTGATACAACCTGAGGTTCTTAGTGATAATCATCTTTTGGTAATGATGTATATATATTAATAGTTTATATTCTTCCTTGCTTCTAAAACTGCACATCTCTTTGTTTGGATATATCTCTACATATACTCATATCTTGGTCTTTAACTTGTGCATCTTTTGATATGATTTAGATCCTACTACTAGTCCTAATTTGTGATATCATCTTCTAGTAGTTCTTATAGATGTAGTTCTAGCCTTGTTCATCAAGTGGTATTCATTACATGCTACACTTGTATCTTGTATCTTGCTCAAGCTTGTTCCTTGAATTGCGTATCTACTATCTTGATTTGCTTACATAGCATTGTGATGCAGGATATATAGGGCTACATTGCATGTAGAATTTGGAGCATCCTTGGAATTTATGCATATTTTATTACAATGTCAGATTTTGATGCAAGACTAGTATTTCTTTATGCAATAACGGCCTTTTGAGCAAGGCTCATCGCTTTGCCATGATCCATGACACTTTTTTGGTGAATTTCATCATCTTGAAGGTCATATTTGTGATTCATTATTTTTCTACATCACTTTATCTTGCCTTGATCTTTGCTAGAATTACATTGTGGGGTGTTCAAGTGCATGCTTTAACTTACTTTTTTTTCTATGCTTTGACAAGCCCCTAGTTTGTCTCTTCTACTCTTCTTTTATAGAATTTGTTATCTCCTTTATTTTAACAAGTGGTGTTTCTTATCTCTTCATACCCCCACTTTTTTAATGACAAAGGAGGAGAAAGCATATCTTCTTCTATAAAGCAGGGGGGAGAAAGAATATATTACATGTAGAGGAAGAAGCATGTCTATGTAAAGGGGAGAAGATAAAAAGGAAAAGACATCTATGTCTAGAACATATATGAATAGAAGATATAGTATTCTATAAATGTTATGAAAGCTGACCATGTAGGAGAAATAACATCAATTGAGGGGAAGTATGAGAACTCCACTAGCATCAATTGAGGGAGAACATATGAACTCAATTCTATTGAAACCCCTAGGTTTCTCCAAAGGTATCACTTTACTTAAATGCTTTCCATACATTTATGGAATGGTTTGTCATCTTCAAAAGGGAGAAAATGTTGACTCTAGGCCTAAATTGACTAAACCCTTGTTTTGTTGATGACTAAAATATTCTAATTATTTGTGTCTAATTTCTCTACTTGAGTGATTTCAGATTAGGTATAGACACACTCCAAATGCCCTAAATTGCACATCCAAATGTGGAGAAAAGACAAGTCAAGGTCAATACAAGTGCACATTTTGGTATATAATGTAAATCCATTAGAAACATGTTGTAAATCACTTCTAATGATTGTATGACTTGTATTTAAGCTTAGAAAAAATCAGGAGCACTTAGATTGGATATTTAAGCACTCAAAATCCATTTTCCAAAATTCACATCAGGCTGTTCATCGGTCGAGTTGCAAACTCGACTGATCCTTATTGAATTTTGTAAAAGACTTTTGATCGGTCAAGTTTCCATTTCACATAACTCAACCAATCCCTCTACAGACCAAGACTAATTTAAGTGCATTGGTCGAGTTGCTACTTAGACAAACTTGATCGATGGATTAAATTGATCTTGTTGCATAGTGGGATCGGTCGAGTTATCTTTATTGAAAGTCGACCATCATACTACATGGGAAAGTGCAAAAAAGTGTTTCTTGCCATTGGAATGTTGTAAAACTCAAAAAAATATCCATTGCAACACCCCAAATGGCTATAGTTTGTCCTTAAGTGTTCCCAAAGGCTTCTAGGTATCCCCTACTATAAATAGGACCCCTAGGGCTCCATCCCATGGTTAGACAAGCACTATGAGGGTCCCTATTCTATAGTTGAGTGATCCTACAACCTCCTCTATCTCTCTAAGATTAATCACTTGCATCATCCATTAGAGTGAGAAGGAGATTTGTAAGAGAGCTAGGCCTACATGCATATCCTGTGAGACTCTCACTTCCTCCACCTCCCAATATATCATTCAACCATGAAGATGAAGATTCTCTCTATTGGCTAAAAGAGGTGAACAAGAACAAGGGAAGGAGTCCCTTGGTGAAGTGATTCAAGGCTGAAGACTTGGAGAAAGAGTGGGTAAGCCCCTAGTGAAGGAAGAAGACTCCTTGCTCAAGTGGGTAAGTCCTTGGTGAAAGCTTCTCCTTGGAAAAGGCAAAGTCAAAGGCAAAAGATTCAAGAAGAGTGGGTAATTCCTCAAAGGCTGAAGACTTGTGCAAGAGTGGGTAAGTCCTTGGTGAAGGCAGAAGACTCATTGCAAAGTGAGTAAGTCCTTGGTGAGGTAGAAAACTCTTAGTTAAATAGGTAAGTCTGTGGCATACAACTCATAAAAACTAGATTAACTAATGCGGAAGCGTTTTATTAGCAGTATAATTACTAAAAATCACTAAAAATTAAAACCATTTATCAAGAGATCCATTCACAGGAAAACTCTTTCATTCCGAACCAAAGTATTTCAAGTACATACTGGTTCACTAGTACATCTCTCATACTATTTCCTCTTGAGAGTTACAACATTAACTACCCTATTAAACTGTAAATCAGCAGTATAAAAATCTCGAGGCATCAAGCCAAAATCTCAGATCTAATTGTCAAAGCACTAACTCCTAGGACCCGAGAGTACAAAGACGACTCATAGGACTAACTATACAAAACCAGACAGCCAATGTCTCCACCTGATGGATCACTGTTGTCCCTGAGGCTGCTGCTGTTGCTCTTCCCCCGCAGAAGAGTTTCTGCCTTGTCATTTGCGTCTACCTAAAAACGTTGAATCCCACGGGGGTGAGACAATTATAAAAATTGCCCCAACGGGAGATATAACTCTCTGCCAAAACATTATCATTGCAGTTTAATAGAAATAAACTGAGCAGTGAGATAATATAAATCAGTAGCAGATGAATCAACATCTATGCAGATTAGGGCCAAATTCTTATGCAAGTATTACAGCTATAACCTGATTAGGCAGCATGTCTCATATTCAATATGAATTACAAGAACATAATTAACATTTATGTATCAAGGACATGCTAAGCAGTATAACATCAACCAGTGGTTCTCGTATTTCAATCCTATGCAAATACGCTACATGGCTGATTATATTTTGCAAACATATTTAAGCTCTAAGGAGATGAGGTATACCGCTCATACTCCAACCAACCATTTCTAGAATCGAAATTGATACCATAATTAGGTCAATGGAAGAGCCAGATTCCCATGACCTCCCACATCCCGGTCAGTACGGGACCACAAGTAGGACTATGTCGACTGCTCAAATAGCTTTCCAGGGTATACTGGAACTTCGCTATAGAGTTACAGCGTCAACTGCACTCTCATCGGCCATCGAGAGCATTAATGCTTATCTCCATCGACCCGACATAAAATATCATTCGGAGATTAATGATACATCCATCCCAACCATCGGGAGATTTATGATACATCTATCCCGACACATGAAGGATTGAGAGGTTTGATGTTTACGTTCCCTCAATCTCTTCACAAGGACGTAAGGATATTTTCACCCATTTATCCCCACATATTCAGAATATGTGAACTCCAGGAATTCTATAGGAAAACCTATTTCACCATCACCAACTTCTGACGATGATGGATCTATGGTCAGAGCACTACATGAATAGATTTCACTTGATTAATTAAGTACATTTTCATATTCTTTTAGCATCAGGCAAGTTCTCAAACAAAACTTATTATGACAATACTATAAAGAAACATGTACTATTTTCATCAAATACTCAAATGTCTTTAAAAGATATTGGGAACTCAGTCCCTTATTTCAAAATAGGGAATTCTCATCCCTTCACAATTTCATCACCATAATCATATGGCCTTGGGTAATTAAACCCTTGATTCATCATTAAGCATTGTTACCACTTTTCCAGATAACCATCACCTTCAGGTCAATTGACCAAGGCAAACATGATACTTGCTATTACAAGCATCACACATGGTACTTGAGGTCCATTAACTCTCTTGTTACCTCTTACCCGGCAACAAGGTATATTATGACACTCAAGGCACAATCACAATAGTGAATTAAACATCATAGCTCATACCTGGCCATGATCATCATTTCAACATACCTACATGGTTAGCACAGATGATAACAGTGATATCAATTGCATATCAGAACCATGTACAAAAAATATGAATTCACTATTCATGGGTAACACCACTATTCCCTTACCAGGGTTAGGGTTTCCCATTTCATGTCATATGAGGATAATCATCCCATTATCACATCAAAGATATGGTTTATCACCATATTGCTCAAGATTAGGGTTCGTTAAGCATTACATAGAATTACCCTGATTCTGAGCTTCACAACACATTAAACATCAGGGTTTCTCATGAAACCATCCTTAGTTAGGGTTTCACATCAAATTCACCCTATGATAGGAAATATATTTAATAATCCACAACTAGGGTTTACTATTCATCCCAATTAGGGTTTCGTGTCCTATTACCCATAATTAGGCTTTACTATTCATCCCAATTAGGGTTTCATGTTCCATTACCCATAATTAGGGTTAAGGTTCAATAACCTTGTCAATTAGGGTTTATGTTCATGAATAGGGTTTCATGATCTCTTTACTTAAGGATCATACCCTTAATCACCATATGAATCATACTCATGTATCAATTCCATATTATCACCCTCTCAACTTGATTAGGTTACATCAACCCTTTAGTCAAGTTCATACAACTATGATTGACATAGTGTACCAAGTCATTGTTCTTATAAGCAATTAGGGTTTATCCCTTAATTGACACTAATCAATTATGTACTATTAGGGTTTTTAACCTTTGTACCTTCATTGATTATCATTACTAACCATCATTGGATTATTGGAACTATCATTACCTTCAATATCCAAGTGATTGAACCACATTGAACTCCATTCAGTTTTGAAGGTTTCACCACCAAATGGTTTTGAAACCGTTTGACCCCAAACGATTTTGAAACCGTTTGCCCCAAACAATTTCAAGACCGTTTGGGCCAAATCAGTCCCAAAACTGCAAGGGCTCACTAGGTCATTCATCAATCCAATCGATTTCCAATTGCATCATTGAATTGACTATTGGTTATTCAATTGAAGGAGTTATCAATAAATACCATTAGATCATCATCCATGGGTCAAGGATCAACCACTAACCCACCAAACAGTTTCAAGACCGTTTGACCCAAGTTGTCTTGAAAACGTTAGGACCAATCAAGGATTCTTCAATCAACTTGATTAGGGTTTCCAATTGAAGGAATGCAGACACATTGAGCCAATCAATTGGATCCATTGGATCATAATCCAACATGTAATTAAGTTCAGACCTCAAATGGTCAACTAAACCAAATGGTCAACCCCTTTATTCAGTTTTGAGTCCAAAACACCAAACGGTTTGCAAACCATTTGGTCTCAAACAGTTTGGTGAAACCGTTTGGACCAAAGGTCCAAGAACATTTGCTCATGTTCTTAGTTGAGGTGTGTGCTTATGAACAAGTTATTATCTTCAACCTTTAGACTTATGAAAGCTTATGAAAGCTACTGCCATTTCCATGGCAACTCCATTAATCAAGCAAGGCTATTGCAATAACAACAATTAAATCAATTGTATGGAGAAATCGAATTCAATGACAAAGATTAAGGGTTTAAGTTATATAAACCGCCTTCAAATCTGATCCCAAGCTCCAAGATTCATGGCTCCAATGGTGGTTGAATCTCTAGCAACCTCCCAAGGTCATTTCTCAAGCTTTTGGAGTGAAAGGATCAACTAGGGTTGAAGATGGAGTGAAGAAATGAAGGAATCATTCATTGTTTTATGATTTTCACCATGAAATCAAGAAGAACGAAGGTCAAAGAATTACCAATAGGTTGGGGGCGTCCTTCCTGCTGTTCTTAGCTCTCTTGGTCGATTTTGCAAGCAATGAGAAGAAAGGAATCCGAAAAGATCCTTGGTTTGGGTGGTAGAGGCTCTTTTATAAGAAAAATCAATGAGAGAGAAATTGTTTTATAAAAAATCATTTAGTTCCAAAATTGTTGCCACCTCTTCCTCCTTGGTTTTCTTACATGCAAAGGAAACTCAATCCCACCGATCTCCCTTCCATTATCCATGGATTAAGGGAAAAGAAATTAAGCACCTTAATCCCTTATAATATTAATATATATTTTTGAGTGGAAATTCTTTTCCTTATAATAAGTTGAGTGGAATTTCACCTCCTTAGGATATTTTCGGTCCTTGAAAAGCTCAAGGACGTTCACACACATATGAATTCCACCATTTTAATTTTGGTTGAAGGCCCTTCAATTATTTTATTTATTTTTGCATTAATGTTTCCATTATGCCTATATCTTGATTATTTTAATATCAAGATTCTCTCTCCTTCAAATTAAATCAAATGAGGCGCCCCTCTAATTTTCCTTGCTCCACATGATGCCAAGAAACATTAGGGACCTTATTGAAGTGGTAATTTACATATTGCACCCTAGGTTTTGGCTAAATTGCATATTACACCAAAACTTGGTTTTCATGCACAACCATTACTTTATCAGCTCTTTCTTGGAATTCAGGCTATCACAAGACATACCTCTACATCATCTTCACCCTCATGACGCTTTAACACATGAGGAACATATTATCATGCACCATTTGCAAATAAACCCCTCAACTCGGGTAATTTTCACTTTAGTCCAAAACAGGCAAAATATTGATTTCAACAATATTCGAAAAGGACTAAAATTGTAATATAAGTTCCTCTTGAGACTTAATTAATTTTAAAAAGATAAGAGCATGCATATAATCACTTTTATTAAGAAAAACACCTAGGGTTAATTCATAACCCAGGCCAGGGATGTTACAAGTTTATCCACCCCTTACAATGATTTCGTCCCTGAAATCATCATCAAAACATTAAGAGAAAAGAGTAGGATATTTCCTCCTCATCTCATCCTCTAGCTCCCACATAGCTTCTTCAATGCCACAGTGATTCCAGAGAACTTTTACAAGACTAATGTCTTTCTTTTTCAACTTCTTGATTCTTCTATCAAGAATCAACACTGGCCCTTCCACATAAGATATGTCATCATTTAGTTCTACCTCCACAGGTTGTAGAACTAACTCAGTGTCAGGATGACACTTCCTCAACATAGAGATATGAAACATTGGGTGCAATCTGTGCAACTCAGATGGTAACTCCAACTTATAGGCTACCTTTCCCATCCTTTCAATGATCGGATAGGGCCCCATAAATCTAGGAGCTAACTTCCCTTTCTTTCCAAATCTCAGGATACCTTTCCAATGTGAAACCTTAAGGTATACCCTGTCTCCGACTTGGAATTTTAAGGGTCTACAATGCTTTTCGACATATGATTTCTATCTATCATGGGCTGTTTTCAACTGTTGTTGTATGATCTTTATCTTCTCAGTTGTTTGTTGAACCAGCTCAGGACCCAAAAGTTGATAATCACCAGTTTCATACCAACATAGGGGAGATCTACAACGTCTACCATACAAAGTCTCATATGGTGCCATCTCAATACTGTGCTGATAACTGTTATTATAATCAAACTCTATCAAGCTCATATGTAGATCCCAACTCCCCACAAACTAAAGGACACATGCCCTAAGCAAGTCCTCCAAGGTTTGTATCGTCCTCTCAGACTGTCCATCTGTATGAGGATGGAAGGCTGTACTAAACCTTAGCTGAGTGCCCAAAGCTTTATGAAGTCGTTCCCAAAAACGAATTGTAAACTGAAGACCTCTGTCAGAAACTATTGTAACTGGTACCCCATACAACCGCACTATCTCATCTATGTAGATTTTTGCAAGCTTCTCAGCTGTATAGGTTGTCTTGACAGGTAAGAAATGTGTTGTCTTTGTCAACCTATCAACTATTACCCAAATGGAATCATGACTTTTGGCTGTTCTAGGCAAACCAACCACAAATTCCATAGTTACATGATCCCACTTCCACTGTGGTATAGGCAGGGGTTGCATTGTTCCTGCGGGCTTCTGATGTTCAGCTTTAACCTGCTGACACACCAGACACCGCATAACAAACTCAGCAACATCCTTCTTCAAACCAGGCCACCAATACATATCCTTTAAGTTATGATACATCTTGGTGCTCCCTGGATGCATAGCATACATTGAAGAATGAGCTTCCTCCATGACTAACTTTCTTAAGTTGTCAACATCAGGTACTACCATCCTACCATGGTAACAGACTACCTGATCATCAGAATCATGGAAACCATCCCGTTTCTCACTGCCATATTCTGACATGATCTGCTGAATCATAGAATCAGTCTGCTGTGCTTCTTTAATCTGGTGTCTCAGAGTTGGTTTTATGTGCATCTCAGCTAACAACTCGGCTAACAATGACACTTTAAGCTGTACATTGTCTTGCCTTAAGGAGATAAACATATCTCTCTTAGAGCACACTAAGGAGTTTAACTGTGCTTTATCTAGGGCTGGTGTTGTTGATTTTCTACTTAGTGCATCAGCAACCACATTGGCTTTCCCTGGATGATAATCAATTGTACAATCGTAGTCCTTGATTAACTCCATCCAGCGGCGTTGCCTCATATTTAGCTCATGCTAGGAAAAGATATACTTTAGGTTTTTATGGTCTGTGAAAATTTGGAATGTTTCTCTATAGAGATAATGTCTCCAAATCTTCAAGGCATGGACCACAATAGCTAACTCTAGATCGTGTGTCAGATAATTCTCCTCGTGTTTCTTAAGCTGCCGAGAAGCAAAAGAAATCACTTGCTTATGAATCTGGGGTGCTGTGACTGTAAGTACATCTACATGTTTGAACTGAGCGACAGGGAAACGAATGGGAAATGTCCCCCGCACTAGATCGATGTGAGTTCAGTGTGTATATATAGCAAAGTGTAGTCACTCAATATTATTGCAAAGCTCTTTCTTAGTCTGGGCTTTTTACATTAAAGGATCACCTGGAAACAAGACAAGAACATTTACATAGAAAGATACAGAGAGGTTTCCTATAGTTTTAACACTCCCCCACAAGGTGGGTTTCAGAAAATCGAATACCCAGTTTGAGTAGCAGTAGCAAGCGGCTGAACAATTCCTTATGAGAGCTTTGATGAACAAGTCATCTAGCTAATCTTTGAAAGAATAAATTTTGTGGCAATGTGCCCAAGAACTGCATTTTCCCTGATGTAGCGGTAGTCAAGCTCCATATGTTAGTGCGAGCATAAGGAATGGGATTTATGGTAAGGTATAGTACGTTGAGATAGTCACAATATAGAACAACAACTTCTTCTTGATGCAGGTTCTCTTTGAGTAATTGAGAGAACGAAGTCAAGAAGGGTGGAGTTGCCAAATATTTTAAAAATCAATATATATATATATATATATATATATAATTATATGTAAATATATGTATTTGCAGATAAATCTTATCATAATTAAAAATGAAGTTTTTTCTATGGTGGATTGGTTGATGATGAGACTCCCTGGCTATAGGTCTTTTGTTCAACTCTCACTTACAACAATTTTCTTTTTGAGAAATCAAGATATTCATCCCGCACTCCCGTGGCAGCTTCTAAAGGCGGTGCTGAGGAAACATGATTACAAATATTTTTTTTATAGCTTCAACAAAAATCAACTCAAGGCTGATCACTGATGTCAGTACGGGTATATGATTATGCTTACAACCTAACAAGAAATATTGTGGTTCTGCCGATTCCAAAGTGATAGTTAGAAACAACTCTGTAGCTGCTGGTGTTAATAAATGTTTCAAAACAAGCTACTCATTTTTTTGCTTTTTTGACTTGCACAACAGCTTGGGGAGCATGTGCAGCTTGGGGTTGGGCGGCAGCAGGACCCTGAGCAAATCGTTCCTCACGCCTGGCAATCTTCCTTTCCCTGCTGGCCTTGGACTTGTCTCGCTTGGCCTCGAACTGGTCAGAGATAGTCTTTTTTATCTTCTTTGATAAGTTCTTATGTTTCCAATTGTTCTCAAGTTTCATTACATATTTATAATATTTTTTAGCATATAATAAATAATATATAAAAAATCTCATAATTATAAATAAATATTTTATATTTCATAATAATTTCTAGGTCATGCCCTATAACAAATAACAAATACAAATTTAGGGAAAAATATATTTTTGTTAAAATGTATTGATTCTTTTTTATACCACTTAGTTTAGAAACTAAGTTCAATAATTGAATCATCAATTGATGGGGTTTTAGATTACTTATTTATACAGAATGATGTAACAATTCATTGTTCTTTTATTTTATCTGTAAGTTTATACGACTTGTGACACCTGCTACTATGAATAATTATGTAGATAAAATTTTCTTTATGTGTGACACTATTTTATTATCAAAAAGCTTTCATAATTTTTATTTAATAAACTACTTAGTTTTGATTTTTCTATCATATTACAATATTTAAGTAGATTGTTTATGTATTAGTAGATAATTTCTTATATAATTAGATCTAACAATACCATTTACTTGTACATATTTAATAATATATTATAATTATTTATATATTTTGTTGACATTCACTAGATTTAAAATCATATGCATCACCTCAGCTTACATCCCACATCGAATTGCTTCCTACTTCAACTTCAACATTGACACCAACATAAATTTAGATACTTTAAATATTTGAAACTACAACAATCAAACACATACTTAGCAAAAATAAATAAATTTGAAAATCATGGCAAACTAAAGTATGGAGAATAATCCTTTTACAACGTTGTTAGTGTCACTTTTTTAGTCTTCTATTTAGTAGCCAACCATTTGACATTTAAATTATTAAAATATCACAAAATTGCCCAACATTAGATGTTCAGTCACATGTCTATTTTACTTATAAAATTAATAGATATAGAAATCAGAATTAGCTATCTTCTTATTCAAGAGAATAATAACTGGTGTGTGTGTGTATATATATATCATAATTCATAATTTGTGTTAATTTATTTATTCATGTATTAGCAAATGAAATTCTTTACATACTTTAGAAATATCTAATTTTGTATTTTCCTTCAATAATTCAATATTGCAAAAGTATAATTTACATATCATGTTTATAAGTTTTATTTATTCAATTTCAAGTTACAAAGGCCATAGGTCTTAAGTCTTTACACTCGTGTTGAACTTCTTATGTAATTTTTATAGAACTATATTAAATCATTGTAAAATCTGATCTTACATAATATTTTAAATGTAAAAATAGACATTATAATTAGTTCTTATTCTATTTTTGTATACACACAAATATCTATATATACAATTACATCTTTAATCTTTTTTTAATAATGTATAAAACATAAATGCTATATCACATTATGGTTTAGAACCATGTGTCTCATTTTAGCCTCAACAATACCAAGTTTTATTAATTTTCCATTTTCATTAAAAGAGGTAACATATTGTCTGGTCATGTACTTCACATGTAAATATTGTCATGCATTGAAAAACAATCTAACAAAATTTCAATACTATTTTCTTCAGCATGTATGTAAAGATGATTCGTTCCTACTAAGATTGAAATCTTGGCTCTGCTCCTACAAGTCAATTCTACAAAAGTGAGAGACAGAGCAATCTTCAACTTCTATGCTT